>CM060403.1:129476093-131939843 GCA_030545235.1 Helianthus tuberosus | reverse complement strand
CGACTGTTGAGAGGTCTGTGACGAAACGTACGAGCTGTGGCGAGGTTTATCGTACTTACTTTGTCGGGAACCTTCAAAGCACGTGTTTGCATCACCGAATGAGCTTCTCCTCAATTCTTCATCTATACGAGAGGACTCGTCCAACCTTTGTTGTACCTGATTTGTTGTTGGTCGACCACGAGTATTTTGTTGGACAACCGGTGGTTTCTTGGTAGATTTCTTTGGAGTCAACACCGCTTTAATCTTTGACATCAGGCTTTTTTGCTGAGCTGGGGGGTGCGACTCTAATTGTTGTCTAACAATATTTAGCTCTTCGACCACGTCAATGTCATCGTCTATCAATTTACAACTTTGGAAGTTAAGCTTCCGCCAGAAGACGTCTATGTCTTCGAGTTGAATCGGACGCTCTGCACGGTTAAAAACAACATTGTTTAAGTCACATGATTAACGGAAATATATCACACAAGTGTTGTACGTTTAACAATTATTACCTTCACGCATGTACTTTTCTATCCTACAAGCACAGGGCAACCCACAACTGTACCACATTTGGAAACCACATGATGAATGAAAGCGTTCCAAGACATCTAGCTTCCTAATTGCCTCTCCACTCAATAAGTCAAGGGCTGTATGGGATACTTTTCCAAGTAGGTGTTGAAACAACGGGTGTTTGTGGTGGTTCATTCTTTTTTCGATGCTTTCTCGAAAAGTCTTTCATATTTCACCGAACTGTGTCTCAACTTTATCCCGGACACAACCAACTACACGGTCCAGCGAGCTCCTATTGATACATGGTCGAAAACCGGTGATCCTTTGTGCCTAAGTTGATGTTTTTACGTAGCTTTTAATCTTGAATAGCCTGCTTTTAATGGGATTTGTATTTTACAGGTCTAAAAGAGTTTAAGGAGCTAATCGGGAGCTAAACGGAGCACCGGGACGCGAATCGGGTCAACCGGGATCAAGAAATGAAAAACAGAAAACAAGTTGGTGTTAACCATGAAGATTGGATGTGTTGTAGGGAATTTTAATGGATTTAAAATGAATATATTATAAGATGGCATGATTGAGGGCTGAATTACGAGTACGTGGGCAAAAACGGTGAGTAAAACGGAGTTATAACGAAGAAGTTATGAAGAAAACAGTTTCGGACGAAACTGACAAAAATAGGCAGCGTCGGCGACGCCCAAAAGGGCCGTCGGCGACGGCCTCTGGTTTGTTCCGTCGGCCAGAAACCTCCGTAAACAGCTAATTAAGCCGTCGGGCGAAACTGATACTTCCAGGGGCCCTCGGGGACGCCTTAAATGGCCGTCGGCGATGCCACCTGCATTCTCACTTCGCGAAAAACTTGATTTTTGAGTTGGGGACGAGTTATAACATCAATTTTGACCAAGAAACGGGGGTTACACTTTGTTTTGAAGTTTGAAACATATCTTGGAGCCAAGACTCATCATCTATCACCTACCATTCCATCCAACATCATCTCTACAACCCGAATCAAGAATCAAATCAACATCACATTCTTGATTCTAAACCCTAGCTCCATCCATCGATTCATCTGTTCATCATCATTACCTACCCAAACCCTAAACCTCATCATCCATCATCCTCAAGGCTTCAAGATGTTCAACTTCAAGCTCTCAACATCCGGTGATCAAGCTCTTTCGATCATGCGCGGCTAATTCCTAGGAGGTTTCACCCCGGTGTAGACTTTTGTAAGATTTAGGGTTTATTATGTTTTGATAATTGTTTTGTGACAACTTGAAGTGCATTTGAATCTTAGACAATTGTCCTACGTTGGTATTAAATTTGCAAACTGTCGAGTTAATGATTAAATTTGACTTTGTGAAATGAATACACGTATTTATGCCTTGTCTTTTGGTAGGATTTGCTAGTCCAAAGTAACGAAGTGTATCATGGTCCGTTGTTTATGACGTTGATAGCGATTGACACCTAAGCTTTGTGATTGCGACCCGTTAGTGAATTATTTCAAGTAAAGCTAATTAAAACACATAGTAACCCTAAGTCTTGCATTAGTTGAAACCGGGTGTGAACCTTGTTTTCTTATCATTGTTCAATCAATCAATTTTAATTCTTGCAATTTGTTAGTCACTAGTAGTTAATCCATTCAATCACTTAGTAATTTTAATTCACATATCTCAATTAAACAAAAATACAAAAAAATTTCATAGCAAGCTTCATAAGTGTGACATCTTTTACAATTCATTCAAAGTCCATTCGCAAAGCACATACTCTTCGTGGTTCAACCCCTTACTACCACTAGCTATTTGTTAAGGGTAATTTGGGATTATAAATCTTATCTTTGACCGGAGCGCGACACTCCGATCAAATTTTGGCGCCGTTGCCGGGGAGTGCGTGAGCTTTGTGTTTGGATTATTGTTTGAATTTCGTGATTATCTGTTTAAATTGTTTAGTTTCTTTTTGCACTTTGTCTTTTTCCTTGTTACGCGGGTGTGTTACTTGTGCAGGTTACAGGTAGTGTATGCATACGTGAAACTCCAGGAGGACTTCACCTTTAGTCTACGAACCGGAAATCGAAAGAGTCGCAAGGAGAAATCTAGCAAGCCGGTTAGAAGCAACACTTGCTTCTAATCAAACCACCAACACACCACAACATACACCGTCCATTGAAACCGATTCAATGGCGAACCAAAACTCCAATCACCCAAACTTCAACCAAAATCAATTCCAATCCCGAGGAACATTTTACCCCGCTCAAAATGTTCAACCGATGCCTCAAGAGCGACCGGGTGGTAATAACAACAATGGACCACCCACACCACCTTTCCAAAACCAAAACCAAAACCAAAACCCGAACAATACCCAAAGAACACCCCAACAACAAAACCTTCACCGACACAATTCATTACCCATCAACCTTGATGACCGGAATGTTAATTCCGACCGTCGAGGCAATCGAGATCGTGGCAATCCCGCGAACGAAGACCCATTCTTCAACATAGACGATTTGAGGAACGCCATCCCCGATGACGAACCATATAGTGTTCCCGGTTATCAATCACCGGAACATGTGAGCGTGAGAGCGGTTAACATACATTACGAGTAATCGTACTTCACGTACGCGACGAAACTGACCGTCAGATCAACTTATCGCGCATGGATAATTAATCGCGCATGTAGCACTTATCACGCATGATGATCAAATTAACTTGCGTGATTTTTCCTTATAACATGCGTGATTACCATCATTATTATCATCTTCAACCTCCAACCTAGTTTCAGCAATGGACATGAACGACGAACTATCCGCATTCGATTTCATCAGGCAACACCTACTCGATGAAATCGAAACCACCTCTCCCTCCATCTCTATTTCCAGATTCGACTTTCGAACAGAGTATGTAGAAACATCGTTATATTTTGATCATCGTTCCGTAGAACAGAGTACGGTTATATATAACAGAGTAAAATTTCAAAATTCATCGTTGATTTTGATCATAGTTGAGTTTATAAACGTGCGTCATTTTCAAATGCACTAGCGTAAATTGGTCGCGTACGTTATGTAGGTTAAGCCGTGAAGTACATTATACTTTCTCTATATAGCGTGCATACAGAAAATTCGGATGGTGGAGAATATTACGATGATCGGGCTAACGATGACGAATATTGGGGATATGTGAATCGGGGTAATATTTACAATGCACGAAGATTTGAAGATGAGGAGTTTGGCTATCAAGACGCCAATTATGTTGGGGATGATGATTACGAGTATGGTGATAGGAGGAATGATGGTTACGGAAATAACCGCCAACCACGAAATAACAATCAACGGAACCGAAATGATGGGTTTTACAACAACAACAATAACAACAATGGTAACCCTAATCGGATTCCTCGTTTCGTGGGAGGAGGTAATCAAAGGGGTAACCAAGGTCGAAATCAAGGTGGTGATTGAAGAGGTGATAGAAGAGACAACCGAAGGCCGGTCGATCAAGAGGTTAATGGTCCACAACGTCGTCAAAAACCTCCACGGGGAGTGAATGACCGTTTTCGACCGGTAGTTACCGACAATGATTCTCCTATAGTGTGCAAAAGGAGAATGTTCGATTGCAAACCCCATTACATCAATATACTTCCCCACTTCAATGGGAGGTCTAATGATGAGCCGTATACGCACTTGGCGGAGTTTTCTTCCATTTGCAACACCATCGGGGGGCACAATTTTGCACTAGAGGAGGTCAAACTTCGCTTGTTCCAATTTTCGTTGAAAGACAAGGCAAAACAATGGTTTCTCACACTTCCGGCGAATAGCATCCGGACATGGGGAGAGATGCAACAAGTCTTTTTAGACGAATACTATTCGATGGCGAAGACCGACGACGCTAGGGATGAAATAAGGTCATTTCGGCAATTATCGAGTGAACCGTTACATGAAGCATTCACTCGATTCAAAGAATTGATGCAGAGATGCCCACATCACCAAATAGAAAAGTGGGAATTGGTGAAGTGCTTTGTACGGGGTCTAGATGACAATACATGGAACCGCCTTGAATCAACGAGCAACGGGACTCTCTTGAGCAATCATGAAGATGATGATTGGGAGTTTTTGGAGCGGATGAGCAAACGGTCAAAAGAGAAGGAATCGGCCGATAGAGCTAAGAAATATCCCATTTCCCGCTCACTTCCCGATCTTGATTCTAAGGATCGAATAACTACCTTAGAGCGGGAAATGGCTCGTATGAAGAAGAAGGAAGTGAACGCGGTACAATTCGCGGTGTGTGAAGAATGTGGAGATATTGGGCATAGAACCGAGCAATGCCCAACGGGGTCGAATGATTACACCGAGGAGGTAAACCAAGTGTATGGGGATCGAAAGCAATATGACATGAACTCCAACACTTACCATCCGGGTTTGAGAACTCACCCTAATTTACGGTATGGCAATTCTTCGAATCAAATGGATCCGAATTTCCAAGCGGGGAATCAAGGTGGTAACCAAGGGGGTTACCAAAGGAATTACAACCAAGGTGGTAATCAAGGGTATCAAAATCGTGAAGGCAACTATCAACGGGGTTACAACCAAGGTGGAAATGGGGGTGGCGCATCAAACTCCCAAGGTGATGATTCAATTAATTCGAAATTAGATGCCATCATGAATACTATGAGCACTCTTACCAACTCACATCAAGCTCTCATGAATTCAAATCAAGAAATTAAAACTGAAATGCGGAAAGAGTTCGAAGTGAGGGATAAATCCCAAAAGGAATTAGAGAAGCAAGTGGGGCAACTTGCTCAAGAGATGGCTCAGATTCGTGGAAGCGGAGGAGGACTTCCAAGTGAGACTACAGTGAACCCGAAGCATCAAGGTTCTAGCACAAGCAACGTGAGGAATGCACGCATTAGCGCGGTAAGTATTCTTTTAAATGATGAATTTTGTAGTGTTGAAAGCATTCCACCACCACAATTCGTTGATGGTGTAGTGGAAGATATAAGTGATAAGCCAGAAAATGAAAATAAACAAGAAACGATTTCACAAAGTACACTTGAAAATGTAACTAAAAATGCTTTTTGTGAAAATTGTTTAAATCAACTTAACCCGCTTAATACATCGAAAAGTGAAGAACGGTGCCCACCAAAGGACGAGGGGTGGGAAAATTTTAAACAAGCTAAAATTAATTTGCCGTTACTTGATGATATTAAAAAGGTTCCGGCTCATGTGGAATGCTTGAAGGAGTTAAGCATCGAAAAACGGCACAACAAATTACCCGAACCGGTTGACTTGATATCTCATGTGAGTGCCGTTTTATCGAGTGCCCTTCCCCAAAAAGCTCAAGATCCGGGAGACCCTCTTATTCAAATTAAAATCAGAACATTTAAAATCGAGAGGGCGCTCCTAGATCTTGGAGCTTGTGTGAGCATCTTGCCCGGGAGTTTGTATGACCAATATGATTTTGGTCCATTAAAAAATTTTGATACTCCCGTGGTATTGGCCGATCAGACTCCCACGCATCCAAGGGGGATGGTGGAGGATGTGATTGTTAAGGTGGATGATTGCTACTACCCAGTTGACTTTTTGGTAGTAGACTATGTTGGGTGTGTTGGGGACACCCAACCGATAGTCATACTAGGTAGACCGTTCTTGGCAACTGCTAATGCCATAATAAATTGTGCAACGGGAACGGTAAGCATGAAGTTTGGGGACCGGGAATTAAATTTAAATGTTTTTCCAAAATTTACTAACCCACTCGGTGAGGATAAGTGTCCTAAAAAGGACATGAATCCAAACAAAAAGGTTTGTGCTATGGTTGGTAGGTTTGGAGAAACAAAGAAGAAGACGGTCAAGAAGAAGAAAGCAAAGAAGTCACCTCTAGAAAAGAAAAAGGAAGAGGAGGTGAGGAAGTTTGGACCGTTCGGCAACAAATGGTACGAATCACCGGTGGGTGATTTTGAGGAGCTCGTGGACGGCAAGCATGCCATTCGACCACCATGAGGTGGTAAGTTAATTGTTGTTGTATATTTTGTTCCGCATTTCGTTTTGGTGTTATCCGTAGTTTAGTTAGTATTGTTGTTGTTGTACAATTTTGTTATTTAATTTTTGCCTAGTTAAATGAACGTTGTGGGTGTGTTCCCTATATAACCCTCACGAGACCTCTCGTCCTCCCAAGCTATTGGGGGGTTTAAAATGGCTTGTTGCATAAGCTAAATGCAACCGTGATTCCTACGAAAGTGAGTTAGGTTTGTTATTGTTGTAAATTATTTTCCACACAAATCAAAGTGAAATAACGTATGGCTTGGTAATAATTCATGAAAGTGGTAGAACTAGGTAACTAACAAATTTTGATGGTTGTGATAAGCATGCTTCTACACAAGGGTTAAGATTTGTAGGAACATTGTGTTCGTGGGACAACCGCTTTCTTGAAGAGAAGAAGAGCACACGAGGAATGACCTCGAAAATCAGGTGCATACGTTTCTTTTTACTTTTGATTTTTAGTTAGCAAATAAGTGGATTGTAAATTGTATATTATTTTTCCGGGGTGAAATTTTGGGAAGTTAGTCGTGTCACATCCCTAGTGTGCTTTAAAAAAACTCTAGTTCTTACACATTGAGGACAATGTTTACCTCAAGTGTGGGGATGGGGGAGTAGTAAAAGTTTTAGATTTTGACCCGTTCATTTAAATACTACACATTGAGGACAATGTTTACCTCAAGTGTGGGGATAGGGAAAAATTTCAAAAAAATTTCAAAAATGTCTTGTTTTGAAAGCGATCTTAAAAGCACAAGTAACTAAGTCAACGAGGGATGTCACAACCCATGTGGTCTTTTGTCATGGTCAAGTTCAAATTAATAGCATGACGGGTATTTAGCGGGTGGTTATTTGGGAATAATCCGCCTAAGAAACTAGTAGTTTATGTATGTCACATACCATACCCTTTTAGATATGTGAGGTTTTGAGCCACTTTTATATCATAGATTACATACCTATGTTTCTTTGTTTGAGTGGACCATTAGTCATATATTGTAGAACTTGCAACTTTTGATACGTTTGAGACCATAGACCGAATACAAGCACGAGAATGATTAAGGCATTAGGTAAACCTTTTCTTTTAAAACCATTTATCCATCCTTACCCAAATAAATCCCCTAGTCGCCCACTTTGAGCCTAAACCTTTCGTTTGATCACCCTATAGCCCATAACCTTAAACCTTTTTCTTTTAAACCCGTGTGATGGAAATTCGATTATAGGAGTCGTATTTGTATAGTTGTTCTTGATTGTTTGCATATATGTTAAAAAAAATTAAAAAAAAAAATAAAATTCAGAAAATATTATGAAAAAGAATTGAAAATCGTTGAAGAAAAACACAAAAAGAAGTGTTAGTAGTTTTCGAATAAAAGGGTGAAAGATTATTGCCCACAGTTGATGTTTATTTTTAGTTTTGTTTAAGTTAGTGGTTTGTAATAAAAATCGAATTTTCATCGCCTTAGTCACTTTAAAATATCCTAATTCCTACCCTTAGCCTAGCCCCGTTACAACCCTTACAAAGACCTTATGACTTGTGCTTAGTGTTCGTGATCAATGGTGGAGGATGATTGAGTTGCAAGCTTATGCGGGTATGTGTTCTAATCGGTTTTGAGTGAATAGTCCTTGAAGTGCTAATACATTATAAACATTAGCTAATTTACAAGCCGAGTGGAAAGAACATTGTGAGGGATGTGCATGAATTGTTGGTTTCACGGGTGGGTTAATCTTGGATAACCACTTTTACATGATTAATCATTTATTGCTAAATATGTGAAAATTGTAAAAAGTTTGAGCTTGGGCATTACAATTGACCTTAACCTTAGTCTCGGGAATGGGGAGTGTATTTCTCGTTCGACCCACATGAAAGTGAAAAACAGATTTGCTTGAGGGCAAACAAAAGACAAGTGTGGGGATGTGATGCGTGGTCGAAAACCGGTGATCGTTTGTGCCTAAGTTGATGTTTTTACGTAGCTTTTAATCTTGAATAGCCTACTTTTAATGGGATTTGTATTTTACAGGTCTAAAAGAGTTTAAGGAGCTAATCGGGAGCTAAACGGAGCACCGGGACGCGAATCGGTTCAACCGGGATCAAGAAATGAAAAACAGAAAACAAGTTGGTGTTAACCATGAAGATTGGATGTGTTGTAGGGAATGTTAATGGATTTAAAATGAATATATTATAAGATGGCATGATTGAGGGCTGAATTACGAGTACGTGGGGCGAAAACGGTTAGTAAAATGGAGTTATAACGAAGAAGTTATGAAGAAAACAGTTTCGTCGACAAAACTAGGCAGCGTCGGAGACGCCCAAAAGGGCCGTCGGCGACGGCCTCTGGTTTGTTCCGTCGGCCAGAAACCTCCGTAAACAGCTAATTAAGCCTTCGGGCGAAACTGATACTTCCATGGGCCGTCGGGGACGCCTTAAATGGCCGTCGGCGACGCCACCTGCATTCTCACTTCACGAAAAACTTGATTTTTGAGTTGGGGACGAGTTATAACATCAATTTTGACCAAGAGACGGGGGTTACACTTTGTTTTGAAGTTTGAAACATATCTTGGAGCCAAGACTCATCATCTATCACCTACCATTCCATCCAACATCATCTCTACAACCCGAATCAAGAATCAAATCAACATCACATTCTTGATTCTAAACCCTAGCTCCATCCATCGATTCATCCGTTCATCATCATTACCTACCCAAACCTGTCACACCCCGGTTTCCACGTGTCACCGTTGGGCCCGGTGGGGGATTATCGTGACGTGGTTGGCAACATAATAGTCAAACAACACAATATTTAATATGCACAGCGGAAGCAATTTAAAAGATATAATACAACCGAATTTAGTATTGTAATATCAAATGTCACAATATTTGGAAGTTTATCCACAGAAGGATCGAAAATAAAATAGAAACAATAGTTCAACAGACTTTAGGCATCTTAAGCTTGTGAGACTTCTATTGATGCTAAAGAGAAATCCCAGACAATTACGCTTAGTACCTGCATTTAATCTTTTTGGGAAAATACGTCAGTTTACACTGGTAAATACAATCAACTGACTCATTTTGGAAAATGATTGAAAATTTGGTTTGGATGCACGTGGCATAAACATTTTATTTAACTTGGGAGAATTATTTAAATATATAATCTTGTGAACGAATTACATGTTCCTTGTGCGTTCAGTAGCCCGGATCTTGTCCGGGTTAAAGATCAATAGACACACCACATTATTCTTTTGTGCACTGACGGGTGTACGCCTACACCCCGCGCTTAAGTCGTGGCCATTTCGTAAAATGATGCCAAGGATATCCGGGACATGGTCATCAACCCCCCAAAGGCTTTAAGTAACAAGACTGTTTAAACGAGCCGATCAAATTATTCAATTAACCACCCAACGATGGAACATTTGATGCCCGATCAAGCGGTATGCTATATACCGTAACCCAAGCCCGTATAGGGAAAATAAGTTAAAAGTATTTACCTGAGCAAAGTATAAATCACAACAAGCAAACGCAAGTAGCTTTTACTGGTACTCCTAATTTGGAAGGAAGGTTTATAATAACCTATTAGAATCCTAACGGGTCTTTAGTTAAGCTTAAGCCGGTTAGTTTCGAAGATACGGTTCGTACGCACGATTAAGCGAAGACCGGATAGAATGTGATTTAGACCTGACAAGTTCAGAGACTTTCTTAATATGGGTATTTCATACACATTCTGGATTTTGAGATAAAACCGATAAGGTTTGACCCGTTTAGGCTAGTTTATGTAAACTAGTTACATAAACCGAACCGAACGCGTAATAAGCGTAACGGGTATTCATATGAGCCATTTACAGGTTTCCTAAGTTAATATGCTTCATATATGTTGTGACATCAGTAAGATGTCTTTTATTATGCCCGAAACGAATTTAAACACAAACTATGCCCCGTAGGGGTAGTTTGGTCATTTAAAAGGTTATAAAAGAGTTTTAGTATTTACCTGAGTTACAGGTCTGATGTAATCAGCAAAAATACTTTTTTTACCATGTGATAACAGTAGAGTAAAGTATATATGTGAAATTTATCAATTATAACCAAACTATGCCCCGTAGGGGTATTTTGGTAATTTCACATAAGCTGAAAAGCTCAAAACTGAAGTCTGAGTTTAACAACCTTTGCTTACTGTTAAAATATTATAATTTGTCTCAAATATCAGTAGGTATCAACCGTTGTATGTTTAATATAGTTATAGCACATACTATGCGTTAAAACGCTTAAAAAAGGCGATTAGTAGCCATTTCCGGGTTCGCTACATAAAGCTGATATTTTTATTATTCCAGAAGGCTTAAAATAATTTATTTATCATATGTGATCAGTAGCAAAAGGTTTGGAGTCATTTAGATGGGTAAAACTCATTTTATAGCCCGTTAGGGCAAAACCGACAATTACCGGATTAAGCCTACGACTATAAGTTATGCTCAACCTAAAATTAATTAAAAATCTTCAAAAATCCCAAAATAATATATTACATCAGTGGGTAAAGATTTTGATATCAAAAAGTAGGCTTAACTAGGCTATACGCTAATTACGCCGTTTAATTAACATAAATCTTTCATTTTATGCTAACGAGCATAACTCTCAATCTACACCACCAATTGATCTCAAATTTTGGGTACAAGGTTATATATCAGTAACAAAGGTTTCTTCTCTTTTACATTTTCAAAAATCACATTTTAAGGTGAAAAGGGCATAATGGTCAACAAATGAGCAATTAACGGAATCATGCATTTTAATTGGATAACTAATGATCCGAGGTGTATAATCACAGAGGGTTATACTAGCATGTAACCTGGTCCAAATAAAGCTCCAAGGTATTTCTAAAACATACCATAACGGGTCAGAACTGAAAGTCAAAGTATAAGTCAAACTATGCGACTTTCGGTTCCGAACCGGGTCTAAACAGGAAATTGTCGGGTTGAACATGTTTAGACATGTTCTTACACTAATTACCAAGTTATATTAATGATCAAACAGGTTGTATGTGTTCTACATTGCTAATTATGCGCAAATTGTAATTTACACATTCTGTTGACTTTTTTAAATACAAGTTTGACCCGACATTTGACTTAGTTAGAGTGGGAATCAGGGGGAACCCTTTTGAGGTTTTATTACCCACATAATTACCTACTTAAAGGTACTTTTAATTCGAGATTTTACTGAGCCATTAGTAATTAATCTCGAAGTCAAACCGTAATTACGATGGTTTGACTTTTAGCTAAACAACTAAGCTAAACTCAACTAAAGCAGGTTAAGCAAACTTACAAGTGTCTAATGACTGATAAGGAAGGCCTGGAAGGTGCTCTTGTGCTCCACAATTGATCAGAAGATGTTTGAGGAATGAATGATCAAAGTGTTGCACTTGTGAGCTTTATATAGTGATCAAGGCTCCACAACATGTTGACAAATAAGTCTACAATAGACCACAACCTTCCCACAGGTGTCCTAGATGTTTAGGGGCTGTTTAGGGGTCAAGAAATATGAGGAAAATCGTTTAAAGGTCGAACAATGCACTTAAAACAGGCAACAGCCGGTTTTCTGTCGCTGGGCATTGCTTACGGACCTCAAGGTCCCCAATGTTGAGGTCCGTAAGCCTGACATCAGGCTTAAAAATTTGTTTTTCTTTGGTGTTTTGAAAGGGCAACCACTTGTTTCGAATTTGGGACTTTGTTTATCAGATTGGGGCCTCTAAATTGTGCCTTAAACAGTTACATACCCTACCACTTTGGTATGTTTCATTGAATCCTTATTGAAAGTGCCGAACAAGAAGGTTTACCGTGCATTTTCTTCGTAGGAGTCCACCACCTCAATTATGAATCAGTTTGTTGCTATGATTCCCCGAATTTGAATATATACCAGATGTTTATTAGTCTTGGGATTCATAATAAGGTCGTTCAGAGGTGTAAAATTAACATGACAACACTTTTAATTCCCTTCTTACATCTTTAATTATATCCGGGTTTATATCACTTTTGTCTTAATTGACACGTGTCGTTATTTCATTGAACACGAATTTTCGAGGTGTTACATCCTCACCCCCTTAAAAGAAATCTCGACCTCGAGATTTACTGAAACAAATGAGGGTACTTTTCTTTCATGGTGGATTCAACCTCCCACGTATACTCGGGACCTCTACGGGCATCCCACTTGACCTTTACAATAGGCACATGCTTCCTTCGAAGATTCTTAACCTATCGATCCTCAATCGACAATGGTTTTTCCACAAATTTCAAGCTCTCATCTATATGCACATCTGTATGTGGTATGACCAGTGATTCGTCAGCGAAACACTTCTTCAGATTGCAGATGTGGAATACATTATGAATACTACTGAGCTCTTCAGGTAAGTTTAGCTTATAGGCAACTGACCCGACACGTTCGATAACCTCGAAAGGTCCTATGTATCTCGGGCTTAGCTTGCCTTTCTTACCAAATCGCATCACCCCCTTCCAGGGCGATACTTTAAGCAACACTTTGTCACCTACTTCGAAGTGAAAAGCTTTACGCTTTGGATCAGCGTAACTCTTCTGCCTATCTCGGGCAGCCTTGAGATGGTCACGAATCTGGACAATCTTGTCCGTCGTTACGAAGAGTATCTCCGGTCCTGATAATTGGACATCTCCAACTTCCGCCCAACAAACAGGTGATCTACACTTTCTACCGTATAATGCCTTGAAGGGCGCAACCTTAATGCTGGTATGGTAGCTATTGTTGTAGGAGAATTTGATTAACGGTAGGTTCTTATCCCAACTACCACCCAAATCGATCGCACATGCGCGTAGCATGTCTTCCAACGTTTGAATAGTACGCTCACTCTGACCGTCCGTCTGAGGATGGTAAGCCGTACTAAAATTCAAGCGTGTGCCCAAAGATTGTTGGAAACTTTTCCAAAAATGTGACGTGTATCTAGTATCCCTGTCAGAGATAATAGACACAGGTATGCCATGTAAAGCTACAATCTTATCGACGTATAATTGGGCTAACATGTCGGAGCTGTAAGTCTCCTTAATGGGTAGGAAATGTGCTGACTTAGTCAGTCTGTCAACGATCACCCATATGGTATCATTTCCTTTCCTTGTCTTAGGTAACTTGGTGATAAAATCCATAGTTACCATTTCCCACTTCCAAGTGGGAAGTTCAGGCTGTTGTAGTAAACCTGACGGTTTCTGATGCTCGGCTTTGACTTGCGCACATGTCAAGCATTTAGCTACATAGGTGGCTACAGACTTCTTCAAGCCTATCCACCAATAATTTGCCCTTAGATCCTGGTACATCTTATCTGCTCCAGGATGAACAGAGTATTTGGAACTATGGGCTTCCTGGAGGATGACATCTCGAAGTCCTCCATAAATTGGAACCCATATTCGTCCATTTAATCTTAGAATTCCGTCCTTGCTAAGAGTTAACTGCTCCTCAGTTACTCCTAGCTTTTCGTTAGGATAGTTAGCTTCCAACACAGCTTCCTTCTGTGCAGCTAACAACCTTTCAATCAAAATGTTCTTTATTTCCATGCGCTTGGCATTGATTCGGATGGGTTTCACCCTTTCCTTTCTGCTCAAGGCGTCAGCGACTACATTCGCCTTGCCGGGATGGTATCTGATTTCACAATCATAATCATTCAAAGTCTCCATCCAACGGCGTTGCCTCATGTTTAAATCCTTCTGATTAAACAGATGCTGGAGGCTCTTGTGATCATAATAGATCACACACTTGATTCCATAAAGATAATGCCTCCACAGTTTTAGTGCGAATACAACGGCACCCAACTCCAAGTCATGGGTGGTGTAATTCTTTTCGTGCACCTTTAACTGTCGTGATGCATAGGCAATAACTTTGCCTTTCTGCATAAGCACACACCCCATGCCAGTGTGCGACGCATCGCAGTAAACCACAAAGTCTTCTATTCCCTCTGGCAATGTCAGTACTGGGGCGTTACTCAACTTTTGTTTTAGGACATCAAAGGATTCTTGCTGCTTAGGGCCCCAAACGAATTTTACTTTCTTCTTAGTCAAGGAAGTTAAGGGTGCAGCAATCCTTGAAAAATTTTCGATGAAACGCCTGTAATATCCTGCCAATCCCAGGAAGCTACGAATCTCCGTATGCGTCTTTGGCTCTTGCCAGTTCATAACAGCTTCAACTTTAGCGGGATCCACTTGGATACCACACTCACTCACCACATGTCCAAGAAATTGGACTTCATGAAGCCAAAATTCACACTTGGAGAATTTGGCATAGAGCTTCTCCTGATGCAGGAGTTTGAGAATACATCGAAGGTGTTTCTCATGGTCAGCTTGGTTCTTCGAATAGATAAGAATGTCGTCGATGAAAACGATGACAAATTTATCTAAGTACGGCTTGCAAACACGATTCATGAGATCCATGAACGCGGCAGGTGCATTAGTGAGCCTAAAAGGCATCACTAGGAACTCGTAATGACCGTAACGAGTCCTAAATGCTGTTTTATGCACGTCTTCATCTCTAACCTTCAGTTGATGGTAGCCTGACCTCAAGTCAATCTTTGAGAAATAACTTGCTCCTTGCAATTGATCGAACAAATCGTCGATCCTGGGTAAAGGATACCTATTCTTGATCATGACCTTATTAAGCTCACGATAATCGATGCACAGACGCATCGATCCGTCCTTCTTTTTGACAAACAGGACTGGTGCTCCCCAAGGAGACGAACTAGGTTTTATAAAACCTTTAGCTAGCAATTCATCCAGTTGTGTTCTTAATTCCTTCATTTCCGTGGGTGCCAACCTATAGGGTGCTCTAGCAACTGGTGCTGCTCCGGGGATGATATCAATCCTGAATTCCACTTGCCTATCTGGTGGCAAACCAGGTATTTCTTCCGAAAAAACTTCTGGTATTCAGAAATGACAGGGATGTCTTCTATCTTCGGTTTAGGCTCATCAATAATCACTTATGCCATGTAGATGACACAACCCTTCTTTAAACATTTTGAAGCCTTGAGCATAGTCACTTGCTCAGGCAGTCCATACTGGGTATCTCCCCGAATGGTAAGTGATTCACCAGACGGAGTCTTTATTACCACTTGTTTCTTGTTACAGATAATTTGGGCCTGGTTATGAGATAACCAGTCCATACCCAGAACTATGTCAAAACCGGCCAACTTAAAGGGAAGCAGAGACAGAGGAAAAGAGTGGTTCTTAATGGATATAACACATCCATCTAACACAGTTGAGACGGTTTCTAGTGTGCCATCTGCTAACTCCACCTCATAGTTCACTTTTAAGGTTTTGACAGGTAATTTCAGCAATTCACAAAACTTATTATCAACGAAAAGACTTATCAGCGCCTGAATCAAAAAGTACTCTAGCATAGACGTCATTTACAAGGAAAGTACCTGTAATAACGTTGTCGTCTAGAACCGCTTCTTTGGCATCCATTCTGAAGACTCTAGCATTTGTCTTCTTGGCCTCTTCAGGCTTCTTGGTGTATTTAGGGCAGTTGGTTTTAATGTGCCCCTTTTCATTGCAACGGTAGCACGTTGCGTCTTTCATCTTCTTGCAATCCAAGGTCTTGTGATCCGAGGACTTGCATATACCACAAGCAAAGGTTTTCGACTGAGTCTGCACTTTCCAAAGTGCTGCTTCTTGCAAATCTTGCGCTTGGGCTTCTCACCAGAATGATGCCCATCTTTCCTTGACTCAGATCCTTTCTTGTTGTCACCGTTCCCACGGTGTTTCTTGTTCGATCTCCGTGAACTATCATCTTCACGCTTTCTCTTCTCAGCCTCCTTATTCCTCAGTGATCTCTACCTGACCGCATCCAAAGTGAGGGACAAGGATATGTCAGCTACAGATCTAAAAGTAGCTGGCCGAGAAGCCTTCACGCTTGCCTTGATTTCCGGGGCTAAACCACCGATAAAACGAGCTATTCTTTTTGGCTCCGGGGTTACCAGATACGGAACCAACCGGGACATCGTGTTGAAGCTCGTGAGGTAAGCTTGACAGTCAAGGTTTGTCATCACCAATGATAGAAAATCTGACTCTATCTTCTCCACCTCATGCTGAGGGCAGTAATTTTCCCTGATGAGGGCAACAAATTGATCCCATGACATGTTGTACAATGGGATTTTCCCGGTGGCTTGAATCAATGATCTCCACCATGCTAAAGCTTCACCCTTAAAAGACTGTGACACAAACTTGACCACATCTCTCTCAACGCATCCGCTGATATCCACAACCGTATCCATCTCATCCAGCCACGTCATACAGTCAATGGCTCCCTTCTCCCCAGTAAAATCCCGGGGTTTGCAGGAAACAAAATATTTATAAGAGCAACCCTTGTCACGGGGTCCTTGGTTTAGTACAACCTGCTGAGATGGAGCACTGTGGTGGTTCGAGGAGTGTCGATCATCATCTTTCTTCGGTTCGTCCTTCTTGGACGGTGGCTTTGAAGGCTGTGTAGATAGGGTCCTACTACGAGTCCCACTATACTCTTCGTACTATCGTTCCAATGCCTTAGTAACTGCGTTGTCGACCAACGCTTTCAATTCAGCACCCGTTAAATTAATCCGGGCGTTATCAATGTTCTCCACTGGATGACTATTTATCTCGTCTGAGTTAGCCATTTTAATTGAACTGTTACAGAAAACAAGGACAATAGTTTATTTGGGAGTTTATTATGGAATTGCCCCTTGGGGTAATTCATCAACCATGGTAACATAGACCATATTTGGTTAATTTATTAATCGTATTTATTTAGGATTTCTATCATAATTTATCCTAATTATAAAACAATAACAGTTTTATTTGTGGCACAAAAGGCCTAGTCACAAGGACATTTTTAATTTATAAGCTATGATTTCAGAGAATCAAAACATGAAGGTATATTGGCACAATAGGCCTAGTCACAAGGACATTTATAATTTATAAGCTATGATTTCAGAGAATCAATGCATGAAGGTTTGAACCTAGTTCGTTACCTTTATCTGATAGGGAGTCATCGCTACCACTGTCTTTTGGCTCATTTGGAAATAAGCAAGGCCCGTAGGCGCTATTTTACCACGTATGGTCAAAATATGATCATCTTTATTGATGACCTAAACCCATGATTCAGAGATCATAAAATTGGGTTAGGAGTCTTTTGAAGAATCCAATACTAAGAATGACGTGTGTGATTGTAATGAATCACGTCTGCCAGGAGTGTTAACATGTTTACAGATGTTAACAGGGATTTGAATCTTTTAAACAGGTCTTACCATCATGGCCAGGTCTTCATAATGACACTCAGGCTAGGTTTCACACTTAAGATTCTTATTCTATATTTAAATAGGCAGATTATTATTAAAAAGGAATGATTTTGATTTATTTATTTCATATATAATATTTATGCATATAATAGCAAGATGAAATTTATAAACATAACATTCCATTAATTATCAAAGATTACATGTTGCCCTAAACGGGATTTTTCAACAAACAACTTACCCACGCAGGGGTTTAAACAAGTACTTACCCACGCAGGGGCTTAATAACACACATACCCACGCAGGGGCTTAATAACATAATAGTCCACGTAGGGACTTACACAAATAACATACCCTCTTAGGGGTTAACAGAAAGATAGACCCACGCAGGGGTCAAAATAAACAAGCATACCCTCGCAGGGGTTTATACAGCAAGACTGGCCCACGCAGGGGCTCAACAACAAATGGAAGGATTCAGTGGTCCTTCTTGCTCTTCCCTTTAATTAGGCTCGTTAATCATTGGAAGAAAGTTTGTCGCTCCCTTCGTTCCCTGTGAAATTCTCGCTCTACATGGTCCAACCTTTGCAGAATTTCTTCACGCTCCGGTGGGGAGAACCTTGGTGGTTGCGATTGTTGCCTGATAATAGGTCTTGGAGGTATTTGGTACCCATGTGTTGGGTACCCTACTCCCCATGGATCTCCATAGGGTCCTTGGGTGTTGTAGTTAGCCGCTACCATGTATGGGTCGGCTTCGGCGTAGTTGTAGTTGGTGTGCAATGGCTGTTCAAACGGGTCATACGCCATGGAACCCGTGTATGCTGGAATTGGGTTATCAAAACCCATCGGCGGTGGTTGCGGTGCAACTGGGTGTGAAGGTCCACCCATTTTTGGATCTTCTTGATGTGGCGGGTAATGGTTGCCACTTGATTGCCGAGGAGAGCTGAAATGGAAATCTCCTCCCCGTGTAGACATACGCGGTCCAGATCTCCTACGCCTCGGCGGTTCCGGAGGTGCCGGCTGAACTGGCGGCGGTGGAGGCGGTGGCGTAACTGCCACAAACCGTGAATCCACAGAGGGATCCTGTTGCTGCTGCTGAGGCGGTGAATGGCGAGGAGGTGTATAATACCATTCGTGCCTGGTAAACATAGCTTGAAAGCTATCTGGACCAACATAGGGTGATCCGTGGAAAGAAGATCCGTCAGAGATCTCTATCGGGTGGTTTGGTGTACCACTGGCAGGTTCGACGGGGTCCGTATCCTCGTCCATATCATCTGCGTGATCTCCCAAGAAATGATCCTCCGGGCCCAATGGGTTAAAACCCACTGGTTCTTGTATATAATTGGCCGGGTTAAACCGGCCCCTGAAGACAGGTGTGGGGTCACCGAAGGAGTTGTGCGATAGAGATCGCTGTAAAGGTATGTATGAGGGTTGAGGGTTGTTGGGCTCATACTCCGGCTGTGGCCCGTAAGGGTTATGAACAGGAGGTGTTGAGCTGTGCGACACCGACCGTCTGGCCGGTTTGAAGAGGTTCCTCCGGTTCTGCCGGGGATCGTCACTCTCCGTGGTGGAAGGAGCTCGCACATTCGAAGGTCCAGCTTCATTGTCATTGGGGGCGGTGACTGGCCCCTTTCCTCGTCCTCTTCTTCTAAAGAATCTTGGCGGCATTTTTAAATCCTGTCAATATAGCATGAGATAACAACAACAATATATAAAAATTAAAGGACAAAACAAAAACCAACAAGGGTAGAATTTGTCCTATGTTATTTGTCTAGACTCGAAAGTTTAGATATGTGCAATTGTGTTATTGAGATTAAACACAAAAGGCTAGTGTTTAATTCACTCAATGTTCGCTCTGATACCAACCTGTCACACCCCGGTTTCCACGTGTCACCGGTGGGCCCGGTGGGGGATTATCGTGATGTGGTTGGCAACAAAATAGTCAAACAACACAATATTTAATATGCACAGCGGAAGCAATTTAAAAGATATAATACAACCGAATTTAGTATTGTAATATCAAATGTCAAAATATTCGGAAGTTTATCCACAGAAGGATCGAAAATAAAATAGAAACAATAGTTCAACAGACTTTAGGCATCTTAAGCTTGCGAGACTTCTATTGATGCTAAGGAGAAATCCCAGCCAATTACGCTTAGTACCTGCATTTAATCTTTTTGGGAAAATACGTCAGTTTACACTGGTAAATACAATCAACTGACTCATTTTGGAAAATGATTGAAAATTTGGTTTGGATGCACGTGGCATAAACATTTTATTTAACTTGGGAGAATTATTTAAATATATAATCTTGTGAACGAATTACATGTTCCTTGTGCGTTCAGTAGCTCGGATCTTGTCCGGGTTAAAGATCAATAGACACACCACATTATTCTTTTGTGCACTGACGGGTGTACGCCTACACCCCGCGCTTAAGTCGTGGCCATTTCGTAAAATGATGCCAAGGATATCCGGGACATGGTCATCAACCCCCCAAAGGCTTTAAGTAACAAGACTGTTTAAACGAGCCGATCAAATTATTCAATTAACCACCCAACGATGGAAGATTTGATGCCTGATCAAGCGGTATGCTATATACCGTAACCCAATTCCGTATAGGGAAAATAAGTTAAAAGTATTTACCTGAGCAAAGTATAAATCACAACAAGCAAACGCAAGTAGCTTTTACTGGTACTCCTAATCTGGAACGAAGGTTTATAATAACCTATTAGAATCCTAACGGGTCTTTAGTTAAGCTTAAGCTTAGACCGGTTAGTTTCGAAGATACGGTTCGTACGCACGATTAAGCGAAGACCGGATAGAATGTGATTTAGACCCGAAAAGTTCAGAGACTTGCTTAATATGGGTATTTCATACACATTTTGGATTTTGAGATAAAACCGATAAGGTTTGACCCGTTTAGGCTAGTTTATGTAAACTAGTTACATAAACCGAACCGAACGCGTAATAAGCGTAACGGGTATTCATATGAGCCATTTACAGGTTTCCTAAGTTAATATGCTTCATATATGTTGTGACATCAGTAAGATGTCTTTTATTATGCCTGAAACGAATTTAAACACAAACTATGCCCCGTAGGGGTAGTTTGGTCATTTAAAAGGTTATAAAAGAGTTTAAGTATTTACCTGAGTTACAGATCTGATGTAATCAGCAAAAATACTTATTTTACCATGTCATAACAGTAGAGTAAAGTATATATGTGAAATTTATCAATTATAACCAAACTATGCCGCGTAGGGGTATTTTGGTAATTTCACATAAGCCGAAAAGCTCAAAACTGAAGTCTGAGTTTAACAACCTTTGCTTACTGTTAAAATATTATAATTTGTCTCAAATATCAGTAGGTATCAACCCTTGTATGTTTAATATAGTTATAGCACATACTATGCGTTAAAACGCTTAAAAAAGGCGATTAGTAGCCATTTCCGGGTTCGATACATAAAGCTGATATTTTTATTATTCCAGAAGGCTTAAAATAATTTATTTATCATATGTGATCAGTAACAAAAGGTTTGGAGTCATTTAGATGGGTAAAACTCATTTTATAGCCCGTAAGGGCAAAACCGACAATTACCGGATTAAGCCTACGACTATAAGTTATGCTCAGCCTAAAATTAATTAAAAATCTTCAAAAATCCCAAAATAATATATTACATCAGTGGGTAAATATTTTGATATCAAAAAGTAGGCTTAACTAGGCTATACGCTAATTACGCCGTTTAATTAACATAAAGCTTTCATTTTACGCTAACGAGCATAACTCTCAATCTACACCACCAATTGATCTCAAATTTTGGGTACAAGGTTATATATCAGTAACAAAGGTTTCTACTCTTTTAAATTTTCAAAAATCACATTTTAAGGTGAAAAGGGCATAATGGTCAACATATGAGCAATTAACGGAATCATGCATTTTAATTGGATAACTAATGATCCGAGGTGTATAATCACAGAGGGTGATACTAGCATGTAACCTGGTCCAAATAAAGCTCTAAGGTATTTTTAAAACATACCATAACGGGTCAGAACTGAAAGTCAAAGTATAAGTCAAACTATGCGACTTTCGGTTCCGAACCGGGTCTAAACAGGAAATTGTCGGGTTGAACATGTTTAGACATGTTCTTACACTAATTACCAAGTTATATTAATGATCAAACAGGTTGTATGTGTTCTACATTGCTAATTATGCGTAAATTGTAATTTACACATTCTGTTGACTTTTTTAAATACAAGTTTGACCCGACATTTGACTTAGTTAGAGTGGGAATCAAGGGGAACCCTTTTGAGGTTTTATTACCCACATAATTACCTACTTAAAGGTACTTTTAATTCGAGATTTTACTGAGCCATTAGTAATTAATCTCGAAGTCAAACCGTAATTACGATGGTTTGACTTTTAGCTAAACAACTAAGCTAAACTCAACTAAAGCAGGTTAAGCAAACTTACAAGTGTCTAATGACTGATAAGGAAGGCCTGGAAGGTGCTCTTGTGCTCCACAATTGATCAGAAGATGTTTGAGGAATGAATGATCAAAGTGTTGCACTTGTGAGCTTTATATAGTGATCAAGGCTCCACAACATGTTGACAAATAAGTCTACAACAGACCACAACCTTCCCACAGGTGTCCTAGATGTTTAGGGGCTGTTTAGGGGTCAAGAAATATGAGGAAAATCGTTTAAAGGTCGAACAATGCACTTAAAACAGGCAACAGCCGGTTTTCTGTCGCTGGGCATTGCTTACGGACCTCAAGGTCCCCAATGTTGAGGTCCGTAAGCCTGACATCAGGCTTAAAAATTTGTTGTTCTTTGGTGTTTTGAAAGGGCAACCACTTGTTTCGAATTTGGGACTTTGTTTATCAGATTGGGGCCTCTAAATTGTGCCTTAAACAGTTACATACCCTACCACTTTGGTATGTTTCATTGAATCCTTATTGAAAGTGCCGAACAAGAAGGTTTACCGTGCATTTTCTTCGTAGGAGTCCACCACCTCAATTATGAATCAGTTTGTTGCTATGATTCCCCGAATTTGAATATATACCAGATGTTTATTAGTCTTGGGATTCATAATAAGGTCGTTCAGAGGTGTAAAATTAACATGACAACACTTTTAATTCCCTTCTTACATCTTTAATTATATCCAGGTTTATATCACTTTTGTCTTAATTGACACGTGTCGTTATTTCATTGAACACGAATTTTCGAGGTGTTACAAAACCCTAAACCTCATCATCCATCATCCTCAAGGCTTCAAGATGTTCAACTTCAAGCTCTCAACATCCGGTGATCAAGCTCTTTCGATCATGCGCGGCTAATTCCTAGGAGGTTTCACCCCGGTGTAGACTTTTGTAAGATTTAGGGTTTATTATGTTTTGATAATTGTTTTGTGACAACTTGAAGTGCATTTGAATCTTAGACAATTGTCCTACGTTGGTATTGAATTTGCAAACTGTCGAGTGAATGATTAAATTTGACTTTGTGAAATGAATACACGTATTTATGCCTTGTCTTTTGGTAGGATTTGCTAGTCCAAAGTAACGAAGTGTATCATGGTCCATTGTTTATGACGTTGATAGCGATTGACACCTAAGCTTTGTGATTGCGACCCGTTAGTGAATTATTTCAAGTAAAGCTAATTAAAACACATAGTAACCCTAAGTCTTGCATTAGTTGAAACCGGGTGTGAACCTTGTTTTCTTATCATTGTTCAATCAATCAATTTTAATTCTTGCAATTTGTTAGTCACTAGTAGTTAATCCATTCAATCACTTAGTAATTTTAATTCACATATCTCAATTAAACAAAAATACAAAAATATTTCATAGCAAGCTTCATAAGTGTGACATCTTTTACAATTCATTCAAAGTCCATTCGCAAACCACATACTCTTCGTGGTTCGACCCCTTACTACCACTAGCTATTTGTTAAGGGTAATTTGGGATTATAAATCTTATCCTTGACCGGAGCGCGACACTCCGATCACCTATCTAGGACGTATCTCTTTAAGTTGGCGTGTTGGCTCTCAACTTTGTTTGTGGTACGATTACCAAAGTTGCGCCTCTTATCAGTCCACGCAAAGACGAACATCTCCTTATAGTCTTTTAGCCAGTTATCGTACACGTAATTGAAGACTCCAAAAAAGTAAAAATAATTTAATAAAATTTGCATAGGTGAGTCGTAACACACACAAAGTTATCACCCCGTTCTTTACTAACAACGGCATGCGTGATAATAAACGATTTGTTGGTAGGCGTCATACCCACAATCTGGATAAATGGCATATTTTATATGTTTGTCTTGTACGTCGCATCGTTCAACATGATGTGGGGGAATGCACGCCACATGTCTCTCGAGTACCGATGAAGAAAGAAGATCTCTGTTACGATCTCTGTTCCGGGTTCCTCCCGTGTCTCGTAAATAAAGTCGTTGTTTATCAGCACGTTTTCTAGTGACTGCATGGGAGTCAATCCTTGTCTTTGTTCGGCTCTAATCTTCGCCACAACGTTTCGAACGTCTTTCTGAACATGAAACCTGTCGGGGTCCTGCTTCCTTATCGTTTGAAATATTTTGCGCGGCTCCATGTTTTGAGCTGTCAGCTGCTCGATCAGTTTCATTTCGCTTGGAGTAAACCTTCGCACAAACGCGTGGGCCGACAGGTCCTCACAAAGTTCGTGGTTATGTTCAATTTTTCCGTCTTTTTTATCCCAGGTTTCATACGGGTGGTTTCGCACAGCCAGCAGGTAAAACGGGCAATCGGTTTTTTTGCTTCCGGCTTTTCTATGTGTTGCTGTAGTCTGGTGCTCACCACCACGATCACATTCAAGCCATACCCTCTAGGTTCTTCCCCCGATTTTCTTTAATCAACGGGTGACAATAACGAAACCATCCGCGTTTGCTATTTCTTGTATCCGTTTCTTTAGTTCATCTAAAGAGTTGAAAACCTGTAACATCAACAATAATAACAATATTAATAATAATAATAATAATAATAATAATAATAATAATAATAATAATAATAACAATAATAATAATAATAATAATAATAACAGTAATAATAATAATAAATAAAATAATAATAATAAAATAGTAATCGATACCTTCTTTTTTAAGTACAGATTCTCCGGGATGGGAGGTGCCTCACCACCATATCCACCATATCCACCATAACAACCATATCCTCCAACGTCCGAATTGTTTTGATGAACGTAAGGAGTGCCCGGGGAAATGAATTGCTGATGACCACCGTCTCCTCTGTATCCACCATATCCACTGTCTCCTCTGTATCCCCCGTCTCCTCCGTATCCACTGTCTCCTCCGTATCCAACGTCTCCTCCGTATCCACCGTCTCCTCCGTATCCACCGTCTCCTCCGTATCCACCGTCTCCTCTGTATCCACCGTTTCCTCCATATCCACCGTCTCCTCCGTAAGTGTATTCACACCCGTATCTATAATCCGGATACCCTTGTTAATTCGGATAACTTGGTTGACCAGCATGGTATGAGTCATCTACAGGGGCTGTTTCATCAACAGGAGGATGCGTGTTCAAATCTAGAAACGGTCTGTTTTGTTTTCCTTGTATACTAGACACAACCTCCTCCTGCTCATTAGAATCGGGAACGCCAGACTCCTCCAAAATAGAAGACCGTATCATCATTTGTAAATAATAAACTAACACAACAAGTAATTAAAAAAATTAAGCTAATAACTGTTACCGGAACGCTTTCAGGCACCCAATTGTCGCTAGAATATTGCCCGAAGACATAGTTGCCGTCCTAGTATGATGACATTTCAACACTTCGGGATGATAAGAACACAAATGCAAACAACCAGAGCTCGTAGAAGAAACAGAATGAAATGAATGTTGAATTCTCGGTGGACCAAGAATGCACTGTAGGTAGCACTTTATATGATACATAGACGCCTCGTATAGCTCTAGACACCCCATATTGCTTTAAGTCACATGCCAGACACATAGTCAAATCAGTCTCTAAGACGCCTCGTATAGGCCTAGACTCCCCGTCTGATGTGACTGATGTGACGTTGTACAAGGTTCAGAAGTTGGTCGGGAAAAGGAACCCTAGACGCCTCGTATAGGCCTATACGAGGCGTCTATTAGGGTGTGGAAATAGGCAAAAAGGTGTGTGAATATGTAGACCCAATATTTATTGATACAAGTTCTTTATAATCTAACAGAACATGCTTCTATAATTCAAAATGCAACTTTTAAATCAATAAAAAAACCTATAAGTAACTTCACTTTAAAAAAAGAGCCATACAGTTGAGGCTTGTTTTGGTTACTTTAATTAATTTTGTAGAATATAAGCTTTTAAGGTATTGTTCTTCTGAACCTATCTTATTCCCTTTTGTTTATTGTGTTTTTCTTGGTCTTTGGTCCTCTAAACAACAACCAGTCCTCTAAACGACAATCTACTTTGTCTTGGTCTAGTGTGGAGGCCGGCCTAATATCGAGGGGCCACTAATATTATTTTCGAGTCTTGTTGGCCAAGCAATCTCCTTTTGGAGTTCCACCGTCTGGTTCACAAGGCAAGGCTATATTGGTTTATTGTGATAATGTAATAGCCATAATTTAATTCTGTGAATTGGTTCAAAATCAACACACTAAACACATCAAGATGGTTATCCATTTTGTTCAAGAGAAGGTTGCTCGCGGACAAGTTCGCGTCTTAGTTACATGTACCGTCATACTATCAGATTACTTGCATCTTTACGAAAGGTTTGAAGGTTGCTCCCTCCTCCCCATTCGATTGCGAGGGAAAATATTATAGTATATGTAAAAATATCAAAAATATCAAGAAATTTATTGGAACATATAAACATAATTATATTCGTGTATATATATATATATATATATATATATATATATGTAACTTAGTTTATTTAACTTATACCTATATGTATGTAAAACCGAAATGTTAGAGTGCTTGTGATGGTTGGATGGCACCGGTTCAAAGGGTGGTTATTCCCTCCAAAATCAACTGCCGATAACTGACATGAATGATCATATATATATATATATATATATTTAGGTAAAGGATCATGTACAAAGTCATACTTTTGTAAGAAGTGTGAGAAATAATTTGGTGATGACAAGTGTCCTCTATCTTAATTAATTCAAAACGGTATATTAGTAATTTAACTTTCTTATCAATTAATTGAGTTTTAAGATAACTGAAAAAAAAAAACTGTCCTATTTTTTTGCAAGATTCAATTCCATTTTCACGTACGTATGCCATAAAACATCAGTTATACATTTACGATGGTGGCCACAAAATGAAGTGAATGTGAGACTTAGATTGCCAACAAACGTATTACTATTTTTTGTTCTTAAAATGTAGACCATGGCCACTAAATCTGCATATACTGATATCAAGTATGTCGTCCATTTTGCAAGATCTAATATGGGTTCATCATGGTGTTTTAAAATCTGGGAATGTTTTGTATTGATAAAACACCATGACTTGAATCATAGATTTTTAAAACACCACGCAATGAACAATGTCTCCAAATAAAACACCATGTCTTGAATCATAGTCATGGTGTTTTAAAATTTGGGAATGTTTTGTATTGATAAAACACCATGCCTTGAATCATAGATGATTAAAACACCACACCATGAACAATGTTTCCAGATAAAACACCATGACTTGAATCATAGATGTTTAAAACACCACGCCATGAACAATGTCTCCAGATAAAACACCATGACTTGAATCATAGTCATGGTGTTTACGATTTTTATACAATGTCTCCAGATAAAACACCATGAATTGAATCATAGATGTTTAAAACACCACGCCATGAACAATGTCTCCAGATAAAACACCATGACTTGAATCATAGTCAATTTATCCAGTTGTTTTAAAACACCATGCCATGAATCTGATTACAATTCTCGTTATGATAATGTATGACGAATATGCAACCAAAGACCTCCTACAATTAAGGTGAATCATTAATTCCTATATTTAAGGAAAAATGAGTAAATGTAGGAGTTTTTGGGTCGTGTATGATATGGTTACCATATTTCAAACATTGAAAAAGACACTATTGCCCTTTAATTTTATATAAGGTCCCTCTAATTAAAACACAATTTACATTTTTATACCCTATTGATCTCAACCATTAGATCAAATATCCAATGGTTTAAAACACTTCTTACCCTTCTTACATTTTAGACACTTTTTACCATATCCCTACCCTATATATATATATATATATATATATATATATATATATGTCTTGCCACAAAATGCAACCGACACCAAGACATTTCGTATTTGATTTGTCCTCTCAAACATTCAACCGTAATTCCTTGTTTCCTTCACACTCTCATCATGAACAACATGAATACTCATATTCAATCAACTTCCGCTGCACATGTATTTGATATTCAACAAAGTGGTATCAGAGCCACTATTGAAAGCGATGAAGATCTCAAGCCGACATCAACCACGCTGCCGTGTAAACACTGTTCCGAAGAGAAAAAAGAATGAAGATGGTTGCAGAGAAGATGTTATTACTGCAACAAACCGGGACATCAGATTTCATCATGCAAGACAAAAGAAAACGATGAGGCAACACGACTCATACGTCTGGCAATCAACACAGGGATCCAACAACAACAAGAGGCAGATGATGATCAACAAAGTGATCAGAGAATGGAGTATATTGTAACCGGCACAGATGGAGGACTCTGGTCCGAAATTTGGTATGTAAGTATAGTCTTTAAAAAGCATTTCTCTAGCAATTTAGACATGTATAAAAGGATTAAAAGTATGATCGGTGTGGAAACAAGAACTGGAGAAAATAACTTCTATTTTATAAAAGGGATAGGGGTTGTGGAAGTGATGTCTGGATCTGAAAGGATTCGAATTCAGAGAGTGTTCTTTACACTCCTGATATAGATATAAATGTACTTAGTCTAGATCAATTAATCACCCAAGGATACACAGTATAGTTTGCAGGAGAAAAGTGTAAGATCTTCCCTACGTTTAGCATTCTAGTAATCAATAGTAGAAGTGAGATTTCTGGTCTCACAAGAGAAGATGAGATCGGTTTAAGAGAAAAAGAATCCCTAATAACGTTTGAATCTGATTATGAAGCATTTAAATCAGATTATCTGAATCAATACTTCGAAAATCTGAATATATCATCAAATGAACCGGATTGGAATGTTTTGATACTTCAAGCCATGTCATTTAAGGAGTTTCAAGACTGCAAAGCACTCCTTGATATGCTGGACGATGAAGGGTATGTTAGGAAATACAAGTACTGTCTAGAAAATAAGTTTGATGATATGGTTGATTGGTTTCTCAAAGAAAAATTAGAGATCACAACAAGACCTCTTCCTGCATATGCTGCAGACAATCGAAGAGTAAGTTTGTTGGAACTATACATGGTAGTTAAAAGAGAGGGAGGTCACCGAAGGATAACTGAAAACAACATGTGGGCTATGGTTGCCAAAGATATAGGTTTTGATTATAATGAAGGAGAGTTTATGAGGTTGTTGTATGCCATGTATTTAGATGTGCTTGTCTACTATTACAACTACAAATCGACACAACAGAAGGTGAACGAGAAAGAGGTAGTCAAGAATGTGGTGGATCCTAGAAGGAGTAGAAGTGATGGCGACGACATACCAGAGAATGATGCAGATCAAATGGAGGGGAACACAAGAAGTGAAGATGCTGAAGGAAAGGAAGCAAAGCACTATACGTTTTATGCTAGAAACGATTGGCAGGGAATCAGAAAGCTGCATACAAGAAGGAGGTTCGATTTTAATCGAGCAAAAGTAGCTGTGGATGATGCTAATAGAAGCGTGTTAATGCACTCTTACAAACATAATTATGTTTAGGGGAGTGTATTGGAACATATAAACATAATTATATTCGTATATATATATGTAACTTAGTTTATTTAACTTATACCTATATGTATGTAAAACCGAAATGTTAGAGTGGTTGTGATGGTTGGATGGCACCGGTTGAAAAGGTGGTTATTCCCTCCAAAATCAACTGCCGATAACTGACATGAATGATCATATATATATATATATATATATATATATATATATATATATATATATAGGGAGAAGATCATGCGAGAACAACCTCTTATTGCGAGAACCAATGTGAACACAACCAAAAATGCCTAAAAATAGCTAAAAATCACACAAATTTTTTTTTTGAATTTTTTAATATTTTTTATAAAAAAATCGCTACTTTTCGAAGCAAAAAAAAAAATTAAAATTTTTTTTTTAAATTTTTTTTTTTTGCTTCGAAAAGTAGCGATTTTAACATAAAAAATATTAAAAATTTCAAAAAAAAATTTTTAGATTTTTTTTAGGTTTTTTGGGGGTTTAGTTTTTAGCATTTTAGCTTGGGGGGGGGGGGGGGGGGTTAGGTTTTTGGGGGGTGGGGGAGGGGGGTTTAGGTTTTTTTTTTTTGGGGGGGGGGGGGGGTTAGGTTTTTTTTTGCTTGGGGGGGGGGGGTAGGTTTTTTTTTGGGGGGGGGGGTGGGGGTTAGGTTTTTTTTGGTTTTTTTTAGCTATTTTAGGTTGTGTTCACATTGGTTCTCGCGGTTCTCACAATAAAGGTGGTTCTCGCATGAGCTCCTCCCTATATATATATATATATATATATATATAGAGAAAGTATAATGTACAAAATGGCTTAACCTACATTAACATACGCGACATAATTTATAACGTGCGTAATTATTTTTTTCACCATTATAACGTGCGTGATTATCACCTCCATGCGTGATTATTACCTCCCATGCGTGATTATCACCCAAAAACTGCTCCCATGCGTTATTAGGGCTCCCATGCGTGATTATTGCCCAGATCTGATGGTTGAGCGCGTCGCGTACGTGAAGTAGGATAAGGACTTTTGTATGTTAACATTTCCCTATATATATATGTCTTGCCGGCAAATGCATCCGACACCTAGACATTTCCTATTTGATTTGTCCTCTCAAACATTCAACCGTAATTCCTTGTTTCCTGCACAGTCTCATCAGGAACAACATGAATACTCATATTCAATCAACTTCCGCTGCACATGTATTTGATATTCAACAAAATTTGTCATAATTATGTGTATATGTTATTTGATATTTATTATCATAATCATACCCTATGATTATGGTAAGAAAATCTCGTGTATATAGTTTATGTTTTGTGATCAACAACGGATCAAGGAGTTACATTACTTTCACTCATCTAATCTGATGATGGCTTCAATGTTAGTTAATTTGCAACTCACTAGGGGTATTGTAGAATAGAATCTCGATCGGTAAACAACTGATAAATCGCTCATTTGACAACCACTAGCGGTAGTCCAAGCAAATAACACCTTAACTAAATATAATAAGGATTTAAGGGTTAGGAATTATGGTTTAGGGAGTATTAAGTATTAACCATATCACACTTGTATGAAGTTTATTCATTACATGACAGCTATTATACATCAATTTGTAAAGGAAAGGATTCATGCAAATTACATACAAACACCATTATACTAATGCAATCATCATAATCAAAATTTAAAATACTAATGCAATCATCATAGTCAAGATTTTTTAAAGATAAAACACTTAACTGAGAATTAACCATATAAAATATCACCAGATATTTCTAGTAGAACATTGACTTTTGTGTTGGCTCAAAATTTCCAACTTTCATGTCATCTTCCAGCTGGCTTCTGTAGCTCGGAGAAAACTGTTTCCGACTTGAACCCTGCATCGCTGCTACTAATTGACAACGTGCCAATTCTTATTTCGCTTGATCCTGTGAACACAGAATCATCATCCTCAGTTGCTGTTGTTGTCCCTCCTTGCATCAAAAATGGAAGTTCTTGATTTTCATACACGGCTTCACCAACCGTTTTATCAGCAGCTTCTTGTAGCTCCAATGCAAACTCGAGTCCCCAAACTACCTCATCCATGGATGGCCTTTCACTTCCTTGCTCTTTCAAGCATCTAATTGCCACATCTCCAAACTGCCGTAAACACTCGGGTGCAATCACACTCCTTACCTTTGGATCAATTATTTTGTTCAGGCTCCCTGTCTTATAACAAGACTTCCCCCACTCTGCCAAACTCACTTGTTCTTTGGGCAGCGCTTGAATCATTACAGGTCTTGCACACAGCACTTCAAGGAGAACAACTCCAAATGAGTACACGTCAGATTTGTCCGTGAGTTGTTGGCTTCGGTAATATTCTGGATCCACATACCCGATGCTACCCTTTACCAACGTGCTGACATGATTTTGTGCTTGGTCTCTAGGGCCTAGCTTTGACAAACCAAAATCAGACACCTTAGCAACCCAATTTTCATCCAGTAAAATATTTGTGGACTTGACATCCCGATGAATTATTATACGTTTTGCACACGTGTGGAGGTAGTGTAAACCTTTGGCCGCACCGATGCAAATTTGTAGACGTCTTTTCCATGAAAGAGGAGGCTTATCTGTCTTGTACAGATGTTCCCGTAGAGTTCCGTGAGCCATGTAATCATAAACCAGTATCATCTCTCCCTCATCTTGACAATATCCAATCAAGGAGACTAATTGGACATGGCGTAGTTTAGACAGGAACCCGATTTCCGTATTGAATTCTTGAAATCCTTGGTTGGATGATTCATTGAGCCGTTTGATTGCAACTGCTGTTGCAGTGTTGTCTATATACCCTTTGTACACCTTGCCAAAGCCTCCGACGCCAATGACAAAATCATCATTAAATTCATTCGTAGCTGCTCTCACTTCTTTAAGTGAGAAACGACGACATCGATCTGATGGCAGTGTTGAATGTGATGACTTGTCTTCGGTGGCATTGTAGTGTTTGACTCGCCTTTGTTTCCGGAACACTAGAAGAACCAAAATAGACAACAAGACTAATGCTCCTCCGATACCTCCAATTATGACGGCATATGGAGGTTTGTTCTTGTTCTTTTTTCCAGTACCTGTCTGCACGGTTGGTGAGGTTGTAAAATTAAGTTCTGGATTTGGGCTTGCAAGACTTCCATCCGTGCTTAGCTTAAACGCTTCCAAACCGTTTAAATAAGCATCAAGATATTCTTCGGAAGCACTATTAGGATGCATTGTGACCCACAAATCTTGCTTGCCTCTGCTGCCATCTGGGTCATTGACAAACACAACGTAATCCTCGTATACAGGATACCCGCTACCTTGAGTTAAGTAGAACAGATCAATTTCATCGTCAGCAGTTTGGTTATTAATGAAGGCTTTGAAAATCACCTGACCTCTTTTGGTGTATTGTGGTATAATGTTACAAAAATGGAACCTGAAATAGTAATAAAACCCAGAATCAACGGGAAATATCCAAGTCAGATTGTACTTGTCAGAGAGATTACCCATACTCCTTTGGGTTTGATAAACTATCTCAGGTGCCGTATAATTCGGTGTCTCCGTGGTGTACATAATTTTCTGACCATAAAAAGGTATCAACCCAATAGCTGCTCCGTATATGTAAATTTCATCTGGATCCCATGACCGGTACATACCAGTATCTTCAGTACCAGGTACTTGTTTTCCACCCACGTTTAACCTGTAAATGTTTTCAACCGCCGTTTCGTTGTCAATACCGGGTCCGTTAGCTATCCCAACAGATTTCAGTTTCTTAGAGTTGTGGTAGAGATCTTCTGGCATTGAAACGATTTCAATACCGTTGATGAAGGCATATGAGTTGGGTGAGGGTGTAAAGGTAACGTTTAGCCTTTGTGCATCTTTTACATAGATCATGAATTCCTTAACAAAGTTTGGAACAGGGGGACCATCAACTCCTGCATCGGACCGGGTCTTTGCCAGAAAGGAGGCAGTTAGGAAAGCACTGAAGTTGGTTAAGAGAGAGAAGCCATTGGATGATACTGAGAAGAAAGATTGTTCTGCTTTGAGGTCGGAGTAGATGGCAGGATAGAAATGCAGGCGGAGGAATTTGGGTCCTTGGGACACCGGAAATGTGTAAGTGAACGAAGAAACATTAAAAATTCTAGCGGAAGTATAAGGGAGGACTCCGGATACCGAAGAATCTTGTTGGAAGGGGGCGGACGAAAACGAAGTGGTGATGATGTTGGAAGGCGCGTATGTGGAATTCTCATCACTCTCCCATCTCGGGTCAGAACTGGTGGTGGAGGAGGGCGAACCGCAGGCGATGAAGAAGCGATCAGTAGCATTGTATGACTGTGCCGTGGTGGCAGAGAAGAGGAGGAGCAGTGAAAAGAAGGGTATACTTAAGGTTAACATGATGGTTATAGAGCAGTGTAAGTATTGCTAGAGAAAAGTATTCAGTATTGGTGTTTTTATAAATAATATATATATCATAGCAGCACTGCAGCAGTGGAAGACTTGTTTCAAGCGAAGACTTGAAAAGTCTTCCACAAGAGCTTATAAGACTAATTCCGAAGTTACGTATACGTTTTGCGGTATTTGTGGTACCACAGAAAATGACAAGCACTTTATATTAATATGTGATACCTATTTATTATATAAAAAAAAATTGATACGTATATATGTAAAACCATTTTAAGTTTATAACTTTATATATTCAAATATTATTACTGTAGATATATTTAATTTAAATTTTAAAATGACGAAACAGAAACGAAAAGAAAGGCAACCGTTCATCTCGTCATGCATAGCTTCCTTTTCTGTTACAAATCCAGCCTGTTTCGACCGGTCCAGTGACAAGACTGTTCACTGTTCTAAAATAAACCTATGGCTTTGCTGGTTTCGGTTTCAACCGCTCTGGGTAGTCTAGTCCGGCCGGTTTTAAAAATATTATTGAAGGGAGATGCTTTACATCACTTACAATTGCACTGTAGTCTGTTGGGAAGAAAAATCCATTTGAACCAGTCAATGATGAAATAGGATAACAAATTATATGGCTATGGAGTGAACTAACCCCGCCAAAATAACATTATCTAGTTTCTAGAGGCATACAACCACAAAAATAATCGACATCTAAATTAGCATGACATTGAGAATATATAATTTTTCTGTGTGAAATATGAGCCTAGGTAATGTTGTAAGTATACACACTGTTGATGCACTTTTGCTGTCTGTCGCTTGTTCTTATTTTGTATACGTTGTAATGTAATGAAACGGTCTTTTGTTTAATCGAGTCTGTTTGTTTTGGTCGAGTCGACCAAGTCAAGATATCCTCCTATCTTGACTTGGTACGACAGTACATAGCCTTTAGTACATTATGGTTGGAATGCAGCTGCTATTGATGCAGTCTGCACATGTTTGCTTATTTTACATGTTGTCTGCACATATTGACTGTCTTACCCTTACTGTTTGCAGCCTCCCACGAAGAACCATTCTTCGTGGGGTATGGCTTGCACGAAGAACATTCTTTGTGGCATATTGGATTCTTCGTGGTGATCATCAACGAAGAACTAGTTCTTCGTGGGCCTTTGGTACTTCGTAGGCCCAGTAACCTTCTTCGTGAGGTTACTGGAATGGGGCCCCTATATAAGACAGTGTATGTTGCAGAACAAGGTAAGAGAGCTGGTGAGTCTGTATAAACACTATGTGTATGTGTTTTGTGTATGTTCTCTTCCATTAATCAAAGTTAGTGAATCTTTGGTTACGTGTGCTTGTTATACTTTGTTTGGTTGCATATCTACAAGGATTCCGCATTTGTATTTGTATTTGTATTTGTATTTGTGTTGTTACAACAAGAAAGTAGGTTTCTTAATCCTCCGAGTGGACCTACAAGTGGTATCAGAGCTTTGGCCCTCTTTCTTGTTGAAAACCAAGCTTAGTAGTGGGGTTGAACAAGTTGTGAAGAATCTTGGAGGTGTTCTTGAGCTTAAAATAAGATTTTTGAAGTTTTTGTTGAAAAATGGCCTGAAAACTTAAGAAATCTTGTTGGTGCAGTTTTTGTGTCCGATGCTGTTCGAATAGATTATTTTTATTTTTATGCTGATAATGTAATAGTTAGTGAAACGGTCAAACGAATGTGTATTGACCCACTCGTTTGAAGTGGTCAAACGAGAGGGTTATGTGTTTGACCGTGTGTGTTTGCAAGACAAGTGGGTATGGCTATAAATACCAACCCTTTGTTCTTTTGCAAAGAAGAGAGTTGAGAGAGAGTTCACAGTGAGTTGTGAGTAAAGTTTTAGTGTTTGGGGGAGAGATCACCACTTGGTCTCTCCCCAGATGTATACTCCTTTGGTATTAGTTTGGTTAGCTTGTAATCGGGCTGCTTTGTAACGTTATACTACCAGATTAATACAAAGAAGTGTTTTGTCTCTAATCTCTCCCGTCTTGAACATAATCACACACTAATCGCGGGGTTCGGTTTGAAATCTTGAACCTACAATTGGTATCAGAGCCATGGTGCCCGATTTAGTGAATCTAACAGTTTGCTAAGTCACATGTGCTCTAGATTTGTGATTTTTGTTCAAGATGTAAAATAGTGGAACCATGAAGAAAACCCAGATTTAGACCGAGATATACGGATCTGAAGTGAATCGGTTCTTACCGAAGGTTGGGTTTGTTGTTTCACACCAGAAAATCAAGTCTTTCATCCTGTTTTGAAGCCTTTTCATCCGATCTGCAAGCAAATAGTTCGTTGTGTTCTTGACGTCTGGTGGCGGCTGTTGAAAGAAGATAGGGTTTCTTCAGATCTGGACCCAAAAGTGACCAGCGAAGAACCTATCCTTGGCGAAGACTCCATAGTCACGAACACTCCATGTTGTGACGAAGACTCCACATGTACGAAGACCTAATGTGCCGAACACTCCATGCTGTCGACAAAGCATCATTCTGATGATCAATAATTGTTCGTGGGTTGCAAGTCTTCGTGGGTAAGAAGTCATCGACGAACACTTGATTGTACGCTGATATGAGTGTTCGTCCAATGACTCTTCGCTGATATGAGTCTTCGTCGCCTGACAGTTTGAGTCTTCGTCGCCCTTGACACTTTAAGTCTTCATCAGGCCCACATTGAGTCTTCGTTGGCAAAGTTGATTCTTCGTGGACCAGTTGAGTCTTCGTCAAACAATTTAAGTGTTCGTCGGATATTTCGAGTCTTCGTTGGACCAGGTGATGGTTCGTCGAACCTTTATTGTTCGTAGGGGGGGTCCAGGATGGCTGTACAATGGAGAATGGTAAGGCAGAATATACTTTGCGGTAGTAAAGTGGTTTATGGCTGGTTAGAGACGACCAGAATATACTTTCCGGTGATGTCGGACAGCTGAAGATTTTTGGTGTTTAATGGTTAATTGCTGCTACACAAAAGATCGGCAATTCATCACCACCGTTTCTTGTTGTTGACGAGTATTCTTGGTGGTGGGTGATGTATGGTTCTAGTGGTGCACGATAGTCGTTCAGTTCACGGTGTGATTGATGAATGATGGTGGCGTTAAAGTTTGCTGGTTGGAGATTATCAGAATGTGAATTTCTGATGTTTGTTGGCGGCTTGTACAAGGTAACTGTAGGCTAAAAAGATAAAGTTGCAGTAGGGTTGTTATGTTGGACTTGTTTGGACGGTACAGTTGTATTTTAGGCCCAAATCTTTGTCACTTTAATTTCCATAAATTATTCCTTTGGGCCCACTTGTATTTTTGATGGAGGATGTCTGAAGATGTCGACAGAAAGTAGGAGATGTTGGACCCACATTATTTATTTGTTCACAAGATTGGGCCAATTTCTTGGCTGGGCTACAATTAATTGATTTTTTTTTCTTTTGCCCACATCGATGGTTTAATTGAGTAAGTCAGATTGTTACAACATTTGGAGTTGCTCATTTAATTCAGTTGAAGATGGTCGGGTGTTCACAAAGTTTATCTATTTTTCAACGCCAAATTCGTATGGGTTCGGGAGCGCGCGGAATAATGAGGCATGATGAAAACTTGATTTTTGTTAAACGTGGAGTAGTCACGGTTACCGATGCAAAAGTGAAAATTGGTGAAGTGAATATTATGGGCCAAAAACGGTATATTTTTCTTCCGCACGTGAAAATTTGTTTTGTTATCGGTGTTCGTAAATGTTCGAAATAATTTTGTTTATTGTCATATTCTCGCATTTGGTAACGATTGGAGGAACCTAGAGAGCCAAGACCGGTCCTAACGAGTTCACAAAGTCGAAGAGTTATGCCTATGATGGAAGCTTTCGGATTAGGTGTTAGCAGAACTTTAGGGGGATACAAGTCGGATCCTACGGGGCTAGGGGACTTTCATTATCAACTAGAATATGAAAAGAAGAAAGTCGCTTTCATGATTTTTAGAAAAACCGAGAATATTTAAAAGATTCTGCTCAGTGGAGAGAATCTGTTCAGTTCAGTTGACGACAGTTCCGCTCAGAGGAGGGAATTTGTCAAGGTTTAGATATTTTACCAAAGAAATGGGGGGATAAAAATTTTCATATGTTTTGGAATTTCTTCGGTAAATTTCTAAACGCAATCACAGGTGGTGGAGTTTGTGTTTTTTCTGGTGATACCAAAGGTTCTGCGTGGAATGTTTTGCACAGACATATATTTAAGGATTTTAATTAATTCTCCAGCCAGCGTGAAGGGTTTTGCACGGAAACATACAGGTATCTAAAGTATACAGTAGTTTCAAAGCACTGTTCACTGAAGACCTGTGGAATCTTTATGAGATTTTACAGGGATCTGGGTGTAATTCAATTCGTTGAATTCGCAAACGATGTACTTGGTCAAGCTGATATCCTGAGTACTGATGCTGAAGATCCGTAGTGCACTACTTGGTCAACTTCACAAAGGCGAGACAATGAGATCTGGATGTAGTTCAACTAAGCTTGCTGGTTGAGCTTGCAAGTGATATACTCGGTCTAGTTGACTTCCTGAGTGTTGATCCTGAAGATCAAAGTGTATTACTTGGTCGATTCCACAAGGATGGTTTACAGAAGACAGTTCACCAGAAAACTCTACCAATGTAGTTTGCTTGAATGAAATGGAGTTCTTATAACAAGATCAAGACTTGATGAAGGTTTTTAAAGAATGGAACCCTTATCAAATACCGGTTGGAGTATTGGAAGATCAGCGGAAGATCGGTCAATTTAGCCTTGTGAGAAAATTGCACAACACCCAACCGGATACGCGTACTTTGAGGAGGAAATATTATACGAGAAGCTTCAAGGTTTTGGTATGAAGATTCAAGTGAAGATACTACTTACCTGGATCATCGTTCAAGGGGGAATTTGTTAACACAGAGAAGATAACTTCAACAAATACTTGACTGAAGATCGATTGCAGTTGCATTTTCAGCATTCGACAGCAACGAACAGGGGGGAATTTGTTGGTGCAGTTTTTGTGTCCGATGCTGTTCGAATAGATTAGTTTTATTTTTATGCTGATAATGTAATACTTAGTGAAACGGTCAAACGAATGTGTATTGACCCACTCGTTTGAAGTGGTCAAACGAGAGGGTTATGTGTTTGACCGTGTGTGTTTGCAAGACAAGTGGGTATGGCTATAAATACCAACCCCTTGTTCTTTTGCAAAGGAGAGAGTTGAGAGAGAGAGTTCACTATGAGTTGTGAGCAAAGTTTTAGTGTTTGGGGGAGAGATCACCACTTGGTCTCTCCCCGGATGTATACTCCTTTGGTATTAGTTCGGTTAGCTTGTAATTGGGCCGCTTTGTAACGTTATACTACCGGATTAATACAAAGAAGTGTTTGTTTGTCTCTAATCTCTCCCGTCTTGAACATAATCACACACTAATCACGGATTTCGGTCCGAAATCCTGAACCTACAAATCTTAGTGTTTTGCTGAAAATTTTAACAAAACCTTGTTAAAATACATGGTAACATGCTAAAATACGGTTTTTCTTGAAATTTCTTGCGAAACTTTGGCTCGACAACTTTTCCAGCAGGGGTTCTGACCGGAGAAGTCACCGGAATATTCATTTTGTTAAAGGATATTCCTGTACTTTTTCAAAAATTAACTCTGTCGAATGTTTGTCTGTTTACTAAGTTTAGTCATTCACCAAACATCTTTCAAAATTGCAGGGATAAGATTTTACCATTATAAGTAATTTTTCACCAACCACTTTACGAGGAACCTATATCTGGAAAAGCTTGTCGACGAAGAACTATTAGGCGAAGAACTATTCTTCGTGAATTGATTTTCAACGAATAACCTATTCTTCGTTTGTTGTCTTTCCACGAAGAACCTCTCCCTGCGAAGAACCCTTCTCAACGAAGAACCTGGTTTTTTGTTGAAACTGGTTCTACGTGAAGTCTGTTCTTCGTGTGATCTAGTTCTTCGTGTGAAGTAGTTTTTCGTGACACCATAGTTGAACAATTTACACAGAAGGTTTTTATCTTCCCCATTGTCAACAATTTCAAATTTTTAAGTACTAATTTTAAAACAACCATTAAAAATGAGTTCAAATCCTTGGAATTGGAGTGATAACTCAAGTACACCACAAGATCCTTCACAATGGGTCAAAGGTTTAATGCCCAAAAAGGAAATTACCGAACATCAATGGGTATGTGTCGCGAATCAAAACAATAGCATTCAAAATCTTCTCTTAAGCGAGAGTGAAACGGGAAGCAACAATCGTCCACCAAAATTGAATCACATGAACAATTATCTATCATGGAAAAGTCGTTTTCATACATATGTTTTAAGGCAAAATACCGAATTGTGGACATACTTTATCACACCGTACAATATAGCTCTCGAAGAAGAAGGTTCCAATCCACAAGCTTTGGCGGGATTGAGCGATAATGATAAAAATGCTTACAATCTAGAGAAGAAAGCATTTGCTATCCTTACGCAAGCACTTCATAAGGATATCTATCATCATTTGCTATGCTTACGATCTAAAGAATTTGTGGGATGTCTTGGAAGCTAGGGGAGAAGGAAATGCTGCAACGAGAAAGATTCGTCATGATTTGTTGAAGAAGGAGTTCGAAGGATTTCGATTCATGGAAAATGAAACACTCTACGACATGGCTACTCGGTACTATCACTTGCTTAGTGAAATGCACTCATACAAGTTTATGGCTACACAACAAGAAATGGTCATGCGTTTTGCTGATGCTTTGCCACCCAAGTGGAGTCAGTTCATTGACTTGCTGAATCATACTGGTGTTTTAGATACGGTAAGAATTTATGAATTCGTCCAAAAGCTCGAGAACAAGGATGAAGAGGAAATTCGAAAGGCTAAACGAGTTCTAGCTCCACAAAACCCTGAGATATACTTTGGAGGTATTAATATGGGAGTTAGTACCAATCAAAAACAACCGAAGCTTCAAACCGCATTTGTATCAAGTACAAACCCTTATGGTCAACCGGTTCAATCGTCTAGTTCTCTTATAGATCCTTATGGGAGACCGTTCGATCCAAGCGCCTTTCTACCACCACCCAAACCAGCACAACCCCTTGGTCCTCCCACAGATCCTTATGGAAGACCATTCGATCCGAACGCCTATCTTCCTTTTTCAAAAGCTGCTCCTCAACAAACCCAACAACAACCCTCTCCATTCACACAAGCTACTCTACAACAACCTTGTCAATCAGCTCCTCAACAAGCCTTTTATGGGAACAACACTCAATCTTCAAACCCCAACACTGTCAGATTTGATACCTCAAACTTCACCAAAGTAAGTGTGGAAGGTGCTCGGGAACATATAGAGCTTCTAAACACAATGGTGAGTGCCTATGGTGGATTAGTCGCCGGTCAAATTGGGAACATTAATTTGACAGATGAAGACTATCAACAAATAGACAGGGAGGAAATGGAACTAATGGATATTAAATGGGCGTTTGCAAGTGCAGTGAGAAGAGCTAAGGATTACATGAGAAGAACGGGTAGAACAAGCTTGGAGAGTTGACGTGACCGTGTCGTCCCGATCAGTCAAAAACCCAATTAAACCTAGGTAGCTAGGGTAAGTCGGGTATCGTATCCACGAAGAGCAGGTGGTCAGTATCGCACGACCCGTTCGATTAGTTAGACTATTTACAAAAAAATGTACAAATTGATTATGAAGATTGCTAATTTTATTTGTTTAATTAGTTTGAAACTAAATCGGAGTGAACCGACAATGGGTATTATCTAAAACACTTGTGATTAACTGAAATTGCAACTAAAATACTAACTAGAAAGTTGAAACAAGAAATGAGAATACGGATCACACCCGGTTCGATAATTGCAAGACCTAGGGTTCCTACATGTTTTAACTTGATTCAATTGTATATAGTGATTAACAGATTACTATCACGAAGCTTAGGTGCCAATTGCTATCAACGTCATAGACAACGGACCGTAATGCACTTCGTTGCCTCGGACATGTAAATCCTAACCTACGATAAGGCATAAGTGCACAAATTCATTTCGCAAAGTCATAACTTTATCATCGTTCGACAATTCACAAATTCAATTCAAATGCACGACAATTATCATAAGTTTCAAATACTAACAATTTGTCACAAAACCAAATTAAAATACAAATGTATAAACCCTAGAAATCTTACAACATCTACACCGGGGTGAATCCGCAGAGACTAGCCGTTCATGGTTGGGTGGACGCGATCACCGGCTTGAGATGAGATTGAAGGCATGATCGATTTGGTTGAGAGGTGGGAATGATGATGTTGATCCGTGATTAGAGCCCCTCCGATCGATCCCCTTTGTGAATCGTGGCTTCCCAATCGTGATAATGGGCTGCCCTTATTTGACGATTCCTCCAGCCCACTAAGTAAGGTTATTTTTTTAAACCTTAAATCCACCGAACAAACAATCACGTGCCACTTCCTTTTCTTTTCCAGCCGTAAGTCCCATCAATCGAACGTAAACCTTAATTCCATCATTCTCTTTCTCCTTTATTTTTTTTTCATTGATAATAACAATTGGCATCAGCCAATTCATATCTTTCTATTATAATAACCTCCACTAATTTTATAATAATCCAATATTGGCAATTCTAGAACTCGGTAACAACAGGAAACAAATGAATGCACATTTGTTTTGTCTTTTATGGAGGAGAATTAATTAGAACTTCCAACTCATGTACACTTATGGTCCCTCATCCTTTGTGACTTATTTTTAAAGCAACTTTCCATTAATTGCCAATTCGGCCCTCCAACTCTCATAATATGCATATGTTAGCTGCATCCAATCCTTTCTCTAATCCAGTTAACTTCCCCGAATTAAGAAACTTAACCTGCACAGCCACAATTTCTCGTAGTTATTTTATTCGACGCGTGTAATTACTTAGAACCGAATAAAACACACAAGTTAAACACTTTAACGCTCGGTTTTCACTCTCTACATCACATCCCCACACTTGTCGTTTGCTTGCCCTCAAGCAAATCTGTTTTTCACTTTCACGTGGGTCGAACGAGAAACACACTTCCCATTCCCGAGACAAAGGTTAAGGTCTAATGTCATACCCGGTTCAAACTTTTTTACAATTTACGAAGTATTTAACAAAAAAAGTGAATAATCCCATATAAAATGGTTATCCAAGATTAACCCGCCCTTGAACTAATAAATCATGCACATCCCTCACAATGTTCTCTCCACTCGGTTTAAAATTTGGCTAATAGATAATGAATTAGCACTTTTCAAGTAATCACTCAAAACCGATTAGAACACGTACCCGCATAGGCTTGTAACTCAATCATTCTCCACCACCGAACAGGAATACTAAGCACAAGTCAAAAGGTCTTTGAAGGGTTGTAATGGGGCGAGGCGAAGGGTAGGAAATAGGGTATTTTAAAGTGGCGAAGGTGATGAAAAATTCGATTTTTATTACAAACGACTAAGCTAAACAAAACTAACTATAAACATCAACTACAAGGCAACAACTTTAGCCTTTTATTCAACAACTACTAACTTCATATTTTTATATTTTTCTCAACATTTTATGATTTTTTTTATATATATATGCAAACAAACAAATACAACTATACAAACTTTACTTCTATAATCGAATTTCCATCACACGGGTTTAAAAGAAAAAGGTTTTAAGGTTATTGGTTAATGGGTAGTCAAACGAAAGGATTAGGCTCAAAAGTGGCTACTAAGGGATAATTTTTTTTTTTTTTGTAAGGATATAAAAATGGTGTAAAAGGAAAAGGTTTACCTAATGCCTTAATCATTCTCATGCTTGTATTCGGTCTATGGTCTCGAACGTATCAAAAGTTGCAAGTTCTACAATACGCGACTAATGGTCCACTCAAACAAAGAAACATGTATATGTAAATCTATGATATAAAAGTGGCTCAAAATCTCACGTATAAGGGTATGATATGTGATATGCATAAAATGCTAGTTCCTTAGGCGAATTATTCCCAAATAACCACCCGCTAAATACCCGTTATGCTTATTAATTTGAACTTGACCATGACAAAAGACCAAATGGGTTGTGTCATCCCTCGTTGACTTAGTTACTTGTGCTTTTAAGATCGCTTTTGAAACAAGAAATTTTTTGAAATTTTCCCCCATCCCCACACTTGATGTCAACATTGTCCTCAATGTGTAGTATTTAAATGAACGGGTCAAAAATCAAAAAAAACTTTTACTTACTCCCTCATCCCCACACTTGAGGTACACATTGTCCTCAATGTGCAAGAACTAGAGTTTTTTTAAATCGCACAAGGGATGTGACACGGCTAACCTCCCCAAAATTTCACCCCGGAAAAATAAAATACAAAAAACAATCCACTTATTACTAAACTAAGAATCAAGGTAAAAAGGAAACGCATGCACCTGATTTTTTTTTTTTTTGTCGCTTGATATCCATATCTTCTTCTTCTCTTCATAAAAAATGGTTGTCCCGCGAACATGTTGTACCTACAAATTCTAACCCTTGTGTAGAAGCATGCTTCTCACAACCATTAAAATTTGTTATCTACTTAGTTCTACCATTTTTATGAAAGTGTTACCAAGTTATGCGTTAGTTTACCTTGATTTATGTGGAAAAATAATTTACAACAATAACAATCCTAACTCACTTTCGTAGGAATCACGGTTGCATTTAGCTTATGCAACAAGCCCTTTTAAACCCCCCAATAGCTTGGGAGGACGAGAGGTCTCGTGAGGGTTATATAGGGAACACACCCACAACGTTCATTTAACTACTAAAATAAAATAAAACAAATAATAATACAAACTCTACAACAATCATACCTGATTTACCTCTCATGGTGGTCGAAGTGCACATTTGCCTACCGAGTTTCCAACATACGCTCGGTAATTAGCATGCCGAATCCATACTCTTTTTATTAAATTCGGCATACGCAATGTACAACTTCGGGGTCGTCTCTTAACAACATGGCCAATGTCTTGCAACGCCACCCTTCGAATCCTTATGCCCGAACCCGCATCCCCAACTTTGTTGGTTGGAGTGATAAGTTTGGGAGAAGGATGAATATGAATGTGAGCTTCTTTCAAATCCGATTCGTCTTGCGGTGTCATGTCTTCCGCTCGGTTCAAACATTCAACTTCTTGCTCCGAAAGATCTCTAACCTCTTCCACCACTTCACCATCCACCATTGTACCACTAGCCAACACCTCTTGGTCTCGTCTAAGTTGAGCCAATTCTTCAACGAGTTGACCCACTTTCTTTGCCAAGGCTTCATTAGCTTTATCTTTCGCCTCAAGTTCCTTCTTCAGTTCCATCTTAATCTCTTGATTTGAAGTAATGATAGCATTCATGATTGCATCGAGCTTGGAACTTATTGAATCTTGAGGTTCTTCGGATGCCGGTTGAGGGTATTCATTATAATAATCATCATACTCCTCCCGGTAACTTGAGAAATGTGGCAATTCGGGTTCATAATTGTTGTAATCCCGCTCTTGCTCATAGTGGCAATTCATCTCTAAATGGTAGTATTCTTGATATGAAGGTGGCTTGTAACCGGACTTTATTTTTCCTTTCCAAAACACTGGATCTTTCCAAAACACTGGACAATCTTCATGTATGTGAACTTTTCCACAACAAGCGCATGACTTTTCTTGCTCCGGTGGTGGAGGTGGTCTAGTGTATGGATAAGGTGAGGATGGACCATTGAAATCTTCATAATCCGCCCTCCTATAATCAAACAATCCGCTGAGGTAGTCTTCCCGTTCCTTGTTGGCTTAAACTTTTTCGTAGAAAAAAGAGCAATCCTCTAAATAGTGCTATCCGCTTCCGCAACACTCACACGGATCATCATCTACCCAATTCATATTGAAAGATGGTACCTGCAAAACATGTACCTGCACAAACAAGCTCGACCACCCAAAGTAAAATCACAAAAATACAAGAAAGGAAAACTAAACTAAAATCGAACAAGTAATGAAATACTAAGCGCACTAGCTCCCCGGCAACGGCGCCATTTTGACGTGACCGTGTCGTCCCGATCAGTCAAAAACCCAATTAAACCTAGGTAGCTAGGGTAAGTCGGGTATCGTATCCACGAAGAGCAGGTGGTCAGTATCGCACGACCCGTTCGATTAGTTAGACTATTTACAAAAAATGTACAAATTGATTATGAAGATTGCTAATTTTATTTGTTTAATTAGTTTGAAACTAAATCGGAGTGAACCGACAATGGGTATTATCTAAAACACTTGTGATTAACTGAAATTGCAACTAAAATACTAACTAGAAAGTTGAAACAAGAAATGAGAATACGGATCACACCCGGTTCGATAATTGCAAGACCTAGGGTTCCTACATGTTTTAACTTGATTCAATTGTATATAGTGATTAACAGATTACTATCACGAAGCTTAGGTGCCAATTGCTATCAACGTCATAGACAACGGACCGTAATGCACTTCGTTGCCTCGGACATGTAAATCCTAACCTACGATAAGGCATAAGTGCACAAATTCATTTCGCAAAGTCATAACTTTATCATCGTTCGACAATTCACAAATTCAATTCAAATGCACGACAATTATCATAAGTTTCAAATACTAACAATTTTTCACAAAACCAAATTAAAATACAAATGTATAAACCCTAGAAATCTTACAACATCTACACCGGGGTGAATCCGCAGAGACTAGCCATTCATGGTTGGGTGGACGCGATCACCGGCTTGAGATGAGATTGAAGGCATGATCGATTTGGTTGAGAGGTGGGAATGATGATGTTGATCCGTGATTAGAGCCCCTCCGATCGATCCCCTTTGTGAATCGTGGCTTCCCAATCGTGATAATGGGCTGCCCTTATTTGACGATTCCTCCAGCCCACTAAGTAAGGTTATTTCCCCTATATAATTTTATAACTTTTCTCTCACACACATAATTACTATTCAATTTAGATTGTTTCCATTGGTCCAAGGCTCCTAGCCATCTTCTTTCTCTAGCTTTTTCTTTACCACTTTCCCTCTTACACCATCATATAATATTTACTAATTATTTAAAATATAACTAATATTTACTTTTATACTAGAATCCATAAATTTTTATATTTACTTACACCCCTTATAATTTAGTCATTTTTTTCTTTTCTTATATTTTTCCTTTATCTCTTATTTTGTTATCCATTTAATTACTTATTTTCTTTTCTTTATAATTAAATCTAACTTTTATATTTAGACCTGTATACTTAACCGTGCGGCTTGCTTATTTGGATGTGTTAAGAATTATCACTTTTTATCGTCGTATCATATAATATTTACTAATTATTTAAAATATAACTAATATTTACTTTTATACTAGAATCCATAAATTTTTATATTTACTTACACCCCTTATAATTTAGTCATTTTTTCCTTTTCTTATATTTTTCCTTTATCTCTTATTTTGTTATCCATTTAATTACTTATTTTCTTTTCTTTATAATTAAATCTAACTTTTATATTTAGACCTGTATACTTAACCGTGCGGCTTGCTTATTTGGATGTGTTAAGAATTATCACTTTTTATCGTCGTATTGATGTCAATATTTTTTAAGTAGGTTTTGTTGCTATCGTTTCTTCTTAGTTGTTATTTTCTATGATAATGTTTTACGTTTCGGTCTCAGTTTGTCGATTTAACAACCCACAACGCAACGCGCGTGCGTGGTTTGACGTGTATACATCTATATTTTGTTTAGTTTGACGCCCTGTTGAAACGCACGGGGTCTGAAAAACTCGTTTTTTTTAAACCTTAAATCCACCGAACAAACAATCACGTGCCACTTCCTTTTCTTTTCCAGCCGTAAGTCCCATCAATCAACCGTAAACCTTAATTCCATCATTCTCTTTCTCCTTTATTTTTTTTTCATTGATAATAACAATTGGCATCAGCCAATTCATATCTTTCTATTATAATAACCTCCACTAATTTTATAATAATCCAATATTGGAAATTCTTGTACTCGGTAACAACAGGAAACAAAAAATGAATGCACATTTGTTTTGTCTTTTATGGAGGAGAATTAATTAGAACTTCCAGCTCATGTACACTTATGGTCCCTCATCCTTTGTGACTTATTTTTAAAGCAACTTTCCATTAATTGCCAATTCGGCCCTCCAACTCTCATAATATGCATATGTTAGCTGCATCCAATCCTTTCTCTAATCCAGTTAACTTCCCCGAATTAAGAAACTTAACCTGCACAGCCACAATTTCTCGTAGTTATTTTATTCGACGCATGTAATTACTTAGAACCGAATAAAACACACAAGTTAAACACTTTAACGCTCGGTTTTCACTCTCTACATCAAGAGTAAAAGGGATACTAAGTATGTTTTGATAAGGATGCAGTTACGTGCTTCAATTGTGGTGAGAAAGGTCACTTCAAACGGGAATGCACTCGACCCAGCAGACAAGGAAATCAAAATCCTTTCCGAAACCAGTCAAGCTCATCCAATGCCAATCAAGTAAACAATGAAAGGAGCATTGTAGCAGTTGACGACCCGGGTAACTCAAACCAGTCGGGGCCTTCCAATTCAGATAGGGCCTTAGTCGTTCATGCAGATGAATGATGTGATTGGCCAGTTCAACTGGGAAATCAGGGAACGGAAGGAAATGGAGGAACTGCTTGTTATGCTAAGATTATCAAGTATATCAAGCATGTTCATAGTGAGGAGTTCTCTGAGGATGATGACAGTTCTGGTTACAGCGGCAGCTCGGATAAGGAAAGCTCCAATGCGGGTGGTTATGGTTCAGATTCAGAAGTGAAGGAAAATCTTGATGCTGAGGTTGACAGTTTACTGAAGGAAGCTGGGGAGCTTAAAAGTCAGAAATATGTGTTGATAAAGAAAGCTGAACTCGTATCCAAGGAAATGGAAAAATTCTTCACTGAGGATGGATCTTTCTTTTATCAAACTACCTTTATGGTAACTGCTGCAGCTTCGACTATGCAATGATTGTGTAGAATTGAAACATAAGCTAGAACTAGTTACTAGTCACAATCAGGGGTTGGTAGTTGACCTTTCGAAGTGCAATTAGGCAAATATGGCTCTAACTCATAATGAAAAAGAATTCGAATCTGTAATTGAAACGCTTAAGAAAAGTGTATCTGAATTAACAAAAACAGTTTTGAACAAGCAAACGGCTATTAATAACTATATTGATATCGTTGAAGAACTAAAGAAAGAGTTAACCATTGCCAAATGCGAGCATGATGCGATCAAGCTCAAGTTGGAGAGTTATTCTAACTCCCGATATGTGCTTGATCATATCATCGAGGTTCAAAAGCTGAAAGGAGATGTTAAGTGCATTGGGTATAAATCGTGTCCACCTCCATTGAGACACAATTATACCAAGTTGCCTGATGAGAAAGAAATGCCACGGTTTGAACCATCTGTACCTCTTAATCCCGAAGAGTTTACAGTAGGTTTAGGGTTCAAACTGGATTATTCATCAAAGGAATCTGAAAAGACAGAAAATGTGTCTTGTGCTGTGGAACAAATCCTCCAATAATTGAGGATTATGTTTCATCAGATGATGAACCAGATGATGAATCAGATGCGAGTTATCAGGATCAATCTCTTGATAAGAAGAAATGAGTAGAAATTCAAGTTGAGAATCATATCTTGTGTGATCCGCCTACTCCAGTTGCCCCCGTTGTGTAATCAATTGCAAAACAAGAGATTGATTCGATCAAATCTGTGGAGGAATCTATGTCTACGTTTAAGGGCGATAATGTGTTGCATACTTTGATTGGTGATGATAAAATTTACTCAAACAAGGATTTCCCAATTAAAAATGTTAATCCATCAATGATTGAAAGAGTTTTGGAAGATTCTACCAGTAAGTTTTTGGGTAAGGCGATCCCGAGAGTTACAGTAACTCAGTGTGATCCTATTCCAAAATCTGAAGTTAGAAAACAATACGGGAATAAAAAATTACCAACTGAGAAACAACCAATCGATCCTAAAGGTAAACAACAGGAAAAACGAGCTCAAAAACCTAAGATTGAACCAAAAGGAGATTGAAACAAGAAAAAGAGAAGAGATGTTAAATTTGTGGCCTCAAGCGGTACTAACAAAATTGAGACTTTTGAAAACAAATCTAATACTTCTTTTGTCCAAGAAGTCAAAATTTTGAAACGTAACAGTGATAACAATTACACTCAACATACAAATGGGTGTGATAATGAAGCAAGTACCTTAAGGCCTACAAGTTCAACATCGGGACATCGAAAGGAATCTTCTAAATTCGTTTAAAGGAGATCATGTTTTAAGTGTGGGAAATTTGGTCATATAATAAAAAAATGTACAAACCCACCAAAACCAAAGTTTGTTGAAAAAGCCCCTCCTGAAAAGGATTACCAACATCGTCCTGTGTCACCTAAACAAGACAAACGTACTGTTAAGGAACAAGAAACAAAACAATGACGTAACAATGTTAAAGTAATCGAGAAAACGTTAAAACCAGATGATGTAGAAAAGGGACCAAGTTCATCAAATACGTCAAAACCAGAAGTGTTTAAATCTGTAAATAATAATCAATCTGGTAAACGACAACAATCATGGAAACCTAAAACCGGTACAGTTTCAGGGGGAGGCACACCATTTCCAAATCATCAAGAAATAGAAATCACATTTCTTGGTGATAAGGGTCGACCCAAGACCACTAAGGCTTGGGTCCCCATCTCAAACTGATCGCTTAGTGTGTTGTCCAAGGTGTTCCAGGGGGAACTGTGAATAGTCTTTGGATTGTTGACAGTGGAGCATCCCGGCACATGACATGCGACTTAAGGTTCCTGTATGATGTGAAAAGCATTAGGGGAGGTTTTGTTGCCTTTGCTGGCGATAAAGGCGGATACATCACTGGAGAAGGAATGATTTCCAATGGTGTTGTGAGTTTTCACAAGATCAATTATGTTCGACAAATTGATCACAATCTTCTTAGTGTTTCGCAAATCTGTGACAAGAAGTTCACGGTACATTTTGATGATACCGGTTATTATGTGCTGAAACCTGGTTTAAAAATTCCCAAAGAATGGATTCTGTTGACGGCTCCAAGAATTAATGACTTATATATTCTTGATATGAGCCAAGCTATTACCACGTCTGCACAAGTTACATGTTTTGTCTCAAAGGACACTGAAAAGGAGTCTATATCTTGGCACAGGCGTATGGGTCACATTCACTTGAGGAAAATGAACCATCTGGTGAGAAATAATCTTGTGAATGGTGTTCCAGTCAATAGTTTTCATTTACAAGACTTCTGTGTATCGTGCCGAAAAGGAAAACAAGGAAAAAAGTCCCATCCAATCAAGAAAGTCAACACCGTCAATATGCCTCTTGAACGTCTTTATATGGACCTCTTTGGACCTATGAAGCACAAAACTACATTTGGAGATGCTTATTATTTGGTAGTTAGTGATAACTATTCAAGATTCTCATGGGTATCGATGATGGCACACAAGAGTGAGACTCCGGGAATCCTCAAAAATCTGCTCACTTTACTAGAAAATTTGTACACTTTGAGAGTAAAGCGTATCAGAAGTGACATCGGCACGGAATTCAAGAATCAGGTTATGGACGAGTTTTGTACTTCTAAGGGAATTCTGCATGAGTACAGTTCTCGTTACACTCCTCAACAAAATGGTGTCGCTCAGAGGAAGACCAGAACGCTTATCGAGAGGGCAAGAACTATGTTAGTGGAGTCGGAGCTTCCTGTTCAGTTTTGGGGGGAGGCTGTGGCTACTGCTTGTTATACTTTGAACAGGGTTCTTACCATTAAAATGCATGGGAAAACATGTTTCGAATTGTTACATAAAAGGAAACCGGATGTGTCTTACTTAGAACCTTTTGGCGCTCCATGCACTATGATTGATCCACATGGCAAGTTTGGTCCAAGGGCTATCGAAGGTTTCTTTCTTGGGTATGCTACTCCAAATTTCAGGGTGTGGAATCTGGCAACTAAAAAGATTGAGGAATGGGGTGAAGTTAGGGTTCAAAGGTACACTGAATGGGTGAGAGCTCCGGGTGCTCCTTGGATGTTTGATTATGATGGACTGTTTGACTCCTTTAATCTACCAACTTTTAATGATGCATCTGCAGTAGCACAAATGTTACTTGAAGGTGATGCAGCAGTTGACTCATCATTAGTGCGACCAATTATTGTTGACCGACAAGTGTCTGGTTCGGTTAATAATATTTTTCAAAATGAGGAATTTGAAGATGCAGCTGATTATAATGTTTCGTCTGAAGATGAGGAATTTCATTATGCAAATGAAGCAACTTCAGGTCATGTCCAACCTCCTGTTCAAGGTGTTTCTGAAGAAGCTTCTCAGTTGCAGGTTAAAGACAATGCTGAAGGGAATGCATCCACATCTAGCGCGTCTCCAGGCATCGATTTAGTTGTTGATTTGAATATCAATAATTTGGGTATTAATGCTCGAGTTCCCGATGTTCCTGAAACTCGAATTCATGATACTCATCCTCGGCAGAATATTATAGGAGATGTCCAAAGTGGTGTGTAGACACGTAATCAGCTTCGAAACAACCAGAATGCTGGGTTGTATTCGGCAATTAGAGAATCTGGGGAACAGAATGATTGGTCTTTCGCCTGCTATGTTTGTCAAGTTGAGCCGAAATCGTGGAAGGAGGTGATGAAAGACGATTCATAGGTTGAAACAATGCAAGAGGAACTTCAGCAGTTTCAGAAATTAGGCGTGTGGGAATTGGTTGACAGGCCCCCGAACTAGAAGAAGATTGGTACTCGATTGGTTTACAAGTGCAAGAAGGATGACCGAGGTGTCGTTTTTAGAAATAAAGCGAGATTGGTTGTCCAGGGCTTTAATTAGGTAGAAGGGATTGATTATATTGAAGTTTATGCACCGGTGGCACGTCTTGAGGTTATAAGGATTTTCTTGGCTTATGCATCCTACAAGAAGTTCACTGTTTATCAAATGGATGTGAAGAGTGCATTTCTTCATGGTGTGGTCGAGGAAGAATTATATGTTGAACAACCGCCTGGTTTTGAAGATCCAATTCATCCAGACAGAGTTTGGCTTCTGAACAAGGTACTCTATGGTCTTCAACAAGCTCCGAGGGCTTGGTACGAAACGTTGTCTACCTATCTGTTGCAGAATCATTTTCGGCGTGGGTTGATCGAATGTACTTTCTTCATTAAGGAAAGAAACGAGGATCTGTTACTGGTTCAAGTGTATGTGGATGACATCATCTTCGGGTCTACAAATGATTAAATGTGCAAGGAATTCGAACGGGTGATGCAAGAGTGTTGGTGCATGTTTGTGACAACAACTTAGATTTGGTCTTTGGATATCTTGTAATTAGTAAAACGATAACGGTTAGCGGGTTTAGCTTTGTATTAGTGAATTAATAGAGTTTGGGCTAAACAAAACCCACATTGGGTCTAGGGGGACGAATTGGGCTTGTCCATGTACTAAACCCTAGCCCAAGTAGCAAACCTTGTGTTATATAAACAAGGTTAGGCTTTAGGGTTTAGGTTAATCAGCCAAAATAGAGTTTGTGAGAGAGGATTTTCGTGAGAGCCATAGCTTAGACGAATTAAGGTTTTGATTGATTGTAATACGCGAGTTTGATAATCAATAGAAACCCGGTTGATTGTGAATTGCTGTTCCTACACGTTTTCTGCTATATTTTGATCAAGAGGATTCCGCACTCTTGATTAGATTGACAATTCTGTGAAAGATCCATACGACAAGGGGACCTATAATTGGTATCAGAGCATTAGGCTCTTGAAGGCTCGGTTCAGAATTGTGCTTGGAAGAAACAGGGAGTTTTTCGAATTTTTGACAATTAGGGTTTCGAAATTTTGTGTTGGTTTGATAAAATTTTCTAAATTTTTTGGCTGTTTTGATATTCTGGTTTGTTTGTTTGGTGTTTTGCAGGATTTCTGGAAAGATTTTGTTGATTCTGGAAAAGTTTTCGGCTGATAGACTTGAAGATTCGAAGACTGTTCTTCGTATTCTTCGTGTTTTTCGATCAGTTCTTGATAATTTTCGAAATTATTGTGCTGATTAGGTTTTCTGATTTTGCAGATTTGTGTTGGAGAGAATATGGAAAATCTCAGAAGTTTCGAAAAGATTGAATTTCCAAGTTTACAGGCGATTTTAATCAATTTCGCAGTCTGGACCTGCGAAATTAACTGATCAGCGAAATTACCGGCGAAGTTAAATCCAAAGGCGACTTTGGTAACCGTATAATTTTCCTCAGCGAAATTATTACGGTTTTCGGCGTATTTACTGGTCGTCGTAATAGCGAAATAGACCAGCGAAATTGGCAGCGAATTTTTGACCTTTCAGCGAAGTTGACCGGCGAACTAGACCTGTGAACTAAACCAGTGAAATTGACCTGCATAATTAACAGCGAAATTAGCGAAATTAAGAGGTGAAAGATTTTTTGGCAAGCGTAACTAAGAATTCACGTTTTCGAAAATAGAAAGTGAACCGTAACTCATCTGAAGAAACCGTCTGCACCGTTAAATTCCTTGCATTTTTAGGGAAAAAATGGTAACCACTGTTTTCGGAGAAATTGTGTTTTCGAGACGACTCTGGAAAATCCCGAATTCCGTTTTTGACATTTTATATCATTGGATTCGTCTTTTCGAGACGATTCTAACGGTGTAATTTGGTAACCACTGTTTTTGGAGAAATTATGTACGGTTTTATGAGTCTGTTACGTTAAAATGTCGAACATGTCAAGTTTGAATGAGCTTTTGAGAATGGAGCATGAGGTTGGCACTACCAACAAACCACCTAAGATGATGAAGGTGGAAAATTATTTGACTTGGAAGGATCGTTTTCAATCCTTCGTTGAATATCAGGACACACGAATGTGGATATGTATTGAAGATGGGTACACAAACCCAACACACGACTTTGAGGGCAGACCACGTAGAACAGCCTATGTGAACATGCAAGAGGCTGATAAAAAGATGTATGAGGCTGAAAAGAGAGCCTTGGCTGCTATAAAGATGTCGTTACCTGATAGCATCAAGCATACCTCAAGAAGTACACTAACTCAAAAGATATGTGGGATGCATTGGAAAAGAGATATGCAGGAAATGCAGATGTCAAGAAAAACAAAGTTGATCTACTGAAGAAGCAGTTTGCTGTTTTCAAGTACATGAAACATGAGTCACTTGAAGACATCATCACTCGTTACTACCATCTGATGTCAGAAATGGAAAATTATGAGATCGATTGCTATTCTGAAATAGAGAAGAATGACAAGCTGCTCGATGCCCTACCTACTAAGTGGGATATCTACACTCTCATGATCAAGGGCGAAGCAGATTATGAGACAAAAGAGCTTGAAGAAGTGGTAGGAAAGCTGAGAGCTTATGAGCTCAGTATGAAGAAGAAAGACACTGGATATGATCAGGTTCAAGATCCAGCGGTTTACAATGGGCTTACATCTTCTTCATCTCACAACGCTTCTAGCGACTCTGCTACTGCTTTTCTTTCATGTGAAAATGAGTAGGTTACAGTGAATGAGGATGGTGATGTGTGTTTTGTAGCTGCTTCAGGTGGATCAACAGGAGTCAAGAAAACATCAGCTTCTAAGCAGAGCAGTGGTGCTAAGTCGATGCCTATGAGGGTGAAGTCTGCTGAAGAACATCTTGCTCTACTTGCCTCATTCGTTGCTTCTTATGAAAACTACATTCAGGGAAAGATTTCTGATCCTGCTACTTTAGATGAAGACTATGATCAGATTGACCCTGATGATCTTGAAGAGATGGATTTGCATTGGCAAATGGCTATGATTTCTAGACGAGTGAAGAGATTCATGAACAGAACAGGAAGGAAGTTTGTAGGGAGGATTGTTGGTTTCGATAAGACCAAAGTGAGATGCTTCAACTGTCAAAGTTATGGACATTTCGCTAGGGAATGTCAAAAACAAAAGCAGGAGACTTCGAGTCAGAGTTCAAACAATAGGAATGCATCAAACAACTCTAACTCGAGAGCGCAGATCTCTACAGCTAGAGAAGGTTCATATGACTAGAGTGTTCACTTGGAAAATGATGACAATATCACTCAGGCATTCATGGCAGAAATAGTGCCAGTTAATGATGGTGAAGCTACTGTGGGAGATGCTGAAGCAAAAGTGGATGCTGAGGCAGAGGTGATGATCGAGAGTAAAGCTGAAGAAGAGAAGGGTGATCAGACAAAAGATGCTGAAGAGGAAAAGCAAAAGTCTGACCATGAAAAGGAAGCTGACGAAAAGGAAGCTGAACACAAAAGAGTGAAAGCTCAGCTTGCGGCTCTCATGGCCAACCTTGATAAACAAACAGGAGAGGCAAAGTCTAATTCTGTGTGTTTAAAATGTCGTGAATTACAGGGTGAGGTTGACAGGTTGTCAACACAAAACCAAAGTTTGGTAAGCGAGATGTCTAACATTAAAGAATCAAACTTTTTTGCTAAAAGAAATGAATCTCTATACTTGAAGAAAATAAAAGGTTATGAAAGTAAAATTGAAGCTGTAACCTGCAAATTAAATGAAAAACTTCAAGTCATAGACTTAGCTCATGAAATGATGGCTGAGAAAACAAAAGAGATTTTTGAAAAATGCAAAGAGTTGTCAGATGCACAACTCAAAATTGTTGAACTTGAAAAGAAATTAGGTCAATTTAGGGACTCTACTTTTGTAATGAAACATATGATGGGTGGCTTGAAGAAAAGTAATGACAAAACCAGTGTGGGATTCCATGGTTTCAATGAAGTTCCACCTCCTGTTAGTCATGACTATTCTTTCTTGCCTGATGAAGATGAGCTCATGGACTTTGTGTCAACATCACCAAGTAGTTCCACATCAAGTCAAAGAAATGTGTCTGAGAGTGATGATGCTAAGAAGGATAATAACAGCAAACCTGTTTTGAAAAAGAAAACTTCACATCCTAAGAATAAGAATCAAAATTTTGTTAAAAAGATTAATTTTGTTCAAGGAAGTGACATGAAAAATGAAACAGCTGTTATTGAAAATGAATCTAATGTAGAGTTTGCTAAAAACAAGAACAAACAAAATTCTGAAACTAAGCAAACTGAACCAAATCCTTCTAAGGCATCATCATCAAAACCTAAATCTAGTTCAAAGGCTTCAGACAAGAAGTCTTCGAAAAAGAGATCTTGCTTCAAATGTCACACCAAGGGACATGTAGCTAGCTGCTGTCCTAACAAAAAGAGTGAAGCACAAATTAGTGAGAAACAGAGAAGGAAATCACCTGAGAAGAAAGGTGATAATGAGGAGAAAGTTGCAAATTCTCCAAAGAAATCTGCTCCCAAGCAACCAGAGGGTGTTGCTGTTGGTGTAGATAAGGCTGAAAAAGGAACTCCACAAGTTCCTCGTTTTCAAAAAAATCAACCAAGATTTCAGCCTAAATCTCCACCAGGCAGATATGAGAGACCTAGAAGCAGTTCACCAAGAATGAACAATTATAATTCTAATAATTTCAGGAGTCAAGGTCAATATCAAAATCGATACCAAAATGATGGTGGTCGAACTTTTTATAACAATGGCTTTAGAAATTACAACAATAATGCTTCTTGGAATCAAAAGTCAAGGTACCAAAATCAAAAATTTCAAAGGTCAAATAGTCCAAACACATATAGGAACCCTCAGGACCATAGACCTAGTGGAAATCAAAATCAAATTCCATCAATAGGTCTGAGATCCAAGACTCTAGTTAGGAGTAATGGATATTGGATGGATGTTCAAGTTGTTGGTGAATTTGGACGACCCAAGACCATTAAGGCTTGGGTCCCCCAATCTAACTAATTTCTTGGTTGGTGTGTGCAGGAGCTGCTAAGGAGGATTATCAACTTATGGTATGTTGATAGTGGCTGCTCCAGGCACATGACGGGGGATGTGAGATTGTTAACTGAGTTTGAAGATTATGATGGTGGAAAGGTGAATTTTGCGGGTGCTAAAGGTGGTAGAATTACAGGACGAGGAAAAGTGACTAATGGGAAGATCACACTGGACAAAGTGAACTATGTTGAGCAGCTTAAACACAATCTGATGAGCGTGTCACAAGTCTGCGACAAGGGTCACTCGGTCCATTTTACCAAGAATGAAGCATTAGTGTTGAAACCAGGTTTGGTGATTCCAGACAATTGGATAGTAATGAGAGCGCCAAGGAGAAATGACACTTATGTCATGGACATGGGTGCTAAGGATCCGTCTGCTGTGGTGGCGTGTTTACTATCAAAAGCATCTGAAGCTGAATCGATGTTGTGGCACAGACGCATGGCCTATATTCACTATCGAAAAATGAATTACCTTGTTAAAAATGAGCTAGTGAAAGGGGTTCCAATGCAGAGGTTTCACGTGGAAGATAAATGTCTTCCATGTCAAAAGGGAAAACAACATAAGAAACCTCATATATGAAAAACTGTAAATTCCATAGATGCCCCTTATGAATTACTTCACATGGATTTATTCGGTCCAGTGATTACTCACGATATTCATGGGTTTTCTTTTTAGGTACAAAAGATGAGACAACAGAGATGTTGATAGATGTTTTTACAAAATTGGAAAACGTCCATGATGCAAAGATCAGGAGGATAAGGAGTGATAATGGCACGGAGTTCAAGAATCGAATTCTGCATCTCTACTGTCTTCGAAAGGGAATTGAACATTAATATTCTACTCCTTATACACCTCAACAAAATGGAGTCGCTGAGAGGAAAAACAGGACGTTGATTGAAGCCGCTAGGGCGATGCTTTCAGATTCAAAGCTACCTGTTCTTTTCTGGAGAGAAGCTGTGAATAGAGCTTGCTACGTCCTGAACAAAGTTTTGACTGTTAAACGTTTTAATAAAACTTGTCATGAATTGATGTTTAACAAGAAACCAAACTTAGAAGTCTTTGAACCATTTGGATTACCCTGCACCATTGTGCGAAACAAAGATAAAAAAAATTTCGGTGAGGTGGCTGACGATGGCTACTTTCTAGGTTACGTGCCTGGCACACCGAATAAAAGGGTTTTTAATCTAAAAACTGGTAAAATTGAGGTTTTTACAATGTTGAAATTACTACATACAAACCTCAACAATCAACGAGTGGTCCAGCTATATTATATGATTATGAAAGCGTTTTTAAATCATTTAATATTCCTGAGTTTTCCAATGCAGATGATTCTCAGCTGATTCAGACAATAATTAGTGAAGATGATGAAGGCGAGTTCATGCCTAGATCGAACGTTGATATGACAGATGCTCCGAAAACTTCCAAAGGTGCTGCTGATCCTGATTCAAGCGATAGTGACTCTGAACCCATTCAGGGGGAGGATTTCATTAATCCATTTGCGGATCAGAACATTCAAGGGGAGGTTGGATCAAACCTGGGTGATAATCTTGAACTTGATACCGTTGCTACTACACGAGCAAATAGAGATCATCAGTTGACATGATACTTGGAGATCCTACTGTAGGTGTTCAGACGAGGAGAAGCATAGCAGCGAATTCTGGTTTATTTATTTCAATTGAGAAGACTGGGATTGTGAACGAGTTCTTATATAGTTGCTTTATTTCCCAAGAGGAGCCGAAGAACATTCATATGGCTCTTAAAGACAATTCATGGGTTGAAGCTATGCAAGAGGAATTGGCACAGTTTGCAAAGTTGAAGGTTTAGGAGTTAGTTGACCTTCCAAAAGGTGAAAGAGAAATTGGCACTAAATGGGTATTTAGGTGCAAGAAGGATGAAAGAGGAATTGTAACGCGAAACAAGGCTCGATTGGTGGTAAAAGGTTTCAATCAGCAAGAAGGGATTGATTACAATGAAGTGTTTGCACCAGTGGCAAGGTTGGAGGCAATTCGTTTGTTTCTGGCTTTCGCTTCATTCAAGGGCTTCAAAGTTTACCAACTAGACGTGAAGAGTGCATTTCTTTACGGGAAAGTCCAAGAAGTGGTGTATGTCTCACAACCAGATGGGTTCGTTGATCCTGATTATCCAGATCGTGTGTACAAGCTTGATAAAGCTTTGTATGGATTACATCAAGCTACCACGGCGTGGTACGAGACACTGTCTACACATCTGATCAAGAATGGTTTTGAAAGAGTTCAGATTGACAGTACACTGTTCATTAAGAGGAAGAAGGAAGATTTTCTACTGGTACAGGTATACGCGGATGACATCATCTTTGGGTCATTAGATGAAAACATGTGTAAAGAGTTTGAGCAGGTGATGAAGAGCAAGTTCGAAATGAGTGCTATGGGTGAGTTGTCTTACTTTCTGGGATTACAAGTTGAACAGAAGGAGGATGGGATGTTCATTCATCAAACAAAGTATGTGTATGACATTTTGAATCGGTTTAAAATAAATGATTGCTCTACTTTCAAAACACCCATTTGCGAAAATCACAATCGCCCAGATCATGAAAGTACTGAAGACGTTGATCCAACTCAATACAGTGCAATGATTGGTTCTCTAATGTACTTGACTGCTTCAAGACCCGACATCATGTTTGCCATATGCTTGTGTGCCAGATATCAAGCTAATCCAAAAGAGTCACACATAAAAGCAGTGAAGCGGATTCTTCGTTACTTGAAGGGGGAACCTAAACTTGGGTTGTGGTATCCATTTGATAGTGATCTGAATTTTGTTGCTTACACTGATTCAGACTTTGGAGGATGCAAATCAAACAGAAAGTCTACAACAGGTGGTTGTCAGTTCTTAGGAGGCAGGATTGTGTCTTGGCAATGCAAGAAGCAATCTTGTGTGTCTACCTCTACGTGTGAAGCTGAATATATTACTGCGGGTAGCTGCTGCTCTCAGGTTCTCTGGATACAACAGCAAATGCGCGATTACGGTTTGGATTTCACTCATACTCCTATTATGATAGACAATAATGCCACAATTTCTATAACTAATAATCCCGTGAAACACAGTCGCACAAAACATATTGACATTCGTCATCATTTTATACGGGATTGTGCTGAAAAGAGACTAATTGAATTACATCGAGTCGACACACTAGATAACCTGGCAGATCTTTATACTAAAGCTTTTGACAGGGCTCACTTTGAACATTTAGTCGAACTCAACGGGATGAGGAATCCTGAATAACTGGTTTTTCATAAGAATTTTGTAAATAGTTTACTGCTTTTCTTAAAAATAAAAAATACAAAAACATTGAAAAATCAAAAACTTCAAAAAAAATAGAAAATTAAAAATGAGTTATCACTGTGTGAAAAAGGAGAAATGATAGTACATCAGCAATTTAGATTGTCACACTGAAAATAAATTAATTGCTTAAGTGTGATAGCAGCTTCATCATATGATGTACCAGTAGGCAAAAAGCATGAACTAATCAACTTACCAAAGTGATATAAACCTAAATAAACTGAATATGAGTGGGGAACACATCAGTGGTATACGGTTTAATGACCTTAATTCTTGCGTTGATAGATTGCCAAAATATAAGGTTTTGGGTCTTTATACTGTTATTTCATCTAGGGATATCAGGGTTGTCCTTCTGCTGCATCCAGATACATGCTGACCTAGGCACAACCAGGATATCTTAAAAGAGCAAAAAATGCCAAATCACATAAATGAAGAAGCTCTCATAGAGAGTCATTCAAAAAGTGCAAAATGCATAAATCGTACCAAAAATGGTATTTGTCATAGCCCTCGTTAGATATTTTGGTCTCTTTGTTGTACAGAAGTACTAACCTGTTCACCAATTATCTAAACGTTGAAAAACAAAACGGATGAATTCAGTATACTCACCTACTACGATGAATTTTTGTGCATACCTTGATCGCGGGGGTATATCCTGAAGTGGGACACGCTCGTATTTCAGTATAATAAAATTACCTTAACGTATCATACGGTAATGGTACTTGAAATGTTCATGCATTTTGTTTAAATGGACAAACATACTTGTAATCGTCTTGAACTGCTTTTCACAAAAAAAATTACATTAAGAATTACTAATTGTGTGAAACAGTTTGATTGTGCTGATATGATCTTCTTACCAATGATTCTCGCAAAAATAGAGTGTTTATTGCTTTTGTATTTACTTGCTTTCAGAAAAATATAAAAAAAAATCCAAAAATAGTGTCATTTTTTGTTTAAAATTCTTAATGTACGGAAAACTGTTATTCTTGGAGGAATTGTTACTGATAGGGGGAGACGGTGTTGGAAAGTGAGTTCAAAATTTTAAATCATGCGGGTTATAGGGTGTGTGATTAATAAGTTTTGCGTGTTGGTGATAAATTGAAAATGCTTAATCTGTGATATAATCTCTTGAATAATAATAATTTATTCAACTGTGTTGAAAAAATCTTATGGTTTCTCGAGATGTTGGTTTTATAGTATACAGATTGAAGTTGTATGTTGCTGAGAAGTTAAAGTGATGAGTTGCTGTAAAGAGGTGAGAGTTTGATTGGATGCATGGTAGAACCTCCTTTCTACATTGCAAACAAGTTGAAGAGTTTGAATATTGCTATACATATGCTGAATTGGAGTTTACTCAAACGCTAAAGTTTTTGAAGATTTGGTGATTGGATGCATCAGCTTAGGGGGAGTCTGTTGCTGACAGAAGCTGTTAAAGCTGAAGCTATCCAAAGACCAAAGACAGTACAAGACTACATGAAGAATGCAAGATGACTGAAGACAAAGTTATTTTATGAAGCTATTGTCGAGGGGGAGTTTGTTGGTGCATGTTTGTGACAACAGCTTAGATTTGGTCTTTGGATATCTTGTAATTAGTAAAACGATAAACAGTTAGCGGGTTTAGCTTTGTATTAGTGAATTAACAGAGTTTGGGCTAAACAAAACCCACATTGGGTCTAGGGGGACGAATTGGGCTTGTCCATGTACTAAACCCTAGCCCAAGTAGCAAACCTTGTGTTATATAAACAAGGTTAGGCTTTAGGGTTTAGGTTAATCAGCCAAAACAGAGATTGTGAGAGAGGATTTTCGTGAGAGCCATAGCTTAGACGAATTAGGGTTTTGATTGATTGTAATACGCGAGTTTGATAATCAATAGAAACCCAGTTGATTGTGAATTGTTGTTCCTACACGTTTTCTGCTATATTCTGATCAAGAGGATTCCGCACTCTTGATTCGATTGACAATTCTGTGAAAGATCCATACGACAAGGGGACCTACAAAGAGAAGTTCGAGATGAGTGCGATGGGAGAAATGAATTTCTTTTTGGGTTTGCAGGTTCATCAGTCTGAGAAAGGGTGTAACAACTCACAAAAATTCCCTAAATGCTCCGTAAGTGAAAACCCCGAACCCGTATAACTTTGTATTTATAAAAATCCAAGAAAAAACAATAATTTTCATCTGTCGCTGGCCGCGACACATTTAGAAAAGGTCTTCGCGTGGCACGACAGAACTAGGGTTTCTGGATAAGCATGAGGGCCACGTGTCCCTACACGTGTCGACCTGACACTATGACTCAGCAACTCTAAGCCGCCCTATGGTTCTTCGCGGGCCGCGAAAAATTAAGACGAAGGTGTCGCGGGCCGCGACTCGCTTCGATATCAGCCTATAAATGGCAGCCTATGGTTTCATTTCAAATTCGTTCAATTCTTTTCTTTCTCTTAGCCTATATTATAGCCAAGTAATAGCTCGGTATTATACCTCTAAACCCCGAAACTCTGCCCGATATTAGGGTAATAACTCTAATCACTGGTACGGTACTATATCTGATCGATTAAAACCGATCCGATGGATGTTTAAGTACTGCCTATATTCGGCTATACTTTGTCATTCGTCGTGATGGTTTTGATTTCGTGATTATCGTTAAAGTTGAATTGGGTTAATACGCTAATACGAGTTCCATTGTATCTAGAAAATTAGAACTCATAACCAGGGAGCTGCTAAACTAGAATACTTAGCGATTAAGTAAACTTAATAGTTAAAGTAAACTTAGCGTTTAAATACACTTAATGGGTAAGTAAAACTTGGTAGTTGAGACAACTTAGTAGTTAAGATAATTTAGCGGTTAAGAAACCCTAATAGATAAGTAAACTTAACAGCTAAGTAAGATTAAGTAAGTTAATTAAATAATCAGCTAAGTAAGAATAATTAATCAGCTAGGCACGTTAATCAGTTAAGTAGGTTACTTAATTACATAGTTAAGGTAAATTAATTGAGTTAAACAGCTAAGTTTAATAACAAAACGGTTAAGTAAGTATAGTAACTTAAATAGATATACATGAAAATAGGTATATATGGGGTAGGTATTATCTAAGGAAAATACTATCTAAGGAAAGTAATATATGACGAAGGTTTTATCTAGGGAAGGTTCAACTGAGGAAGGTGTATATGGGTTCCGTCCATGGTGTGGTCGGGGGTCGTGACAGAAGGTGGTATCAGAGCCACTGTTTTAAGCCAATAGGTGTTGTGATAATAGTACCTAAGCTTAAACAAAAGAGTTAGGAAATTGCTATTAACTGGTAGCACACCTGATAGTATTTAGACTTGAACCTAAGAATAATGCCTTAGTATACGCTTCAAGATAAGCCAATTACTTGCGTAAATAAAGTGTGATGGGTATTGGTATGTCGTGAGGATGATGACTAGAACGTTGCAAGTATGGTAAATAAGCGATAACACTTGGCCAATGTTATTTCTTATTTATTGATACTACTTGGTTCTGGAATATGATCCGTCATCTGAATACTAATTTCCTTGTTCTTTGATAAAAGCTCTAATAAAAGATTCATTTTTAAATCATGAATTGAGAAAATTCTATTTATGGGAAATACAATGATAATTACCTCTCCGGCAAGACTGGGTATGGTGTGGCAGACTCTCCAGCTTGTCTGGGTAAGATGAGGTTACCTCTCCGGCGAGAACGGGGTAAGATGGGGTATATAATATGTCAAACAAGTGACAGAATTCCCTAAATAGTATCATGACCTGATGTCTGACTTGTCTTTTTTGAAACATAAATCTGTTGAATACATTGACCTTATGAATGATATGTATATTACAGTATGTGAAAAAAATGATTATATAGATATGTATATCTATAAGGAAATCTAAAAACCACAAGGATTGACAATTTAGAATAAATCACGAGCATGTGTGTCAATAATAATTATAGATTTCTTTATCAGGAATCTCTTGTATACATCTATAATTCTGATATCAAAAAACTATTTCATTTGATCATCCGTCTCGTAAAATGTGCGACAAGATAAACGATGTAAACCCTTTAAGTTGGGACGCCATCAAAAGTATAAGAATTCCCCTTGCGTTACCTTAGACTATTAGCACAAGCAGGAAACCTGTAACTAAAAGTTGTGCTAGGCACCAAACATCAAAAACTTACGCTAATAAGAGTAATTTTACTTTCTTTAAAAACTCTTGCAAAGATAAAAGTAACCACGACTAGATGCACTTACAAAGACTTTCTTCACGATAATACATGGGCTGCAAAGGACTAAAGAAGCTGTTACGATAATACATGGGCTGCAAAGGACTAAAGTTGTCCAAACCATTAGTATATATGCTAAGAAGAATGAAGTAATGCATGCATCAAAATTTAGACATTTAGATAGTGAGACCCGAGCTTCGAAACACATGATCAAGACATATTGCCATGACATGGCGCGATAGACCTAGGGTTTCCGGATAAGCATGACGGCCACATGTCCCTACACGTGTTGACCTGACACTATGACTCAGCAACTCTAAGCCGCCCTATGGTTCCTCGCGGGCCGTGAAAAATTAAGACGAAGGTGTCGCGGGCCACGACTCGCTTCAATATCAGCCTAAAAATTGCAGCCTATGGTTTCATTTCAAATTCGTTCAATTCTTTTCTTTCTCTTTGCCTATATTATAGCAAAGTAATAGCTCGGTATTATACCTCTAAACCCCGAAACTCTGCCCGATATTAGGGTAATAACTCTAATCACTGGTACGGTACTATATCCGATCGATTAAAACCGATCCGATGGATGTTTAAGTACTGCCTATATTCGGCTATACTTTGTCATTCGTCGTGAGGGTTTTGATTTCGCAATTATCGTTAAAGTTGAATTGGGTTAATAGGCTAATACGAGTTCCATTGTATCTAGAAAGTTAGAACTCATAACCAGGGAGCTGCTAAACTAGAATACTTAGCGATTAAGTAAACTTAGTGTTTAAATACACTTAATGGGCAAGTAAAACTTGGCAGTTAAGACAACTTAGTAGTTAAGATAATTTAGCGGTTAAGAAACCCTAATAGATAAGTAAACTTAACGGCTAAGTAAGATTAAGTAAGTTAATTAAATAATCAGCTAAGTAAGAATAATTAATCAGCTAGGCAAGTTAATCACTTAAGTAGGTTACTTAATTACACAGTTAAGGTAAATTAATTAAGTTAAACCGCTAAGTTTAATAACAAAACGGTTAAGTAAGTATAATAACTTAAATAGATATACATGAAAATAGGTATATATGGGGTAGGTATTATCTAAGGAAAGTAATATATGAGGAAGGTTTTATCTGGGGAAGGTTCAACTGAGGAAGGTGTATATGGGTAGATAATACCTAAGGAAATTCTATATGAGGTAAGACTTATCCCTTACCTATAAATAGGAAGCTTAGGATTCATTTTTCTTTTCTCATTCCTTCTATTCTTCTCTCTATACGTTGGTGTTCTAACCAATAATCACCGATACGATATTCTTTCCGATCGATTCAGGAGCCAACTAACGAATGCCAAAGTGCTGTCTAAATAAGACTATACTTTGTGAATTTCGTTAAGGTTCTGATCTAGTGACCATCGTTAGGTTTGATATGGTTTTACACTAAAACGTATTCCACTCTGTTAAACTATATGTTTAACTATCAGAAAACTCCAAACTATACACTTACCATCAAACAAGATGTTTAATCATCAGAAGATTCAGAACTATAAAAGTAGATGCTTAGTTATCAGAAAGCATAGAATCAGGAGGCTTGTTAGATCAAGACTGCATGCTTATAATGTGAGTCATTCTCTTTTTAACAAATTGTTTTCCAAACCCTACTTGTTTTCAAAGTTATACTTTGCAGTGATTAAGTCTTAGCTAATCTTAAGTTACTGGCAGTAAGTGGGGTATTGTATACATTACTGCTGTTTTATCACTTTAGGTGGGCGAGCCTAATTGGTGATATACGTCACTTTTGGGTGACAGGACCTAATAGTGATATGACCACAGTCATAGATCCGGTCGAGTGACAACTGAACTAGCTAATTATAAAATAAGGGGAAAATGTAAAAACTCTTAATGCTGTAAATTATAACAAAGTTGTAATTGCAGTGATTAAGTCTTTGCCAAGGAGCAAATGTAAAAACTCGTAATGCTGTGAAATATAACAAATGTGCTTTTTTGTACAAAACGAATGAACTCACCAGTATTTCTCGCTGGCCAAATCTTTTTAAAACGTGTTTCAGGTGATTACAGTGGATTGGAATAGGAGTTGGATACAGCACCAAAAGGCTTACAGAAGTGGCTTATTTTATCAATTAAACTAAATCAAGAAAAGTTGTTTTATGTATTTGGGTTTATCCCATACTAAAGCTACCTTTGCAAAATATGGGTTTATTCCCATCTGTTTAATAAATAAAATCTGGTGTTTCTAAACTTTGATATTTTCCTAACTCACGGTCCTGATGAAATTTCCGCTCCAATATTTTTCAAAATAACCACCGGTACCACGTGACTGCTCACGGCTTCTGTCCAGGGTGTGGTCGGGGGTCGTGACAAAGGGATCTTCATTCATCAGACAAAGTACATTGGGGATATCTTAAAGAAATTTCAGATGGAAGACTCGAAGCGTGCGGGAACTCCTCTGGCTCAAAATCATGGAATTACTCCTGATGGAACCGGTGAACATTTGAAACCTTCTCTCTATCATGCTATGATCGGATCTCTCATGTATCTTACTGCTTCAAGGCCTGATATTATGTATTCAACATGTCTTCTTGCTCGCTACCAGTCCAATCCAAAGGTTTCTCATATGATGGCTGCTAAGAGGATTTTTCGTTATCCGAAGGGTTGTCCAGACACCGGTTTGTGGTATCCTAAGGGTGATAACTTCGATTTGATTGCATTCAGTGATTCTAATCATGGTGGCTACAAAATTGATGCAAAGTCAACATCAGCGGGATGTCAGTTCTTGGGGAATCTCCTAGTCACGTGGCAGTGTAGAAAGCAGACCTGTGTTGCTGCTCCCAGGTTTTATTGATCCAACAGCAAATGTGCGACTACGGTTTTGAATTCCTAACTACTCCTATTTATGTTGATAATGAAGCTGCTTTACAGATCACTCGTAATCCTGTACAGCACTCTAAGACCAAACACATCGAGATTAAGTATCATTTCATACGAGATTGTTATGAAAAGAAACATATCTATGTTGTGAAAATGACTGCTCACGGCTTCTGTCCAAGGTGTGGTCGGGGGTCGTGACAAAGGGATCTTCATTCATCAGACAAAGTACATTGGGGATATCTTAAAGCGATTTCAGATGGAAGACTCGAAGCGTGCGGGAGCTCCTCTGGCTCAAAATCATGATATTACTCCTGACGGAACCGGTGAACATTTGAAACCTTCTCTCTATCGTGCTATGATCGGATCTCTCATGTATCTTACCGCTTCAAGGCCTGATATTATGTATCCAACATGTCTTCTTGCTCGCTACCAGTCCAATCCAAAGGTTTCTCATATGATGGCTGCTAAGAGGATTTTTCGTTATCCGAAGGGTTGTCCAGACACCGGTTTGTGGTATCCTAAGGGTGATAACTTCGATTTGATTGCATTCAGTGATTCTGATCATGGTGGCTACAAAATTGATGCAAAGTCAACATCAGCGGGATGTCAGTTCTTGGGGAATCTCCTAGTCACGTGGCAGTGTAAAAAGCAGACCTGTGTTGCTGCTCCCAGGTTTTATCGATCCAACAACAAATGTGCGGCTACGGTTTTGAATTCCTAACTACTCCTATTTATGTTGATAATGAAGCTGCTTTACAGATCACTCGTAATCCTGTACAGCACTCTAAGACCAAACACATCGAGATTAAGTATCATTTCATACGAGATTGTTATGAAAAGAAACATATCTATGTTGTGAAAATTCACACGGATCACCAACGTGCCGACCTGTTTACAAAAGCTTTTGATAAATCACGTTTTGATTATCTTGTTTTGGTCAATGGCATCAAGGTGAAACCCGAGTAGATCATCTTCGGCAAATCGTTTTTGTAATTATTTTCTTAAAAACTAAAAAATACAAAAAGATTTTCATTTTTTTACTTTTTTGCATTTTAGGGGGAGAAAATTTAATAAAATACAAAAACAACAGAAAATTTCAAAAATCCAAAAATATGTCTTTTACTTATTTACTGCTTTCTTTCTTTACTTTTAATTCAGAAAAATCCAAAAACATTGAAAAATCTCAAAAATACAAAAACATTAAAAAATCCAAAATTCAAAAATGAGTTTTCTTGGAAAGATAAGAGAAGATGATGGTACACCAGTGGTCGGTCAAATACGGTTAAAAAATTCAAAATGAAAAACGATAAGCAGCTCTACTAATGGTGTATCGGTAGGCTCACAATCAGATTAAAACGTGCAGGTTGATACAAACATAACGAACTGCAAGCCAGGTGGGAACCATTCATTGGCATATGGTCTTGGTAATGAAATTCCGTTTGATAGTATGCCGAGGTTCTGAGATATGCGGTCTTTATACTGATTTATCATCTGGGTATCATGGTTGAATCTTTTACCGAAAAATAACGGGGACGCAAGTCAAGAGCTTCCATGATACCATACATACGTGTACATATTGCATACGACCTCAATAAGTGATAAAAATCACATGTCCAAAATGAATAAGTGATAAAATATCACATTTATCCGAGAGTCAAGTTCGTCTCTTTGTATATACGATGGTACTAACCTGTACACATACTTGCTTCTGTGCCCTGCATGCATCTGAAAATCAAGTTACTCATCAATAAGTGATTTAATCACATAGGGCTTGTTTTCAATCAAGAATAAGTGAGTATCTCACAATCTATACGTTGAAAACAGATGATAAACAATATACTCACCGGTAAGATGAATTCTCGTGCATGTCTTGATACGGGAATGTGTCGTGAGTGGATGAACACCGGCGAGTAGTATAAATCATACATTAAAGCGTATCTCCTAATCATGATTACATCCGACAAGCTGAGCTTATGTGGACAACAATACCGATAATTGTGGTAGGATGCTTATTGTAATTTTTACAAGAAACAAAATCCGTTTTTGACAAGACCGTATGTCACACCCCCAAAATCCACCATGCGGAGTACCACCGCTTGGAGGCGTGACGTGACCAGGATCAAGCCACCAATCATATTGAACAAGCATGTAAGTAGTTTGTAAAATCCAACACAATACAATTGGTGTCTAAACAAAACATAGTTTAAGTTACAAGCGGAAGCTTAAAGTTTAAAACCAAATCATAAGTTTAAACGTTTCAAATGTTTAGCATGGTACACCGTTGTCCATGTCCCACAACGACTCTTCCCACTCCGATGCAAGCTCGATAGATACCTAACGACCTGCAAGGCATGTAACAACGAGTCAACAACAAAGTTGAGTGAATTCACAGTTGGTTGTTTAGTTATAGTGTTCATGAATCATTTGTTTATTTCGTAAACCAAGTATCTTATTTATCTGTATCGCGGTTTCCCAAACATGTTTGCGATGATTAGTGGCCGGATCGCGGTTTCCAAAACATGTGTGCGATGATTAGTGGTCGTATCGCGGTTTCCCAAACATGTGTGCGAAGATTAGTGGGGGCTTCCCATGTGTCGACTAGTCGTGTTTGTACGTGCCCTTCTTGATCCAAGGACCGTAGCGAGTGTGAGTGTACGTAGGTTTTACGTACGTGCCCTTCAATCCGAGGACGGTGAAAAGTAGTTTAATAGTAATGATAGTACGAGTAGTTATTCAATCTCATTCCCAACCCACCGGGAATCCCATGCCTTAGGAGTGTGAACTCACCTCGGTTGCTCGGTTTGACTCTCAAAAGTAGCTAACAGTCAAGGTCGGTCAATCACTTTCTAGTACGATTACCACTTAGTTTATTAGTGACCTCAAATAGAACACAAAGTTCCTACACGTATCTATCACACAACATGCATCACTTAACGGTTTATGCCCATCTAAGTTTCCCATTCATTCCCCACTCAAAATCAAACATACGATAATGCACATAACATATATAACATGTTAGATCATTCACGGATAGCATACTCGACATTTAGACACGCGAGTCACAACTTATGTCAATTCAGCATTAATATTCAAAACCGGCTGTTTTCGGACATTTAAATAAAATAGTTAAATTATTCCAAAAATTCCCAAATTTTTACAAGATGTCTTAAACGTTCCATATCTTATTGTGTAAAAATATCGGGGTCCGGTTCATTACCAATATTTTATAGAAAATCGTTTACCGAACTGTGATCAGATTTGTCACATTCTGATCACAGTTTACGGAATAATTCGTCTCAAATTCCTCGTAAGTCCGTTTGTCGAAATTCCAGTTGGGGGGTCACAAATACATCAGTGACCATCTTTGATAAAAATTTCAGGGGCTGGTTCGGTTTAGATTTCAAATTACGACCGAAAACGTACAGCCCATTTTACTGCAGTAAAAATCAGTCTTAGCTGCTGTCACGAAAACAGACTTTTAAAATAGTAAACGACCTCAAAAAAATACGATTCCAGCGCCATTTTCTTCGTTTTTCGAAAAGACCCGATTTAGGCTTCAGAAATTCCGTTTTTCGATTTGTTAAAGTCTGTTTACGGCCTGTTGAATGCGGCTGAAAAAGTACATCAGAATGCTGTTTCGTGGTTTAAGCATTACTAAATCGCATCAACGAGTGTCCGAACAATGGATTTAACAAGAAACCAACAATCAAACATCAAGTATGATTTAACCAACCCTCAAACCGACAAGATTTCCGCTTCATTATTCAGACATAAATAACTTTATGTAACTTTTACAATCTTTACTTTTGTATAACATCTTTTAATCCTTTTGATCTTTAGTGACTTAAACAACAACACATCATACTACATATCAACTATGAACAAGATGAAAAACAAAGTGTGAAGAAACTTACTACTAGCTTAAAGCTAGGGATGAAATCTAGTGAAGAAATGTGATGAGAAAAGATGAAGAAAAGCTAGAGACAAGTTCCTTTGGAATCCCCTCAAGTTGCAACCTCCATTGATGGACTTCAAGCTTTGTATGGAATATGTAAATGAAGAAGATGATTTTGTAAAGGTGATGGTGGTGAATTCGGTTGTAGTGAACCAAATAGAGAGAGAGAGAGAGAGAGGTGAAGTGAAATGTGTAATCTTGAGGGAATGATGGCAATCCTAAGAACCATACCCTTTATAATTACCTTGCATCCTTTAGATACTTACACAAGCAAGAAATCTCATAAACAATTAGATATAATCTTATGAAAGATGTGGAGCATGGGAGTAGTGATATGGTGGGTCCATCAAGAACCAAGAATTCGGTTTGGGGGGGGGGGGTATGATTGCAAAAAATGTAACTAAAGTGTAAGTAATAGTTAGAATGCAAGTACTTGGTATTTTTATGTTAGATATAGAGTTTTTAGCGGGTGTTATGGCATACGGGGATCATGACTAGCCAAAAATAATAACACAATGTATTTGGCAAATATTTGGTGTCCCGGGTAATGTCCGGTTGTTCGGTCGGATACTGTTCCGTTAAGTTGTTAAATCGTTCCGTAAGGCGTCTTATACATATATTTTTGTAACGAAATAAATTCCTAACATATAGGAAAATATTCAGGACCATTTAGTCAGGTTTTCTGCATACTACTAGTATGTTAACACGCACATGTAAGTATAACACAGAAATCAGAGAGCAATTAAATGATTCAGCACAGTCATCAAGCACTTTCATTATCACTAATTAATTGTACGAAATACATGTAAATTGAGGGTTGTCACATCGTAAGCTGGTATGATTCTCTTACCCTGAAACTTGAAAAAGATGGTAACTTAGTGTACAAGTAGTTAATGTTGTTAATGTTTGTTTTAGCTTTACCTTTTTGCATTTAGATTCTTGGGATTTTAATCTTTATTTATTTTTAAAATTTATTTTTTCTTGATTAGCCGAAGTTATCGCTCGAATGTTTTCTACCAGGAAAAAGCCCAAAACCAACTTGTCTTTAATATCACAACTTCATAAAATCCTTTTTGAAAAATTGGTAAACATAAAGCAAAATCTGTTAATCAGTTCATGAGTTCTTCTAAGTTGGTGATTGCTGTGTTGGAAAAGGGTTCACGAAGAACCAAAAAGGTTCACGAAGAACCTCAGGTCAACGAAGAATGCTTTTAGTCAACGAAGAACCATTCTTCGTGAAGGGTTCTTCACTGTGTTGGACCTTCACGAAGAACCTTAGATTCTTTGTGGATCAAGATATTGGGCTTAACTGTTTTTAGCCCATCTCAGGTTCTTCGTGGCCCATCTTGGGTTCTTCGTGGGATCTGGTTTTTCGTGGAGGCCGGATATAAAAAGATGTGCAGTGTTAGTTAAAGCTTATCACAAATTCAAAAACACCTTTTCATCTTCTCTCTCTCCAAACAAACCTTGTCCAACTGTTCATCTTCTTCGAAAGGAAACACCCCAAGATCGACTGTGTTTAAATCTAGTTTGTGAAACATTAAGGTATTTTTGTCGAATCATACCTTTGTGCAGTCGATTAATAACAAAATCAAAAATAGTCCAAGATCAAAACCCTAAGTGAATAAATTAAATGTTCATTGATGATGTTTTTAAAACATAAATCCGAAAATCCAAACCGTTCTCATTTTTTTTTGTCTACGTTGTGTATTTTGAAAGTTATGTTAAACAGGGATTTATATGAGATGTTTTTAACTGTTTTGGGTATTGTGGTTTTGGTTGAAGGATGTCAAGAAAAACAGGGGTTCTCTTATTCTTGAGTGATGTTTCCTATTGTTTTTAAAAGTTTGGATTGACTGATTAAAAGTGTTTTAAATGTTTGTATGGTTTGAGATTTCATTGTCAGATTGTCATAGTTGGTCCTTGTCAGTTGGAGTTAAAACTTGAAATTAATGATCTGTGTTAAAATTGGGGACGAAGAACTGAAACAGACAAAGAACCCTAACAGTGTGACGAAGAACCATTGCTCATTAACACGAGATGAAGAACCATTATTTTGACGAAGAACCCCTGTGGGTCAACGAAGAATTGAAATGGCTTGACTAAGGTTCCTTGTGGATCTTTAGTCACGAAGAACCTAATTTTTCGTAAAGACAGGTTCTTCGTCCAAGGATAGGTTCTTCATCCAGTACTGTAACAGTGTAACATGAGTTCTTCATGGAATTTATACTTGGTGAAATTTTGGTTTCTCACCAAGTGTAATGTCCACTGTTGATTGTCCACAAGTTCAATTGTAGTAGATATTGCCTTTGTTTATCTCCTTATTGTGGACGTTTTTATGTGTAGATGGCTCCTAAAGCACAGAAGAGGAAACCCGCTACTAAGAAGACGAATAAAACGGAGGAACAGATCATGTCTGAACCTCGTCACAATATGGTAACATACCTGGATCCTGAAGGAAAGGTACCTGAATTCAACGAGATTACAAGGTGGCTGCGGGAATCAAGGATAAATGAAGCAATCACTCATCAGACGCCAGTATACAAGACGTTAGTGAAAGAATTCTGGGATTCTGCGAATGTGATAGAGATTGATGGAAAAGAAGTAATTCGCGGGCAAGTCAAGCAAAGGAATGTGGATCTGTCTGTCGAAGTTCTCAACACCGTCCTGCAACTAAATGACAATCCAGAAGCTCCGGATTCTGTTCCGATTATGTGTCAACGTGGTTGTTTGCTACGAATGAAGTGTACATATGACATTTTTGGAGGGCAAATCAACAAAATATTCTTGCTGATGTGCTACAAGTTCTTACTACACATCCTAATTCAATGTTTGAGCAATCGTCGAAGCGGTTACGATATGGCAGGCAACGATTTGATTGGCTTAATGGTAGCTTTGATATTGAACAAACCGTTCCATATTTCAAAGTATATTTTCTCAGACATGAAGGAGAATCTAAGAGGAACTGGTGCTACTGGTCACAAATTTTAGATGTATCCAAGATTTCTTCAAATGATTATGAATGTGCAACACTCTGATTTACCGAAGGAGGAAAATGATGTTCTGAAGATCGATGTGATGATAGAACACTCATTGAAGATTTTCAAAGGAGTAGGAGCTAAATGTTACCCTGAAGAAACTCCTAGGAAGTTGTTTGGGGCCCTGGGAGACAAGAACTATGTAGCACCGGCTAATGACATATGGCGACATGAAGTGAGTCAGTCTGACAATGAAGAACCAAGGCTAAAGAAGATGATGGAGGATAAGTTTGGGTGAAAGAACTTGGATATCTTTGGTGATACAGATTCTGAAGATGATGGTGGTGATGGTGATGACGATGGTGGTGAAGGTGGAAATGTAGGTGCGGCGAGTGCTCGTGGTGGTGATGATGTTGATTCTGGTTAAGACGACAATCCGCCTGAACCAGGTTATGAGCACTATATAGAGGAACGTGGGATTCGACAACTGCGTAGGATCCGTACTGATTGGAATAGGGATGAAGACTATGTGCCTTCTGACACAGAAGCATCAGATCTTCGGAAAAAGAAACAGGCCGCTATTCGAAGAAAGAAGAAGATGAAGAAGACTGTGGGTACATCTTCATCAGCGCATGCCTCTGTACAATAGGAAATAGTTGTTGAACCTGTTCAGGAAGCGAAGGTCAATCCTCACTTTGCTTTCACGGCTGAGGAAGCTGCAGTAATGACATCCTCACTTTGTGAAGCATCTCAACCGCCTCCAACAACCACATCTGCCACTGAAACACCTGTTGTACCTCCACCGGTTGGACCACAACAAGCTGGAACTTCAGCTGTTCAGCAACAACGATCTGAAGCTCATCAGCAAAGCTCAGAACGCTGCAGGAGAATGTTCTCTGAGATGGGAACAAATGAAAAGGTAAACTTTTTATTCTCTCAATTACAAGCTGCTGTTGAATGGATAAATCGGCATACGGAGTTCATGACCGCAAACAGAAGCACAGTGGTCAAACAAGTGGAGATTAATAAGTTGAAGGAAACTGTGAGCAATCAACAGGCTGAGATTATACAACTCCGAGCCGAGAATGAAAGTTTGAAAGCTGCCGACGATGAGCGTGCAAGTTAGTTACAACAAATGCGAGCAGCTGACAATGCTCGTGGAATTGATATGAATCGACTGAAGGAACGAAGCACTGATGTTTTACGAACTGGGGAGAAGCTGTCTGGAAAGTATGATGAGTTAAGGAATGGTACAACTCAAGGAACAAAACCATAGCTGACGACGTAAAGCAAATGACTAACAGTTATGAAGTGACCAGAAAGCGAGTTAACATTCTTTGGGCTGACAAATGCAAAGCAGAGGAAGTGCTCCAAAAACGTGATCATAACAGCGAAGATCAAGGCAACCCTGATACATCAGCCCTTTCTGAGCCACAGGCGGCATCTGCTTCGACTCAGATCATCGTATATCAGCCTCAGCAGACTATAACACCTCAAGGCACATTAGGTGGTTCGAAAGATGATGTTGCTCAGCTGGCAAGCAGTATTGCTATGCAAGTATGTCCTTCTGAAAGTCCAACAACTGGTGCTAATGTGGCTTCAAGCTCAGCTGATATAGACTTGCAAGCATGCCCGACTGTTGATCTAAAAGACTTAGAAGATGGGGAGTTTATCTCTGAAATGACGGATGAACAGATTCTAAGGTTAACAGATATGAAGGTAGTCGATGATACTACCATTGACGAGACTCCAAGTGAACCCGATGCAACTAACTTGGATGGTCTTGACGAAATTGTATTCGAAGGCGATGTCGAGAAGTCAAAGTATGTTAGAGAAGACGGAACTGAGTTCAATCCGTTCGATGAAGACTGGCTGAAAGATAATGTGGATGAAATCGATGAAATATTGAAGAATCATGATTTATCTGATGTTACAGCAGATTCATTCGAGGAATGGAGGAAGAATTTTCTTTCTAAGACTGCTAAACCAGCCCCTCCGGTCGCACAGGTTGACTACATGAAATATGAAAAGAATTGTCCTCTAGGAAGAATACTAAGCTGGATGTTTGTGAAAGAACTTCATTGTGTTGCGGTGAAGCGAGAACATGGGATTCAATATTTCAAATCACTTTAAGTATTCTTACCTTGCCATTCTACGATGTAGCAGCGTTAGCACGACTGGAGCTGATAAACCGGTCAAATTTTGAAGGTGCTAAGTTGTTTGCTCGGAAATTGAAGATGGAACGACGAAAGGGTTGGAATGATGAGTTATACAAGCCACAGTTCCCGATGTATAAATAGATAAAGTTTACGTTGGATCCAACGACCAACACATCTAGGTACAGGCTCGTGTACAAGCCGGTGAAGGTCTTGGATAGGATTCCGCTGATGCAGATGGAACAAGATATTCTTGAGAACATGGCACTTTGGTGTTATGACTCAGACACACACCAGGCAGTCATCGTCTTAAGGAACGACAAGGAAAATGTTCGTATTCTTGACCCGATGTGGATTGTTAACATGTCGGCATCTGAAATCGACAGGTTGTTTCGTCACGACATCTTCTATGAAGATTAGGATGCAAGTCAGGCACTACGCTTTTAACGCGTCGCCTGTTACTGTTACTATCAGGGTATTCACGCGGGTAGCTCGTGGTCGGAAGCGGCTCACTAAGACAGATGACCGAAGACCAAGCAACAGCCAAGGGGGAGTTTGTTGATGCACTTTTGGTGTCTGTCGCTTGTTCTTATTTTGTATGCGTTGTAATGTAATGAAACGGTCTTTTGTTTAATCGAGTCTGTTTGTTTTGGTCGAGTCGACCAAGTCAAGATATCCTCCTATCTTGACTTGGTACGACAGTACATAGCCTTTAGTACATTATGGTTGGAAGGCAGCTGCTGTTGATGCAGTCTGCATATGTTTGCTTATTTTACCGGTTGTCTTCACATATTGACAGTCTTACCCTTACTGTTTGCAGCCTCCCATGAAGAACCATTCTTCGTGGGGTATGGCTTGCACAAAGAACATTCTTCGTGGCATATTAGGTTCTTCGTGGTGATCATCAACGAAGAACTAGTTCTTCGTGGGCCTTTGGTACTTCGTAGGCCCAGTAACCTTCTTCGTGAGGTTACTGGACTGGGCCCCCTATGTAAGACAGTGTATGTTGCAGAACAAGGTAAGAGAGCTGGTGAGTCTGTATAAACACTATGTGTATGTGTTTTTTGTATGTTCTCTTCCATTAATCAAAGTTAGTGAATCTTTGGTTACGTGTGCTTGTTATACTTTGTTTGGTTGCATATCTACAAGGATTTCGCACTTGTATTTGTGTTGTTTCAACAAGAAAGTAGGTTTCTTAATCCTCCGAGTGGACCTACACACACCATGCTAGACCCGGTCATGAGGATTCAAGTGGCCATGGGCGGACCTACCCATAGTTGTAGGTGGGCGGACGCACCTCTTGAAAAGAAAATTTTAGTGTATATTTTAGGCAAAAAAAACTGACCGCACCCCTTGAAAATATCGTTGAATGCCTCATTCGCACCCCCAACAAATAATTCATGGGTCTGCCACTGCAAGTGACTTGTACAAGTCGAAAAAAGGCCATTGGCCCCTAACGAATCATATTAACTATTTTTTTTAAATGACGATTAACGTTATAACAATAAACTAATATGACCGGGAGTTGGCGGGTCGCAATGTAATTATTACATCCTTTCTTTTTTGTTGATGTACTATGACCCAAATAACAATTTTAACTTGTTAACTATATGATATATATTTTTACCATCAATATATGTTTTAAAGGTTTTTTAAATTTATTTTGAATGTATATTTTAAAAAATACATAACAACCATATCAAACTAGTACTTTACCCGTCCGGTGGACGGGAACATCAACGTCATAATGTAAGCACTAAATCAATTCAGATTCGCAAGTAAAACCATTTTGCTTTAATTAGATTGGCAAATCGTAAAGTTTATAGGCCCGTGTTTCTAATTCAAATAGAACCATAAAATAAAATTGAAAACAAAAACTGTTCTACTACCCACCAACCATCCCCAACCTTCACCATTTACAACCCATTATAAAATCCTCATATACTGACCTTAAAACTTTTCAGCCCCATTCAACAGTAAATTGACAAAATGATATTGAATAATTGATAGCATCATCCAAGCTACCAACTGGCACATGCCTAATATATTAGTGTAAATATAATCACCTACAAAGAACCCCAAACATTATCTACTGTAGTGAAATATTTCTCTTCCAATGCGTTACAATCCAGCGGTTTACACAATCCGATATCTAATAATCTCAGATGCCCATACTATCGAGTAGCAAATTATTAGGTTCGATACCTCTGTTACAATCCAACATAACAAAATAAGTACTACATGATTAAACTTCAATGAAGTACATTAATTATAGCATGCATATTCACATAATCATGTTTGTGGATGGATTCGAATGCTAAACTGTTTCATTATCATAAAATCTGGTTTCATCATCAGTCAAGTATCTTTTCTCATAAGTAATGTCATCATGCCTCCAACATGTAGATATTCCGTTACGACATATTATACGTTATCTTGAAAAGATCAATAAAGCTTAACAATGCAATTGTTGTCCATCACTGCAAACCAAAAAAATCATAACACTTGATTTAGCAAACAAAATATAAATAAGGGCGTGAGCAAGCAATCTATAATTCTATATATGCAATTATGCAACTCAAAACCCTTTTATATATGCTGAATATGTGAAGGTATATAATCACTTGCAAGAATAATTGCTATATAGATACTATACTATTTTTTTACTAGCTAAAGAACAAAAAGAAAAGGAGAGATGGCAATTTCTGCTAATTTACTTACGAATGGGCAGGACCCCGTTGTGTTTATCTCAAATGGAGCCACTCAGAAAGTTCGGCTAAAGAGAAATGGGTCAAACACAATGAAAGTTGCCTTGCGCATATATAAGGCTTGCAACCACTAAAACCGTTTTACTCGAAGATTTAAAACACTTTTTTTGTAGTCAGAATAAACTCATCGATTAGGTATAAAAACATAGATAAATGTTCGCGAGTCAGGCCAACCCAACACGCCTTGAACAGTAATAAAACGACCATGTTTCAACCTCAACTGTTATGCAAACTAGTCTTGTTGCCACCTCTATTAGTTTGTTGCAAACTTACATTAAAAAAGACAGCATCTTTAAAAAAAATATAAGAACCATTCTTAGAAAAAGAGATTCCATATGTTTTCTACCAAAATCAAAATTATGCTAAATTAGTAAGTAAATTAAAATGAAGTGAGATTCATCTATAAACACAATCATACTCACAAACTATATAGAATTTTACTTACAAATTACAATCAAGCTCTGAAGAAGATGGAATCTCATGCTCAAAACTCATGATCATTCCAAACTGATCATTTCGATTTTGTCATTCAGACATTTCATCGAATACTTGGTCTGCATGAAACATTAACTTCAAAACACTATCATTCGAATCATTATTCACCTCCGAAATAATTTAATAAGAGTTGGATATTGCTAGATAGAAAGAAAAATAAGGAAATATAAAATCACATACCATAAAATAAAATAACGGACTCAAATTCAAATCAATATGAGCAAGGAATAATGCATAGATAACACTTACAGCAATATAGCTACATGTATTTACTTAACAGCCTTAAAAACCTCAAAGAGAACATTAGCAGTGCAGATATTGGGGGTGGGGCATTTGTAAGCAGCTTTTCCCTTTAATTTTGCATACAGTCAGAATTGAGAAACCTTACAAAGACAAGCAACCTTAGGGTTACCAGGTTATACATTATTGAGGCAATCGGCCAATTTCCCTGTTGTATGTGTCAGCTTGATCCGCACCTACGTTGGTTTCTGTTAACCCGGCGAACCAAAATTAAGAAATTTAAACTTACCTTGCTAAGATCAGAGGAAGAAGTAAAGATTCTCCGTTCACACCTTAGATCAAACAACACTGAAATTCAATGATGCCTTTGATAAAATACAAATCCAATCCGAGAAAAACAAAAAGAAAGGGCAAAATAGTAGCTATGATACTTTCGAATATTAACAAACGGAAACATGCGATGGTTTCCTATGACCGGAGGCTAAATGGTGGTGATTGTATGCTTCAATCGTGAAGTGTTGGTGTATATGTTGTATGCCTGCTACTTGCTACTGTGCGAACAGGCTAGATAGAGCGTGTGTTGTATATTGTATAGAATAGTATGAAATCATTAACGAACCAAAGGGTTTGTGATGTATAAGCCACTTCGTACGAAGGGAGTCCTTTCGTACGAAGGGACTATAATCTCGGTTCGTACGGAGCAAGACCAAGCAGCTTCGTACGAAGGCACTTGGTGCAGCATCATACAAAGCCATACAACCTATATATATGGGTGCTTGGGTCTTGTGTTGGACAAGCTTTTGGTTCCCAGAGGGGAGATGCTTTCCAACTGGTTTCACGGATATGTAACTTTCATATATGAATAGAAACCACTGTTCGGTGTCGTTTCTATCTTCTACTCATTTCTTATCACCGAACCGATCATCTTGGGACCAAAGCTCTGTCAAACTCGATGTTTCCTGGACTATCAAGTGGTATCAGAGCTACGGTACCGATTCAATCGATCTAACAGTTCGTTGAATCACCTACGCTCATAGATTTTGGTTACGTAGTGAGTTTTGACGTAAAATATCAGAAAAACATCAAATTGAAGGTCAATTCACGGATAGAATTCAAAATTGAAGACATCATTCTGATTGGAATTGATTTTCGCACAATCCTGTGAAGTTTCATCACGAAATTCAAAGTATTAAAGATTTCGGATTGAAAAATGTGTTCGAAAGTGTTCTTGAGGTACCAGCTCAGCTTCGTACGAAGGTGCAGCTTCGTACGAAGGGGGGTTTCAAACTGTCAGACATGTTGGTACGAACCCACCCCTGGGTTCGTACGAAGGGACACCCCTGGGTTCGTACGAAGAGGCATCCTGGTTCATACGAACAGGCATAAGATCTTAACTGTTATATTTCATTACAAAGGCACACATCCGGGTTCGTACGAAGGGTCTTGGAAGCTTAACTGTCATATCTCACAGCTTTGTACGAAGGGAGCATTTGTAGCTTCGTACGAAGGGGACACTTGGTGTTTCATTGTCAATTCGTCCGAGTCTTTAGCAAACAGATGATGCGATCACAGATTGTGAACATTAGTGCGGTAGTCATGATACTGGTGCATAATGTTTATCATCCGGGGTATCAGACTATTTATGGACCGAAACCTTAAATCCGCATAGATGAAAAACTGACGTCTGGTGGCAGAACTGTTATATTCTTCATAGAGTCAAGTTTTTCAGAGATGACAAAAGACTGAATTGCTCAGTTTGAGGGGGAATTCAGTGATGAGACGTCAGAATTTGCAAAAATGAAAGGGATTAAAAATTTCAATGTCATATGTTGAAATTCCGGCATTTTTGAAATTCGTGACACTGCAACAGTATTCGGGTAGTTCCGACTTCAGAATTGTCCGGGGATGTGAATCTGATCGTGGAAGAATGCTTCTGAGATCTAGACTGTCCAAGAGGGTGAATCTGATTGTGGACGAATGCTTCGGAGATCAGTATACATTACTTGATGATTCGTTATCCGATGAAGATTTGCTGATTGTGGAGATTACGGTTTACACAGATCTATCATACTTGAAGGTGCGTAACGTTGATCATGGAAAACAGGATTTCAGATTTTCAGGGGTAATAAAAGATTTGACGTTAACCAGTGGGTGTTTGAAGTTTCAATCAATTGCCAGTTGAGTTTTTGTACAATATTTAGATCAAGCAGGCGGAATGCGAGATCGTGGTGCTGAAATGATATATCAAAAACTGAACTCGGATGTGGTTAAAGCTGAAACAAAGGATGCTGCATTGATTAGTTTCAAGTTGGTGATTGTTTGTGAGGATTGCAAGTTAGCAAATCAGAGGGGGAGTCGTGAACTGTGCAAACAAAGACCTGAAGATTCATTTCAGGGGGAATTTGTGCATAACACTGTCAAAGCAAACCCGGATCGTCAATCAAGGGGGAATCTATTGTAGATTTCAAGATGTCTGATTGAAGTTGTAGATTATTTGAAGTTGCAGAATATTCAAACCTACTCAAGGTTTACAACGTGACGATTCGATAACGACAGCCAAGGGGGAATCTGTTGGTGCATATGTTGTATGTCTGCCACTATGCGAATAGGCTAGATAGAGCGTGTGTTAAATATTGTATAGAATAGTGTGAAATCCGTAACGAACCAAAGGTTTTGTGATGTATAAGCCACTTCGTACGAAGGGAGTCCCTTCGTACGAAGGGAAGATAGTCTCTGTTCGTACGGAGCAAGACCAAGCAGCTTCGTACGAAGGCACTTGGTGCAGCTTTGTACGAAGCTATACAGCCTATATATATATATATATATATATATATATATATATATATATATACTAGTGGGAATGCCCGCACGTTGCCGCAGATTGTTTTGTTTTAAGGATGCACGTTACGTGGAGGTTTCACGTAATTTTTTTAATACCAAACAATGCAAACACTGAAAAGTAGCCCACTAAAAGTAACAATCAAATCAATCTTCAGCTTCATTTGTACATAATTTATTATTATGACTGGAAAACATACTAACTAATTTACATATAAAAATTTGAAATTAGGTATACGTGCACACAAATCTTTTGAATTTGAATATATAACAAATCACAAATGTAAGAAATGTTCATTAAGCCAAGTCGAAAGTCAACCATTGGAATTTCAAAAAAGAGTAAAATGCACGGATAGTCTCTGTGGTTTGGTAAAATTTCACCCTTAGTCCCCAACTTTTGGAAATTACACTCCTGCTCCCTGTGGTTTGACAGTTTGTTACGCGGATAGTCCCTGAAGTGGAAGGGGTTAGTTTTCTCAGTTAAGTTGGTGTGAAATGACTATAATACCCTTAATATAAAATTAAATAAACTAATTAAGTATTAAATATATAAAACCTATATGTATATACACACACTTACCGAACCATATATATCTTTCTACTCTCTCTCTCTCGCTCTGTCACACTAAAAACCACCACCACAGTCACCTCCCCTGCCGCCATCACCCCTCCCCACCACCGCCATCCCCTTCCACCACCACACCTCCGCCTCCAAAACCCATACCCGCCTCCACCATCAACCACCCATCCCCAAATCAACCACCCCTATCCACCTCACCCTATCACCTTCTCTAACCCCACCATCCTCCACCACCGATCGTACAAATAATCTGACACATATTTCAAGGTGAAGCTCCCAGCACTTGCAAATTTCAAATTTTGTTCAATTTTATACAGGTTTTGTGGGGGGGGGGGGGGTTGCTCTGTAATTTGCAGGATGCACACCGATGGAAGTCTGATTTGCAGGTTCAGGATGATTTGCACACTGATGGATGGCTGGGTGGAGTTGAACGTGATGCGCAGGGTGGCAGATCTGGATGTTTTACGGGAATTACGGTGATGGCGGTGGATGGTGATGTTTAACCGGTGGTCGTTGGATGTGGGTCATTGGTGAGTTTCAATGGTTTTTGAGTTTTAAATTGGTGGTGATACATCAAAGTGAGTGACGCCGGAGTGGTGGTTCAGTAGAGGTGGTGGTTGGGAGAAGATTCAGGTGGTGGAGCATTGTGAAATAGAAGATGGTTGCAAGGAGATGAAGAAGAATGTTCTGGTGGTTCAGTAAGTGTGTGTATATACAAATATGTTTTATATATTTAATACTTGATTAGTTTATTTAATTTTATATTAAGGGTATTATAGTCATTTCACACCAACTTAACTGAGAAAACTAAACCCCATCCACTCTAGGGACTATCCGTGTAACAAACTATCAAACCACAGGGAGCAAGGGTGTAATTTTCAAAAGTTGGGGACTAAGGGTGAAATTTCACCAAACCACAGGGACTATCCGTGCATTTTACTCTTCAAAAAAAGAATGAAAATATACTCTTTAAAAAAATCTCTAATTCTCCTATATATTAAAAACACAATGTTTTGAACACTAACAATAATAATATAATACTAATAATATATTAAAAAGGTAAAGTTTTCAACAGTAAGACTATGGGGTATGGGGTGGGGTTTGGTTCTCCTATATATATATTAAAAACACAATGTTTTGAACACTAACAATAATAATATAATACTAATAATATATTAAAAAGGTAAAGTTTTCAACAGTAAGACTATGGGGTATGGGGTGGGGTTTGGTGCGTGGGTTGGGTACAAACGACCAAGTCACCACCCCGGGTGGGCTTGGGTTTTGGCATGCCCCTTGGGCGGAGGTTTCAGCTTGAGCGTTGGGCATGCCTAGCGGTCCTACGTGGCCGGCTCTTATTGGATGGTTGGCTAGGCTACGTTTAAAATTTAAAATTTAAAATATAACCATTTGGCCAAGCCAAACGGTTCAGCCAAGTAGCTATAAAAACCCCACCGTCTGTCCCCATCACTACCACAACCCAAGTCACTCCACCTACCCGAACCGCTACCCACACACACTTGATCGATGGCCTCTTGGACGCACGAGGAAGAGCTAGCCCTTGTCACGAGCATCGTGGAAGCGATGAAGGGTCGCCAACCCGGTGAAACCCGTTACTGGCCGGAAGCTTTCGCTAGCTACCAGCACAACGTGGGAAACGACCGGCACAATTTAAACACGTGCCAACACAAGTGGCGCGAGCTACGACCGAAGCTCGATCGTTTTAAAGCCTACTACGACAGCGTCCCGGGCGGTGATATAAGTCACGAAGACTGGGTGGCGGTGGCCAACATCGAGTTCCGGGGAAAGGAGTGGAAACCGTTTGACAAGCTCGCCCTTTTCGAAATCTACCTAACGCTTTAGGCTTTTTTTTATTTTGTAATCCTTTTTTTGTAGAATTTTGTAATTTTTAGGAAATTCTAATAATAATTTTAGGCTTTTTTTATTTTGTAATCCTTTTTTTTTTGTAGAATTTTGTAATTTTTAGGAAATTTTAATAATAATTTAAGGCTTTTTTTTTAAATTTTGTGTATATTTTTTAATTTTAGGTTTTTTTTTTGTTTTAATAAACCTGGCCAACCCAAGCGGGCTAGCCACGCCCCGCCATACCCCACGGACACGTCACTCACTAGCGGGGGGGGGGGGGGGGGGGCTCGAACTCCACGTATCAGCCCATGCCCCAAACCCCCGCCCCACCATACCCCACGGTCTAAGTAGAAAAGGTTATAATAAAAAATATATTTTTTTATTATTTTTATTATCTTCTTTACTTTTTAAGTTAGATAAATTTATGTCAACTGGTACTTGGTACCGGTATCGAAAATACCAATACGGTTACCGGTACATGAAAGTAAAAACCAACACCATCCTGGTACAGAAAACACCAAAAGTCGGTATCGAATTGATTTTGAAAATCTTTTAGTTCGGAAAATTCGGTACTGCTACCCGTTACCATTTGCTCATCCCTGATCACGGGTGTCGTACAATCGTGCAACTTTTTTTGTTGATTTTCTTCAAATTTTAATGATTTCTTTTTTTAGTTTCAGGGGTAGGGATGAGCTCGGTGCCAACCAATACTGAATCGGTACTGGTACCGAAAATACCAGTTACGGTACCGATATATGAAGGTAAAAAACGGTAGCGAACCGGTACCAGGAACGCCAAAAGTCGTACCGAATTGGTACTTAAGATCTTTCGGTTCAGGAAATTCGGTACCGGTACACAGTATCATTTGCTCATCTCTGACCACAGGTTTCATACGAACAACATTATTACCATACAACTTTTTTTGTTAATTTTCTTTAGGTTATCTTTTAGTGTTTTTTCCTATATTTTCTTTTTATTCTTGTCAACGGTTTCCATGCGCAACGCGTTTGTAGTGATTTCAAAACACATGTAAACACAGACTAAACAACAAAAGACGTTCGCCGCAACGCGGCGAACGTAAAAAAACTAGTAATAGTAATAAACGGCGGCACCAACAATCATAAAACATCTTGTGGTCTACTATACTGGCAACGACGACCAATCAATGAAAGGTTTAACCAAACAGCTATGAAAACATGTATGACTTGGTTATATAAATCGGATACACGAGACGTGTTCTGCTTGCACGATTATAAGTGTTTTCAAGTTGGGGTCGATGTCTTTGACATGAATAACTATACTGGATATAGATTGTGCTTGTGTTCATAAATTTAACCTGCCAACCCAAAATGATTGCCACCCTACTCTAGACCCGAGTGAATCATAAATCTCCTTTGCAGCCATAAACAGGCCCAAACATGATCTTTGTCCCAATGGTAAAGTTATTAAATTGACTGTTCAGGTGAATGGATGCTTGTTGACAAATGCCTTGGGTTGGGTTTGGTCAATAATAAAGGATAAATTTTCACTTTAAGCTATATAATCAAGCCTTGTAAACTGTAGATGTTTATGGTTTTACTATCTTGCAATAAAAAAAGGTACGTACCTGTATCAAAAAAATTTCAAGGGTGAAGAGTTTGTTCATGGCTGCAGCCATCTAACCCATGTAGTTAGCCATGTTTGTAGGAGAGCTTAGGGCATCAGAAGCAGTTGTTTCGGACAGAGACCGATTCAGCACATCAAGACCATGCAAGAGTGCTTCTTCTGCCTCTTGTGTTGCTATTTTATAAAGCTTTATTTTTGCAAATTAATACTCAATTTTCAAATTTACAGCCAATAATACAAATTTATATCAAATAATTACGTATAGGTATAAGCTATAAAGCACAATGTTGAATTCTCTTTAAGGGTGAAGGGGGTGGTTAAACAGGTGAAAGTGGCAAACTTTAAAATGGACCAATCAGAGAGTGCCACGTCAGAGAGGGTAAAAAGTTTAAACTTTCCTGAAAAGTGTTGGCAATGGTTTAGACACTTGAAAGTGGCAAACTTTTTTTTTGTTTTTTTTTTAAATTATATGTTAAATAAAAACAAGTAAAACATTAAATTAATAAAAAAAAAACAATTACATTAAAATGAAACTTAAAAAAAAAAACTTAAAATTCATAAAAATTACACGACACTAACACAACCGTTTCGACATACGGAACCTTTGGCGAAAAATTGCGTCGTTGTATTTCGGGTCTTCGACAAAATAATCCGCCATGAGGGTCTCGTGCCCAACCTCCCGCTGACGTTCAATGTATCTCCTTTGGTTTGATGTACCGGAGTCTTGTAGTTCGGCTTCTTCGAGTAGATTTTGGAAAAAAAGAATGCTATCATCGGACGAGTCGTCGCTACTATCGGGTGGAAACCACAACGGGAAATCATCCGCCATTTTGCGTGGCAATACTTGGGTTAGTGTTTTGTATTTTTTTGGTTTGATATGGGGGTGATTTTGTAGAATATATAGGGTAAAAGTTGAAAAAATAATTTTTTTTTTATTTTGAACGGCATATAGCCGTTAAAAGGCAACGGTCAACATGCAAGTTGCATGTTTGTCGATCGGTGTGGTTATGCCGAGAACCTTAGTTTGCCGCGCGGGTTGAAGGGGTGGCGGCGGTGTTGCCGCTCGGCAATCGGCTTTGCCGATTGCTTTGCCGTGCCACTCCCTTCACCCTAATGTTTTGAGTTTTGACATCAAATACTCGATCAATTGAAGTTATAACTAAAAAAACAACTTATAAGAAATTTATAATGATAAATAGATTAGAAGGTCAGCACCAGATTGACCAACCGAGCATGACCTATTTCGCTAACCTGCTTGTGAATTCAAACCATAACTATTTAGACTAAACCCAAACCCGTAATTTCATAATAGTAACTTCTAATGCTTCATACACTTGTATAACACCCCGTCTAGAAGTTACAAATGAAAAAGCAAAACATAATCTTTTATTGTTGAATAAGAAGCAGCTATATTATGATTTATTGTTCCATGAATAGTGGCTATATTTGATGTTTATTCCCCTATCAACAATAACCCCCTATAGTAGTAACTTTGTGTGCCCATTAGTAGCAACTTCAACACTAATCCATTAGTACTTATCTTCATTAGCATTTTCCTGTAACTTCATCAGCACTAATCTATTTGTATTCACCGCACATTTAAGTCTCTATTAATCAAGTTAGGAGAGAGAAGTATCCTATTTCGTCTTGCCAACAATATACATATTCCATAGGATGGAACAAATTAAAGTCGTTATCACAAGACCTAGAGCAAACCATCAGAAAAAAACCAAACCATCTTCTACGGCAAACTGTAGAGAAAAATAAGACTTTAATCAAACCATCAGTGGAAGTGGAATTGCAGGAAACCAAAGCATCTTCTCTGAAATTGAACAGCAAATTAATCAAATGACATGCTAATTAGTGCCCCGTGATATAAACAATTTAATCAAGCAAAACTTGATTATATGTTAAACATTATAAATCAATTTAAGCAAAACCATAATGAAGAAAATCAAGTGTAGCTAGGGCACATACCTACGTTGCATAAAACCGAAATCTTTAAAAACTAAAAAAAATGTAAAAATCTAATAGCTGGAAATTGTTATGGATATCAAGTGAAGAGAGAAAAATCGTACAACCTTCTTCTTCAGCCAAATCTCTGGCTAAAAATGACAGCTTCGAGGACGGATTCAAGCGAGAGCCACCGCCCGACCGCCGGCCGCCGTACGAAGAGTAGATCTCACAATCGCCACGATAGAGGAGAAGAAAGATCATAGGTCAACCAAGAGATAAAGGGGCAAGCGATTTATAACTCCAGCGGCGTAGATGGAAGGACTTTTCTGAAGCCGTTTCAATTATTGAATAAAATGCCAAAATCATCAAGCAAGATGAAGCGACGATGTAGTGAGCAAGATGAATCGTAGTTGTGGCAAATGGTTATAAGTCACTGACATAAATGCAGGGTTCTTCTAAAGTTCCATGGATGGGTGAAATCCCTATATTGACCTCAGACGTCTTAAAAAATTTGGACAATTTCCCAATATACCCCTCTAAAATGGCTTATACTCTTTTGTATACGATGCTTTAAAAATTGTACGCATTGTAAAATTACCTTTGTGTACATAGGAGATGCTTTATATAGATGTATAGATATATGGGTGCTTGGATCTTGTGTTGGACAAGCTTTTGGTTCCCAGAGGGGAGATGCTGTCCAACTGGTTTCACGGGTATGTAACTTTCATATATGAATAGAAACCAGATTATAAGTGACTGTTCGGTGTCGTTTTTATTTTCTACTCCTTTCTTATCACCGAACCGATCATCTCGGGACCAAAGCTTCCTCAAACTCGACGTTTCCTGGACTATCATGAAGCGATCACTTATTTCGATGATGAACGATTGGAAGTGAAAAAAAAACATAATGAAGTGTTGCTGTGATTAAAGAAAGAAATGAGGGAGGGTTTCCTTCTTTAATACCATGTAAACCAGAGAAAAAAGAGTAGTGGGTAAAAACCGTGCGAACGTGGATAGGGTAAAACCACCGGAAACCTCCTAACTGCATCAGAATAGGAAAGAGACTGTGAAGCCGCCACGAACTACCACTTTTTCGGTTACTTTTTTGAGTTAACACGACTAGGATTTAATCCTGGAAATATCCATCGGTCATCAATGAATTTGGAAGCATTTACAATATACGTTGTCTATAGTATATATAATACCACACATATTATAAAAGTTACATCCAATGTAAGTTACATCTCTACGTAATAATGTATTATATAGAAACGGTAACTAATTAAATAAAATGAAAACTATAAAGAAACAAAAGCCGAGATTATAAAAATTAGCATTCTTATTAGATTTTATTAAATAATGTTAAATTCTTTCAAGTAATCTTTGAAAAAGCCGAGATCGAGATTATAAAAATTAGGTAGTGTTTGGTATGCAGGAATGAGAGGCGGAATGCAATGGATCATTACAAGGGAATAAAGAAAACGGTGTTTGGTTGGTCAGTGTAATGGAATCACCCATTACATAAGGCATGCCATTCCCTTAAAATCGTTTCATCCACCTCCATGTTTTTTTTCATTACATCCTCTCTTGCACCATTCATCAACAACACCACAACCCAACACCTTCGCCACCACCCACCACCATCACCCACAACCGAAGCCAGTCGCCGCCACCACCCGCCACACCCATCGCCGCCAACACCACTCGCCGCCGCCACCAACCACCACCGTTGACGCCACAACCACCGCCAACACCAACCGCCGCCGCTACCCACTGACACCTCCGCCGCCACCAACCACCACCGATGACCGTCGCCGCCTCCACCGCCACCACCCACCAAGGCCACCTATAACCACCCACAATCACTACCACCGACCACCATCACTGACCGCTGATTTTATTCCTTCGTTGTTTTTGCCTACCAAACAATAATAATTCATTTCATTCTCACATGGTAACCAAACAAGACATGGAATGGTAATGATCCACTGCATTCCCTCATCCATTCCATTACCTCGCCCATTCCATTCCCTATTTTTCAAGCCTAACTAGCATTTTGAATAAATAATTATTTGTATATGGATTTTGAACTGAGCCACAAACGAAATACTAGAAAACCCACATACTAAAACAAAGTAAATAGACCATCTTGTTTCTTGTTTCTTCATCATCCACCCCTAATAGCGTTTTTTTGAACGACAACTCTCAACAACAACCGGCAACTAGCAAATCGCTAGGGCCAAACGACAAAACACACCTAATTACAAAGAAAAGCTACACCACTCCCTCCAAATGAGAGATTTGAACATGGATCGATTCTTAATCCAGAGTTACCCTAGCGCCTTAATGTCTTCTTTTAGCTTGGCAATGTTGACTTCCTTGTTTGAAAAAATAACCTCCTTCCTAGCTTTCCATAAAACCCAAGCCGCCGTAAAAGTCACTGGTCCCGAGCTCATACAAGTGACAACGGACAAGATTTTACAGGTTCGAGACAATTTACTGAAAGCTAGGAGCCGATAAAAGAGTTACGCCGACAAGCGTCGCAAGCCTTTGGAATTCGAGATAGGTGACTTCGTACTCCTCAAGGTATCCCCTTGGAAGGGAGTGGTTCGATTTGGTAAGAAGGGGAAACTCGCATCTCGCTATGTTGGTCCTTTCAAAATTCTCGAAAGGATTGGCAAGGTTGTGTATAGACTGGACCTACCTGAAGAACTCAACAACGTTCATCCTGTCTTCCATGTTTCAAACTTAAAGAAGTGTTTAGCTGACGAAGGACTTCAAGTCCCACTCGAAGATCTTCAAATCAACGAAACACTACACTTCCTGGAGAAACCTGTCGAGATCATGGACCGAGATGTCAAGAAATTGAGGCGCAGTTAAATTCCTTTCGTCAAGGTTCGATGGGAAGGAAAACGTGGCGCTGAATTTACTTGGGAACTCGAGAGTGATATGAATACGAAGTATCCGCAACTTTTCGTTACTTCTTCCTAAATTTCGGGACAAAATTTCCTAAAGGAGGGGAGACTGTCACGCCCTGCTTCTTCGTACTTTCCATAATTAGAAGGTCTTGCATGTATTTCTATTTTTGGAAGTTTTGTGTTCTTGTAATCGTCCTTTCGTTGTAGTCGTTGTAAAATCCGAGACTTGAATCATAAATAAAATTCATATTTCTTTAAATTCGTGTTATACATACTTCATACATGCTCATACGTTTAATTTCGTGAAACAATTGATACATATTCTTAATTCTTGGAAACTATGTGTTAAACTTGCAAATACGTGAAACATTCTAATCATACGTCTTTGGAATGCATACGATACTTAAATATGACATTCATACGCCTAAACATACTTCATTATACTTGTTTTATGTTCATGTTACATGTTTGATCCTTATAATATGTTTTATTAGCATATACGACCCTTAAAACATGTAAAAACCCTAAAATATAAACTCAAGGGGCCAATATGTCAAAAATCAAAACTTAAACCCAGCCCGCACCTTCTGGCGGCCCGCGACCCGGCCCAGAGGTGTTGTTCGTGACCCGGGAGCCCGTCGGGTTTGAAGAAACTTAATCAGCTCGAATTTTTGGCGCATTTTTTTTTGTTTTATTTGAGTTTTGAACTTGTTCTAAGCATTTAATACACACCAAACCCAACCCTAATCACTTCCCTATAAATCCCACACCTCTTCCAAGCTTTTTCCACTTTACAACATCCTCATTTCACTCTCAAATCTCTCTCAAAAGCTGCTGGAAATCAGAACTTGGACAGATTCATCACAAGTTCTTCAAGTGAGCATAACTCACTCATTACTTGGTCTTTTGCTTTGATTCTTTTTCCTACACACTTGGATTGACCTTAGGAACATTTCCACAGGTTTTCCATGGAAACCAAGGTCTGGAATGTCACCAAAAAGACTCCAAAGTGGACTGCAACTTTCTGTTTTCACTTAAACTTTGTTAAACTTAGTTAAACTTGAGTTCTTTTATCTCAAACCTATGTCCTTATGCTCGTAATCAATTGAATGGTTAGTTGGGCTTAAAAACAAGGCTGAGACAAGTAAAATCAGATGTTAAAACCTTAAAAACTTTCTGTTTTGTTTAGGGTTTTTGTCACACCCCGATATTTCCACGTATTACCGGTGGGCCCGGTGGGGAGTATCGTGACGTAGTTGATATCATCATAGTCAAACAACACAATTTAAATGCATAGCGGAAGCAAAGGATAAATATATTACAATCCGATTCAAAAGTAATATTTAATATTACAACGGAATGTAAGATGGATCCACAGGCGGATCAATTAAAAAGGAAACATAGTTCATTAGACTTATTGCATCCAAGCTTGCGAGACTCTTAATGATGCTAAGGAGAGGCCAGCCTATTACGCTTAGTACCTGCACTTAACCTTTTTGGGAAAATACGTCAGTTTACACTGGTAAATACAATTAACTGACTCATTTTGAAAAGGTTTTAAAAATTGATTTGAATGCACGTGGCACAAAACATTTTATAACTTGGGATAATTATTTGAATATAATCTTGTAAAAGAATTACGTGTTTCTTATGCGTTCAGTAGCCCGATCCGTAGACCGGGTTAAAGATCAATAGACACACCACATTATTTATTTAGGAACTGACGGGTGTACGCCTACACCCCATGCTTAGGTCGTGGCCATTTCGTAAAATGATGCCAAGGATATCCGGGACATGGTCATTAACCCCCCAAATGCTTTAAGCAAACAAAACATTTCCAACGAGACATCTCAATGATTTAACCTCTATTCGATTAAAGATTCAATGCCCGACCAAGCGGTATTTTATATACCATACCCCAAGCCCGTATAGGGAAAATAAGTTAAAAGTATTTACCTGAGCAAATTTATACAATTTACCCCAGCCGTATACCACCAAGAAAGTATAGATAGCTTTTACTGGGCTCCTAAATCTGGAACGAAGGTTTTAATAACCTCTTAGATTCCTAACGGGTCTTAATTAAGCCTAAGCTTAGACCGGTTAGTTTTCAAAGGAGGATACGGTTCAAAACGCATGATTAAGCGAGAACCGGATTAGAATGTGGTTTAGACCCGACAAACTTGTATACTTGTGTAATAAGGGTAAACTAAACATATTCTGGATTTTGAGATAAAAACGATTTGGTTTGACCCGTTTCGGCTAAATTATGCAAACTAGTTACATAAGCCGACCCGAACGCGAAAAGTGCGTAACGGGTAACCATATGAGTCATATACAAGTTTCCTAAGTTAATATGCCTTAAATATGTTGTGATATCAGCAGGATACCTTCCATTATGCCCAAAACGAATTTAAAACTAATTTATGCCCCGTAGGGGTATTTTGGTCATTTAAAAGGTTATAAAAGGGGTTTAATATAAATATGAGTTACAGGTCCGATATAATCAGTAAAAATACTCATTTTTATAATTCATAACAGTAGGGTACTAAATATATGTGAAATTTATCCATTATAACCAAACTATGCACCGTAGGGGCATTTTGGTAATTTCACATAGCCTTTAAAGGTCAAATCTGGAATTCTGAGTTTAAAACTTTAGCTTACTGTTAATTTATAAAAATATACTTAAAAATATCAGTAGGTATCAACCTTATATGTGTAAAATAGTTTTGATGCATACTATGCGTTAAAATGCTTAAAAATGCGATTTTTGAGCTATTTCTGGGTTTTTAAAGAAAATCTGATATTTTTATTATTCCAGAAGGCTCAAAATATTTTATTTATCATATTAGATCAGTAGAAAAAGGTTTGGTACTAAAAGGATTTGTAAAACTCATTTTATAGGCCAAAAGGGCAAAACCGGCAATTACCGAATCAAGCTTAGAACTCTATGTTATGCTCAGCCTAAAATTAAATAAAAATCTTCAAAAATCCCAAAATATTATTTTACATCAGTGGGTAAAAAGTTTGGTATTAAAAATTGGGTTTAGATTGGCTATATGCTAATTATGCCGTTTAATTAACAAAAAGCTTTTCATTTACGCTAATGAGCATAACCCCTAATCTAGACCTCAAACTGATGTCAAGTTTTAGGGACAAGTTTATAAATCAGTAATAAACATTATTGTCCTCTCACATTTTCAAAATTCTCGTTTTAGGGTCAAAAGGGCATAATGATCAACATTTAAGCATATAACGAAAACATGTAAATGAATAGGATAACCAAGGATCCAAGTTGTATAACCTCAGAAAATTATACTAAACTATAACATGGTCACAAAGGAACCCTAAGACATAATCAAACTAAGCTAATTCGGGTCAGAACTGAAAGTCAAAGCAAAAGTCAACTTTTGCGACTTTCGGTTTCGAACTGATCTTAAACTTAGAATTGTCGGGTTGAATCATGCTTAGGCATGTTCAAATGATATTTACCAAGTTATTAAAGTGACAAAACTGATTTTATGACTTTTATATTAATAGTTATGAATTTTATTTAAAACTAACCCGTTTGACTTTTATTTGTCCCGACAATTAAACTAAGTAAACGTGGTAATTAGGAGGCGCCCTTTTGAGGGTTAATCACCTACCTAATTACGGTCACGTAGCCATGTTCGTTGTGAACAATGGCTCAACCGTTTAAAAGTCAAAGCGTTCATCTAAAACGCTTGACTTTCGGTTATAACCGCTAAAAATTAAACTAAGCACGAAAGGACACTTACAAAGGGTCCAAGCAAGGAGGTTTTGATCTAGGATGTTCAGGTATGAAGCACAAAGGCCCCAACTTAGAACAATTCAGATCATGGGTGAAATGAGAGCAAGAAATCAAGTGGGTTTATATAGGAAAACAAGGACCGTTAGGATCATTTCTTGATAAACGAGCCTTGATCTGGACCGTACACCTCTTACCCATTGTTTTGGAATACTCTGGGTTGCTCAAGGATTGAAAAATACCATCAATAAGAGCTGGATCAAGCTGGAACAGGCTGGAAACAGCTGGAAACTAATTTTGCTGATCTGCAGGGCTTAGGCGCCCCGCGTAAGACCTCAGGGAGGCCTACGCGCCCCGCCTGGGCTGCACAATTCAGCATCAGCTTTCACTTAATGACAAAAATGCTCCCTGTGAGCTCATAAGGTCATTTTAGGCACGTTTAAGGCCCGTTAACCTCATTTTAAGGCTCCACTATGTTGTTTAAACATAGGGGACATGAAACATGTTCTAAAACATGTCGGATGTCGGTTCGTTTGGCCGTACGGTCACGTTGTGCGTCTAATTACGACGAAACACGAACGGACGCTAAAAACGAACCAAACTACGCGACGAAAGGGATTTTATCATGCCACACACTAAAATAAAATATTTTAGTGCTTACATAAATTTTTGGGTGTCCGGGGATATTCAGAATGCGAGATATGCGCAATAGTGCAAACTTGTGCACTTTTTGACACTTTTAGTCCCTGCATGACATAAAAGTTTATTTTTGCGCACCGAACACCTCTAAGCCTATATCTAAGCTATATAAAGGATAATTAGGGTATAATTAACTCATGGACATATTCCGGAATGTCCGTTACCATACGAATCGGCATACTTTTGCCGTTTGACGCAATTAGTCCTTAATTACGCAAAGTAGCGCAAAATGCTGTTTAATGATATCCAAGCCTTCCAAGGCCCATATTGATCATTCCCAAGCATATACTTAAATGTTACTATGCTCTTGTTCGCTTAGATGGTCACCGAAAGGTGTTGATTCAAAAGTTGACGCTTTAGGTCCCTCTATTGCGCAAACTTGCGCATCTCATCATTTAGTAGCATTGAAGCCTCATCTAATCCATATTAGGCATTCTTGGAAGTATTATTAATCATCACGATGCTTCAGGTTCGCTAAAAGGTCATTCAGAGGTATAATTAAACATATTGACACTTTTAGTCCCTCTAACTTGCAAAGTTGCGCGTAACTTTACTTATAGGCATAAAAACCTTAGACGACCAATGTTTGGCATTCCTGAGAGTATAATCAAATATCATGAAGCTCCCGGTTTGTCAAAAGGTCACTCAGAGGTAAGAATTAACATGTTGACGCTTTTAACCCTTCATTGCTCAAACTTTCAATTAATTACGCGAACGACTATACTTGATTGACAAGCGGCTCAATTGTGAATATAATACCGTACGAGGTTATTCAGAAACTTATTTTAGGTATACAAACACTTCCAGTCCTTTCATAATTAAAGTTTTTGATTTTTCGAAAAATTAGTCCCTTAAATTCAACATTTGACTTCATTAGGGTTTATTACACGTGTCAATACATCATTGGACATGATTTTACGAGGTGTTACATCCTCACCCCCTTAAAAGAAATCTCGACCTCGAGATTTTCTAAAATGCTGGAAGTTCTTTTTGTCGCATAATGGACTTAACTTCTATTGCATATCTGGAGCCTTTCCAAGCTCCCAAGTTGACCTCTATAATAGGTACATGTATCCTTTTTGGAGCTTCTTAACCTTTCGATCCTTAATCGATACAGGTTCTCATCGTATCATAAATCTACATATCATTATGTGATAATGCTCCTCGACTTATTGGTGAAACACCTCCTTAAATTATTAGTGTGTAATGCATTGCGAGCTCCGCCACGTTCCTTAAATAGGTTTTAGCTTATAAGCTATTTGATATTGATACATTCGATTTCCTTTGAATGATTCTATATATTCATAGCTTAATTAGCCTAATAATTTAACAAATTGGCACACCCTTCCAGGGTGATATCTTTTGTTGAACCTTATTCCTTAACAAGAACTTAGGAGGGTCGCTACTCTCATTAATTCTTGATCTTCTGCCTAATACTGGAAACTTACAGATGATTATGGATTTGTATGATCTTATTCGTTGTTTCCAAGGCAACTTTCAAATCCTGGTAATTGGACTTACTAATCTTCTGTCTAACAATAGATGTTTAACATTCCACCTATGCAAGGTCTCCAAAGAAGCAGCCTTGATACTTACATAACAACTATTATAGAAAAGCTTATTTTAAGGTGAGATGGTTATCCCAACCATTGCTTAAAACTAATCTTAAGGGATAGCTAATCCTCGCCGCTGGTCGAACAAATCGACGATCCTGGGCAGCTGATGGCGATTCTTAATTGTTGCCTAAATAGGGTTGCGGTAATCAATGCATAAGCAAGATGAACTGTCTTTCTTAATTAATTACACCGAATTCTCATAATATTGAGTTAGGCTATATGAATCCTTTATTTTAAAACTCACTTAATCAGGGCTTCGATTCTTCCAATGATGGTACTAGCCGTCTTGGAGATTTCATAATAATACAGCCCTAAATGGGATATAATTCTTAACTCTACCTGCCTTACAGGAGGTAAACAGGGTAATCTTAGGAGAAGATAATCAAAATACAAGAAGGTTACAGATATTTTCCAAATCCCAGGCTTAAGTTCATCCATCATTGCTTGTGTCAAATAAGTGACACGTTTATGTTATAAGTCCACGAATTCCTTAATTGGGAACATTTACTTGGACAATTCTATTCTGGATATCCTCTTTGAATACCATTAGTTGACTTTAGTTCCATATGACCATCGGGATATCTTTGTGGTCCCATGCATTAAACCTCCACACTGATCAGGCATGGAAGCAATCTATGGAACATATTAAGATACACCAATCCTCCTATGACGCTTTTATCATACCGTCTGATATTCGCAATCGATAGAGATCAAAGAGATATCAACTATGTATGCTGATGCACTTCCTCTAGAGAGAGGATACTTCTAAAATTCTACGCCTGAAGGCTTCTGACAGGAACAGAAGAAATGGCTCTTATGATTTCGCCTGTAAGTTTTACCTTACACTTAATATCTGGGGTTTTTACGGGAAAATTTTCTAAAAGTTTGCTAAGCTTATGGTCTTATGAGAGACTTAGCAGCACCTGAACCCAAACGTAACTCTTAGTAATAAAATCACAATAAGGGATTTATCTGGTTTCATTGTTTAATGTGAACTGCCTCTAATTATTCATCAGGAAGGTTAAATGCCTCCATTCTTAATCCTTTTAAACTTAGCTGTAGAATCTTTGGCAAATTTTAGGGCAGACTCAGCTTTGTCTGGTTGTTTCTTAATCTATATAATGTGAGTAGTTGAGGTAGATCCATAATGGATTTATAATAAGCAGACTTTGAAACCTTAATGTGCCCTCTTATTGCTGCTACCAACCACCAATAATTATTGCAATATGCTTAGATTTTGGGTAAACTGAACAGAGCACTATCTCAGCCAATGAATTAAAATTTGTGACATACTGTCGACAGTCTAGGACTTTTATGGTGAGAGTCAGAAAATTATTATTCCATCTTTTTCCATTTCGTGATGCGGATAATAGGTTTTTCTAACAAGGTCCCTAAAACTTGGACCATCCCATATTGTATAAGGGGATCTTTCTTGTGGACTTAATTAATGTCCTTACTAATTAAGGGTATTGCCATCGAATGACTGTGATGCATACCTTACTGTGTCCTTTCTAGCATAAATGCTGATACACCTAATGGTTTCTACTTCATTCAATAATTTCCTGCAATCGATGGCCCCTTTTTACTGTTGAAGCCTCTTGACTTCCAAGAAACGAAGTACTTTTAAGTACATCCTAAAAGGAATGGGGCTCTTTGCCATATATGCTTTTGTTGGGTTTATTCTTCGCATTTGAAGTATGAATATAGTTCTTCCCATGAGTAGCGACATGTGCTTTAAAGCAAGCATCGTTCAGCTTCTTGAACCTTTTCATGACTTTTCTCATAGCCTTTCTAATAGCTGCGTTAATTACAGTTTTGGAGATTAACTCCATTAACATTTGTCCCATCTCCAGCATCGCGACTATTGTTTGTCTCTTCTGAGTTTTCCATACTCGGAGCTTTGGTATTAAATACCAAATTCAATAAGTGCTTAGGCAATCCGTACCGTGTGTTTCCTTGAATTGTCAAAGGCTCACCATGAGGAGTTTTGATAATTAATTGCTTCTTACCACACACAATATGGGCTTGGTTATAAAACAACCAATCCATTCCTATCACTATAACGAGTCCCTCTAATTTTAACAGAACAAAGACAACGGAAAAGAATGATTCCTAATGGATATAAAACATCCATCTAATATTGCTGAAGCAGTCTCTGAGGTACTATCGGCCAATTCTACTTTATACTTAACGCTTAGAGTTTTAACAGGCAGATTTAATGATTTTCAAAATCTATTGTCTAAGAAAGACTTATCTGAACCTGAATCAAATAATACTCTAGCATGAGCGTTATTAATAAAGAAAGTACTGTTGTGACATTGTCATCCTAAATAGCCTCTTGAGCATCCATTTGAGAGCTTCCAGCTTTGGTCTTCTTAGACTCCTCAGGCTTCTTGGTTTTATTTGGGCAATTTGTCTTGATGTGCCCTATTTCATTGCAACCATAGCAGGTTGCGTCCTTTATGTCTTGGCACTCCAAGGTCTTGTGCCCTTCCTTATTACAAATCCCACAAGGCCTAGCTTGTGACTCCAGAGTGCATTTCCCTTTAGTTACCTTCTTTGGGCAGCGGGTATTTATGTGCCCCTTCTCGCCACAATCATAGCATGTGGCGTCCTTCAAGTCCTTACACTCATGGGTCTTATGATCCATCTCTTTACAGATGACACATCCCCCGATCTGCTCATAGAAACATTTTCCGAAGTGCTTCTTCTTGCAGGTTTTACATTTGGGTTTTGCCTCCTTTGGCTTGGACTGGTTATAGTTTGAACCGATCTTACCCTTTTTCTAATCTTTATTTAGGGTATTATCGCACTTTCGCTTATGATCTTTTAATACACGGTCCATGGCTTTGTTTACGGCTGTATCCAACATAGCTTGCAACTCGGTGCCCGTTAAGCTCAATCATGCATTATCATTCTGATCAACTGGATGATCGTGAGCTTCAGATGAGTCAGCCATGGTGAAGCTTTGTAGGCTACAAACCAAGTAGTAATAATTGGTTTAATTATATGGTGAATTGTCGAATTTGATGATTAAATAGCCATGGTACAAATAAACCATATAGGCGAATAGATAGTATTAAATTTATTTGATTATGTTTTGCCTAGGTCTTTAAATAAACTATCTTTGGCGTTTAAATGGAATATAATCCTACATATTTATTAGACAGGGGACATAAGTCACGACTGTCAATGTCGTACTGACATTTTATATATATAGCACAAGGGCTTGTTCCCAAGGACTCTTTGATGGCATAAATGCCTTGTCACTAGGGAAATTTTAAAACATAATCGATGATTCCTATGGATCGGAAAATTTCATAGTTCATTGTTTTGACAAGAAGTTATGAAATAAAACTATCTTTTTATGTATACATCTTTGCCCGAAGGTATTCATGCCAATGGATGTTTTGATGTGTTCATCATGTTCGACGTTTATTAGCCATGATTCCTCTTGATCATTTATGCTAAATAAGGGGTTTGAAAAATCCTAATATGAAGATGACAAGTGTGATTTTATCGCATCACTGTTGTCAGGAGTGTTTACATGTGTTCAGATGTTAACAAGGATCAGAATTTCTTTTAAACAGGTCTTACCATCATAGCTAGGTCTTTAATGGCATCCTAGCTAGGTTATACCTTTTAAGATTCTCTTTTAATATGTATACTGGCAGAAAAGGAAATCATCCTAAATTTAATTAAAATATAACTATGGCACAAAAGGCCAAGTCGCAAGGACAACTTAAATTTATAAGCCATGATTTTTGTAGAATCAAAGTATTTAGGCGTGAACGTTGTTCATCGCCCTTTCTTGACAGGGAGTTGTAGGCTACGACTGTCTTTTGTCTTATATGACAATGGGTATAGCCCGTAGGCATTATATCCTTAATAGATGTTTAATTCTTCAAAATAGGAAAAGGATTTCGGGAGAATCCAGTATAAGGATGATTTGCGCGATTTTTATCGAATCACATTGTGCCAGGAATATTAACATGTTTGCGGATGTTAACAAGGATTTGAATCTTTTGAATAGGTCTTTACCATCTTGACCTTTTCTGAAATGACATGTGGCTAGGTTTACCTTTAAGATTCTTTTTAATATTTAACGCAGAACAATCCTAAATTAAGATGTTAATAAGGATCTGAATCTAATTGAGGAACTGCCATCTCGGCCCTGTTCTTAAAATGACACATGGGCTAGGTCTTGTTCTTTTTAGATTTTGCCATTTTATTATAATGGTAGATCTTATAAAAGGAATGTTACTATTTCATATTTTATGTTCATATGCAATGATGAATGAATTTAGATAAAACATTCCAATGATTTTTTTAAGAGAGGTACAGAATTACCCTAAACGGGACTTGAAAGAAATGATGTTGTCCATGAAGGGACTGAAAGATAAGTATGCCCTCGTAAGGACTTACTAAGGAAACGAACTTCAGCTAAAGGAGTTTCTTCTTCATTTCATTTCTGAATGTTGCTCCTTGGTTATACGTTTATCCTAGTCGCAGTACGAAGCTCGGCATTTCTAGGCTTCGGAAGGGAAGACTTTCCATTATAGCTCCTTTTCTTAGCGAAATATTAAAAATATATAGAATTGAAAGCAATAATTCACCGAATAGAGACGAGAGTATTCCTATGTTAAGTCTAGACTCAGAAGGTCAAGGAATGTGCTACTGTGTCATTGAGATTAAACACAAAAGGCTAGTGTTTAATTCACTCAATGTTGGCTCTGATACCAACCTGTCACACCCCGATATTTCCACGTATTACCGGTGGGCCCGGTGGGGAGTATCGTGACGTAGTTGATATCATCATAGTCAAACAACACAATTTAAATGCACAGCGGAAGCAAAGGATAAATATATTACAATCCGATTCAAAAGTAATATTTAATATTACAACGGAATGTAAGATGGATCCACAGGCGGATCAATTAAAAAGGAAACATAGTTCATCAGACTTATTGCATCCAAGCTTGCGAGACTCTTAATGATGCTAAGGAGAGGCCAGCCTATTACGCTTAGTACCTGCACTTAACCTTTTTGGGAAAATACGTCAGTTTACACTGGTAAATACAATTAAATGACTCATTTTGAAAAGGTTTTAAAAATTGATTTGAATGCACGTGGCACAAAACATTTTATAACTTGGGATAATTATTTGAATATAATCTTGTAAAAGAATTACATGTTCCTTATGTGTTCAGTAGCCCGATCCGTAGACCGGGTTAAAGATCAATAGACACACCACATTATTTATTTAGGCACTGATGGGTGTACGCCTACACCCCGTGCTTAGGTCGTGGCCATTTCGTAAAATGATGCCAAGGATATCCGGGACATGGTCGTTAACCCCCCAAAGACTTTAAGCAAAAAAAACATTTCCAACGAGACATCTCAATGATTTAACCTCTATTCGATTAAAGATTCAATGCCCGACCAAGCGGTATTTTATATACCATACCCCAAGCCCGTATAGGGAAAATAAGTTAAAAGTATTTACCTGAGCAAATTTATACAATTTATCCCAGCCGTATACCACCAAGCAAGTATAGATAGCGTTTACTGAGCTCCTAAATCTGGAACGAAGGTTTTAATAACCTATTAGATTCCTAGCGGGTCTTAATTAAGCCTAAGCTTAGACCGGTTAGTTTTCAAAGGAGGATACGGTTCAAAACGCATGATTAAGCGAGAACCAGATTAGAATGTGGTTTAGACCCGACAAGCTTGTATACTTGTGTAATAAGGGTAAACTAAACATATTCTGGATTTTGAGATAAAAACGATTTGGTTTGACCCGTTTCGGCTAAATTATGCAAACTAGTTACATAAGCCGATCCGAACGCGAAAAGTGCGTAACGGGTAACCATATGAGTCATATACAAGTTTCCTAAATTAATATGCCTTAAATATGTTGTGATATCAGTAGGATACCTTCCATTATGCCCAAAACGAATTTAAAACCAATTTATGCCCCGTAGGGGTATTTTGGTCATTTAAAAGGTTATAAAAGAGGTTTAATATAAATCTGAGTTACAGGTCTGATATAATCAGTAAAAATACTCATTTTTATAATTCATAACAGTAGGGTACTAAATATGTGTGAAATTTATCCATTATAACCAAACTATGCACCGTAGGGGCATTTTGGTAATTTCACATAGCCTTTAAAGGTCAAATCTGGAATTCTGAGTTTAAAACTTTAGCTTATTGTTAATGTATAAAAATATACTTAAAAATATCAGTAGGTATCAACCTTATATGTGTAAAATAGTTTTGATGCATACTATGCGTTAAAATGCTTAAAAAGGCGATTTTTGAGCTATTTCTGGGTTTTTAAAGAAAATCTGATATTTTTATTATTCCAGAAGGCTAAATATATTTTATTTATCATATTAGATCAGTAGAAAAAGGTTTGGTACTAAAAGGATTTGTAAAACTCATTTTATAGGCCAAAAGGGCAAAACCGGCAATTACCGAATCAAGCTTAGAACTCTATTTTATGCTCAGCCTAAAATTAAATAAAAATCTTCAAAAATCCCAAAATATTCTTTTACATCAGTGGGTAAAAAGTTTGGTATTAAAAATTGGGTTTAGATTGGCTATATGCTAATTATGCCGTTTAATTAACAAAAAGCTTTTCATTTACGCTAATGAGCATAACTCCTAATCCAGACCTCAAACTGATGTCAAATTTTAGGGACAAGTTTATAAATCAGTAATAAACATTATTGTCCTCTCACATTTTCAAAATTCTCGTTTTAGGGTCAAAAGGGCATAATGGTCAACATTTAAGCATATAACGAAAACATGTAAATGAATAGGATAACCAAGGATCCAAGTTGTATAATCTCAGAGGATTATACTAAACTATAACATGGTCACAAAGGAACCCAAAGACATAATCAAACTAAGCTAATTCGGGTCAGAACTGAAAGTCAAAGCAAAAGTCAACTTTTGCGACTTTCGGTTTCGAACCGATCTTAAACTTAGAATTGTCGGGTTGAATCATGCTTAGGCATGTTCAACTGATATTTACCATGTTATTAAAGTGACAAAACTGATTTTATGACTTTTATATTAATAGTTATGAATTTTATTTAAAACTAACCCGTTTGACTTTTATTTGTCCCGATAATTAAACTAAGTAAACGTGGTAATTAGGAGGCGCCCTTTTGAGGGTTAATCACCTACCTAATTACGGTCACGTAGCCATGTTCGTTGCGAACAATGGCTCAACAGTTTAAAAGTCAAAGTGTTCTTAAAAACCGCTTGACTTTCTGTTATAACCGCTAAAAATTAAACTAAGCATGAAAGGACACTTACAAAGGGTCCAAGCAAGGAGGTTTTGATCTAGGATGTTCAGGTATGAAGCACAAAGGCCCCAACTTAGAACAATTCAGATCATGGGTGAAATGAGAGCAAGAAATCAAGTGGGTTTATATAGGAAGACAAGGACCGTTAGGATCGTTTCTTGATAAACTAGCCTTGATCTGGACCGTACACCTCTTACCCATTGTTTTGGTATACTATGGGCTGCTCAAGGATTGAAAAATACCATCAACAAGAGCTGGATCAAGCTGGAACAGGCTGGCAACAGCTGGAAACTGATTTTGCTGATCTGCAGGGCTTAGGCGCCCCGCGTAATACCTCAGGGAGGCTTACGCGCCCCGCATGGGCTGCACAATTCAGCAACATCTTTCACTTAATGACAGAAATGGTCCCTGTGAGCTCATAAGGTAATTTTAGGCACGTTTAAGGCCCGTTAACCTCATTTTAAGGCTCCACTATGTTGTTTAAACATAGGGGACATGAAACATGTTCAAAAACATGTCGGATGTCGGTTCGTTTGGCCGTACGGTCACGTTGTGCGTCTAATTACGACGAAACACGAACGGACGCTAAAAACGAACCAAACTACGCGACGAAAGGGATTTTATCATGCCACACACTAAAATAAAATATTTTAGTGCTTACATAAATTTTTGGGTGTCCGGGGATATTCAGAATGCGAGATATGCGCAATAGTGCAAACTTGTGCACTTTTTGACACTTTTAGTCCCTGCATGACATAAAAGTTTATTTTTGCGCACCGAACATCTCTAAGCCTATATCTAAGCTATATAAAGTATAATAATTAGGGTATAATTAACTCATGGACATATTCCGGAATGTCCGTTACCATACGAATCGGCATACTTTTGCCGTTTGACGCAATTAGTCCTTAATTGCGCAAAGTAGCGCAAAATGCTGTTTAATGATATCCAAGCCTTCCAAGGCCCATATTGATCATTCCCAAGCATATACTTAAATGTTACTACGCTCTCGTTCGCTTAGATGGTCACCGAAAGGCGTTGATTCAAAAGTTGACGCTTTAGGTCCCTCTATTGCGCAAACTTGCGCATCTCATCATTTAGTAGCATTGAAGCCTCATCTAATCCATATTAGGCATTCTTGGAAGTATTATTAATTATCACGATGCTTCAGGTTCGCTAAAAGGTCATTCAGAGGTATAATTAAACATATTGACACTTTTAGTCCCTCTAACTTGCAAAGTTGCGCGTAACTTTACTTATAGGCATAAAAACCTTAGACGGCCAATGTTTGGCATTCCTGAGAGTATAATCAAATATCATGAAGCTCCCGGTTTTTCAAAAGGTCACTCAGAGGTAAGAATTAACATGGTGACGCTTTTAACCCTTCATTGCTCAAACTTTCAATTAATTACGCGAACGGCTATACTTGATTGACAAGCGGCTCAATTGTGAATATAATACCGTACGAGGTTATTCAGAAAATTATTTTAGGTATACAAACACTTCCAGTCCTTTCATAATTAAAGTTTTTGATTTTTCAAAAAATTAGTCCCTTAAATTCAACATTTGACTTCATTAGGGTTTATTACACGTGTCAATACATCATTGGACGTGATTTTACGAGGTGTTACAGTTTTACCCACAAGTAGTGTTCAAGCTTAAAGCTTTATGATTGTGTGATTGTGGAACAAGCTTAGGCTATTCCATTTGAAAATCCACACACTGCTTAATGATTTCCATAGATTAGATGTTCTTATTTCATTCTTTATTCTTATGTTCTTGACCCTCCTTGTTGTTTATGACAACAAGTGTAGTGATGAACAAAGAGGTGCCTAAATGGAAGACTTGATTCTTCCTACCTCATGCATGATTTCTATGATACCAAAGAGGATCCTAAATGGGGGATTCAACCCTCTACCTCATGCTTGACCAATATGACATATTAATATTCATATAACTTATATAATATATTCAACAAACCGAACTCTTGATGATGAACAAATGGACATTTGTTAAGATGGTAAGTACATCATCTTAGGCATTGATAACTTGTCACGATTCTAATGGGTCTTGTCCCATGAAAACATTTAAAACTCTTTCGAGTTTCATAGTGTCAAGAAAAAGTGTCTTATGTACTAAATGATTATTTTCATATGTTTATTTTCATGCTGTTTAAATTCCGAATCTATAATCTTCCGTTAACTCCCCAAACTCACACACCTACGTTTCTTCGTGTAGAAGGACAATGTGCTCCAAACAAAACAACCAACTCTCGCGGGATTATCAAGTAGGAAAGCTTGCAAAACCGTGAGTATACTCAAACTCCCCCTTTTACATTTACCACTTTTGGGGTGTAACATGTTAAATTACAAAACTACACTAAAACTTTAAAGCTTTATGCATGCACAAAACAATCCAAATACATGAATACTATGTTGTTATACTTGATGCATATACTTGGGTGATTCTTATGTGATACAATAGTCATTAGTTTTATACGACCCTCCACTTAACAGGTATAGCGCTTTAGGAGTAAAGCACCACCCGTGAACGAGAGGTCATGTTGAATTATATTCTTTATTGCGTAAACAGAGGGTTGACTAGAAATATTGCATGCCTTGTATGATGATCTTGAATAACCTAAGTTGCCATGTGGATTCGTTTTTAAACTTTGATACTTATACTTAAACTTGTATACTTGCCTTTGTTTTTGCATTGAACTTTATTTTAAACATGTTACATGTTGAGGATGATGATGCTATGAAATGAAGTAACAATGATGCCTCGATACACATTTAGACGTCATAGGTTAAATGTTGTATCAATTTTGTTCTTGTTGTTATGTATTTCCGTTGAACTTGTTGTTATTTGAAATTTCTATGTAATGTTGACAATTTGATTTATGAAATAAAAATGACTTGAATTAAATATTGTCACCAACACTGTTATGAAGTCTCTTGCAATCTCGAACTCGTCCCACTCCGATGATTCCGCCATTGGTTGGGGTGTGACACTCTGATGGTTGTTTAAGTGTAAAAGTATCAAGAAAAGTCATCACTAGATCTTGCGGTCCATGGAAAAAACGAGCCCCGGTCGGAATTGCGGCTCACCCACCCCTGGGGCCTGCCCTACACCATGCATGACACATTCGTTTGAGAAATATATACGAGATACAAGTCTATAATAAAAATTAGTATTAGGCTTGCGCGCCTTGGGGGCACATTAAACCATCTCGAAACGTTATACAATAATCTTAAAATCTTTACGCAAATCCAACTGCGCCTCAACGGGCATCAAGTCAATATATATTAAAACTTCCTCAATTTTAAATTTTTTGTTTTCGATTTATGAAGAGAAAGAATCTATTAAACTTCCTAATTTTCAAATCATCAAATAATTAATTTTTGCTTTTAATTTATGAAGATAAAGAAACAACTCATTCAGAAATTCAGATAAAATTTTCAATCATTTTACTTAAGTAAATATAGGTTATTATTTCATGTATCTTTCCCTAAATATAAAGTGCGGGATCCATTTGGTTTGTTACAATACCGTTACTTGCTATAGTGACTGAATTTAAAAACCGCAAAAACTCATGATATGGCAAAAAGATATTGACAATTAAAACGAATAATGGTGCCGGTTTGATGATATTGATACCGACATGGATGTTGTTTGTTGAAATCGTTTTGGTTCGTCTCATAAGGTATCGACACTCGTATAGCTTACTCTACGAAAAGAAAATCTTCCATTTACTCCATATCTTACAAAATTTATGTCAAAATGCTCAAGAAAAAAAAGTAAACATGATTGTATATCAGTTTTCTTAAAAATGTAAACGAATGCAAGTTATTACCAGCAAACAAATCATTATTTTACAACTTAAACTAAACATATTTTTTTAACTCTAAATTACTAAGAGCATCCACAATAATACATTTTTTGGTGTTGTTTTTACTCATTTTTCCACACCATCTATTTTTTCTTATTGTGGACCTTGTTTTTGTACCCCATTTTTTAGATATGTTTGTCACCAAAAATGACTAAAAACAACAAAATGGTGGGACCCATGTACTTTTAATATATATAATATAGAGAGAGAATAAGTGGTGTAAATGTGTGGTTAAAAATTAAAAAGGTGGTGATGATGTGGTAATGTTTTTAAGTGTTTTTGTGTTTTCTTATTGGATGGGTTTTTAATGTTTTTGAAGGATGAGTGTTTTTCTGGTGTGGCAGCTGACTGCACATGTTTTTAGGTGTTTTTAATGGACCCTATTGTGGATGCTCTAATAGCCTAAATTTAATTTGTTTACCCTTATTTATAGATCTAATTAATAACATGTTAGTGTTTCCAACATAGCTAATAACGTATTACCGTTTCCATTTTTGTTTACCACAAATCAGAACAAACATCCAAATTATTGATGTATATTCATTTGGCTCACGACGATTAAAAAAAATATATCATTAATGTTGTTCAGTGTTATTTTTTCGAACGGAAAAGAATCTCACATGTAAACCTACCCTGCTCGGGGCTATATCCAAGGTCGACTCCTCGACCGCCATGAGACCGTGCCCCTCCATGCGCGGGAAGCCGATGAAATCCGTAAACCCTCACCCCCGTCAGGTTCAAACCCGGGATTAAAGCCCCGATTCGTCCCTTGAAAATGGCCAAAGCGAGAATCGACTTGCGTCTCCACTAGGGAGGACATACCAATTTACCAGTAGACCAAGTTCTCAGGACTCTCGTTCAATGTTATTTACTTGCAAAATTTTGCTTTGTTATTTTTAGAGTAAACTGCAGTTTACACCCTGGTAGTTGATACCCTTTGTCAACTTTGCACCCTATTTTGAAAATCTATCACCTTTACGCTCTCTCATTTCCAAAATGCATCAATGTTGAACTTTGTTGTCTGATGACGTCATATTTCTGTTTGATTTATAAAATTTATTGGTGTAATTTATTGGGGGTAGCGGCGCAGCTTGCTGCCCGCTTACCGGCTATCTTGGTGTAATTTGTTTGGCCTTTATATATAAAATTTTAAGTTGAAATTCAAAAAAAAAAAAAAAAAATTTATTGTGAAATGATAATTATACCCTTTCTTCTTTGCACTCTGTGATTTCTAATAACTGACATTTTCAGTCACTCACTGAATCAGGTTATGATTCCCGCCTAAATTATGTTTGACCTTACAAAGTCAAATGACCCATTAAGGTTGACCCTTCAAAGTTAAATGGCCAATTCAAGATTTGATTCACAATTCAAGCCTTGATTCACATAATCAAATGGCCAAATTTGTTCTAATAGAAAATTCAAGCTTTGATTCACATAATCAAATGGCTAATTCAAAGTCAAATGGTCAATTCTGTTTGATTCACAATTCAAGCCTTGATTCACTTAATCAAATGGCCAATTGAAAGTTAAATGGTCGATTCTATTTGATTCACATTCTAATGATACAGTTAATGATCCAAATACACACACACATTGACTATTAATTATGGGCCAAACACAAACACTGACTATCGAATAATGGCCAATTCTGTTAATGCAGTTTGACTATCTAATGATCCAAACACATACATTGACTTCACAATGCTATATGAAGGCAATTTGGTTAACATACAATGCTACATCAAGGCAATTATGTTAATTCACATTGACTTCACAGTTTGAAAGTCAATTACTTTGACTTTACAATACTATCTAATACAGTTTGACTTCACAATTTTTAGTTGAATTAGCATATTGTTTGACCATAATTAAGTCAAACAAGCATAATTTAGTCATCAAATTAGCCATTCTGTCATCTATAAAGAACCATCATCAATAAACAACTATCATCAATAAACGAGCATCATCGATAAACAAGCATAATTTAGTCATCAAATTCTTCAAGTGTCATTACATACATACCCAATAAACAAGCATAATTTCGATAACCTACTGAATAGTAACTTAACATACTGTTTAGATAAGTTAACCTATTGTCTACATCATCAATAAACTAGCATAATTTAGATAACTTAACCTACTGTTTGGATAACTAGTCCTGATGCCATCCAGGTCAATGATCGGCATCTTTAGGATCGGGTGATCAAAAACCATGGCAACCACCCTCACTTCAACTACAAACATAAAACATTAAACTAGATAAAGAACAATGACAACATTAAGCCAGTTAATGAACAGTGACTAGAAACTTAACGCGCCAATCCATAATTAAACACATCGATCCTTAAATTAAACCCTGATCATTCATGAACACATCGATCCAAAACTATAATGGTAACCTGATCCCTTAAACCCTTAAATCCTGATCATTCATGAACGGTAAACCCTTAACTCATCACATTGATCCAAAATTAACAAATCGATCCAAAATTATAACTACTAGCCTAAGGTTAGATGCAAAATCATCACATTTATTGACTGATATTTCAAAATGACTCAACCATAACAAGTGAACTAGAATTATACCTCTTACAACTTTGAGAAGATTCGTGATCATTGTTCTAATAGGCATGGTTTCAGTGGGAGAGGAAGAAGACGAGTTGCAGGTATGGTGGTCGGAATAGTGTTCACCAGAAAATGATAGTGTTCAGTGAAGTGCGTGTGAATAGAGGGTGTAAAATAGAACCTATTAAGAAAAAGGGAGGTTGATGATATGAGCCAAAATGCACATGTTTTTATATCATATCACTTTTTCTTATGTTTTGTTAAAGAAATATTCAAAATAGGCTTAAATTTGTTTATTGATTTTCAGGACAAAACTAACGTAAAATGACAAAAGAAGTGAAAAACGAAGAAAAGTCAAGTTGCGGCTCAAGACACACAGTTCATGTCTACATGACACACCTCGTGAATGATCCTCAAGTCATGAAAAAGTGTTGAGCTACTCAAGACAAGACAAAATGGTGGTCCCCTTAGCTAACTAAATATCAACGATACAGTCAGAAAAGCCCAAAACTTCTTACGGGCCAAGCTACAGATCGCTCCCCGCCTTTAGTTTGCAGGAAATTTTAGATCATATTGTAAATAGTCATTATTAGAGGCTAATTTTATGTATATATGGGTTCTATAAATATGCATCCCTTATAACCTTATTATTTACAAAATTAATACAATCACATTCACATTCACACACAAAGGTGTTTAACTATACATGCAACAACAATTGTACCATAACAAGATATATACGTCCTTTGGATTTTCTTTCAGTGGCGAATTAAAACTTGTTCTTTTAGTATTCATATATAAAGAAAAGAGCATGTGTATCTTTCGAACTACTTGCGAAGTTGCTTGTAATTAAGAACATTTTGATATAGATTATAAACTTATAGCAAATATTGTTTGACACTACATATGTTCGTGCACACGGTGAGTTAAAATAGATCCAAGTGGAGTAGTTTAAATAAATCGAGTCCATGTCTAAACTAAGATTTTACAATTGATCCTACCATTTAAGATCTAACAATTATTTTAGAACCGCTAGCCCTTCCTAAATAGTTTTTGAGTAGGCTAGGAAAGAAAGAAGAAAGGGATAGAGCTCTGAAAAACTCATACAAACTATAAAGTTACTACTTAATTTACGCTAGTATTAACTATGAAATAGAACCCTCAACTTGTTATACAAGACCACCTTTACTACACATTGATATCGATGGGCTCCAAACCTCCCTTGTAAAAAGTTTCGGCCGGAATCTCGCCGGTAAAGCAGTTTTGGCCGGTAAAAAGTTTAGTACAAATCTTAAATTTAAACATTAAAATTGTAAAAAGTTTTTATAGAAATTATTTTGTTTTCTAAATTTATTTTATATTTCTGTAAAAAAAATGTAAGTTATAAAAAAAAGTTTTTATAGAAATTATTTTGTTTTCTAAATTTATTTAATATTTCTGTAAAAAAAATGTAAGTTATAAAAAAAATTAACTCGAAAGGTTTATTGAAGAATAATGTGTTACAAATAAAATAAACGATTAGTTATTTAGTTATGTCTTATTTGGCGTGAAGTGTTGATTATTCGGGTGTAATTGGTATTGTTTGTCGATTATTTAGATGTTAATTTGTTAGAAACTTTGTCGACTATATATATTTAGGCGTTAATTTCGTTAAGGTGGGTCGGATGTGGTGGTGGTGGTGGGTCGGCTATACAATTCGTTACTAAAATTATTACAAGTTTATAAAAATTGTAAAAAGTTTATAATATGACACGTATTATATATTAATTTTTGCAGATATGTCGTCAGACGAGGAGGAGTTTGGTGCGGCACAGGTGCCTGGATTCGATGAGATGGCCGGGGGTGATTGTTTGGGTATTCCCTATATGGACTACCCGAACAATTCTAGGGAATATAAACGTTTTAACAGGTTGCGACAAATGAAGGTGGGTCGGCAGAGGGCGTTGTCATGGGAGGCTTTACGGGAGGCCGGGGAGGAGGAGAGAGCCCAGGGTTTGATCAGGGAGAATTCCCCGTGGGATCGCATGTTTTCGGTGGCGGCTGGGCTGTCTTATAGGACCATGATGGTGGAGTTTCTGTCCACATTCGTGTTTCGTCCACGGCCGGCTGACCGGCCCAATTCGGATATGGACTATCTGAACGTGAAAGCACCACCTCCCGAGGTATCTTTCTGTTTGTTCGGGCAGCGACAAAATTGGTCGCTGCGTCAGTTTGCTGTTGCCACCGGGTTCTATACCGATGATGAGTTGGTTCAGGACATCTATACCACCGCGATTTGGGTTATGCCTGATGATCAGTTGTTTGCTTGGTGGCCCACTCTATGTCCTGGACCCTTCGGTAAGAAGGCCCGAGTTTCTGCGATTCCTGACCCACTCGTTCGCTACATACACCGCTGCATTGCCACGTCGATCTCTGCGCGTGGCAAAAGCAACGAGTGGGTCACGAAGGTGGATCTGTTCTTTCTGTACTGCTTATATACCGGCACACCGTGCGCCCTCCATCGCCGTCTGGCGGAGTATTTCGCCTCGTATGGCAAATGGCAGAGGCGTAGCCGTTTGATTAGAGGGGCGTTTATCACGCGTATTGCCCAGCATTGCGGTCTGTATTACCCATTCCTTGAGGATATGCCGACCCCAGCACCACACGAGCCCTTACATCTTAGGACGATGAGGGGGATGAAGATTGCGGTGAACTTTCCGGATATCGGGCATCGTTTGTTGACGATCACCAGTAGATTTATGAACCCCAACCGATAGTCCACCAGGCACTGCTCGAGGCTGGGGAGGTGGAGATGCCGCATATTGCTGACGTGCCTGCTATGGATGGAGACATGGAGCCTCAGGTTGACTAGGGGCATCCGTAGGAGCCGCCATAGATTCCACAATGCATTTATCATGCAATGCGGTTGCCTTAGTCCACCCAGTGTCTCCTTGAGAGGCAGGTGGCGGGTCAGGATGGTATGATGGCGAGCTGGACACAGCAGTTTCAGCGGATGGACAGGCGGATGGACCGGATGGAGGATTTGATGGAGTGGGTGATGGCTAGTGAGGCCGAGAGACGTACCCAGGCGGGGTTGCCGGTTCGACCCCCGCCACATCCACGAGTGTATCCGGGTTTCGACATGGAGGCAGGTCCATCCAGGACGCAGGCAGGTGGTGGGGATGATTCTGACGACAACGATGAGGAGATCGATGATTAGTATTTGTATTTGTTGGGTGAACTTTATTTTGTTAAACATTTGTGGGCATGTATGAAAAAATATTTATTTCTTTTTGTTTATTTTGGTATGTTTAAACATTTGTAACTTGATGAATGTTTGTTCGTTTTGTTATCTATGCTTAGTTATTTATGCTTAGTCGACTTATTATAAAAAATAACATTTTTTTAAAAAACTTAGTATATATAATAACAATGAAAAATAACAAGACAAACAACACAATATTCGATTACATTTTTTTTAAAAACTTAATATATATAAAAAACGACATTTATAACTAATATTCGATTACATGTCTTCCATAAACTTACATACTAACAATGAAAAATAACAAGACAAACAACACAAAAAAAAATCCAACTGATTATCAACCAACGTTTCCTCTTACGAACAACCCTTGAATGAATATCTTCAAATTCCGCTTCTTGCCATTTATAAATTCGAACCTCCTCTCTCAAATACTTGACTTCGTTTTGAAGCACAGCCTTCGTATCCATCAGTTCTTTGATGACCACACATGCCCGACGACACATGGGAGGATCGACCCACACAAAGAAGTTGCACTTAGAACGCTGACACGAAAAAAATAAATCACTAATATACAAGGGTTAATGGAAAAAAAATACATTAAAAACATACCATACTGTGACAAGTGTAAAATTGACGTCCGGGATTAGATTCAGTCCAAGATGTTCTTAGTGCAGCCGTCCTACCACATTTGCAAACAACCATTGTGAATTTGTGATTGTGAAGATGGTGTATATTTCTGTGGCAGGTAAGGATGACAAAAATACCCGACATTTGCAACCAATATATACACGCTTTAAAAAAAAAAGCAAACCAATATGCCGCTCATAGGCCCATACGCGCGTATGGTGGGTATGGAGGCTGATAACTTTTTAGCCCATATGCCTCGTATAGCCCGATGAGACCCATTTCCACCTACCTTTTCTAAAAAGTTGACAGGACATTTATGACACCCCACTTGCATACGCCTCCCATCGACCCATACGGGTCTCATTGAAGTTCAGTTTCACTTCCTTTTATAGTTCAACCGAGAACAAGTACATATCCAAATACAAAAGTTATTTTTTGGACGAGTTCTGGACCACACGATGACAATCCAGAAGGGTACCACACGCGTCTCTCGTATAGTTTTTACTCTCGAATCGGTCTATATGGTCGGAATATTCAAGGTTTGTTTACCCTTGCCTTTTGTCGTTTTATTTAGGCGGTTTGTGTTGGGGTTGTGGTTGTGGTTGTGGTGGTGGTGGTGGTGTTGGGGTTGTGGTTGTGATTGTGGTGGTGGGTCGGCTGGGGTGGTGGTGGTGGTGGAGGTGGGTCGGCTAGGGTGGTGGTGGTGGTGGGTCGGCTGTGTTGGTGGTGGTGGTGGTGGTGGGTCGGCTGTGGTGGTGGTGGTGGTGGGTAGGCTATGGTGGTGGTGGTGGTAGTGGTGGGTCGGCTGGGGTGGCGGTGGTGTTGGGGTTGTGGTTGTGGTGGTGGGGGTGGGTCGGCTGGGGTGGAGGTGGTGGTGGTGGTGGTGGTGGCAGTGGGGGTGGGTCGGCTGGGGTGGTGGTGGTGGTGGGTCGGCTGTGTTGGTGGTGGTGGTGGTGGTGGTGGTGGTGGGTCGGCTGTGGTGGTGGTGGGTCGGCTGTGGTGGTGGTGGTGGTGGTGTGTCGGCTGTGGTGGTGGTGGTGGTGGGTCGGCTGTGGTCGTGGCGGTGGTGGGTCGGCTGTGGTCGTGTTTTGTTTTTTTTAATTTTTACAATATATTTTTGAATGCCAAGTCTAATGCTAAATTGTATTTTTTATTAACAGGATATCGAAAGTCGGTGTTTTGACGGTGGTGGTAGCGTAATCCTCATGGAGAAACTACGTTCGTATTTCAGATTCATGCACTAGAACGCCGATCTAGGATTACGTGTTATCGGAGTAGCCTGTTGCCTCGTCAGCTCCTAGTGACGCTAGCCAACGCGGTCTGCCTCGTAACATGTCCTTCCAAGAGAGGAGTTCATTAGTGTGCTCATGAGCCTTCCACCAACGGGAATGCCACTTCGCTCACCATCCTGAAAAGAGGCGGAAGACTGGACGGTGGTTGATAAACGAAATGCCGACTCCACTGCTACAACCTCCTGATCCCTTGTGCCATTTCAGTGTGGTAGATGTGAAGCAGAATCCCGTTGGAAGGTAGGATTCGGTATGCAATTTCAAGACAGTCGGGGCTGTCTTTATATTGTGTATGCTGCACCCATCGTTTTCCTGTACATGAATTCAAAAATATGTAACAATTAGCGATCTAGGGTTTAGGGTTTAGTCGTTACATTCTGTATCAAAGTTACATGTTTTGTGTATTAATATAAAATGTTGTTTAATTACATTTTGAATTACGTTTCTTGTTGCGTTATGGTTAATAAACGACAATTGAAAAACAACTAAAGACTTTCAGAAGTTCACATTTTTAACATACATATTGCGTTATGGAAACAATTAAACACATAATAATAATTGATAAATAAAAAAGTTGACATTTAATAAAATGTTATAATATACCCATTTAATAAAATTAAACACATAATAATAATTGATAAATAAAAAAGTTGACATTTAATAAAACGTTTAATAATACTTATAAAAAATTGGCATTTTATAATATATACAATTCGTTTTATAAAAAAAATTGACATTTAATAATACTTATAAAAAATTGGCATTTAATAATATACACAATTCATTTCATAAAAATATGAAGTTTTTATAATACTAACACAATTTTTTATAACAACATTTTATAAAAAAAAATTAATTTTCTTAATATTTCACAACTTCCCCATACAAATACCCTATCAAAATATATACAATTCGTTTTATAAAAAAAATTGACATTTAATAATACTTATAAAAAATTGGCATTTAATAATATACACAATTCATTTCATAAAAAATATGAAGTTTTTATAATACTAACACAATTTTTTAAAACAACATTTTATAAAAAAAATTAATTTTCTTAATATTTCACAACTTCCCCGTACAAATACCCTATCAAAATAAAGTTCCTTACACCCCAATCATTGGTAATCATTGGCTCACACCTAATGATTGACATTAATTAGATGGTAGGGACCATTTTCAAACGTATTGGGCAATGAGGGGCGTATGGGTGGGGCCAGTTTGAGGCGTATTGGGCAATGAGGGTCATTTAGGGTTAGGGGGTGTGTAAATACTTTTGGGGGGTGTGTGGATACCTTCACCGATATTAAAACGTATGCAACGTTAGAGATAAGGGGGTTGATCTCATAGGGCAGATGGAGGAGAGCTTAGGGGAGTGGGGGTGGTCACTAGTGATAGAATTTCATCACTCACAAGCATCCAATCAGCTCCTGCCATGTCATCAGCCACTATTCCATCACTCACAATTTTTTTTATTTTATTTTTTAAATTTGAAATTAACAATAAAACACTAAAATTATAAATTTCATTAAAATTAAAACATACTAGTTCAATTTAACATACTAGAAATATTTTAGGCTACAATTTAAAAAAAATACTAAAAAAACTCTACTCCTCGTCCGACTAATGAAACTCCAAACCTAAAGAACCTACTAGTTCGATTAAATCGAATCTCAACCGAAAGTGAGTTTCTTCATCACACAATTCTTGTTGGATATTTTGTGAAACTTAAACTTGTGTAGGAGGATCCGGCACCCAATCCGGAGATATTGCACGTCCGTCTTCTTTGATTATCATATTGTGCAATATGATACATGCATATACTATGCTATGTATGGCTTTCTTGTTCATCGCACGAACCGGTCGGTGTAGTATACCCCATCTACCCTTTAAAACACCAAAAGCCCTCTCAACATCTTTTCTTGCCGATTCTTGTAATTTTTTGAACACGATTTCTATAGGCTCGACAGGAAATGAAGGAGCTTTCACAAAAATAGACCATGATGGGTAGATACCATCCACAAGAAAGAAGACTCGTCTGTAATATCGTCTGTTAACAAAGAATGGAGAGAAGGGTGCGGTACCATCCGTTATGATTTGAAACAACGACGACGTGTGCAACACATTGATGCCGTTGTTTGAACCTGGAACACTGAAATATGAATGTCAAATCCATAAATCATTCGACGCCATCGCTTCTAGTATGATGGTTGGTCTTTTGATGTCACCCCTAACATACGCCCCTCGCAACTCTCTTGGACAATTTTTCCACTCGATATGTGTACAATCGATAGTACCGAGCATCCCTGGAAAATGCCATCTAGCCTCATGTGCGACGTAAATACGTGAGATGTCATGGCTCGTCGGTTTACGTAAAAACTTTTTACCATACAACTTAATGACCGCGTTGCAAAAAAATTACAGACATTCACGGGAAGTTCTGGATGCCATAGCTAGGTATTCATCATATTGATCGGGAGGGTTACCTGTCGCTAGTTGGCGAATGGCGGACGTGCATTTTTGTATCGCCGTGAAACTTGGTTTGCCCCTCGCATCGTAACCTTCTTGAAACCATTTCTCTCTTGCTTCGATGTCTCCAACAATCTTTAAAAATAATTCTTTGGGTAAACGAAACCGATCTCTAAACGTTTCGGCATTGTAGAGCGGATTCTCCACAAAAAAATCGTTCATTAACACTTCGTCGGCACGTATACGATCACAGTCTACCATCTTCTTCTTTGTGCGGGACGAACTAGTATCAAGTTTGTTATACACCGACACAAAATATTTTAGCGTCTCATTTTCGGAAAACGACTCGGTATCGCTATCGCTAGACATCGGAAACGTCGAATCCGTAGGAAACTCCATTTGAGAAAGATGTAGATTATGTGAAATGTGTTTATGTTTTGGTGTGGGTGAAATGGTTAAAAAATGGAGATATATATAGATAAAAGGTTTAAAGTTTTTTTTTTTTTAAAAACATTACCGTTATAAAACGGTCATAAAGCATCAAACAACGTTCAAATTTTGCCAAAGTTCAACGCGTGATTCCTTCCACGCGTTAAAGTTTTCGCGCGTTATAGAAATAGTGGCGGCGGTGTGCTTGTGATGTTTCACGCGTTATGGATTGTCCATAACGGACCACCCCCACTGGCCTTAAAAGATAACAATTATTTTTTTGGAATATTAGATTTTAATGATCCCAACTATTTGCCGTTGGCCGTCAACAGTCCCAACTTCAAAAATAACCACTGGCAGTCCCAACTATTGACATATTGGCCCCCATTGGACCCTGACTAACAGAACCCTAACGCCGTTAGTCTCCGGTCGCCGGAAAAAAGTTTTTCGCCAGAAAACTAATTTTTGGCTGGAAAACTCAACAATTTGTCCCAAACCTCTTTCTAACCTTATTACGGACCTTTAGTAACCTTTTTCTAGTAAAAGCCTCAATTATTGAAGTCGTCGGAAAACTATTTTTTGGCCGGAAAACTCAACTTTTTGGCCGAAAAACTCAACATTTTCGTCCTAAACCTCTTTGTAACCTTAGATCGAACCTTTAGAAACCTTTTTCTGGCCAAAAATGGTTTTCCAGCGATCGGAGACTAACTGCGTTAGGATTCTGTTAGTCAGGGTCCATTGGTGGCTAATATGTCAGTAGTTGGGACTGACAGTGATTGGTTTTGAAGTTGGGAGTGTTGGCAGCAATGACGAATAATTGAGATTATTAAAATCCAATATCCCTAGTTTATTTATATAGACAAAAGATCAAATACAAATAACTTTAACGAACAAAACATACGAACCGAAGGTTTTGCTGAAAAAACACAGTGTCAATTTCGTAATTATTAGTAATTATCAAAATTACTCTACAAATGATCCTATAGAGTAATTTTGATCTTGTAGAGTAATTTTGTAAAATGTTCTTGTAGAGTAATTTTGATCTTGTAGGGTGTGACAACTGTGCTCTGTAATCGATGTACAATGTAAAACAATGTTATTTATCAATAAAACAATGTGTTTTGGTGTTACAATATGTGTATTTGTGTTTGATGATTTTACGATTCGATTCGATTCCGATTTCAAGCTTTAAATCACTTTCTGGAAAGTTATACACAAACTGGTGCGTAAACGCAGCCAGTTTAATGCAACAAACACTCCGGAATAGTGACATAGGCTTAACATACCTAAAATAACCTTTACATAACTTAGAAATAAGTTTTGGATGGTTTGGTGTGTTGAAAACAAGTTTTTTCGATTGCAGGTACTATTTGTGTCAAACTGCGAAACTATACCGATTTGTATGGTATCGAAGAGTCTGGAACTTGATCATAAGCTAAAAATACCATAAATAACCTAAACATAGCTTAGAAATAAGCTTTGAGTGGTTCGGTGTGCTAATATATGCTTATTTGAGCTTTCAGGGACTAAAAGTGTCAAAAACGATGTAAGTTTGCATTTTCGCGCATAACTTACGTTCTGACCATATCTGGACACCAAAAATTTTTGTACACACTAAAATATTTTTATTTTAGTGATCGGCATGCAAAAATTCCATTCGTCGCTTAGTTTGGTTCGTTTTCGCGTCCGTTTGAGTTTCGTCGTAATTTAACGAACAACGCGACCGTACGACCAAACGAGCGGACATCCAAGAGTTTTTCGAGCACATTTTGAGTCCCCTAAACTTTATTGACCTTGTAGAGCATTGAAAATGGCTTAACGGGGGTCAAAAGGGCCTGAAATGGACTCAAACAAGTGCAGGGATCTGAACTATCAATTCTGAAACTTTTGCTGATCTGGGGAGGCCAGGCGGTGCGCGTAAGCCTGCCCCTGTCTCTTACGCGGGCTGTATGAATGTGCCAGCGACCAGAAATTGATTTTCAGCAACTGTTTGATACTTCAGGGACTGTTATGGCAATTCTTTTGTGTGATGGGCAAGTTTAAGTGATCACCAAGGTTACTAATCAGCTCCTAACAATTGTATGGCCATGATTTAATCCTTGATGGCCACACAAACACATGGAATGATCTTGTTCATCATGCTCAAGTATAAATAGCCAAGCAATTTCATTCATTCTTTGCTCATTTCTTCTCATTTCTCCTCTACATCTGATTTGGGAGCTTTCTAATCTGTTTGGAAACTTATTCTTGGTAGAAAAGATAGCTAGGACCCTTAGTAAGTCTTCTTTCATGCTTATTCTTTATGTTTAAGCAGAAAGTCAAACAGTTTGGCCAACAGTTTGACTTTCGATTTTGACCATCAATTGGTCAAGTCAAAGTTCAATTGAACTTTGCAACGTGATTGTAATCATGATGGTTATAAGACAATCTAAATTACTTAATGAATCAATAAAACGAAACTTTTAATTACCATGGTTGTTGAAACGATGATTCTGTTACAACACTCCCCGACGTTTCCACCGCGGTTTGTTGTTTTAACGATGTCGGGGTGTGACAGAAGAGTTGGTATCAGAGCCAATGGTTATAGGGAATTAGGTTATTAGTAATGCTTTGACCTAGACTATAACTTTCTAGGACCCTAACGCAAGTATTCTTGCGTTTAGATTTAAAAACAATACCGTCACCTATCCTTAGGTGAAAACCACAACGAGAACACAATAACAAATCCACTTCGAAAATTAATCATCTATCCTTAGATGATTGATTATAAGGTTTTAAACCCTTCCAGTTTGTTTCATCTTTGGCTTTGTGCCTTTTGATGTTTTCCAAATCTCGTCAAAGTTTGGGTCTAAATAATGTGAACACGTGCAAACTGGAAGAGTGAATGCCTGTACCCTGAGTTTTCTGTCTAAGGCTAGAGTGTTCATACAAATCCGCAGTATCGGACCAGTCACTCTTACCTGGGAACTCTTGGGGTGAGTGTTCACTTATAGGCGAGCATGTCTTCGGCGATACATTATTATGACCCATTTACTTTGATTAGTCACTGCGTGTTGTTTGTTTGTTCGACGTAACAAACGAATGATCGCCTTCCTTGTGTCTTGTCGATGTTTTCAATACCTCTTTTGTTTCTCCAATTGTCGACCTCACTCGTTTCTCATGTTTCCTTGTTAGACAATGCCTCCTCGACGCGATGCTCAAACTTTTACTGCTGAAGAAGTCGCAGCCCTTGTCTCTCAGCAAATGGCTGCTGTACTTCCAGGCATTGTGACCCAAATCCACGAGTTATACAACAACAATAATAACAACAATAATGCACAGTGTAATTTCAATAATTTTAATTCTGCCAAGCCGCTAAAGTTTTCTGGGTCGCAAGGAGCAACTGCGCTCCTACAGTGGTTCGAGAGTATCGAGAGCACATTCAGACATGTGCAGTGTCCGAATGCGCGAAAGGTTGAGTTTGCTTCAAGCGTGTTTGAGAAGCGAGCTCTTACATGGTGGAACGAAGTGATGCGTGATAGGGGTGCCGAAGTGGCATTAGCACAAACTTGGGAAGAGCTCCGAGCTCTCATGATGAGAGAGTTCTGTCCCCGTCACGAGATTCGAGCTTTGGAACGAGAATTCGATGATTTGAAACAAGACGAGGGAGAACACCGTGCATATACGGATCGATTTGAGGAGCTCAGTTTGTTGTGTCCCACTATGGTTACCCCACTGGAAAAAGCTATAGAGAGGTATATCGATGGTTTACCCGATTCCATTCAGGATATTGTGACCGGTGTTAATCCTACTACCGTTCATCACGCAATCGAGTTATCGGCTACCTTGACTGAGTCCCAAGTCAGGAAGGGTAAACTCACCCACAAGGGTGATAAAAAGAAGTCGACCGATTCTGACAAGGGTAAGGGTAACGGTAAGAAGCAGGGTGAGTCTTCTAAAAAGTCAAAGAAGCGCAAGGCTTCCCAGAACTTTGATGTCACCAACCAGACTGCTCAGAACCCACCGACTCAACCTCCTGCAAAGAAAGCATATGCTGGTACCGCTCCTCACTGTGCTCGATGTAATGGTCACCATGTTGCCCAACAGGCCTGTAAATAGTGTACTACGTGTGGTAGACTTGGGCATTTGGCCAACATTTGTCGTTTTGGTCAAAATCAGGCTGCTCAGGTCCCAGCACAAGTTCAGGGAAATGCTGCGAGATTCCCACCTGGTTCGTGTTTTAATTGCGGAGAAATGGGTCATTTCCGCAACAATTGTCCGAGATTGGTAAATGCGAATGTCAATCCAAATACAAACTCGAACGCGAATGTGAATCCCGCTCATGGACGAGCATTCAATTTGAACGCGAATGAGGCGAGGGCAGACAACGAAGTTGTTAATGGTACGTTCCTTGTTAGCAATCAAGTTGCATCTGTTCTTTTCGATTCTGGTACCGATAGGAGTTTTGTTTCGTTATCCTTTGAGCCTTTACTTGCGATACCTAGAACTAAACTGAGGAAACCCTTATCTGTTGAAGTTGCTACTAGTAAACCCCTTGTACTCGATTCTGTTATTTGTGGTTGTCAATTGAACCTCGATAACCATCTTTTTCCCATTGACCTCGTACCGATGCAACTTGGGATTTTCGACATTATCGTGGGGATGGATTGGTTAACCAAACATCATGCTGAGGTGATTTATTTTGATAAGATCATTCGTATTCCTCTTTCGTCGGGCGATGTCCTAGAGGTTCGTGGTGAGAAACCGTCTGGTGGATTGAAACTCATGTCGTGCACGAAAGCTCAAAGCTATCTACGAAAAGGATATGTTGCTTTCTTGGCACATGTCACCGAGGAGAAAGGCAAGAACAAGAGTATTCAGGATATTCCGATTGTTTGGGATTATCCAGAGGTTTTTCCTAATGAACTGCCTGGTTTGCCTCCAGTTCGTCAAGTCGAGTTTCATATTGACCTTGTACCCAATGCCAACCCAATTGCGAAAGCACCTTATCGTCTTGCACCGTCTGAGATGCAAGAGTTATCTGATAAAGGATTCATCCGACCAAGTTGTTCACCTTGGGGTGCTCCTGTCCTCTTTGTGAAGAAGAAAGATGGATCTTTTCGAATGTGTATCGATTATCGTGAGCTTAACAAGCTTACCATCAAGAATCGATATCCCCTACCCCGAATCGATGATCTCTTTGATCAGCTGCAAGGTGCTACCTGTTTCTCCAAGATCGATCTGCGTTCTGGGTATCATCAGCTTCGTGTATTCGAAGAAGATATTCCCAAAACCGCTTTCCGCACAAGATATGGGCATTACGAGTTTACTGTCATGCCTTTTTGTTTGACGAATGCCCCAGCTATCTTCATGGACTTAATGAATAGGGTCTGTAAACCTTATTTAGAAAAGTTCATCATTGTGTTCATCGACGATATTCTCAATTATTCGAAGTCTCGAACTGATCACGAGCAACACCTTCGTTTGACTTTAGAACTCCTGAAGAAGGAACAACTTTTTGCTAAATTCTCCAAGTGTGAATTTTGGCTTAAAGAAGTTCAGTTCTTGGGACATATTGTCAACGAGCAAGGTATTCATGTGGACCCATCCAAGATTGTTGCAATCAAGGATTGGAATACACCAACGACACCTACAGAGATTCGTTCTTTTCTTGGTCTCGCTGGCTATTATCGTCGTTTCATTTCGAACTTCTTGAAAATTGCGGTTCCACTCACTGCTTTGACTTAGAAGAATAAGCCGTTTGAGTGGGGACCCAAGCAAGAAGAAGCGTTTCAAACGCTGAAACAGAAGCTATGTGATGCTCCTGTTCTATCTCTGCCCGAGGGAAACGATGATTTCGTTGTCTATTGCGATGCATCCAACTTAGTGTCACACCCCTATTTTACCACGTGTCACCGGTGGGCCCGGTGGGGAGTATCGTGACGTAGTTGATATCATCATGGTCAAACAACACAATATTTGTATGCACAGCGGAAGCAAAAGATAAATATATTACAATCCGAATATAAAGTAATATCAAGTATTACAACGGAAAGTAAAGGATCCACAGGCGGATCAAATAAAAGAAAACTGTTCAACAGACTTCAGGCATCTAGAACTTGCAAGATTCCTTATTAATGCCCTGAGCTTCCAGCCAATTACATTCAGTACCTGTCACTTAACCTTTTTGAAAAATACGTCAGTTTACACTGGTAAATACAATTAACCGACTCATTTAAAAAGGTTTATAAAAATTGATTTGAATGCACAAGGCACAACATATCTTTTATAACTTGGGACAATTATAGTTATAATCTTGTATACAGATTTACATGTTCGTTGTACGTTCAGGGACCGATGTAGAAACCGAGTCAAGATTAACAGACACGCCACAAGTATAGGCCCACAAGAGAGTGAGATACCGTTTCCCCTATGTACTGTTAGGTGTATGCCTACACCTCGTGCATAAGACGTGGCCATTTTATAATACAATGATGTCAAGGATATCCGGGACATGGTCATTAACCCTAAAGGCTTTTATTTCAAACAATATAGATTAAAGCGGGTTACCTCAATAATTTAATCACAATACGACTAAACATTCAATACCCGACCAAGCGGTATTATTATAATACCGTATCCCAAGCCCGTATAGGGAAAATAAGTTAAAAGTATTTACCTGAGCTAGCAATGCAATTTATACTCAGCCGTATATTCTAATCAGCAAGCACAAGTACTGCTACTAGGGCTCTCAATCTGGAATGAAGGTTTTATTAACCTATAAGATTCCTAACGGGTCTTATTTAAGTCGTAACTTAGACCGGTTAGTTTTAAGGAAAGGTTTACGGTTCAAACGCATGGTTAAGCGAAGACCGGAATAGAATGTGATTTAGACCCGACAAGTTTGGAGACTTGTATAATATGGGTAAACTAAACACATCCTGGATTTTGACAAGAAAATGATAAGGTTTGACCCGTTTCGGTTAATTTACGCAAACTAGTTACATAAACCGATCCGAACGCGAAACATGCGTAACGGGTAACCATAAGAGTCATATACATGTTTCCGAAGTTAATATGCCTTAAATATGTTGTGATATCAGTAGGATACCTTCCATTATGCCCAAAACGAGTTTAATCTCAATTTAAGCCCTGTAGGGGTATTTTGGTCATTTTAAAGGTATAAAAAGAGATTATTTATAATTTTGAGATTTGGTTCTGAAATAATTAGTAAAATAACTTAATTTAATAAGTTATATCAGTAGGTATCAAGTATTATATATTTAAAATAGTTTCTATACATACTATGCGCTTCAAACGCGTGAAAAGGCGATTTTAAGCGATTTTCGGGTTTTTAAAGAAAAGCTGGTATCCTTATTATTCCAGAAAGCTTAAAATATTTTACTTATCATTAAAATCAGTTGCAAAAGGTTTTGGGGTCAAAAGAGCACAATGGTCAACATTTAAGCATATAACGGAAACATGCAATGAATAGGATTACTAAGGATCCAAGTTTTATAACCTCAGAGGGTTATACTAACCTATAACCTGGTCCTAAAGGAATCCTAAAGCAAATCTAAACTAAGCTAAATCGGGTCAGAACTGAAAGTCAAAGCAAAAGTCAACTTTTGCGACTTTCGGTCCCAAACCGAGCCTATACTTAGAATTGTCGGGTTGAACATGCTTAGACATGTTCAACTAATAATTACCAAGTTATTAAAGTGAGAAAAATGATTTTTATGACTTCTATATTAATAGTTATGAATCTTACTTAAAACAAACCCGTTTGACTTTTATTTGACCCGACAATTAAACTAAGTAAACGTGGTAATTTGGAGGTGCCCTTTTTGAGGGTTTAACACCTACTAATTACGGTCACATAGCCATGTTCATTACGAACAATGGCTCAACCGTTTAAAATTCAAAGCATTCATCAAAACGCTTGACTTTTCGACTATAACGCTAGAAATTTAAACTAAGCACGAAAGGACACTTACAAAGGGTCCAAGCAAGGTTGGAATTAATCTAGGATGTTCAGGTATGAAGCACAAAGGCTCCAACTTAGAACAATTCAGATCAAGGGGTGAGTTTAAAGGAAAATGAGGTGGGTATTTATAGGAAAAGGACCACCGTTAGGATCGTTTCTCGTAACCCGTGATTTAATCTCATCCTTACACTTATTGGTAACCCCATGTGCATCATATTGGCCCCCCATGATCAGGAATTAACATCTGGCATTGGCCTTTGGAGTGTTTAGCAGCTGTTAACAACTGATTAATAACTTTTGCTGATCTGAAAGGGCCTCGCGTGACGCCAAGGGGGCTAGGTGTCACGCCTAGGTCCTTCTGATCAGCAAACAGTTTCCAAAGTTTCCATTTCAGTCCCCGTTGTGTATTAAGGCCATTTCCGACATGTTTAAGGCTCGTTAAGTCAACTTTAAGGCCCTAAAATGATTCCTAAACATTGTGGTCATGAAACATGCTCAAAAATATGCCGGATGTCGGTTCGTTTGGTCGTACGGTCACGTTGTTCGGTTAATTACGACGAAACACGGACGGATGCGGAAAACGAACTAATTGACGTGACGAATGGAATTTTATCAAGTCAAACACTAAAATAACATATTTTAGTGTTTACATAAATTTTTGGGTGTCCGGGGATATTCAGAATGTGAGATATGCGCGTAAACGCAAACTTGTGCGCTTTTTGACACTTTTAGTCCCTGCATGACTTAAAAGCTTATTTTTGCGCACCAAACACCTCTAAACCTATATCTAAGCTATATTAGGGATAATTATGGTATGTTTATCTCATGGTCATATTCCGGAAGGTCCGATAACATACGAATCGGTATACTTTAGCAGTTTGACGCTTTAGGTCCCTCAAATGCGTAAACTTGCGTAAATCATCATTTAATAGCATTGAAGCCTCATCTAATCCATATTAGGCATTCTTGAAGGTATTATTAAACATCATAATGCTTCGGGCTCGATAAAAGGTCATTCAGAGGTATAATTAAACATATTGACACTTTTAGTCCCTAATACTTGCAAAGTTGCGCGTAACTTCACTTTTGGGCATAAAAGCCTTGGGTGGCCAATGATTGGCAATCCCGAGAGTATAATCAAATATCATGAGGCTCTCGGTTTGTTAAAAGGTCACTCAGAGGTAAGAATTAACATGTTGACGCTTTTAACCCTTTTCTGCGCAAACTTTCAATTAATTACATAAACGGCTACACTTGATTAACAAGTGGCTCATTTGTGAATATAAAACCGTAAAAGGTTATTTAGAAACTTATTTTAGGTATGATAATACTTCCAGTTCTTTCATAATCAAAGTTTTCGATTTTTCGAAAAATTAGTCCCTTAAATTCAACGTTTGACTTCGTTAGGGTTTATTACACGTGTCAATACTTCATTGGACGTGATTTTTCGAGGTGTTACATCCTCACCCCCTTAAAAGAAATCTCAACCTCGAGATTTGCTTAAAGTAAAGGAAGTACTTTCTTTCGTATCATGGATTTAACTTCCGTAATATATTTGGGCCTCCAAGGGTATCCCAGTTGACCTATACAATAGGTGCATACTTTCTTTTGGAGCTCCTTAACCTGTTGATTCTCAATCGACATAGGTGGCTCATACTATCATAGATCTGCATATCATTATGTGATAGTGCTTTTCGACTTATTGGTGACACGTCGCTAAATCATTAGTGTGGGTCACATTGCGCGTTCCACCAAGCTCTTAAATTAGGTCTTAGCTCGTAAGCTATTTAGTCTTAATACATTCGAATCCTTCGAATGACTTTATATATTCCGAGCTTAACTATCCTGAAAATTACAACTCGGCACACCCTTCTAGGGTGTTATCTTTTGTTGAACCTTATCTTTTAACCAGAACTTAGGAGGGTTGCTATTTTCATAAATCCTTGATTTCCTGCCGTATACTGGCAACTTACAATCGATTATGGATTTGTATGATCTTATTTGTTGTTTCCTAGGAAACTTTCAGATCCTTATAATTGGACTTACCAATTCTCTATCTAACAATAGATGTTTAACATTCCATCTATACAAGGTCTCCAAAGGAGCAGCCTTAATAATTACATATCAATTATTATAGAAAAGCTTATCTTAAGGTGGGATGGTTATCCTAACCATTGCTTAAAACTAATCTTAAGGAGTAGCTAATCCTTATAGCTAGTTGAATAACTCAACGATCTTGGGTAGTTGATGGTGATTCTTAATCGTTGTTAAAATAGGGTTGCGGTAATGAATGCATAAGCAAAATGAACCGTCTTTCTTATCAAACTCTCGGAATATCGAGTTAGGCTATATGAATCTCTTATCTTAAAGTTTACTTAATCGGGGTTTCGATTCTTCCCATAATGGTACTAGTTGTCTTGGAGATTTCATAATGATGCAGCCCTAAATGGGATATAAATCTTAATTCTACTTGCCTTTCGGGAGGTAAACAGGGTAATCTTAGGAGAAGATAATCAGGATACGAGGAGATTACAGAGATTTTCCATATCTCAGGCTCTAGTTCATCCATCCTCGCTTGTGCCAAATGAGTGACACTTTTATGTTATGAGTCCACAGGTTCCTTTACCAGGAAACATTTATTTGGAAAAATTCTATTTTCTATATATCTTCTTTGAATGCCATTAGCTGACTTTAGTACCATATGATCATTGGGATATCTTTTGTGGTTCCATGCATTAAACCTCCACACTGATCAGGCATGGAAGCAATCTATGGAACATATTAAGATACACCAATCCTCATATGGTGCTTTTGTCATATCATATGGTATTCTTAATTGATAGAGATCAAGAGATATCAATTTCATATGATGATGTACTTTATCTGGAGGGAGGCTACATTCGGACTTTATGATTGAAGATTTCTGACAGAAATAGAAGAAACGGTTCCTATGAATTTCTATTTGTAAGCTTTACCTTACACTTAATATCTAGGGTTTTTATGGTAGATTTTTAAGAGTCTACTATACTTTCAATTTATGAAGGATTGATTGGTATCCGAATCAAAGCAGAACTCTTTGCGTTCTATTCTACTTCATATTTAGTGCTTAGGGTTCTAACAGGCAAATTTAATAACTAACAAAATTTAATGACTTATCTGCACCTGAAACAAATAATACCCTTGCATATACATCATGGATGAGGACGTACCGGTTATAATATTGTCTTCTTATGTAACCTCTTTTGCTTCTATCTGAGAGACCTTAGCGTTGGTCTTCTTATCTCCTTTAAGCTTCTTGGTATATTTTGGGCAATTTGATTTGATATGCCCTTTCTCGTTACAGTTGTAACAAGTCGCATCTCCTATTTCCTGGCATTCCAATGTTTTATGCTCACTAGATTTGCAGATCCCACAAGCCCTAGGCTGTGATTGGGATTTTGATTCGAACCTGCATTTCCCAAAATGGCGCTTCTTGCAGGTCTTGCATACAGGTTTCTCGTTGGACTTTTGTTTGTTCTTCTTCTTAGAGCTCTGGGAGTTATCTTCCTCCCTTTTTCTTTTTAGCTCATCTTTTGCATTTGAGGCATGAACAAGATCCCCCTTATGAGTAAGGAAATGTGGTTCTAGATAAAATTTGGAGCGAGTAGCATGGGGCTCCTTTATCTTTTTCACTGCCTTCTTCACAGCTTTTCCAACAGCTGCTTCTATCATAGATTGAAGAACATCTTTGGAAATTCTAAGGTTCACAATTGTATCATCATTGACATGGGTCGCATCATCCATAACACGATCAACGGTTGTCTTATCTGAGTTTGCCATACTCGATATTGGTTCCTAACACCAATAAAACAATTTCTTAGTTGCAATCCAACAACTGCTATTCGTCATCCTGGTGACCTAATATACTAACCATGGTATTGTTAAACCATACAGGCTAATATAGTACGAACATTCTCTATGAATGTCCTATAGATATGTATATATATATCAATTATACTTAGCCTAGGCCATAGAAGACCATTAATGGCAATTAAGGTTTGGACCTAGTCCATCACCTTTTTGACAGGGGATCAATTGCCACATCTGTCTTGATCATATTGATGACTTTGGATAGCTTGAAAGCTTGAAATTAGGATATCAGAAAAGAGTGATTCCTAACAGATATAAAATATCAATCTAAGATTTGTTGAAGCATTTTCTAAAGTATCATCGGCCAATTTCTACCTCGCAGTAAATGACCGGAGTCCTAATCAAGCGGAGACAACAGTTCTCAATCATTTATCGTTCATTATAGAATCATATGTGCCAGCATCAAATAAATTTCTGCATAAACTGCTTGATTAGGAAAGGTACCTGTTATATAGTTATCATTCTGCACCATCTCCTGGGCGTTCATCTGGAAGACTCATGCATTTGCTTTCTTGGCCTCTTCAGGCTTTTTCTGATTCCTAGGGCAGTTAGTCTTGATATGCCCCTTCTCGTTGCAACCATAACAGGTTGCATCTTTCAACTTCTTGCACTCCAATGTTTTATGTTCATTAGACTTGCAGATTCCACAAGGTAGAGGCTGAGATTCAAATTTGCATTTCCCGAGGTGGTATTTCCGACAGGTTTTGCACCTGGTCTTCTCCCCCGACTGCTGGCTGTCTTCCCTAAACCCGGAACTCTTCTTATCCTCAGAGTTCCTTCTTGTCTTCCTATCGGAGCGATGAGAATTTTCATCCCCCCTTTTACGCTTTCCATCTTCAGAGGCTTTGGCAGCTTTGTTTCTAACCACATCGAGTGTGAGAGATAGCGACAGATCTGCCGCTGACCTGAATGTAGTAGGTCTTGATGCTTTAACACTGGCCTTTATTTCTGGGGCTAGACCCCCAATAAAGCGAGCTATTCGTTTTGGTTCCGGTGTGATCAAGTAAGGAACCATTCAAGACATGGTATTGAAACTTGTAAGGTATGCTTGACAATCTAAGTTCTTCATGATTAATGTCAAGAATTCAGTCTCAATTTTCTCAACTTCATGTTGAGGACAGTAATTTTCTTTGATAAGAGCAACGAACTGATCCCAATTCATGTTGTACAAAGGGATCTTCCCCGTAGCTTGGATCAGTGACCTCCACCAAGCTAGAGCTTCTCCTTTAAAAGATTGTGAAACAAACTTCACAATGTCTTGCTCTGCACATCCACTTATGTCAACAACGGTGTCCATCTCATCGAGCCATGTCATGCAATCGATGGCTCCTTCTTCTCCTGTAAAGTCTCTGGGCTTGCAGGAGACAAAATATTTATATGAGCAGGTCTTAACTGGTGCCTCTTGATGAAGCACCACCTGTCTAGACGGAACACTTCTTTGATTTGACGAGTTACGAACATCGTCTTCCTTTGACTCATGTGATTTAGAAAGGGGCTTACTACGAGCCACAGATAGAGTCTTAGAGTGAGTATCACTTGATTCATCATACTGTCTGTCGAGGGCTCGTGTAACGGCATTATCTATTAATGCCTGCAGTTCCGCACCAGTTATATTAACTCTGGTAGCATCATTATTCTCCCTCGGGTGACTGTTAACCTCATCTGATCCAGCCATGTAGCTTGATTGCTACATACATATTGACAACGATTCATTCAGAGGTTATTATGGATTCATCACTTTTGACGATTCATCAACCATGGTAATATAAACCATATTGGTTAATTTGTTAGTTATATTTAATTAGTATTTTCATTATAATTTATCCTAGTTATAAAACATTAAGGATATTAAGGTGGCGCAAAAGGCCTAGTCACAAGGACAGTTTTAAATTTATAAGCCATGATTTCAGAGAATCAAGGCATTTAAGGTTTGAACATATTTCATTACCTTTTCTTGACAGAGAGTCAAAGACTTCAACTGTCTTTTATCCCTTAGGACAATAAGTATGGCCCGTAGGCATTTCATCACTTATGGATGTTTATAATATGATCATCTTTATTTGATGATATTAGTCAAGATCGCATTGATCATATAAACTATTATGCTTGGACGTAGTCCAACATCTTTAGATGGGGTCAAAGACCACCACTAACGTTGTCTTATCGGACAACAAGTTTGGCCCGTAGGCACTTCATCACAAATGGATGATTATTTCAAATAAGGGAATTTAGATTAACCCCCTTTTTAAAGATGGCCTGTGTGACTTTAACGATTCACAGTTTGCCAAAAATGTTAACATACTTACGGATGTTAACAGGGATTGGAATCTTTTGGAGAGGTTTTACCGTCTTGGCCACGTCTTCAATGACATTTAGGCTAGATTTTATCCTTTAGACTCTTTTTAATATTTAACGCAGAACAATCCTAAATTGAAATGTTAACAAGGATCTGAATCTAATTGTGGAACTACCATCTTGGCCCTGTCTTAAGGTGACATACGGCTAGGTCTTGTCCTTTTTAAACTTTGCCATTTTATTATAATGGTAGATCTTATAATATAGGAATGATATTTTAATTATAATCGTTCCATTAAAATTTAAACAAGTATATGGCTGCCCTAAACGGGACTTCTAATAGCAATTGACTTGCCCATGCAAGGGCTAATCAGAAAAATAACAAAGGAAACACATAATGACAAAATAAAACGAATTAGGATTAGTCTTATGTTTTTGTCTAGACTCAAGAATGTGCAACTGTGTAACTGAGATTAAACAAAAAAAGCAAGTGTTTAATTCACTCAGTGTTGGCTCTGATACCAACCTGTCACACCCCTATTTTACCACGTGTCACCGGTGGGCCCGGTGGGGAGTATCGTGACGTAGTTGATATCATCATGGTCAAACAACACAATATTTGAATGCACAGCGGAAGCAAAAGATAAATATATTACAATCCGAATATAAAGTAATATCAAGTATTACAATGGAAACTAAAGGATCCACAGGCGGATCAAATAAAAGAAAACTGTTCAATAGACTTCAGGCATCTAGAACTTGCAAGATTCCTTATTAACGCCCTGAGCTTCCAGCCAATTACGTTCAGTACCTGTCACTTAACCTTTTTGAAAAATATGTCAGTTTACACTGGTAAATACAATTAACCGACTCATTTAAAAAGGTTTATAAAAATTGATTTGAATGCACAAGGCACAACATATCTTTTATAACTTGGGACAATTATAGTTATAATCTTGTATACAGATTTACATGTTCGTTGTACGTTCAGGGCCCGATGTAGAAACCGAGTCAAGATTAACAGACACGCCACAAGTATAGGCCCACAAGAGAGTGAGATACCATTTCCCTTATGTACTGTCAGGTGTATGCCTACACCTCGTGCATAAGACGTGGCCATTTTATAATACAATGATGTCAAGGATATCCGGGACATGGTCATTAAACCCTAAAGGCTTTTATTTCAAACAATACAGATTAAAGCGGGTTACCTCAATAATTTAATCACAATACGACTAAACATTCAATACCCGACCAAGCGGTATTATTATAATACCATATACCAAGCCCGTATAGGGAAAATAAGTTAAAAGTATTTACCTGAGCTAGCAATGCAATTTATACTCAGGCGTATATTCTAATCAGCAAGCACAAGTACTTCTACTGGGGCTCTCAATCTGGAACGAAGGTTTTATTAACCTATAAGATTCCTAACGGGTCTTATTTAAGTCGTAACTTAGACCGGTTAGTTTTAAGGAAAGGTTTACGGTTCAAACGCATGGTTAAGCGAAGACCGGAATAGAATGTGATTTGACCCGACAAGTTTGGAGACTTGTATAATATGGGTAAACTAAACACATCCTGGATTTTGACAAGAAAATGATAAGGTTTGACCCGTTTCGGTTAATTTACGCAAACTAGTTACATAAACCGATCCGAACGCGAAACATACGTAACGGGTAACCATAAGAGTCATATACATGTTTCCGAATTTAATATGCCTTAAATATGTTGTGATATCAGTAGGATACCTTCCATTATGCCCAAAACGAGTTTAATCTCAATTTAAGCCCTGTAGGGGTATTTTGGTCATTTTAAAGGTATAAAAAGAGATTATTTATAATTTTGAGATTTGGTTCTGAAATAATCAGTAAAATAACTTAATTTAATAAGTTATATCAGTAGGTATCAAGTATTATATATTTAAAATAGTTTCTATACATACTATGCGCTTAAAACGCGTGAAAAGGCGATTTTAAGCGATTTTCGGGTTTTTAAAGAAAAGCTGGTATCCTTATTATTCCAGAAAGCTTAAAATATTTTACTTATCATCTAAAATCAGTTGCAAAAGGTTTTGGGGTCAAAAGAGCACAATGGTCAACATTTAAGCATATAACGGAAACATGCAATGAAAAGGATAACTAAGGATCCAAGTTGTATAACCTCAGAGGGTTATACTAACCTATAACCTGGTCCTAAAGGAATCCTAAGGCAAATCTAAACTAAGCTAAATCGGGTCAGAACTGAAAGTCAAAGCAAAAGTCAACTTTTGCGACTTTCGGTCCCAAACCGAGCCTATACTTAGAATTGTCGGGTTGAACATGCTTAGACATGTTCAACTAATAATTACCAAGTTATTAAAGTGAGAAAACTGATTTTTATGACTTCTATATTAATAGTTATGAATCTTACTTAAAACAAACCCGTTTGACTTTTTTTTGACCCGACAATTAAACTAAGTAAACGTGGTAATTTGGAGGTGCCCTTTTTGAGGGTTTAACACCTACTAATTACGGTCACGTAGCCATGTTCATTACGAACAATGGCTCAACTGTTTAAAAGTCAAAGCATTCATCAAAACGCTTGACTTTTCGGCTATAACGCTAGAAATTTAAACTAAGCACGAAAGGACACTTACAAAGGGTCCAAGCAAGGTTGGAATTGATCTAGGATGTTCAGGTATGAAGCACAAAGGCTCCAACTTAGAACAATTCAGATCAAGGGGTGAGTTTGAAGGAAAATGAGGTGGGTATTTATAGGAAAAGGACCACGTTAGGATCGTTTCTCGTAACCCGTGATTTAATCTCATCCTTACACATGTTGGTAACCCCATGTGCATCATATTGGCCCCCCATGTTCAGGAATTAACATGTGGCATTGGCCTTTGGAGTGTTTAGCAGCTGTTAACAACTGATTAACAACTTTTTCTGATCTGAAAGGGCCTCGCATGACGCCAAGGGGGCTAGGTGTCACGCCTAGGTCCTTCTGATCAGCAAACAGTTTCCAAAGTTTCCATTTCAGTCCCCGTTGTGTATTAAGGCCATTTCCGACATGTTTAAGGCTCGTTAAGTCAACTTTAAGGCCCTAAAATGATGCCTAAACATTTTGGTCATGAAACATGCTCAAAAATATGCGGGATGTCGGTTCGTTTGGTCGTACGGTCACGTTGTTCGGTTAATTACGACGAAACACGGACGGACGCGAAAAACGAACCAATTGACGCGACGAATGGAATTTTATCAAGTCAAACACTAAAATAACATATTTTAGTGTTTACAAAAATTTTTGGGTGTCCGGGGATATTCAGAATGTGAGATATGCGCGTAAACGCAAACTTGTGCGCTTTTTGACACTTTTAGTCCCTGCATGACTTAAAAGCTTATTTTTGCGCACCAAACACCTCTAAAACTATATCTAAGCTATATTAGGGATAATTATGGTATGTTTATCTCATGTTCATATTCCGGAAGGTCCGATAACATACGAATCGGTATACTTTAGCAGTTTGACGCTTTAGGTCCCTCAAATGCGTAAACTTGCGTAAATCATCATTTAATAGCATTGAAGCCTCATCTAATCCATATTAGGCATTCTTGAAGGTATTATTAAACATCATAATGCTTCGGGCTCGATAAAAGGCCATTCAGAGGTATAATTACACATATTGACACTTTTAGTCCCTTATACTTGCAAAGTTGCGCGTAACTTCACTTTTGGGCATAAAAGCCTTGGGTGGCCAATGATTGGCAATCCCGAGAGTATAATCAAATATCATGAGGCTCTCGGTTTGTTAAAAGGTCACTCAGAGGTAAGAATTAACATGTTGACGCTTTTAACCCTTTTCTGCTCAAACTTTCAATTAATTACATAAACGGCTACACTTGATTAACAAGTGGCTCATTTGTGAATATAAAACCGTAAAAGGTTATTTAGAAACTTATTTTAGGTATGATAATACTTCCAGTTCTTTCATAATCAAAGTTTTCGATTTTTCAAAAAATTAGTCCCTTAAATTCAACGTTTAACTTCATTAGGTTTTATTACACGTGTCAATACTTCATTGGACGTGATTTTTCGAGGTGTTACACTTAGGCCTTGGTTGTGTTCTCATGCAACGAGGCAAAGTTATAGCATATGCGTCTAGACAATTGAAAGTTCATGAGAAGAACTACATAACTCATGATCTTGAGTTAGGAGCTATGGTTTTCGCGCTTAAAATCTGGAGACACTACCTCTACGGAACGAAGTGTGTGGTTTTACACAGACCACAAAAGTCTCCAGCATATTCTTAATCAGAAGGAGCTTAACCATGAGGCAACGTCGTTGGGTTGAACTCTTGAATGACTATGATTGCGAGATTCGCTACCATCCTGGTAAGGCGAATGTCGTAGCCGATGCGCTTAGTCGAAAGGAGCGAGTCAAGCTTCATTCTGTTCGAACTCTAACTGATCTCCAAACTCGTGTTCTTCAAGCTCAGCAATCATGGGTTTCACAAGATTTGATAGGTAAGGAATTACCACATCATCTTGAGCTTAAACTCGAAGCGAAGGACGATGGTTTACTCTATTTCAAGGATCGTTTGTGGATTCTGAAACAAGACGATCTTTGCACCTTGGTAATGGACGAATCTCATAAGTCTCGATATTCTATCCATCCTGGTGCTGATAAAATGTACAAGGATCTTCGTACTAAGTTCTGGTGGCCTGGTATGAAGAAAGATGTTGCCTTGTATGTATCGAAATGCCTAACTTGTCTCAAAGTCAAGGCTGAACATCAACGACCATCTGGTTTGCTTGTACAACCAGAGATACCGGTTTGGAAGTGGGAGAACATTGCCATGGATCTCATCAATAAATTACCGCATACATCTAAAGGTCACGATGCTATTTGGGTTGTCATCGATCGATTAACGAAGTCAGCTCATTTTATTGCGATTCGCGAGGATCTATCTGCTGATAAACTTGCAAAGATTTATGTTGATGAGATTGTATCTCGACATGGTGTTCCTATGGACATCATATCCTATCGTGATGCTCGATTTTCATCTCATTTTTGGAAAGCCATGCAATCTGCTATGGGAACCCAACTAAATCTAAGCACTGCTTATCATCCCCAAACAGAGGGACAATCTGAGAGAACGATTCAAACTTTGGAGGATATGCTTAGAGCATGCGTGATAAACTTTGGTGGTAATTGGGATTCTCATCTGCCATTGATCGAGTTCTCTTACAACAATAGTTATCATGCTAGCATTAATATGGCACCATTCGAGGCTCTCTACGGTCGAAAATGTCGTTCACCTATCTGTTGGAATGAGACTGGTGAAGCTCAGTTTACTGGACCGGAGCTTGTTCTGGAAACAACAGACAAAATCAAGAAAATTCGCGATAATCTTGTGACAGCTAGATGCCGTCAAAAGAGTTACGCAGATTTACGACGCAAGCCCTTAGAATTTCAAGTCAGAGACCATGTCCTACTCAAGGTGTCACCTTGGAAGGGAGTGGTGAGATTTGGAAAGAAAGGAAAACTTGCACCACGATATGTTGGACCATTTAAGATTGTCGAAAGAGTTGGAATGGTTGCCTATCGACTAGAGCTACCTCCAGAGCTTGGAAATATTCATCCGAATTTTCACGTGTCCAGTTTGCGAAAGTGTTTAGCTGAAGTTGATATTCACATTCCACTCGATGAAATCCAAATCGATAAAACGATGCACTTTGTCGAGAAACCTGTGGAGATAATGGACCGTACATACAAACAGTTGAAGAACAAACGGATTCATTTGGTCAAGATTCGCTGGGAATCCAAACGTGGCCCAGAGTTTACTTGGGAACGTAAGGACCAAATGAAGGCGAAATATCCGCAATTGTTCTCACAAGTTTCCTCTAGTTAAAATTCGGGACGAAATTTCCTAAAGTAGGGGAGACTGTGACAACTGTGCTCTGTAATCGATGTACAATGTAAAACAATGTTATTTATCAATAAAACAATGTGTTTTGGTGTTACTATATGTGTATTTGTGTTTGATGATTTTACGATTCGATTCGATTCCGATTTCAAGCTTTAAATCACTTTCTAGAAAGTTATACACAAACTGGTGCGTAAACGCAGCCAGTTTAATGCAAAAAACACTCCGGAATAGTGACATAGGCTTAACATACCTAAAATAACCTTTACATAACTTAGAAATAAGTTTTGGATGGTTTGGTGTGTTGAAAACAAGTTTGTTCGATTGCAGGGACTATTTGTGTCAAACTGCGAAACTATACTGATTCGTATGGTATCGAAGAGTCCGGAACTTGATCATATGCTAAAAATACCATAAATAACTTAAACATATCTTAGAAATAAGCTTTGAGTGGTTCGGTGTGCAAAAATATGCTTATTTGATCTTTCAGGGACTAAAAGTGTCAAAAACGACGTAAGTTTGCATTTTCGCGCATAACTTACGTTCTGACCACATCTGGACACCCAAAATTTTTGTACACACTAAAATATTTTTATTTTAGTGATCGGCATGCAAAAATTCCATTCGTCGCTTAATTTGGTTCGTTTTCGTGTCCGTTTGAGTTTCGTCGTAATTTAACGAACAACGCAACCGTACGACCAAACGAGCCGACATCCGAGAGTTTTTTGAGCACATTTTGAGTCCTCTAAACTTTATTGACCTTGTAGAGCCTTGAAAATGGCTTAACGGGGGTCAAAATGGCCTGAAATGGACTCAAACAAGTGCAGGGACCTGAACTGTCAATTTTGAAACTTTTGCTGATCTGGGGAGGCCAGACGGGGCGCGTAAGCCTGCCCCTGTCTCTTACGCGGGCCATATGAATGTGCCAGTGACCAGAAATTGATTTTCAGCAACTGTTTGATACTTCAGGGACTGTTATGGCAATTCTTTTGTGTAATGGGCAAGTTTAAGTGATCACCAAGGTTACTAATCAGCTCCTAACAATTGTATGGCCATGAGTTAATCCTTGATGGCCACACAAACACATGGAATGATCTTGTTCATCATGCTCAAGTATAAATAGCCAAGCAATTTCATTCATTCTTTGCTCATTTCTTCTCATTTCTCCTCTACATCTGATTTGGGAGCTTTCTAATCTGTTTGGAAACTTATTCTTGGTAGAAAAGATAGCTATGACCCTTAGTAAGTCTTCTTTCATGCTTATTCTTTATGTTTAAGCAGAAAGTCAAACAGTTTGGCCAACAGTTTGACTTTTGGTTTTAACCATCAATTGGTCAAGTCAAAGTTCAATTGAACTTTGCAACGTGATTGTAATCATGATGGTTATAATCCTCAGCGATTATACCTACTGATTACCACGTTGACTAGGCGTAGTGACGAATGAAAGTTTCGGTAAAAATGCGTTTTAGCACGCATTTTGCAACGGAACTATTTTCGGGTATCAAAACCCATTGTTTTGATACCAAATCAGTTTTATAAGCTAGTTAAACATGTTTTGACATGTTTAACTCGTCACTATTAGTTTAGTGCTTGTTTAGGGTCGTAATTTAAGCGGTCTAAACAACCGCTTAGACTTTCAAACCCGACCCGTTTAGTCGATCATTTGGATCCGACCAAGCTTGATTAGTGATCATAGTTGCATAGGGAATAACCACTGAGGTTATACCTTATGATCACATAGGATTGGTTAGTTATTTGTTAAGTAGCTTGTATGCCCATAAGAAATGACCAAAACGCCCTTATGAAGCATAAATCCGTATTTTACATATCTGAACATGTTTTTAACATATAATCTGATTTAGTAACATGTTTAGGTATGATTGGGCATATAAGACTTGACATAGCACATAGTTAACCATCCGAACATAGTTTCGCGCGAACGACGCATTAAAGTAGCATAAGCTACCTTAATGGGTCGTAACGGGTCGAAAGCACTTAGGTTAGGTTCCGATTTAGAATGTAGGCTTTGTTAAACCATATCACATGAGTTTCCACACTCATTTGGTTTACAAGACCTCATTCTATCCGATCATCCGATTTAGGTGTCGATTTATTTACTAGTGATCCGATTACTAGGTACTACTTGAATTTCCTTGGTTTTTCTGAGCTTTGCTAAGTTCTTTAGATCAAGGATACCCTTCCATTCAATGTGAGTACACAGTTCCCCTATTTTACTATTTTCAATTCTTTTGGGGTGATTCATATGTATTAAAATGATTTCGATATTTTAACGATGTTTTCAAAAACGATTAAGATGGTTTATATTAAACTAAATACGATTTTCGATAATGTGAACGAAACTTGATGGTTGTAATTACATAACGAATGACATTCATTAGCATTGATTAAGCCGACCAGTATTAGGTTATGGTACCATAGGATCTGACAAATCCCGTTATCAGACTACACCCATGGTTATGTGTGGGGGTTATGTAGGAAACGACCTAATCTGATGATTGTTAACTTACCCTTTGGTGGTTTGTTAATGCGAGAAGCGAGGTAGTCGAGTCACGAAGGTTTGAATGTTATTAGCGAGACAACCATAAGTAGTTTCACAATTAAAACGAAAACGATTTTGGGACGAATTAAACGATTTGGAACGACTTAAACGAGATAAAACGATTTGAACGAACGATTGGTTTGGGTTGTGATTAGGTAATGGGATGGGTGTAACATGATTAAAGCATGGTAGATACGCCGCTGGTACATCTTATATATAAGTGCTTTTATCATATTACATTTCATGTCATTATTTAGTTCACTTGGGAAACGATTAGAAACGATGTCACACAACGAGGTTTTCGAAATGACATAAACCATACGAGATTTATTAACGAGTTTGAATGAGATGTTTTACGAATTGGTTTACTAAAACAAATGTTTTAGGGTTAAGAATCATGGCTACGAGATTTTATATACTATAACCATCTTTATTTGAGTTGGTTAAATTATGTTGCAATACACTTTTCAAAACAAGGTTGGTACTTTTGACTCTTGGAGTCTAATGAGGTACTGCAACATACAAACGAGCCATGAATCCGAAACTCTCACAAAACCTATGTACTCGCCAGCATTTCTTTGCTGACTTTATTTTTACATATGTTTCAGGTGATGTTGCATGATGATCGCTAGGGAGCATGTTCACTTAGGATTTGGACGTGGCCTTAGTGACATAAAAACGATAGTAGACGATGTTTAATTTGTTTGTTTGGTTTTAAGACAATGTAAATTACTTAATGAATCAATAAAACGAAACTTTTAATTACCATGGTTGTTGAAACGATGATTCTGCTACAACACTACCCGACGTTTCCGCCACGGTTTGTTGTTTTAACGCGGTCGGGGTGTGACATAGGGTAATTATCAAAATTACTCTACAAGTGTATTAAAATTACTCTGTATCAAAATTACTTTACAAGTGAATCAAAATTACTCTGCAAGTTTATCAAACAACACACAATTCAAAATTACTCTACAAATGATCATGTAGAGTAATTTTGTAAAATGTTCTTGTAGAGTAATCTTGTAAAATGTTCTTGTAGAGTAATTTTGTATATTTTTTTTAGCATTTAGTTTTGGGGTTTAGCTATATTGTTTTTTTTAGCATTTAGTTTGGGTGGGTGGGGGGGGGGGGGCTGTTAGGTTTTTGGGGGTGGGGGGTTTTTTTGGTGAGGTATAGTTTTTTTTATCAAAATTACTCTATAAGATCAAAATTACTCTACAGGATCATTTGTAGAGTAATTTTGATAATTACCCTACGAGTAAATAATTATGAAAATCCCACCGCGTTTTTTTGCCCTTTTCATGTTATTCGTACGTTTAGTAAGTTAAAGTTATTTGTACAGGAACTTTACTCTATTTATATAATATAAATATAAATAAATTAGTAACATACTTGTACATTAACGTTTTCCGTGCTAGATGTGTTTGTACTCTTGGTTGTGGTTGTTGTTTGCTTCGCCAATCTCTTCTAGTAAATGAGCAGATACAGAGTGAGATAAAAAAAGAGAGAAGATTCGACAGACAGAGAGAGATCATGCGACGGTTGTTTTTCGGCGAGCCCTCTATCAAATCCTGATAGCCTCCGCGGCAGCGACACCACCATCGCATGATGCTTAGGGTTCCTTTTGATGACACGGGAGAAGCAGAGTGTGGTGTAAGAGACAGAAAGAGATGGCGACTTCGGCTTAGGGTTCCGACGAACCCCTTCTGATGATAAATCTATGCATATGTAAGGTAATCACGATCTCTTACCAAATCTATACGTACGAGTTTTGTGAATAATGTTTGACATTTGACTGTCAATAGAGGTTTTTATTCCTAAATTTGACGACAACTATTTTCTCTTCCAAGAAAAGTTAGGTTTGAATGTCTAGAATAACTATTTACGATTGATTTATGGGAGAGAGATAGTTGATCTATGGTATGTATATACGAATAAAGGTTGGTTAATCAAGAACCTTTGTAATCTTTCCAGTTACTTGATTTGGCTACAAGAAGGTTGGTTAATCAAGAAGGTTGGTTAATCAAGAACCTTTGTAATCTTTCCAGTTACTTGATTTGGCTATTTTTTTTGTAGTGGGCTATGTAGCACGGGAACGGGTACAGGACTAGGGTACGGGGACGATATGGGTACGGGAAACCGCAAAACTAAAAAATCCAAGATACGGGTACGGTAAAAAAATATATAAAAATAAAAAATATATTGAACAAAGTCCAAATAGATATATATTTATGTAAAGTGTAAACTCAAAAAACACTACATCAACCATAGGGAATTAATCATCAATAATAAAATCATTTTCAAATTCCAAAAGCACTACTTGATATCCTCCTACCGAACCTTGCTTTTCTATTTTAGTCACATTTACCTTGCTAATGGTTTCTTATACATTTTTACTGATTAATATTTGTTTTAAGTTAAGAAACTATATTATAAAAAATACATAAGAAATAGAAACCCAAATATATAAAAAAAAATACAAAACCACATTATAATAATAACGTTGTAAATAAAAAAAGTAATAATGAAATGAAAGCCACGAGTTAACATAATAATAATTGATTAGTTTTATAAATTAATTTATCAAATATTAAAGTTTAGGTAGTTTCAGAAGCAACTATTAACCATTTTATTAAATGGGTTAGTACTTTGTAGATTTTATATTTGGCTGCAAGTAAAAGCCCAGTTAGTAAAATAAATAAATACGTAGACCTAGTTTATCTCTTTCTTCTTCCATCCTACCCCACAGCAGCCGTTAACCAGCAATGAATGTCACACCTGCCGGAACAACAATCGTTAACCAGCAATGGAGCGATGAGTACCTGTCGGACGATGGCCGGAGTTCCACTGTTGCCTGCCATCCTCGAAACGTCGAACTGTCGTCCCCACTTTCCTGGAGGCGTTTCGATGCCGTCCCCAAATTTACCGAAATGTTTAGGGGATGTCCCCATGGCGTTACCATCGCGTTTCTGTCCCCATACCATCCCCTGGACGGGTACTCATGGTGTCACACCCTCAAAATCCATGCACGGAGTACTACCGCGAGGCGTGTGGCTGACCACGATCTTTACCACTAATCATGTTGAACAATTTACGTATGTTATAAATTTTTCTAATTGATACGATTAGTTATTATATTTAAATATCCGAAAACGCAATTTAAGAAGAGAACTCGTCATAGTTTAAAACCACAAGTTCGTTAATTATGCGTTAACATGAATCTTACAAACCACGCACTCCAGCCGATTGCAATGTCCGTCCAAAGCTGTAACGAACAACCTGCAAAGCATGCAGTTGGGTGTCAACATTGTTTTGGTCAAAAATCACAACAAGGATGATGTAACCAAATCATATTTTTGTGAGGTTGAGTGCTTGATTGAATGAACAAATGTATGAACAATTATCAAGAGGAAATTAATGACAATGAACACAAGAATTTATACGAGGAAAAAGCCCTTGATCAATGTATGATCTCTGGCATATAAAACCTCGAATAGTGAAAACTATCACTATCAAGTATATTGAACAAAAAAGTTTACAACTTTGGAAGTCAACAAGCTCAATACAACGAATTGCTAGTGTGAAAGTATGTGTTCGCCAATGTAGATTAGAGAGTTCGAATGTCAGCTATTGTGTTTCTAAAAAATGGGCTTGTTACCCCTTAAAAGATAAAAAAATATCCTATTAACTAACTCTCTGAAGATCATGCAAGCCTTCACACGACCTCCCTCAACGGTTATGACTCTCATGCACGTGCCAAAAATAGCATATTTCTCTGAGATTCTCGTATTGACTTAGCCCATAAATACCTGCAAACGTAAACTAAGAACACAAGGAACAATTGTTAAAAACATAAACAATAGTTAGGATCCTTGATCCTCAGACTCCCTGCATTATCCATTAAGGATCCGTGATCCAGACCCAGTCTCAGGATAGATGATCCTTAGCATAAAATCCATGCCCTAACAAACATAAAGTTGGCGAGTTCACGAGTTTACAGTTTTCCAGTGTTATTTCCAAAAACATTTTTGTTGTTTAATTACTTATTTATATCATGCCATGGGGAGCTACCCCATATGTAAGCTAATAAACTGCGTAATACCGAATACTTAGCGACCGTACGTTTCTGTAATTTGCCCCATTTGTCAATGTCTATCGTCATTGACGGTTTGCCTGAGTCTATTAGTTCACGCCCGTCCTCAAAAGGCATGGTGTGAGGTTTGTGAGACCTAAATAGCGCTATCAACTAATAACCTGTTCGCCAGGCCCCGACGACTAATCAGTATAGTAAGTGGGGACTTCCTTGATAGACTTTCGTTTATTACACTTGTTGCATCTAATATAAATAGTAATTAATAAAAACATCCCACACAAGGGGAAGATGTTACCCGTATCCCACACAAGGAGATAATGTAGTTTGTATCCCACACAAGGAGATAGTGTTTTTCGTTCTACTTCCCAACCACTAGGAATGCATTCTTTTATGGTTACCAATGTTTGTTAGGTTCGTTATGCAAGTATCATCACATATTGATTACACGTATCTAACACATAGTGTTTCAAATAGCAGTTACTAGACATCATACTAACATGTATACACGTTCACATTTATCATCACCGTTTATCAAAATGTATAGTATAAGCGGCTTAAACAAAGTCATGGGTTTCTTTAGTGTGCGCACTGGAGTGTGCGGCCCACTTGTCAGTGTGTGGTCTAGTATAGACGTGTGCAGCCCACTTAACACATGGTCCAAATCATATATGTGTGTGGCCCACTTGTCAATGTGCGGTCCACACGGGAGTGTGCGACCTCTGACATGTGTGCGGTCATACAATGGTGCGACTTGAGAGTGTACGGTTAGTCATAAGCGTGCGACTCCTAGTGTACGATCTAAATAAGCGTGTGGTCCAGTCTTTGGAGTGTGCAGCCCATGAAAAGGGTTTGGCCCGACACCGTGACTGGCCCAATGAAGCTGTGCGGCCCATTACCAAGTGTGCGGCACACATGAGAGTGTGTGGCCACTAGGTAGTGTGCGGTCATACGAGTAATACATAAGTGGGTGTGCGGTCTTAGGTGTGGGTCCTTATGAGGTGTACGGTGCCCGTGTGTATAATGCCCACGTGGATTTTACTACAAATATTCTCGTCAACATATAATAATTATCACCAGTTTAACTCATAGAATCTATATTATTATGTCTTAGCAAGTCGAGACCATAATTGTCATGGAACCAATTTATATCGCCACTTAATACACCATACCACACCAAAACAGTTAATCCATTATGCACCAAATAGTAAGTCATTATGCATCAAAGCATCCTGTTAACATTCTACATCCTAATTCACTAATCACACACAAAAAGAAACATACTTCCATTTTGAACTCTTAAAACCACAGAGGATTAGAAACAACACCCAAATAAAAAAAACGTAAACAACCTAATTAAACTCAGTTATAACCAAGAATGCAGAACCAAATCTCAGATAACATACTTAAATTTTCACCATTAATCATCAACTAGGTTAGAACCCCGTGTATTACACGGGTTGAGTAAATGTAATTTTAAATACTAAATAAAAAACAATATATTTTTAAAAACTTCTTTTGTTACACGTGTTGAGTAAATATAATTTTATATATTAAATAATAAAAAGTTATATCTTTAAGAACCTCGTTTATTGTGCGGTTTGAATAAATGTAAATTTATATACCATACAATAAAAAAATTATATTTAAAAAAAACCCTGTGTATTCACGGGTGGAAGAAATATAATTTTACATACTAAATAATAAAAAAAGTTATATTTAAAAAAACTCTGTGTATTGTACGGGTTGAATGAATCTAAATTTATATAACAAATAATAAATAAAATGTTATATCTTTAAGAACTCTGTGTATTTGTCATTATTCTAGACCATCCTTAATTGTAGATAATTATTATTTAATTTAAATTATTAAATATTAATTAAATTAATATACATCTTTTCAACTCTAAATTATTGGCATAAACTTATCTTCAAATTATAAAGTCTTATCTAAACTAAAAAAATTGTTTCACTTAACATAGATAAACATGCATAGCATGTTAATGTTTATTGAAATTTTAAATTTGGACTGGACTTGCATAATTAGACAAACCACATGGACGAAAGGGACGGTTAACTCTAAAAAAACCATATAAATTTCAATGACGAGATTAGTGGTCCCCCTGATATCCTTTGCTTCCGCTGCTCCTGCTTTTTGTTATCAAATAATAGTTTGAATTGTTTGGAAAAAAAAACAAATTGTTTAGATAATAATGTTTTGTTTTGGATTAATTCAAAAGTGTAAAGCATCTACAATAACCAAATCCAAACACCCATTAAATCCGGCCTTTTGTAATTTGTAGAAGGCGTATATCAGTATATGTGCAATGGAATACAACATTGGTTTAATATTTAATAATTTTTTTTAATAATTTAAATTAAATAATGATAATCTACAATTAAGGATGGTCTAGAATGATGACAAGTGTCTCATTATTGGTTTCTTTTATTATAGATACAACATTGGTTTAATATTCAATAAATTTTTTTAATAAATTAAATTAAATAATAATTATTTACAATTAAGGATGGTCTAGAATGATGACAGGTGTCTCATTATTGTTTCTTTTATTATAGAGTACTAGGTGGACACCAGTCCGATGGAGGCAGGTACATCGTAAACATTGAATGTAAGCCTACGTTTATATGTACTTTCTGAAACGTTTAGACATGACCCATGAATCTTCACCTTTACACGTTTCAACTGCTCCGTTGACCTTCCCGTTAAGGTCAATCTCAAAAAGCGGAGATAAATCACGTTGAATTACAACATCATCGTCTAAGAAAACCACTTTATCAAGATTTGGGAATAGCTGCGTAAAATAAGCATCAAAATTTAAAACATCAGCAACACTGCACCATGTGAAATGACCAAAAAGGGCATGTATTAGGTTACCTCTGGTAGATATATTCGGAGATGATTAATCAGTGATATGTATTTAGGGCTTCCATGATAATAATTTCAAATTCCGTTAGGATTGCCCTCCAGACTCATCCCAACATGTAGTTTGCTTCCAAGATATGTTCTAATAGCCTCAATAACTATCCTCTATGTGAATAGAAACATTACTAATTACGAGAAATTTTCTTTTAATGAAATTGTACTAAATATTTATAAAAAGATACGAAAAGAAAAACCATGTTCGTTATGAACATACCTTCAGTGAACCTATAGTCGCATTCTCTGGTATCTCCATATAAAGTCCGGGCACTTTAAAGGAATTTATGCTAAATTTCACTATACAATCAGAATTCATAATACAATCGGTTAGCCAAATAATCAAAATTAAATAAAAATAAAAAAACTTAAAAAGGGAAAGGACCTTTATTTTTCTTATTTTCATATGAAGATTTTGGCCTATGATGAAATAACTTTCTCCTTTTGTAAGTAGCCTCTATTTGACCTATTTCGGCGCCAAAAACAACCAAAACGATATAATTAGAAAGCTATGATATTTATAACACAAGAAGTTACTAAAGCAGAATATTCACTTACTTGTAGGGTTAGTGAGTTCATAATCTTTCGTTAGAGTTACTTTTCGGTATCTAGAAGTCAACATCTTTCTTATTCTTCTATATCCGGCATGTGAGCGTGACAATGAGCATCACCAAAACCTTTTGTTACAAAAATTAATGAAAAGAACATAGATAAAAGAACATACTACGGTTTATGAAAGAACTCCTATGCTAAACCTTGGGGGCAATGAGCATCACCAAAACCTTTTGTTACAAACATTAATGAAAAATTTCTAATGCATAACCTTCTAAACCAGCAAATTCACCATATAAACCAGTTGCAACCACAAAATATATCCAGATTTCACTTGTTTCAAGTGTGTGGGAATCGAACCTGACTTGTTTCAATATGAAACGAAAACTACACGTTTTAACCCAAACCCATTTGGATTCAGTTACCCAATGACGCATATCAAGAAATATAAGAATTTATTATGATTTTAGCTCCGCATATATATATATATATATATATATATATATATATATATATATATATAGAGAGAGAGAGAGAGAGAGAGGCCGGTTATCATACAAATGCCCTTATGGTACATTACGTACGCTACAATCTCAGCCGTCCGATCATCTTCCCACATTGAATTCGCATGTTGTTTTTTTGTACCACATGCGAAATTGTTACAAAAAAACATGCTATTTCATCAAAATTATCACATGCGAAATTGGTACAAAAAAAAACATGCGAATTCATCAATAATTATCACATGCGAAATTGTTATAAAAAAAACAACATGCTATTTCATCAAAATTATCACATACGAAATTGGTATAAAAAAACAACATGCGAATTCATAAAAAATTATCACATGCGAAATTGTTATAAAAAAAACATGCGATTTTAAAATGCGAGAAGATGATCTGACGGCTGAGATTGAAGCGTACGTAATGTACGATAAGAAATATTGTACAGTACTCTTTACCTATATATATATATATATATATATATATATTAGTGGACGATCTTGCGGATTAAGAGTTTAACTTTATGTATTTTCTTTTTATGTTTGGATGTTTAGCATTTTCTAAATGAATCGAAGTATATGTTTATTGTTCTTGTTTTAAAAATTATGCACTTTTTTTCAACAAAAAACACCAAAAAATGCAGTTTTTTTTTTGACAAAAAACTGTCCAAAATACTGCAGTTTTTTCAGACTAAAACCTGCCCAAAACTGCATGTTTTTCCGACTAAAAACTCCCCAAAACTCTGCAGTTTTTTCGACTAAAAAGTGCCCAAAACTGCATGCTTTTTGGTGTAAAAACTACCCAAAAATCTGCAGATTTTTGCGACCAAAACCAGCCCAAACCTGCATGTTTTTTCGACTAAAAACTCCCCACAACTCTGCCCTTTTTTTTCGACTAAAAAGTGCCCAAAACTGCATGCTTTTTCGTGTAAAAACTGCCCAAAAATCTGTAGATTTTTGCGACTAAAAATCCCCCAATAATGCGTATGTTGTTTCGACTAAAAACTGCCCAAACTCTGTAGTTTTTTCATGTATAAACTGCCCAAAACTCTGCAGATTTTTGCGACCAAACCCCCACCAAAACTGCAGTTTTTTTCGACCAAATAACATCAAAAATCAAATTCCGCAAACCTTTTTTTTTTGGCGAAACTACCTACAGATTCTGCACGTATTTTTCTGCAGACCGGTTTTTTCTACAGACCAGTTTTTTGGCAGTTTAGAACCGGTTTTTAAAAAATAGTTTTTAAATAAACCGAACCGGTTATGATATCAGCATCATCAGACATTTAAAAACCGAACCGGTTTTTAAAAAACAGTTTTTAAATAAACCGCGAGCAGCAAATTCACACTGAAATCAACAAATCGGCTATTTATCTTCAACTTCCTCAGACATTTCAACCTCATCAGACATTTCAACTTCCTCAGTCATGTTCTTAAAGGCTGTAGCTAACATATCAGCATCATCCCCTGTAGAAACTGTATCATTAATTTGATATTGACATATTGGTTCATTAAACTAACATACATCTGTGTAGTAAAGTTCTTACCTGATTCAAGAAGGTATTTAGAATGTTCTTCTTAGACCACAACAAAACTGTGTTCCTTCATTGCACTCATTAAATCGTCTCCAGAATCGACTTTCTGCACTAAATACCTTAAGACTGCCATTGCAAGCTAGCGACGGGTGTCTCCAAAGCATCAATGGAATCCTCCTCCTGGCAAATTGATATATATATACATACATAATCATCATCATTTCATCATTACATGCTTATTTCAAAATATCAAAAAATCAATAAATATTGTATGGATAAATTAAGATCTTATTCAAAAGATTCAAAGTATCATAAGCAGACCTTGAAAGGGGCATTATCTATTCTGAAACTAATTCCTGGAACATATTTCAACCAAACAGGAAATCCCACAGCCATTTATCTAGCCCATTTTGTATACGCTCGAGCTGGAGCTCCGAGTTCGTACTCCAACGGCCCGTATTCATTTTCAATCTGTCACATTAACAACTTGTAAGTTAAAAACACAATTATGCAAATTATCAGTCATCTTGGTGACATGAGTGTGAAATGAGTGTCTTTAATGACCTCAGATAGAATAATCCAACCACCTTGAGTCTCAAGCTCGAATACTCCATTTTCTTCTTCCATAACTTCTGAAAGAGAAGAAAAGAACTAACATAAAAAGAGAAGCACGTTATCATTTCTTGAACATCAAGGATGAACATAATTACATGAACTTTTAAAGCCATACCTGATGCATGATTTTACCTTGTTTAATCCTAATATTTCATAATCTTGATTTCATAACTTACAATCAGAATATATATGAAGTGACAGTGTTGCGGATTCAGTAGGTAAACGAACTAAAAACATTATAATAACCATTTCAAATGATGAAATCATACCTAATCAAATGGTCATTTTTTTCTTGACCTGTACTAAGTTTTCCTCGTATAAATCATTTTAAATATCCAGAGAGTTCCCATCTTTCAGCTTTCACCTGTCCCAATTCCTCATATAAATCATTTTTTCCTTTGTCAATCTCTTCACCATGAATCTTCCTTTCAAGCCACTTAGTTCAGATTCGAAAAATTAGGCTACAATAATTAACAAACACTCATCTATAAAAAAAATATCAAATTCCCAGTAATGTTGTCTTATGAATCGAATAAAAATGAGCGTGCATCAGGCAGAAATTGCATAAATTGTGAGCACATGGAGTAGTAAGCAACTGAGTCATCACTTCGTGGCAAATGAGAAGCAAAACTCTGCAAATGATTAATTGTAAAAGTTTATGTAACTAAAATTCCTATACAAAATGACTTCAAGAAACTGAAACACAGATTACAACATTCGTATTGCTAAAAAAAACTTACCTTAAAGAAGTTTCAGGCTTCATGTCTCTTTCTTCCCTCAGCTGATACAGCTTGCGGCGAAACACAAGCCGCTGATGACTAAATAAAACAAAAAACACATTTCAATCAACACAAACAACAAACCAGATACACATACAAACACAACTACTTTATTATATCATAAAACCCTAAATCAATGACCATCAACACTTAAACTTACAGTGTCTGAGCATCGGAACCAAGACCAGATAGACCAAGGAAAAGCTTATCATGAATCTCCAAAATACGTTGGCCTATGATTTGAATCATCAAGTAGATAATAAAACCCTAAATCAATGACCATCAGCACTTACACTTACAGTGTCTGAGCATCGGAACCAAGACCAGATAGACCAAGGAAAAGCTTATCATGAATCTCCAAAATACGTTTGCCTATGATTTGAATCATCAAGTAGATAAGGCATACCGATTCAGGAGTCATCACAAATGCTCATTGTGGATTTGAAGATGAGAAAACCCCTACTTATATTAATCATCTACTTTATTTATTATATACAAACTTATAAATTAAAAAAAAATCAAATGTTACCTGAGATATACCAAAGCTATAAGAACTTAAATAAATTTTATTTTTCTCATTAAAGCATTTCATCAAACACTTGGTATGCATGAATTGATAAAAGTTCCACCACGTATCATGCCCTGTTGCAGACATGAAGATATGATGACAAATTTATTAAAAACAGAACCTTGATTAGTAAAACATCATAAACATATACAAGCTACGATTCAATTCCCTTAAAACATAAATTAGATTGTCCAATAAGAACAATGATGTATACAGGTAGAGTGGTTCACAATATTTAATAGTGTACATCAAGTGTGACTTACCACTCACTTCATCAATCGGTGACTGCGTCGTTGACTGAGGGCAGACAAACGAAACCAACACCGGAAACTGAGAAGCAAAACAATGATTAAAGAGGATATAGAATCATAAGTTTTAAAGGAAATAACGGCGACTTGAAAGTCTAGTAACTAACCCGACTCATACCATGTCAACTAATAAATATATACATTTGCAATGGAGTTTTTCAAATCTTGAAGTATTTGGTTTCACTTTATAAATCGTGATCCATCGTCTTGTCTTTGGTTGCAAAGGATTTGTGAAGAAAAAAACCCTAATTTGCAGAGAGAGAGAGAAAGGGAGAGAGAGGATACAGAGAGCGAGAGAATGGTTGTTCAACAGAGAAGGGAGAGAGAGGGAGACTGAGATAAATGTAATTTTGGTGGAGAGAGTAGATATTTAGGTTTGAATTTCAAATTTTAAAAGTGGTATTCAAATTATGATTTGAGAGAGACAGGGGCATGCAATTCAAATTTCCCCCCAATATACTTATTATTAATTTAGAAAATTAGAAACTAAATTTAACTTAATACAATATATATTAACATTTTATGACATCATAGTTATCGATAGCGAATAGCGACAAATAGCGACAACGTACCTATATGCTACGTAGCGATAGCGATGAAATAACGCCCGCTATTTCGGGTTTAGCGATAATATAGTTAAAAATTTAAGAAATAAAACATAGCTATCTACATAACTCTTTTTTTATATATAACGTTAGTTTAATACCTTTTATATATAAATTTATAAGTTTATGGACCAAATGTAAGCCAGTGAAAATAGAGGGGGTTAAATGTTAAAATACCCAAACTAATTTTACAAGTTTTAATGACTAAATATAACCTAATGAAAAATAGAGGGGTTAAATGTTAAAATCCATAAAGTTATCTAACCCTAGAAAAAGGCTCAGACGCAACAAAACAAGAAAAAAGGCAGCCGCTCTTCTCCTCTTCTTCTTCTTCATAGCTTCCGGCAAGTTTCAGGCAGAAATAGCAGGTTTCTGGCCGGAGCAACAAATAAAAAAACGCAGCCTCTCTTCTCTTCTTCTTCTTCATTGTTTCCAGCAAGTTTCCGGCAGAAATTGCAGGTTTCCGGCCGCTATTTTCACGCTATTAAGCGCTATACACCATATAGCGACCATGTCTCGCCTCGCCACGCTATTCGCGATAGCGGTCGCTATGGCCGCTATCGATAACTATGTTTGACATCATCATTTATGACATCATCAGATCCTACGTGGCATGCCTGTATGATTGACAAGTACCAAAATTTACATCAGCATTACTTCTCCATTTATAGATAAGTAGATAGATTACGCACAAATCACGAGAGTACAAGATAATCACTATTAAACATTCACTGACCAAAGAGACTTTGAGATAAGGGGAAATGCTCACTGCCATGGCTGCTGTGCATGAGTCGGAGCTTCGGCAACCACCGCTGTCGTTGGCTCTGTCACCACGACCTCCGTTGAAATCCGTCGTCTCTGCTGCACCAGCCTCGAACCAGAACAACAGCCACCACCACTCTTATTTCAATTGTAATCCCAACACTAATCAGCAACACGGATCCAATAGTTTTCAGACTCGAACTAAAGAAGGAGCTGAGCTTACCCGTTTCATCTCGACCACGTCGTATCGTCACCATAGTAGACGTCACCTCCCCGGAACTTGAACCGCAGCCACCACATCCATGTCGCCATTATCATCATCAACATCCACTTCAGTCATCATCACCATTGCTGCTGCTGCCGGCCGGCCGCACCGCCGCCGCTGGCGGTTCTGTTTCCGTCACCAGCTCATTCTCTCTCTCTCTCTCTCTCTCTCTCTCTGCCGATATGTAAGGGGTTTGGTAAGATTAGAGGAGGGGTTTGTGGGTGTCTAGCCGGATAGAAGAAGGGGCGCCGAAGATGGTGCCGGAAGCAGCTCTGGTGATCGGTCAGGAGGAGGAAGGGATGTGTGTGCGGCTAATATGATAATTTAGGGTTTTGGTGTTTCAAAGAAAGGGGAGGTTTATTAAAGTGGGTATATATATATGGGGTATGGTTTTAGGGGTTAAGGTAAGTTTGGTTGGGTTGGGGCCGTGTGTACGGATCTGAAAAAAAAATACCGTGTGTCTTATTTAACGATCTGGCACGTGTGATTAATGATTAAGTATAATGGAAATTATATATATTTTTAAAGTGAATATGTTCGGCTTGGGTTAGTTGTTTAACGATACGTTCCTCTTGACGTAGTTATTATTATTTAATAATAATAATAATAATAATAACAATAATAATAAGAATAGTAATAATAATAATAATAAAATGCCCTTCTCTCGATGATCGGGATCGAGAGTACGGCTTGTCACATTCTCCCCATGTTACAAGAATTTCGTCCTTGAAATTTAAGCTAATATATACGACACGTTCTTACCTATAAATTTGTTAATAACCTTATGGTCGCACGTAGGCACACATAGCTTCACGAAAGTTTACAAAACGAATCATGCAAGCCCCATGGCACTTAAAGTCATGTATCATGTAAAGTCACATAATTCGCATAACATGAGAATTCACATAGCTTACACTTATTTCACATAACAGGGGACATCACATAAATTATATTTATTTCCACAGGAATACGTATACTGTGTTGCGAGTGCATGTGAAATTTTTGAGACACCAGGTATATCTGAAGTCAAACAAGACGCCTAAGTGAATACATAAGTTTAACGGAGTTAACGGGGTTTGTGTTCACCCTGTGAAGGCCGGGTGTCACATCATCCCCTAGTTGAAAGAATTTTCGTCTCGAAAATTTAAAGTACAAGATTAAAAAAAACGATGCTGGAAATTGCTGCTAGAGGGGGGGGGGGGGGGGTGGGGGTGTCAAGATGTAAGACAATATATCGAGATGAGTTAAAATCAAATAACAAAATTTAGGTGACAGTTGATGCCAATTTAGAAGTGTCATTCGTACGAATAACCTACCAAGTGTTATACAAACTTCGGCGATGGAACGATCAACCGTCGGGCAATGAATCGATCCTAGTGAGAGTGGGTGCACGTAAGTGTGACCACCAGAAATCATGAAGAGTTTCTCACAACGTAAGTATGCACGGAGTTCGAGAGATGGCGAAATTCTCGAGATTGCGCTACGGTAATGAAGTTCGAGGATCCAGATCCCTCTCACGAAACAGATAAAATAGCATGCTGTTTAGAAGCCAAGCATAGCTATCGTCGGTGGGGGGGGGGGGAATCAAACGTTAAGAGCTGTAGTAAGGGGGTTACTACGACTTGGAGAGGTTGTGATATACTTGTTCAAGACTGTGACAACCAGCACTTTTCTGGTAACTTCCGTACATCTTAATAACCATTTACATTATCCAGTTATGTGTTTAAACGTCATTATTGCACGCCAACATCTCATACATTTAGAAATATCGTTGATTTCATTTTTATGATGCATATTATACATTTTACCTGTCGCGATTTGAAACACTTACCTGTGAGATTCATAGTACTAACATGGTCGGCACTTAGCTTAACGACAAATTTAGGGCTTAGACGAGAGTCCAACGTCAATTATATATTAAATCTTAGATGGGAAAATAAGGATATATGATAACACTTTCTGAAAAGCATACTAGCACCAAAAACTGTCCGCAACAACCTATAAACGAAACTTCCAGCAAATTCCAGCATTGGGAAGTCTATATAGCATCCTGAAATGATGTTAAACCTCACAATTCATTTGAAAAACCTTGAAAGTATTATCTTGATACATAAATTTATTATATCATACACACTTCACAACATAACATCTTGATAACCCGATGACGAAGCGAGCAACCGAAACATGAACTAGGCATACCATATGAACTAGTTAATTCATTGACATTACAAGGCTAGTAGAGACACTCAACACCTCATGACACTTAAAAAATCCCTCAAACAAAATTTCCATTAAACAAACTTAACTTGTTGACATATTAAAACACTTAACATAATATTTGCCAAACAAAACCCCCCATTTGACCATCATGACCGTCCCCCATGGTGAGGGCCCCACTTGGTGTTGTTTTTTGGTCAACCTTGGTCCATTAGAAGTCAAAGATGCCATTATCCTAATTAAACACATGTTTTTAAGGTTTTAAGCTAGATCCCACCCTACTAAGTTATGGGGTTGGTGAGATTTGATAGAAAAAGGATCTTAGAAAGAGATGATAACTACCTAATCACTTCAGCAATCCCCTCATTTGTTTTCATCCTAAATTCAAACACCACAATCTTATCCTCCCTCTCTCCCACCTACGGCCACACTAAACCCACCATCACTCCCACTCTTCAACTTCTTTCAAGTAATCTCAAAGGTTCCCATGGGAGGAGCCCAAGAATCGTTTCAAGGTGCATCTACCCATCATCTAGTCTTCATCTTCATCTTCTTTGTTCTTGTGCTTCATCCCTAGCTTTGTGCTAGTTGTGAGTATTCTTAACCATTCTTTTTACTTCACATTGTTGATATATTATTAATGTACAAATAAACCACCAAGAACTCTCACTTTAAAAAGGATTAACATCATAAAAACAAGCAACAAAACTTAAAGAAAACAAGTGTTCTTGATATGGCTATGAAGATGCTGATTGTTTATTTTGTGTAGTGGATGATGTTCACCACATGTATACTTGTTAGATGATGATTAAAGTGTAGTTCTAACATGTGTACATGAAGATCTTACAAGATCTATGATGAACAAGGTTGATGAACATGATGAACCTGAAATGATGTTCTTGAAAAGTTGTTAAAAAGAATACATATGTTTTGTTAAATCTTTAAGTATGAATGAAAATAAGATGACAAAATAATTTTTTTACAAGTATGTAAAGGTATGAATCTTTAGAAAGAAAGATTAAGCAAGTTGTGGTTTTCTTTAAAAGAAAATACATGTTCATACCAATGTATCTATGTTCATCATCCTAGCTATTTAGTTTGTTAAAATTGTTACTTGATGTAGTTGTGGAAAATTGTTGACTTTTAAAAAGAAAAGGATATGTTCTTGAAACATAGAAAACCCCTAAATTTAGGGTGGCTATGGCCGATTTTTTTTAAGAATTTTGTACTAGAAAAATGCAATTTCTAACAAAGTCTTTAACAAGTATATTGTTAAGAATGATAAATATAAAAATTCCCACACTTATATATAAAAGAATGCAAGCTAGAAGATATGGTTTTTCTTAAAATAAAATGCATTTAAATATATATTTTAGGAAAATATATATTTAGTAATGGTCACCATTATGTGCTATGTGTATATTGTTTGTATTAGTTATATGTAAAAACTAGGAATTTGAAAATAATGATACAAATAAATACCATACAATGCACTTTGGCAAATAAAGGCGCACAAGTATACACATACTCATGCCTTGGATACAAATTATGGACGATTCGGACACTTGAACAAATAAACGGACTATATTAGTATTTCGGACAAAAATATATATTCTAACGAGGCTGGGTAAACTACATTTTCAAAACCGAACAAGTGATGAAATATATTTACAAGCATACAAGATAGGCTACATTCTAGTCAATTTTTGAAAATGTATTATTTTTGAAGTATATAAAGATATGTATTTCATAACATCTTAAAAATACATTATTTGGTGGAAAACTAAGAAGGTAGATATATTTTCTTGAACTAATCTTAAAAGTGGAATATTTTCAAGATAAATATAAATACCTACATTCACCAAGCCTAAGGTATACATTCATATGAACACATACTAAAAATATATATATTTTAAGAATACGAAATCGCGTATAATACATACAAGAATTTACGCATTCCTATGCCTACAAATACATGTCAACTTATATCACCAACACTTGGTGAAAATACAACTACACAAGTATTGCATATAATCACAAAGACAAATGAATAATTATTTATCTAGACTTGTTAAGAATAGATTATTTTAACAAAACCTCTTGTAACTACAAATACTACATAAAATGGTGCATTCAAGCAAGCAATACGAGTAGGGGTGTAAACGAGCCGAGCCGAGCCCGAGCTCGACCAGGCTCGAGCTCGAGCTCGTTTAACATATGAAAGCTCGAGCTCGAGCTCGGCTCGATTCGAGCTTTATTTTTAAAGCTCGAGCTCGGCTAGAAGGTAATTTTTCAAGCTCGAGCTCGGCTCGGGCTCGACTCATTTAGTATTTATTAATTAATTTATATTAATTATAATTATTATTATACATATAATTTAGTTATTTATTTATATTTAGATAAATGATAATTATTATTATATAAATATATGTTTATTATATTAATAAAAAATATATAAATAGAAAGCTCGATTAGGCTCGCGAGCCGGCTCGAGCTCGATAAGCGAAGCTCGGGCTCGGGCTCGTTTAGTAAACGAGCTTGTTTTTAGGCTCGGGCTCAAGCTTGAGCTCGTTTAAGCTCGGCTCGTTCGAGCTTTTTTTCGAGCCGAGCTCGAGTAGCTCGGCTCGTTTGCACCCCTAAATACGAGTTAAATTATGATATTTTGACTAAAGTATCAAACTTGGAATTGCACTAAAACGATGGTTGTGGATTATGGTTAAACAAGAGGATATATTTTAAGTATATGAAAATATATTATTTCTAACATCCATCGGTTTAAATAAGAAGAGACCCGAGTACAAGAGGGGCACGACCTTACAAGTAATGAGGACACATACAACTTACTCGTGTCAGACGCGAAGTCGAGAAGGCTAGACCCATTAATACACACAAAATACTAGAATATATATATTTGGTGAAATATATATTAACAATTTAACAAATAATTCATCTAAAATACAATTCAATGAATAACAATTCCATACAAGTCTTAATAAATATTCAAGATGTAGGACCTGTACATAAGTCATTACAAAGACCGAAGTGTGTAACAAGTCTAGGACGTTTGTAGGTCGTGATACAAAACAAGAGAACCACACGTGAGGATATACGCTTTTTACGGAACGCAATCATGTGAGTTCATGTCCCCTTTTCTTCCTAAACGCTTTTCAGTTTTACAACTATCGGGGGAAATACATGTACAACGGTATGATAAGCTAGGGAATGAAACAACTTAGATCATGTGCAAATAGGGTTGTACTTAAGCACCATTAATCTAGTTTAGACCGAGGAACAAAGGGTTAGATCTAACGGGTTTTGGCGAGCCCCACTCTTGGTTTTAAACCCACACAGAAGAGTGCATTTGTGTCACAGTCGAGGGTAATCGGCATAAAATCATCTAGGTTTTGATTGCTTCCTATTTCGTCACACATATTAATGTCCTTGCAAAACATTAATAATCAACTTTCATTGACACTTTACATACCGGTTTTCATATAAATTCATCTCACATTTTACGAATTCATCTTATACAACTAAAACGCATGAACTCGCCAACTTTTGTTGATGTTTTCAACTTAACATGTATTTCAGGAAATTAGTGGACCATGCGGGGAATTTCAAGTCAAGAAACCAAGTTTCAAGACTCCATGCCACCTTTTGAAGGGTTTACCCATTATATGCCGCCTCCTTGCGGTGATATAGTGGTCAAAGCCTTAGCATTTTAAAACTTGCATTTTGATGTATGATGTTATAACAACTTATTTACGTTTGGTGGTTTTGTAAACAATATACTCAACTTTTGTTGTGTTTGAAATGATTATGGCAATGGATTGGAGCTTGTTTTTATTCACTTAGTATGTTCACTTATATTGTATGCAATGAGAATCAATAAGATCACACCCCGCGCTTCTGCTATGAGCGGATGTGACAGATTGGTATTAGAGCTTCGATTTTAGTGAACCAGGATTCCTTCCCGAGTCTAGTCTACAATCACTTGGATCCTCTCACGAAAACCATTTTCACAAGAACAAGAGATTTTCATTGCATAAACATTTTGCAAGGTCCACTACAATAAGTCCATTTCACATAAACCGAGCAAGGACATTAAGTGTCTTAGTCCCTAAATGGTAGACATGAAATACCAAGTTAATCCGCACAACACAAATATGATAAACTTAAAATGAACTTACGTGATTCTTACATTTCATGTGTATATAATAAGTAATAATTAATTATTAATATATATGTCATACACACTATTTTTCTAGGTTGCCATGTCTTCCTCTGAGGGAAGCAACTTATTGGACGACTTAGACCCCATCGAGCTAACATCTGACGATGAGCATGGACCCGAGGTGGTGATCATTACTTCGGACAGCGAGTCAGTCCTGAGGAGGATCCCAACTTTGATTTTGACGACGACATGGATGACTTTTAGCCATTCGCGTTACCTGATGACATGTTCGAGGACGTCCCTCTAGTGGACGATGTGTTAGCCTTACCCCCGTAGCTCAACGACATAGTTATCATTGGCCACCTGGAGGGTGAGCATCTGGTCGAGATCATACCCTATCCCGCTATTCCACTGGCTGTTGTACCCTTTATCATTGATCTCGATGACGATGATGATGGCATCCTTGTTTTTCCCATGGACGACGGGGATGAGGACATCGGAGATGGGGAGGTCTCCGATGTTGTCATTTTAGAGGTTGCATCGCCATTAGTTTCCATCATCGACATCTCCTCATATTCCGAATCTGACCTGGGTGGTCACTCTAGAGACTCAGTTACTTCATCTGCACTCCAGGCCGCTGGCCTGGAGGCGTACCCAGCCGTTAGTGATGATGTTCCATCTGCCTTACCAGATACTCCTGCACCTATCCCGAGTCCTGCTCCCACTCACTCCCCAGCTCGTCCCCCTACTCCACCTACTAATGACACTAGATACCATGCGAGGCCAGTAGGCCGCTCTGCTTCCATACACACCTTACCCCATGACCCATTTAGATCGGAACACTCACCCTGGCAGATTTTCCCTCCCATCATTCTACCACGAGGCAGGTCCTTTTCGCCAGCCGTCACATCCGTCACCACATGTCCCATCCGAGCACCTCTCGACTCGGTATTCTCCACCCCATGTCATGCCCATGTCTGATCCATATCATCCTTCCCACTATTCGGGTTACACTACTGATGATCTTGTGTTGTCCTTGGAGCTCCAGGTCCAGATCCTTTGAAAAAGGGTCTATGAGCTGGAGAAACATGTAGATACCATACCACCACCCCACCCCCACCCCCACCCGCATACCCACCACCAGCTTCACCACCACCCCCAGCAGCACCACCGCCACCTATGCATCAAGATGACCTTGCTTCCCGAGTGCTGGCACTCGAGCAGTAGGTGGGCATGCTGCTCCGTCGAGTCCATGAGCTTGAGGAGGAGGTTGTCCACCTCTGTAGTCTAGTGGTTCCTACACCACACCATCACCTCCCGCACCATAGATTTTTCTTTTGTAGGTATTGTTGGACACGGGAACTAGATACCCGTTTTTGGTGAAGACTATACATCGAGTTTTGAAGGCAACTGGAAGACTGAAGAACATTTATGTGAAGGGCGATTTTGTTATTTTATATGTATTAAGCTTGTAAACTCTTGTGATGTAACCCGAGTACATTTTGTTCCATTACAAAACAATGATGTAACAAGTTGTCTTATTATGTATAAAAACTTGATGTCTTCGATGTGATTGCATTTTAGTTGTTGACTACACTTGTTGTGGTGTGTACGATGTTGGTTATTCGCATGATGGATCGCATAATTATTTGTTTACTTGTTATTTACATAAATAACTATATGCTTGTGTATATAAGAATATTTATTTATAGATTTCAGTCGAAATATTAATTATTAAATACACGCCTAATCTTTATCATTTTATAAATTGGAAGATCATGGCACCGAAAAGAAGAACTGTTCGCCAATGAATTATAAACCTACCCCCACCCCCACCTCCACCTCCATCCCCACCCCCACCGATGCCTAGGACTGAGGAGGAACTGAACTCGCAGATAGAGGAAAGGATATCACATGCTATAGCACTATATGAGGCGACTCGTGCTGAAAATAGCGGTGGAACGTGGGGACCAGGAGGTAATGGACACGGTGGATCATCTGGAGGAAACAATGTTAATGGTAATGATTGGTTGTCTTATTACAACTTAAGCAATTCTTTAAAAATCTATTCGTGCGTTTCATTATTTGCTCATCTTAATCCGTTTTGTGCAATTGGCAGGGTGCACATACAAGCAGTTTCTGGACTGCAAGCCACTGAACTATGATGGCACCGGTGGTACCGTAGCTTTCGTAAGCTGGACAGAGAAAATGGATTCAACCATCCGAATGAGCCAATGTTCCGCAGATTAACAAGTCACCTTTGTCACTGGCCTCTTTATTGACGAGGCCCTTACTTGGTGGAATTTGCAAGTGCAAACTCTGGGCGACAATGTTGCTTATGGAATGACGTGGGAAGACTTGATAGAAAGAATGAGGGAAAAATACTGTTCTCGGGCTGAACTCCAGAAATTGGCGACTGAATTCTGGAATCTTACCATAATCCGGGCAGACATTACGGGGCAGACGCAAAGGTTTCACGACCTATCTCGCGTGATCCCTATCTTGTAACACCGGAATTCAAGCGTATTAAACGTTATATCTGGGGTCTAGCGCCCGAAATTTGAAGCATGGTTGCTGCAGCTAATCCCGCTACAATTACTTAGGCTGTGACTTTGGCCGTGAGTCTCACTGAGGACGCAGTAAGGATGAAAAATTGTCGTTGAAAGGGACGGAGAAAAAGGAATCTCATGTTGAGTCTTCCAGTGATGGAAAAGGAAGTACTCGAACTTCAAGAAGGGAACTCGTGTGAAAAACAACAACTACAACAACCCCAATAATAACAACAACAAATAGAGAGAGACTAACCTGCCTAAAGATGCAAGGGCGTTTGTGGCTGTCACACCCCAACCGATGGCGGAAACATCGGGGCATGGCACTGAGCGAAACAGATTGTCCAGAAGTTTCCATAACAATTATCATTACCAATCAATTTAAAGTAGCATGTCCCATACCATGTCTCAAAAGGTAAACAAATTATTACAGACAAAAATCTAGGCAAATAGTTCTGTTTCGACAACTCAGATTTTTAAATAGAGCAATTGTTTATCTGCTTCTAGAGACTCTTGATTTAATTTGTACAGACAGCTATTTGTTGGCCTCTAGAGCCTTATTCTAGCCTCGATTTCCTAGCAGATGTGCATCCTAAGCACCTGTCACATACGTTAAAATAAAGTCAATACATATAATGTAAAGGTGAGCATACAAGTTTGATAATAGCATATAGAGTTCGAAATTCATTTACGCATAACCAGCACGTACACATAGTGAAATGAAGCACGTTAGTTATCGACATAGATCCATCGATACCAATGACTGCGGGTTGACTGCCTGAGGCAGTTCGTAATACATGATTACCACCGTAATCCATGCAAGTAATTGTCCTTAACAACCCCTGCGAACAGGTTCTGAGTCCAAACTATAGTACTATCGTTGCTAAGGCAGGTAGAAAGCATTCCATGTGTAAACATAACAAACAAGCATTCATAAGCCACGTATAACATGCATTAACGGTTAGCGTTCAAATAGTATTGAGTAGTGTGTTTGTTGTGATTTGAATATTCGTAACGTATGTAACACCCAAAAGTGCGTAAAGAAAAAAGGGATCGAGTATACTCACAGCGTTGATGGATTGAAGGGAGCGCTAGAGAGTAAGGTTAGCCTGAACAGATCGATAATATAACGATAAGTGACGCGTAACACGATGCATGACGTAAGTGGTTCGGACAACAGTTTGGTCGGATGGTAATCCGACCGGATGGTCCAGTCGTGTGGATGACAATCCGTTTGGATGGTCATCCGGTCGGACAGGTTGTCCGGTCGGATGACTATTCGAGTGGATTGTTTCTTCCTTTGGTAAGGATATGCTTGTGTATGATGGCTTGTCCTTTGAAGTTTTCGTTGTAGCATTTTGAAAACATTGAAGTATCTCTACCTTTCAGGTCGGTCGATCAGACGGTCAGTCGTGCGAACGACAATCCGCTCGGATGATTTATCCGGTCGAACGGCGACTCGAGTGGCGAGGTTACTTAGTGAGAACAAATCCACAGCAGGTTGTCACTCGATCGAACAGCGGTCCGGTCGGGTGGCATCCTTAGTGCATTGAACATGTTGAAAATTGTTTAAGTCCAAGTATCTCATGATACGAAGAGTAATTCGGTCGGATGGTAGTCCGATCGGATAGCAATTCGTTCAATACTCGAACTTCAGATAAAGTTGATTAAGTGTGGGACCCAAGGTGTAAGCCGTTCGGATGACCTAGTCGCTCGGATGGCTTATCCGTTCGGACAGTAGTCCGGTCGGATAGCACTTCGTGCTGGTCATTCCGTTTGTCCTTCACTTGGCCGTTTTGATTGTTTGTTGCTTTTATCGAGATGTTTTGACAACGTGCTAACCAACAGAACCCCATCTTGACCCAAGTGACCCGATCAAACAGGAATCACCCTGGTTCGACCAGTTAACCGGTTCAAGACGGTTGTTCTTGGTTAACCCGAAATCGGTGGTCTCGTGAGTAGAATCCAAATCTCGAGCTAGCACAACACCGCGAATGAGTAGAAGGCTAGAACAAGGTCCGATTCTATCGGTTTTGAGTGCATTGAGTGTAAAAGAGTTGAAAGAAAGTTAGAAACCATCTTTCAATCCTTTTCCACCATGAAAGTGTTTAGATCTCTGCAAGATCTTTGTTTATTTGTGTGGAAATCGGTTGGATCCAAGTTGTTCTTGGTGGATTGAAGCCAAAACATGAAGTTTATAAGAACACCATGATGACGTCATCCTAGAACACCTCAAATCTAGCGATTTCACGGTTAAAAGTTAAGATTTAAAAGATAGAAAGGTGTAGGAGTGCGTGTAGATTAAGGAAGTACAAGATTTAGGACGAGATCTTACTAGGATTGAGAGAAATCGAAGAAAAAGGTGAGGAGCACGGGCTGTTCAGACTGAGAGTTTCCAAAAGTAGAAAGAATGAAAGTGACATGGGTATTTATAGAGTTCCAAAAGAGGAAAGCGTTGGCCGGTCGGATGGCATCCCGCCCGGATGACTTGTCCGGTAGGATGTCATCTCGGTCGGATGACACCCTGGCACCATGATCAAGTGGCAGCCCGGTCGGATGGCAATCCGGCCGGATGGCACTTGGTTCGGGTGTTCGGCACGACGATTTTTGAGGTTTTCGATTTCGATTGCGAGCGTTGCGATGCGATGGGTTTTCCTAGTCAAATTACTTTTAGTCCCAACTACTATATCTACATGCAAGCATCCTTATTTCATATTCGCTTTGCGTTTGTGATTCGATTAAGATTGAGTTCGATTGCGATTGAGTTCGATTGCGTTTTCGATTGATTACCACAACATAACATAAATAAACATGCACAAGTAACACATAAGGCACACACACACGTAAGACAATAACCAAAATGCGTAATTCGAGTTGCGAGTGCGATTGCGATTCGATGTCGATTAAATTAGATTGATTTGACTTTATCACATTGTTACTTCCTATAGTTCACAGTCGTAAGTCGATTAAATAGCGAACAACATACGTCGATTATTGTGATTATTGACCCTTACTCCACATAATACAACTAAAATAAACACATAAAAGAATTCACTACAAGTCAAGTCGCGCGAAATCGGTCGTTGACTTTGACCTTGACTTTGACTTTGACTTTCGAAAACACTGGGTGTTACAGCCTCCCCTTGTTTAGGAAATTTCATCCCGAAATTAGGCCGAAGCCATAACAAACAACTGTGGGTACTTCGCCTTCATGTCGCTTTCTAGTTCCCAAGTGAACTCTACGCCTCGTTTGCCTTGCCATCGGACCTTTGCAATAGGAATGCGCGAGCGTCTGAGCTGCTTGGTTTGGCGATCCATGATTTCGACAGGCTTCTCCACGAAGTGTAGTGTTTCGTTTACTTGAAGGTCGTCGAGAAGTACAATTAAATCATGCTCAGCCAGGCACTTTTGGAGGTTTGACACGTGGAAAGTCAGGTGGACGTTACTAAGTTCCTCCGGTAGTTCGAGTCTGTAGGCGACTTTTCCGATCCTTTCCAGAATCTTAAAAGGTCCAACATATCGAGGCGCTAATTTCCCTTTCTTGCCGAATCTGACCACACCCTTCCAAGGTGATACCTTTAGGAGTACGTAGTCGCCAACGTCAAATTCAAGGGGCTTGCGTCGTCTATCGGCGTAACTTTTCTGTCTACTTCGAGCTTTCAACAAGTTGTCTCGAATATGGAGGACTTTCTCAGTCGTTTCTTGTAATAGCCCGGGACCGGTTAATTGTGAGTGACCGATCTCGTGCCATACAATAAGCGATCGACATTTTCTTCCGTATAAAGCCTCGAATGGTGCCATTTGAATGCTGGAATGATAACTGTTGTTATACGAGAATTCGACTAGCGGCAGGTATTTTCCCAATTACCACCGAAGTCTATGACACACGAACGGAGCATGTCTTCAAGAGTACGAATCGTTCTTTCAGTCTGACCGTCGGTTTGAGGGTGGAATGCGGTACTTAGATTAAGCGATGTACCGAGAGCCGTTTGAAATGTTTCCCACAGTTGTGAGGTAAACCGAGCATCACGATCAAAGATGATGTCGCGAGGCGTCCCATGATTACAAATGATCTCGTCGGTGTAGATTCGGGCTAATCGTTCTACCTTGTAGTCTTCCCATATTGGCAAGAAGTGGGCTGATTTAGTCAAACGGTCAACGACAACCCAAATGCTGTCGTGACCTGATGACGTGTGCGGAAGTTTTGTTATGAAGTCCATAGCTATACTCTCCCACTTCCACATAGGGATCGGCGGTTATTCGAGTAAGCCAGAGGGTCTTTGGTGTTCGGCCTTAACCCTTGCACAAGTCAGGCACTTTCCAACGTAGAGAGCAATATCCCTTTTCATGCCCGGCCACCAGTACTTGTAGCGAAGGTCCTGGTACATTTTGTTGGCACCGGGATGGATAGAATACCGGGATTTATGGGCTTCGTCCATCAAAATCTGTCGTAAATCGGTCCGTTTAGGGATCCAAATTCGGTCCAGAAAGTGGAATATCCCATTCGACTTACTCACAAGCTGGGCTCCATCGTGGTAGATTCTTTACTTCTTCAGAGTGCGTTCATTAAAACATGAATGCTGAGCTTCATGGATGATGGTTTCGAGGTCGTATTGGGCTTGGACGTTACGAGTGCTAAGCAGATAGCTCCGTCCGCTGAGTGCGTCAGCAACAACATTTGCTTTGCCTGGGTGATAACGAATCTCACAGTCGTAATCGTTGAGAAGTTCTACCCATCGGCGTTGACGCATATTAAGTTCCTTCCGATTAAAGATATGTTGTAGGCTCCTATGATCGGTGAAGATCGTACACTTAGTACCATACCGGTAGTGTCGCCAAATCTTTAACGCAAAAACAACCGCGCCTAGCTCGAGATCATGGGTTGTATAGTTCTTCTCGTGGATTTTGAGCGGACGAGATGCGTAAGCTATAACCTTGTCTCGCTGCATAAGGACGCAACCAAGACCAAGGTTGGAAGCATCACAATAGACAATGAAATCGTCGTTTCCGTCGGGTAATGTGAGAACAGGAGCATTGCAAAGCATGTGCTTCAGGGTTTGGAAAGCAGATTCTTGTTCACTTTCCCAAACAAAAGGCTTGTCTTTATGCATGAGAGCGGTAAGCGGTACTGCGATCTTTGAGAATCCTTCGATAAATCGTCGATAATAGCCCGCTAGTCCGAGAAAAGAACGGACTTCGGATGGGTTCTTAGGTGTAATCCAACTCTTAACCGCTTCAATCTTCGCAGGATCGACATGAATACCTTGACTATTGATAATGTGACCTAGAAACTGAACCTCCTCCAACCAGAATTCACACTTGGAGAACTTGGCATAGAGTTGATTCCCCTGGAGTAGCTCGAGAACCAAACGTAGATGTTGCGCGTGTTCGGCTTTCGATTTGGAATAGATCAAGACATCATCGATGAATACGATGACGAAACGGCCGAGATATGGTTTACACACGCAATTCATCAGATCCATGAAAACTGCGGGTGCGTTGGTTAAACCAAAGGGCATAACAACGAATTCGTAATGGCCATAACGAGTGCGAAACGCGGTTTTGGGTATATCCTCCTCTTGAATGCGTAGTTGGTGATACCCTGAGCGTAGATCGATCTTCAAGAAACATGTAGCACCTTGTAGCTGATCAAACAAATCGTCAATGTGGGGTAGGGGATAGAGGTTCTTGATAGTTAACTTATTCAATTCCCGATAGTCGATGCACATCCTGAACGACCCATCCTTCTTTTTGACGAAAAGGACTGGCGCGCCCCAAGGAGAGGTGCTCGGGCGAATGAAGCCTTTCTCAAGTAATTCCTGGAGTTGGTTTGAGAGTTCACGCATTTTAGACAGTGCGAGTCGGTAAGGAGCTTTGGCAATAGGGTTGCCTCCAGGAATGAGGTCGATACGAAAGTCGATATCACGACTTGGCGGAAGTCCGGGAAGATCCTCCGGAAAAACGTTAGGAAATTCTCGAACCACTGGGACATCGTTTACACTAGGTCTTCCTTTCTTTTCCTTCTCCGCTACTACAATGTTAGCCAAGAAAGCTCTGTATTCCTTGCGGAGGTACTTGCTAGCTTGGACACACGACATGAGCTTGAGACCCTTCGAAGCGGTTTCACCGTAGACACATAATAAATCTCCCTTTGCGAGCGAGAATCGAATCATCTTATCGAAGCACACAACTTCAACATGGTTTTCGCGAAGAAAGTCCATGCCTACTATAACATCAAAACTTCCGAGTTGCATCGGAATAAGGTCGATTGGGAAGATGTGATTGTTGAGCTCGAGAGTACAATCACGGAGAACAGAATTAACGGAGACAGTTCTTCCAGTGGCGACTTCAACATCGAACGTCGAGGAGAGTTGGGAGCGTTTACGACTAAGGAGCTTCTCGAATTCGAAGGACACAAAGCAATTATCGGCTCCAGTATCTAATAAATACCATTCACAAGGAACGTACCATTGACCACGTTGTTGTCGGCTTGGGCTTGGCGCACGTTGATGTTGAAAGTTCGTGCGCGTGCTGCTTGTTGCTGTTGCTGCTGGTGTTGCTGCTACTGCTGAGGCTGCTGTTGCTGGGGCTCTTGTTTCACAACCCTGTTTGGGCACATGTTGGCGAAATGGTTAGGATCACCACATGCGAAGCAGGCTCTGGCGTTGACCGCGGTTGCCGGAGGAGCTTGTTGACCCTGAGGGGCGGTGAGTAGAGCTTGATGAGCAGGAGCTTGTCGAGCACGGCAGTTGGTAGTGAAATGGCCGTACATATTGCAATGAGCACAAAAACGGCAAGCAATGGTAGTCGGGTGGTGGTAGGTACAAGTAGGGCAAAGTGGGTGTGGCCCAGTGTATGCATGCTTAGCAAGCGGTGCATTTGCCACGGACGCCGCTACTTGACGCTGTTGGGCTGGCACAACTTGTATCGGTGCAGCAGTGATCGCACAGTTCTTGTTGCTGGAGCTGTTCTTTCGCTTGTTCTTTCTCTTGTTGCTCGATGCGGTGGTGGTTTCCGCAGTTGGTGCGGCGGTGGTAGATTGATGCAGGTGCTTTGAGGTTTTATCCCAGACACCAGCCTTGACCCGCTTGTCGTTGATTTCAGCGGCCAGTAGGTAGGTCTCTTCGATCGTCTTAGTCTTAGCCGCTTGCACGAAATCTGCAACACAGTCAGGCAGGGCTTGGATATACTTCTTGATTGACATGTCTGGAGTCTTGACTTGGTCAGGGCAGATGATGCTGAGTTGTTTGAAGCGAGCAGTGAGAGCAGCATTTTCACCTTCCTTCTGCTTTATGTGCCAGAATTCATCTTCTAACTTTTGGCGCTCATGAGGAGGGCAGAATTCTTCCAGCATGACCTCCTTGAGTTCGTCCCACGACAGACCGTAGGCTGCATCATTCCCTTGTTTGTTTCTCTCGGCCGTCCACCAGTCTAGTGCGCAGGACTGAAAGACGCTGGTAGCATTTAGAGTGCGGAGATCATCTGGGCAACCGCTCTGTCGTAGAGTGACCTCAATGGAATCAAACCATTGGATCAACGCTGTAGGGACTTCCTCCCCAGTGAATTCCTTTGGCCCACAGGACTTGAACTGCTTGAAATTGAAGGCAGCTTTGGGAGTAGCTTTAGGAGTTTCGGTTCTAGACTCCTCAGATGATTTGCTGACGTTCTCGTAGACATCACTCACGGCTTTTGCTACTTGTTTAGCGATGATAGCAGTAAGACGTTTGTCTCTCTTTTCTTGACGAGAAAGTGGTGGGTGGCGGGATCCAGATGACATTGTCTGCAACAGACATCGTCACAGGACTCAATACAATGTGCTCGAATCTCACCTCACACGTCTGCTACTTACTAAAGCTTAGGAACACGCAATGTAACACGTATCACATAAACACATAGACACATAATCACATATTCACATAAACACAGAAGCACATAACACATAAGCACGTAGAGCACAGAAGCACAGAAGCACATACGCATTTAGTCACCCGAGGTACATATAGAGACACGTAGAGCATTCTGACTACCTCAGAATACAGTAACCTATCATTCACAGTTTGCGAGGGTTCGAGTATAACGATCGCATTTAGTATATCGAGTAGTGTAGTGTAAGCGTATAACATAGCATGTGGTCGTCCACAATTTAGCGATTTGTTAGCGATGTGTAGTGTGTTGTGTGATTAGCGGAAACAAAGAGGCGTTAGATCGAAACCAGTGGTATCTCAAAACGCTAACAAATAAACATAAAACACATAAAATCAACGAGTCATCAGAGTCAACAGTTGCGGGCTCAAAATCGAAACACATAATAATCGAGAGATAGATTGTCTGCGGCTGTTAGACTTTGACTAACCAAAGTGGTTCGACTATTCACAAGGGCTTGTCGTGACTTCAGCTCGTTGGAGTCCGTCGAGACTTTGGTGAGAGTTTGAAAAAAAGCGGAACATGTCGTCAAGGTTAGGGTTTCACCCCTGGCTTAACAACTTTGTCCCTGTTTTGATAAAATAGAGGAGATTATTCATCAAAATACGGATTTCACTCCTGATTTGGCATAATTCTCCCCGTTTGTAAATAAAAATGCGGGTTGATCAAGCAACTTATTCGAGAGTTTGCGGCTTTCACACCTAATCTCAACTTAATTAATTGCTCGTTCATAGCTGAAAATTCGAGTGCAGTGGTAGTGTAGCATAAGCGAGAATAGCGAGAAATAGTGGTAAACTTATACATAGTCTCTAACGGATATGCACAAGTTGGTATGTTGGTTCCTAACTATAGACTAGGTCTCTAAGACATCGACCCGGACTAGGTCGAGTCTTGCCTAATTCCCTATAGTTATGGCTCTGATACCAATCTGTCACACCCCAACCGATGGCGGAAACATCGGGGCATGGCACTGAGCGAAACAGAATGTCCAGAAGTTTCCATAACAATTATCATTACCAATCAATTTAAAGTAACATGTCCCATACCATGTCTCAAAAGGTAAACAAATTATTACAGACAAAAATCTAGGCAAATAGTTCTGTTCCGACAACTCAGATTTTTAAATAGAGCAATTGTTTATCTGCTTCTAGAGACTCTTGATTTAATTTGTACAGACAACTATTTGTTGGCCTCTAGAGCCTTATTCTAGCCTCAATTTCCTAGCAGATGTGCATCCTAAGCACCTGTCACATATGTTAAAATAAAGTCAATACATATAATGTAAAGGTGAGCATACAAGTTTGATAATAGCATATAGAGTTCGAAATTCGTTTACGCATAACCAGCACGTACACATAGTGAAATGAAGCATGTTAGTTATCGACATAGATCCATCGATACCAATGACTGCGGGTTGACTGCCTGAGGCAGTTCGCAATACATGATTACCACCGTAATCCATGAAAGTAATTGTCCTTAACAACCCCTGCGAACAAGTGCTGAGTCCAAACTACAGTACTATCATTGCTAAGGCAGGTAGAAAGCATTCCATGTGTAAAGACAACAAAGAAGCATTCATAAGCCACGTATAACATGCACTAACGGTTAGCGTTCAAATAGTATTGAGTAGTGTGTTTGTTGTGATTTAAATATTCGTAATGTATGTAACACCCAAAAGTGCATAAAGCAAAAAAGGATCGAGTATACTCACATCGTTGATGGATTGAAGGGAGCGCTAGAGAGTAAGGTTAGCCTGAACAGATCGATAACATAACGATAAGTGACGCGTAACACGATGCATGACGTAAGTGGTTCGGACAGCAGTTCGGTCGGATGGTATTCCGACCGGATGGTCCAGTCGTGTGGATGACAATCCGTTCGGATGGTCATCCGGTCGGACAGGTTTTCCGGTCGGATGACTATTCGAGTGGATTGTTTCTTCCTTTGGGAAGGATGTGTTTGTGTATGATGGCTTGTCCTTTGAAGTTTTCATTGTAGCATTTTGAAAACATTGAAGTATCTCTACCTTTCAGGTCAGTCGATCGGACGGTCAGCCAAGCAGATGACAATCTGCTCGGATGATTTATCCGGTTGGACGGCGACTCGAGTGGCGAGGTTACTTAGTGAGAACAAATCCACAGCAAGTTGTCACTAGATCGAACAGCGGTCCGGTCGGGTGGCATCCTTAGTGCATTGAACATGTCGAAAATTGTTTAAGTCTAAGTATCTCATGATACGAAGAGTAATTCGGTCGGATGGTAGTCCGATCGGATATCAATTCGTTCAATACTCGAACTTCATATAAAGTTGATTAAGTGTGGGACCCATGGTGTAAGCCGTTCGGATGACCTTATCGCTCGGATGGCTTATCCGTTCGGACAGTAGTCTGGTCGGATAGCACTTCGTGCTGGTCATTCCGTTTGTCCTTCACTTGGCTGTTTTGATTGTTTGTTGCTTTTATCGAGATGTTTTGACAACGTGCGAACCAACGGAACCCCATCTTGACCCAAGTGACCCGATCAAACAGGAATCACCCTGGTTTGACCAGTTAACCGGTTCAAGACGGTTGTTCTTGGTTAACCCGAAATCGGTGGTCTCGTGAGTAGAATCTAGATCTCGAGCTAGCACAACACCGCGAATGAGTAGAAGGCTAGAACAACGTCCGATTCTATCGGTTTTGAGTGCATTGAGTGTAAAAGAGTTGAAAGAATGTTATAAACCATCTTTCAATCCTTTTCCACCATGAAAGTGTTTAGATCTTTGCAAGATCTTTGTTTATTTGTGTGGAAATCGGTTGGATGCAAGTTGTTCTTGGTGGATTGAAGCCAAAACATGAAGTTCATAAGAACACCATGATGACGTCATCCTAGAACACCTCAAATCTAGTGATTTCACGGTTAAAAGTTAAGATTTAAAAGATAGAAAGGTGTAGGAGTGCGTGTAGATTAAGGAAGTACAAGATTTAGGACGAGATCTTACCGGGATTGAGAGAAATCGAAGAAAAAGGTGAGGAGCACGGGCTGTTCGGACTGAGAGTTTCCAAAAGTAGAAAGAATGAAAGTGACATGGGTATTTATAGAGTTCGAAAAGAGGAAAGCGTTGGCCGGTCTGATGGCATCCCGCCCGGATGACTTGTCCGGTCGGATGTCATCTCGGTCGGATGACACCCTGGCACCATGATCAAGTGGCAGCCCGGTCGGATGGCAATCCGACCGGATGGCACTTGGTTCGGGTGTTCGGCGCGACGATTTTTGAGGTTTTCGATTTCGATTGCGAGCGTTGCGATGCGATGGGTTTTCCTAGTCAAATTACTTTTAGTCCCAACTACTATATCTACATGCAAGCATCCTTATTTCGTATTCGCTTTGCGTTTGTGATTCGATTGCGATTCGAGTTCGATTGCGTTTTCGATTGATTACCACAACATAACATAAATAAACATGCACAAGTAACACATAAGGCACACACACACGTAAGACAATAACCAAAATGCGTAATTCAAGTTGCGAGTGCGATTGCGATTCGATGTCGATTAAATTAGATTGATTTGACTTTATCGCATTGTTACTTCCTATAGTTCACAGTCGTAAGTCGATTAAATAGCGAACAACATACATCGATTATTGTGATTATTGACACTTACTCCACATAATACAAATAAAATAAACACATAAAAGAATTCACTACAAGTCAAGTCGCGCGAAATCGGTCGTTGACTTTGACCTTGACTTTGACTTTGACTTTCAAAAACACGGGGTGTTACAGTGGCCACAAACGACACTGGCCCTAAGAAGTACGCGGGTACTTTGCCCAGTGCGATCGATGCAAATACCACCATTTGGGTGCTTGTCGGGTTATCAAATGTGATAAGTGTAGCAAGAATGGCCACCGTACTGATGCATGTTGGGCAACTGGAACTAGAGGAGGAACAGGGAATGGTAACGGGGGCGGAAACGGAAATTGTAACGGGAACGAAAATGGAAATGGTAATAGGAAAGGTAACGGAAATGGTATTGGGCGTGGGAAAGGCTGATATGGTTGCGGTAGCAAGGACCACTTTAAGAAGGATTTTCCTAAAGAAAATCAAGCTCGCGGTAGAGTTTTTGTGATCGGAGCAAAAGACGCACGCCAAGACCCCAATGTGGTCACTGGTACGTTTCTTATCAACAATCATTTCGCATCCATATTATTTGATACTAGTGCCGATTTTAGCATTATTTCCATGGAATTTAAAAATATACTGGGTGTTAAATCAAGTAAACTAGACGTTCCATACTCCATAGAATTGGCAAATAGTAAATTAGTCGAGTCGAGGGAAGTTGTTAAGGGATGTTCTTTGGAACTGGGCGAGCGGAAATTCAATATCGATCTCTTACCCGTGGAGTTGGGTAGCTTCGACGTAGTGGTTGGCATGGGTTGGCTATCCGATAACCGAGCCGAAGTAGTATGTCATGAGAAGATCATTCGTCTATCACTGTCGAACGAGGAGACACTTGTTATACATGGAGAGAAGCGCGACACCCCATTGCGGATCATCAATTGTATGAAGGCAAAGAAGTGCTTACGGAAGGGTTGCATAGCCTTTCTAGCACATGTCGTTGATAAGAAGACCGAGGAGCCAAAGCTGGCAGATATTCCAGTAGTAGAGGAGTTTCCTAAAGTCTTTCCTGAAGACTTGCCGGGACTACCACCGCAACGACAGGTCGAGTTTCACATCGACTTGGTGCCGGGAGCCCCGCACCTATAGCCAAGTCCTCGTATCGATTAGCACCTTTTGAAATGCAAGAATTATCCACACAACTTCAAGAGTTGTTGGATAAAGGATTCATCAGACCAAGCTTCTCCCCTTGGGGAGCTCCAGTTTTATTTGTGAAAAAGAAAGACGGAACGCTCAAAATGTGCATAGATTACCGAGAGTTGAATAAACTCACCATCAAGAATCGGTATCCGCTGCCGAGGATTGATGACTTATTCGATCAACTACAAGGTTCGAGCTTCTATTCCAAGATTGACTTACGGTTTGGGTATCACCAGTTGTGAATCCAGGAAGAAAGCATACCGAAAAAGGCTTTTCGGACTCGTTATGGTCATTACGAGTTCCTTGTTATGCCGTTTGGTTTAACAAACGTGCCGACAGTCTTTATGGATCTGATGAACCGCGTATGCAAGCCGTATCTTGACAAATTCGTGATAGTATTTATTTACGACATATTAATATACTCACGATTGAAAGATGAGCACGAGCAACATTTGAGAACCATTTTGGGGCTGCTAAAGAAGGAGAAACTCTACGCGAAATTTTCTAAGTGCGAATTTTGGATTCGCGAGGTACAATTTCTCGGTCATGTAGTGAACGAGAAAGGCATACATGTTGAACCGTCAAATATTTAGGTGATTAAGAACTGGGAAGCGCCCAAGACTCCAACTGAAGTCCGATAATTTCTGGGATTAGCGGGATATAATCGGAGGGTTATTGAGAATTTTTCTAAGATTGCTCAACCGCTAACCTCCCTCACACAGAAAGACAAGAAATTTGATTGGGGTGACAAACAAGAAGAAGCTTTTCAAACTCTCAAGGATAAGTTATGCGATGCGCCAATCCTATCACTACCCGACGGTGTTGACGACTTCGTGGTATACTGCGATGCTTCGCGCCAAGGATTGGGTTGCGTACTCATACAACGGGAAAAAGTTATTGCGTACGTGTCACGCCAACTAAAGGTACATGAGAAGAACTATACCACTCACGACCTCGAGTTAGGCGCGGTGGTATTCGCCTTGAAAATATGGCGACGTTACTTTTATGGTACTCAATGTACTATCTTCACAGATCATAAAAGTCTTCAACATATATTCAATCAAAAGGAACTAAATATGCGTCAACGACGTTGGGTGGAATTGTTGAACGACTATGATTGTGAAATCAAGTACCATTCGGGCAAGGCGAACGTTGTAGCGGACGCCTTGAGCCACAAGGAACGGGTTAGAATGTTGAGGGTTCGAGCCTTGGAAATGACGATTCAAATTGATCTCACCACACGAATTCATAATGCACAACAAGAAGCGCTCAAAGGAGAACATATCCGTGCAAAAGTACTTCGGGGCATGGAGAAACGATTAGTGTCGAAAGAGGATGGAACTCTATACTTTATGGGTCGAATTTGGGTTCCACTCTTTGGCGGCCTTCGGGATGTTATTTTTGATGAAACTCATAGGTCCAAGTACTCGATCCATCCAGGATCGAATAAAATGTACCAAGATTTTAAAGAGTAATATTTGGTGGCCTAAACTGAAACGTGACATCACGATTTATGTCGGAAGATGCTTGACTTGTGCGAAGGTTAAGGCTGAGTATCAGAAACCCTCGGGCTTGCTACAACCAGTCACGGCCCCCGACCCGTTTTTACCTGTTTCGGGAGTCGCGTGACAGAAAACCCGTGGTATTATTCTTTAGTTTGGAAGCGGAAATATTAGCAGGATCTTTTAAACTGAAAATGCCCAATTATTTTATTTCACATTTTCGGGACAACCCCGTAGTTTACAATAAAGGAACTTCACGGGAAATTCCTTGCTTTACAAAAACATGTTTATTTATTTTATTTACTGAGCCACATTCTTCAAGATGTAGTGCTACGCGGCACTTTTTCCTGGTTCACAGTAAATCACCTGAAACATGTTTAAAAAGATTTTATCAGCGAGGAAATACTGGCGAGTCATTCATTTTGCACAAAACGACACATTGTTATAAATTACAGCATAAGAGCGATTAAAATGGCCACTATCTTATAATTATGTAGCCCCGTGTCACACCCTGGTGACGATGGTCAAACCACCATTTGGTCCTTTCACCCAATAGTGATGATTATCACTGTTAAAAGTGAGAAACAATAGTAATGAGCACAATACCCCACTTGCCAGTAATTTAAGATAACCAAGACTTAATCCTTGTAACATATAACTGGAAAACATTTAGGTATTGTAGAACACTGTTGATAAAAAGAGAATGACTCACATTGTAAGTTTAGTTGGACAGAACCTTGCCTACTGATTTAGCCTTGTAACCTAGTTAAATAACAATGCACACGAAACTAGGTCAGTAACTTAATACAACATTTACGATAAAATCACGAAATCAAAACCCTCACGACAAATGACAAAGTATAGCCCGAATTCGGGCAGCACTTAAACATCCATCGGATCGGTTTCAATCGATCGGACATTGTATCGTAGCAGGGATCGAGTTAATACCCTCTAATCGTAGCAGCGTCTCGACACCTTATCACTCGTTTTTAAGCAGAATATGGACGTTTTGAACTAAATTTTCGAACACAGAAGCAAGCCCCATGCACGTCCCATTTATACAAATTTTTTAGTCTCTCGCGGACCGTGTAAACATTGAAAGAACCTTACACGGCCCGCAAGGTCCACCCTAGCTAGCGCTAGGGCTGCCGTGTCACGCCGTAGGTCTGCCACGTGTCAGACACGTGGCATGAAGCTGATCTGAGTCATCCGTTGTGCTGTCGAGGCCCGCGTAAGCTTAGCTTAAATCTTACGCGGTCCGCGAGAAGTCCAAAAACTTTGAATTTCTTGGTTTTTCACAAGGGTTAGGTTTTTAGGGGTCCGGGTGTTCACTTACGGGTTGTTTTGGGGGCATTTTTGCAGGTCCTTACACAACCACCCGAGATTCCCGTTTGGAAATGAGAACAGATAACGATGGACTTCATTACAAAATTACCCAGGACCTCGAGATGACACGACATGATTTGGGTAATAGTTGATAGACTAACAAAATTACCCAGGACCTCCCAGAATTTTGCAGAAGTTACAGTACCCCTTACATTTTCCAAAGTGCTTTCTTTTACAGGTACTGCAAAATGGAGCAGTAGAGGATTGCCCGGTTCCCTTTTTCTTGAAATTATTACTTCCACGAAAACCTTGGGTAATCTTTTGGGCCAATTCCTTCTTCTTGTTTTCCTCTCGCGTACGTACCAGACCGTCTGTCAAAGTGTTGGCCAATTCAACCGCATCGTCAATTGTGCGGGGTCTCGCAGCTTTGACGATATCACGAATCTCGCTAATCAAACCCCAAATATAGCGAGAAATAAGTACCGGTTCTGGCGAAGCCAGGGTTGGTACAACTCAAGCATATTCAAAGAATGTCGAAGTATATCCTCGACAGTCAACATCCACCATCCGGTGGTTTAGGAACTTATTTGTCATTTGTTCCTTTTCATATTCGGGACAAAATTTTCTTTCCACCAATCTCTTAAATTCTTCCCAATCCATGGCATAAGCCACATTACTTCCTTTGTCCTGTAGCACCGTGTTCCACTATTCTAACGCCCCTTCTTTAAAAAGGTGCGATGCGTACATAACCTTGTCTTCCTCGGCACATTTACTTATTTTAATTACTGCTTCGGTTTTCTCTAACCAACGCAGTGCAGCAGTTGCCCCTTCATTGCCTGCAAATTTGATCGGTTTACAGGAAAGAAATTCCTTCTAAGTGCAACCACGCGTTGCAGCTTTCAGTTTCTTAAGAAATGGGGCTTGAACCACATCATTATTATTATTTCCGCCTCCATTTACACTGTTACTGAAATTTTCGTCGCGAGTACGTTTGCAGTGGTTGGCTTGTGAAGGTTCAACGGGGTTCTTAACAGCAGCGACGATTGAGGGGATAGCATTAGCTATTCCCTGGGCAACGATATTTTCTATGTCTTGCCTATTAAGGAAGTGATCTTCATTGTTTTGTTCCGATTGGTTAACTCCGTTTGCCGGTTGGTTTTCCGCATTTTCCATCTGGATAATTAACAATATATGAAATTTATTATCACAACATAAATAACAACCAAACAATAAAGCAATCACACATAATCACGTCAACACGTATAGCCCAAAATTGTCGACCTTGCGACTTTATATTTTTCTATATTAGTATGCATCAATACACACCATTTATTTTACAAAAGTTTTATTTTAATTATTATTATACAATATTATATTATTGCTATTATTATTATATTGTTTTTATATTATTACTACATAACCACATCACCACCGTCAACTGGCCTTTCAGAAACGACGCTCCCTCTCGTCGTATTTCCATGAGATCTTCTCCCCCACTTCCCGAATCCTATTTCCTGCGTCCACTAGTTCTTCGCTATAATGGCGGAGTTCAGCTAAGTTTTCTGTGCTCATAGGTGGGTATGGTGCAGGTTCAGGATCAAACTGGGGAAAGAAAACATTAGGATTGTTCATGAAATTCTGAAATTGCTAGTCACTCGTCCACCATTCCTCCAATTCGCCGGGTAGAAGTCGGTGGTTGACAATAGGATCTGGGATAGCAGGCTCCAAGTTAATTGGAAGTTGTGATTGGGCAGGGAAATTGAAGAGGTTTTCATCGGCAGGTCCGATGAGGTCACAATTTGCCAGTTTGCGATCAAGCTCCTCCCATGGTGGCATTTCCTGGGCTTGCCCGGAACTTTCCCCGATCTCCTTTCCTTTCCCTTTGTCTTTCGGATCCTCAGTCTTTTTAACCTTCTGGGCAGGTGGCTTCTTCCTACGTCCACGTTTCCAGTCCAAAATTCTCCTCCTCTTTTTCGGCTTTGGTTTCTCCTGGGCATGGGCCTGGAATGTTAGTGGTTCCTCAGTATCCGCCTGGTAGCCAGATGGGTTTCCTGTGGTATCCATATCGGTGGTATAGATAGTAAAGTTTCGGAGTGCCTCCGACAGTTCATTCATGCTATTTAGCACACATGAGGAAACACACACAAATTTAAGTTAAAATTTCATTTATTAATTTAAATTTTCACAGAATCACAAAAAATGGCAATCTAAAAAATTAAGTATTTTCTAAATACTTAATGGGCTTAAATCAGTGGCTCTGACACCACATTTTTCTGTCACGGCCCCCGACCCGGGTTTACCCGTTTCAGGAGCCGCGGGACAGAAAACCCGTGCTATTATTATTTAGTTTGGCAGCGGAAATATTAGCAGGATCTTTTAAACTGAAAATGCCCGATTATTTTATTTCACATTTTCGGGACAACCCCGTAGTTTACAATAAAGGAACTTCACGGGGAAATTCCTTGCTTTACAAAAACATGTTTATTTATTTTATTTACTGAGCCACATTCTTCAAGCTGTAGTGCTACGCGGCACTTTTTCCTGGTTCACAGTAAATCACCTGAAACATGTTGAAAAAGATTTTATCAGTGGGGAAATATTGGCGAGTCATTCATTTTGCACAAAACGACACATTGTTATAAATTACAGCATAAGAGCGATTACAATGGCCACTATCTTATAATTATCTGACCCCGTGCCACACCCTGGTGACGATGGTCATACCACCATTGGGTCCTTTCACCTAATAGTGATGATTATCACTGTTAAAAGTGAGAAACAATAGTAGTGTTCACAATACCCCACTTGCCAGTAATTTAAGATAACCAAGACTTAATCCCTGTAACATATAACTGGAAAACATTTGGGTATTGTAGAACACTGTTGATAAAAAGAGAATGACTCACATTGTAAGTTTAGTTGGACAGAACCTTGCCTACTGATTTAGCCTTGTAACCTAGTTAAATAACAATGCACACGAAACTAGGTCAGTAACTTAATACAACATTTACGATAAAATCACGAAATCAAAACCCTCACGACGAATGACAAAGTATAGCCTGAATTCGGGCAGCACTTAAACATCCATCGGATCGGTTTCAATCGATCGGACATTGTATCGTAGCAGTGATCGAGTTAATACCCTATAATCGTAGCAGCGTCTCGACACCTTATCACTCGTTTTTAAGCAGAATATGGACGTTTTGAACTAAATTTTCGAACACAGAAGCAAGCCCCATGCACGTCCCATTTATACAAAATTTTTGAGTCTCTCGCGGCCCGCGCAAACATTGGAAGAACCTTACGCGGCCCATGAGGGCCACCCTAGCTAGCGCTAGGGCTGCCGTGTCACGCCGTAGGTCTGCCACGTGTCAGACACGTGGCATGAAGCTGATCCGGGTCATCCGTTGTGCTGTCGCGGCCCGCGTAAGCTTAGCTTAAATCTTACGCGTCCCGCGAGAAGTCTAAAAACTTTGAATTTCTTGGTTTTTCACAAGGGTTAGGGTTTTAGGGGTCCAGGTGTTCACTTACGGGTTGTTTTGGGGGCATTTTTGCAGGTCCTTACACAACCACCCGAGATTCCCGTTTGGAAATGGGAACAGATAATGATGGACTTCATTACAAAATTACCCAGGACCTCGAGAGGACGCGACATGATTTGGGTAATAGTTGATAGACTAACAAAGTCCGCACACTTTTTACCAATTTGGGAGAAGGATAGCACAGAGAAACTCGTGGAACTGTACCTCAAGGAAATAGTAGCTCGTCATGGAGTGCCTATTTCGATCATTTCAGACCGAGACGGCCGCTTTGTATCAAGAATTTGGAAGTCATTTCAACAGGCCTTTGGATCGCAGTTAAATCTTAGCATGGCATTTCACCCACAAACTGATGGCCAGAGCGAACGGACCATCCAAACACTCAAAGATATGCTTCGGGTGTGCGTAATGGATCTAGGTGGCAGTTGGGACACCCATTTACCCCGGGCTGAGTTCTCCTACAATAACAGCAACCATACAAGTATATAAGCTGCACCATTTGAAGTCCTTTATGGTCGAAAGTGTCGCTCTCCACTATGTTGGGTGGAAACTAGTGATAAACACTTAATTGGTCCGAAATTAGTCCAAGAGACTACAGATAAAAATTTCACATCAGGGACCGTATCAAGGCGGCTCGCGATCGACAAAAGAGCTACGCAGACAAGAGACGGAAACCATTATCTTTCGAGGTCGGAGACAAAGTCTTGTTGAAAGTCTCGACTTGGAAGGGCGTAGCAAGGTTTGGTAAGCATGGGAAGCTTAACCCACGATACATTGGACCATTTGAAATCCTGGAAAAGATTGGCACTGTGGCTTACAAGATGAAGCTACCAGATGAACTTAGTAGTGGGCACGACACATTTCATGTGTCGAATCTTAAAAAGAGTCCAACTCCAGAAACGATTATCATCCCTGCGGATGAGATTCACGTTGACGGAAAACTCCAATTCACGGAAGAACCTATTGAGGTCATGGACTGGAAGGTCAAGAAAACACGAAGGAGTCGTATCAGATCAGTAAAAGTCTGTTGGAACACTCGGCACAAACCCGAGTATACTTGGGAACGTGAAGATCAAATCAAAGCCAAATACCCCCACCTATTCGAGAAGACTCCTGCAATCGATGACTCAGCTTTAATTTCGGGACGGAATTCTTTTTAACGTGAGAAGAATGTGACAACCGGCACTTTTCTGGTAACTTCCGTACATCTTAATAACCATTTACAATGTTCAGTTATGTGTTTAAACGTCATTATTGCACACCAACATCTCATACATTTAGAAATATCGTTGATTTCATTTTTATGATGCATATTATACATTTTACCTGTCGCGATTAGAAACACTTACCAGTTAGATTCATAGTAGTTAGATTCATAGTACTGACATAGTCGGCACTCAGCTTAATGACAAATTTAGGGCTTAGACGAGAGTCCAACATCAATTATATATTAAATCTTAGGTGGGAAAATAAGGGTATCTGATAACACTTTCCGAAAAGCATACTAGCACCAAAAACTGTCCGCAACAACCTATAAATGAAACTTCCAGCAAATTCCAGCATTGGGAAGTCTATATAGTATCCTGAAATGATGTTAAACCTCAGAATTCACTTGAAAAACCTTGAAAGTATTATCTTGATACATAAACTTATTATATCATACACACTTCACAACTTAACATCTTCACAATCCGATGACAAATCGAGCACCCGAAACATGAACTAGACATAACATATGAACTAGTTAATATTATTCTGACATTACAAGGCTAGTAGACACACTCAACACCTCATGACACTTAAAAAAAATCCCTCAAACAAAATTTCCATTAAACAAACTTAACTTGTTGACATATTAAAACACTTAACATAAAATTTGCCAAACCAAACCCCCCATTTGACCATCATGGTCGTCCCCCATGGTGAGGGCCCCATTTGGTTTTGTTTTTTGGTCAACCTTGGTCCATTAGAAGTCAAAGATGCCATTATCCTAATTAAACACATGTTTTTAAGGTTTCAAGCTAGATCCCACCCTACTAAGCTATGGGTTGGTGAGCTTTGATAGAAAACGGATCTTAGAAAGAGATGATAACTACCTTATCACTTCACCAATCCCCTCATTTTGTTTTCATCCAAAATTCAAACACCACAATCTTGTCCTCCCTCTCTCCTGCCTACGGCCACACTAAACCCACCATCACTCCCAGTCTTCAACTTCTTTCAAGTAATCTCAAAGGTTCCCAAGGGAGTTCAAAGGTGATTCAGGAATATTGCAAGCACTAGGAGCCCAAAAATCATTTCAAGGAGCATCTACCCATCATCTGGTCTTCATCTTCTTTGTTCTTGTGCTTCATCCCTTTCTTTATGCTAGTTGTGAGTATTCTTAACCATTCTTTTTACTTCACATTGTTGATATATTATTAATGTACAAATAAACCACCAAGAACTCTCACTTTAAAAAGGATGAACATCATAAAAACAAGCAACAAAACTTAAAGAAAACAAGTGTTCTTGATATGGCTATGAAGATGTTGATTGTTTATTTTGTATAGTGGATGATGTTCACCGCATGTATACTTGTTAGATGATGATTAAAGTGAAGTTCTAACAAGTGTACATGAAGATCTTACAAGATCCATGATGAACATGATGAACCTAAAATGATGTTCTTGAAAAGTTGTTAAAAAGAATACATATGTTTTGTTAAATCTTTAAGTATGAATGAAAATAAGATGACAAAATAATTTTTTTTACAAGTATGTAAAGGTATGAATCTTTAGAAAGAAAGATTAAGTAAGTTGTGGTTTTCTTTAAAAGAAAATACATGTTCAGACCAATGTATCTATGTTCATCATCCTAGCTATTATGTTTGTTAAAATTGTTACTTGATGTTGTTGTGGGAAATTGTTGACTTTTAAAAAGAAAAAGATATGTTTTTGAAACATGGAAAACCCCTAAATTTAGGGGGGCTATGGCCGATTTTTTTTAAGAATTGTGTACTAGGAAAATGCAATTTCTAACAAAGTCTTTAACAAGTATATTGTTAAGAATGATAAATATAAAAATTCCCACACTTATATATAAAAGAATGCAAGCTAGAAGATATGGTTTTTCTTAAAATAAAATGCATATAAATATATATTTTAGGAAAATATATATTTAGTAATCGTCACCGTTATGTGCCATGTGTATATTGTTTGTATTAGTTATATTTAAAAACTAGGAACTTGAAAATAATGATACAAATAAATACCATACAATGCACTTTGGCAAATAAAGACGCACAAGTATACACATACTCATGCCTTGGATCCAAATTATGGACGATTCGGACACTTGGACAAATAAACGGACAATATTAGTATTTCGGACAAAAATATATATATTCTAACGAGGCTTGGTAAACTACATTTTCACAACCGAACAAGTGACGAAATATATTTACAAGCATACAAGATAGGCTACATTCTGGTCAATTTTTGAAAATATATTATTTTTGAATTATATAAAGATATGTATTTCATAACATCTTAAAAATACATTATTTAGAGGAGGGGATTGTGGGTGTGTGGGGCTGAATATGATAATTTAGGGTTTTGATGTTTAAAAGAAAGGGGAGGTTTATTAAAGGGGGTATATATATGAGGTAGGGTTTTAGGGGTTTAGGTAAGTTGGGTTGGGCTTGGGCCCGTGTGTACGGATGTGAAAAAAAATACCGTGTGTCTTATAATTTAACGATCTGGCACGTGTGATTAACGATTAAGTATAATGGAAATTATTTATATTTTTAAAGCGAATAAGTTCGGCTAGTTGTTTAAACGATACGTTCCCCTTGACGTAGTTATTATTATTTAATAATAATAATAATAATAATAATAATAATAATAATAATAATAATAAGAATAGTAGTGGTGGTGGTGGTGGTGGTGGTGGTGCTGGCGGCGGCGGCGGCGGCGGCGGTGGTGGTGGTAGAAGATGGACTACCAAGAAGAAGTTGGGATACTGTCTTTTTGATTGTGACAAGGTAACCTTCTTAATTAATATTTTTTTTATAAATGATGTTTTTTATATATATGAGTGTGCTGATATTAGTTTTAATGAGATATTTGTCCCTATCCACCAAAAAATACATTGACGTTTAGCCGTTATTAACAAAAAAAGAAGAAAAGTTCCAATATATTAACTCACTTGGAGGAGCCGACAAAAAAGTATTAAGAACGTTGGTATGTCAAGCCTACATGTCATTTTTGTGGTTAACTATTAGTTAAGTTCTTTTACATTGCAAGTAAATCAATGTTACTCATATGCCCTTAATCATTGCTAAGTTTGAGTTTGGCCCTATTTCTAGAGTTGGTATAACTGGTGGGGTGACTTTCGATCTGTTTGATTCAAATCCTAATAAATTATCTATTTAGTTTACTATTTTACCAGCAAGAGTTTTTCACCGACCTTCCTAATCAAGAGAATGGGTGTGTATACTATAAACTTTATTGTTCGGCTTTTTTTTGTAAACTTTATCGTATTTTGAAGGCAAAAAACACTATGTTTTTTCCTAATAGAAATAAGATAATCAGGAAAACCCGAGTTGGCTACAGAGGTGAAGCAATATGGTGCAACATTTAAGTTGGATTATGGGTTAGTATATTGGAATTCAAAATTGGAGCATGAACTAGTCAACAAGTTTGATCAAGGAGAGATAATATGTGGCATGTTTGCAGGTATTGGTCCTTTAGATGTTCTAGCTATCCGAAAAGGATGTTTAATTTATGCTAATGATCTCAAACTAGATGTTCCTTATCTGAATCAGTCAACTGCTTCACTACTTCCATGACTTAAAAGTCTAATAATAGATCAACTACAACAAAACGTTCTAAACTTGACTAGAATATAATAGTCTTTCGTAGTAATCAAGGATGAGTAAGATCCATTAGGTTCTTCGATATGTTCAGAGGAGTATAGCATGATGAGCCCAAGTTACGTCTCCATAAGTGGAAACATAACCCTAGCTCTTCAAAAATAGATGAAGGATAGTGGTATATCGTGGGTAGATTGGTGTAAATTTGTTATTATGTAGGTAGGTTTGTTGTTTTGGGGTTGGCCGCTCGGTTTCGAGTTGGTTCTTTTGGTTAATGAAGTTTTCGGTTCAAAAACAAAAAAAAACAAAAAAACCCTAGCTCTTCAGCCTCTTCTTAATAAATAAGAAAACATTCATTTTGACATTGTTTTTGGTTTTGGTCTGGTTCTTCTCGAATCTATTGAAGTAGTGAATAAAATTGTGGAAGCGGCTAACAAGCGTATTCAACCCACTGGAACAGGTACCTTTTGTGTTTTTTAGATATATTTTTAGTAGTATATAAATGTACCTAATGTAGGTTGGTTTCGTCTTTTACACATTTTAATCTTTTCTTAGTAGAATTGTATGGAGTTCTTAGAGCTCAGTCATATGAAAGCAACAAAAACTCAATTATGCCTACCCTGACTTCTATAAATGCTCATTCATCTGCTATGGGACCTGCAATAGAGAAGTCCAACAAGGTCAACAGATACGCCCAATCTCCATCTATATATAAATAAGTTTGGTCTTTATAAACCAATGGATTTAACAATTATAATATATGCTTTTCTTGCAAGAAATTTTTTCAGATGTTGTCAAATGCCTCGGTGACAATAAAAAGAACATGAGAGAATGTACATTGAAAACTTTGGATGCTTGGGTTGTTGTGACCCATCTTGATAAGATGGTACATGCTTTATGCTTTATATTTTTCTTTCTCTTAAAGTTGCATCAATATCTAAATTTGTGCATTCTAATAATATTTAACAGTATTAATCGTGACTTTTGGTTATTTGTAGGTACTGAGTGTAACAACTCTCATCAAATGTCCTATTTATTTTACTAGTTTATCCAAAAGGAAACCCTAATTGAAAGACCCAAGTAATTCTGTACAAACCCTAAAATTTTCAGAATAATCAGAATCAGGATTAGGGCCCCTAAAACTCAGGGGGGGTAAAACCCTAGTTACGATTATCTAAATAATTTGTTGTCAGTTTCGAATTTTAAGATTTCGTCAACTCATCTAGGCTAGTCAAGGACGTGGCTACCCTATGAAACATAGGTGTCCCTCGCGTCACGCGACGCCCAGGGCAGGACCCCTCGCGTCACGCGAGGGGGTCAAAACTTTGTGTATAAATAGGGGACTTTGGGACTGGAATTTTGGCGCTTGAAGGACGTAAAAACTCGTTATATACACTGAGTTACGTTCTGTTTACTATCATAACACACACGATTCACTAATCGCTGTCGCAATACAGGGTAATAACTCGATCGCTGATACGATTCAATATCCGATCGATTAAACTATCCAATGGATGTTTAAGTGCTGTCCACATTAGGGTTTATGCTTTGTCATTCGTTGTTAATTCAATGGATTTTTAAGTATCGCACTTTGTCATTCGATGTGAGGGTTTAATCTCGTGAGTTATCGTAAATGCTGTATTAAGTTACTAACCGAATTGTGTGCGTGTTATTAATTTAGGTTAAAAAGGCTAATCAGTAGGCTAGGCTCTGCTCAAATTAAATCTGCAATGTGAGTCATTATCTTTTTATTAAATTACTTTCAAAATCATGTTTATTTTCAAAGGTTATAACTACAGTGATTAAGTATATGTAATCACCAAGTTGCAGCCGGTATGTGGGGTTTTGTATACATTACTTGATAATCGTCACCATTGGGGCAGCCAATGGGGGATATGACCATAGTCACAGATCCGGTCGAGTGACAAATACCGTGGGTAGTTGGTTGATATCTGGAAACATTGTAATCTCTCTTAATACTGTAAATTATAACAAACGAGTCGTTTTCATAAAAAGAATGATTCACCAGTATTTCCCGCTGACAAAATTATTTTTTTTAAAACATGTTTCAGGTGATCTGTTGTGATCAAGGAAAAGTGCCGCGAAGCACTATCAGCTTAAGGAAGTGGCTCAATATAAAATAAAGAAACATGTTTTGTAAAAATAAAGATTTCGCTGTTAAATCATATGATTGTAAATTACCGGGTTTTATCCCGAGTTATGAAATAAAATAATCGGGAAATTTCAGTTTTTAAAAGATCCTGAAGAAAACTTCCGCTCTTAAATAATTACCACGGGATTTTCTGTTCCGCGGCTCCTGAAACGGGTAAAACCGGGTCGGGGGCCGTGACACTGAGTATTACTATTTCTTTGGTTTATGCAAAACTTAGCGTCGCTTGCCTGTCTTAGTTCAATGCACCATCATTCGGGCAAGCAACAACTATGTCTTCTGAGTTTCATACTGTCTCACAGATGCACACACTTGTTGCCTCAAGTGGAGGACAACCTTGGATGTTTTTTATTTTGTAAATTAAGGTCGACCGACTATTTGAACAGTTGTTTTCCTTATGGAATTTTGTCTATATGTTTGTCTAATTCAACTTGATTGATGTTTTTAAAGTTTTGAAATGTCATAGGCTTTACATGGTTAATGTTTAATGACGTCTAAAATTCCTCGCCGCAACACGGGGGGGGGGGGGGGGGGCTCCATCTAGCGTTTGTATACGTTCGTAATTGTCAGCCCTGGGCCGCAACGCGGCAGGGTTCCATCTAGTTATTATTATTAAAGAAACTTGGAGCTTAAGTTTATTAAATGTTTATCCGATTGATGTGTGTTAATATCGGACTAGTATTTAAATTTTAATTTGAGTCTAGTTCAAATATGTTCTATTGTGAGGGTAAAAATATTGACCCTTAGGTCGTATTTAGTTTTTTTAGTTCTTTGCCTTCATTTGTTTCTTGTAATTTTTCAGTGATTAATAAAGAAAGAGTGGCACGTTCATTAGAGCAAGATTTGGCTGTTGTGGTTTGTATGTGTTGATTCACTTGTGATTAGTTTAACATTAATTTCATGATCACCCAAGACCTAATTGTCATTAAGTCGTATCTTACTCCTAAGAAGCTAGTAGACTATAATGTCATGGGCCTGTTAAAATATAAGTTATAGTTAAAATATCAAATTCAGAGTATTGGCTACTTGACTTGAAAAGTCTTCTAAGTTTTGCTACTAACCAATAGGAATAATCCAGTGATTAATACGTGCAACACAATTGTCCCATATCGAGATATAGACGTCCTTTGGATTTTAGTTAAGCGAGCGTAATTTTGTTATCCATAAATAAAGAAAAAGACGTGTATCATTCGACTGCGAAGTTAATTGTATATTAAAAACTTTTCGATATCATATTAATTTATGAACTTGTAGCATATGTTGTTTGGCACCACATGACGTGCACACGGTGGATATTTATAGCCACCCACGATTGGATTAAATACATAGATCCCCTTGGCTAAACTACTCCTTAAGGATATTGGATATTGTTAGGCTATAAGGGTGTGGGGTTCATGGTTGGGACATGATTCGACACATATGAACATGAATGGAAAACTATACCACCCCTTGCATGATCCACCATTGTTTGAATGGATTAAACCATCACAACCATGGTCCTCCTTTCAATTTTTAGTGGTTTGGGTCATGACCATACCCTTAGGGTATTGGTTTTGAATGATTGATTAGAGGTGGGTGACATAGCACTGACGTAAAGGTTCATGGTGGTCAAGAGGGTCATGACTACACCTATACTCATAACTTAGGCTAGAGGGTATGGTGATGGTCCTGCCTTGGAGGATGATCCGCCACGTAGGCGCCACATCATAGTCCTCCCAAGGATGGTCCATCCCACAAAACTAGAGAGTATGAGAGGATGGTCCTAGATGATCCTACCCCACCACTAAATATTTTTTTTAATATTCTACTTTTTTTAAACATTTAACAAATAAATTAACTAAATATTTTCATTAATATTAAAAACGCATTATATAAACTTAAAAAAGAAAACATAAACTTAAAAAAGAAAATAGACTTAAAAAAATCATAAACTTAAATGATTTGATGCTTCTTCATGATGTCGGTTTGTAGTTTTTTCAACATCGAACGTTTCGGCTCGGGATAATCATCGACATCCATCGTTATTATTTCCCATTCCTTGAGCCGAATCTTTTCATCGGACAATCGGATTTTTTCATTGGACAATCGGACCTTTTCTCGTAACTTTTCTTCCACCACACGAGTCTTTTCTTCGATGGCCCGCTCCTTCGCCTTCGCCTTTTGGGCCGAGACGTCCGTGTACGTTTTAAAGTGCTCCATAAACTCGTCCATCTTCGGGTCCACCTTTTTCCTTTTATTTCCCCTTCGCTCGCTCCTTCTTTGATTTGTCACGGCCGACGCTCCGCTTCACGTACGGCGTATTCTTCTTCGTCGAACTTGGCGTCATCGTTTAAGTTTATGTGACACCTCGCGTCCGATCCACCGGCGCTAAAACTACACGATTCCGATGTCCTTTGCCGCTTCGCCATCTCCACCTCGTTGGGAATCGACGCCCATTTTTGGTGCGTTCGCAAAACTTCCCACGGCGAACGTGCGCGAACGAGGTATTACCATTGTTCTCCTTGTACTTCTCCAACGCCTTTTTAAACACATCCTCGTCGCTCATCCCGCTACGTCGCCCACTTGTATATATTTTATTATATTCTTCGCAAAACTTATTGACGAACCCGTTCATTTTTCGCCACTTTGATGACACCGAGTCGATATCTCGATACGGGCCTTGGTCCATTAGCTCAAGGAACTTCGTCAAAACCTTGGTCCAAAACCCGTCACCCATTTGATTATTACCTATAAAATATGTTACAAAAAACTAATTCTAAAAAATATAAACTTAAAAAAAAGTTAGTTTTACCAACCTTTTGTCGGGTGTGTAGACGTGCCTATGTAAGCATTAGCTAAGGCTTCTTCTTTGATTGGCGTCCACGGTTTCGCCTTTGGTTTCGACGGTTGCTCACCCACCACTTGCTTGCCTTTTCTTCGTTTGCCTTTTTCTTTTTGCGGTTGGGTTTCGGGAACAACTTCCACATCGTCGTCAGGTTCGGATTGTTGAACGGGTTGCGTCGGGATCGGTTAGGGTTGAACGGGTGGCGTCGGGTTCGGTTGGAGATTAAAAGCATCCCGCATCATTATTTGTTGAAAGGCTTGATTTTGAGAGAATTGAGAGAATTGGTTCGGTGAGTGTTGGAATGCGGCAAAGGCGTTTGACGAATATTGAGAGAATTGTTTCGGTTCGATCGTCGGATAATATCCCGGAACCGAAAAAACATTTGGTTGCGTCGGGTTGTTGGGGACGTTCGGGTTATTGAATAGATCCATGGTAGAATATAACTTTATAAAAGTGGAAGATGTTTTATAAAAAAATAAAGGGAGAGAGATGAGAAAAAGGGGTTAAAATGGTGAATGGAGGTGAAAATGGATTTGAAATTTATAGATGTTGGGGAAATAACCGATGTTTTTTTTTTTGAAAATTGGTAAATTAATTAATTTTTTTTATTAACAGTCGAAATCAGCATGTGGCCCACCATTTTTGGACCGTCTCCAACGTCACGAGCAGGACGAAGAGGACCGGGGGGGATGGTGTTCCACCTGGCGCCGGACCTCGACGTATGGGGGACAGACCCCATACCCACTAGCCTTACCTATCACTTTTGTTTCACTTGGACATCCCTTAAGTTCATGTTAAAATACCATTTTACTCTTTAACATTGGAAATAGGGATGAAAATGGTATTTTAACATGAACCGGTACCGGAACCGAAAGTACCGGTACCGAAAATCCTCAAAAGTGGGTACCGGTACCGAATATACCCGGTACGGTACGGTTCGGTACCGGTACGGTACCGGTATTTGAGGGTAAATACCGGTACCGAACCGGTGCGGTACCGGAACCGTACCGAACCGGTACCGAAAATGTCAAAAGTCGGTACCGAATCGGTACCCGGTTCGGTAAATTGGGTACCGGTACCGGTTCAGTATCGGTACCGGGTCTATTTTGCTCATCCCTAATTGGAAATATCAAGATTCAAACTAACACCTCAAACTAATAAAGATATAAAAATAATTAGTTTCCAGCTTTCTTTTCTGGATTACCTAGAACTCACCTTTGACCGGCCACCGAATTTATAATTAAAAACAACACCTTGATTACTAGAAGACATAATATGGGTTTAAGTTTTCGGGATATAACTGTATGAAGTTTAATCATTACATGGTGCTTATTAAACTTCGATATGTAAAAGGAAGGAGTTACACAAATTACATATAATTTACTAACTATTCTTCTAATGCAATCACAATTGCATGAAGTTTAATCATTACATGGTGCTTATTAACAATGCACTGATCATTGTTTAGCTGTAAAATCCTAACTTTCATATCATCTTCCAGCTGGCTTAAGAATCTCAGAGAAAACTGTATCTGACTTGAACCCTGCCTCGCTGCTACTAATCGATGTCGTGCCATTTCTTATCACGGTTGATCCTGTGAACACAGAATCATCATCATCTGTTGTTGTTGTCCCTCCTTGAATTTGAAATGGAGATTTTTGATTTTCAGGCACGGCTTCACCAACCGTTTTCTCAGCAGCTTCTTGTAGCTCCAATGCAAACTCTAGTCCCCAAACTACTTCATCCATGGTTGGCCTTTCTATTCCTTGCTTTTTCAAGCAACTAACTGCCACTACTCCGAACTGCTTTAAAGACTCGGGTGCAATCTCGCTCCTTAGTTTTGGATCAATTATTTTGTTTAGAGTCCCCTTTTGATAACAAGATTTCCCCCACTCTGCCAAACTCACTTGTTCTTTGGGCAGCGCTAGAATCATTACTGGTCTTGCACACAACACTTCAAGCAGAACAACTCCAAATGAGTACACGTCAGATTTGTCCGTTAGTTTTTGGCTTCGGTAATATTCGGGATCCACATACCCGATACTACCCTTCACCACAGTGCTAACATGGTTTTGTGCTTGGTCTCTCGGGCCTAGCTTCGACAAACCAAAATCAGATACCTTAGCAACCCAATTTTCATCAAGTAATATATTTGTAGACTTGACATCCCGATGAATTATTGCACGTTTTGCTCCTGTGTGGAGATAATGTAACCCTTTGGCTGCGCCGATGCAAATTTGGAGACGTGTTTTCCATGGAAGAGGAGGGTTGTTTGTCTTGTACAGATGGTCCCGTAGAGTCCCGTGAGCCATGTAATCATAGACCAGTATCATCTCCCCCTCATCGTCACAGTATCCAATTAGAGACACTAATTGGACATGGCGTAGTTTAGACAACATCCCTATTTCGGTATGGAATTCTATGAAACCTTGATTGGATGATTCATTGAGCCGTTTGATTGCAACAGCAGTTGCAGTGTCGTCCATGTACCCTTTGTATACCTTACCAAACCCTCCAATGCCTATGACGAAATCGTCATTAAATTCACCAGTAGCTGCTTTCACTTCTGAAAGTGTAAAACGACGGCATCGGTCTGATGGCAGTGTTGAATGTGAAGACTTGAATTCATTATATGCCGGGCCATATGATGACTTGTCGTCAGTGGCACCATAGTGTTTAACTCGCCTTCGTTGTTGGAAAAATATGAAAACTAAGACAGACAATAAGACTAATGCTCCTCCAATACCTCCAATTATCGCGGCATATGGGGATTTCTTTTTATTCCTTTTTACAGTAGTTGTCTGCCCTGTTGGTGGGGATGTAGAACTAAGTTCTGGGTTTGGGCTTGAAAGACTTCCATCCATGCTCAGCTTGAAGACTTCCAGACCGTTCAAATAAGCATCAAGATTTGTTCCATAAAAATAGTTGATCGGACGCATAGCGAGAAACAAATCTTGCTTGCTTCTTCGGTTATCTGGGCCGTTCAAAAACACTATGTAATCCTTGAATACAGGATGCCCAGTGCCTTTAGCCCATCGGATTACATCAGCCTGCTCTTCTGCAATTGTGTTATTAATCAAAATCGTAAAAACCACTTGACGTTCTTCAGTGTATTGCGGTATAATGTTGCAAAAATGGAGCCTGAACATGTAATAAAACCCAGAATCAACAGGAAGTTTCCAAGTTAGATTCTTAGCTACTTGTCCCAAACTCCTTTGGGTAATATATACTTCATCAGGTGCCGTATAATTCGGGGTCTCAGAGGTGTAAGCGATGGGAGTCTTGTTAACAGGCGTCGCCCCAATTGTTTCTGAATCTATGTAATTATTATCTTGTTCCCATAGCCGGTACATACCGGTATCATCCTGTATTTGTCCCCCACCCATGTTTAGCCGGTATAAATTTTCAAGAGCCGTTTTCTCATCAATCGTGTATCCTGTTGTTTGATCGACAGATTTCAAGTCGCTACGGTTAAAATATAAATTTTCAGGCATGGAAACGATCTCAATACCGTTGATGAAGGCATAAGAGTTGGGTGAGGGCGTAAAGGTAACGTTTAGAGTTTTTATATCTTTTACGTAGATCATGAATTCCTTAACAAAGTTTGGGACTGCGGGACCATCAACTCCTGCATTGGACCGGGTCTTTGCCAGAAAGGAGGCAGTTAGGAAAGCACTGAAGTTGGTTAAGAGAGAGAAGCCATTGGATGACACTGAGAAATAAGATTTTTCAGGGTTGAGGCTGGAGTATGTGGCAGGGTAGAAATATAGGCGGAGGAATTTGGGGCCTTGGGACACAGGAAATGTGTAAGTGAATGAAGAAGTGTTAAAAATTCGGGCAGAAGTATAAGGGAGGGTTCCGGATACTGAAGGATCTGGTTGAAAGGGAGTGGAAGGAAACGAAGTGGTGATGATGTTGGAAGGCACAAATTTGGAATTCTCATCACCATCCCATCTTCGGTCCGAAGTGGTTGTGGAGGAGGATGAACCGCAGTCGAGGAAGAAGCGATCGGTAGCGTTGTATGGTTGTGCAGTGGTGGTGGTGGTGGTGGAGGCGAAGAAAAGGAGCACAGAAAAGAAGGGCAAACTGAACGTTAACATGATGGTTTAAGAATAGTATGATGGCCGAATAATCATAGAAAAGAATTAACTACTGATGCTTTTATAAATAATAAATAAATCATAGTAACAGACAGCAGTGGCCGAATTGTCTGCTTGCTTCAAGAGTAGACTTGGAAAGTCTTCTCCGAGAAAAAAATCCAAAGTTACGTATACGTTTTGCGATACGAGTGTAGGATCTTACTAGATATTATATACATAGAATTCAGAGTCTGCCAACAATCATTGGCACAGACAACCAGGGTTTATATACGCTGCGTGAGCTATACGCAGCATATATAACTCATCAGAATTTTGTTTGGTTATTTTGATGTATTTGTGATATAAATTCCCACCCGCTTCCAACGTTAAATTGTTTAAAATATATAACCGTTAATGTTATACCATTAATATTATATACCGTTAATTTTTTTTGAAAAACGTATATACGGTTCGAGTATATTATATTGTTAACGTTTAAATTAAATTATTATACCACGTCTAGTGCGGTTCGAATGCTATAAACGTTTAAATATCATACCGTTAATTATTTTTAAATACTTGTGTACGGTTCGAATATATTATACCGTTTCCATACTATACCGTTTAAATTAAAACCGTTAAATATTTTGAAATATCCGGGTATGGTTCGAATATATTATACCGTTTCAATACTATTCCGTTTAAATTAAATTATTATACCAAGTCTCGGAGCGGTTCGAATATTATACCGTTTCAGATTTTTATACCGTTAATTTTATTAAATTACTCGGGTACGGTTCAAATATATTCTACCGTGTTTCCATACTATATCGTTTAAATTAAAATATTATAGCAGTTTTAAATTTTCACAACGTTAATTATTTTGAAATACCCAAGTATGGTTTGAATATATTACACTGTTTCTATACTATAGCGTTTACATTAAAATACTATACTTTTTCAATACGACTGAATATGATATATTTGTCTATGTTTGATATATAGAACATAAGTTTGTACATACATACAAAAGATATAATATAACTAAATACTAAATACATCGAAGAAGATAAAATACTATGGCAGCGTATCATCCTCCTACTGCTGCTGATGTCATGCTGCAGCCGGAATGAAGAGTCGTGGAAGTAACCCATCACTCTATCGATGATCCTGCAACTCCTCAACTACCTAGCCCATCACATACCTCAGCCAGTCAACGTCCTCACGTAGCTGCTGATACGCGCGTGTGAGGGGGCAGGATCGGGCCAAACATGCCATGAGAACTGAGGCGCCCCGGGTGGTCTACATGGCTGTGGTGGGTCCGGAATGTACATCTCTGGGTCATGTACTGCCACCTGCTCCGGCAAGGCTGGGGGATCTATCGTTTCGAACTATGCCGACAGGTCCTTCGACCCGAAAGGCTGGTCGTCCAAACCCTTAAAACGCTTCCGGTTGTCAGGTGGGACCTTTTGACAATCTTCATTCCGGATAGCGATAACAGCCCTATCCTCTTCGTCTGTATCGCCGAGCGTAAAAGCGGGTTAGTCTGTGGGTGATAGCCAAACGAAAGGGTTATCACAGTGACGTAGGCGCCGCCGTAAAATAATCTGCGCTCCTGTCGATGATATACGGAGGCGAAGTATTGAACCAACCCATGCGCGAGAGCGCACGACCTCTTGTACATGAGGCAATAAAGAAAAAAAGGTCATCGCTCGAAGACCATTCCCGACTTTTGTTTCGAGCGGTGATAGAAGAGGAGATGAGCCGGTGAAGATACCTACACAAAGGAGACCAGTCAGTAAATAATAATCAGACTTCGACACGCGTTACGGATGTACGCTCGTTATGGACAACATCGACTTAAAAATAAATATAATATATATTTTTAACTCATTACACATTCGACCCGCATTACGGACGTAAGCTCGTTACGGACGACCTCGACTAAAAAATAAAAATAATATATATTTTGGACTCCTTACAGTTTCGTCGCGTGTTACGGACGTACGCTCGTTACGGACGACATCGACAAAAAAATAAAAATAATATTTATTCAACTCGTCACACATTCGACGAACATTACGGACGTACGCTTGTTACGGTCGACGTCAACTAAAAATTAAAAAAAAAATTTACTTTGGACTCGTTACGGTTTCGACGCGCATTACGGACGTACGCTCATTACGGATGACATCGACTAAAAAATAAAAATAATATATATTTTGGACTCGTTACAGTTTCGACGCGCGTTACGGACGTACGCTCGTTACAGACGACATCGACTAAAAAACAAAAACAATATATATTTTGGACTCGGTACGGTTTCGACGTGCGTTACGGACGTACGCTCGGAACGGACGACATCGACTAAAAAATAAAAATAATATATATTTTGGACTCATTACAGTTTCGACGCTGCGTTACGGACGACATCGACTAAAAAATAAAAAAACATTATTTACTTTGGAGTTTGGACTCGTTACATTTTCGACGTGCGTTACAGACGTACGCTCGTAACGGACGACATTGACTAAAAAATAAAACAATATATATTTTAGACTCGTTACGATTTCGACGTGCGTTATGGATGACATCGACTAAAAAATAAAAAGAATATATATTTTGGACTCGTTACAGATTTGACGCGCGTTACGGATGTACGCTCGATACGGACAACATCGACTAAAAAATAAAAATAATATTTATTTTTAACTCGTTACACATTCGACGCGCATTACGGATTCAACGCTCGTTATGGACGAGATCGACTAAAAAATAAAAATACAATAATAACTAACATACTTGTAAAGCGGGTCTGTAATAGTCGAAACCATCCCCTTGGAGTTCGCGTGGTCCCAGTGTTTCTTATCCAAAACCACATGCCAAACCCCTAAAAGCGTGGGTTCTCAACCATTACCAACCCCTGTTTACACGTATGTTTATTAAAAGTTGTTAATATTAAGTGTTACATATTAAATACTAAAATAATAATTATCACACCCCAACCGATGGCGGAAGCATCGGGACGTGACACTAAGGGAATCATATTGTTCAAGAGAATCCATAACAACTAATTATGACAATATTTAACAAGGTTCAATTGCCCATACAATCAAACAAATATTCCTCAAAGGTCATAACAGATTACGAGACTTCTCAAACAATCAAAATCCGACAACTTAAATTTTAATTTATTTGGTGGATTTCTATCATTCCTATCCTTTTTGCAGCAAACAAATCCATCAACCTGTCACATACGTTAAAATAAATTCAATACACTAATGTAAAGGTGAGTACACAAGTTTGCATAAGTATAGTAATAAAAGCGTTTACGCATAACCAGCATGTAGCACGTAGAGGGGCAAATCAAGTAAGCTATTGACAATGATACTAGCTAACCACATGACTGCGAGGTGGAGTATGCGCGATACGTGTTGGGACTGATAAACTGCTGATGACAAATCACTGCCCAGTCAAGGACTGATCAACCTTGATGAAAGCACTGATGAATAGAGAGAGCAGTAGTTCAATATATTATCTGTCTTATGTATTGTCAGTTGTTAGGTTTAGCAGTGTTTGTATAAGAACAGTAGATACAGGTTGTTAGGCTGTTAGACGTCGCTTTCATGGTGACGTCAGCTGAGATGCATCAGCGGTTTGGTTTGTCTATAAATGGAGCAGTACTCTGTACTGTTACATTTGATTCGTTTTGAGAGAGTTCTTCTCCTCAATTCAATCCTTTCATCTTGTGCAATCCAACCTTGGGGCATCTGGCTGAGGGGGAGCTTAGTATGTAAGCATATCTGTAATCATTTGATTCTTATTGTAAATCTTTTGACTAAATGAATTGCATATGCTGTCTCAAAACTATTTTCTCCTTGATTGTGTTTACAAAGTTTGTTATTCATTTCCGCTGCACTTAAACTCTGTTCACCTCTATTGATTATACAATTTACACAAACAAACACTATCATGAGAGCCTCCGATCCTAACAATTGGTATCAGAGCATGGACAGTCAAATTCGATCTAACAATCAATTTGACATAACAGTTCGGCTCAAAATTCATTGATACTAAGGTTGGTTGTATCTAGTTGAAAAACAGAGTAACGAGTATACTATGAACAAAATGGTTATTCAAAAACTCTGTAATTCAACCAAGATGTCATATGACACACAAAACTCACGCAACAAGTGATTTCATGCACAAGACACTCATGGTTTCTAGATCTGAAAACATATCTACTAAAACTATGGGATTATCTCTTATTTTCAAAATTGACTTCACCTATTGTTGTGAATTTTGTGCCGTTTCATCACGTTTAATACTAAAGTATGAACCTCAGATGAACAAAACCTATGTTCTTAAAACATTAGTGTTTTTGGTAAACATGAAAGAGGGAATTTAAAACTTTAGTCATAAGATCTGGTGTGTTGAAAAACAGGTTGTGGATCCTCGAATGAACAAAATCAACTTTGTTAAAATACATTCAGAAAATCATAGATCCACATAGTCCATATCATATGTAGTGTGAGATTGGTTGAAAAACTTGTGCAAACATGACCAACTCTCTCAAAACATTACGATAAAATGATATTGGATTAAGGTTTTTCCCTTAAAGACCTCCCAGTAAGTAATTCATTACTTGTAAATGGGAAGGGTAAAAAGGGAAGAAGAAATACACAAAAACTCAGAAGTGTGTTTATCTCAAAACTTTTGAAGTCAGAAGAAAAGAGTACAAACATAAAACACTTATGAGTCAAAGTTTAGGGTAATAATGGTCATTAAGCAACTGTGTGCATTCATCTGCTCAGGAAAAGGTTTTGATTCCGGTGAATGAACTCCAAAGAGGACTAGACAAATGTTAAAAAAAAAAAAAAATTCATCCATGTGTCCTCATGTTTGCAATCAACTGACTAAGAATATGGTACCAAACAGTGGTCAAAATGTATTCAAAATTTTCTACCACTGTTGTCAAACCACTGACCATTTTCATAAACTTGAGAATGATATGATTACGTATTTTATTGAAAATTTACCAGATCCTTTTTTGATGCTATTTTCAGAAAATCCTTTATCCATTTTTTTTTCAAAGGATTTCCTCTAAATAACCAGGATATATTATTCGTTTTTTTTAAATAATATATTTTGAACTTTTGCTGGTTTTTGTTGGCAATAGTTTAAATTTCCTGTCAGGATATGGTACCTTATTTTTATTGGTATTTTTGTCCTCATAAATGGGTCAAAAGGAAATGGTGCATATGTCAAGGTCATGTCATACTCAGGGTTGTTCTAAACACTAATCAAAGGTTGATTGCTAAACAGTGCTTAAACTACTGGGGCACTCATGTTTTAATTTGGATATTAAACGAAAATGAGTTGCCTTAGTAAAAAGTTCTCATCATCCGGGGTACAAAACCACTGTCAGTAATTCGTAAGAATTTCAAGAGAAAATTTGACATGTGGCAAAACCTTGAATGAAAATCTCTACAAAAAGTTGCTGAATATGAACTCTCAAAACATTGCCCTTATTTTAACCCTAACCACTGTTTTGCTCAAACGTCTGTTTCCTAATTACTATCCACTGCTGAAAGTCAACCACTGATCCTCATTTTGCTTGGCAAGCACTGATGCTCAAAATCAGTGTCTTATCCACTGATATACTATCCGCTGATAGTAAAAATCTTCCACTGTTTTCACTTTATTACCGTTGTAACTACTGATGCTTGGTACATCAGTGGTTCCTAAAACAACTTTTCTCCACCCTTCATCCATTTCATCAGTGTTTGACACGTGGTCAGTTCTTAGCCTTCAGATCATAATAACCGTTGCCACATCAGCGATCACTTTTTCCCTAAATAAAACCCTGATCAAAACCCCAAACAGGGTTTTACACTGTCGAATTGAATTCCAAAGTTCTCTTCACAAAGCAGTTTCCAACCTTTCTTCCAAAATCACTCTCCGATTCTTCTTCATCAAAATGACGAAGTCAAAATCAAAATCAAAATCTAAACCAAAATCACCATCATCTTCAAAAGAGGTCGCTCAAACAGCCGAAGAAACCATTGAAATCCCATACAAATCACCGCACAACTACTTGGGTCTCCTCACAAAACCCTCAAACAATCGCACCTTCGATTCCGTCATCGACACACTCTCTGCATCAAAGTACAAAACTTTATTGACAGTAGACGCTCCCATATACTTGCAAACCCAGAGAGAGTTCTGGAAAAATAGTACGCTTGAAAAACAAGACGGAAAAGTAGTAGCCATTAACTCCTCGATACAGGGTAAGGCGATTCAAATCACTCCACAATCAATCTCAGAAGTCTTCAAACTCGATGATCAGAAAGGTAAAACTTCTTTTGATAAAAACGAGTTAAAAGCTGATTTTCTGAAAAGGGGATATGCAGAACAATCAAAGGTAGATACCTTACAAAAAGGTTATTTTCCGTCTGCACCCAGATTTTTATTCCACACACTTTTGTCGTGTGTTTCAAATAAAACAACAGCTTTTAACGAAATACCATTGAAGATTCAATGCCTGGGCTATGCTATTTTAAATAATAAAGATTACAATTATTCCCAGGAAATCTTCAATGACTTGGTAAAGAATGTTGATAGCAAAGCATTTTTACTCTTTCCAAGGTTTCTAAGCTACTATTTTCAACAAAAATTTGAAAAAGAAAATGAAAATGTGCCAAAACAAGGTGGTTATTTTAAAATAAAAAGTTTAACACCTGAAGCATTCACTAGAATGTTGGCACCAATAAAAACAAAAGCAGAGGTGTCCGAGCAGAATTTAGCAGTTACCACTGCTCCTCAGACATCTGCTGCTGAGCCCACTGCTCCAGGTGATCAGAGCAGCACTGCCACTGCTTTGAAACCCACACCTGACATTACCAAAAAGACCAAAAGAAAAACATCCAGAAAACCCACCAAACCCAAAATAAAGGAAACTCTGGAAGATGAGATCCCAGAGCAACTGCCTGTGACAAAACAAATGTCACCACAAAACACTGCTGCTACTTCCTCACAGCAGTTGGAAGAAAGATCTCAACCATTGCCTAAAACTCCTCCTGCATCCTCACAAAAGGATCAGGTTGTAACCACAGGGACCCCAAAATATGAAGCTCTGGATTCAATCGGATCCATCTTCCTCAGTCCTGATCCCAAGGACATGTCTCTTTCAACTCCCATACCCTCACCAATAATGTTACCACAATCCATGCTACCCTTGTTGCATGCAGTTGTTATTGCTCAGACACAAACCAGTTCCTCTCTATCACCTGTCACTGAGAGTATACTCCCACAAGTGACTGGGTCTGATGCTTATACCTCTGCTTTCCCAGCAACAACTGAGGAGGTTACACCCCCTGAGTTACAAGTAACTCTCAGTGGTAGTTCAAGTGGAGCAGCAACTACAACTGATGGATCAACAGATCTTCAGTTGGACAGTTGTTTCATCAGTAAGACTCCCTTGAAGGCAATTTCTTCAATAGCACCATCGGTAACCACCAGTGAGTTGGTTCTAACCACTGGTACCATCAAAGGTCTATCAAGTGCTGAAGAAAGAAGTCCCCAGTACCAAGAACAAGGGGCATCAATGGGTGATTTTTGGGACTCAGTTCCTAAGTCAAACATTGATATAACCACTACAGGTGGGGATACAGATGATCCCATTAAAGTGGGTGATGATTCAAAATATCAGGAATTGACGGGAAGAGTTGAAAAACTGGAAACCTCAGTTGCTGAAATAAAGGAGATGGTGCAAGAGATTTTAAAAGCTCAAAAAGCACAATCCACTGCTGCCCCACCACAATCACCTGTTCCAACTCAAGCATCCGCTCCACCACAAGCAGTTGCTGCAAATGAGCTCTGGAATATCTTTCAACCCATGCTGGAGAAACAAAAACAGATGGCTGATGAACAACATGAAATGCATGTAAAAATGCTGACAAACATGGTGGAGTCAAGATTCAAAGATACTCAAGCAGATATCAAGGCCATAAAGGCCAGCATACAAAAGACTGCCCATGGTGAAAAAGTTCCCTCCACTATCCTTTTTATGGATAACCCCCTTGCAGATAATGCCAAAAAGGGGGAGAATGTCAAGAAGATGAAGAAAAAGGGAATTGAAGATGGTCTGTATGTTGAACCAGAACAAGGAAAACAGACATCTAAAACAGCTGATACAACAGTAGTTACAAAAACTGCTGTCAGTAGCCAAACAGCTGCCATCTCTTCAACACACACCACTCCATCACACACCACTAAAACCACTGCCCTACCACCATTACCTCCTGTCATAAAACAGAAGACAACAGATGTTAAAACATCTGTTGTAATGACAGCAGTGATTGAGACACCAGTTGTTTCAACCACTGTCAGTCAATCACAATCACAAACCACTGCCACTCATATTCAAACCACTGATCCACCAACGACATCATCAGCCTCTCCTACAATAAAAAGGAGAAGGATTCTCATATCTGATGATGCACCACCACCATCACCACCATCAAAAACTACCTCACCACTTCCATCCCCTGCTCAAAAGCAGAAGACATCTGCTGACATATCAGCAGTTGTAATGACAACAGATGTTGAGACACCAGTTGTTTCAACAGCTGTTAGTCAGTCATCCACCACTGTTTCCACCAGTCTCACATCACAACCAGCAAAGCTCTACACCAGAAAAAGAAAACTTACTCAGCCAGATGAGGACCAATATGATCCCACTGCTGCAAGATATCCGCTAGAACTGGAAGCTATAAAAAATGAGATGAGGCAATTCTACAATGATGATGATCCTTCAAACAGAAGATTTTCTTCACTCGTTGGCTTCATGGTTCCAGAAGACATGGATGAATATCTTGAACTTAAAGTAAGACAGGCTAAGATAAGAGCCAAGGTTGAATGTAAAGGTCAAGGTGATGAAGCCATTGCTGAAAGATTGGAACTTTTTCTCACAAAAGTCGATCTAATAAAAGATTTTGCACATGAGCTGAGCAAAGAAAAGGCAGAACAACGAAAAGAGATGAGAAGAAAACTTCTTGCATACATAATGCAAGAAAAATTTTATCCTGCTGAAGAAAACCAATTTGAAGAATGGCCAATAGTGCTTTTAAGGCATGAAGCTGATAGGATTGATAGAATCAAGAGCGATCCTAAAAAGAAGAAGAATGCTCCAAATTGGAGTAAATACAAAAAAATCATCAATGACCAAACAGCTGAGTACAAGAAAAAGAAACAGGAGCTGGTGGATGCAAAGGTGGACACTGCAAATGCCATATCAAAATGGTCAAAGCAGCAAACTGATGAAGCCTATGAAAGGCTGAAGAAAAGGAAGATAACTGTTTCAGGCACTTCAAAGAAGCATGAACATATGATGAAGCTTGAACAGCAGATAGAAAACCTCAAAACACTGTTCCGGTCTACTCTTGCTACAAACCGAGAAGAAGGAGAACAGCTGACCAGTGAAGAGGTAAAGGAGAAGGAAGTTGAGTACTTCAAAGAAACCATCATGAAAATGGGTCTAAAAGAAGAGAACTCGGAAAAACTTCAAAACCTTTTTAAGAAGGTGTTAACTAAACCTGCATCACCATCTATCTCAGAAGTTTCAGACATTGAGCCAGATCAACAAAAGAGACAGGAGCAGATAGAGAAGGAAACTGCAGAAGACATAGCTGCAGCAAACAATGTTATTGAAATGGCCTTCAAAAGAATGTCTGAAAGTTTGCAAGTTTTCACAAGGCCAACATCCCCCAACTCATCATTGAATAAATCTCTCCCAAGAAACCCATTGGGTTTAAAAGTACTAAAGTGGATGTCTGATCAAAAGACCCACGTATTGACCTTGGTCAGATCCAATGGCGAAGTGAAGTACATATCAAGGAAAGAAGCACTAGGCCTTAGTGTTGAAGATTTGCAGGATCTCCTTGAACTTACACTGTGCCGGGATGAAGATGACACAAGTTCCAAAGAATTTGAAGAAGAATTTAAAAGAAAAGCAAGGGAACTTCTGATGAGTAATAAAGATCCAGAATAATGACAGGTTTTGGCATTATCTGTTCCAGGGGGAGATTGTTGGGATTGAACCCTACCAGAGGAACAGATAATGTAAAGCCAAAACCTGATCACAACAGTGGATTCACAATAAGCAGCTGTTTACACTAAGTCTTCTCCCTTGAAAGTGATTACAACAGCTGATGGTTTTATATCCACTGCCCGGATACAACTGCTGCTCTAAATAACTACTGATGAAGCCTAGAAGACTGCTGGAAACTAAGCACTGCTGGTATAAACTGCTGATGACAAATCACTGCCCAGTCAAGGACTGATCAACCTTGATGAAAACACTGATGAATAGAGAGAGCAGTAGTTTAGTATATTATCTGTCTTATGTATTGTCAGTTGTTAGGTTTAGCAGTGTTTGTATAAGAACAGTAGATACAGGTTGTTAGGCTGTTAGACGTCGCTTTCATGGTGACGTCAGCTGAGATGCATCAGCGGTTTGGTTTGTCTATAAATGGAGCAGTACTCTGTACTGTTACATTTGATTCGTTTTGAGAGAATTCAATCCTTTCATCTTGTGCAATCCAACCTTGGGGCATCTGGCTGAGGGGGAACTTAGTATGTAAGCATATCTGTAATCATTTGATTCTTATTGTAAATCTTTTGACTAAATGAATTGCATATGCTGTCTCAAAACTATTTTCTCCTTGATTGTGTTTACAAAGTTTGTTATTCATTTCCGCTGCACTTAAACTCTGTTCATCTCTATTGATTATACAATTTACACAAATAAACACTATCATGAGAGCCTCCGATCCTAACAATACGCGTTCACCGAAGTGAGCACGTAAAGTAAAGTAAGTATGTGATCCCTAGCAACCCCTGACCAATCAGGTGCTGAGTCCAAACTATAGTACTATTGTTGCTAAGGGCGGTAAGCCAAGTCATCACTGTCTAAACATAGCAAACAAGCATTCATCGATTCACGTATAACATGCGAAAGCGGTTAGCGTTTAAAATGAGTATAAGCGTTGTGTGCGATGTGTTTTGATAGTGAACGTATGTAACACCCAAAAGTGCATTAAGCGAAAAAGGGTTCGAGTATACTCATTGTGTGTGAAACACGGCCTGTAATGGATTCAAGGGAGCCCTGGATTAGCCTGCGTATGGGGACAGAATGCGTAAGTCTTCCAAAGTGCTGAAACGGTCGAAATCGAAGTGTTCAGTGGGAAACAGAGGCTTCATACGAAGCAGTGCCTTCGTACGAAGGGAGGCTTCGTACAAATGGTGCTTCCGTTGTCCAAAATCGAGTGTTCTTCGCATCTGTCTTCGGGAAATCGAGTGTTCATCCCTCCAACCTTAAGCTACTGATTTAACTTAGGCCGGAGAGCTCTTTGTTTGAGTCACGGGTGAGAAATGGACTAGGTTGTGCGAAGGCAGTGCCTTCATACGAAGCCATTAGTCCCTTCGTACGAAGGATGTGCCTTCGTACGAAGCCAGGCTTCGCACGGAACAGTCCAGCTCGCATTCGTGGCTGTTTCTTGCATTCAGAGTTGTGTTCTCATGTAAATCGGATGTATTTTCGAGTCCTTTTCATGACGGTGTCGACACTACCTCTTCCCACTATCCAGTGAACGAAATACATGTCGGTTTAGGTCTTTTATAGTGTAAAAATCGAGTTTAAAAGGGTTTCCACTATGATCTAACACTTGGTGAGTATGAGATCTTCAGATCTACAACTTGGGAAGCCAAAGCTAAACCCAAATCACTCGTTCAAGTGTAGATCCATGGTAAATGAAGAAGATTTGATGAAAAAGATGAAGGCTTTTATGAAAAAGTTGAGGGTTTTTGTAAAAATAAGAAGTTTACTTGAAAAAGATGAAGTTTAGATGAAAATAGAAGAGTTTTGATGAAATCAAAGTGAATCTTGTGGAAGATTGTAGTGGAAAACGTTATGTAATCACGTAAAATCAGTAAATCTTAGTTGAAAACAGTTGCACAACAATTCGGCAACGTTTTAGATGAAATGTCAGCAATGAATGAGATGGAGAAGTGAGGTGGGTATCTATAAAGGAGAGCTGGACACCTGGTTCAAAGCTGGCTGCCTTCGTTCGAAGGTGCCAGTTTTGTGTAAAAAATCGCCGTTTCGCGTGTAGGATGCTTGTTTAATGTGTTTTGTTGCGTTAGTTAGGTCGAGTACTTTATGTATTTTAGCAGGGTATTAAGTGGCGCGTTACATTGCGTTTCAGAGCGATAAATCGAGTTGTGCGAGCGAGCGTTTAAGCAAGTTTTAACACATAGATAATATATATATATATATATATATATATATAACTAGTAATATAATATAATATATATACACATTAGTAACCGCGTTTTGAGTTTGCGTTGCGTTGTGCGAGAGCGTGCAAGTATTTTAGATACTCACGTGATGTAGTAGTGTAAGCGAAAGCGCTATAAGCGTAAGGGTTGTGTGGTGTGTTATAGCGTGTTTTAATAAGCGATGTAGTGCGAAAATATGTGTTGCAGCGTATTAAGCGATATAGTTTACATTCTGATCCGAATCTCGGGTGCTAGGCATAACGAGAGTAACGAGCGCGAAAGTGTGGGTTGTTAATGTAACAACTCTCATCAAAAGTCCTAATTATTATATTATTTTATCCAATAGGAAACGCTAATTGAGACCCCCAAATAAATCTGTATAAACTCTAAAATTTTCAGAATAATCAGAATCAGGATCAGGGCCCCTAAAACTCAAGGGGGGTAAACCCTAATTAACGATTATCATCACAATTCGTTGTCAAAAAACGAAATTACATGCAACGTCGACTCACCAAGGCTACCCAAGACACGAGTCTACCCTAGGCTAGGGGGTATGCCCCGCGACACGCGACAGGGGAGAAGGATCCCTTCGCGACACGCGGGGTGGGGGGGGGTCAAAAGTGGGGTATAAATACAGGGGCTTGGGACTTGCAATTACGCGTTCGTTTGACGTTAAAACTCAAAACATACACTGAGATATAGTAGAAACAGTCCAAAAACACACACAAATCACAAAGTGCTGCCGCAATACAGGGTAATAACTCGATCGCTGCTACGATTCAATGTCCGATTGAGTAAACTATCCAATGGATGTTTAAGTGCTGCCCACATTAGGGTTTATGCTTTGTCATTCGTCGATAATTCGATGGATGTTTAAGTATCACACTTTGTCATTCGTTGTGAAGGTTTAATCTCGTGAGTTGTCGTAAATGCTGTATTTGTTACTAACCTAGTTTGTGTGCATTGTTATTTAAACTAGGTTATCAAGGCTAATCAGTAGGCTAAGCTCTGTTCATATTAAATCTGCAATGTGAATCATTCTCTTTTTATCAAATTTGATTTCAAAAGCATGTTTATTTTCAAAGTTATAATTACAGGGATTAAGTCTTTGTAGTCACCAAATTACAGCCGGTATGTGGGGTTTTGTATACATTACTTATTCCCGTCACCATTGGACAACGAGTTAGCCAATGGGTGATCTGACCATAGTCACAAAAACGAGTCGAGTGACAAATACTGTGGGTAGTTGGTTGATATATGGAAACATTGTAATTGCTCTTAATACTGTAAATTATAACAAACGAGTTAGTTTACTAAAAAGAATGATTCACCAGTATTTCCCGCTGACAAAACCTTTTTCAAACATGTTTCAGGTGATCTGTTGTGATCCAGGAAAAAGTGTCGTGAAGCACTACCAGCTTAAGAAAGTGGCTCAGTATAAAATAAAGAAACATGTTTTGTAAAATAAAGATTTCTCCGTGAAATCATATGATTGTAAATTAACGGGGTTTTATCCCGAGTTGTGAAATAAATTAATCGGGAAATTTCAGTTTTAAAAAGATCCTGAAGAAAACTTCCGCTGTTAAATAAATACCACGGGATTTTCTGTCCCGCGGCTACTGAAACGGTTCAAACCGGGTCGGGGGCCATGACAGAAAAAGGTGGTATCAGAGCCACTGATTTAAGCCAATTAAGTATTTAGAAAATACTTAATTTTACTAAGTACTATTTTGTGATTATGTGTTTTATTATTGGAATATTTGTGTACAGTATGGGTAAGCAAAACTTTCAAACATCTATCTTAAATTAGATAGGTCATCCAACGAGAAGGGAAGTTCATCCCAAACAAATTCCTCAAAACCCTATAAAAATCCTGAGGAAGGAATATTTGTCCGAAAGGCACAATATGAGGAACCACTTTCTCCTAATAAAAGAAGTTTGATTATTAGGAAAAGTCTAGAGAAACTAAAGAAATCTAAAGGAGGGAGAGTTAATCAGAAAACTCAAGAACTAGGCAGTAACCCACCATGGGAAGACAAGTTAGATGAAAAATGGACAGATCTCTATATGCTAGTCACTGTAGCAGTAAATGCAAATCTTTAAATACTTTGATTCGAGTTTTAGCACCCTTATCACTATAAGCCAGAAACTTTACCCAGTAAATAAATAAGTTACAGTAAACCCTGGTGTGTTTTAATTATCAGTTGTTCCTTTGTGTTAAATTAGTCACACGGTATGAAATAATATTTAAAGGTTATTTATGAAATTTTGTTATAAAATTTTAACTTAGCAATTTTGTATTTTGCATATATGCTAAACAGCATGAATGACTTGTCTGAAGCCCTTCAGAATTTAAATCTCTATCCGGTGAAAATAGAGGTTTCAAGAGATTTTAATAGATACATACCTGATATAGAAGAACCTATGGAATTCAACGCTCCACCTCCAGAGAAACCCAAGCCTAAGAAAAGGAGAAGATTCATGGGATGGAGGCGCGTGCGCAGAAGGAAACCCGCCACTAGGAAGATTCCCAAAATAAAAAATCCCTTAGGCAAAGGGAAGGGGATTGAAGTCGGGGAAAGTTCTAGACAGATGGAAATACAGTTTGGGGAATATTCTAGGCAGATGGAAATGGAGTTTGGAGAAGGTTCTAGACAAACCAAAATAGAACTTGGGGAAAGCTCTAGACAAATTGAGGAGTTACCATTTCAGGAAGAATTGGATCATGCATTGGCGAGCTGTGATGTCGTCAGGCCTATTAATAATAATCCCTACCCTTATCCTGCTGAAACACAACTACCAATGAACTTGGAACCAGCAATCCCATAACCTATAATCCACACCCAACCTCTAGGAATGGACCAGTGGTGGACTAATGATTGGCAGTTGCAAAACCTTCTCAATAGTCCTTATTCCTTTCTCCCTCAGTTCGATCCAGAACCTATACCAAACCCACCAATGAGCAATGAAAATTTAGCTGAACTCCGCCACTTTGGCGAGGAGCTGGTGGATGCAGGAAATAGGATCAGGGAAGTAGGAGAACAAATCTCCTGGAAATACGACGAAAGGGAACGTCGTTACTGAAATACCAACTGACAAGGAATAGTGGGTTGTGAAACTGTGGTTGTATAATAAATCGAAAAATATAATCTTGTAAAAATAACCTAAAATAAAACTTTGTAAAATAATGGTGTGTATTGACGCATAGTATAAAATATAAAAATGGGAATCGAGAAATCGATAGTTTTGGCTATATGTGTTGTAAAATTTGTATGATTATTTTGTGTATAATTGTTATTTATTCGATACTAATAAATTATATATATTAATTATCAGATGGAAAACGCTAATAATGAACCAGTTAATGAGGTTAATCAATCTGAGCAACATCCGGAGGATCAATTTATGACTAGGCAAGATATAGAAAATATTGTTGCTCAAGGAATAACCAATGCTATTCCAGCAATACTTGCTGCTGCCCAGAAACCTGCTGAACCTCAACAAATCATTTCTAGCAAACGTATCTCTGAAGATAACTTCAGTAATAGCATAAACGGAGGAGGTAATCATCACGATAATGATCCACTGCAAGCTCCGCTCCCTAAGAAAATGAAAGCTGCAACACCTGGTTGCACTTACAAAGAATTTCTTGCATGTAAACCCGTGGAATTTGCAGGCAATGAAGGGGCGACTGCGGTATTGCGTTGGTTAGAGAAAACCGAGTCAGTGATTACAATAAGTAAATGTGACAAAAACGACAAGGTCATGTACGCGTCAAATCTTTTCAAAGAAGGGGCGCTAGAATGGTGGAACACGGTGTTACAAGCAAAATGAAGGATGATGGCATATGCCATGAACTGGGAAGAATTTAAGAGTCTTGTAGAAAGAAAATTCTGTCCCGAATATGAAAAAGATCAAATGGTGAATAAATTCCTAAATCATAGAATGATGGGTATAGATTGTCGCGGTTATACTTCGACATTCTTTGAATATGCTAGAGTGGTACCAACACTGGCTTCGCCAGAACCGGTACTCATTTCTCGCTATATTTGGGGACTGATTAGTGAAATCCGTAACATCGTTAAAGCTGGGAGACCTCGTACTATTGACGATGCGGTGGAATTAGCTAACACCCTAACTGACGAACTGGTACGCACAAGAGATGAAAACAGGAAGAAGGAACTGGCTCAGAAAATTACCCAAGGATTTCGTACGGGTAATAACAGCAGTTTCAGGAAAAGAGGAACAGGGCAATCTTCAACTTCGCCATTCTGCAAGAATTGCAGAGAGAAATATTAGGGAAAATTTAATGTGATCTGCAACTTTTGCAAAGCCATAGGGCATCGCGAAGAAGACTGCAGAAAGAAAACAAGAGTCTGCTATAACTGTGGAGAAACAAGACATTTTAAGCCAGAATGCCCTAAATTGGTTAAACCAGCAGACAACAAAGCTAAACCAGCTAACGGAGCTACAAAGAAGAATGTTCGTGCATTCCAATTAACTACTCAGGAGGCAGAACTAATTCCAGATGTGATAGCTGGTACGTTCTTAGTTCATAACGTGTATGCAAAAGTATTATTTGACTCTGGTGCAAACCAAAGTTTTATAAATACTTCATTCTGCCAAGCTCTTAAATTACCCTTAACCAACCTTAGGCAGATTTTTACAGTCGAAACAGCATATGGAAATTCTATTAACATAGATAAGGTTTTGCAAAAAGAAAATATAGAACTTTCAGGTCATAAATTTCATGCAAACCTATTGCCAGTGAATTTAACTGGACTCGATGTCGTATTAGGAATTGATTGGTTAGTAGCCAACCATGCTCGAATCCTTTGTGATAAGAATTCCGTAGAGATTCTGTTGGTGCATGTTTTGTGACAACAGCTTAATAGTTTGTTTATTTAGTCTTTGGATATTTTGTATTGGGCTTAGCATTATTGGTTAGGGAGTTATTTGTTGTAATGGGCTTGGAGAATGCCCTCGCCCAGACCAAAGCCCATGTGCAAACCTTGTCCTATATAAACAAGGCTTGGCATAAGGGTTTAGGTTGGACATTGAAGACATTCTAGAGTTTGAGAGAGAGTTAGAGAAATCTACAGAGATTGGCTGAGAGATTTCTTGTTGGTCTTGAATTGATTGTAAACTTCGTGTTGGATAATCAATAGAAGACCGGATTGAAAGTGTATCGTGTTTTTGATTCTGTTTTTACTCGTTTTCTGTGAAATCTGATCTAGGGGATTCCGCACTCTAGGTTGGATAGATGATTCTGTTACGATCCATACGGCTCACGGGACCTACAATTGGTATCAGAGCTTTTGGCTCTCGATTGGCTTGGTTCAAAATCGTTTTTGCAGAAATCTGGGTTATTGGACGTGTTTTTGAAGGCTGTTCTTGAGTTCTGCTGCTGATTTCGGATAGAAAACAAGCATTTCGGATCATTACTGATCAAAAAGCTTGCATTTCGAACCAAAAATCAGTCATTTCGGACAAAACAACATCAATTTCGAACCCATTTCGGATAGATAACTTGCATTTCAGACCATTTCGGACACAGTTCAAGTATTTCGAATCATCAGGTTGCATTTCGGACTAGATAAGCTTGCATTTCGGATCAGACTAATCAATTTCGGACGATTTCGGATAGGAGAGTGTCCATTTCGGATCAGACTGATTCATTAAGGATCAGAAGGGTCTCATTTCGGATCAGATCAGTCTCATTTCGGATCAGATTATTCCATTTCAGACCAGGGGTGCTGATTTCAGATAAGGGTGTTCATTTCGGACCAGCCAGTGTTCTATACGGACAATTTCGGACAATTTCGGGCCATTACGGACAAGGTGGAATTTTTCTTGGCTTGTGTGAGAAAAGTTACACTGTTTCGTGTTTAGAAAATTATCCGTAACACGTCACAGGAAACCGTTTGCACTGTTGGGATCCTTGGATTTTTAGGGTAAAAAAAACAGGTGTTTGACATTATATATCATTGGATTCGTCTTTCCGAGACGATTCTAATGGCGTACTTTGGAAATCACAGTTTTCGGAGATATTTTGTACGGTTTTACCAGTCTGTTGCGTTAAAATGTCGAACATGATGAATGTGAATGCACCTAAGATGATGAAGGTGGAGAATTATCTTACATGGAAGGACAGCTTCCAATCCTTCATTGAATCTCAGGATGCACGCATGTGGATCTGTATTGTAGATGGGTACACAAACCCAACTCACGATTATGAGGGCAGACCACGTAGAACAGACTATGTGAACATGAAAGAGGATGATAAAAAGATGTATGAGGCTGAAAAGAGAGCCTTGGCTGCAATAAAGATGTCCTTACCTGATAGCATCAAGCATACCTTCAAGAAGTACACAAATTCAAAGGATATGTGGGATGCATTAGAAAAACGATATCAGGGAGATGCGAATGTCAAAAAGAATAAAGCTTTGAGCTCTACAGCACGAGAAGGTTCATATGATTGTAGTGCTCTTCTGGAGGATAAAGAGAATGCCACTCAGGCATACATGGCAGAGATAGTGCCTGTTGATGAGGCTGAAACTACTGTGAATGATGCTGAAGCTAAAGTGGAGAATGCTGAAACAAAAGTTGAACAGGCCGTTGCTGAAGTTGAGAAAGAGAGTGAAGCTGAACAGGTCGTTGCTGATCAAACTACAGAAGTTCATGAGGAAGAGGTAAAATTTAATTTTGTGTGTTTAAAATGTCGTGAATTACAGGGTGAAGTTGACAGGTTGTCAACACAAAACCAAAGTCTAGTAAACGAGATGTCTAACATCAAAGAATCAAACTTTTTTGCTAAAAGAAACGAATCTTCATACTTGAAGAAGATAAAAGGTTATGAAAGTGAAATTGAAGCCTTAACCTGCAAACTAAACGAAAAACTTCAAGTCATAGACTTAGCTCATGACATGATGGCTGAGAAAACAAAAGAGATTTCTGAAAAATGCAAAGAGTTGTCAGATGCACAACTCAAAATTGTTGAACTTGAAAAGAAATTAGGTCAATTCAGGGATTCTACTTTTGTTATGAAACACATGATGGGTGGGTTAAAGAAGAGTAATGACAAGACCAGTGTGGGATTCAAGGGCTTCAATGAAGTCCCACCTCCTCTTAGTCATGACTATTCTTTCTTACCTGATGAAGATGAGTTTACTGACTTTCTGTCAACATCACCAAGTAGTTTCACATCCAGTCAAGGTGATGTGTTTGAAGATAATGATGCTAAGAAGGAAAATAACAGCAAACCTGTTTTGAAAAAGATAAACACACCTCCTAAAACCAAAAATCAAACTTTTGTTAAAAAGGTAAATTTTGCTCAAGGAAGTGACATGAAAAACAAAACAGCTGTTATTGAAAACGAATCTAATGTAGAGTTTGCTAAAAACAAGAACAAAGAAAATTCTGAAACTAAGCAAACTGAACCAAATCCTTCTAAGGCATCATCATCAAAACCTGAATCCAGTTCAAAGGCTTCAGATAAGAAGTCTTCGAAAAAGAGATCGTGCTTCAAGTGCCACACAAAGGGACATGTAGCTAGCTGCTGTCCTAACAAAAGGAATGAAGCACAAGTGAGTGAGAGACAGAGAGAGAAGTCACCAGAGAAGAGTGGTGATAAAAAGGAGAAAGAGTCCAACTCTCAAAAGAAATATGCTCCTAAGCAACCAGAGAATGTTGCTGTTGGTGTAGATAAGGCTGAAAAAGGAACTCCACAAGTTCCTCGTTTTCAAAGAAATCAACCAAGATTTCAGCCTAGATCTCCACCAGGCAGATATGAGAGACCTAGAAGCAGTTCACCAAGAATGAACAATTATAATTCATATAATTTCAGAAGTCAGGGTCAATATCAAAATCGATACCAAAATTTTGGTGGTCGAACTTTTTATAACAATGGCTTTAGAAATTATAATAATCAAGCTTCTTGGAATCAAAATTTTCAAAGGTCAAATAGTCCAATCACATATAGGAACCCTCAGGACCAAAGACCTTATGGAAATCAAAACCTATTTAAATCAACAAGTCTAAGATCCAAGACACCATTAAGGTGTGATGGATATTGGATAGAAGCATCTTATGTGGATTTAAATGGTCGACCCAAAACCGGTAAGGTTTGGGTTCTAAAGTCTAACTGAGTTGTTGAGTGTGTGCAGGATGACCAAGAAGGACTGTTGATGTGTTCGACATTGGTTATTCCTGTAAAGCATCTGAGGTGAATAGTAGGTTAACATGGGTAACGAACTATTTACTTCTGTGATCATTTTGATTGTTTTTAAACTTAAAACGTGAAAAACTGTAGTCAGGTTAAGGTGGGAGTTTGTTTGTGTTTTAAAATTTATGTTTTTAAAACTTACTCCATGAAAACAAAAATTTAGGGGGAGAAATTTCCCTAAGCCAAAAAGAGTTTAGATAGTGCGTGTGTTTAGGGGGAGTAAGTTATAAAATTTTAAAAAAATCCAAAAACATTGAAAAATTGGAAAAATGAGTTTTCATGGTGTGAAAAAGAAGAAATGATAGTACATCAGCAAGTTAGACTGTCACACTCGAACTGAACAAAATTGCTTAAGTGTGATAGCAGCTTCATCATATGATATACCAGTAGGCAAAAGCATGAAATAATCAACTTACCAATGTGATATAAACTTAAATGCACTGAGTATGAGTGGGGAACACATCAGTGGTGTATGGTTTAATGACCTTAAATCTTGCGTTGATAGATTGCCAAAATCTGAAGTTTTGGGTCTTTATACTGTTATTTCATCTGGGGATATCAGGGGTGTCCTTCTGTTGCATCCAGATACATGCTGACCTAGACACACCCAGGATATCTTAAAAGAGCTAAAAATGCCAAAACCCTGAAAAATGAAGAAGCTCTCATAGAGAGTCATTCAATAAGTGCAAAATGCACAAATCGTACCAAAAATGGTTTTTGTCTTAGCCCTCGTTAGATATTTTGGTCTCTCTGCTGTACGGAAGTACTGACCTGTTCACCAATTATCTAAACGTTGAAAAACAAAACGGATGAATTCAGTATACTCACCTACTACGATGAATCTTTGTGCATACCTTGATCGCGGGGGTATATCCTGAAGTGGTACACGCTAGTATATCAGAATTAATATTACCTTAACGTATCATACGGTAATGGTACTTGAAATGTTCATGCATTTTGTTTAGGTGGACAAACATACTGGTGATCGTCTTGAACTGCTTTTCACGAAAAATTACATAAAGAATTATCTAATAGTGTGAAAACAGTTTGATTTTGCTGATATGATCATCTTACACATGATACTCACAAAAAGAAGTATTGTAAATATTTTTCAGTTTAGTTTAGTTAGTTCAGTTTGTGTTGAAAAATATCAAAAATACCAAAAATATTTCCTTTTAAAATATCTCCCATTTTGAACTGACAGGTAGTTGTTTTTGCAATCTAAGATAAAATATTGGTTTATCTTTAAATGTGAAAAAGCTAATGGTTTTTCGAGATACTTGCTTGTGTTGCCAAACAGATTGATGCAGTTATCAAAATGAAGTGCAGAATACAAGTAAAGTGCAGATTGAGAGTGAAGTGAAGATGTGTGAAGATGCATGGTAGGATCCTTCTACTACATTGCAGAAAGAGAAAGAGATATGGAAGTTTTGAAGATACTTGCTTAACCAAAGATTGCTAGTTCGCTGATCTACAACGAATGAAAGTTTTAGAGATTGGAAGCATCAGCTAAGGGGGAGTTTGTTGATGTCAGAAACTGTGTAGCTGACGCTATCCAAAGACCAAAAGACTGCAAGATGTTTGAAGACAAAGTTACACTATGAAGCTATTGTCAAGGGGGAGTTTGTTGGTGCATGTTTTGTGACAACAGCTTAATAGTTTGTTTATTTAGTCTTTGGATATTTTGTATTGGGCTTAGCATTATTGGTTAGGGAGTTATTTGTTGTAATGGGCTTGGAGAATGGCCTCGCCCAGACCAAAGCCCATGTGCAAACCTTGTCCTATATAAACAAGGCTTGGCATAAGGGTTTAGGTTGGACATTGAAGACATTCTAGAGTTTGAGAGAGAGTTAGAGAAATCTACAGAGATTTCTGACATCAACAGATTCAGGCACCTACTGGAGAAATAATCATGATTACAGGAGATAAACCACGTAAACCCATGAAGTTCATTTCAGTAATGAAAATTGCTAGTTATGAACGAAAACAAGGAATGGTGTATATGATTTCGGTAGTCATTAGCACTAAGGGTAAGGAACTTAAGGAAATTTCTGTAGTCTCAGAATATCCAGATGTATTCCCAGAAGAATTACCAGGATTACCAATAGATAGGGAAGTAGAATTTAGGATTCATCTAATTCCAGGAACTATACCGATAGCCAAGGCACCTTATCGGTTAGCACCCACAGAAATGTTAGAACTGAAAAAGCAATTAGATGAATTACTAAGTAAAGGTTTCATACAACCTAGTTCATCCCCGTGGGGAGCACCAGTGTTGTTTGTGAAAAAGAAGGATGGTTCCATGAGAATGTGTATTGATTATAGAGAATTGAATAAGGTTACAATTAAGAATCGATATCCATTACCTAGGATTGATGATCTCTTTGATCAACTTCAAGGAGCTAGATATTTTTCTAAGATCGATTTACGCTCCGGATACCATCAATTGAAGGTACAAGAAGAAGACATACCTAAAACTGCTTTCAGAACAAGGTATGGTCATTACGAGTTTACAGTCATGCCCTTCGGATTAACGAATGCACCTGCCGCATTCATGGACATGATGAATAGAATCTGTAAACCGTATTTGGATAAATTTGTAATTGTTTTTATTGACGATATACTTATTTATTCCAAAAGTAAGGACGAGCATTGTGAGCACTTGCATGCACTTTTAACTTTGTTAAGAAAAGAAAAGCTTTACGCCAAATTTTCGAAGTGTGAATTTTGGCTACAAGAAGTGCAATTCCTAGGTCACATGGTGAATCACGAAGGTATTCAGGTAGATCCTGCTAAGGTAGAGGCAATTACCAAATGGAAGGTTCCGCAATCAGCATTGGAAATTAGAAATTTTATAGGTTTAGCTGGATACTATAGACGGTTTATTAAGGATTTTTCCAGGATAGATGTACCATTAACTAAGCTAACCTGTAAAGCTGTTAAGTTTGAATGGGGACCTAAGCAAGAAGAAGCTTTTAGGATTCTAAAGCAAAAGTTAACAAATGCTCCAATCCTAGCGTTGCCAGAAGGAACTGAAGATTTTAAAATTTACTGTGATGCTTCAAAACTAGGATTAGGATGTGTGTTAATGCAACATAAGAAGGTAATTGTATATGCTTCAAGGCAATTGAAAAAGCATGAGGAAAACTATACAACTCATGACTTAGAGTTAGGCGCCATAATTTTTGCCCTTAAGATTTGGAGACATTATCTGTACGGAAGTAAATTTACTGTCTATGCGGATCACAAAAGTTTAAGATATATATTTTGGCAAAAAGAGTTAAACATGAGGCAAAGGAGATGGATGGAAATCCTAAGTGACTACGACTATGATATTCAGTATCACAAAGGAAAGGAAAATGTAGTTGCAGATGCCTTAAGTCGTAAGTACCATGAGAAACAACGACGAGTTTGTGCTCTTAGATTAAATCTACAGCTAGATTTAATGTAACAACTAAAGCATTTCCAAGAAACAGCAATCAAGGATGATGCTGAAGGAATGAAGGGATGAATAAAAGAATTAGAACAAGGAGTTGATAGAATTTGGAGATTCTACAAAAGAAGAATTTGGGTACCTAAACAGGGAGAATTAAGAAATAAGATTTTAGAAGAAGCCCATAAATCTAGGTATACCATGCACCCTGGAAACAATAAAATGTACCAAGATTTAAGAAATAACTTTTGGTGGATAGGAATGAAAAAGGATATAGCTCGATATGTTTCTAAGTGTCTTACTTGTTCACAAATTAAAGCAGAATATCAGAAACCTTCAGGTCTTCTACAACAACTAGAAATGCCTATATGGAAATGGGAACTCATAACAATGGATTTTGTTACTAAGTTACCCAAAACCAGAAAAGGTAATGATGCAATTTGGGTAATTGTGGATCGATTAACCAAATCAGCTCATTTTCTACCCATGAAGGAAACCTTTAGTATGGAAAGGTTAGCAAAGTTGTATGTAGATGAAGTAGTATCCTTACATGGAGTCCCACTCTCCATTGTTTTGGATAGGGATAGTCGTTTCACTTCCCATTTCTGGACTAGTTTCCAAGAAGCGATGGGAACTCGATTAAATTTAAGCACCACATATCATCCTCAGACAGATGGACAAAGTGAAAGGACAATCCAAACTCTGGAAGACATGCTAAGAGCATGTGTAATAGATTTTGGTGGAAATTGGGACGACCATTTACTTTAATTGAATTCTCCTATAACAATAGTTATCATTCAAGTATTGAAACTGCCCCATTCGAGGCACTATACGGAAGAAAGTGCAGAACTTCAGTTTGTTGGGCAGAAATAGGAGAAAGTCAATTGTCAGGTCCTGAAATAGTGCAAGAAACAACCGACAAGATTAACCAAATCAAGGAAAGACTGAAGATGGCTCGAGATCGCCAGAAGAGTTATGCAGACAATAGGAGGAAGCCGTTGGAATTCCAAGTGGGAGACAAAGTACTATTGAAAGTTTCACCTTGGAAAGGAGTAGTTCGATTCGGTAAGAAAGGAAAGTTAAGTCCAAGATACGTAGGACCATTTCCAGTAATCCAACGGATAGGATCAGTTGCTTATCGTTTACAACTACCAGAAGAGTTAGCTGGAGTACATGACGTATTTCATGTATCCAATCTAAAGAAATGTCTATCTGACGAATCCCTGGTAGTACCTCTTCAAGATATAAAGGTAAACGAAAAGTTAAAATTTGTTGAAAAACCTCTTCAGATAGAAGATCGAAAGATCAAATTTCTCAAGCACAAACGACTAGTGTTAGTTAAAGTCAAGTGGGATTCAAAGAGAGGAGCTGAATACACTTGGGAGCTGGAATCAGAGATGAAGCGAAAATACCCCTACTTGTTCCAGTAAATCTCGAGGACGAGATTTTTATTAAGGTGGGGAGGATGTAACAACTCTCATCAAAAGTCCTAATTATTATATTATTTTATCCAATAGGAAACCCTAATTGAGACCCCCAAATAAATCTGTATAAACTCTAAAATTTTCAGAATAATCAGAATCAGGATCAGGGCCCCTAAAACTCAAGGGGGGTAAACCCTAATTAACGATTATCATCACAATTCGTTGTCAAAAAACGAAATTACATGCAACGTCGACTCACCAAGGCTACCCAAGACACGAGGCTATCCTAGGCTAGGGGGTATGCCCCGCGACACGCGACAGGGGAGAAGATCCCTTCGCGACACGCGGGGGGGGGGGGGGGGTCAAAAGTGGGGTATAAATACAGGGGCTTGGGACTTGCAATTACGCGTTCGATCGACGTTAAAACTCAAAACATACACTGAGATATAGTAGAAACAGTACAAAAACACACACAAATCACAAAGTGCTGCCGCAATACAGGGTAATAACTCGATCGCTGCTACGATTCAATGTCCGATTGAGTAAACTATCCAATGGATGTTTAAGTGCTGCCCACATTAGGGTTTATGCTTTGTCATTCATCGATAATTCGATGGATGTTTAAGTATCGCACTTTGTCATTCGTTGTGAAGGTTTAATCTCGTGAGTTATCGTAAATGTTGTATTAGTTACTAACCTAGTTTGTGTGCATTGTTATTTAAACTAGGTTATCAAGGCTAATCAGTAGGCTAAGCTCTATTCATATTAAATCTGCAATGTGAGTCATTCTCTTTTTATCAAATTTGATTTCAAAAGCATGTTTATTTTCAAAGTTATAATTACAGGGATTAAGTCTTTGTAGTCACCAAATTACAGCCGGTATGTGGGGTTTTGTATACATTACTTATTCCCGTCACCATTGGACAACGAGTTAGCCAATGGGTGATCTGACCATAGTCACAGAAACGAGTCGAGTGACAAATACTGTGGGTAGTTGGTTGATATATGGAAACATTGTAATTGCTCTTAATACTGTAAATTATAACAAACGAGTTAGTTTACTAAAAAGAATGATTCACCAGTATTTCCCGCTGACAAAACCTTTTTCAAACATGTTTCAGGTGATCTGTTGTGATCCAGGAAAAAGTGCCGTGAAGCACTACCAGCTTAAGAAAGTGGCTCAGTATAAAATGAAGAAACATGTTTTGTAAAATAAAGATTTCTCCGTGAAATCATATGATTGTAAATTAACGGGGTTTTATACCGAGTTGTGAAATAAAATAATCGGGAAATTTCAGTTTTAAAAAGATCCTGAAGAAAACTTCCGCTGTTAAATAAATACCACGGGATTTTCTGTCCCGCGGCTACTGAAACGGTTCAAACCGGGTCGGGGGCCGTGACAGTTAAAGTCTCCCCTGCTTTAGGAAATTTCGTCCCAAAATTTATTCGTAAAGAAGAGTGTGAGAAATTACACGAATAAGTAGCGATACAAGCGTTAGGGTAAGCTGAGGATGAACGAGTGATCGATCGAGGATTGACGAGTGAGAGCGTCGCGGTGGTAGAGGAATTCGACGAGAAAAGCGACTTGCTTGACTAGGGAATAGTAACTCACGAGTTGACGATCCATAAATGCTTTAAGTTCTCGAAAGGTTTTGTCAAGTTATTATAAAATGATTTGAAGGAAAACCTGATTTATGAAAATTTTCTTATGACGTGGTGTTAAACTGAGTCGATGTTTAAACCAGCGTTGTAAGAAAAGTTTTGTTTGTTCAAAGGTTTTTATTTAAATTAAAAAAAATTTAGAAAATTTTCCGTTTATTTCCAAAACATACGGTAAACAAATAAGTTTCATTTATTTTCAAAACATATGGTAACAAATAGGTTTCAACAGTATCAAATGTTCAATTAGCGTCGAGCCCCACATGGCATCTTTCTATGAAAGTTTGTTAATATGGCTAAAACACTTATATATAGGAAGACCAGTGGCGTATCTACCATGTTTTAGCCTATTACCTCTGTCCCGTGGAACGATGTCATGTGTGTCGACATAGTATGGATAGGTTTTAGTATCCTTGGTCCAAATGGTAAATGGTTGGACCAAGTTCGAAAGGAAGATCAAGTAGACTGAGCGGTAACGTTAATTGCGAACTTAGTTAGCGATAAGAGCACACGCGAACGGTTCAGCGATTTGAAATATCAAAGCAGCGTGAATGATAGGTGTGATAAGCGTTAAAGCATCGAGAGGGAAAAGCGATGGTGAAGTGAAATAGATTTCAGCGATGGTGAGATCGAGAGGTAATGAGATGTTACGCCTTGCGAAGGAGTTTAGCGTGTTGAAAATAGTCTAAAAAATATAAGAAGTCTAATGACGTTCAACTCCACATGGCATTTTATCCACGAGAATTTGTTAGCATGGCAAAGCACTTATATATAGGAAGTACCAGCGGCATATCCACCATGCTTTGACCACACCTCCTCCGTCTCGTGAATAGATGTCACACTTTGTCGACATGGTTAAGACGCTTATATATAGGAAGTACCAGCGGCTTATCCACCACGCTTAACCACGCTTTTAACGTCATGGCATCATTTGAACTTACTACGATCTCCATGCACTTACCAAAATAATCCCGTGTGCCCCCGTGATTAATTTGGTCCTTGCATGTTTATCGTAACTTATTCTAAAGACGCATAGTCAGGGTAAAACATATTATATCGTGATATACTATATAGTGCTAGTAATATAATCCGTGTGTGTACCTAGACTAAGTGTGAGGACTCGAGAGACAGAGGGAGTGAGTGAGTGAGAGAGTCGACATCGCTTATCGAGGCGACATCGAACAATAGAACAATTATAAGGTATAAGTACTAACATCGAGAATCGTACCATTAACTGTGTCGTTCTGCGCCTGGTCGGTGTTGATGTTGAAGACTCTTGCTTGGGCCGCGGTTGCTGTTGGAGCTTCTGCTGCCGGTGCTGCAGCTGCTGGTGCTGCAGTTGCTGGTGCTACGGTTGCTAGTGTTGCGGCTGCTGGTGCTACTACAGCGGCAGCTGCAGGGGTTGCGAGCTGTGTCGTCGGTGATGGAAATGCTAGCATGCCTTGGTGTCGCGGAACTATGCGGCAGTGGCTGGTGAAGTGACCGAAGCAGTTGAAATTTGTGCAATAGCGGCAGTTGGCTCTAGTCTGGTGGTGATAAGTACATATCTGACACAGGGGAAGAGTTCCAGTGTAGTTACACCTTGGGTAAAGTGGAACTGCTCGGAGAGGTTCGGGTTTCAGTGGTGCAGTTGCTGAGCAATTTAGACTCAAGCTCTTTCTCTTGTGGCTAGGCTCGACGGTGTCCTACGGCTGTGCGTCGTCGTCGGATGATTCAGCGGTAGCTTGATTAGCCTTCTTGGGGGAATCCTTGAAGAAGAATCTAGCCGAGATTCGCTTGTTGTTGATCTCTGCGGCCAATTGATAAGCTTCTTCAATGGTAGCCTGTGACAACTCGTGTTTTGCAGTTCTTTTGTACTTTGCTTTATAGTATAACTTACGGGTATGATATGTGAATCATCATGTTCAGTGATAATTAAGTGGTTGTGATATGTTAATGTACTATGTGGATAGTATGAGTAATAGGGTTATTCATTTTATAGCTTTGATCGCACAAACTAGGAGGCCGCACACCTCCACTCTAACCGTACACTCTTACATTCTCTCGGTTCAGTTATTCTCAGCCTAAACCAAGCCCAAAGCCCAACTCTCACACTATGCGCATACAAGAGGGTATGTGTTGGAGTGTTTATGATTTTGGGAAAAACATGACAAACCCTAATACTCCCTCTTTTCTCCCACTTGGTGTCGACGACAATCATCATCATCGAAGCTATCATTCCCTCGAAGCTTGTTGTTCTCGTCTGGCAATCCTACAATTTATCGGTTAGTAAATTCGCCCTTTGTGGTATTTCTTATTGATTGCTCTCTGCTCTTGGTCATGTACAATCATATCGATTTAATTGTATGTGTGGCTATGATTTGAACATGTGTTGATCGACTGAGGTTGATAGAATAACTAGGGTTGTTTGTTAACGATTTACTTGGATGCATGATTGTGACATAAAACTTGTATGAATCGGTTTGATTAGGGTGAGTCAAATTACGATATGCGTGATGATGAATGTTCATGCTGAATAATTGAGAAATCTGATTCGGTGTGATCTGGTCCGAGTGATGATGATGAATAATTGGAATATTAATAGTAAATAGGAAACTTAATGTAAATGCTGATGATTAAGTGTTAAAGATGAAACTGCCATGAATTAGGGTTTGTGTGATATATGGGAAGTTGTGGTTGTTTTGATCGTGTGAAGGAAAGTTTGAAACTGAAACCATGATTTATGGAAATGCATAACTGATCGCACACTTCATGACACTTGATTGATCGCACATTCTGTTGGGGTTTGGTTACACTTGGGTTGCACAACTGAGGTCTAGTTGCACAAGTCTAGCGAGTCGCACAAGCACTTGGGCTTTTGTACATTCTGGGCCGAACAGATTGGGTAATCGCATAAGTTGTTTGGGCCGGATTAGATTTGGATCGCACAAGTGAAATGAGTCGCACAATATATACGGATCGCACATTGGAGGCCCAATCGCACAATAAACCTCACTCGTACACTCCAGTGGGCCGTACTCTAGCTATTGGGCATGCTTTGTCATGGATCGCACAAGTTAACCGAACCACACACTTAAATGGGCCTTGCATGTTAACTGGGCCGCACAAGTCTTTAAATGCTTTTACGTAGAAGCTGTTGGGCCGAGTGTTGATGCTTTATCACACACCTTGTAAACGATAAATGAACAGTAAAGGGCTATGTGGATGGTGCATTGGTAATGTGAACATGTGTATGACTTGAATACCTGCTATGTAATGGCAACAAATTGTTATGTACATGATTAATTGTATGATTAGTGCTATGTGTATTCTTGGAACACCACTGGTGTAATATATGCAGCGAGTATGTGAATTATGTGTTCATGAAACTGACTGTCTTTGGTAACCACGGTAGGGTTTGGTTGATCAACTTGGAACGGGTAATTTAACATACCGAGCAATCTAAGGTGAGTTCACTTCTCTTGAGCATGCGTCCCGGTGGGTGGGACAATCAAATGGGTATTCCTGAGAGGAATAAGTCTTTTGGGTAAAACTGGGATGTTAGATAATACACTCATTTCCTATCACCTTAAGTCCCATCTTCTACCGAATAGTTACCTGAGAAGTAACGGGTATTAGTTGATAACGCTATTAGGCTTGGCAACCTCACACCGTACCTGAGAGGACGGGAGTGAACTAATGACCTTAATAATGACCAATGCTTAGATAGGGGGCATTAGGGACGGGCAAAAAAATCTGGAGCCATCTTGTACGGTACTCGAGTTATTATCAACATTGTTTTCGGAATTGTTATTAAACTAGATTAAACACTTGGCAACTAAACGTTTTACACAAAACTGCGAACTCGCCAGCGTTTTGCTGATACACTTGTTTGCATGCTCGCAGGTTATAGATATGTGTGGATGTGGAACTTGCTGTCTGGGAAGCTGGAGTGGTCATGGGTCGAGAAACATGCAAACACGAGACAAGTCTAATTAATTTCATACACTTGGTTTACGAAATACATAACTGATGATTCATGCTTCCGCTGAAAACGTTGAGTTATACTTTATGTAATGTAACACTTTATTTAAACGAATGGAAGTTTTTATTTAAAATCTTGTATGAGTTCAATGTGATTGGTTGCTAGATCCTGGTACGTCACACGCCTCGCGGAGGTTTCCGTTCGGGGTATTTTTGGGGGTGTGACAGTTTGGTATCAGAGCCACTGGTTATAGTGAACTTGGTTTTAAATTTTTTTTATAAAACCAGACTATAACCGAACAGTTCTGAATACGAGAATACGACCATGACCCTCAGCTCCAGATTGCAAGGTTCGTCTTTTCACCTGCTGCATACATTACATGACTAGTACACACTTGATTATGATGTAGCCTACAAACACACACTCGTCACTATAACATAATTACATGAATTGCTTGTTTACATTATGATGCATTGTCTGTATGTCGTAGTCCTTAGATTTCAGTGATCTTGTAGTTTTGACAACCTCCGTTTGACATTTGAGTTTGAGGAAACATTTGACATGAGTTAGGAGGAACTGAGATGGGCATGCAAATCACAATATTATTGTGGGTGTACACATAATAATAATGTGGGGTGCATGTGAGTCCCAGTGAGGCTTAACAAATGTAAAAGGGGTTCTGTTTCGTTATTCAATCTAATGAGAAACACAACAAATCTATAGGAGTCATAGCGATGATTGCCCTACTTGAGCGTGATCTTTTCACTTCCCTATGAATCCTTACAAATCTCAATGATATTGAGTATTGCCTGAGCACGTATCTGAATGTCGAGCGGACTGTATAAGAATGTTAGGTGTTATTACGAACGTCCTGAGTTAGTTATCGAATCATTGAATGCTTGGTCTGTGTCTTCCTCACTTTCTTTGTTTACTTGAACCCAACGGATTGACGCCTCAAATCCCGAAGTATGGTCACCCCTGTAACTCTCTAGTAACATACCGTGTATTACTCAAACAACTTGCAAGATCGATGGGCAGAAGGATGAGCATAGTACCTTACTGACCCCAGTATTATGAAAACCCTGATTACCGGCAACGAACACCAGCAAATTGACTTCAATCGAGTCCTTAACCCTAGACAGCGACTTTTGGGAGCCAACTCTTACGAATCAATCGGGACATAAATGATGACAATTGACTACAGTGTGGAATGTGTAACTGCTAGCGCAATGGGTAGTGCCTTAGGACGTGACACGGAATGTGAAAATATGGACCCTTTGGTGAAAGCACGCAGGGCTCCGTTACAAGCAACGACCTTAGAAGCAACAGTCACGACGACATCAAGGTACTCGTAATCGTAGCCTACAGTATGGAAATGAAGGTGACTTCAGTTGGGATTGGCCACTGCTAAGACATAACGATAACAACCACGAGAACCACAACAGTATTGGGAATTCCCGTAACAATGACATCGACGGTGGAAGTGGTGCTCGTAGAAGGGCCTTCAAGTATGACAACAACATAGTGATCTATACGTCTTATGATTAACCCCTTCACTCCTATTTTGTTCGACTCTGATACTTCATGAGATCAAGCACGTTACAAGATTTGTTGATGGCAAGTCAAATTCAAGCTTCACTCGTTCACCTAGGGTTCAACTTGATCTTTTAGATTCAGTGACCGACATTGACTATGTTCCTGTTACTTTTGGATGTTTTGATATGGACGTTGGTAGGGACTGGTTGTCCAAGCACCAAGAAGAAACTCTTGTAAAGACAAAATCACATGAATACCTCTCCCTGGTGGAGATTCACTGATTGTCAGTGCCCCTTCGACGAAGGAAACCGAGAAGCGTTTCAGCTATCCTGCTATCCTATCACTGGTTATAAGTGCTCGGCCTGAGGAGAAGAAAAGCGAAGATCTATCGATTTGTATCACGACAGAAGAAACTCTGAAGTCTAGTACCCCTTATCGTCTCGCATCAGGAAGGGTGCAAGAACCGTTTAATCAACTTCAGGAACTGCTGGACAGGGGTTTTAACTGATCTAGCCCCTTGCTTTGGGGAGCTTGAGCTTTACTTGTGGGAAAGGAGAACGAGTCCTTTTGTACGTGTATCGACTACCGTAGACTCAGCAAGGTGACAGTTGGGAACCGTCACCCTTTTACCTCGAATCGACAACCTTCTTGACCAGCTTCAAGGGTCAAGCTTCTATTCGGAAATTGACTTCAGATAGGGTTATCATCTGATGGAAGACCGAGAGGAGGATGTTTCTAAAATGACAATTCAAACGCAGTACAGCCATTACGGTTTTCTGTTCATGTCACTCAAGTCACCCAACACATCAACGGTTTTATGGATCTCATGAATCCTATGAGTAAAACTCATCTCGCCAAATTCGTCAACCGTGTTTATTGATGACGTTTTGAATCATTTCCAGGAGGAAGGAACACCATGAGCGGCACTTGTATCTTATCTTAGAGCTCCTGAGGGAGGAGCAACTCCACGCATAGTCTTTCTAAGTGTGACTTCAGGATTCGAGAAGTACGCCTTCCTTGTCACGTAGTCAATGAATTGGGAATACACGTGGATCCTGCAAAGACCCATTTCATTAGAAATTGATCGGCACCAAAGAGTCCTTCAGAGGAGTGGCAATTTCTTGGTCTCGCTAAGTACTAACGCAGATTCATCCAGGGGTTTTTGAAGATCGCTTAGCTTTTACTGATGTAACACAGAAGGGTACTGTGTATTTGTGGGGAACCAAAACAGGAGAACGTCTTTTTAGCTCTTGAAGCCAAACTCTACGATGCACTGAATATTGTCGTTGCTCGATGGTGCAGGTGACTTAGTGGTGTACTGTGTTGTTTCGATTCAGTGTCTCGGTGGCATGCTGATACAACACGAGAAAGTGATAGCTTGCGTTTTCCAATAGTGTGGACCCACGAACAAGATTGCGCGACTCATAACCTGGGGTGGAAGCCATGGTCCCTGGATTTCATGTCTAGAGGCATTACTTGTACGGCATCAAATGCACCATTTAGACCGATCATAGGGGCCTCCAGCATATCTTTGATCCGAAAGAGTTAGACATGCGACATCATCGCTGGATGGAACTCTCGAACGATTGCAACTGTGAAACCTAAACTTGCATGAGCTCTGCAGCTCACCATCAACCCTAATCTTCCCGATCAGATTCGTTCAACCCAAACCGAAACATTGAAGGAAGAGGATCTTCAAGTTGAATCCATGCAGGGCATGGGGAAGCAACTTCTGGTGAAATCGGACAGTATTTGCTACTTTATGGAGCGAATATGGGTCTCCTTTTATGGCAACTCTAGGAAACTTGGGTTCGGCTAAGCACACAAAATCTCGTCATTCTACTCGTCTGGGTTTTGACAGGATGTATGAGGATCTGAAAATCTTGTATTAGTGACCGGGTATGAATGCCCACGTAGCAACGCAGGTGAATGATGGTTGACTTGTTAAAAAATTAAGGCGGTGTATCAGAAACCTTCTGGTCTGTGTCAGCAACCAGAAACACCCATATGGAAATGGGAACAGACTGCCACGGATTTTGTCACTGGTCTTCCCAAAACTCAAAACGGAAACAATATCACCTGGGTGATCACTGATTGCCTCAGGTAACCCGCACACTTTCTTGCAATCAAGGAAATTGGCAAGTCCTTGCATCCTGTGTATAATTATCTGAGAGAGGCGGCTTCTAGGCATGGGGTGCCAACACCTAGTACCTCCGATTTTGATCTACGTAAGTACCTAATTTTTGGCAGGCAATACACAAAACCCTTTGCTCGCATCAACAAATGAGCACTGCTTATCACCATCAGACAGATGGGAAGAGTGGATGCACCATCCAGACACTCAAGACATGCCGCGAGCATGTGAGATCGACTTTGATACATATTGGAAAGACATTCACCCTTGGTAGAATTTTGATTGCAACGGTAACCCATTCTGGTGTTCAGGCAGCTCCGTTCGAGGCATGGTATGGGCGACAATGCTGAACTTTTTGTTAGGATGAGGTCGGTGCCAGTCTAATCGCGGGTCCAGGAATCGTACTCGAAACTTCTGAGAAGATTGTTTAGATTGGAAATCGTATGGCAGCCGTGTGTGACCGTCAGAAAAGCTATTAAGCGTAAGAAAGCCTTGGAACTCGTAATAAGCAATCGTGTTATGTTGAAAATCTCACCCTAGGAGGGTGGGGTGCGCTTTGGAAGCGCGGCAAATTTAATCCCCGATACGCTAGTCCATTCAGAATTTTGAGAAGAATCGGTAAAGTGACCCATAAACTAGAATTACCTGATGTAATGGGTAATGTTCACGATGTCTTTCATGCCTCTAACTTAAAGAAGTATTTGCCTCATGAATCACTTGTAGTACCTCTGCAAGAGCTTAAGATTGACGACGAGATGTAGTCGTCAAGGAACTCAACGCAACCTTAAACAGGAAATCAAGGTTTGTGAACACAGTCGAACGTCGATCGTAAGAGTTCGTTGGAACTCAAGGCATGGACCGGAGCTCAAGTGGGAATGCGAGGATCAAATGAAGATCAAGTACCCTCAACTGTTCACAACTTATGAACCAAATCCGGATGCAACTGATGAATTTCGAGACGAAATTCTCTTTCAAGTTAGGGTTGAGGTGGCACCCGAGGAAAATCCGCAATCATCTTAAACTACCGCTTCATTTCCCTGTTATTTCTTATCAAATTTCGGGATGAAATTTCTTTCCAGTTGGGGATGATGTGACAACTCGTGTTTTGCAGTTCTTTTATACTTTGCTTTATAGTATAACTTACGGGTATGATATGTGAATCGTCATGTTCAGTGATAATTAAGTGGTTGTGATATGTTAATGTACTATGTGGATAGTATGAGTAATAGGGTTATTCGTTTTATAGCTTTGATCGCACAAACTAGGAGGTCGAACACCTCCACTCTAATTGCACACTCTTACATTCCCGCGTCTCTTTGGGCTCTCGGTTCAGTTATTCTCAGCCCAAACCAAGCCCAAAGCCCAACTCTCACACTATGCGCATACAAGAGGGTTTGTGTTGGAGTGTTTATGATTTTGGAAAAAACATAACAAACCCTAATACTCCCTCGTTTCTCCCACTTGGTGTCGACGGCAATCATCCTCATCGAAGCTATCATTCCCTTTGAAGCTTGTTGTTCTCGTCTGGCAATCCTACAATTTTTCGGTTAGTAAATTCGCCATTTGTGGTATTTCTTGTTGATTGCTCTCTGCTCTCGGTCATGTACAATCATATCTATTTAATTGTATGTGTGGCTATGATTTGAACATGTGTTGATCGACTGAGGTTGATAGAATAACTAGGGTTGTTTGTTAACGATTTACTTGGATGCATGATTGTGACATAAAACTTGTATGAATCGGTTTGATTAGGGTGAGTCAAATTACAATATGCATGATGATGAATGTTCATGGTGAATAATTGAGAAATCTAATTTGGTGTGATCTGGTCCGAGTGATGATGATGAATAATTGGAATATTAATAGTAAATAGGAAACTTAATGTAAATTTTGATGATTAAGTGTTAAAGATGAAACTGCCATGAATTAGGGTTTGTGTGATATATGGGAAGTTGTGGTTGTTTTGATCGTGTGAAGGAAAGTTTGTAACTGAAACCATGATTTATGGAAATGCATAACTGATCGCACACTTCATGACACTTGATTGATCGCACATTCTGTTGGGGTTTGGTTACACTTGGGTCGCACAACTGAGGTCCAGTCGCACAAGTCTAGTGAGTCGCACAAGCACTTGGGCTTTTGTACATTCTAGGCCGAACACATTGGGTAATCACACAAGTTGTTTGGGCCGGCTTAGATTTGGATCGCACAAGTAAAATAAGTCGCACAATATATCCGGATCGCACATTGGAGGCCCAATCGCACAAATAAACCTCACTCGCACACTCCAATGGGCCGTACTCTAGCTATTGGGGCTGCTTTGTCACGGATCGCACAAGTTAACCGAACCACACACTTAAATGGGCCTTGCATGTTAACTGGGCCGCACAAGTCTTTAAATGCATTTACGTAGAAACTGTTGGGCCGAGCGTTGATGCTTAATCACACACCTTGTAAACGATAAATGAACAGTAAAGGGTTATGTGAATGGTGAATTGGTAACGTGAACATGTGTATGACTTGAATACCTGCTATGTAATGGCAACGAACTGTTATGTACATGATTAATTGTATGATTAGTGCTATGTGTATTCTTGGAACACCACTGGTGTAATATGTGCAGCGAGTATGTGAATTATGTGTTCATGAAACTGACTGTCTTTGGTAACCATGGTAGGGTTTGGTTGATCAACTTGGAACGTGTAATTTAACATACTGAGCAATCTAAGGTGAGTTCACTTCTCTTGAGCATGCGTCCCGGTAGGTGGGACAATCAAATGGGTATTCCTGAGAGGAATAAGTCTTTTGGGTAAAACTGGGATGTTAGATAATACACTCATTTCCTATCACCTTAACTCCCATCTTCTACCGAATAGTTACCTGAGAGGTAACGGGGTATTAGTTAATAGCGCTATTAGGCTTGGCAACCTCACACCGTACCTGAGAGGACGGGTGATGTGTGTAAAATGCAACATATAAATTACATCAAATGAGGCATGAAACTAACCCTTTTTTAGTACTAATGTTGGAAAAAGTGTACTTTTGTCTTCCTTTTGTATTTTCAGGGTTAAAAGAGCTTAAATGAACAAAAGAAGCAAAAATGCAGCCAAATCTAACAATAATACAAGAAAAGAAATTAACGTGGCATGCCCGACCCCTCGACAGCATCTTCCCAAGCAAAAACAAGAGATCAGAAGGCTGAACACGCCCCGTGCTCAATGAACACGGGGGGCGTGCTCAAGTGTCTGCATAAAAGACAAAGCTGTAGAAGCTTCTATTTCCCAACACGGGGGCGTGCCCAACGGACGCGGGGCCGTGGTCAACGCTAAGATTCACAGAATCCAAGCAAATCTTGATAGTACAGATACGCTTATGCACACGGGGCCGTGCCCAGCAGACATGGGGGCGTGGTCAACTAATGCAGACAAACTGCAATTAATGAAGAAAGAGAAGATGGGTGGACACGGGGCCGTGTCCGGGCTTCTGTGCAGGCTATAAATAGGGGTGCTTGGCTCACTTGCAAATCATCCCTTGGCAAACCACCTCTGTCACACTTCACCCACCCACCACCACCATCACAACCCACATCCACCACCATCATCCATCATCCATCATAGAGTGTGTGAAGTAGTCTCGGGATCCAAGATTGATCGTAAGAGTTCTTGACAATCAAAGGCCATGTTTGCCCATCACTTGGTGAAGACAAGCATTTAGTGTAATACTTTTTATTTTTAATCTTTTCGCACTTTTTATTTGGTTATGTATTAATGACTTTAATAACTAGTTTCTTATGTTGAAGGTGAAACTTCCTTATCATTTGTCCGTGGTGTCTTGGCGTTATTTTACTGTCCATATAAAATAAAAGATTTACACCATTCATATCTCCACGGTCTATATGGAGATATGTTGGCTACCTGGTCGGGGGTTAAGGGAATGGTTTGGTAAGCGTCTTGCCTTGTTCAGTGTATAGATCCTTCAAGGACCTGGGTCAAGCTTAGTAGGACCTCCTTCAATACCCACTGGTATTGGATGGCGGGGGTTCGAATTTCTTGATCCCCTCATATGTAAACTACTATTAAAACTTTAACCCGACTACTTAGGATTGTATCCCTGCTGACTCAAACTACTTAGCCGAGGGTAACGTCACCTTCAAAAGAGGGGCCTACCACATTACGCATTAATAACTTAATTAATTATCTTTCAATAATCAAACCCTTTAGGATTGTATCCTTGCTGACTCAAACTACTGGGTTGAGGGTAACGTCACCTTCAAAAGAGTGGCCTACTACTACTAAGATAATCTCTTAAAAAGTGCAAAAGTGCGGAAATAATCAAAGCTTACACTAAAGGCGAGTTGGGTCCAAGTGATTCATCTTGTCTATCTGTTTTTATTTTTATTTTTATTTTCAGAATTTTTAGTTTTTATTTTCATGTTTAAACCTTTTTCTAAAATTTTGATTTGATTAGACGTTGAGGATAAACCGGTACTAAAAGCTCTTGTGTCCTTGGACGACCTCGGTATCTTACCAACCCTATACTACACTCACGATGGGTGCACTTGTCCATATGTGTGTTTAGTGTTAGTAAAATATCGTGTTTTATAAATTTAAAACTTGACTAAAGTGTTAAAAAGGGCTTAAAATATACTTAAATATATACCACGCACTACGCACATCAAGTTTTTGGCGCCGTTGCCGGGGACACAAGGATTTTAAGAAAGCTTAAAACCGACTGCCTAATCAGTTTTTCAAAAACCTTTTTAAAACACACGCATTTTTCTGCATTTTAGTTAGTTTTAACATTTACAGTAGTCTGAACACGGGGTCGTGTTCACTGAACACGAGGCCGTGCTGCACATTTTTTTTCAAAACTCCTGGATACAGAGTCTGAACACGGGGTCGTGCTCACTGAACACGCCCCCATGCTGCACAAAACCAGTCATATTAAAACGCCCAGATACAGAATCTGAACACGGGTCGTGTCCACTGAACACGGGGTCGTGTCCAGCCTCTGTTTCCGTTTTTATTTTTGTTTTCTGGTCTCAAGACTCTATTGTGATCTGCTGAGTGATTCATATGGATCAATACTTAGGAGATTATAACTACACCTATGAGAAGGATGATTATAGGGAAGACTATTCCACCATTTGTGGTAACCCTCACTGGGTACAATATTGTGACTTATTTCAACCATCCACTTCATACACCTATTATGAGGGGCCCAGGTACGAGCCATCAACTTCATACACAACCTATGAAGACCCAAGGTATGAACCTTCTCCCTCATACTCATATTTTGATGAACCAAGGTATGAGCCTTCATACTCATACTTTGAGGAACCAAGATATGAGCCTCCACCTTCATATGCTTATTATGAGGAACCATGGCGTGAACAACCCACCTCATATGAGTATTATGAAGAACAAAGTTACGACCCTTATCCATCATATACTTACAATGAAGAACAATGGTGGAACCATCTACTTCCTATGAGTATTATGAGGAACCAAGGATCGAACATCCGGATTCAAGCTTTGAGGATCCTGATCCTTACTCTATCACCCACATAGCCGATAAGATAATAGAACACATTAAAACTATCGAACGTTGCCTAAAAGAATCTCGCGCAAGGGAAGAGGAGTCCTGCGCAAGGGAAGAATTAACTCGTAATAAAGAAGAGATAGTTAAAAATGTAAAAATGGAAGAACAAGTAAGTGAAAAGCCGACACATGAGTTAAACAACGAAAAAGGTGAGTCCGATAACATTAAAATTCAAGAAGAGTCTACTTTTGAAAAAATTAATCTCTTGTCACCTTCTTTCGAAAATCATTGTTTAGTACCCTCTCATGCTAAGTTTTTAAAAGAGTTAAACACTAACACTAAAATTGACGAAACGGTAAGCATTAAGTTAACAAATGATCAAACTTCACTAATAAGAGATGACCCATTTGAAATTAACATTACACCGGTTCCATGTTTTTTTCAAAACTCCTTTATTAGTAATGTCACAATTGATAAAGATCTTTGTGTTAATATAATGCCAAACTACATTTTCGAAAAATTAAGTATTAGTGATTTTTCTCCACTTCAAATACCCATTTTTCTATCTAATCGGAAAGTAATAAAATCAATAGGGGTAGTTGAGGATGTCTTGGTCCAAATTAACCAAATGGTAATCCCAACCGACTTTGTCATCCTTGATGACGCTCCTCTAGTGTTGGGACGACCTTTTGTAAAAACCCACGAAGCTTTGAAAAACCGGAAGTACAACAATCTATCTATTCAATTAGGGGCATTTAAAAAGAGTGTCGATCTTGAGCGTTCAATGAAATATCCATTCGGCAATAATGACCCCCTAATTGAAGATGAAGATGAACCACCCGATACAAGAGAATAAATTGACCACTTTGTTGAAGAAGAGGTCGTCATAGAACAAACCTTTGTGATTCTTGACAAAAATGAGCAACCAAATAAGGAGTCTCCTAAAGACCCACCTTTTGAGCTCAAAGAACTCCCAAAAGGTTTGGAATATGATTTTCTAGACAAAGATGGTAAATCACCTGTAATTATCTCGTCAAAATTAAGTAGTTTAGAAAAAGAAAAATTAATTACGCTTTGGAAAAAAACACAAAAATGTGATCGCTTGGAAGCTTGTAGATATTAAAGGAATAAGTCCTTCCATGTGCACGCACAAAATTTTAATGAATGATGACTATAAATCGGTAATACAACCACAACGTAGGGTAAATCCAAATGTCCAAGAAGTGGTTAAAAACGAAGTCATCAAATTACTTGACGCCGGACTCATTTACCCAATTTCCGATAGTCCTTGGGTAAGTCCCGTCCAAGTAGTCCCAAAGAAAGGAGGTATGATGGTAATAACTAACGAAAAGAATGAATTAATACCAACGAGAACCGTCACAGGATGGAGGGTATGTATAGATTATCGTCGATTAAATGAAGCAACAAGGAAAGATCACTTTCCTTTGCCCTTCATTGATCAAATGTTAGAAATATTATCCGGTCACAAATTTTATTGTTTCTTAGATGGTTTTTCAGGTTACTTTCAAATCCCGATAGCACCCGAAGACCAAGAAAGGACAACATTTACATGTCCCTATGAAACTTTTGCTTATCGACGCATGCCTTTTGGTCTATGTAATGCCCCCGCAACCTTTCAACGTTGCATGGCGGCCATCTTCCATGATATGATAGAAAAGACAATGGAAGTCTTCATGGACGACTTTTCTATCTTTGGAGATTCATACGACCAATGCCTCGATAACCTTGAACGAATGCTATCCCGATGTGAGGAAACTAACCTCGCCCTTAACTGGGAAAAATGTCATTTCATGGTAATGGAGGGAATAGTACTCGGTCACAAAATCTCAAGCGAAGGAATGGAGGTTGATCGAGCAAAAATAGAAACTATTTCTCGATTACCACCCCCATCCTCCGTTAGAGCTATCAGAAGTCTCCTAGGGCATGCCGGATTTTATAGGCGATTTATCAAGGACTTTTCTAAAATCTCAAGGCCTCTAACAAAATTACTTGAAAAAGATGCCCCTTTCATCTTTGACAAGGATTGCAATCAAGCATTTCTAACCCTAAAAGAAATGCTAGTTAATGCACCTATCATGATAGCGCCTGATTGGAAATTACCTTTCGAAATCATGTGTGATGCAAGTGACTTTGCAGTTGGAGCCGTCTTGGGACAAAGAAAAGATAACCATTTTCACCCAATTTATTATGCTAGTAAAACACTTAACGATGCACAAGAAAATTACACAACAACAGAAAAGGAATTGCTAGCTGTGGTATTTACTTTTAACAAATTTCGTTCTTATCTTGTTCTTTCTAAAACAATAGTCTATACAGATCATGCAGCCATTCGTTATCTCTTCAAGAAACAGGATGCTAAACCGCGTTTGATCCGGTGGATTCTACTCCTCCAAGAATTTGACATTGAGATCAAAGACAAAAGAGGAGCAGAAAACACCGCAGCAGATCATCTTTCGCGATTAGAAGACCCAGCTTTAGAGGCAACCAGGGATGAGCAAATAAACGAAAAATTTCCAACGGAGTCCCTGGAAATGGTGGAATACCGAGAAGAGCCATGGTACGCCGACTATGCTAACTACCTAGCTAGTGGTATAGTCCCAAAAGGATGGCCACATCATCAAAGAAAGAAATTCTTTGCTGATGTAAAGCAGTATTTTTGGTAAGATCCTTATCTTTTCAAAATGTGTGCCGATCAACTCATCTGCCGATGCGTACATGGTGGTCCGTAGGGAGGACATCATGGTGCCGCGAGTACCGCACGAAAGGTATTTGATTCTGGATTTTATTGGCCAACCTTTTACAAAGACGCCCAAAGTCTTGTCAAGACTTCTGAGGCTTGCCAAAGATCAGGTAATATTTCTTCTACGAAATGCCACAAAATGGCATTCTTGTTTGTGAAATTTTTGATGTGTGGGGACTCGACTTTATGGGACCCTTCCCACCGTCAAAAGGAAACAAATACATACTTGTGGTGGTAGATTACTTGTCTAAATGGGCTGAGGCCAAGGCCGAGGCACTTCAAACAAATGATGGAAGAGTTGTGGTAAGATTTCTGAAAAGATTATTCTCTCGTTTTGGAACACCAAAAGCTTTAATAAGTGATAGAGGTACCCATTTTTGTAACCATTAACTTGAAAAAATCTTAACAAGGTATGGGGTCTATCACCGGGTCTCAACGGCATATCACCCTCAAACAAACGGACAAGCCGAAGTGACTAATAGAGGTTTAAAACGAATACTCGAAAAAACCATAGGGTTAAATAAAAAAGAATTGGCCGATAAATTAGACGATGCTTTATGGGCTTTTTGAACTCTTTATAAAACAACAATAAGTACAACCCCATATAAGCTCGTCTATGGAAAAAGATGTCATTTGCCAGTGGAAATAGCACACAAGGCCTACTGGGCAATTAAAAATGTAAACTTGGATTTAGAATTTGCCGGTAAAAATCGATTTTGCCAATTAAATGAATTAAACGAATTAAAGAATTTTGCATATTCTAACTCCGAAATTTATAAGGAAAGAATGAAAAATTTGCATGATAAACACCTTAAACCTAATGAATTTCGGGTAGGAGATCAAGTTCTATTGTTTAATTCACGACTTCGATTGTTTCCTGGTAAATTAAAGTCTAGGTGGTCAGGACCTTTTTCCATCACCCATATTTTCCCGCACGGTGCAGTCGAAATTAAATCTCGGAATGGAATTCCATTCAAAGTCAATGGCCAACGGTTAAAGCTTTATCAATGATTTATTAAGGATGAGGAGGAAGAAATCTCGCTTCAAACGGTCGAAGATTGACAACATCTACATCATACCTGGTAAGTTACGAACAATCGGGAAAACATCTGAATCGGTAAGATTTCTAAAACCAAGTTTTGGGAAACAGGGCACTCACACGAGCACTAAAATTTATATATATATATATATATATACTAGTAGGATACCCGCGCGATGCTGCGGGAACAACAATTTGCAACACGATACTCGTTTCTATTAGTTTATTAATTCTTTCGTGATATTATTGTATAGTAAGTTTGTTTGTTCTGGCTCAAGTTTTCGAAATTAATATCATTTGATCTCGGAAAACATGTTGACCCACGTAAACTTACAAACTGAGTAGATATCAACAAATATAACAAAAATCATAATAGTAAATGTTTAAGGCCCAATACCAACCCCATAAGATTTGATATTATTCCACCCATTATGTATATCCAATTGACTCAAATGCCGAGTATCCACAATAACTATGCTGACCTCTGACTTTTTGGTCAAGACTCACTAAACGACAAAGATGACTTTTTGCCTAAATATTCTAAAATCAATGAGCAATTTAAAATCCCGATTAAATATACGAGCAAACGATGGATCATTTGTTTACAGCTTATATGGTGGCAATTCGGGTGTGGGCAACTATTTGTGTTTAGTGCAACATTCCTTCGATCTTCGCATTCGAATTCAAAGATTTAATGGATATTCATAATTCTACTTGTTGGGGGGGGGGGGGGGGCAAAGAAGATTATTCATAGATTGGTTATTATCTCTTGCTAGTGTATTTGGAAAGACAGGAACGAGTTGGTTTTCAAGCAAATCGGTAGAAGTGTGCAAGTTATTTTGATAAAGATTAAATCAAAAGATTTTTGGTGGGTTAAAATAGATCGTCATGTATAGGGGTGAGCATTTTCAGAAACCCGATCCGACCCGGACCGAAAATCGAGATGACAGTAAAATAAAGACCGAAGATAGGACCTACAAGCAGGTGGTCAGTTCGGCCTAGGTTCGGTTTTTTCTCTAGGGTTAGATTCCACTTTGGTCAAAAAAACCGTTTGACAATTTTTATTTAACCATCGTCAAACCTTCAATTCAATCCTTCAACTGTTATTCACATAACCTCTTCAAAGTTGTTTCATAAACTCACATTCTTTTCTGAAACCAACTTCATTTCTTCATCAACTTCATTTTTTTTTAAATATTATCGTATAAAAATGTTATACGAAATCGTGGTGGAAATATTATAATTTTTTTCTTTAAATTACACCAAATTAAAGATGATTTTATCATCTTTAATTTGGTGTATTTTTATAAAAAAAAATATTACCGTATGAAAAAGTTACACCTGTTTAAAAATCATGGTGGAAAAATATTAAAATACATCATACCTCGATTTCGGTGAAAAGGCTCAACGAGCCTTTACAAATAACTGAAAAGGCTTAGAATACACATGGCGCAATATGGTTGGTTGATGCTGAAAGATTTTTTAAGCCATTAGAGCAGCATTGATTTTGGTGAAAAGGCTCGTTGAGCCGCTACAAATGGACACGTGACAATCATAGGTTGGTTGATGCTTAAAGGATTTTTTGAGTCGTGTGTGCTTCTTGAAACGGCTCGTTGAGCCGTTTCAAATGGCTATTTTTGAAAAGACAGCATGGTCTTGGCTATTCTCGTGATTTTCTCAAAAGTAATTGTGCCTTACAATATCAAGCTCCAAAATTCTTGAAAACTACAAATATTAAATTTTCTAAAATCTCATTTGAAAAATGAATAAAAATAATACTTTTGTTTCACCATCTCTCTCCGACCTTATAAAAGTTGTATTCAATTGTGAATTAGGTTTATCTTTTATCTTATATTCAAAGTTTTAACAGTTCTATTTCATTTTCTATCTCCGGCCAACAAGCATAATTATCTACGTCTTCTTTACTTCGTCACCGGCTCTCCGTCCATTTTCCTTTATTTCTACATCTCAGCTCATCTCCAACTCTAAACAACTCTTTAACTGATATGGATGGCTGAGCAACATCATATGGGGTTTTATTCTGTTTATGCAACAAATCGGGCCATTTCGGGTTTCATGTAAAAGTCTCGGGTTTGGAAACCCGAAAACGAAATTCGTATACATAGATAACCAATACATAACCAAATTATATAGGGTAAGGTATGGTTCTGGGTTTTCTCGGGTCGGTTTTCGGGTTTTTCTCCGGTAGGGCCGATATTTGCTCACCCCTAGTCATGTAAATATATTGGTTGGAAGGATTGGTGTAAATACCATTTGTATATGTTGTAATTTTGCACTTTGTCCGTTTGAGCCAGGGGTGGTGTTTTGTATTGGCCAAAACACATTCCATAGGCACTTCCCTGTAACATGTATAAACTACTGGACCTAAACACATCCATAAGCACGTACAGAATTGACCATATTTTTAACCAAAGCAATTACCCCCTTTGTGCCACCCCAGTTACACCAATAAAAAACCATAACATACTCCAACCCCATTTGCCTTATGTTGACCTTTTTATCGTTAACCAAAAAAAAACTCAACTCCATGTAATTTTCCATTAGAGCCAGTTAAACGAGCTATAACAGATTAACCCCTATGAATGAATAGTTTAAAGGCCTACTTTCAATTCCATACCATTCACTATGTGACCCAAAAATATAATTTTATAGCCATGTGTGTACTGACATGAGTGCCATGCTTCCAAATTCTTGTAAATCACCATCCACACATCTTTAGAACCCTCTTTAAAGTTTTTAGTACCTTTTTGAGGACCTCAAATAACATTTTCTATGAACTGTTAAAAGGCGATTAAAAGCATTGAAGAGCCATTAACTGGTTAACAAATTAAGAGTGCCGTAAATGGGTAGACACGTTTTTATCTATTAACTCTAATCTCAAAGTGATTGTCAAAGCAACTTATTTATTTACCACCAAACTCGAAGACTACATGCTTATTATAATATAAAAGTTAATTCTGATGAACTGAATAAAAAGGGTAATTAAATTAAACATAGTTCATATATATAAATAAAAAAGTTACCATTATAAGAAACACAGAGCACGTTTTCATTTAGTATCTGGAAATTGCAAAAGACATTTAGGAGACCTTGTAGGCATGTTACCATCAACTCGAGCTTCTTGAGAAAAAGGAATCGGGCTTACACCAGCTAGCAAGCTGCAATAACAGCCAAAACTAAATCCACTCAGCCAACAATTTTTCAAAAATATATATATATAAATGTGCAGGATACTGTAAACCTTCTCAGCTGTAAAACGGAAATCTGTTCTTTTACCTTGTCTGTGAACCAGTAAAGTAACCCTGAAACATAAAGGCAAAAAAAAAATTAATATCAAAGGTACAAGAACGTAATGTCAAATATCAGAGAACTATATTACAAGTATCACAATTCACATATCTAAGTATCAAAAATCAAAATTTCAGGTATCATAAAGATACAAGAACATATTATAACATAAGTTTTAAAACATTTAAGGATCAAAAATTTAAATTCCAAGTATCACAGATCTAAATAAAAATAAAATGATATTATAGTGTGTAACTTCAAGAACCGAATGTCAAAAAAAAACCTTCGATCTTCAATTAACCAAACAGGTATGAATCCATGTTTATGTTCTTGATTTGAGACGGACTACTTCAGCAAACATAAAACCTCCACCACTCCTTTCGATTTTATCTGTGTTCTTGGTCGTCAGATTCCACTTTTGTGCAACAAGGAAATGACCAAAGGAGAAAGGAGTGTGTTTTGTTTCGAGTTTTTAGGGCAAAAAAGAACCAGGGTTTTAAATTGAGGGTCAGGATTGTATTTCAAGTGTGGATGGGGATTTGAATAGATGGTGTAGATCTCAATCCTTGTGCTTCATTCCTATTGGTTGTGTATTTGTGTTTTTAGAAGTTGCATTTCTATAGGTTATAGCTTTAAAGTGTTGTAACTTATGCATTATAACTTGGATCCCTTAATTTTCAACTTTCTCTCTCCTATATACATTATATATAGTAATAGAGAGATATATATATATATATATATATAGGGGATGGATCATGAGAAAACTAGTTTAAATGAGAAAACCAAAAAAATAACTATAAAAGCCTAAAAAACATACCAAATTTTTTTTCTTGAAATTTTTATAAAAAAATCGCAGCTTTTTATGCATGGAAAAAAATTTCAAAAAAACATAAATAAAAAAAAAAGTTTTTTGTTGTATTGCACATGTGTAATACTACACATTTGTAGTACACATACACATGTGTATTACTACACATGTGCAGTACAACAAAAATATTTTTTTTTTATTTTTTTTATATAAAAACTAGCGATTTTTTTATAAAAAATTGTAAAAAAAATTGGTATCTTTTTTAGCTTTTTTTTAGGTTTTTTTAGTTAGTTTTCTAGTTTTCTGATTTATATGTAGTTTTCTCATGATCCTCTCCCTATATATATATATATAAACTTGCCCACCCACGGGGCCGTGCTCAGCGAGCACGGGGCCGTGTCCGCGCAACTGTCGGGATAAAACCTCTTTTTTCAAACAGTTTCTTCATTCCACACGCCCCGTTTCCCCAAAAAACTCTCTGGTTCCGGCGATTTTTCTGCAGATTTTGACGTTTCCCCTCCTTCTAACAACGTCAACGTATGATTCTACCCTTATAACTAATTAGATTAAGTTCATGCATGTAGTTTAACATCAAGATTTGGGGAAAAATCTAGGGTTCTTCAACTCGAACCGGATCGAACCTCAAATTTTTGCATAAATCTGTTAGCATTAGTATAGATACATGTTATAGGAAGTAAATCAACTTGTATTGTTTGTAGATTTGCCTGATTTCTCACAAAAACCCCCAAACCCTTGTTTTTGAACCGAAAAAGATAAAATTGAAGGGGTAAACGGTTTGTTTTGGGAAAAACGGCACTTGGGGTTTCATTTTTGGGGAAAACCGCCCCTACTGGACCAAAAATTTTCAAGTTTTCAGGACCGGGTCAAAAAATGGGAATTTTGGTAAACAGACGCCTGGACACGGGGTCGTGCTCAGCGAGTACGGGGGCGTGTCCAGCCAAATTTAGTCCAACATGGGGCGTATCCGCTGAACACGGGGCCATGTTCAGCCAACTGTTTTCAGTTTTCTTCGAGAATTTCACTGTTTCTTGCTAATTGTTTGGTGTTTTCTTTCAGATGGCCAAGAAATTTACCAGATTCAATGCAAATGAGTTGGATGCTCAAGTAAGATACGATGTGCTAAGAACTAGGCCCGAGGAGTATCCACGACAAGTATGCACGGATCTTCTAGAAACAGTGAACCAGTTAGACCGTTTCAACAACATTGTCATCGGCCCACTACGAGCTGCCCTTTGCACTCGGATTCGCTCCGTGCATGAATACAACATGGAATTCTACAACACGTTCGCTTTCAAGACAAGAGCCGATCCGTTTGACAATAATGGGGTAGAGTTCCGTTGTGGGGGGACTGTGTACTTGATCTCGATCGCACACTTTGGGGCGATAGTTGGGTTGTACGCGGAAGAGGATGCGGGAGACGAAGAAATCACCGGCGGTCTACGTGAGATTCCAAAAAATCAACGCCAAGCTGCTTGGGCTCAAATCGGAGAGGGTCACTATAACCCGATCCGAACTAAGAGTACCCAGTTGAGAGACCCTCTTTACCGCTACATCCACAGGGTCCTCACCGACTCTCTTAGCCAGAGGCATGACAGCAGCGGTGTTGTAGGGTTACGAGATCTGCTAGTCCTCCATTGCATTCACACCTGTACCAACCTTGATGTTCCCTACTTGCTACTCCGAAACATGCACTGGAACCAACTTGCTACTCCCCCGACTCCTATCTTTTTTGGAGGGTGGATATACCGCCTCTTCAAACACTTCGTGAAATATGCCGAGGTCTTTCCAAAAGAGCCCATGGTCGGGGAGAATGGACATGGTCATATGCCGCTCCATGAACTTGATATACGAAGCAGAAGATGGGACAGTCAGTTTTCAAAGAGTTCAAGGGCATGCATGGAACCCGCAAGAAGCACTCGTCTTACACGCTCCACACATTCGCCCTCCTCCTCAGTACCACTACCAGCACCAGGGTGATCCGGGTCAATCCTCCTCTCAAGGAGGCGGTTTTCCTAACTTTCAGAGCTTACATGATTTATTGCAGGAAAACCTTATGTGCACCAGGAACACCTACAACATGGCCAGTAACACATATGCCCGGGTCGGAGTGATAGAGAGAAATATCTCCGACATGCAGGATGACATTGGAAACATCCGGGAGTATATGGCGGGCCACGGAGGATGTGATGATGATGAAGACGAGGACATGGATTGAGCGGGAGGAGTAGGAGGTAGCATCCCACGATTGGAGGTCTCACAGGTTAACCCCCTTATCTCATGAACAATTTCTGGCCTGCGTGCCACTTGTTGAACAATTTACTTTCCTTTAACTCTTTTTAATTTCTGCATTTCTTTTTTTTTCTTTTTAACATGTGTCGTGGATGATGAACTTTGGTAATTTAGGATGTTGGCTATTATTTGGTGTGGTATTTATTAGTAGAACAGGTACATACGAGGCTTAGAGCACTAAACATTAGTGCTACTAAAGCCGGGATAGCGAAACCGAAGCAAGAAACCTGTTTTACACTTTTGCAGTTTGTCCACACGGGGTCGTGCTCAGCCGACACGCCCCCGTGCCCATCGCCCAGACCTGTTGTTTGCTTAAATTATGTAGACTTTCGCCAGACATAGGGTTGTGCTCACCCAACACACCCCCGTGTCCACCTTCTGTAAGTTCTCGTTACTAGCATTCTGACCACGGGGGCGTGTTCATCCAACACGGGCCCTTGTCCAGATAACCAGTAACATATAATTTTGTTTTTGACACACCTTTTACATATTCAATCAACCTAAAAACTTATTTTTGTGACACATTGAGGACAATTAGTAATTTAAGTGTGGGGGGGGGGATGCTAAAACCTTGAATTGTGCAAGTCCTAACTACAAAACTCTATTGGAAGCGCTAAACACCCCAATCTTTTTCAAAAAAAAATCATTTTTTTTACTTGTCTTGGTTTAATTTGGGAATTACAAGTTCTAAAAAGGTTATATATTTACAAATTTACAACCGATAGCGTCGTGATAAAAAGAACCAACATAAGAAAATTATGAAACGGCATGACAAATCTAGTTAAAATTTGATTATATATATTTGATCACATAAAAACCCATTCCCACAAAAAGTGAGTTTTGAGCCTTTATTGAGCATACAAATACATATCTTTAAACTAAATGCTCATTTTTCGTTTCTTGTGTGAATAGCCGCTTGGTTTCTTATGACTCTAGAACTTGCCATGACGATACATTCAAGGTCCTTACCAACTTAAACCCAAGTAAGTAAATGATGGAGGCATTAGGACTAACCCTTTTTCTTTCAACACCATTATTTTTTTTTACCACCTACCCAAAATCCCCCTAGTTAACCCCTTTGAGCATAAACCTTTTAATTTCAAAACCCAAAACAAACACCCTTTACCCACCAAAACCGTTTTTCATTTTAAACCCTTTATTTTAGTAAAAAGCTCGGTTTTTCATATGACATCCCTTATCAATATATATATATATATATATATGATAATGAAGCCAAGAAATAAACAAACAAGTTCACCAAAAAGAACTTTGTTTAAAGAATTGCTTCATTAAAATAAAAAGTCTTACGAAAACCAAAGCTTTTTACGCTTTTCGCCCTTTTCTACTAACCACTAACCCAACCACCTACCTTTAACCCAAGCCTAACCCTTCCCCAAAGTCCTCTTTATATTTACAAAGGTGTATAGTTAAAAAGGAGGATGATTGATTGCTTGGCAAGCATATGGTAGAAGTAAGTTCCATGCCGCTCTCGAGTGTTTCACAAATACATCTTCGGCCGAGTGTTGAGTGATCCCCCGTGAGTTATGTGAACTTGTATATAAATGGAATTTTAAAGAGGCATGTTATGCCCAAATAAATAATTTCTCTTATGTAATGTTCTAAATAAATCATAACGAATAGGATTGTAAATAACCTAAAAATAAAACCTAATAAAAATCTTGGAATCCCGACACTCAAAAAAAGCACAAAACCTTCTCTTCTACCCATTCCATTTGAGAGTGTAAGCCACATTATAAAGAGTTTTGCTTGAGGACAAGCAAAGATTCAAGTGTGGGGGTATTTGAAGTGTGTAAAATGCAACATGTAAATTACATCAAATGAGGCATGAAACTAACCCTTTTTTAGTACTAATGTTGGAAAAAGTGTACTTTTGTCTTCCTTTTGTATTTTCAGGGTTAAAAGAGCTTAAATGAACAAAAGAAGCAAAAATGCAGCCAAATCTAACAATAATACAAGAAAAAGGAATAAACGTGGCATGCCCGACCCCTCGACAGCATCTTCCCAAGCAAAAACTGTGACAACCCACAAAATTTCAGGTACTGTACAAATTAATTAATCTTAATTACGTGCTTAATTGCTGTGCTTAAATACAACTGATAATTTAAACTGCTCCATGATTCTATATCATATATACATGCATCACATTTTATACAGTCACTCCATTCATTACATACGTACATTAGTGACATACTTGATGCACTCGGCACGGTTGACACACTGAACGGTTGATTCAGAAATAATGCTGACAATACCAACACTAAGACAGACAATATTATTATGGCCAGTATGAGCCAGGGATAGAATACTACACTGGTTTGTAGTGTAGGGAAGTGAGGACCATAAGACTGCGTCATTAGGTGATAGACATAGTGCCGGGAAGTGCCTAAAACACGCGTTAAATACAGAATTCTGCATTCTTTTATAAAATTCAGCATTTTATTATGCCAGTAGAATACACAAATATAGCAGAGTGGTCCTGTATACTTTCCTAAGTGCCAGGAATGCTTTCGTTACAAAAAGATGCATAAAAGACACTGTACGATACAATTTAACACTTTAACGGAACGATACGTAACCGAACAACCAGACAATACCCGAGACACAAAAATATTGTCAGAAATATTATTTTATCTTTCTTAATTAATTTCGGTCACAAAAATTCCCATACACCATGTAAACATGACCTACACCCACTATACTTGAAAATACCCTTAACCTTCTCACCTAATACCTATTAGTTACAAAATTTTTCATTTTACCCCCCCCCCCAACCGAAAATTCTGCCATGATTACCTATATATCTTGTTTAGATTTTGGTTAAGTGTGGTCTTGAATCCTATTGGCTAAATATATTAAGAGGTTACTTGTGGTACTTAACATGTAAGAGATCTTACAAGTTCCAAGATAACTTTTCATCATTTCCTCCAACATCACACTCCACCTCCTCCCTCTAAATTTCGGCTCACACCCGCCCCCCTCTCTCCATAACCGATTTCATCACCACCACCTCTCACATCCTCCATTTTCTTCACTACAAGCTCTCCATTCAAGCATTGAAGGTGGTTCATGAAGGTAGCAAGTTGAAGGAACTTCAAGAGAGCTTGTTCTAGTCACTTCACCATACTTTTTCTCACCATCATCTTCACTAGATTTCTACCCTAGCCTTGTGCTAGTAGTAAGTCTCTACACCTTGTTCCATCATATTTTAGTCAAAATATGAAGCATGACGTTTGTTTGTTCAAATCACAAGAAGATGAACACTAAAAAGTTGAACTTAAAATTCTGCATAAAAACCCTTCATAAAAAGTTTGTTTGAAGTTGAAATCTGGTTGGTTTGAGTTTGGTAAATGCATGCACGGTGTTTGAACATTAAATCATTGATAAACCATGGTTAGGGTCTTTGTTCATGCGTTTTTAGTAACTTCTACAATAAAAACAGCTTGCTGATTGAGCTTTTCCAGCCCCTTCAACAGGCTGTAACTGGTTCATTTCTAATCGAAAAATTGAATTTCTGGAGTCTAAATTGTGTAATTTTGAATATCTGAACAAATGGAACTGGAATCGTAATTTTTCGAGGTCGGTTACTATTTTTAAAGAATTATTTTAAGACAGCAGCTCAAGCTAAGATTTTCCTGCTGAAAAAGTGTGTCGTAGTCGGAGTCAAAACTTAAAACCTGAGCAGAATCGGCTCGTGGGATTTTTACTGTATATGGTCACTGTTGTTCCCGTGACCCTCCCACTGGAATTTCGACGATCCGACTTACGATTGATTTTTAGTGAATTTTTTCGTAAAACTGCAATCAGAAAGTATCAAATCTGATTGCAGTCGAGTAAAAGAATTTTTATATAAAATTGGTAATGAACTGAGATCCGAAATTTTTACACAATAAACTTTGGATTACATATGACATCCTGTAAAAATTTGAGAATTTTTGGAAAGGGATAACTATTTTATTTAAATACTCGAAAACAGTCCAGTATTAGTTAATAAAGCTGAAAAGTCGTATATAGGGCATTGCATGTATGTTTGTCGGGTTGGCTATGTGGGAACACTCTATGAGATATTTGTAAAAGAAAACGATATGCTCTTAAGCATGGACACCTCTATTTACAGAGGAGGCTATGGCGAAATTTTTCCGAAAATTATAACACTTAGTAAATATTTTCGGGACAAGCGTTTACTAGTATATTATAGACTATGTTTTTCAAGCATAAAACTCGCCATAATTTTTATAACGAAATACAGAGTGTCGGAGGTTGGTTTTATACAGAAATTTGGTTAAGCATGTATTCTCTAAAATGGGACTTAAAACTATAATTCCAATACGAACAGACATATGTAAAATATCCCATCCTTGGGAAGGAAATACGAATACACAAGCATAAGAAGTATTATTACGAAAATATTGAAGACACTTTAAAACATAACTCAAAGGCACTAATCAATACTAAGACAAGGCACGACCCGTTCGTCTAATAGACGTTAGACCATTGTAGGTAGTCGTGTTTGCTGAGGAGATTTGGGTTACGAGTACCGAAGACGCAATACTGTGAGTTCATGTCCCCCTTTTCTCTTAACTATTTTCAGTTTTACACCTCGGGGGTGAAATACATGTTACAGACATTTACAGACATTTACAGACATTTATTTACATGGTATGGTTAGCTTAAGGAGGGTTTTTATTACGCGAACATGTGAGTGGTGGGCACAACACTTAAGGCCATCAATCCTCGTTGTAGGACCGAGACACATTAGTGATAGATCTATTTGGGTGTAGCGAGCCCCACTCCTGAGTCCGCCGAGTGGACCATGAAGTGACTAAGTGCTCGACGCACAAATCCGCTAGGTTTGAGTCTTCCTGCATCACTTCACACTTATCATTGGCTTTGCAACCCAATGGTGGTCTCTTTTTCCTTAATTGCTACATACCAGGGATTTTTATACATACAGACATTTTTACAAAGGTTCATACCTACTCACTTACACATGAACTCGCTCAACGTTATGTTGACTTTTCAAATTACATGTATTTCAGGAAACTAACGGATCTGGCACGGTATGCACATATTTTCAAGCTGCGTTTGAATAAAGAAGTCATCTAGGGTTTAGAAGGTGTAATCTCTTCCTGGACGGGTTGTATACACCTAAACCTGGTTTTGTTTAAAGTCTTTTGCTAAGTCTTTATGAACTCAAATAAATCAAGTTAAGGTTTGTAAAGTATTTTGTGATTGTTGAAAATGGAATGTTTCTAAACTTTATTAATGAATGAATATCTCATATTTTTATCATATAGCATTGTTATGATTGTTGCTATGGTATTAAGAAGTCACACCAAATAAACCACGCTTCCGCAAAAGCCAGGGTGTGACAGCTTGGTATCAGAGCCTCGATCATAGCGAACTAGGATTCTTTCTCGAGTCTAGACTATGATCATCAGGGCTCTCACGAAAACGTTTTCAAACATTTTTACATTGCATACACAAATCGTCCAGATCCAGGAAACAAACATTTTTACAAACAAAAGGCACAAATACACATTTCAAAATTTATGTTTATAATTCAGTCTTAGAGGCTGAGGGAGGTTTAGTCTTAGAGGCTGAGGGAGGATCAGCCTTAGAGGCTGAGGATAATTGGTCTTAGAGACCAGGGATTTAGTCTTAGAGACTGGGAGGTTGGTCTTAGAGACCAGGGATTTAGTCTTAGAGACTGGGAGGTTGGTCTTAGAGACCAGGGATTTAGTCTTAGAGACTGGGAGGTTGGTCTTAGAGACCAGGGATTTAGTCTTAGAGGCTAGGAAAGTTGGTCTTAGAGACCAGGGAGTTGGTCTTAGAGACCAGGGAGCTTAGTCTGAGAGACTGGGTGGGATAGTCTGGGGAAGACTAGGATGATTACATGCTTACATTGTCATTACTCACACGCTTAATTGCTGAATTATTGATATACGTGCATATGTGGTGAGTATTTGCATACACTAATTGTTAATAATTACTATGGATATACATGCTACCGGCACACACGTCACACTATTTAGAAGGCGAGTTATCAGACATTGATAACACTACGGCCGCCGTCACAGGTGATGAGACTGAATCTGCGCCAGCGACATTTACGTCAGATACTGAGAGTGATCCTGATATACTGACCAAGGACGAGGACAACTTTCAACCGTCCGCGCGACCAGATTCGGGCGATACTTTACCCTTGCTGATGGTTTCGCTGACAAGGATCTCTCCGTCACTGTTGTTTTAGCCCATGACCCCGATCCTCGACGATGCGTCTCCTAGGGACTTTCCTGCCGAAGGTTGGCTACGCGACAAGCAATTAATGATGACGTGGACATATTTATTGACGGTCCTTCTGCTGATGCCTATGGTGATAGAAAGTTAGACGAGAACATTATTACAGATTTCCCTTCTTAAGGCCCCTGTTAACAGGCCACCCTCTGATTCTAGCGTATATTCGATTTCAGACTCTCTTGAGTCTGTGACATTTACAGCCTTATAGACGGCCTGGTCACATCTTTCTACTACCGACACAGACGACGACGCCATTATGACTGCTGCACTGACACCTGCTCGAGGCACCACACCGTTACACGACCCAGGGCCTGCTCCTGAGTTAGCTTCTGCACCTTTTTGGGACAGCTTGATGTTGTACCTACTGATCCTGCACCATTACTTGATCATGACCCTATTTCTTTTGACTTACCAAACAATGCATCCCTTATACCCGACCTAGTACCTGCACTTAATGACCTTCTTATCAGTTGAAACGTCTGCACCTGCACCTTCACCCGCTGATGTTGCTCTGGTGAAAACCGACGTCCATTGCATCAACATGCCTATCGCTTTCTTTCAAGACATACCTGCACCCTAGAAGGGTACTCCAGGTCAGCACCCGCGTAATGATCCTCTTGCCACAGCAGCACTTTCTACGGTCTTACGGGCCGCACCGTTTACTACTTTCACCTCTACAGCGCTGGATGAGCCGATTTGATGGTTCCTACAATACACTATGCTAATTTTAGACCCTTACCATCCCTCACATTATGGAGGCCACACATGGGATGAGTTGCTCCTGTAACACCAACTACAGTTTGAGGATATGAGTCGCAGAACGTTGGAGAGCTGACGCCACATTTGGTAACTTCAAATGCCAAACATTATATAACTAAAAGCACGATTTAAGTATTTACATCACAAGACAGCATATTGTCTGAAAAGTTTATTTAAGACACCACGTCCTCCACCCTGTTTATTGCCAGCATACCTTGATCCTCCACATTTATCAAAGTTCCTTTTGCGCTCTCAACCGTTACTATTACACCGTCCCCAGGATCCTGATGCTATCGAACGGCAGAGCAGATAATTACTTCGACGTGTACACAAGCCCGAGGAGGAGCTCACGCACGTTAAACAACTTACTTTTCTTTCCTCCTCCACAGACACTGGTATAGTGATTTCTGGATTATGCGGATTACATTGCTTTCAAGTAAAGACACTAATGATAAGCCGGGTTGTGGAGACTTTTAAAGACCACTTCAGACTATGTGATTTTGATACACTAATACATTTAATGGACAAGGGTAGGGTAACCCTGTGTCCCTATTGGTGTGATACATTTTGGAAGGCAATACAATTGTGGTCAGGGAATAATTAGGGTCCAATCATTATAAAACACGCGAGAATACTTTATGGCCAATGACCAACGAAACTTCGTTGCTATATCTCCGTAAGCACGTTATTAATCTATATATGTGTACAATAATTATAACGCTACGTACTTGCTTACTATGCTCTCATTAAACATAATTACCAAATTTCTTGGCTATACTATGATTATACTATTACTTGATTGGGTGGTATGATAACCTAATATGTGTGTGTACATACGATCTCTAAACAACTATATGCACTCCCCGAACGAATGAGACCTGACTTAACCAACCTTCTTCTCAGAAGATGTCGATACAAGGGAACGTCGATACCAACAACCCTCTGCCGACAACAGCAGAGTCAGAACTGCAAGGGCGCATCTCGCAAGCCATCGCACAACTCGAGGCCCTTCGCTCCGAACACGGCGGAGGTACCTCAGGAAATAACCCACCCAGCGGCTGCACCTACGAGCAGTTCTTGAACCACAAACCTCGAGAATTCGACGGCACTGGGGGTGCCTTAGCATTTGTGCGTTGGGTGGAAAAGACGAATTATGTCTTACGATTGAGAAAATGCGCCCCAGAACATCAGGTTACGTACATAGCGGGCTATTTGTAGATAGGGCTCTGTCATGGTGGAACCTTCGAATTCAAGCAATGGGCGAGGCCGCTGCATATGCTATGACGTGGGACGAACTGAAGGAACTAATGCGCAAAAGATATTGCTTTAGGGCGGAAGTCCAGAAGTTGGAAACTGAATTGTGGAACTTGAGAATGGAAGGTCCAAAGATAGCTGAATATGTGCAGAGATTTGGCGAGTTATCACAAGTTGCATCGCGTTTGGTGGAACCAGAATCTAGGAAGATCGAACTTTTCATCAGGAGACTAGCACCGCAGATTCTAAGCCTGGTAACAACATCTAAGCCTTCAACAATTATCGAAGCAATCGACATGAGCGTGGCGCTCACTGAAGAAGCGATTAGACAAGGAAAATTTTCCACTCCGGAAGAGAAAAACGAGGCTCCTGTAGAGTCATCGGGGGATAGCAAGAGAAAACTCGTGAATTTCAAGAAGGTTACTCGGGTAAGTAACGAGAAGAAGGCCAAAAAGGGGAAGGACTACATGGGTATTCTACCTAAGTGCGACAATTGTCTACGCTATCATGTCGGGCGATGTAAGTATGGAAAATGTGATAACTGTGGCAAGAGAGGGCATCCCAAGGAAACTTGTAGGCAAGGTACTGAAAGTAGAAATGGAGGTCAAGATGGTAGTGAGAATCACGGTGAAAACAACGACAATGACGAATACCAGGGTAGAACAAGTGACAAACAGAAACGTGCTCAAGGTTGTCTTAACTGTGGGAGCAAGAAGCATTTCAGAAAGTACTGCCCCAAGAAGAATCAAGCACAAGGATAAAAGCTCAGTAGCAGAGCTAGGGGAGCACGCCGGGATTCAAGTATCGGTACGTTCTATATTACTCAACGTTATGCATCTGTATTGCAAGATACTATTGCAAATTCTAATCTTCGCACCTCTAGAGTTTGAGAGTGTACTTGGGTTAGTAACAAGTAGGTTAGATAACTCGCACTCGATGGAACTAGCTAGGTGAAGCTAGTGGAAGCCAACACAGTAACTAGGAACGGCAAGATAGAACCTGGAGAGCATAAGTTTACGCTTGATTTGCTGCCCGTTGAGTTGGGAACTTCAACGTGGTAATTGGGATGGATTAATTTCCATGTGATCGAGCGGAGTTTAATGTCCGCACCCTAATGGCGAATAAAGGAACGATCGTGACTCATGAAACAGGATACGCCCCTACAAATTGCAAATTGCTGGAAGGCACGAAGAACATTGCATAAAGGATGTGTTATCTTCCTGGCTCATGTCGGGGACAAGGGAGCCGAAGAACTAAAGCCCGAAGATACCCCCGTGATCAGAGGATATCCTGAAGTCTTCCTCGAAGACTTGCCAGAATCGTCTCCTCAACGATTAGTCGAATCTCGCAACGATTTAATTCCAGGCGCCACACCTGTAGTCGATGCACCGTAGCGACTTACATTTTCGGAGATGCAAGGATTGACAGCATAGTTTCAGTAGTAATTAGAGAAGGAAGATAACAGACCAAAATTCCCTTTTTGGGTAACCTCAGTTCCGCTCATCAAGAAAAAGGACGATGACTTTCAAATGATCGGATGTCGGACGAGCTAGCCAACCAGGGTCGGTGGCTCTTGCTAAGGATTGACGAATTACTTATTTGACTGACGGTGAGGACCCGACTACTAATACACGACTGGTCGACGATCGAGTGTCGTTAGCGGTGAATTCGGGAAGGAAGTTTACCGGGGAGATTATGGAACAATAACTTGTTTTTAAACGTACACGAAATACGAAACCGCGATGATCTAGATAACATATACTTAAGACCTTTGGGAACCCGGGAACAAATACGCAAAGGTTGTTACTTAGGAACCGCACCTGTTAACTCAAGCAGACACCATTAACCTGACCTATATACCAGTTCCGTTGACCAAATAAAAGTACTTGAATTTCTTTTACTTCTAGCGAGTAGACATTTACATCTCTACTCCCCTTAATGGTAGTTGCATCACGTTGATTTTCTTCGCTAAGAGCGAACACCCTTTTGCTTCGAATATTTGGTCATTTCTCCATTTTAGCAAACACTCATTGTTTCATTTCTTGAAAACTCACATGTTACGCATGCACCATCTGCTACGCATGCGGTTTCATTCCAAACATTTCATTGAAGTTCAGGTATTATGTTGTTAAATCTAATTACTGGTTCGTAATCTGAATGACCTACATTATTGTAATTGTTGACCCTTTGCTATCAAGTCAACACACTCTCTTGAAACTTCCTTTGATCCCAAATTACATTCATGGTTTATTTTTGGTTACCATGCCGAGATTTCCTTTGTTGATGCATACGTTTTCTATCGGGTTACGCTAAAACTAAGTTCAATTGCTTGAACTTATCCATCTTCACATGTTTGATTTGAGACACTATATGATGTATTGGGAGCATCATATTCAAATATTTTTGCAAAGGTTCTTTCATTACAAGTCGTAGTAGATTCGGTTGGTCTACGACTCCACTAAATCGTTTAACTGATTTCAATACCTTGCGGTGAAGTTTTCACAGAATTGAGCTTGCGCTAAGTTGGTTACTCATTTCATACACGGATTTGAATTATTTAATTTCTCTAAATCCGTCTCGTTTATCACGATTAAAGCAGTCTCAACACAGTTGTGTGTTAAGGCAATGGTACATAGATTCATTTTCATAGCCCAATGTACCTCCTAACGATACTTTCATTGTCAATTGAATGCCTTGCGATACTTAATGCTTTTCACCTTCAATCAAAGGCAGTGGCTCTTTGATGTTCCGTATTTAACTAAAAACTTTGTGACATTGTGTAAATCAAATCTTCAGATTGTCTCGATACACTATCATTTGATTTCAAGCACGGTGAACTTGTTCAGTCACCATTAATATTGAATCTCGTCATTTCGGCACCTTGTGGTGTTACTAGCTTGTGCTAATTATGGTCAACTGTTTCACAAAACTACAAGTTTAGACAATGATACACCAGATTCGCTTGTACTTCATTCGGTGTATTTTTGCAATTCGAGAATGTCAACACACAAATCCTTATCATTTACTTATTCGCCAGTTGGCAGGTCATTTTCATCTCCAAGTTGTTGATTTTGAGTTCATATAGCGAATGCTATGGTTTGTGAAAATTTGCATACTATGACCAGTCATTTAAAAACTCTATTGGATAAGACTCCTCTTTTGTGGAACACTGCAAGCTGGATCACACTAGACTATATGTCAAATGCGTACTGTACCTTTGACATTAAATGCTATAAGCACATACCTTTTAACTATTGGAATTGTGATGTTATATATATATCCTAGACTCACTTGATGTGAATAAGGGTTGAATTGGTTCGGTGATTATCTACCTCAGTATCATTCGTATACATAATCGTGTGACCTAAGCATAAGAAGTTAAGGTAGTACAAATTTCGAGGACGAAATTTTCTTAACGGGGGGAGAATGTGACAACCCTCAAAATTTCAGGTACTGTACAAATTAATTAATCTTAATTACGTGCTTAATTGCTGTGCTTAAATACAACAGATAATTTAAACTGCACCATGATTCTATATCATATATACATGCATCACATTTTATACAGTCACTCCATTCATTACATACGTACATTAGTGACATACTTGATGCACTCGGCACGGTTGACACACTGAACGGTTGATTCAGAAATAATGCTGACAATACCAACACTTAGACAGACAATATTATTATGGCCAGTATGAGCCAGGGATAGAATACTACACTGGTTTGTAGTGTAGGGAAGTGAGGACCATAAGACTGCGTCATTAGGTGATAGACATAGTGCCGGGAAGTGCCTAAAACACGCGTTAAATACAGAATTCTGCATTCTTTTATAAAATTCAGCATTTTATTATGCCAGTAGAATACTCAAATATAGCAGAGTGGTCCTGTATACTTTCCTAAGTGCCAGGAATGCTTTCGTTACAAAAAGATGCATAAAAGACACTATACGATACAATTTAACACTTTAACGGAACGATACGTAACCGAACAACCAGACAATACCCGAGACACAAAAATATTGTCAGAAATATTATTTTATCTTTCTTAATTAATTTCGGTCACAAAAATTCCCATACACCATGTAAACATGACCTACACCCACTATACTTGAAAACACCCTTAACCTTCTCACCTAATACCTATTAGTTACAAAATTTTTCATTTTACCCCCCCCCAACCGAAAATTCTGCCATGATTACCTATATATCTTGTTTAGATTTTGGTTAAGTGTGGTCTTGAATCCTATTGGCTAAATATATTAAGAGGTTACTTGTGGTACTTAACATGTAAGAGATCTTACAAGTTCCAAGATAACTTTTCATCATTTCCTCCAACATCACACTCCACCTCCTCCCTCCTCCCTTTAAATTTCGGCTCACACCCCCCCCCCCCCCCTCTCTCCATAACCGATTTCATCACCACCACCTCTCACATCCTCCATTTTCTTCACTACAAGCTCTCCATTCAAGCATTGAAGGTGGTTCATGAAGGTAGCAAGTTGAAGGAACTTCAAGAGAGCTTGTTCTAGTCACTTCACCATACTTTTTCTCACCATCATCTTCACTAGATTTCTACCCTAGCCTTGTGCTAGTAGTAAGTCTCTACACCTTGTTCCATCTTATTTTAGTCAAAATATGAAGCATGACGTTTGTTTGTTCAAATCACAAGAAGATGAACACTAAAAAGTTGAACTTAAAATTCTGCATAAAAACCCTTCATAAAAAGTTTGTTTGAAGTTGAAATCTGGTTGGTTTGAGTTTGGTAAATGCATGCACGGTGTTTGAACATTAAATCATTGATAAACCATGGTTAGGGTCTTTGTTCATGCGTTTTTAGTAACTTCTACAATAAAAACAGCTTGCTGATTGAGCTTTTCCAGCCCCTTCAACAGGCTGTAACTGGTTCATTTCTAATCGAAAAATTGAATTTCTGGAGTCTAAATTATGTAATTTTGAATATCTGAACAAATGGAACTGGAATCGTAATTTTTCGAGGTCGTTTACTATTTTTAAAGAATTATTTTAAGACAGCAGCTCAAGCTGAGATTTTCCTGCTGAAAAAGTGTGTCGTAGTCGGAGTCAAAACTTAAAACCTGAGCAGAATCGGCTCGTGGGATTTTTACTGTATATGGTCACTGTTGTTCCCGTGACCCTCCCACTGGAATTTCGACGATCCGACTTACGATTGATTTTTAGTGAATTTTTTCGTAAAACTGCAATCAGAAAGTATCAAATCTGATTGCAGTCGAGTAAAAGAATTTTTATATAAAATTGGTAATGAACTGAGATCCGAAATTTTTACACAATAAACTTTGGATTACATATGACATCCTGTAAAAATTTGAGAATTTTTGGAAAGGGATAACTATTTTATTTAAATACTCGAAAACAGTCCAGTATTAGTTAATAAAGCTGAAAAGTCGTATATAGGGCATTGCATGTATGTTTGTCGGGTTGGCTATGTGGGAACACTCTATGAGATATTTGTAAAAGAAAACGATATGCTCTTAAGCATGGACACCTCTATTTACAGAGGAGGCTATGGCGAAATTTTTCCGAAAATTATAACACTTAGTAAATATTTTCGGGACAAGCGTTTACTAGTATATTATAGACTATGTTTTTCAAGCATAAAACTCGCCATAATTTTTATAACGAAATACAGAGTGTCGGAGGTTGGTTTTATACAGAAATTTGGTTAAGCATGTATTCTCTAAAATGGGACTTAAAAATATAATTCCAATACGAACAGACATATGTAAAATATCTCATCCTTGGGAAGGAAATACGAATACACAAGCATGAGAAGTATTATTACGAAAATATTGAAGACACTTTAAAACATAACTCAAAGGCACTAATCAATACTAAGACAAGGCACGACCCGTTCGTCTAATAGACGTTAGACCATTGTAGGTAGTCGTGTTTGCTGAGGAGATTTGGGTTACTAGTACCGAAGACGCAATACTGTGAGTTCATGTCCCCCTTTTCTCTTAACTATTTTCAGTTTTACACCTCGGGGGTGAAATACATGTTACAGACATTTACAGACATTTACAGACATTTACAGACATTTATTTACATGGTATGGTTAGCTTAAGGAGGGTTTTTATTACGCGAACATGTGAGTGGTGGGCACAACACTTAAGGCCATCAATCCTCGTTGTAGGACCGAGACACATTAGTGATAGATCTATTTGGGTGTAGCGAGCCCCACTCCTGAGTCCGCCGAGTGGACCATGAAGTGACTAAGTGCCCGACGCACAAATCCGCTAGGTTTGAGTCTTCCTGCATCACTTCACACTTATCATTGGCTTTGCAACCCAATGGTGGTCTCTTTTTCCTTAATTGCTACATACCAGGGATTTTTATACATACAGACATTTTTACAAAGGTTCATACCTACTCACTTACACATGAACTCGCTCAACGTTATGTTGACTTTTCAAATTACATGTATTTCAGGAAACTAACGGATCTGGCACGGTATGCACATATTTTCAAGCTGCGTTTGAATAAAGAAGTCATCTAGGGTTTAGAAGGTGTAATCTCTTCCTGGACGGGTTGTATACACCTAAACCTGGTTTTGTTTAAAGTCTTTTGCTAAGTCTTTATGAACTCAAATAAATCAAGTTAAGGTTTGTAAAGTATTTTGTGATTGTTGAAAATGGAATGTTTCTAAACTTTATTAATGAATGAATATCTCATATTTTTATCATATAGCATTGTTATGATTGTTGCTATGGTATTAAGAAGTCACACCAAATAAACCACGCTTCCGCAAAAGCCAGGGTGTGACAAAAACAAGAGTTCAGAAGGCTGAACACGCCCCGTGCTCAATGAACACGGGGGCATGCTCAAGTGTCTGCATAAAAGACAAAGTTATAGAAGCTTCTATTTCCCAATACGGGGCGTGCCCAACGGATACTGGGCCGTGGTCAACGCTAAGATTCGTAGAATCCAAGCAAATCTTGATAGTACAAATACGCTTCGGCACACGGGGCCGTGCCCAGCAGACACGGGGGCGTGGTCACCTAATGCAGACAAACTGCAAGTAATGAAGAAAGAGAAGATGGGTGGACACGGGGCCATGCTCAATGGATACGGGGCCGTGTCCGGGCTTCTGTGCAGGCTATAAATTGGGGTGCTTGGCTCACTTGCAAATCATCCCTTGGCAAACCACCTCTCTCACACTTCACCCACCCACCACCACCATCACAACCCACATCCACCACCATCATCCATCATCCATCATCCATCATCCATCATAGAGTGTGTGTAGTAGTCTCGGGATCCAAGATTGATCATAAGAGTTCTTGAAAATCAAAGGCCATGTTTGCCTAAGTCTCTTACATCACTTGGTGAATACAAGCATTTAGTGTAATACTTTTTATTTTTAATCTTTTCGCACTTTTTATTTGGTTATGTATTAATGACTTTAATAACTAGTTTCTTATGTTGAAGGTGAAACTTCCTTATCATTTGTCCGTGGTGTCTTGGCGTTATTTTACTGTCTATATAAAATAAAAGATTTACATCATTCATATCTCCACGGTCTATATGGAGATATGTTGGCTACCTGGTCGGGGGTTAAGGGAATGGTTTGGTAAGCGTCTTGCCTTGTTCAGTGTATAGATCCTGCAAGGACCTGGGTCAAGCTTCGTAGGACCTCCTTCAATACCCACTGGTATTGGATGGCGGGGGTTCGAATTTCTTGATCCCCTCATATGTAAACTACTATTAAAACTTTAACCCGGCTACTTAGGATTGTATCCCTGCTGACTCAAACTACTGGGTTGAGGGTAACGTCACCTTCAAAAGAGGGGCCTACTACTATAACTAAGATAATCTCTTAAAAAGTGCAAAAGTGCGAAAATAATCAAAGGTTACACTAAAGGCGAGTCGGATCCAAGTGATTCATCTTGTCTATCTGTTTTTATTTTATTTTTTATTTTCAGCATTTTTAGTTTTTATTTTCATGTTTAAAACTTTTTCTAAAATTTTGATTTGATTAGACGTTGAGGATAAACCGGTACTAAAAGCTCTTGTGTCCTTGGACGACCTCGATATCTTACCAACGTTATACTACGCTCACGATGGGTGTACTTGCCCATATGTGTGTTTAGTGTTAGTAAAATATCGTGTTTTATAAATTTAAAACTTGACTAAAGTGTTAAAAGGGCTTAAAATATACTTAAATATATACCACGCACTACGCACATTAACGGGCGTGAACTAATGACCTTAATCATGACCAATGCTTAGATAGGGGGCATTGGGGACCGACAAAACAATCTGGAGCCATCTTGTATGATACTCGAGTTATTATCAACATTGTTTTCGGAATTGTTATTAAACTGGATTAAACACTTGGCAACTAAACGTTTTACACAAAACTGTGAACTCGCCAGCGTTTTGCTGATACACTTGTTTGCATGCTCGTAGGTTATAGATATGTGTGGATGTGGAACTTGCTGTCTGGGAAGCTGGAGTGGTCATGGGTCGAGAAACATGGAAACATGAGACAAGTCTAATTAATTTCATATACTTGGTTTGCGAAATACATAACTGTTGGTGCACTTGTGTCTGTGCTTTGTCTGTATTTCGTCATGATACAAAACGATGTCGTGTGTTAGTCTGAGCTACGTCTTAGGTTTGTTAATATGTGCGTTTGATGTAAGTTTGACCAAGTCAACCATCCTCCTGGTTTGACTTGACCAAACAGTTAGCACATTGTGTGTAACATGTCTGTGTCGAAGGATGGGTCATCGAAGGATTGTTTAGATCCTTCGATGATGAGCTCGAAAGATAAACCTTCGATGGATGTTGATGGACCTCGAAGGATATCATCCTTCGAGGTATATGTGATCCTTCGGTAGGTTTCTGGTCGATAGATGATCCTTCGATCAGTCTGTCTGATCCTTCGACCAGACGATCTGTGTTGGGTATAAATACCCATGTATTGTGTTCACTTCAGCAGGGGAGGACAAGTGAGAGCACACACACACACGAGAGAACTTTGAGAGTTTACAGAATACATCTGTAAACATTGAGCTTGTAACTGATCTTTTCATACGTATTAATACAGAGGTGTTAATCGGTGAATCTTGCGTGTCGTGTTTTGTCGTCTTCTATCTCGGTTTGCATGCTAGCTTGGATTCCGCACTAGCTAGTGTGTTAAGCATAACAAGGAATAGGTTTGACCTCAACCTCCGAGGGACCTACAAGTGGTATCAGAGCCGTGGCTCTTTTCCTTGTTAAAAACCGAGTTTATACAAGACTTTGGAGTGTTTGGACAAAAACTCACATGGTTTAGCATCTGTTTTTAGTGTTCTTCTCACATTTCTAGACGTAAAAACGTGTTCTAAACTAACCGGGTGTGTTAAAGGACGGGTTGGGTAACTTAAAAACTTGTTTTTAAGAAGTTGGTAATTTCCGGCCAAATTCCGGCTTACTCCGGTGACCGGTTTCTGGATAAGAACTTTCTTTTTAGGTAGTATTTTATTAGTCAAATCTGGTTTGGTAGAAAGTATGTTCTGAACATACCTTCTGCCGAAAGTTTCTACCAACCAATCACCTTTTCACCAACCTGTCAACTTTTGTCAACTGTGTCAGTGCAGATCGAAGGATATCCTTCGAAGTCGAAAGATCATCTTTCGATCAAAGGAGGTTCGATAGATAATCATCCTTCGAACATCCTTCGAAGTCTGTGACTTATCCTTCGATCCAAGGAATCTTTTCGAAGGATAGATCTGTCGATCTACATGTCTTATTCGAAAGACAAGGATCCTTCGATTGGAGAGTCTTTCGAAATCATTGTTCGAAACTCAACAGTGATCTTTCGAACACTGTTGATCCTTCGAACAACTTCTGTTCCTTCGATCCTAGTTTGTTTAAGTTTAACAAGTTTGTGTTTTTCAGGTCTTTCGATCAAGGATCCTTCGACTGGTTGTTATCATTCGAGATATTAACATAGTTTGTGAAAAAAAAATTAAAAAAAAAAAAAGGGAAAACTTGTTTTTCAAATTTCAAATCAATTTTCACTTAATATATTAATTTTCTTTACAAAATGGGAACAAACAGTCAGTGGGATCCAACCGCGTGGACTCTAACAACTATGACTCCACAATCATCAGCTACGCAATCTGCGTCAGATTTCAACAAAACTGCATGGATGCAGGCTATTGCCCCACCTCAAGCTGCAATGATAACTGCAAATCAATGGGCATTGGTCACAAATCAAAGCAGCAGCATTCAATCTATGATGCAGAACGACAGTGAAACTGGTACAAGCACAAAACCACCAAAGCTAAATCACATCAATGATTGGGGATGGTGGAAAGAAAGGCTGAGAACTTATGTTCAGAGGCAAGGGCAAGGTCAAGAGCTATGGATGTGCTTCTTCACCGCATTTGACAATGATTTGGAAGTTGCAGGATCTAATCCACAAACTTACAACACTATGTCTGAAGATGATAAGAAGAAATTTGAGTTAGAAAAGAAAGCATTCATGATTCTCACACAAGCTCTTCACAGAGACATTTACCACCAGTTTGTTTACTGCACGACTACTAAAAGCTTGTGGGATATGCTCACGTTGCGATGTGAAGGAAATGCTCAATCTAGAAAGATCAAGCAAGAATTACTGAAGAAAGAGTTTGAAGGATTCACGTGTTTGGAGAATGAGACTTTGGCAGATTTATCTACAAGGTTCCATCACTTGTTGAGCGAGATGTTTGCTTTTAAAGTCACTGCCACTCCACAAGAAATGGTGAAGAGATTCGCTGATAGCTTACCAGCAAAGTGGAGCAGTTATCTTGAAATTCTCAAAGAAAACGGTGTTCTAGACACAATCACCGTTTACGAGTTAATTCAAAAACTGGAGAACAAGGATGTAGAAGAAAAGCTTAAGGCAAAAAGAACACTAACTCCTCAAAATCCAGAGATGTACTATGGGATTGCTGGAGGTATCAGTGGAGAAAAACCAGCCTCTCAACATGCGAAGCTTCAAACAGCCTTCATCTCAAACACCGGACCTTCCACAACAAATCAGTTTGATCCTTCAGCATACACGATGATGTATTCAAGACCAGATTCTTCGTCTCTACAACAGAATGTGCAACCGACAGCTCAGCAGCAACAACCGCAACAGCAAGGGTTTTATGGAAGCTCCTCAAACTTTCAAGCCACTTCCAATCCGAACACAGTCAGATTAGACACTTCCAACTTTTCCAAAGTCAGTGTCGAAGTAGCCAAGGAGCATATGGAGATGTTGAACACCTTGGTTAGTGCTTATTGTGGATTTGTTGCAGGTCAGATTGGGAATATCAATCTAACCAATGAAGATTATCAGCAAGTGGATAAAGAAGAGTTTGAAATGATGGATATCAAATGGGCTCTTGCTAGTGCAATTCGAAGAGCAAAGGAGTTTATGGAAAGGACGGGGAGAACCAACTTGGAAAGCAAGAAAGACACCAAGTATGGGTTCGACAAGCAAGCTGTAACGTGCTTTAACTGTGGTGAACGGGGTCATTTCAAAAGGGAATGCACAAGACCAGCTCAGCATGGAAACCAAAATCCTTTTAGAAACCAAGGCAACCAGCAGAACCAGAACAGGAACAATGTTCGTACGTTGATACCTGTCAACAACCAAAGCCAAGCAGGGCCATCAAATGCCAACCAGGCACTTGTGGTTCAAATAGATGAAGGTTGTGATTGGTCGCTTCAGTTTGGGAATGATGCTCCGGATGGAACAGCATGTTTTGCTGAGGTTGTCAAGGATCTTAAGCACGCCAGTGGCGGAGAATCTTCCACCAATGGTGATGAATCTTCTGAAGAGGAAGACAGTTCTGGTTATAGTGGAAGCTCAGATGAAGAATTCTCCACTTCAGGCAATGATCATATGGATGAGACATCAAGTGCGTCAGTCGATGCAGATATTGATGAGCTTTTGGAGGAAGCTGCAGCAGGAATTCAAAGAAGATCTATTTTGGTGGATCAAGCTGCTTGTTCTTCGTCTTCTCTCCATTCAGCCTTTATGGCTAATGTCGACAGTTCATCAAGTCAGGTATGTGTCGATGAACCCATTGCTGTTAGTTGTGATAACTGTGATAGTTTGCGTGTTAAAAATGCTGATTTAGAGGCAAACATGTCTGAGTTGCAAGGCAAACATGACGCTTTACAAGCTAGTTTGTTTGACTTGCAAGACAAACATGTTTCGATGAATGATAAGTGTTGTGAATTGCGAAGCAAACACGAGGCTTTGCAAGAGAAATTTGAAATCACACACAAACACAATCAAGAATTGATTGTAGATCTTTCTAAAGCAACTGAAGCTAACTTGTTTTTAACCAGAAATGAAAAGGAATTTAAAGCAACAATTGCGTCATTAAGACATGATGTTTCAGAATTACAAAAGGCTGTTTTGCGAAAACAACATGCTAACAATAATCTTATTGACACAATTGAAAAGCAAATGGTAGAGTTGGCAACAGCTCGATGTGAATGTGAGACAATTAAGCAAAAACTGGAAAGCTATTCCAATTCCCGCTATGTATTGGATCACATCATTGACGTTCAAAAGAAAAAGGGGGATAAAATATGTATTGGATTCAAATCATGTCCTCCCCCAATGAATCACAATTACTCCAAATTGCCTGATGACGAGGATATGCCCCGTTTTGAACCTACTGTGCCACTCGATCTAGATGACTTTGCAGCAGGCCTTGGGTTCACAACTGGTACATCATCCTCGGGTGAATCCGAATCTGAGAGTGTGACAGATTCATCGTGTGTTAAGGAACAGAGTCCTCCCATTGTTGAGGATGCTGATTCTTCGGATGATGAATCTGAAGAAATTGTGAAACAACAGTCTAACTCGGTTACAACAGATATTCCAATCGAGAATCACATCCTGTGTGATCCACCAGTGAAACCAAGTAAGTCTGAAATGTCAAAAGCAATGGAGTCCCTTGTATCTAGCAGTGAAGAGAATAACTTGTTGTACACGCTCAAAGGAGATAGCAAAATCTACTCTAATAAAGATTTTCCAATTAAAAATGTAAATCAAGATTTAATTGAGCAAATTTTTGAAGGATGCACTGATAAGTTTTTGGGGAACAAAAGTGGCAAAGCTACCGTCACTCAATGTGATCCAATTCCGTGTGAACAAATTAGAAAACAATACGAAAACCAAAATCTACCAATTGAGCGAAAACAACAAGTCAACTCCGGAAAGGGTAAGGTACAGGGAAAGAAGGCTCAGAACAAGAATGTTCAAGCACCTAAAGTTCAGCAGCCTAAGGTTGAGCAACCTAAGTTTCAACAACGAAAGGTGCAAAACAAAAGAGCTCCTGTTAAGAAACGAGAACCGAAAATGAACTTTGTTGGATCCACGGGTTCAGACAAACTTGAAACATTTCAGGATAAATCTAACATTGATTTTATAAAACAAGTTAGAATTTTAAAACGAAATGATCAGAATAATTACACCCAACACACCAATGGATGTGATTTAGGTCCAAGCACGTCTAGATCACAAAGTTCATTGTCTGGTTCTCCGTCTGGTCATCAACATGTTTCTCCGAAGTTTGTAGAGCGGAGAACATGTTTTGAATGTGGGACAGTTGGGCATATTGTAAGATATTGCCCACACGTGCAAAAGCTGAAGTCAAAAACGAGTGCTCCCCAAGAAATCGATTACCGAAAATGATCAGTTTCCCCGAAACAAGACCCACGTGTCTTGAAAGAAAGGGAAAAGAAGTTTAAGCAAAAGAATCAAAAGGTAATTGAAAAGGCCTTAAAATCAGAGGTCAAAGAAGAAAAACCTGTACAAGCAAAATCTGAAACTGTAAAACCAGTAAATGCTAAAGCAATAAATTCAAATACTGGTAAAGGACAAACAGCTTGGAAGCAAAAGCAGGTAATTCAATCACGGGGAGCACCACAGTTTCTTTTTCCTAATCATCAAGTGATTGAGATCACTTTCCTTGATGATCAAGGACGACCCAAGTCCACAAAGGCTTGGGTCCCTCTCTCCAACTAATCTCTGAGTGAGTGTGTAGGATATTCCAGGAGGAACTATTGATAGTCTTAGGATTGTTGATAGTGGAGCGTCCATGCACAAGATCGGCGACACCAGACTCCAAAACATCATTATATCTAGGAGTTGTTGCCTTTAATGGAGAGAAATGAGAAAAGAAAGGAAAAAGATAAGAAGACAAACTTTCCGATGAAGGAATGATGGTGAAAGAAAGTGGTTGAATGAAGTTGAAAAATTCGACATGAAGAGATATGTGCCAAAATTTGGTTGTTATGGTTTTTGATCAGGTCATCAGGAAAGATTTCAATGAAAAGTACGCGACTGCAGCACGTCTGAAGCTTTTTGAAGATTCATGGATTTTTCTTCCACAAGAAGTTCAAAGTCCACAAGGTGAACGTGCAGTGTACATTTCTCCACGGTGTGTTTGAAGAAAATGTGTTTGTTGAACAAACCAACCGGGTGTGCGGATGCCTTGGCGTGGATTGAACAACCGCACACTACTTCTGGAAGAGAAAGACAAAGACCTTCGCTGGTGCAATGTGGAAGACCAGCCGAACCCAAAGGTTTATGATCTTGTTGCTGTCAACAGATTTCTCAGTAGCTACAAAAAAAAAAAAAAATCGTCTTTGAAATCCACACCGGGTGGATATTCAGTTTGGGAGAGCACTCAGATTCCTTGCAATGCACGATGCAGTTGCAGGATACGGTTTTAAATTTCTAATCTCTCCTATACTTGTCGATATTTAAGCTGCTTTGTGAATTATTATCTCGTTCAGCACTCTTTGGCCAGACAATGTTGTCATGGTCCGCACCGCTTACCGACATGCCAACTGATTTTTCCAAAATTCGCTAAATCATTTCTGATTAAAACTTTGGTAAACGGCATTGAGGTAAAACATGAGTTAACCAACATCGAAAAATCATTTTTTTGTAAATATCTTTGTGTCTTTTAAATTTATCTTAGTTTGTTGATTTTAGGGGGAGTAAATCCAAATTTGAAAATCCAAAAACTTTAAAAAATTTCAAAAACACAAAAACAATAGAAAAGCAAAAATGAGTTTCCTGGCGAGCAAAAGAGAAAATGATAGTACATCAGTGGTCTGTCTAGACCCCTTTAAACCTAAAATGAAAAACGATAAGCAGCTTTATATAAGATGTATCGGTAGGCTCACAATCATTTTAAAGTGTGCAGGGTGATATAAACTTAAATCGACTGAAGACCAGGTGGGAACCACTCATTGGCATATGGTCTTAGTACCGAAATTTCGTTTGATAGATTGCCGAGGTTCTGAGATATTCGGTCTTTATGCTGCTTATCATCTGGGTATCATGGTTGTATCTTTTACCGAAAAATAACGGGGACGCAAGTCTAGATCTTCCATGATACTATACATACGTGTACATATTGCATACGACCTCAATAAGTGATCAACAATCACATGTCCCTCAAAATAAGTGATAATATATCACATTTATCCGGGAGTCAAGTTCGTCTCTCTGCTGTACGAAAGTACTGACCTGTTCACGGACTTGCTCCTGTGCCCTCATGCATATGAAAATCAAGTTCCTCATCAATAAGTGATTCTATCACAAAGGGCTTGTTTTAAACCAAATAAGTGAGTTATCTCACATCATATACGGTCAAACAGATGATAATCGGTATACTCACCGGTAAGATGAACCCTCGTGCATACCTTGATACGGGAATGTGTCGTGATGTGGATGAACACCGGTCGGTAAGTATAAATCATAACTTAACGTATCCCCTCGCCATGATTACATCTGATAAGTTGAGCTTATGTGGACAACAATACCGATAATCGTTATAGGATGCTTATCTTAATGTTAACTAATTGAACAACAAGAGCGTTTTGGGATGACCGTACACTGATATGATTCTCTTACCCTCGAAACTCGCAAAAAGAATGTCTGTAAATATTTATTTAATGCTTTCAGTTTCTGCATCTCTGTATATATTTATTTACTGCTCTCTGTCTTTACATTTGAAATATTCAAGTGTTTCAATATAAACTTTATAAAACCCAAAAAGATTTTATTTCTATTTTATTTTCGATTGTACGATGTTGGATCTCGAGTCTTCATTACCTGCAACCTGATTGAAAACCGAATCGACTAATTCTTCATAAACGGTCGAAATTTGAAAGTTTTGAAAGTTAAGAACCTAAAATTGATAAATTTGTTAAATTTTCAAACTGTCGGACGGTAGTTGTTTGAACAATGGTCACATGTGTGTCATTTGCTTATGATATTCCAGGCAGTTGTTCTCATTACGCATTTAGATTTCTTGCATGTGCAGATTCTAAAGGCAAGGAGAACATGGTTGATGCGTGCGAAGTGTCGTATATTTTAGGTGTATATTTTAAGCCCTTTTTAACACTTATTTTAGCCAAGTTTTAAATTTATAAAACACGATATTTCACTAAGACTAAACACACATATGGGCAAGTGCACCCATCGTTGAGTGTAGTATAGCGTTGGTAAGATACCGAGGTCGTCCAAGGACACAAGAGCTTTTAATACCGGTTTATCCTCAACGTCTAACCAAAATAAAAGTTTAGAAAAATGTTTTAAACTAAGAAAAATAAAAACTAACTAAAATGCTGAAAATAAAAATAAAATAAAAACAGATAGACAAGATGAATCACTTGGTTCCGACTCGTATCTAGTATAACCTTTGATTATTTCCGCACTTTTGCACATAATTAAGAGATTATCTTAGTTATTGTAGTAGGCCCCTCTTTTGAAGGTGACGTTACCCTCACCCCAGTAGTTTGAGTCAGCAGGGATACAATCCTAAAGGGGTGGATTATTGGAAGATAATGAATTAAGTTATTAATGCAGTATTGTGGTAGGCCCCGCTTTTGGCGGTGACGTTACCCTCGACTAAGTAGTCTGAGTCAGCAGGGATACAGTCCTAAATAGCCGGGTTATAGTATTAATAGTAGTTAACTTATGAGGGGATCAAAGAGTTTGGACCCCCGCCATCCAATACCGTGAAGTATTGAAGGAGGTCCTACTAAATTTGACCCAGGTCCATTGCAGGACCTCTAAACGCTGAACAATGGCAAGACCTTTACCAAACCGTTCCCTTAACCCCCTACCAGGTAGCCAACATACCTCCATATAGACCGTGGAGATATGAATGGTGAAAATCCTTTATTTTATATAGACAGTAAAATAATGCCAAGACACCACGGACAAACGATAAGGAAAGATCACCTTCAACATAAGTAACTAGTTATTAAAGTCATTAATACAAAACCAAATAAAAAGTGCAAAAGATTAGAAATAAAAAGTATTATACTAGACACTTTGTCTTCACCAAGTGATGTAAGAGACTTAGGCAAACATGGCCTTGATTGTCAAGAACTCTTACGATCAATCTTGGATCCCGAGACGACTCACACACTCTATGATGGACAATGGATGATGGTGGTGTGATGGTGGTGGGTGGTGGATGAAGTGTGAGAGAGGTGGTGTGCCAAGGGATGAGATGAAATGAATCCAAGCACTCCTATTTATAGGCTGAACAGAGAGCTGGACACGGCCCCGTGTCCGCTGGACACGGCCCCGTGCCCGTCTGACACTCTCTCTCCTCATTAATTGTAATTCGCAATTACAATAAATGCGCCTGCTGTACTTTCGACACGCCCCCGTGTCCGCTGAGCACGGCCCGTGGTGGGCAATAGAAGCTTCTATAGGTTTGTCTTTTCTGCTGCTTCTTGGGCACGGCCCCGTGCTGGCTGAGCACGGGGCGTGTTCAGCCTTCTGTTTTCTCTATTTTGCTTTGGAAGGTGCCGTTGAGGGTTCGGGCAATCCACTAATGTTCCTTTTCTTGTATTTATGTTGGATTTAGCTGTCTTTTTGCTTCTTTTGCGTTTTTGAGCTCATTTAATCCTGAAAATACAAAAGGAAGACAAAAACACTCTTTTTCCAATATTAGTACTAAAAAAGGGTTAGTTTTATGCCTCATTTGATGTAATTTATATGTTGCATTTTACACACATCAAATACCCCCACACTTGAACTTTTGCTTGTCCTCAAGCAAAACTCTTTAATATTTGGCTTACACTCCCAAATGGAATAGGTAGAAGAGAAGGTTTTGGGCTTGTCATAGAGTGTCGGGATTTCCAAGATCTTTTTGGGGTTTTATTTTTATTTATTTACACTCCTATTCGTAATGATTTATTTAGAACTGTTCATAAAAGAAATTACTTAATTGGGCATAACATATTTTTTTTTAAAATTCTATTTATATACAAGTTCACATATCTCGCGGGGAAATCACTCACACTCGGCCGAAGGTGTATTTTTAGTGAATCACTCGAGAGCGGTCCTAGAACTTATTCCTACCATAGGCTTGCCAAAAAAATCAATCCTCCTCCTTTTTAACTTTTATACCTTTGTAGATATCAAGAGGACTTTGTGGGTTAAGGGTTGGCTAGGGTTAAAGGTAGGTGATTGGGTTAGTGGTTAGTAAAAAACAAAAAGCGTAACAAGTGTCGGTTTTCGTATATATATATATATATATTTTTTTTTTAATGAAGCTTTTATTCAAACAAAGTTATTTTTGATTACTTTGTTTGTTTATTTTCTTTTTGCTTCATAATTTTTTTTTTTTTTTTACGAAGAACCGAACTTGTTACTAAAATAAAGGGTAAAAAAAAAAAATTAAAAAGGTTTTGGTGGGTGAAAGAGTTTTTGTTTTGGGTGATGAAACGAAAAGGTTTAGGCTCAAAGGGGCTAACTAGGGGGATTTTTGGGTAGGTGGTAAAAGAAAAAGAAAAATAATGGTGTAGAAAAAAAATGTTAGTCCTAATGCCTCCATCATTTACTTACTCGGGTTTAAGTTGATAAGGACCGGAAATGTATTGTTATGGCAAGTTCTAGAGTCGTAAGAACCAAGCGGCTATTCACACAAGAAACGAAAAATGAGCATTTAGTCAAATGATATGGAATTGTGTGCTCAATAAAGGCTCAAAACTCACTTTTGTGGGAATGAGTTTTTATGTGATCACGTATATATAATCAAATTTTAAATAAGTTTGTCATGCCTTTTCATAATTTTCTTATGTTGGTTCTTTTTATCACTACGCTATCGGTTGTAAATTTGTAAAAATATAACCTTTTTGAGAGCTTGAATTTCCCGAGTTAAACCTAGACAAGTAAAAAAAATTGAAATTTTTGAAAAAATTTGGGGTGATTAGCGGTTCCAATAGAGTTTTGTGTAAGGCTTGTATTTAGGACTTGCAAAATTCAAGGTTTTAGCATCCCCCCCACACTTAAATTACACATTGTCCTCAATGTGTTCCAAAAATAAATTTTTAGGTTGATTAGATGTGTAAAATAGTGTTTAAAAAGCAAAAATTTGTGTTACTGGGCACTGAACACGGCCCCGTGTTATCCGGGCACGGCCCCGTGTTCAAGTGCCAGTAACAAAATTGAAATAAGAGAAACAGAAGTCTGGACACGGGGGCGTGTTGGGTGAACACGGCCCGTGTCCAGTTACCTGTACTGGGCGTTTTCTGCAGGTGGTTCGACATGGGGCCGTGTTGGTTGGGCACAGCCCGTGTTGAACCTTCTGAAAGGGAGAAAATTGTCGGGTTGCCTCGTTCTTGTGCATGGGATCATTTTTCTCGTTCCCCTTTTCATCCTTTACCACCATGAGTGTGTTTTATTCATTACAAACCATCCAAACATTAAAACCATCATTTCATTTCATCATAGAGAGAACTTACATAATCCTAACTTAAACTAAAATTAAAACTTATCTAGATAGGTCAGCAAGTACACGAGGTTATCATAAGGAGTTCTACTAACTTAGGAAAATTTCGAGAATAATTTCCCGATAGAGTAGGACTTTTAGCCGAACGAGTTCCTTCCTAAACCTTGTTTAAAGCCATTCTTCGATCTCCCTAGGGAGGAAGAATGCGGCTTCGTTTTCTTCTGCTGTTGGTGGTTGAGGGGGAACATTCACCGGGACTCCTTGCACCACTCTTCGAGGAAGCTCTTGGTGCATGGCGTACCATTCAGCTGGAATGACAACTTCGGGCACCATGTTCCACGCCCTTTGGGTTATTATGGGTACCAAAGGCGGGGGGGCGAGAAGGTTCAACCTCTGGTGCAAGAGGTTTACTTCATGGAGACAGCCCTCCAGCCCCACAGTAAGATGGTTGATACGGTCGACCAATGCTTCTTCCACTCCCGTCATTTCATCAATAGCCTCCCTTAGAGCGTAAACATAGTTTACAAGAGAGTTTTCTGCTGTTGAAGATCTCCTCCCTTGTCGGTTATTCCTTGAAGATGATCCGCTTGTTCTGCTTGCCATTTTCTGTGAAGAAAACCGAAGAAAACTAAATTTTTACGAAACAGAGCCCCTGGACACGTCCCCGTGCTCGTTGAGCACGGCCCCGTGTCCATTTGTCTGCAGGATTTTTGGCTAAAGACTCTTGGAGTTTTAAATTATTTTTATGATTTTTATCTGGGTTTTAAGCTCGGATAATTTAAAGTAAAGTTATTCAACTAACTTTAGCCCAGAATCTTTAGCAAATAATCTTACAAACTTCACATAGAGGATTGGAATCAAAGGATTTCCAAGCTTCCATGGAGGAACTTTTGAAAAATTTTGAAAGAGGAGGAAATGAATAAAAGTGGAAAGGACAAGAGGGTCCCTTGGAACCTTCTTTTGACACTTACCTAGGATGGTATGAGTGAAAATTCCAGAGATCTCTATCAATTGAAGTGGTCAAAATGAGCAGGAATCAGGCTGCATTTAAAGAAAACGACAGCGCCCTGGGCACGGCCCCGTGTTGACTGGACACGGCCCCGTGTTCAGAGAAAATCCTGACACATTTTGTCCGTATTCTGACCAAATCAGCAGAGAATCTTTTTAGTGAGCACGGGGGCGTGTTGACCTGGACACGGCCCCGTGTCTGGAGGCTGCTTTATGGAGTTTTGCTAATTCAAGGATCTCCCCGATATCGGGTGGTTCCTTACTGGTTGGAACAACCCCAAAGTGCCTAATATACCTTAATTGTCCTAGACTAAGGCGAGAACGCAAGAGGTTGTCGGTGAGGGTAATTCCTATTTTCATTCTAGGTGGACAAGTCCAACCCTTTTCCGGGCTCTTGTTAAAGAAGGTATATGCCGAATCGCTCAGGTCTATGTATGCACCGAACGAAGTCGATGGAGAGTCCTTCACGGCACAATCGACACAGGGACGACTATCGTCCAAGTCTTTGCTAGGTACGAAGGTATTTTCGGGAGCAACGAGGTTGTCGGAATGCGGTTCCAACATTTCTTCATGGGTATCGTCTTGGGGCGGATTAATAAAATCCTTCCTAAGCTCTTCTATCCATTTCAGAATTAGCTCTTCTAGTTGAAACAATTCGCTAAGGAACATTTCCCCTAGAATATCTGGCTGGGCGCATTCGAGGGAGAAATAGTGCTTATTTTTACTTTCGCCCCTCTTAAGGTTGTGAGAAGATCGTGGGTCCATGTAGTGGGGCCTATAATTTAGGAAGTAGCATTTTACTTCTTCATGTTCGCCACCACATAATTGACACCACGTACCATAAGAGTGCCGAAAGTAAAAATAATTACTATCACTCATGTTTATGTCAGAAATTACCAACCGTCGGGATCTAACGGTTCTGTTTTCAGTAACTGAAACTTGGGCACGGGGGCGTGTTGAGTGGACACGGCCCCGTGTTCAGCTTACTGTCTGATGTAAAACAGGATTGCCAGTTCCAATGATTGAGCACGTGGGCGTGTTCAGCGGGCACGGCCCGTGCTGAGCTCTGCAGAAGCTGAAAAACTAAGAAAATCCTAAAAAAAAAAATTAAAAAAGAAAAATAAAAGATGATTAGGCCGTTGATTCCTAACTTTCTTAAAATCCTTGTGTCCCCGGCAGCGGCGCCAAATACTTGATGCGTGCGAAGTGTCGTATATTTTAGGTGTATATTTTAAGCCCTTTTTAACACTTATTTTAGCCAAGTTTTAAATTTATAAAACACGATATTTCACTAACACTAAACACACATATGGGCAAGTGCACCCATCGTTGAGTGTAGTATAGCGTTGGTAAGATACCGAGGTCGTCCAAGGACACAAGAGCTTTTAATACCGGTTTATCCTCAACGTCTAACCAAAATAAAAGTTTAGAAAAATGTTTTAAACTAAGAAAAATAAAAACTAACTAAAATGCTGAAAATAAAAATAAAATAAAAACAGATAGACAAGATGAATCACTTGGTTCCGACTCGTATCTAGTATAACCTTTGATTATTTCCGCACTTTTGCACATAATTAAGAGATTATCTTAGTTATTGTAGTAGGCCCCTCTTTTGAAGGTGACGTTACCCTCACCCCAGTAGTTTGAGTCAGCAGGGATACAATCCTAAAGGGGTGGATTATTGGAAGATAATGAATTAAGTTATTAATGCAGTATTGTGGTAGGCCCCGCTTTTGGCGGTGACGTTACCCTCGACTAAGTAGTCTGAGTCAGCAGGGATACAGTCCTAAATAGCCGGGTTATAGTATTAATAGTAGTTAACTTATGAGGGGATCAAAGAGTTTGGACCCCCGCCATCCAATACCGTGAAGTATTGAAGGAGGTCCTACTAAATTTGACCCAGGTCCATTGCAGGACCTCTAAACGCTGAACAATGGCAAGACCTTTACCAAACCGTTCCCTTAACCCCCTACCAGGTAGCCAACATACCTCCATATAGACCGTGGAGATATGAATGGTGAAAATCCTTTATTTTATATAGACAGTAAAATAATGCCAAGACACCACGGACAAACGATAAGGAAAGATCACCTTCAACATAAGTAACTAGTTATTAAAGTCATTAATACAAAACCAAATAAAAAGTGCAAAAGATTAGAAATAAAAAGTATTATACTAGACACTTTGTCTTCACCAAGTGATGTAAGAGACTTAGGCAAACATGGCCTTGATTGTCAAGAACTCTTACGATCAATCTTGGATCCCGAGACGACTCACACACTCTATGATGGACAATGGATGATGGTGGTGGATGATGGTGTTGTGATGGTGGTGGGTGGTGGATGAAGTGTGAGAGAGGTGGTGTGCCAAGGGATGAGATGAAATGAATCCAAGCACTCCTATTTATAGGCTGAACAGAGAGCTGGACACGGCCCCGTGTCCGCTGGACACGGCCCCGTGCCCGTCTGACACTCTCTCTCCTCATTAATTGTAATTCGCAATTACAATAAATGCGCCTGCTGTACTTTCGACACGCCCCCGTGTCCGCTGAGCACGGCCCGTGGTGGGCAATAGAAGCTTCTATAGGTTTGTCTTTTCTGCTGCTTCTTGGGCACGACCCCGTGCTGGCTGAGCACGGGGCGTGTTCAGCCTTCTGTTTTCTCTATTTTGCTTTGGAAGGTGCCGTTGAGGGTTCGGGCAATCCACTAATGTTCCTTTTCTTGTATTTATGTTGGATTTAGCTGTCTTTTTGCTTCTTTTGCGTTTTTGAGCTCATTTAATCCTAAAAATACAAAAGGAAGACAAAAACACTCTTTTTCCAATATTAGTACTAAAAAAGGGTTAGTTTTATGCCTCATTTGATGTAATTTATATGTTGCATTTTACACACATCAATGGTCGATGACAAGCTTCGGAATGAAGACACGACGTGAAGGCACTCAAATGATGAAGATGATCGAGTTGCCGCTGACCATCATCAACACCACAAGGATCTCAATTCATAAAGAACAAGTATTTCACGAGCATAACTCAAGGGGGAGCTTATGTTAAGGGGGAGTTTGTCAACACACTTCCTACATGAAACGGGGAGTTTGTTGATACACTTTCTGCTTTTAAGACGTGAAGACTTTAAAGATCCTTCGACATTGAAGACTTGAAAAGACGTCAAAGACTTGAAGACACGAAAAACGAGACAAAGCTACAGCCAAGGGGAGTTTGTTGGTGCACTTGTGTCTGTGCTTTGTCTGTATTTCGTCATGATACAAAACGATGTCGTGTGTTAGTCTGAGCTACGTCTTAGGTTTGTTAATATGTGCGTTTGATGTAAGTTTGACCAAGTCAACCATCCTCCTGGTTTGACTTGACCAAACAGTTAGCACATTGTGTGTAACATGTCTGTGTCGAAGGATGGGTCATCGAAGGATTGTTTAGATCCTTCGATGATGAGCTCGAAAGATAAACCTTCGATGGATGTTGATGGACCTCGAAGGATATTATCCTTCGAGGTATATGTGATCCTTCGGTAGGTTTCTGGTCGATAGATGATCCTTCGATCAGTCTGTCTGATCCTTCGACCAGACGATCTGTGTTGGGTATAAATACCCATGTATTGTGTTCACTTCAGCAGGGGAGGACAAGTGAGAGCACACACACACACGAGAGAACTTTGAGAGTTTACAGAATACATCTGTAAACATTGAGCTTGTAACTGATCTTTTCATACGTATTAATACAGAGGTGTTAATCGGTGAATCTTGCGTGTCGTGTTTTGTCGTCTTCTATCTCGGTTTGCATGCTAGCTTGGATTCCGCACTAGCTAGTGTGTTAAGCATAACAAGGAATAGGTTTGACCTCAACCTCCGAGGGACCTACAATAACTGATGATTCATGCTTTCGCTGTAAACGTTGAGTTATACTTTATGTAATGTAACACTTTATTTAAACGAATGGAAGTTTTTATTTAAAATCTTGTATGAGTTCAATGTGATTGGTGGCTAGATCCTGGTACGTCACACGCCTCACGGAGGTTTCCGTTCGGGGTATTTTTGGGGGTGTGACATAGCCGGTCTTGCAGCTTCGACAAAATCGTCCACACACTCAGGCAAAGCACGTATGTACTTCTTGATGACCTTTTCGGGAGTGTTGACTTGGCTTGGGCAGATTATGCTAAGCTGTTTGAACTTTGTTGTGAGGTCGGTGTTGTCGCCTTCAACTTGCTTGATATCCCAAAATTCGTTTTCTAGCTTCTGGACTTCGTGGGGAGGGCAGTACTCTTCCTTCGTGAGCTCCTTCAGCTCAACCCAGGAGAGCGCGTAGGCTGCATCGTTCCCACGTCTGTTACGCTCGGCTGTCCACCAATCGGTGGCTGTTAATTGAAATACTCATGTTACGCATGTAGTACGAAACTGCTCGGGGCACCCACTCTAACGGAGGGTAACCTTGATATTTCCCCCATCTGAGTTTCAACTATATCAATAACACCCCCACAATTCGGTCCAATGAACTCCTGCGCATTACGTATCTTTTATAATTTGTGTGCTGGCTCTCAACTCTGTTAGTGGTGCGCTGACCAACGTTGTGACTCTTATCAGTCCACGCAAAAACGAGCATTTCTTTATAGTCTTTGAGACAGTTATCATACACATAATTAAAGACCCCTGCAAAAGTAAAATAATAAAATGTAAAATCGTGTGTAAATATAATGGATTGTATGGGTCATTTGTTCAAGACACACTTACTTAAGCGGTTGCAAGCCACAAGTCGGTTATACAATTTACGCAAGTTGTATTCGTATATGGGCTCTGAAGCAGAGTCGCACATTCTCTGCCAGTACGACATAAATTTCTCCCAATCCTCTTTATTGAACCATTGGTTGCAATGTTTATAGATATTTTGTTCGATGTGAAACCAGCATAGAAACCTAGATGCGTTCTGGAATACTTTAGCACACGCGTTAATTAGGGCTAGCTCTCTATCTGTGACTATCACATGCGGCATCATACACTCATGCAACATTGACTTAATCCTTTCAAGCACCCACACGAAGTTATCCCTTCGTTCTTTGCAAATAACAGCATGTGCGACACAAAAAGACTTGTTGGTCGACGTCAAACCCATAACTTCGACAAATGGCATGTTGTAGATATTTTTTTTGTACGTCGTGTCGATCAATAGCACGTGCGGGAATGCACGCCACATAGTAATCGAAAGGGGATAAACAAAGAAAATCTCTATTACGACATCTCTTTTGGGTTTCTGTCGGGAGTCGTAAATGAATTTGTTTTCATGCAGCATGTTTTCCAGTACCTGCATGGGAGTCTTTCCATCCAACTGTGCTGCTCTAATTTTCTGGACCACATTGTGCACGTCTTTCTAAACATGGAGGCTGTCGGGGAACTACTTTCTTAAGGTTTGAAATATGTTATGTGGTTCCATGTTATGAGCTGTCAGCTGCTCCACCAGCTTGTATTCGACTTCAGTAAATCTTCACACAAACGTGTGGCCTAAATGACTCTGTGCATGTTCGTGGTTATGTTTCGAGTCCTCCACGACTAACTCCCACGTGTCATTCGTCACATCCCGCACAACGAGTAATGAAAATGAGCAACCATTTTTTGGGTGCCAACTTTCCTAACTATTGCTTTACTACGGTGCTCACCACTACGGTCGCACACAAGCCATACCATCCCCGTACTAGCACCAATATTCTTCGATCGACGGGTCACAATAATATAACCATTCTCCTTTCCCATTGCTTGTACCCAGTTCTTCAATACAATTAGAGACATGAAATGCTAAAAAACAGTTGCTTTATTTAACAGTAATAATAAAAATAATAATAATTATCATATTTTAACAATAATAATTATAATTTAACAATAAAAATATTTTAACAATAACAATAACAACATTTTAACAATTACAATAATAATAATAATAATATTATTATTATTATTATTATTATTATTTTAACAATAGTAATAACAACAACAATAATAATAACAATAATAATAATAATAGTAGTAATAATAATAATAGTATTTTTACAATGATAATAACAATAATAATATACTTATATTTTTAACAATAATAATAATAATAGTAGTAGTAGTAGTAGGAGCAGCAGTAGCAGGAGCAGCAGCAGGAGTAGCAGCAGCAGTAGTATTTTAACAATAATAATAATAATAATATTTTTAGCAATAATAATAATAATAATAATAATAATAATAGTATTTAACAATAATAATAATTATTATAATTTTATGAATAATAATAATAATAATAATTTAACAATAATATTTATTATAATATTTTAACAATAATAATTATAATAATAGTATTTTAACAATAATGATAATAATAATAATATTTTAACAATAATAATAAATATTATAATTTTAACAATAATAACAACAATAAGAATATTAATTATAATTATAATTTTAACAATAATAATAATGATTATAATATTTTAACAATAATAATAACAAAAATAATAATTTTACCCTTATTTTGAAACGAATTTCCCTGGTTAGAGTGTTGATAATCATCATACAACGGTGTGTTCGGATGCTCATCATCGTATCCTCTTATCCACAGGGACGCCAGACACAACCTCCTCCTCATTAGCATCATTCACTCCCCACGAGTCGTTAGAATACTGCTTACAGAAATAATTGTTGCGCCAAAATGATGACATTTTAGCTCCACAGTTGATCAACAAATTACAACAGAAGAAATGAATAAGTAGAATTGTTTTGTTTTGAATGCGTAGGCGAGGCAGATGATGTCTAAATAGGAATTTGAATTCACATTTATCAGCCGCGTATAGATCTATATGCGGCGTTTACCTTTATTCACGTGCCTAGACAACATCGTATCAATGTCAAATCTATCAGGCATACGCTGCGTATAGCTCTATACGCAACGTATAGATGTCTCGTATATTTGTTGCGTATAGCTCTATATGCAGCTTATGTCAGACATATTTGACAATGTACTAGGTTCTCATGTACCTGCCCAGTACATACGTTGCATATAAACCTACGCAACATATATGGCTACTTCTATACGTTGTGTATGGCTCTATACGTAGCGTATATATGCATGATTTGACCGTGTACGAGGTTTGACTGAGTGGTCGTGTACGGACCCTGTACCTACGCTGCGTCTGGACCTATACGCAGTGTAAGTACATGTAGGGTTTGGTGTGAAAATAGTCATGTTGGTGTGTAAATATGCAGACCCTAATTTAATAATTTGTATGGAATACTTCTTTTAAAGAAAACTAGGTTAGAACCCCGTGTATTACACGAGTTGTATAAATGTAATTTTATATAAAAAATAATAAAAAAGATAGATCTTTAAAAAAACTCGTATATCATGAATAAAATATAATGTCATATGATAACACTAACAGTCGTCAAGATATACCTTTTAGAAAAGAACATTTCAAACCATTATAGCAATGCGTCTAAAAACACTTATAATTTAATAGAAGCATATGCCCGACCTAGAATAATTATTTAATTCTTTAAGTATATATCAAACGGAAATATTTGATTTCTAATTTAGCATAATTTCAATCACCGAACTTCAAAGTATATATATCTACTCATAATATCTATTTTTTTGTTTAAATTAATTATAGAAAAACAAATATTTATTCTTATCTAATTTTTTGTTTAAAATTATTATTATTATTATTGTTGTTATTATTATTATTATTATTAGTATTATTATTATTATAATTATTATTATTATTATTATTTAATATGATCATAATAGAAACAAATGTAAATATTCTTATCTAAGTTTTTATTTAAAATTATTATTATTATTAGAGTAAATTGTCATTTTAGCCTCTGAGGTTTGTCCTAAATTGTCATTTTAGTCCAAATAGTTTTTTTCTCCTCTGAGTCCCAAAGTTTTCCATTTTCCTGCCATTTTGATCATCTGACCTAACTTCATCCAAGATACCCAATTAAGTCTGGGGTATTATCGTCACTATACATACTTCTTTTTTATATTTTGCCATTTTCATCCACCTATTTTTATTTTTATTTTCTTTAATCCTTTAATTTAAAAAATAAATAAAACAAAATAGTATATCAATTAATATATATATATATACATACACATACATACAGAACTCCTTCCCTACCTCTAACCCCCCACCCCTTCTCTCTCTCTATTTCCTTGCTTCACCACCACCACAACTACTCCAGCAACCGCCAACACAACTCTCTGGAAACCTCCACAACAACTCTCCGGCCACCTCCACCACCACCACAACTACTCCGGCCACCGTCAAAATCGAGTTGAACTAACATGAACCGCCGTGGTCAAATGTTGTACAACATCCTCTCTCTACTGTTGCCTATAAACAACACCCAACAACTAGTTTGTGAGTTATATGTTTGGCCGGAATTAATAACCAGTTCGTGAGGTAACATCAACCGAAATGTAAACTTTTTGGCCGAAATTAAAATAGGAACTAAACTTACCAGATCTGGTCTCTATAGTCATCGATCTATGAGATCAGTCGTTGATGTGTGCGGTGTGTTATATAATTTTGTATATATGTTTAGCCCTTTTTTAACACTTTAGTCAAGTTTTAAATTTATAAAACACGATATTCTACTGACACTAAACACACATATGGGCAAGTGCACCCATCGTGAGCGTAGTATAGCGTTGGTAAGATACCAAGGTCGTCCAAGGACACAAGATCTTTTAATACCGGTTTATCCTCAACGTCTAATCAAATCAAAATTTTGGAAAAAGGTTTAAAGATGAAAATAAAAACTAAAAATGCTGAAAATAAAATAAAAACAGATAGAAAAGATGAATCACTTGGATCCGACTTGCCTTTAGTGTAACCTTTGATGTTTTCCGCAATTTTGCACTTTTTAAGAGATTATCTTAGGTATAGTAGTAGGCCCCTCTTTTGAAGGTAACGTTACCCTCAACCCAGTAGTTTGAGTCAGCAAGGATACAATCCTAAAGGGTTGGATTATTGAAAGATAATTAATTAAGTTATTAATGCGTAATGTGGTAGGCCCCTCTTTTGAAGGTGACGTTACCCTCGGCTAAGTGGTTTGAGTCAGCAGGGATACAATCCCAAATAGCCGGGTGTAGTTTACATATGAGGGGATCAAGCCATTCGCACCCCCGCCATCCAATACCAGTGGGTATTGAAGGAGGTCCTAGTAAGCTTGACCCAGGTCCTTGCAGGATCTATACACTGAACAAGGCAAAAACCTTACCAAACCATTCCCTTAACCCCCGACCAGGTAGTCAACATATCTCTATATAGACCGTAGAGATATGAATGATGTAAATCTTTTATTTTATATAGACAGTAAAATAACGCCAAGACACCACGGACAAATGATAAGGAAGTTTCACCTTCAATATAAGAAACTAGTTATTAAAGTCATTAATACAAAACCAAATAAAAAGTGTGAAAAGATTAAAAAACAAAAGTATTACACTAAATGCTTGTCTTCACCAAGTGATGTAAGAGAATTAGGCAAACATGACCTTTGATTGTCAAGAACTCTTACTATCAATCTTAGATCCCGAGACTACAACACACACTCTATGATGGATGATGGATGATGGTGGTGGATGTGGGTGTTGTGATGGTGGTGGAGTGTGGGTGAAGTGGGAGAGAGATGGTTTGCTAAGGGATGACTTTGAAGTGAACAAAGCACCCCTATTTATAGCCTGCACAGAAGCCCAGACATGGCCCCGTGTCCATCTACTTTCTCTTTCTTCATTAATTGATGTTTGTCTGTATTACCTCCACACGCCCCCGTGTCCGCTGGGCACGACCCCGTGTGCAGAAGCGTATCTGTACTATCAAGATTTTCTTGGATTCTGTGAATCTTAGCGTTGACCACGGCCGTGTTGTGCTGGGCACGCCCCCGTGTTGGGAAATATAAGCTTCTACAACTTTGTCTTTTATGCAGACACTTAAGCACGCCCCCGTGTCCGCTGGGCACGGGGCATGTTTAGCCTTCTGATCTCTTGTTTTTGCTTAGGAAGATGCTGTCGAGGGGTCGGGCATGCCACGTTTATTCATTTTCTTGTATTTATGTTAGATTTTGCTGTATTTTTGTTTCTTTTGTCCATTTACGCTCATTTAATCCAGAAAATACAAAAGGAAGACAAAAGCACACTTTTTCCAACATTAGTACTAAAAAAGGGTTAGTTTTATGCCTCATTTGATGTAATTTATATGTTGCATTTTACACACATCAAATACCACCACACTTGAATCTTTGCTTGTCCTAACGCAAAACTCTTTTTAATGTGGCTTACACACCCAAATGGAATGGGTAGAAGAGAAGTTTTTTGGCTTGTCTTGAGTGTCGGGATTCCAAGATCTTTATTTAGGCTTGGGTTAAAGGTAGGTGGTTTTAGGTTAGTGGTTAGTAGAAAAGGGCGAAAGGCGTAAAAAGCGTTGGTTTTCGTAAAACTTTTTATTTTTGTGACTTTTTATTCAAACGAAGTATTTTCAAACAAAAGTTTCTTTTGAGGAACTTGTTTGTTTAGACTTCATTTTTTTTATAAGGAAAGTCACATGAAGACCAATATTTTTACTAAAATAAAGGATTTAAAATGAAAAAGGGTTTTTTTTTTGGTGGGTAAAGGGTGTTTGTATTGTGGGTTTAGAAATGAAAAGGTTTAGGCTCAAAGGGGTTAACTAGGGGGATTTTGGGTAGGTGGTAAAAAAAATGAAAAATAATGGTGTTGAAAAGAAAAAAAGGGTTAGTCCTAATGCCTCCATCATTTACTTACTTGGGTTTAAGTTGATAAGGACCGGGAATGCATCGTTATGGCAAGTTCTAGAGTCGTAAGAAACCAAACGGCTATTTACACAAGAAACGAAAGATGAGCATTTAGTTTAAAGATCTATATTTGTATGCTCAATAAAGGCTCAAAACTAAAGTTTTGTGGGAATGGGTTTTAATGTGATCAAGTATATATAATCAAATTTTAACTAGATTTGTCATTCCGTTTCATAATTTTCCTATTTTGGTTCTTTTTATCACGACGCTATCGGTTGTAAATTTGTAAAAATATAACCTTTTTAGAATTTGTTATTCCCAACTTAAACCAAGAAAAGTAAAAAAAATGAAAAGTTTTTTGAAAAAATTTGGGGTGTTTAGCGGTTCCAATAGAGTTTTGTGTAAGGCTTGTAATTAGGACTTGTAAAATTCAAGGTTCTAGCATCCCCCCACACTTAAATTACACATTGTCCTTAATGTGTCCCCAAAAATAAGTTTTTAGGTTGATTGAATGTGTAAAAAGGTGTGTTAAAAACAAAAATTTATGTTAATGGACACCTGGACACGAGCCCGTGGTAACCGGGCACGGCCCCGTGTTCAGATTGCTAGTATCAGAAAGTAACAGAAGGCTGGGCACGGGGGCGTGTTCAGGGAACACGCCCCATGTCCAGGTACCTGAAGTGGGCGTTTTTCTGCAGATCATTGAGCACGGGGCGTGTTGGCTGAGCACGGCCCATTCTGAACTTGCTGTAATGAAGAAAATTTGTCGGGAGGCTCTGTTTTTGTGCACGGGGTGTGGCTTCAAGCTTCCCTTAGTATCCTTCACCGTCCTGAGTGTGTTTTACCCATTACAACATCATTCAAACACCATTTAATAATTCAAAACCATCATTCATTAAAGAGAAGATTACAATAAGTTCCTAGAAAATAAAAGCATAAACTAAAACTTAGATAAGTAGGTCAAGAAGCACAAGAAATCTAAAACCGCAAAGAAGTCCTAGCCTATAGTTTATTTTAAGAGCAAAATTTCCGACAAAGATAATTTTCTCGGTTGAATGAGGCTTGAAGAACTTCTTCTCCGGGTATGGCCCCTCACACGTCGTTGAGCCATTCTTCTATCTCCCGAGGGAGAAGAAAGGCGGGCTCATTGGCATCATCATTTTGAGGGGGTGTAACTTCCACCGGAACTTCTTGCAAATTGTCAAGAGGAGGTTCCGCGGGGATGTCATCCCACCCGGTGGGGTTAATGACTCCAAGTGCTAAGTTCCAATCCTCTTGGGGAAGGATTGGTTCCATGGGAGGTGTCACAAGAATGTTCAACCTCTGGTGCAAGAGGTTGATTTCTTGGAAACTATTTTCCAGCCCCACCGTCAGATAATATATACAGTTGATCAGGACCTCTTCTACGGACGTCATTTCGCCAAGAGCTTCTCGTAGTGCCATCACATAGCGTACAAGAGTTGCTTCGATTGAAGGCCTTTGTTCCCTACGACTGTTTCTGGAATGTGCTGAAGAGGTTCCACTGTTTTGGCTTGACATTCTATGAAAAATAAACCGAAAAGATTTCATTTTAATGAAACAGTACCTCGAACACGGCCCCATGCTCACCGAGCACGACCCCGTGTTCACCTCTCTGCAGGTTTTTAAATCAAGGAATCTCGGAGTTTTAAATTAATTTTCTGACTTTTGAAGCATTCTTAAGCAAAAATAACTTAAAACAATGTTGTAAAACTTATTTTTGACAAGATCCCTTGAATAAAGACCTAACAAATATCATAATAAAGGTTGAAAACATGGAGGTTTTAAGCTTTAATGGAGGTTTTGAGGAGAGAATGAAGAAGAAGGCAATGGACATAAGTAGAAAAAACAAGATGGTTGTTGAGAACCTTCTTTAGAATATACCTAATATGGTATGTGTGAAGATCCCACCAAATCTCTGTATTTGGAATGGTCCAAATGAGCAGGAATCTTGCTGCATTTATAGAAAATGACAGAACGCTGGACACGGCCCCGTGTTCGGATGGACGTGGCCCCGTGTGCAGACGAGATTCTGACACTTTTTGTCCGTATTCTGACCGAAAGTCAGACGAGAATCTTTTGGTGGACACGGGGGCGTGCTGACCTGGACACGACCCCGTGTCTAGAAGCTGTTTATGAAGTTTTGTCTATTTTTAAGGAATTTATCCGGATCAGGTGGTTCCTTGCTGGTTGGAACAACACCGAAGTGCCTGAGATACCTTAGTTGCCCTAGTTTTAAACGAGAACGCAAGAGGTTATCGAAAAGGGTGATTCCTATGCTAAATGTAGGTGGACAAGTTCAACCCTTATTCGGGCTCTCGTTAAAGAAGGTGTATATCGAATCGCTCAGGTCTATGTATGCATCGATGGAAGTCGATGGGGACTCCTTCACGGCACAATCGACACAGGGACGACTATCGCTCAAGTCTTCGCAAGAGTTAGAGGTGATTTCGGGAGCGACGATGTTGTTTTTATCCGAAAGCGATCTCAATAATTCTTCTTGGGCGTTGTCTTGAGATGAATTAGTTATGTCCATCTCAAGCTCTTTTATCCAATTAAGAATTAGATCTTCCATTTGAAATTATTCTTCAAGAATCATTTCATTTAGGATAGATGATTGAGAGTATTCTAGGGAGAGATAGTGATTATTTTTACTCTCGCCCCTCTTAAGGTTACAGGAAAACGATGGGTCTATATAGTGGGGAGTGTAATTTAAAAAATAACATTTTAAATCTTCATGAGTTCCACCACATATTTGACACCACGTACCATAAGAGGAGCGGAAGTAAAAAAAAATCAGTATCACTCATCTTTGTGTCAGAAATTACCAACCGTCGGGATCTTACGGTTCTGTTTTCAGTATCTGATACTTGGGCACGGGGCATGTTTATTGGACATGACCCCATGTTCAGCTACTGTCTGACTTAAAACAGGATTGCCAGTACCAAAGATTGGGCACGGGGCGTGTTCAGCGGGCACAACCTGTGACAACCGGTGATTTACGGCTCCTAATTACGTGATTAACAGATGATTAACGCGATAATGAATAGTGTTTAGGACACAAATTAACTTAATTAGGCCTTTGGAGTGCCCAGGAACGTTTATTCGAATTTACAGTGCGCGAACGATGACTTACAGAGAAACCTGCTGGATGATAAGCAACAACGGATTGAAACCGAACAGAATACTGACAACGCCGACGAATATTAAATTTTTACGATATATTTTAGCTTCGTAATTAAATTTTAGTGACTACAGTCGAAACCGGATCGAAAAACGGATTAAAGACGGTAACGATGTAATTTTACGCGATTATTACCGTTATCGACGCACGAACGCGACTACGACGGATACCGACATTATTTTTACATGATTTTGACTCTGAAATATTATCTTAATAAGCTACGGTGATTTCGGATTTAAAAACATGTCCCGTAGGAAATTTCGGGCCACTTACACATAAGATGGGCTTGTGGGCCCTAGGCCCAAGCCCAAAACCCACAAGCCTAAACCTGCACATAATATGTTAGATCTCTCAAGATCTCTACAAATCCTACAGGATCTCTACAAATCCTACAAGATCCTACTAAATCTCATAAAATCCCACCAAAATCTCTATAAGAGATCTCTATAAGAGATTTGTCTCAAGAGTGGGAACATAAAATCCCTGCAAGATCTATTAGATCCCTTTTCTTGTAAATCTATATAAGATCTTATCAAATCCATCCAAAATCCTTACAAGATTCGCAAAGGGATTTCATAAACAAATATAAAAGGGGGGCTACCCCTTGATTTCTTTGGGCAGACCCAACTCTCACACACATAAACAAAGATGCAGACATCTCCTTCACCTTCATTTTCCAAACCCTAGCCCCTTTAATCTTCATTTTGTTTTGTTTTGAGCAGACAACAAAACACACAAACACACATCTCGGTCTCCTCTCCCTCTCGAGTTTCCTGTTCAGGCCGAGCATCGGCCGGTGCCGGCCATGCTCTTTCGGCCATGACCTCCGACAACCACCCACACCACCATCACGACCCTCCTACACCTGCAAGCACCCCCCCCCCCCGTTACAAAACTCAACGACCACCACCACCACCGTCTGGTGGTGGTGCGACATCGGAACCAAGAGAGAAGGAGGGTGGCGACGAGAGAGATGGAGAGAGAGCCGCCGCTCACGGCGGCGGCAGCGGCGGAGTCAGGCGGCGGCGGCACTCTCCGGTCGACCACCGGAGCGACGAGACATAAGCAGCAGTAGCGTGGCGGTGGTTTGGTGTCGATTAGCTTCTCCGGTAAGCACCCATAATCCGCCTACACCTCTTTTCTTTTCGAATCGCAAAGTTTCGCGTGTCTCTTGGCTCTTGGTTGTTTCAGGCGCGAATGTTGATGTCGGTGGTGGCTGACGATGACAGCCGGTGACCGGCAACGGCATGGTAGTAGTGGTGAGGGTCACGTCTGGCTCGAGATTTGGCACAGTTCACTTCCGGTTCAAGCTTTGGTTCACACTTGTGTTTCAGCTTCGTTGGTTCAGTTGCGAGTTAAATCCAGTAGATTTCGGGTCAACACCGGGTCAAACCCGGTCAACGCTGGTCAACAGAAGTGAACATCAGTTTTACTCGGTCAACTCGTTCGGCGTCTCGACATGTAGAATTGGTAAATTAATGACGCGTTTAATATTTGTGCTTTAATATAGATTAAATTTTTTTTTACGTGAACGAGCTCACAAACCAAACCATCGATGAACTATTAGTTAAAAGTATTTAATATTTTTTTTATCTTGGTTATATAGATTGGTTATACAAAATATTGTTGAAACTTGATTGAATTTTGAATAAATAACGACAACTTGTGTTGTCGGGGGCGTCCAAAAACAGAGGAAACTCTGCCCGTTTTTCTAGAAAATCCGTAAAATGAAATGCGTTTTATTATAAAACGAACATTCAGGTTTCAAATACACTTTTAGAAAAACAAATACAAATATAAAACCTCTTTCGACGACACTTTACAACTTTCAATAAACGACGATTCGGAAAATTATTTACGACGATAAATATAGTTATTATATTTATTTTAAACTCCAAAAAGTCGACAAGTCTTTTACAAAATCAATATAATCAGTTATATTGTTTCAAACGCCGATAACCCGATTACATTTATACAAATACGCATAGCTTGTGTATTCATTTCAAATGGCAGATATTTCGCCTTCGCTTTATAAAATAAATATAGTCTTTATATTTATTCCAATTATCAAACAACGCGACGATTCTTTTATTAAAATAAATATAGTTGTATATTTATTTTAAACAACAAATGGCTTGTACTCTTTTATAAAAATAGATATAACTTATCTATTTATTTCCAACATCAAGCGACCCGTAATCATTTATAAAAATAAATATAATTATATATTTATTTTCAAACACAACACCTCGGGGATTCTCTTATAAAATAAATATAACTATTTGTATTTATTTCAAACGCCTAAACGGCATATACACATCTTTTGATACTTTTCACGGGAGACGCGATACATAATACAGGAGTGTTATGTGATGTTTTCATATAAATATTCTTTTATACACGTACGACTGCTCGAGACGTCTAACGCGATGATAATGATATATTTATATATATTTTTATATAAATATTTATCTATTTTTAAATCTCTCGAGAAGCTAAGTCTTTCTAAGACCTATTAACTATTACCGACATTAGGCGAAACCTAACGAGTATAACTTAATCGTTACTATTAAGTTATCAATTTACCGTTGAATCGTTCGGTTAAGGATTCGGTAGAGCTCGATGACACGTAGTTTATTTACTATGTTATTCAGAAACTTATAAGATATTCCGTGTTAGGAATATTGTAGAATACACGCTAGCAAGTCAAGTCTTGGAAACGACATCACGAAGTCGTAATTAGCTAGCTTTCCACATGAATATTCAGGTGAGTTCATAGCCGTACTTTTTACGGTTTTACATTCTTGTAAATGTTTTCGGGGTGGAAAGACATGCACATTTTGCAAGAACATACAAAGTTTTTGAACGAACAAAAACTCATATTTCTAAATCATGTTACGAATGGATTATACTAAATATACCGGTTTTTACAAAACAAATGCGTATTATCGAAATGTGAATGATTTTCATGACTAGGGATGGATCGTCTGAGAGACTGGGGAGTTAGCCTTAGAGGCTGGGGAGGTTCAGCCTTAGAGGCTGGGGAGGTTCAACCTTAAAGGCTGGGGTAAAATACATGTTACAATAATTACAGACACTTTTATACATGGTATGGTTAGCTTAAGGAGGGTATACTAATTAGATCATGTGAGTGGGTAGGTGGAACTTAAGGCCATTAATCCTCGTTGTAGGACCAAGGGTCATGAGTGATAAATCTATTCGGGTGTAGCGAGCCCCACTCCTGAGTCCGCTGAGTGGACCATGAGGTGACTATGAGCCCGACGCCAAAATCTACTAGGTTTGAGTCTTCCTGCATCACTTCACACATATCATTGACTTTGCAACCCAATGGTGATCTCTTTTTCCTTATTGCTACATACCAGGGACATACATACTTACAGAAATACTTGATTTATACAAATTAAATACTATGTTTTATACAAATTCAAAGCATAGGATTTATGCGGGCGTGGAGTCAAAGTCAGGGTGGGCATCGACGGTTATACGAACATTACAAATACGAGAGTTTACAAATACATGGTTTTAAGAACATAATGCGTTACAAACACAAAGTTTCCACATAACTTGGCAAGAAAATGATTTTAAAGTCGTTTTCTCAACAATACTTCAAAAACCGGTTATTCAAAAAGATTTATTTCAAATCTTTTACAAACAAACTATGAACTCGCTCAACTTTATGTTGATTTTTCGCATGTTTCTTTCTCAGGTTGCATTTCAAAGTCGAGGCACGGTTGGAATAGGAGAACCATTGGAGAATCGAGTACTTAGCGGGCGTTCAATTTCTAGAAGTCTTAGCTTATTTGCTTCCGCTGTGCAATGAAGATACCAGTCCAGTCACGCCAGCTCTGATAATTTCGGGGTGTGACACAACCCGTGCTGAGCTCTGCAGAAGCTGGAAATTAAAACAAAATCCTAAAAAAAAGAAAAATAAGAAAAACGATTAGGTTGTTGATTCCTAACTTTCTTAAAATCCTTGTGTCCCCAGCAACGGCGCCAAAAACTTGATGTGTGCGGTGAGTTATATAATTTTGTATATATGTTTAGCCCTTTTTTTTAACACTTTAGTCAAGTTTTAAATTTATAAAACGCGATATTCTACTAACACTAAACACACATATGGGCAAGTGCACCCATCGTGAGCGTAGTATAGCGTTGGTAAGATACCGAGGTCGTCCAAGGACACAAGAGCTTTTAATACCGGTTTATCCTCAACGTCTAATCAAATCAAAATTTTGGAAAAAGGTTTAAACATGAAAATAAAAACTAAAAAGGCTGAAAATAAAATAAAAACAGATAGACAATACGAATCACTTGGATCCGACTCTCCTTTAGTGTAACCTTTGATGTTTTCCTCACTTTTGCACTTTTTAAGAGATTATCTTAGGTATAGTTGTAGGCCCCTCTTTTGAAGGTGACGTTACCCTCAACCCAGTAGTTTGAGTCAGCAAGGATACAATCCTAAAGGGTTGGATTATTGAAAGATAATTAATTAAGCTTTTAATGCGTAATATGGTAGGCCCCTCTTTTGAAGGTGACGTTACCCTCGGCTAAGTGGTTTGAGTCAGCAGGGATACAATCCCAAATAGCCGGGTTAAAGTATTAATAGTAGTTTACATATGAGGGGATCAAGCCATTCGCACCCCTGCCATTCAATACCAGTGGGTATTGAAGGAGGTCATAGTAAGCTTGACCCAGGTCCTTGCAGGATCTATACACTGAACAAGGCAAGAACCTTAACAAACCGTTCCCTTAACCCCCGACCAGGTAGCCAACATATTTATATATAGACCGTAGAGATATGAATGGTGTAAATATTTTATTTTATATAGACAGTAAAATAACGCTAAGACACCACGGACAAATGATTAGGAAGTTTCACCTTCAACATAAGAAACTAGTTATTAAAGCCATTAATAGAAAACCAAATAAAAAGTGAGAAAAGATTAAAAAATAAAAGTATTACACTAAATACTTGTCTTCACCAAGTGATGTAAGAGACTTAGGCAAACATGGCCTTTGATTGTCAAGAACTCTTACTATCAATCTTGGATCCCGAGACTACTACACGCACTCTATGATGGATGATGGTGGTGGATGTGGGTGTTGTGATGGTGGTGGAGTGTGGGTGAAGTGGGAGAGAGGTGGTTTGCCAAGGATGCCTTTGAAGTGAACCAAGCACCCATATTTATAGCCTGCACAGAAGCCCGGACACGGCCCCGTGTCCATCTACTTTCTCTTTCTTCAGTAATTGCAGTTTGTCTGTATTACCTCCACACGCCCCCGTGTCCGCTGGGCACGGCCGCGTGTGCAGAAGCGTATCTGTACTATCAAGATTTGCTTGGATTCTACGAATCTTAGTGTTGACCACGACCGTGTTGAGCTGGGCACGCCCCCGTGTTGGGAAATAGAAGCTTCTACAACTTTGTCTTTTCTGCAGACACTTGAGCACGCCCCCATGTCCGCTGGGCACAGGGCGTGTTCAGCCTTCTGATCTCTTGTTTTTGCTTGGGAAGATGCTGTCGAGGGGTCGGGCATGCCACGTTTATTCATTTTCTTGTATTTGTGTTAGATTTAGCTGTATTTTTGCTTCTTTTGTCCATTTACGCTCATTTAATCCTGAAAATACAAAAGGAAGACAAAAGCACACTTTTTCCAACATTAGTACTAAAAAAGGGTTAGTTTTATGCCTCATTTGATGTAATTTATATGTTGTATTTTATACACATCAGTCGTCGTCGATCTCTAGTCATCAACCGGTGATTGTGGTGCTCGTCATTGTGATGAAGGTGGGGTTGGTTGTGGCGGTGGGCTTGATGTGACAGTGGGGGGTTGTTGTGTCGGTGAGTTCGTGATAACGGTGAAAGGTGGTTATGGCGGTGGCTTTGTGGTGACAGTAAGCGGTTGTTGTGTGTATGTGTGTCTTTTTATAACATTATTATTTTTTTTTGCAAAATAAGTTTTGGTCTAAAATGGCAAGTTGAAAAGTTTAAAACGAAAATGCCAAAAATAGCCCTGGTTAAAACTGGGGTTTTTAGACGGAGTTAAGCAATGTGATCAAAATGACAAGAAAATAAAAAACTCAGAGACCTAGAGGAGAAAAAAATATATTTGGACTAAAATGGTAATTTAGAACAAGACTCAAGGACTAAAATGGCAATTTACCCTTATTATTATTATTATCAGGAAAAATTACAAGTTTTGTCCTTTATCTTTATATCACTTTTCAGGCGGTGTCCTTTTTAACGAATGTTGACAGGCAATGTCCTTTACTAAGTATTTTGTTGCAAGTTTAGTCCTTTACACCCAACCCAGTTAAAAAACCCTATTAATTGTTGACAGGCGGTGTCCTTTACTAGGTATTTTGTTGCAAGTTTAGTCCTTTACCTAGGTATTTTGTTGCAAGTTTAGTCCTTTACACCCAACAATTAAGAGGGTTTTTTAACAGGGTTGGGTGTAATGGACTAAACTTGCAAAAAAATACCTAGTAAAGGACACCGCCTGTCAACATTCGTTAAAAAGGACACCGCCTGAAAAGTGGTATAATGATAAATGACAAAACTTGTAATTTTTCCTTATTATTATTATTATTATTGTTGTTGTTGTTTTGGTCAAAAATCACACAAGGATAATGCGACCAAATCCGATTTTGTGAGATGTGATGCTTGAATTAATGAACAAATGTATGAAAAATGTACGAATGAAATGAATGTTGGACACAAGGATTTATACGAGGAAAAAGCCCTTGATCAATGAATGATCTCCGTCATAAAAAACCTCGGGTGATGGAAACTACCGATCACCAACTACATTAAACAAACAATGTTTACAAATTGGGATGATAACAAGCTTGGTACAAGGATCACTAGTGTGCAAAAAGTGTATAATCGCCAATAACTTGCAGAGAGTTCTCGAGAGTAGTGTGTGTTGCTAATAATAATCTAATCTTGCTTGTTATCCCCATTTAAAAATAGAAATAAGCTAACAAACTAACAATCCGAAAAAGGTGCTAGCTTCCCACGATCTCCACAACGGTCACGAAGGCCATGCACGTGCAGAATTAGAAGGCATATTCCCCTGGAATCTCGGCAAGACCAAGTCCCACTCGAATACTCCTGCAAAACAAGTTCAAATATAATGGAAACAATTGTTAGTATAAGGATTATAATGAGGATCCTGGATCCTTAATCCTGCAACGTCTTCTGAGGATCCTTAATTCAAACTGAACTGAGGATCCGTGATCCTGGCTGCACTTGAGGATCCTTTATCCACAAACTGTGAAAATCCATCCATAACAATTGCCCCCAAAATATGAGGAATTAAATACAACTAAATGAGTCATATTTTCTGCTTTATCTCGAACGAGTTGGTTAGCGAAAATATAGCTGTTGCGATAGGACTAGCCGTTGCGAGGATGATGTCAGCGACAAGACTTCCCTACACAATCATCATTATATATACAGAATTAGAGATAAGGATCAGAATGCATTTAAATTCGAGCGTTTCTCTCCATTAAATCTTTATTCGGAGACTCCAACAGGTATCTCTCTTTCCCTCTCTCTAAATTCTCTTCTTCCTATCCTCTATTCTCTGAGCATCCATGGCAAAGATGACCCTCCGATCCTCACCTGCCAAGGATCCTAAGAAGCACAGCCCCCTGAAGAGCCAGGGTGTAACCAAAAACCCTTCGCTGGAACTCTGCCGTTTCACCGATCCTGAGATTGATCGGATATGTCATTGCTTCCCGGCGGAAGCCGTCTTCAGATCCTTCGACTCTTTGATGAAGAGTGATTGTATCTCCGATGCCTGGATCACTTTTTCGGCAACCCCTTTTGTGATAGGGTTCAACTATCCTTTCCCTGCTTTTACATAATCCTTCTTCACACTCACTGGCATGTGCTACATACAAGCCATGCCAATGATGTGGAGAGTTCTTTATACCCTTGAAAACATTATCGTGCAGGAGGGTGTTGAAATAGGGGTGTCTGAGTTGAGTCAAATGTACAACCTTGTTAGCCACGGTTCTCATCACTTTCTGTTTAAACACAAACCTGGTCAGCCTCATCCAATCCTCAAAACCACCCAAAATGATACCCACTAGAGGAACCAGTTCTTCTTTGTAAGGAGGGACTCAATTCCAGATGGGAAAGACCTTCCCAAAAGATGGATCACCCAGGGTAGGATATGGGATCCTTGGACAAGGATCGTAGTAGGACTCTTTTTCTTTTAAGGACAACTGATCCTTCTTTCTGTTTTTGTTGTGCAGCTATTTCGCTTTCTCACATTCAAGAAACACCTGCAACAAAAGATAGGATTGCTGCTTTTTGGAAGCTTGATCCTGCTGTAAGGACATTTCAAGTCAAAACTAAGGATTCACAAGAAGCATCCTCCGGTTCCTACACAATGTCAAGTAAGTATGCAAATCTATGTATGAATAAATATTTAAATGAATGTAAAATATGAATACTTATATGTGTTTTGCATTTGTAGGCGCTGGAAAATCCTCAAAATCAGCTTCCAGGTTCAGCGTCAGTGATATTGATGCATTTGCTTCCTCAAAGTCCATCAAGAAGGAACTAGCTGCCTGTCCCAGCATCCCGAACACTAAAGGCATGAGCACGCAGGGCAAGGGTACCAAGAAAAGAAAGACCTCTGAGCCCACTGAAGGCCTCCCTATCATCCAACACCAGTTTGAAGAATATTTCTCCGAGGTAAGGATCCTGGATCCTTAAGTCTGATCTTTACTTTCTAAGGATAACGGATCCTGATCTTATGCTTCTTTTATGCAGAAATTTGCTGAGATCCAAATGCTCCTTGATCACAATCTGGCAGAGGCTGAGCAGAAGAACCTAGACTTCCAGCAGATGTTCCTGGCCAAAGACAAGAAGATCTCTTCCCTTGAGAAGGATCTTAACCTGGTGAAAAAGGAGTTGGTCCTGACCCAGATCACAGCCCAGCAGGAGAAGGAAGAGGTGATGGAAGGGGCAAAGCTTTCTGCTACAATTGCCATGCTCAAGATCAAGCTGCAAATGGCAAAGGAGGCTGAGGATCCTGCTTTTGACAGGTCTGCCTAGGACCAAGAGGCTTGGAGGCAGAAGCTGGCGGAGCTGGATGATGAAGAGGAAGCTGAGGAGGTCCTGGCAATTGAGGCTGGTAGCTGCGGGGTGAAGGATCCAGTGGAAGAGGTAGCTGGTGGTGATGATGCAGCGAAGGTTTAGGTTGCAGCTATGGACGATGATGGATTTATCTAGACGCGGCCGGAGCCCATTTTTTATGGTTTAATAGTTTTTGTGTAATGGTGTTTTTAAATAATGCTAGTCTGTACTTGAACAATAGTATTTAGGTTTAAGGATCACGGATACTTGGGACAATAGGTAGGATGATAGCTGGTGGAGGGATCCTCTGTTTGGGGGATGAAGCCACAATTATCATGCCATCTTTATTTCCTTCACTTTAGACTTTGTTAATATGGACACCCTTTACCTACCCCAGCGGACGGGCCACGTATTGCTGGTAGATGCTTGGGGTAGGTAATTTTGATAACTTTTGAAGGGTTTAACTATGGATGAATTGTCACACCCCGACCGCGTAAAAACAACAAACCGTGGCGGAAACGTCGGGGAGTGTCGTAACAGAATAATTATTTCACAACACATGGTGATTAAAGTTTTGTTTTATTCCATTAATGAACTCATTGTTTTATTACAGACCAGATGAATACAAATACTTGTCTTTCCAAGTTTTAAAGTTACTAAGGCATAGGTCCATCCTATGTGTAGCATGCATCAATAATCATCACATTGTAGTACCTGAAACATATGTGAAAATAAAACGTCAGCATAAAAATGCCTGTGAGTAACATAGGTTTTGTGAATTAGATTCATGGCTTTGGATAGTACAAGAAAAGGTTTTGCGTTTACAAAAATAGCCATGAATCCTTGTAAAAAAAGTTTGGTTTCGAAAACACATTGCTTTGATAAAAAGGTTTGTAGTATATGCAGAAAGATACTTTGATTTTGAAAATATCGGATAAATAGTTTATCAAAGTATACTTTAGTTTTGAAATAGTTAAATAGATAGTATATAAAAATATACTTTGGTTAATGAAATAATCGATTTGGTACTATATCTCAAGTATACTTTGGTTTAAGAATGAAAGCATCGGTAGTGTTTTGGTCAAAAATTACCGAAGCAATTAAGTGATCAAATTAGTTAAGTGAGGTAGTGTGCTAAGAAAGTGTGTTGAAAATATGCTAATTAAGTTGTTTGCAAAAACAGTTTCTAGGATACGGCTCAGGATGTTGAGCTGTATCTACGATCAAACAATGAGCAAAAATGTAAAGGATGACACGGGATGTACGAGGAAAGCCCTTGATCAATCAAGATCGCCGGCACAAAACCTCAGGAGCTGACAATCGCAGCTGCCTTGTTCTTCTTATTACTTCAAATGTCAGGATACAGTGCAGGATATGATGCGGATCGACTAAGTGTTACAGTGTGAATTTGATACAAGTGTAAGTGTATTATGAGTGTTTGCAGCTAGAGAGAAAGAGTGTACGAGAGATTGTGTGTCCCCTAATATGATCCGATCAATCCTTTTTATAGTAAAAGAAACTAACTAACTATCCTTTTATTCCGGGATTCAGCGAATATTCCATATGTGAACGTTGTAGTCCACGTCTTCCGGCTTCAACGTCCATAATATAACAGATTTGCCCGAGTCTTGTGGAGAAGAAGTCCACTTGAACGTTAGAGACTTGTTCCAACAATCTGCACGTGAGTTAATTAGTTACCACCAGGATATCGTATCAGGATGTTACCAATATCCTGATCCGGTATCCTGGTCACAACAAAAGAAACACAATCAGAATATTAGTCAGGATATATGAGCAGAAAACCACCCATAACAATTGTCCCCAAAATATATCTGTTGGTATACCAATTCCAACGGATATATTTTAAAGTTTATTTCTTAAATCGAGGTTATTAAGTTGAAGCGACGATCAAGGCAGCATTATGCAACTTCCAACGCGGTTTTCGCTCGATGGATATCTATTACGCCCCTATATCTTATCTCTTTCTGTTTGAAAACCAAATATCATCAACAGAATCTCCAGGTAATTATTCATTCTTTCTTCATTCCCTGCTAATTTCTCCATTCTACTTCCAATAGCTACTAAACCCGTTCTCATACCGGCGAGTCGACGGAGACCTTCGTTCAGCAAAACCTTCTCAAGAACCCCGAGAAGGAGATCTGTGCCTTCGACAACGCATATATCGCAGTGTTGAGAGCCTCCGGCGCCTTTCCTGATAGCGCGATTATCAGACCATTCAACCGGTCAGTTCGATCGGACGTTTCTTCTGCCAATTCGGTCTGTTCTCCGGTATATCCTTTCTCGCTAGGCCTTCGGTATCCTTTCCCTGAATTCATGATGCAATATTTTTCGAACCACCGGTCTTATCTTTTCCCAAACAATGCCCATGGTTTGGAGGGTACTGATCGTACTTAACCAAATAAAAAATCTTCACTTTCTTGACCTCTGCATCGAGGATATTCCAATCGCCTATCGTCTCCGATCACACGGCTCTAGTCGGTTTTTACTTTTTTCCACTTCCAGTAAACCCCTCATTCTTAAAGCCACCAAAAACGAGGACGGATGGCAACGGAAATTCTTCTTCGTTAAGCGAGATTCCAACTTCGAGGGTACTAGCCTCCCGGTGGAGTGGTTAACCACCGGTAGGGTTTAGGGTTTCAAGAATATCCCCAAATGTCTCTAGGCCTATATCCTGTGCTAATACTTTTTTATTTGGCCCTTATGCAGTGAACTTCAAAGAAGTAGCCCCTCCTACCGGAAAATGATAGGAGCTTTTCCACACACCTCCCAAGTTCTAGTCAATATTCATCATCTGATATGTCTGGTAAGAGTCATTTTATAAATGATTGATTAGTGTAATATAATGAAAGAGTAGTAAGGATTTAGAACTTCTCCTTTATGCAGCACCAGCCAAAATCCCAGAAGTTTTCGACCTTGAAGAGTTGGACAGTTACTCCGATCCTGTCCAGGCCAAGAAAGAGCCAAGTCCCAAACCTATTACCTCATCCAAGCCCAACAGCTCTAAAGCTATCATGATTCCCAAGCCTTTGCCAGCTACTAAGCCCTGGAGCTCAAGTTCTCGCAAGAGGAAAGAGAATGATTCACCTGCGACTCCCGAGACGTTTCCCTATGAGAATCACGGGTTTATCGAGGTAAGCGGGTTCATGACTTCCTTTCTTAACCAGGTATAGATCCTTATTCCATATCCTGCACATATATGTCAAACCAATATCTTGGTTATTATACAATAATACCTGTGTTTTTCGTTGTAGGGCCTCGAATGTCTGGTTCATTTGTACGAAGAATCCTGTAGGCTCAACAAGATGCTCGAGTCCAAATTGAAGAAAGCCGAGGTTACCATTTCCGACCAAGGTATGATTACTGCTGCTAAATCTCGACATTACGAGGACAAGTTCAAGGCCATGACCCAGGAGTATCAGGCTGCCCTCAAGAAAGCCACTCATGATGCCCAAGCCCATCTCGACGCCGCCCAGGCCCAACATGAACAGGATATGGCCACTTACCGGGAAGGCCTTAAAAGCTCCGTTGTCATCTCCCTTCTTCATGCTAGGCTAAAAATGGCTTACGAAGCCAAGGCCCTGGGCTTCGAATGCCCTTCTTGGAACATTGACGCCTGGGAGATGAAGCTAAGGGGTCTTGGCGGTAATCCTGTGGAGCATCCTGTTAAATCTGCAGCTGAGGGGCCTTCAAAAGCGATTGAAAAGCTAATTGGTGCTGGCGATGAGGCTGAGAAGGATATTCAAGCTAATCCTGAAGCGGATGTTGGTGAAGACATGATGAATGAAGAAGGTGCTGCCTGCATTAAAACAAAATGATGGCCAGAGGTGGAGGGATCCTGAGTTTCAGGACGAAGCCCTTGGTCATCGGTTAATATGGTTTTATTTCTACAAAGTTTGTTTTAACATCACTTGTTCGACTAGAATACAATTTTAGTTTTTAACCCAAGCACCATATCCCAAATATTCCAACCAAATATCCCGAAACATATTCTGAAAATACATTTTGAGAATATATCCTAATCAGGATATTTAAGCTTTTGTCAAACATAGTTTCAAAAATTCAAATGATTTAAATAGGACTTATGAAGGAAAGATCATACCAGGAATAGAGTGTAACCCTATTTTCAAACTTCAATCCCTTTGCAATTTTTCCAACAAAGATGTCTCCAGTCCGAGATACTTAGTGTACTAGGTTTAAGCTTGATCCTTTGAGCTTTACACAATTGCCTCAGTAGGAATGTCCCCTGTGTATAATGTCTTTGAAGACTTAGATATTTTCTGGACATCAGTTGCAACCATTTGAATAATTCTTGTATTACATGGGGTAAACCCTAAAATATACTGGAGATAAATCCTTAGTATTCTGGGGATAAACCCATAAGTATTCTGGGGAAAATCCCAAATTTTCATGCGCTACAGGCGGGAGTGTATAAACTCCAAGACTTAGAAAGGTGAAAACGTTTAAACCTTAGAGAGTATGAAAATACCCTTTCGCGAGAGAGGGTGATCAATCCTCATATACCTTAAGGATCCATGATATAGCCAACAATAACGAAATTGTCAGCCACTTTTACATGGACTGGTTCCGCTATCTTGAACTATCCCTGGATAACTTACGCTCCAGGCGGGGTGTTTAAACCCAATTCGAGTGAAAGGTGAATACCTTTAAACCTGTGAAGGGATCAGGATCCCTTAAACATGAGAGAGGGGGCCAATCCTCTAATCTTTCGAACTATCCTAAGTGTGTATCCTGGAGCTATATCCCGAAGCATATACTGCAAAACAACCATAAACTAAGGTGGGTGTTAGCCTGGCTAACACCCCTCCGATGCTTAAGTCAGTATTGGGTTTAAAAGAATAAACAATATCAAATATATTAAAAGAGATAGAATTCATACCATCCTGAGTTTGAAATTAAATTCTAAACTCACTTGAAATAGAACTTTAGGTGTATAGCATTCCAGGATCTTGGTAGCATATCCCCCTCCATATTCTTGAGTCAGTATGCTCCTTTCCCTGATTCTGGTTCAATCTCATAGGGTCCTTCCCACTTCGGAGCCAACTTTCCATCAGCAGGATTAGTAGCATTTTGAAAATCCTTTCTTAATACCCAATCTCCAACATGAAACCTTCTAGTCCTTATATATTTGTTATATGCTCTGGATATCCTCTGTTGATATGCTGCCATCCTAAGCTTTGCTACATCTCTTGTCTCAATAATAGTATCCAATTCCTGGCATAGGGCTTCATGATTCTGCTCAGGATCCCGGATATTGGATCTCGCCGTAGGTATCACCATTTCTGTTGGGATCACCGCTTCTGCTCCAAATACCAATGAAAGTGGGGTTTGGCCAGTTGCACTTTTTACTGTCGTTCTATCAGCCCATAAAACAAAGGGTAATTCTTCTGCCCATCTTCCCTTCTTAGCTCCAAATCTTTTCTTCAAATTGTTCACAATTATCTTGTTTGAGGATTCTGCTTGTCCATTTGTTTGAGGATTCTGCTTGTCCATTTTCTTGACAATGTACCAGTGTAGATGTGATCATTTTAATTCCCCAACTCTTACAAAAGTCAATAGTCCTCTTACTTATAAATTGAGAACCATTGTCACAAATTATCTCAGCCGGTACTCCAAATCTAGTTAGGATATTCCTTTTAATGAAGGATACTACTTCTTGGTCTCTAACTTGAACAAATGCTTCAGCTTCAAGCCACTTAGAGAAATAATCAGTCATTGCCAGCATGAAGACTTTTCCTCCTGGAGGCTTTAGCAATTTTCCTACTATATCCATTCCCCACTTCATGAATGGCCAAGGGGAAGCGATAGGATAAAGTGGTTCAGCAGGTTGATGTAATATATTACTGTGTCTTTGACATGCATCACATCTTCGAGCATATTCTGCAGCATCTTTCCTCATCATATGCCAATAGTATCCTGTTCTTAATACCTTCGAGAATAACGACATGCCCCCAGTATGGTTACCACAATCCCCTTCGTGTATTTCCTGAAGCACTTCTTTGGTTTCGGGATCCTCCAAGCACCTCATATATGGTCCTGTAAGAGATTTCTTATACAAAACATTATTTATAATAGTGAATCGTGATACCTTCATTCTAAAGGCCTTAGGATTTTCATCCTTTGGGATATTTCCTTCCTTGAGATATCTCATGATTGGAGCCGTCCAGGACTTAGGATCCTCCTCGGGATACTCATCATCAGGATCCTGAATACTTACTACTTCCTTATCCTGAGATTTGAGAAGATCCGTCGCAGGATACAGAATATGTAATATTGGTATTTTGGTTCCCTCTGGTATCCTGACTGATGATCCAAGATTTGTCAAGGCATCAGCTTCAGCATTATCCTCTCTCGGTACCGGTTCAAGTGTAAAAACATCGAAATATCCTGCTAATTTTTTGAGAATTTCGAGATACTCGATCAACTTCTCACTTTTAACTGCATAGGTCCCATTAAAATGTTTAGTAATAAACAAGGAATCAACAAATACTTGTAAACCCTTGATATTCATGCTCTTAGCCAATTCTAATCCTGCAATTAAAGCTTCATATTCTGCTTCATTATTAGTGGCAGGAAACTCACATCTAATAGCCTGGGGTAATATGTCCCCCTGTGGCGATTTTAGTAGTATACCCAAACCTACACCTCTTATATTAGATGCACCATCAGTATATAATGTCCAGGATTTTAAGTTTTCTCCTAGCTGTTGTACTTCTAAGTCTACTTCGTTTTGAATATCACTACTGAAATCAGCCACAAAGTCAGCTAGGGCCTAAGACTTTATGGCATTTCTAGGTTCATATATTAAATCATAGGCACTTAATTTTACTGACCACTTAGTCATCTAGCCTGACATCTCAGGTTTCCTAAGCACATTTTTAATAGGTGTTAGGGGAGGATTTTCCAATGATCAGTGATCCTCATTTACTGTTGGGTTTATTGATCCTCAATTCTGTCTGAACTAGTGATCCTCATAAAGTATTGTAGGATCAGGATCATGGATCATCATCAGGATCCTTATACTAACGATTGTCTGCTTTGAATATGAAGTTGTTTTGCAGGAGTACGAGCTTGGACTTGGTCTTGGCGATATTCCTGGAGCATATTCCATATTTATTCCGCACGTGCATGGCTGAAATGGACGTTATGGAGGTCGTGGAGGACTTGCACAAAATGCGGACAGATTGTTAGCTTAGATATTTTCCATTTTTAAAAGGGGATAGCGAGCTAAATTAGAACACTGGGCTATTTTTAGCTTAACACACACACTCGCAACTGCTCTCACCAGCTCTCGACAATTCACTTGGCGATTACACACTTTTTTGCACATTACACTATAGTGATCCTTGTAACTAGCTCGCTATCATCCGAAGTTGTAATACATTTCTTGTTTAATCTGAGTTGGTGATCGGTAGTTTCCATCACCCGAGGTTTTTTATGCCGGAGATCATTCATTGATCAAGGGCTTTTTCCTCGTATAAATCTTTGTGTCACTTGTTCATTACATTTCTGAGTGATCCTTCACATTGTTCATTGATTCAAGCATCACACCTCACAACAGAAAGTTTGGTTGCATTATCATTGCTTGATTTTTGACCAAAACAGTTTGGCGCTCACCGTGGGGCAATTGGTGCTTCGTTCTTGATAAATTATTATTCTGGTGATCATTTCGGTTCGTTACAATCAAGCAAATGGCTTCCTCAGCAAAGAACACATCAAGCTCTATGTCGGCGATCAGTTCTTCACAAGGCGTTCCTCCTTTGCCTCCACCACCTTCTGGATCCCAGAAGAATGCTGAAAATGCTGCGAAGAGACAAACCCCCCATTTTCCAAAAACCACCAACTTCTTCTGTTTCCACTAATCCTACTACTAATGATCTTTTTAATCTGATTTTGCAGATGAGGGATCGCATGCAAGAGCAGGAAAAAATCAATGAACGGATCCTCCAAGAGATTGGTGATATCAAGAAACAGAAGAAATCAGTGGAGGATCACTCTCCTCTGATGCCAAGGTCATTGAATTTTGACACTCCAGTTGTAACTACCCTACAATCGGCAGTTCCGGGCATCCAGTATCAAAGTGGTCCATCAGAAAGGCGTTATGGAACAGCAACTATGAGTCAGGCATTTGGCTCCCACTTCCAACCTCAAGGATCCTGCTCTCAGCCATTGGGATCCTCTTTTCAGCATCAGGGATCCTTTATCAGCTCAGGAGGATATTTAGGAATGCACCCGGTCCAAGGATCCTCCCAGGTCCAAGGATCCTCCCAGGTCTAAGGATCCTCCCAGGTCCAAGGATCCTCCCAGGTCCAAGGATCCTCCCAGGTCCAAGGATCCTTTATGAATCCAGGGTCCTTTCAGGTTCAAGGATCATCGCAGCCTCAAGGATCCAACATCTTTCAGGATCAAGGATTCCCAAGAAGTATGCGGCCCCCGAGCTCGGATGTTCATCAAGGAGACTTCATACCAATGCAAACCATTGCTTCCTCTGGTCCTTCAATCATACCAGAGTCTCGTCAATATGGATTCACATCTGGAATTCCAAACACGAATCCTGTGGGAGGTAACACTTTTAATAATTCATATAACACTAACCATGGCGCTATGCAGGATACAGGTATCAATCAGGCTATGGCTAGGGAATTACAGAAGCTCAAGGACATGATATCCAGTGTACCAAGAGTGGTCAAACCCATTCCTGAAATTGTAGATGGTAGCCATAGGATATCTTGCTTTGCACCACCTATTTGTGATGCTGAGATACCCAAAAGGTTCCAGATACCATCTATGAAGCTATATGATGGTTCAACGGATCAAGAGGAGCATGTAGCTCAATACAGGGAGAGGATGGAGATCAATCCAATTCCTGAGAGGTTAAAAGAAGCATGTCTATGCAAGGGATTTTGATCCACACTCACAGGATCTGCTCTTAAATGGCTGCTAAGTCTTCCCCCTTACTCTATTACTTCATTTGCTAATCTGGTTAATTTGTTTAATAGTCAATTCTCTTGTAGTAGAAAGTTTAAACGATTAACTAGTGATCTATATAGGGTAACACAAGGTCAAAATGAATCACTTAGAGATTACATCACTAAGTTTAGTAAAGAATCCTTAGATATTCCTAACTTGGATATTGCTACGGCTGTAGAAGCCTTTACAATGGGATTGCTTAGGGATTCATTGTTCTATGATAATCTTGTTATGACCCCATGCAGGAATCTTGATGAAGTAAGAACCAGGGCCCTTAGGTTCATCCATCTAGAGGATGACAAAAGGATCCAGGAGAGATTTACAGGATCCTCAAAACAGGAAAAACAAGGATCCTACTACAGGAACAACAAATCAAAATCCTATAACAAATCTGATAACCAGAACGTGCATGCAGTGGAACAAGAAGAGGATGATGAGGATTATCCTCCTATTTCTGAATACTGTTTTTCTGTTGATAACAATGAACTAATCCTTGCAATGCAGAATCTAGGTGAGAAAGCTAGGTGGCCGAGAAAGAGTGATAAACCAGCTGCTACAAAAGATAAGTCCAAGTGGTGTACATATCATGAGGATTTCGGGCATCTCACTGAAGAGTGCATTGCACTTAGAAAGGAAATTGGGCACTTGTTGAGCAAGGGGCATTTGAAAGAGCTTTTGGGACGAAAGAAGTCAAGGATCCAGGATCCTGAAAGGATCCCGGAAAAGGCTCCTGCTCCTCCAGCAGATGCACAAGTTATAAACTTCATATCCGGTGGATCAGACATTTGTGGTACTTCCTTTTCAGCAGCAAAAAGACATGCTAAGGAAACCAAGATGGATAATGGAGACAGAACCGTCCGGACCTCCGTTGTTACCCAGGATAAAGTCATAACCTTTGATGAGGATGATCGTGTTGACGTCCAGGATCCTCATCATGATGGTCTTATAATTACATTGTTTATTTCTAACCACTTTGTTCGCAGGATCCTTATAGATGGAGGAAGCTCTGTGAACATCATTCATCTTGATGTTCTCAAGAAGATGAATATCCCGGAGTCTGATATTGTCCCAAGATCCTCAGTACTTATGGGATTCAGTGGAGAAACTAAGAATACATTGGGGGACATCAAACTCCCAATCTATATTGAAGGATTGCATTCTTATCAAAAATTTTGTGTTATAGATTGCTTATCTTGTTGCAATGTTATCCTTGGCAGGCCATGGATACATGATATGAAGGCAGTTCCATCCACCTATCATCAGTGTGTAAAGCTTCCAAGTCCGTGGGGAGTGGTGAAAATTGAGAGTGATCAACAAGAGGCTAAGAATTGTTATACATCATCAATGAAGCCAGCCTCCAGACCAAGGGAGCAATAGCAATTAAAGTATCCTTCAAGAGATGTCTTGGAGGCCAGAGAACAGGATGTAAAAGAAATCCTCATGGATCCTCATGATCTTGAATCCATAGTCTTCATAGGATCAGGGATCCTTAGCAACATTGAGCAGGATCTAGTATCCTTCCTTAAGAGGAGGAAATCCACCTTTGCCTGGAAACATGAAGACATGACAGGTATATCTAAGGATATAATTACTCATAAGCTTGGCATTGACAGGTCATTCAAGCCTATACATCAAAAGAGGAGGAAGTTTGCACCTGAAAGGAATGCTATTATCCAGGAAGAGGTAGATAAACTACTTCGGGCAGGTATGATAAGAGAGGTTAAGTATCCAAGATGGTTAGCCAATGTGGTTGTTGTTCAAAAGAAAAATGGAAAGTGGAGGGTATGTGTCGATTTTACTGATTTAAACAAGGCATGTCCCAAGGATCCTTTCCCATTACCCCACATTGACTCCATGGTGGATGCTACCGCGGGTCATGAGTTGTTGACTTTTATGGATGCTTCATCTGGATTTCAACAAATTCAGATGGAACCATCTGATCAAGAGGATACAGCCTTTATGCAGGTGCTACTTATCAAAGGCTAGTCAATATGATGTTCAAGGAACAAATTGGACACACTATGGAAGTCTATATTGATGACATGGTGGTTAAGTCCAAGAAAGCTGAGGATCACCTTAAAGACTTGGAGGAAGCATTCAATATCCTTGATAAATTTAATATGAAACTAAATCCTTCCAAGTGTCATTTTGGTGTTAAGGCAGGTAAATTCTTAGGCTATATGGTGACAAAGAGGGGCATTGAAGCAAGTCCAGAGCAAATCAAGGCTATTGTGAATATCAAATCTCCTTCCAATGCTAAGGATGTGCAAAGATTGACAGGCAGGATCGCAGCCTTGAACAGGTTCATATCCAAATCCTCAGAAAAGTGCAAGGAATTCTATGACATCCTGAGGAAGAACAAGAAATTTGAATGGACTGAGAAGCATGAAAGTGCCCTCAAAGCTCTTAAGGATTACCTATCCTCAGCCCCGGCCTTGATGAAACCAGAAAAAGGGGATATATTATCCTTATACTTAGCAGTATCCTCAAAAGCAGTAAGTGCGGTCCTTGTTAAGGATCACCAAGGTACACAACATCCTGTTTATTATGTAAGTAAGAGTTTACTTGATGCTGAATCCAGGTATTCACACTTAGAGAAACTTATCCTTGCATTAATTATGGCATCTACTAAATTAAGACATTATTTTGAAACTCATGCCATTATTGTTAAGACTAATTTTCCAATTAAGAATGTTCTCAGGAAACCTGAAATGTCAGGAAGGATGGCTAAGTGGGCAGTGAAGCTTAGTGCATATGATATAAGATATGAACCAAGGACTGCCATCAAATCCCAAGCCTTAGCTGACTTTGTGGCAGATTTTAGTAGTGATTTGCAAAAGGAAGCTGAGTCAGAAGTCCAACAGCTTGAAGAAACTAAGGATCCTTGGATACTCTTCACTGATGGAGCCTCTAATGTAAAAGGAACAGGGCTTAGAATACTACTAAAATCGCCACAGGGGGACATAATACCCCACTCCATAGCTTGTGAATTTCAAACTACCAACAATGAGGCTGAGTATGAAGCCTTGATAGCTGGTTTGCAAATTGCTAAGCATATGAGGATCAGGTATCTTGAGGTACATGTAGATTCATTATTAATCATTAATCACTTTAATGGATCATATGCTGTTAAAGGTGAAAAGCTAATCAAATATTTAGAGATAGTCAAAGAATTGGCACTCTCTTTTGTTTTCTTTAGTTTGACACAGGTACCAAGGGAAAAGAATGCAGAGGCTGATGCATTAGCCAATTTAGGATCATCCTTGAAGATCCCGGAGGATATCAAGATCCCTATTATCCATATCCTGACCCCTGCTATCGAGGATCATGTAGCTATGGAGATAGGAGAGGATTCTGCAATCATCCCTAGTGATGATACTCAATCTCATTCAGGATCATGGATCCTCCCAATCATGAGATACATACAACATGGAGAGATTCCTACAGGAGAAAACCCTAGGGCTTTCAAAATCAAGGTATCTCAATTTACAATATTGAATAATATGTTGTATAAACGATCTCTTGCAGGTCCATATCTAAGATGCATTGAGGATCCTGAAATCCAAGAAGTCCTAAAGGATTTCCATGAAGGAGATTGTGGAAACCACACTGGGGGCAGAGCATTGTTCTCAAGGATCCTGAGGACAGGATACTATTGGCCTACTATGAAGAAGGATGCTGTGGAGTATGCCAAGAAATGTGATCCTTGTCAGAGACACAGTAATATCCTTCACCAACCAGCAGAACTTTTGCATCCTATATCCTCTTCTTGGCCATTTATGAGATGGGGAATGGATATAGTTGGTAAGCTCCCTAAGGCACCTGGTGGAAAAGTATTCATGCTTGCTATGACTGATTACTTCTCCAAGTGGATAGAGGCTGAAGCCTTTGCTCAAGTCAAAGAAAAAGAAGCGATATCCTTTATTAAGAGAAACATTATTACTAGATTTGGTATCCCTTCTGAAATTGTTTGTGATAATGTATCCCAGTTTATTGGGAATAGAACTACTAACTTTTGTGACAGCTGGGGGATTAAGATGATAACATCAACACCAGTCCACCCATAAGCTAATGGTCAGGCATAATCATCCAACAAGATTATCATCAACAATTTGAAGAAAAAGCTTGGATCCAAGAAAGGAAAGTGGGCATAAGAACTACCTTATGTACTATGGGCTGATAGGACAACTCCCAAGAATGCTACTGGCTAAACTCCATTTTCTTTGGTATTTGGGGCAGAATCAGTGATCCCTACATAGATGGTGGTTCCTACTGCAAGAACAAGCATTCGTGATCCTGAAGAGAATGCTGAAAACTTGGTTCAAGACTTGGATACTATAGAAGAACTCAGGGATTTGGCAAGGATAAGGATGGCCAGTTATCAACAAAGGATGGCTAGAGCCTACAACAAAAATGTCAGGATCAGGAAATTCCAAGTTGGAGATATGGTGTTAAGGAAAGCATTTCAGAATACCACCAATCATGCTGATGGAAAGTTGGCACCAAAGTGGGAAGGCCCTTACTTGATCGAAGCTGAGGCAGGAAAGGGGGCATATCGATTGCTAACAATGGAAGGTGATTTGCTACCAAGAGCTTAGAATGCTGTCCATTTGAAGAAATATTTCATGTGACAAGGATCCATGATCCTTACATGACAAGTATCCTTGAAGGATCCTTATAGGACAAATGATCCTCATTTTGGTAATGATCTAATCTCAAACTATTTCATTCATTAATTATCTTATATAAGGATAAGGATCCTGCATCCTTTATCCTCCTTTCACTTGATTCTGAGTTTTGAAGGTTCAGGTATCCTTAACAAAGGATTGAGTATCCACAGAAGTATCCAGTTATTTGGGCTAGTCCCCAGTTTGGGCCTGTCCCCAGTTTCGCCTGTAGCGCACGATGATCCTGCTATAGTTCATGGCAATGGGACCAGTACTCGCTTTAGGGGCTGACAATTTCATTGTACTGGCTATATTCAGGATCCTACGTATAATGGTAGATGTACCATACATCCGTTCCTAAGGTTTCTAACGTTTTCACGTTAGCTAAGGTTTTGGCATTTTCATGTCACTAAGTTTGGATAGTCGCCAGTAAGGGCCATACTCCAGTTTACACACGATCCTTGGGCTTGTCCCCAGTTATCCTTTGGGCTTGTCCCCAGTTATCCTTTGGGCTTGTCCCCAGTTATCCTTTGGGCTTGTCCCCAGTATATTGGGCTTGTCCCCAGAATTGCTGGGCTTGTCCCCAGTTGCTAACTTTTATCTTATATTGGCTTAGTCCCAAGTTGTATCCTATTTCAGGTTTATGAAGCTAAACGACCAAGGATCCTTGATCCTTACCTTTTACTAAGGTTTGTCTTTTGGTTATCCTGATTATAAGTGTTAAAGGTTAGGATCCTAACTTGGATTCTCAGGTATGATCCTTAACTATTTTGATTTTATTCATTACTCATTTGAGTGACCCTTATCCTTTGACAACTGAACTTATGATCCTTAAACTATATTACTTTTCAGAACTTACCAACTAAAGGATATATGATCCTTGATTATATTCTAAACTTTTTGAAGATATATATTTACTTAATAAATTTAGACAAAATGAATATCACAACAATTGAAAAGTAAAGTACTAACAAGGATAACAACACGGGAGATAGCCAAAAAGTTAAAGTTATTTTATTCACAAAACGTTAAACCCTTTAAGGTTGTCAAAATTGCCAACCCACGTTTCTACCAGCAAAACGTGGCCCGTCCACATGGGTTGGCAAAGGGTGTCCATTGTTTACGGGTCTTTGTAGTGCAGGAAATAAAAGACGGAAGGCTAACGAGTGGCTTCATCCCCCAAACAGAGGATCCATCCACCACCCATTATCCTGCCTATTGTTCAAGGATCCATGATCCTTCATCCTAGAAACTATTGTCTAAAGTTATTACAACCCCAAGATTGTTTCAAAACACCATAACCAAAATAAAACTACCAAATTCTAAAAAAATGGGCTCCGGCTACGTCTAGAAATGTCCTTCATCGCCCATTCCTGCAGCTTACACCTTTGCTGCATCACCATCTCCTTCAGCTCCAGCATCATCCACCTGATCCTTGACTCCACTGCCGCCAGCCTCGATTGCTAAGACCTCTTCTTCATCATCCAGCTCAGCCAATCTAGCCTTCCAGCCCTCTACGTCCCAGCTGCTCTTGTCAAAGTAAGGATCCAGAGCTTCTTGGGCCATCTGCAACTGGGTTTTGTACATAGCAATGGCAGCGGAGATTTTAGCATCATTGGTGATCTCATTTTTCTCCTGATTAGCAGTAATGTGAGCCAAGACAAGTTCCCTCTTCACCAGATTGACATCATTTTCAAGGGAGGCAATCTTCTTATCCTTGGCCAGCATCATCTTTTGGAGATCCACGCACTTTTGCTCAACTTCTTCAACACTGCCTACGTAATCCTCGATTTCCGCGAATTTCTGCAAAAAGACAATGTAAAGTTTTGGATCACATGATCCTCAAGTGGGCAGGATAACTAAGCTAAGTCAGTGATCCTTACATCAGCAAAGTACTCAAGGAACTGGTGGCGGATCAGAGGTAGGCCTTCTAGATTGTCAGCCTCAGAGGCTTTCCTCTTCTTTCTCTTGGAGGTAGTAGCCTTGGGGATGGCAGCACTTGGGCTAGCAGCAGCCTTCTTCCTTCCGGACCTAGGACCAACAGTGGTGAGATCGGTGACACTGAAGCGGGTAGCAGACTTCGATGATTTTCCAGCACCTACACATTCAAAAACAGATAAGTATCCTTATTTCATTTTAATTTAAGCATTTAATTAGATATAAACAAGGATACTTACTTGACAATGTGACAGAACCTGAGGATACCTCTTGAGAATCCTAGGTATTTGCTTTAAATGATCTTATTTCAGGATCGAGCCTCCGAAAAGCAGCAAGCCTTTCCTTCGTTGCAGGTGTTGAAATAAGGTGTGCGACAGTGATAGCTGCAAAATAGAAGCAAAAGGATGTTAGTAATCCTCAGCAGAAACAAGGTCATCTGGTGATCCTTCTAAGGATCCTCTATCCTACCATGGGTGGTCCATTTTCTAGGCTGATCCTTTCCATCAGGGAGAGAATCTCTTCTGACAAAGAAGAATCGCCGTTTCCAGTTGGTGTCATTCTTAGTGGCTTTGAAGATGGGGTGTTCTTCACCAGTTTATGTTTGAGTAGGTATCGATGGGATCCATGGCTAACAAGGTCATACATCTCTGCAAACTCCGACATTCCCAGATCAATTCCTTCATGTTCAATGATCCTTTCAAGGGTATATAAGACCCTCCAGATCATTGGCATCGCTTGAATGTAGGAGATGCCGGTGAGAGAGAAGAAGGATTGGGTGAAATCTGGAAAAGGATATGAGTATCCTATTGCAAATGGTGTGACCGGAAAGGCTACCCAAGTTTCAGAAATATAGTCACTTAGAACGGTGGGGTCAAATGGTTTGAAAACGGTGTTCGCCGGGAAACAATGGCGGATTCTGTCTATCTGTGGATCGGTAAAGCAGCATATTTCTTTCGCATAATCTTTGATGATCCCTTGTGACTTCAAGGGACTGTCCTTACGGTGATCCTTAGCCGGCGAAGATCTCAACATCATCTTGATCGCAGATAAAGATGAGGAAAGAAGGAACAGAGAAAGAAGATGAAGAGAAAAAGGAGAGAGAATTACCTGATCGGATCTTCGAATGAGGATTTAAAGGTAGAAACGCACGAATTTAAATGCTCTCTAACCCTTATCTCTAACTTCAATTTATAATGATGATCTTGTAGGGTACTCACTTCAGTGACGCCAGGATGGCAACGGATAGTTCGATTACAACGGCTATATATCCGTTAGTTGGTTACGGATAAGAACAAGAAAATACAACTCGTTTATTTACAAATTACTCCTTATATTTCGGGGGCAATTGTTAGGGGAGGATTTTCCAATGATCAGTGATCCTCATTTACTGTTGGGTTTAGTGATCCTCAATTCTGTCTGAACTAGTGATCCTCAGAAAGTATTGTAGGATCAGGATCATGGATCATCATCAGGATCCTTATACTAACGATTGTCGGCTTTGAATATGAAGTTGTTTTGCAGGAGTACGAGCTTGGACTTGGTCTTGGCGATATTCCTGGAGCATATTCCATATTTATTCCGCACGTGCATGGCTGAAATGGACGTTATGGAGGTCGTGGAGGACTTGCACAAAATGCGGACAGATTGTTAGCTTAGATATTTTCCATTTTTAAAAGGGGATAGCGAGCTAAATTAGAACACTGGGATATTTTTAGCTTAACACATACACTCGCAACTGCTCTCACCAGCTCTCGACAATTCACTTGGCGATTACTCACTTTTTTGCACATTACACTATAGTGATCCTTGTAACTAGCTCGCTATCATCCGAAGTTGTAATACGTTTCTTGTTTAATCTGAGTTGGTGATCGGTAGTTTCCATCACCCGAGGTTTTTTATGCCGGAGATCATTCATTGATCAAGGGCTTTTTCCTCGTATAAATCTTTGTGTCACTTGTTCATTACATTTCTGAGTGATCCTTCACATTGTTCATTGATTCAAGCATCACACCTCACAACAGAAAGTTTGGTTGCATTATCATTGCTTGATTTTTCACCAAAACAATAGGATAATTAGTTTTAACATGAATCCTATGTGTTTCAAAATAATGTCTAAGTTTTGTTGATGCCATAACTAGGGCCAATATCAATTTTTCTAAATGAGAATATCTAGTTTCAGCATCTAATAAACTTTTACTAACATAATAGACAGGATACTGCTGACCTTCATGATCCTTTACAAGGACAGCACTTACTGCATTCCCTGATACTGCAAGATACAGGGATAATGGTTCACCATCCTCAAGCTTCATCAATAGAGGTGCGGTTGAAAGATACTGCTTCAAATCCTGCAAGGCTGCTTCATGCTTCTCTCCCCATTCGAATTTCTTATTCTTCTTCAGGATATCATAAAATTCCTTGCATTTTTCCGAGGATCTTGAGATAAATCTGTTTAATGCTACTACTCAACCTGTTAATCTTTGAACATCTTTCATATTTGAAGGTGACTTGATATCCAAGATCGCTTTAATCTGCTCCGGGCTTGCCTCTATCCCCCTTTTCGTCACCATGTATCTTAGAAACTTTCCTGCTCCCACTCCAAAATGGCATTTAGCAGGATTCAGTTTCATGTTGTATTGGTCCAGGATATCGAATGCTCCCTTAATATCCTGGAGATGATCCTCAGCCTTCTTAGATTTTACTACCATGTCATCGATGTACACCTCCATGGTGTCCCCCAGCTTGTCTTTAAACATCATGTTCACCAATCTTTGGTATGTTGCACCTACATTTTTTAAACCAAAAGGCATAGCGGTATAACAATAAATCCCTGTCGGTGTCATGAAAGCAGTATCCTCCTGATCCGAGGGTTCCATTTGAATCTGTTGGAATCCTAAGGAGGCATCCATGAAGTTTAACATCTCGTGGCCAGCAGTAGCATCCACCATTGAATCAATATGAGGTAGAGGAAATGGGTCCTTGGGACAAGCTTTGTTCAAGTCTGTGTAATCTACACAGACTCTCCATTTCCCGTTTTTCTTTTGCACCACAACTACATTTGCCAGCCATTTGGGAAATTTCACTTCCCTAATCATCTTGCTCTTTAACAATCTTTCAACTTTTTCCTGAATGATTGCGTTCCGTTCTGGAGCAAACTTACTTCATTTCTGTTGGACAGGCTTGAAAGACCTATCAATTCCGAGCTTGTGAGTGATAATATCCTTGGAAATACCTGTCATATCCTCGTGTTTCCACGCGAATGTTGACATCCTGCATTTCAAAAAGTTAGTCAATTGGTTTTCAATATCCTGAGGGATATTGGTTCCTACGAGCACCAAGATATCCAAATTATCCTGATCCAGGATAATTTTCTTTACATCCTGTTCTGAGGCCTCCATGATATCCTAGCCTCGCGTCTTTAATTGCTATGCTACACTAGGCTTTCTCGAGGATTTCATCGAAGAAGAATAATACTCCTTTGCTTCCTGCTGATCACTTTCCACCTTGACTACTCCCCAAGGGGTAGGGATCTTGATGCATTGAGGATAGGTTGACGGCACAACTTTCATATCATGGATCCAAGGCCTACCTAATATAATATTATAGCAGGATAAGGAGTCCATGACACAAAAGCGCTGCTTTGAGTTGACCCCTTCAGCATACACAGACAACTTTATCTCCCCTATGGTATTCCTGGCTTCTACACTGAAACCAACAAGTATAGTGGACTTCGAAGTAATATCCATCGGGGATACATTCATCCTCTTCAATGTTTCCAGCTGAATTATGTTGACGGAGCTGCCATTATCCACCAGTATCCTGCGCACAAAATGGTTAGCAACATATAACGTTATTACCAAAGCATCATGATGAGGATCCTGGACAGTATCCCTGTCATCGTTATCGAACGTGATCATTTTATCAGTTGTGAGGGTTGACATCCTGGTTGGCTTATCTCCCCTCTCTGCCTTGGCTTCCTTCGCATGCCTTTTCGCCGCAGAATCTGATGTCCCGCAAATGTCGGATCCTCCTGAAATGAAATTAATTATCTTGGCATCCGCAAGAGGTGATGCTGCTCGTTCAGGATCCTTCTAAGTATCCTGACCCATATTCTTCTTTCTTCCCAGGAGATCCTTCAGATATCCCTTGCTCAAGAGATATCTTATTTCTTTCCTTAGAGCAATGCAATCCTCAGTAACATGTCCAAAATCCTCGTGGAAGGCACACCATTTGGACTTATCCTTCCAATCAGCTTTTTGTTGATTCTTCTGGGGCCATCTTGCTTTGTCTCCTAAACCCTGCATAGCATACATCAGTTGTCACACCCTCAAATCCACACGCGGAGTACTACCGCGAGGCGTGCGACTGACCAGGATCCAGCCACTAATTATTTTGAATGGTTTATTTATTATTACAAATAACAGTATAATTAGCGACCAATTTAAATTTTTCAAAACATAGTTTAAGTTTGCAGCGGAAGGGAAAGGAGAACATATCGTAATTTAAAACCACAAGTTTATTTGTTATGAACTTACAAACCACGCACTCCAGCCGATTGCAATGTCCGTCTTAACAATATTGAGCAACCTGCAAAGCATGCAGTAGGGTATCAACATAATGTTGGCGAGTTCACGAGTTGTCCAGTTTTAGTTTTCGAAAACATAGGTTGTTTAGATAAAACATTTATAATCACGTCATGGGGAGCTACCCCATATGAAAGCTACTAAACTAGCGTTACCGAAACTATTGTCGAGAAGATTTTGTGCCCCGAGTCAATGTCTATCGTCATTGACCAAGATGCAAGGTATACTAGTTCACGCCCGATCTCCCCCGGTCACGGTGTGAGGTTGTCAAACCTAATAGCGCTATCAACTAATAACCCGTTCGCCCCCGGCGATTAATCGGTACTGTAAGCAGGGACTTTATATGATAGAGATTCGTTTAGTTTTGCTAGTTGTGATTTATAAATAATATCCAAACGTATCTCCCCCGGAGATAGTATTTTAAAAGTACCCATTTCCATTTTCCCCCAGAAATATTAATTGAAAGTAATCTTTAAAGATGGCAGTTTGTTCGTGTCCCTCCCTGGGACACATGCTTTTAGTGTGTGAACTCACCTTGGTTTGCTCGGCAGACAATTTACTTGTGTTAGGTTGGTCAACCATACCCTATTATGGTTATAAATATTTATTAGGTTCGCATGCAAGAAATGTCACGTACAAACTACACGTATCTAACACATAGCACGTAAGTCATACTGGCATATACGTTATTGGGCCTATCCTAGCATGTAAACTGGTTAAACAGTAACAGTTAGACATTAACACTAGCACACAGTCCAAAACATCAGTTTGTGCGGCCCAATAACTAAGTAGAGTAGTCCAGTCAAACCGGGTGGTCTCGACTCGAGAATAAGAGGTCTCGAGTCGCAACCACGAGTTCCTGAGTCAAAATCAGATGGTCTCGAGTTATGCATTTCTGAGTCACAACCATGAGATCTCGAGTCAGGCTTGAGTCGAGATCAGGAGATCTCGAGTCGCAACCTACCCGATCTCGAGTCCCCCGTTGTTTATCTAGGTTCGAGTGGTCACTAAGTGGTCTCGAGTCGCAACCGTAAGGTGTCGACTCGTAGACTATGCAGATGTTTCTAGAATTTTCAGAATAGTACGATCCAATCAAAAATTCATAAACATGTGCTATCCAATAAATTTTCATTAACATGTACTGTTCAATCAAATTTCGTTACATGTTTTCAATACCGTACACTCCTAGAATCAGATCAAAACACAACAATTTCAAACATGCATAGCACCTTCAAACCGTTCATCATGTTCTTCATTTTATTTGTCCACATCAGACCAAACCAATCTAACCTAAATAATTCTAACTGATTTCTTAACACCCAAACAGTTCACACAGATAAACACTCGAACGAAACCATCAGTTAGATATCACCACTACCAATTACATCAAAACTCAATATTAAATTACCCAAATCATGTATGTAGCATTTTATAAATAAAGTCATATCATCATCATAAGTATCAGCCGAATACATATTACTTCAGTGAACATTTCAACACAGTTTATAATTTAATATCTTCAAACAACTCCCACCTCTAAACAAACAATCAATCAATAATTATGCAAATTTTCAGGACACACAAGGATATAAACAATAACCAATTTACTAACCGATGGACTATGTGTGTTGCCATCGTTCCCCTTCTTGAACCAAGATCCGGGATTAACCCATCTGCTGCCGTCGTCTGGTGTGGCCGCCGTCGCCGGCGACACCGCCGCTGTTGCGGCTTTCCCTTCTCATCTCCTCTCTCGCTCTGCTACTCTCTCGCCTGTAGAACGTAACCACGTGTTCAAGATTTGGTGAAATTAGAGGGAGGTTGGAGGTTTAGATTGTGTACAAGAAAGGGGGTGTGGGGGTGAGATGAAAATAGGAGGACAAGGGGTTCAAGGTTGGCTTGCCGGACAGATAAAAAGGGGCGTCGGAAATCTATTCTCCGGTCGCCGGAGATCCCTGATCGGACAAGAGAAAGAGGGTGTGCGGCTGTAGTGATGGGGTTTTATTTTTAGGAAGAAAATGTGGGGTTAGGGATTATATTGTGTTTATATAGGCTAGGGTTTAAGGTATAGGTGAGTTGGGTTGGGCTTGGCCCATGCGTACGGATCCACCGAAAGTAAGACATATTGCAAGCCCATTCGAATAATCACAATTGTTAGTGTATATACGTGTGCTAAGTATTACCTGTTTGGTTCGAGTTATCCGTTAGACGGTGTGTTTCTCTCGTCGCGGGTTATTATTATGTAATAAATAATAATAATAATAATAATAATAACAACAAGCTCGTCTCACGATGATCAAGATCAAGGGTTCGAGTTTTCACATTCTCCCCATGTTACAGGAATTTTATCCTCGAAATTTAAGCAAAAGTCATACACTACGCTATATGTATACATAGACTCCATTACCGTACGTAGATACAAGTAGTTTCACGAAAGTACACAGAACGAACATGCAAGCCACATAGCACATACAATCACATAACACTAGGTTCACAGGGTTTGTACGTATTTCACTTAGTACAGAATTTCACAAAATCAATTATAGCATCCAAGAAATGTACAGGAACCCGAAGTGTCACATTATCCCCGAGTTTTAAGAACTTTCATCCCGAAAGTTAAAGCGTAGCCACTGACAAGCTAGTATGTGTGAGAATGTTTCAACAGGGTGTCACATCATCCCCCCGTTAGTTTTAAATGTCGTTCCGAATTTCCGCTGTAGCTTCAGTGCTGTGAGTCTCGTTTGCAACAAATGGGGATACTTGCGCTTCATCTGGTCTTCCCGTTCCCAGGTAAACTCTGGGCCACGGCGCGAGTTCCAATGAACTCGTACAATAGGTATCTGGCTACGTTTGAGGGTTTTGACTTCTCGGTCAGTGATCTCAATCGGTTCCTCAATAAAGTGTAGCTGATCGTCAAATGTTAGCTCCTTAAAGGGAATGATGAGTGTTTCATCTGACAGACACTTCTTCAGATTAGAAACGTGAAAGACGTTGTGTACCGCATTCAGATCTTCAGGCCGGATTAATCTGTAAGCAACCTTACCGATCCTCTCGGTAATTTTGAATGGCTAGACGTATCGTGGATCAAGCTTGTCCCGTTTACCAAAACGAACCACACCCTTCCAGGGTGAGGCTTTAAGTAGGGCCCGGTCCCCGATCTGGACCGCTAGAAGTTTCCTACGCTTATCCGCGTAGCCTTTCTGACGGTCTGGAGCTGCCGCCATGTGTTGTCTATTCAGGGCAATCCTACCCGTTGTGTCGAGTGCAAGTTCTGGGCCGGTTATTTGGCTTCCGCCCAACACAGAGGTGACCGGCATCCGCGTCCGTGCAATGCCTCAAATGGTGTTGTCTGAATGCTAGTGCGGTAGCAGTTGTTGGAAGAGAATTCTACAAAAGGGAACTGTCACTCGTATCCAAGGTCGATAACACATGTTCTTAGCATGCCTTTGAGTGTTTGGATGGTGCGTTTGGCCCGACCATCAGTTTGCGGGCGACAAGCAGTGCTCATGCCTAACAGTGAGCCAAAAGTCTTTTGTGCACAGCCTTGCGATGAATCGGATGCAAAATGTGGGTTACGATCAGATATAAGAGAAGTTGGCATCTCGTGCCTAGTATCTTCTACTTCCTAGTAGATGGTTGTTAGTTCGAGAACTTGCCAGTTCCTTTGGTCGCGTGCCGTTACCAGCAGACATTAAATCAATGTCTTGGACAGGATAGAATAAGATAGAAGTACCTCGTAGATTATCTTCCACTTGCTGGAGTGGCGGATTATTGAGCATCTTCCTACCGTCAGGTGATACTCTTTCGAGTCTAGATCATGAGGGGTTGCGTATACGGTCGAGAAATGCGGGTTTTGCGACGTTAAAAGTCGTGCATTGAAAACTTAGCGCAAGGCAGTTTTGCGTCGTAGAGGTACCAGGGTAGTGCGTAGGAGTTGTCCTGATTCCCACTGGTTTTCGGGGTAGGTTCGGGCATCGTCGAAAGAAACAAGTGTCGAATTTTGACATGATGGAATAAATTCGAGTGTCGTAACTAGGTGTTGATCGTATCGAGTTCGAAGAACAGTGCTTGCGATACCCGTTACCCCCGGGGTATCCTTGGCTTGTTACTCCAATGAGTAACATTCGTAGGAAGTAATTCGTCCCAACGGAGATTTGTGCAGGGTAGAGTAGGATAGGGATCATGAAATCCGTGAAACATAACGCAAGTAGCGAGAATTTGCAAGAAGGATAGTCGCAACCGATGCGTTCAGCTTGAGGCAAATCATAAAGGCTTTAGGATCGGCAATAAGGATTTATCTGATGTCGATGAGGTAGCTGGTCGTACACAAGTTGTATGCGGTTAGAATAAAGGACGTCGCTTGCCGATAAGGAGTGTTACGTCAATGTGGTTAGCACAATAAGTAGCTAGAGAGGGATGATCGTCTGGCAGATTTATAGGTTTTAGGATTTACTGAACATCTGGCAGGGTGTGATTTCTCAAGTTGGTAAGAAACCATGTTCGAGTGGATTGTTCTAAGTCGTGCGAATGAGTTAGGAGTAGCGCTTGCGTCGTCGGGGGGGGGGGGGGGTTTCGATGTGAAACAGCGAAAACAGGTTTTCGAGAAAGCACGATTGAAGTAACACGTTGTTGAATTTCAAGAGCTAAAAAGTTTGTTACAAATAACGGTATAATTAGCCACTAATTATTTTGAACGGTTTAGTTATTATTACAAATAACGGTATAATTAGCGACCAATTTAAATTTTTCAAAACATAGTTTAAGTTTGCAGCGGAAGGGAAAGGAGAACATATCGTAATTTAAAACCACAAGTTTATTAGTTATGAACTTACAAACCACGCACTCCAGCCGATTGCAATGTCCCTCTTAACAATATTGAGCAACCTGCAAAGCATGCAGTAGGGTATCAACATAATGTTGGCGAGTTCACGAGTTGTCCAGTTTTAGTTTTCGAAAACGTAGGTTGTTTAGATAAAAACATTTATAATCACGTCATGGGGAGCTACCCCATATGAAAGCTACTAAACTAGCGTTACCGAAACTATTGACGAGAAGATTTTGTGCCCCGAGTCAATGTCTATCGTCATTGACCAAGATGCAAGGTATACTAGTTCACGCCCGATCTCCCCTGGTCACGGTGTGAGGTTGTCAAACCTAATAGCGCTATCAACTAATAACCCGTTCGCCCCCGGCGATTAATCGGTACTGTAAGCAGGGACTTTATATGATAGAGATTCGTTTAGTTTTGCTAGTTGTGATTTATAAATAATATCCAAACGTATCTCCCCCGGAGATAGTATTTTAAAAGTACCCATTTGCATTTTCCCCCGGAAATATTAATTGAAAGTAATCTTTAAAGATGGCAGTTTGTTCGTGTCCCTCCCTGGGACGCATGCTTTTAGTGTGTGAACTCACCTTGGTTTGCTCGGCAGACAATTTACTTGTGTTAGGTTGGTCAACCATACCCTATTATGGTTATAAATATTTATTAGGTTCGCATGCAAGAAATGTCACGTACAAACTACACGTATCTAACACATAGCACGTAAGTCATACTGGCATATACGTTATGGGGCCTATCCTAGCATGTAAACTGGTTAAACAGTAACAGTTAGACATTAACACTAGCACACAGTCCAAAACATCAGTTTGTGCGGCCCAATAACTAAGTAGAGTAGTCCAGTCAAACCGGGTGGTCTCGACTTGAGAATAAGAGGTCTCGAGTCGCAACCATGAGTTCCTGAGTCAAAATCAGATGGTCTCGAGTTATGCATTTCTGAGTCGCAACCATGAGATTTCGAGTCAGGCTTGAGTCGAGATCAGGAGATCTCGAGTCGCAACCTACCCGAACTCGAGTCCCCCGTTGTTTGTCTGGTTTCGAGTGGTCACTAAGTGGTCTCGAGTCGCAACCGTAAGGTCTCGACTCGTAGACTATGCAGATGTTTCTAGAATTTTCAGAATAGTACGATCCAATCAAAAATTCATAAACATGTGCTATCCAATAAATTTTCATTAACATGTACTGTTCAATCAAATTTCGTTAACATGTTTTTTCAATACCGTACACTCATAGAATCAGATCAAAACACAACAATTTCAAACATGCATAGCACCTTCAAACCGTTCATCATGTTCTTCATTTTATTTGTCTACATCAGACCAAACCAATCTAACCTAAATAATTCTAACTGATTTCTTAAGACCCAAACAGTTCACACAGATAAACACTCGAACAAAACCATCAGTTAGATATCACCACCACCAATTACATCAAAACTCAATATTAAATTACCCAAATCATGTATGTAGCATTTTATAAATAAAGTCATATCATCATCATAAGTATCAGCCGAATACATATTAGTTCAGTGAACATTTCAACACAGTTTGTAATTTAATATCTTCAAACAACTCCCACCTCTAAACAAACAATCAATCAATAATTATGCAAATTTTCAGGACACACAAGGATATAAACAATAACCAATTTACTAACCGATGGACTATGTGTGTTGCCATCGTTCCCCTTCTTGAACCAAGATCCGGGATTAACCCATCTGCTGCCGTCGTCTGGTGTGGCCGCCGTCGCCGGCGACACCGCCGCTGCTGCGGCTTTCCCTTCTCATCTCCTCTCTCGCTCTGCTACTCTCTCGCCTGTAGAACATAACCACGTGTTCAAGATTTGGTGAAATTAGAGGGAGGTTGGAGGTTTAGATTGTGTACAAGAAAGGGGGTGTGGGGGTGAGATGAAAATAGGAGGACAAGGGGTTCAAGGTTGGCTTGCCGGACAGATAAAAAGGGGCGTCGGAAATCTATTCTCCGGTCGCCGGAGATCCCTGATCGGACAAGAGAAAGAGGGTGTGCGGCTGTAGTGATGGGGTTTTATTTTTAGGAAGAAAATGTGGGGTGAGGGATTATATTGTGTTTATATAGGCTAGGGTTTAAGGTATAGGTGAGTTGGGTTGGGCTTGGCCCATGCGTACGGATCCACCGAATGTAAGACATATTGCTAAGCCCATTCGAATAATCACAATTGTTAGTGTATATACGTGTGCTAAGTATTACCTGTTTGGTTCGAGTTATCCGTTAGACGGTGTGTTTCTCTCGTCGCGGGTTATTATTATGTAATAAATAATAATAATAATAATAATAATAATAATAACAACAGGCTCGTCTCACGACGATCAGGATCAAGGGTTCGAGTTGTCACATTCTCCCCATGTTACAGGAATTTCATCCTCGAAATTTAAGCAAAAGTCATACACTACGCTATATGTATACATAGACTCCATTACCGTACGTAGATACAAGTAGTTTTACGAAAGTACACAGAACGAACATGCAAGCCACATAGCACATACAATCACATAGCACTAGGTTCACAGGGTTTGTACGTATTTCACTTAGTACAGAATTTCACAAAATCAATTAGAGCATCCAAGAAACGTACAGGAACCCGAAGTGTCACATTATCCCCAAGTTTTAAGAACTTTCGTCCCGAAAGTTAAAGCGTAGCCACTGACAAGCTAGTATGTGTGAGAATGTTTCAACGGGGTGTCACATCATCCCCCCGTTAGTTTTAAATGTCGTTCCGAATTTTCGCTGTAGCTTCAGTGCTGGGAGTCTCGTTTGCAATAAATGGGGATACTTGCGCTTCATCTGGTCTTCCCGTTCCCAGGTAAACTCTGGGCCACGGCGCGAGTTCCAACGAACTCGTATAATAGGTATCTGGCTACGTTTGAGGGTTTTGACTTCTCGGTCAGTGATCTCAATCGGTTCCTCAATAAAGTGTAGCTGATCGTCAAAAGTTAGCTCCTTAAAGGGAATGATGAGTGTTTCATCTGACAGACACTTCTTCAGATTAGAAACGTGAAAGACGTTGTGTACCGCATTCAGATCTTCAGGCCGGATTAGTCTGTAAGCAACCTTACCGATCCTCTCGGTAATTTTGAATGGCCCGACGTATCGTGGATCAAGCGTGTCCCGTTTACCAAAACGAACCACACCCTTCCAGGGTGAGGCTTTAAGTAGGGCCCGGTCCCCGATCTGGACCGCTAGAGGTTTCCTACGCTTATCCGCGTAGCCTTTCTGACGGTCTGGAGCTGCCGCCATGTGTTGTCTATTCTGGGCAATCCTACCCGTTGTGTCGAGTGCAAGTTCTGGGCCGGTTATTTGGCTTCCGCCCAACACAGAGGTGACCGGCATCCACGTCCGTGCAATGCCTCAAATGGTGTTGTCTGAATGCTAGTGCGGTAGCAGTTGTTGGAAGAGAATTCTACAAAAGGGAACTGTCACTCGTATCCAAGGTCGATAACACATGTTCTTAGCATGCCTTTGAGTGTTTGGATGGTGCGTTTGGCCCGACCATCAGTTTGCGGGCGACAAGCGGTGCTCATGCCTAACAGTGAGCCAAAAGTCTTTTGTGCACAGCCTTACGATGAATCGGATGCAAAATGTGGGTTACGATCAGATATAAGAGAAGTTGGCATCTCGTGCCTAGTATCTTCTACTTCCTAGTAGATGGTTGTTAGTTCGAGAACTTGCCAGTTCCTTTGGTCGCGTGCCGTTACCAGCAGACATTAAATCAATGTCTTGGACATGATAGAATAAGATAGAAGTACCTCGTAGATTATCTTCCGCTTGCTGGAGTGGCGGATTATTGAGCATCTTCCTACCGTCAGGTGATACTCTTTCGAGTCTAGATCATGAGGGGTTGCGTATACGGTCGAGAAATGCGGGTTTTGCGACGTTAAAAGTCGTGCATTGAAAACTTAGCGCAAGTCGGTTTTGCGTCGTAGAGGTACCAGGGTAGTGCGTAGGAGTTGTCCTGATTCCCACTGGTTTTCGGGGTAGGTTCGGGCATCGTCGAAAGAAACAAGTGTCGAATTTTGACAGGATGGAATAAATTCGAGTGTCGTAACTAGGTGTTGATCGTATCGAGTTCGAAGAACAGTGCTTGCGATACCCGTTACCCCCGGGGTATCCTTGGCTTGTTACTCCAACGAGTAACATTCGTAGGAAGTAATTCGTCCCAACGGAGATTTGTGCAGGGTAGAGTAGGATAGGGATCATGAAATCCGTGAAACATAACGCAAGTAGCGAGAATTTGCAAGAAGGATAGTCGCAACCGATGCGTTCAGCTTGAGGCAAATCATAAAGGCTTTAGGATCGGCAATAAGGATTTATCTGATGTCGATGAGGTAGCTGGTCGTACACAAGTTGTATGCGGTTAGAATAAAGGACGTCGCTTGCCGATAAGGAGTGTTACGTCAATGTGGTTAGCACAATAAGTAGCTAGAGAGGGATGATCGTCTGGCAGATTTGTAGGTTTTAGGATTTACTGAAACATCTGGCAGGGTGTGATTTCTCAAGTTGGTAAGAAACCATGTTCGAGTGGATTGTTCTAAGTCGTGCGAATGAGTTAGGAGTAGCGCTTGCGTCGTCGGGGGGGGGGGTTTCGATGTGAAACAGCGAAAACAGGTTTTCGAGAAAGCACGATTGAAGTAACACATTGTTGAATTTCAAGAGCTAAAAAGTTTGTTACAAATAACGGTATAATTAGCCACTAATTATTTTGAACGGTTTAGTTATTATTACAAATAACGGTATAATTAGCGACCAATTTAAATTTTTCAAAACATAGTTTAAGTTTGCAGCGGAAGGGAAAGGAGAACATATCGTAATTTAAAACCACAAGTTTATTAGTTATGAACTTACAAACCACGCACTCCAGCCGATTGCAATGTCCATCTTAACAATATTGAGCAACCTGCAAAGCATGCAGTAGGGTATCAACATAATGTTGGCGAGTTCACGAGTTGTCCAGTTTTAGTTTTCGAAAACGTAGGTTGTTTAGATAAAACATTTATAATCACGTCATGGGGAGCTACCCCATATGAAAGCTACTAAACTAGCGTTACCGAAACTATTGACGAGAAGATTTTGTGCCCCGAGTCAATGTCTATCGTCATTGACCAAGATGCAAGGTATACTAGTTCACGCTCGATCTCCCCCGGTCACGGTGTGAGGTTGTCAAACCTAATAGCGCTATCAACTAATAACCCGTTCGCCCCCGGCGATTAATCGGTACTGTAAGCAGGGACTTTATATGATAGAGATTCGTTTAGTTTTGCTACTTGTGATTTATAAATAATATCCAAACGTATCTCCCCCGGAGATAGTATTTTAAAAGTACCCATTTTCATTTTCCCCCGGAAATATTAATTGAAAGTAATCTTTAAAGATGGCAGTTTGTTCGTGTCCCTCCCTGGGACGCATGCTTTTAGTGTGTGAACTCACCTTGGTTTGCTCGGCAGACAATTTACTTGTGTTAGGTTGGTCAACCATACCCTATTATGGTTATAAATATTTATTAGGTTCGCATGCAAGAAATGTCACGTACAAACTACACGTATCTAACACATAGCACATAAGTCATACTGGCATATACGTTATTGGGCCTATCCTAGCATGTAAACTGGTTAAACAGTAACAGTTAGACATTAACACTAGCACACAGTCCAAAACATCAGTTTGTGCGGCCCAATAACTAAGTAGAGTAGTCCAGTCAAACCGGGTGGTCTCGACTCGAGAATAAGAGGTCCCGAGTCGCAACCATGAGTTCCTGAGTCAAAATCAGATGGTCTCGAGTTATGCATTTCTGAGTCGCAACCATGAGATATCGAGTCAGGCTTGAGTCGAGATCAGGAGATCTCGAGTCGCAACCTACCCGATCTCGAGTCCCCCGTTGTTTGTCTGGTTTCGAGTGGTCACTAAGTGGTCTCGAGTCGCAACCGTAAGGTCTCGACTCGTAGACTATGCAGATGTTTCTAGAATTTTCAGAATAGTACGATCCAATCAAAAATTCATAAACATGTGCTATCCAATAAATTTTCATTAACATGTACTGTTCAATCAAATTTCGTTAACATGTTTTTTCAATACCGTACACTCATAGAATCAGATCAAAACACAACAATTTCAAACATGCATAGCACCTTCAAACCGTTCATCATGTTCTTCATTTTATTTGTCTACATCAGACCAAACCAATCTAACCTAAATAATTCTAACTGATTTCTTAAGACCCAAACAGTTCACACAGATAAACACTCGAACAAAACCATCAGTTAGATATCACCACCACCAATTACATCAAAACTCAATATTAAATTACCCAAATAATGTATGTAGCATTTTATAAATAAAGTCATATCATCATCATAAGTATCAGCCGAATACATATTACTTCAGTGAACATTTCAACACAGTTTATAATTTAATATCTTCAAACAACTCCCACCTCTAAACAAACAATCAATCAATAATTATGCAAATTTTCAGGACACACAAGGATATAAACAATAACCAATTTACTAACCGATGGACTATGTGTGTTGCCATCGTTCCCCTTCTTGAACCAAGATCCGGGATTAACCCACCTGCTGCCGTCGTCTGGTGTGGCCGCCGTCGCCGGCGACGCCGCCGCTGCTGCGGCTTTCCCTTCTCATCTCCTCTCTCGCTCTGCTACTCTCTCGCCTGTAGAACGTAACCACGTGTTCAAGATTTGGTGAAATTAGAGGGAGGTTGGAGGTTTAGATTGTGTACAAGAAAGGGGGTGTGGGGGTGAGATGAAAATAGGAGGACAAGGGGTTCAAGGTTGGCTTGCCGGACAGATAAAAAGGGGCGTCGGAAATCTATTCTCCGGTCGCCGGAGATCCCTGATCGGACAAGAGAAAGAGGGTGTGCGGCTGTAGTGATGGGGTTTTATTTTTAGGAAGAAAATGTGGGGTGAGGGATTATATTGTGTTTATATAGGCTAGGGTTTAGGGTATAGGTGAGTTGGGTTGGGCTTGGCCCATGCGTACGGATCCACCGAATGTAAGACATATTGCTAAGCCCATTCGAATAATCACAATTGTTAGTGTATATACGTGTGCTAAGTATTACCTGTTTGGTTCGAGTTATCCGTTTGACGGTGTGTTTCTCTCGTCGCGGGTTATTATTATGTAATAAATAATAATAATAATAATAATAATAATAATAATAATAACAGGCTCGTCTCACGACGATCAGGATTAAGGGTTCGAGTTGTCACATCAGTTCAGGTATATTAACAGAAAAACAATATTCAGACAACTCAGGATACTCCTCAGGATCCTCGTCTTCAACAGCATTCACTTTTTTGCTGTCATTTCTGCCATATGGCTTAGAGCGATACGGTTTATACGAGGATTCTGATTTCCTGTTGGTTGACTCATAGGTTGTGGATGAATTCATCCTCTCTTGCATCTTTTTGTCATCCTCCAGTTGAATATATCTTAAAGCCCTGTTCCGAGCTTCATCCAGATTCCTGTAGGGATTCATTACAAGATCCTGGTAAAATTGAGAATATTTTTGCAACCCCATCTTAAAAGCCTGCACAGCTGTTGCAACATCAAGATGTGGGATATCTAAGGATTCCCTACTAAACTTATTCACATAATCCCTCAAGGATTCCTGAGGTCCTTGGGTTATCCTGTAAAGATCACTGGTTAGTTTCTCAAAACTTCGACTGCAAGAAAATTGACTATTAAATAAATTCACTAAATGAGCAAATGATGTAATTGAGTGAGGAGGAACGTTTAAGAGCCATTTTAAGGCTGATCCTGTTAAGGTAGAACCAAAATCCTTGCATAGGCATGCTTCCTTGAGATCCGGAGGGATAGGGTTGATTTCCATCCTTTCCCTATACTGGGCAATATGCTCCTCATGATCCGTAGTCCCGTCATAGAGCTTCATGTTGGGGGTCTAAAATCTTTTTGGGATTTCAGCATCACAAATAGGATAGGCAAACCGGGATATCCTGTGGCTGTCTTGGGATACTTCTGGGAATGGTTGGACCACCCCTGGTACACTGGATATCATATCCTTCAATTTCTGAAGCTCCCTAGAAAATGCTGATGTCATACCTGCATCCTGCAAAGATCCAATACCATTAGTAGCAAGAGTATTATTATTATTAGATACGTTTACCAGTCTAAGGATTCTGGCCATATCTTGAAGCATATCCTAAGCTTTTCACAATTGACACCCTGACTGAAGAGGGTATCTCAGGAGTATGATTATGGGAATGGCTAGGCACAATATTCCCCCTGTTATCCTCAGTATATACTTCAGAACTGAAGTTCAAAGCTCTGGGTTGCAAGGGAGTGATAGTATCCTCAGCGGGCCTGCTTGAGCAAGATTTCAAGAGTTGTATCTCTCTCATCAGCATTTGGTTGGTCTCCTGCTGTTGCCTCATCTGTTCCTGTACACTACCAAATAAAGTTAGAATTTCTTCATTAGAGGCCAAAACATGACTAGATCCCTGAATATTGCGAGCGGGGATAACATCCCGAGCCACATGAATTTCAGTTCTTTGTGAAGAGGTTTGCATTCTTGGAGGAGGTGGTGGAAGCACCGAACCAATTGTTACAGAGGTGGTAGCAGACATGGTGGAAGAGCTCATGTTTGATCTTGAGGCCATTGAAAATAGTGTAGCAAAAAGTTTTGAAAATAGAAAACTAAGTAATGATTTTGCAAAAGCTTTTAGTAGAAATAGAACCACTTGCCCCACGGTGGGCGCCAAATTGTTTTGGTCAAGAATTACCGAAGCAATTAAGTGATCAAATTAGTTAACTGAGGTAGTGTGGTAAGAAAGTGTGTTGAAAATATGCTAATTAAGTTGTTTACAAAAACAGTTTTCAGGATACGGCTCAGGATGTCGAGTTGAATCTACGATCAAACAATGAGCAAAAATGTAAAGGATGACACAGGATGTACGAGGAAAGCCCTTGATCAATCTAGATCGCCGACACAAAACCTCGGGAGCTGACAATCGCAACTGCCTTGTTCTTCTTATTACTTCAAATGTCAGGATACAATGCAGGATATGATGAGGATCGACTAAGTGTTACAGTGTGAATTTGATACAAGTGTAAGTGTATTGTGAGTGTTTGCAGCTAGAGAGAAAGAGTGTACGAGAGATTGTGTGTCCCCTAATCTGATCCGATCAATCCTTTTTATAGTAAAAGAAACTAACTAACTATCCTATTGTTCCAGGATTCAGTGAATATTCCATATGTGAACGTTGTAGTCCACGTCTTCCGGCTTCAACCTCCATAATCTAACGGATTTGCCCGAGTCTTGTGGAGAAGAAGTCCACTTGAATGTTAGAGACTTGTTCCAACAATCTGCACGTGAGTTAATTAGTTACCACCAGGATATCGTATCAGGATGTTACCAATATCCTGATCCGGTATCCTAGTCACAACAAAAGAAACACAATCAGAATATTAGTCAGGATATATAAGCAGAAAACCACCCATAACTGGTAGTATATCAAATTATACTTTGGTTTGAAAAAAGCATATTAAACTATGCTCTGGTTTGAAAATAGCATATCAACTATGCTTTGGTAGTATATCAAAATATACTTTAGTTTGTGAAATAACAGAGTCGGTAGTATATCAAAACTATACTTTGGTAAAACAGTATCACGTTTGTAGTATATCGAATTATACCTAGACCGTGATTTTGTAGTATATTAAACTATAGTTTGGTAAACATTAGCATATCAAACTATGCTTTAGCAAAACAGTATCACGTTGGTAGCATATCAAAATATGCCTTAATAGTATACCAAAATATACTATATATCGCGATTTGGTAATACATTCAAACCTTAGTGCGTAAAACTACACTTTGGAGACTATAGAAATACCACAAAGGCAATTCTATTTGGTTAAAACTTGGTTTCTGACATTCCATACAACAGGAATGGGATGTCTAGTCCTATAGCGCTATATCGTACTACCAATCAGCTTGATCATTGTTAATGAATGTATAAGTAATAATATGAACCAACAAATAGTTTAACAACTTTGAAAATCAGTGTTTAAGTAATAGTTCAATTTATCAAAAGATAAGTATTATTCATGTGTAATCATATAGTTGAAATCATGAAAATAGTGTATCGGCACATATGAATCACCCCAAAACATTTGAAAACGGTAAAAGAGGGGACTATGTACTCACTTGAGATTGTAAGTATCCTTGATTAAGTGTCCTAACGAAGCTCGGAAAATCAAGGAATCAAGTGGTACCTAGTAATCGGATCGCTAGTTAAACAATCGGCACCTAAATCGGAAGATCGGGCAGAATGAGGTCTCGTAAACCAAATGAGTATTGGAACTCATGTGATATGGTTTAACAAAGCCTACATTCTAGATCGGAACCTATCCTAAGTGCTTACGACCCGTTACGACCCATTAAGGTAGCTTATGCTACTTTAAGGCGTCGTTCGAGCAAATGCGCGTTCGAGACGCCTAACTAGTCCTATGACAAGTATTATATGCCCTAACATGTTTTAATATGTTGCATAATGTCACACCCTGATATTTCCACGTATTACCTGTGGGCCTGGTGGGGAGTATCGTGACGTAGTTGATGTCATCATAGTCAAATATTCACAGTTTAATACACAGCGGAAGTCTAAAGTAATAATAATACAAACTGATTCGAAAGTATAATAAGGTATTACACAACAGTTGTATATGGATCCACAGGCGGATCTTAAAACAGAAAAATAAACACTGTTCAACAGACTTTAAACGTTTAGAACTTGAAAGATTCCTTATTAACGCCCTGAGCTCCCATCCAATTACGTACAGTACCTGTCACTTAATCTTTTTGGAAAATACGTCAGTTTACACTGGTAAATACAATTAACTGACTCTTTTGAAAACATTTATGAAAATTGATTTAAATGCACAAGGCACAAATATCCTTTTATAACTTGGGACAATTATATAAAAATCATCTTGTATACAGATTTATATGTTTGTTATACATTCAGGGCCCGATATAGAAACCGAGTCAAGATTAATAGACACACCACAAGTATAGGCCCACAAGAGAGTGAGATACTGATTTTCCTACGCAACTGTCAGGTGTATGCCTACACCCCGTGCTTAAGACATGGTCATTTCTTAATAAATGATGCCAAGGATATTCGGGACATGATCATTAACCCCCAAAGGCTTTGTTTCAAACAAGACAGATTAAAATGGGTTACCTCAACAATTTAACCACTAATCAATTAAATATTCAATACCCGACCAAGCGGTATTATTATAATACGGTATCCCAAGCCCGTATAAGGAAAATAAGTTAAAAGTATTTACCTGAGCTAAAATGTAATTTTATTCTCAGCCGTATATTCAAATCAGCAAGCACAAGTACCTCTACCGGGCTCTCAATCTGGAACGAAGGTTTTATTAACCTATTATTACTCCTAACGGGTCTTATTTAAGTTGAAACTTAGACCGGTTAGTTTTAAGGAAAGGCTTACGGTTCAAAACACAAGATTAAGCGAAGACCGGATTTGAATGTTATTTAGACCCGACAAGTATGAAGACTTGTATAATATGGGTGTTAGGACCGGTTTTGACTCCGAAAACGTGAAGAAATGTAAAGATGAAGAAAATTTGACAAATCTGTATGAATTTGGATCTGAATCTGATGAATTTCCATGCGAATTCGTGTGATTGATCCGTGCAATCGAGCTCCTGCTCTGATACCACTTGTTAGGACCGGTTTTGACTCCGAAACGATTGCGAACCGAACGTGTGACGTGCGGAATCCGTACACAAACGTGACCGAACACACGAGAACGTACTATAAACTGTGATTCTATTGAAAGATCTGAAATCATACAAGAACCTGAATCACGTGGAGCACTTTCTCTCTCTAGTTTCTCTCTCTAACACTAGAGCTCTTCAAGTCTCCAAATGGCAAAAGTCTCCAAAAGTCTTGAACTCTAACCCTAAGAGTCCTATTTATAGGCCAAGGGGCTTAATGAAATTTCTCATTAATTACATAAATGCCATCTTGCCTTTTCCTACATATTACAATATAAAGACTTGAATACAACTATTTCTGCTACGACTTGAGATGACGGAGGCGATAGACATACTGCACTAACACACTCCCCCTTGGATATTGCCGCAGTCAATCTCAAACATTTAGTTAAACTCGTAGCATCTTGTCTTTCTCTCTCTCTCTCTGAGTCTTCTTGAAGGTTTAACACGTTTTCATCAACGTAGACTTCCTCTTGCTTGAACAGAATCCCCGTGGATCTGTCTTCAGCTTCAGCTCCTCCTTTTTGTAGACTCTTTTCTTCATCAGGCTCCCCCTTTCGTCAAGCTTCCATGCTTTTGGGATCGACACTTGGCTTTCCGATCACTAGCTCTTCCGGGAAAATTACCTGGCTCCTTGCATGCTTCCCCTTGCGTTGAGCTCGTCTTCAGACTCCCCCTTAGACTCGGCTATCAGGATCGTAGTCTGGTACAACATCTGCAATTCTCAAACATTTATAAGTAAAAATGTTTTGAATGTCCAGGATTGAAAATCCTGGTTCTCTCAGAATAAGCTAAAATATTTCAACAATGAAAGCAATTTCGATTTTCCAGGAATCGTAACCTGGCTCTATTAAACTTTCTAAATCAAGATCCTGGCTTTAAGATATAATAATATGAATATATCCAGAAATACATGATTCTCTCCCCCTATCAACAATCTTCGTAGATTTGGCAATTTTAGCGAACATGATCTGAAACTGGCTCTTTTCAATAGATTTTAACAATATAAGCATCCAAATCCCTCATAGTAAATCATCCAAGTCCAACTTAATGACCTTGGAGATATCACAAACTATTTTTGATTTTTAAAAAAATTTCAAGTTTCAAATTAATGAACTTGTTTATTTTTCAGAAACACAATCAGCATACTTAGATTTTGAAACTCAGCTTCTCAAACATCGGTTGTCGAAAATAAAGTGAAATCAAAATCTTTTTGTATTTTTCTGAAATAAAAGCAGTAAAGAAATATTTACAGACATATTTACAGACAATATTTTTGTTTGAGTTCGCGTCAGAGGATCATATCAGCTTTTTGACAAATCACTAGCACCGTTGAGCATTAAACACTTTAAGTTCTAAACGATTCACTTAGATTGTCAGTATACTGATCCACTTAAATTTTCACACAAAGTTCAACTTGTCACACCCTCAAAATCCACTTGCGGAGTACCACCGCGAGGCGTGTGACATGACCAGGATCCAGCCACCAATTATACTGAGCAATTCAATTAATAATAGTAATAATATTCACCAACCACAAGGGTAAGTAAATACCATAATTAAAGTTCAAAAGTTTTAAGTTCAAATAGTAGTCTAGGTAAATAGCGGAAGCGTAGGGAAAACAGTTCAAACAAAGTTCATAGTTTAAGTTTATTATAGAACCCAACACACGGGTTAAGACGACCACTACACATCCTCAAGCTGCAAGCTCCTGAGTCACTGGGTACCTGCAAAACATGCAGTAGGGTATCAACATAATGTTGGCGAGTTCACGAGTTTGTCCAGTTTTTAATTCCAAAAACTAGTTTCAACAGTTAATTTACTCATTTATACCATGCCAAGGGAGCTACCCCTTAAGTAAGCTACTAAACTGGTTTACAATACCGAATACTATGCGACGGTACGTTTCCGTAGAGTGCCCCGTTTGTCAATGTTCTATCATCATTGACGGTTTGCCAGAGTCTATTAGTTCACGCCCGATCCCATACACGGGCACGGTGTAAGGCTGGTGAAACCTAAATAGCGCTATCAACTAATAACCCGTTCGCCTGGCCCCGGCGACTAATCGGTATTAAGTAGTAGGGACTTGAGTGATAGAGTTTCGTTTAGTATTGCTTGTTGCATCCAATATAAATAGTAATTAACTATGGGTCCCGCATAGGGGAAGAAAAGTAGGTTTGTATCCCTTACAAGGGAATAGCGTTGTTTTAAGTTTCGTTTCCCAACCACCGGGAACACATGCTTTAAAAGTTGTGAACTCACCGTGGGTTGCTCGGCAGACGGTTACTTGGTCAAGCACGCTGGTCACCACGTCCTAACATGGTTACCAGTATGGGTCAGGCTCGGATACAATTAAGTCACGTATATCCTACATGTATCTAACACATAACATACATATCATATAAGGTTATTGGGCCTGTCATATCACACATTCAGTCAACAGTAGTATGTATCACATAGTCCAGATTAAACAGTAACAAGCATGAACAGTCCACACACTTTGGCCCAATAACAGAGACAAGCAGCCCAGTCGAGACCAGGTGGTCTCGACTCAAGAACATGCGGTCTCGAGTCGCAACCAAGGGGTCTCGGGTTGCCAACTGAAGGTCTCGAGTGGTGCATAAATGAGTCGCAACCCTGGAGGTCTCGATTCTGGTCTTGAGTCGAGATTAGGAGATCTCGAGTCGCAACCAGGCTAGTCTCGAGTTCCTTATGTGAAGTGTTCTGGGTTCCGAGTTGTTGATCCATGGTCTCGAGTCGCAACAATGCGGTCTCGACTCGCAACCACGGATGTGAGCACATGAAATCCTTCTAGAACCTTCTACCAGCATTTGTACTATCCAATAGAATTTCAAATTCATGATTTTGTGTACTGCCCAATACAATTGCACTAACATGTTTTCTTGTCTAATTCCCAAATCAAACGGATCAAAACATAGCAATTTTAAATATTCATAACATATTCAAATAGTTCATCACTAGGGTTTTTCATCATCTTATCAAAACAACTCTAATATACATCACTGTTTCATTTAAATCAGTATGATCATGCCAAAAATCATTTTATCCTAGAATCATTTGGACACCATTCTTGTAAACAATTTCAGCCTATAACTCATAGTACAACATCATCATCTACATTGTTTCATAGAAATACAATATCACATTCTCATTGATACTTCCAAAACATGAATCATTATTGCATATAATCTTTTATCATGCAATTTATTCACCAAGTTAGCATCTTTATCATACAAAATCATGCAAGGAGACATATAAACTAAGCATGTGTATCATTCATCAAATAAGCGTCACAATATCAAATAGTGTGAAACATTATCCGGATGGTGTTCGAGTGTGAGAGTGTTGTGAAATCAGCCGAAAGGGGGCCTCCTAGCTTAGAATACGAGCTAGAACAAGAGCTTGATTTGCTACTATTGATCCGAGACAAGAGGGGAGAATGATATTGCTAGGGTTTTGTTGAGAGAGTGAAGGAGAGTGTGTGAGAGTGAGTGTGAGGGAATGATGGTTGAAAAGTGGCAAGGTTGGCTATCAACATGGGTTATATACTAACCCCAAGTCGGTGCACCCTAATGGGTTCTCGAATGGGCAAAAGGGGTTGCGGCCCAACTGATGTGGGTTACTCGAGACTCGGTGGTCTCGAGTCGGGTCCTTGTGGTCTCGGTTCACCCTTACAAACATTTTCATAACTATATACCACATACACATATCTTAGTACAAGGATCACATAGCACACCAAGATAATTCACAAACTTTCATTTAATAATATACGTACACATAATGCTAATACAAGAAGGTTGCTCGGGAAAATCTAGAGTGTCACATTATCCCCAAGTTGTAAGAACTTTCATCCCGAAAGTTAAAGTGCAGCCACTGACAAGCTAGTATGAGTGAGAACATTTCAACGGGGTGTCACATCATCCCCCCGTTAGTTTGGAATTTCATCCCAAAATTCTGAGGTAGCTTCAGTGTTGGAAGTTTCGTCTGGAAACAACTGGGGATATTTGCGCTTCATCTGGTCTTCCCGCTCCCAGTTAAACTCTGGGCCATGGCGCGAGTTCCAATGGACTCGTACGATAGGTATCTTGCTACGTTTGAGGGTCTTGATCTCTCGATCTGTGATCTCAATCGATTCCTCAGTGAAGGGTAGCTGATCGTCAAAAGTGAGTTCCTTGAAAGGAATGATGAGTGTCTCATCTGACAGACACTTCTTTAGGTTAGACACGTGAAAGGCGTTGTGCACCGCACTCAGCTCTTCAGGCAGCTTCAATCTGTAAGCAACCTTACCGATCCTCTCGGTAATTTTGAATGGTCTGACATATCGCGGATTAAGCTTGCCCCGTTTACCAAAATGAACCACACCCTTCCAGGGTGAGACTTTAAGTAGAACCCGGTCACCGACCTGGAATTCTAGCGGTTTCCTATGCTTATCGGCGTAACTTCTCTGACGGTCACAAGCTGCCGCCATGCATTGTCTGTTCTGGGCAATCTTTTCCGTAGTCTCGACTACAAGTTCCGGGCCAGTAATTTGGCTTTCGCCAACTTCTACCCAACACAGAGGTGATCGGCATTTACGACCGTACAATGCCTCAAAGGGTGCTGCCTGGATGCTGGTGTGGTAGCTGTTGTTGTACGAGAACTCTACCAACGGTAAGTGTCGTTCCCACCCGTTTCCAAAATCAATAAGACATGCTCTCAGCATGTCTTCGAGAGTTTGGATGGTACGTTCCGTTTGACCATTGGTCTGTGGGTGGTAAGTAGTGCTCATATCCAGACGTGAGCCAAAAGACCTATGGGTAGCTTGCCGTAACTCGGATGTAAAGCGTGGGTCATGATCAGAAATGATAGAGATTGGCACCCCGTGCCTAGAAACTATCTCTTTCAAGTAGATTGCAGCAAGCTTCGAGTACTTATCAGTTTCCTTGATTGCGAGGAAATGTGCAGACTTGGTTAGGCGGTCCACGATGACCCAAACAGTAGCGTTCCCGCTCTGGGACCTAGGTAAGCCTGTGACGAAATCCTTGGAAATTTGCTCCCATTTCCATGTTGGAAGCTCTGGGTGTTGCAACAAGCCTGACGGCTTCTGGTATTCGACCTTGACTCTAGCACAGGTCAAGCATTTGCTAACGTAGGTTGCTATGTTGACTTTCATACTAGGCCACCAATATATAGTCTTGAGGTCGTGGTACATCTTATCCGAACCAGGATATACCGAGTAACGAGATTTGTGTGCTTCATCCATCACAAGCTCACGTAGATTTCCATAGAGTGGAACCCAAATGCGCCCTGTCACATAGTAAGCGTCGTCTTCCTTTTGTTCTAACCATTTCCTCGATCCTCACAGGGACTCGGCCCTGATGTTCTCTGCTTTCAATGCTTCAACCTGAGCATTTCATATCTGAATCGGAAGATTAGAGTGAATGGTAAGTTGTAACGCACGTACACGCTTAGGTTTAGTTTCTTTAAGGCTGAGGGCGTCGGCCACAACATTGGCCTTGCCTGGATGATACTTGATTGCGCATTCGTAGTCGTTAAGGAGTTCTACCCATCTGCGTTGCCTCATGTTCAACTCCTTCTGTTCCAAAATATGCTGGAGACTCTTGTGATCGGTGTAAATTGTGCACTTGGTACCGTACAAGTAATGCCTCCAAATCTTGAGTGCAAAAACGACCGCTCCGAGTTCCAAGTCGTGCGTCGTGTAGTTCCTTTCGTGAATCTTGAGTTGTCGAGAAGCGTAGGCGATAACTTTCTCGCGTTGCATCAACACGCAACCGAGTCCATGAATAGACGCGTCGCAGTAAGCTACAAAGTCGTCGGTACCTTCAGGTAACGAGAGAATAGGAGCACTACAAATGTTATCCTTTAGCTTCTGAAAGGCAGACTCCTGAGCCTCATTCCATTTGTAAGCAATACCCTTCTAAGTGAGAGTCGTGACAGGTTGAGCGATCTTCGAAAATCCCTTGATGAATCTACGATAGTATCCTGCCAGTCCCAAGAATTGGTGAACTTCGGTCGGAGTCTTAGGGGTAGGCCAATTCTTTATAGAGTCGATCTTAGCTGGATCGACGTGAATTCCATCCTTATTGACTACGTGTCCAAGGAAATGGACTTCTTGAAGCCAGCAGTCACATTTCGAGAACTTGGCGTACAGTTGTTCATTGCGAAGGAGTTCAACAATAAGACGCAGGTGCTGTTCATGCTCCTCTTGACTTTTCGAGTAGATTAGGATGTCGTCGATAAACACAATCACAAACTTGTCGAGGTAGGGTTTGCACACTCGATTCATGAGATCCATAAAAATCGCAGGCGCATTGGTCATTCCAAAAGGCATGACAAGGAACTCGTAGTGACCATAACGAGTTCTGAATGCAGTTTTGGAGATGTCTTCATCGCGAACTCTCAACTGATGATAACCTGATCGCAGATCAATCTTGGAGTAGTAGCTTGATCCTTGCAACTGGTCGAATAGATCGTCGATACGTGGGAGTGGGTAACGGTTCTTGATGGTAACCTTGTTCAGCTCACGGTAATCGATGCACATATGGAATGTGCCATCTTTCTTTTTGAAAAAGAGCACTGGTGCTCCCAGGGTGACGAACTAGGACGGATAAATCCTTTATCCAACAGTTCCTGCAGTTGCGTAGAAAGTTCCTTGAGTTCAGCGGGGGCTCGTCGATAAGGTGCACGAGCTATAGGTGCCGCTCCGGGGGTTAGCTCGATTTGAAATTCAACCTGACGGTGAGGAGGGAGTCCAGTTAATTCCTTAGGGAATACCTCGGGATAGTCGCGTACGACTGGAAAATCTTCGATCCTCTTTTCCTTTTCCTGAGTGTTGGTGACAAGTGCTAAGATAGCGGTGTGCCCCTTTCGTAAACACTTCTGGGCTTTTAAGAACGAGATGATGCCTGTGACTTCTCCGCCTTTGTCACCATGAACGACGAGGGGTTTGCCAGAAGGACGAGGAATGCGAACCATTTTCTCTTGACAAAGGATTTCAGCCCGATGTTTGGATAACCAATCCATACCAATGACAACGTCGAAGCTTCCAAGAACGATTGGGAAAAGATCGATGCTAAAGGTCTGACCAGACAATACTAGTTTGCAGTTACTAATAACGTGTGAGGCCTCGATGTTTCTACCATTAGCTAACTCGACGATATGTTTAGAACTTAACAATGTAGGCGTACGCTTAAGCTTCTTACTAATACATAGGGATACATAGCTAGCATCAGCTCCAGAATCAAACAATATAGAAGCATAATGATCATCGAGTAGGAACTTACCCGCTACAACGTTGGGATCATTCCTAGCTTCTCCAGCACCAATCACGAAAACCCTTCCTCTTGCACCATTTCCAGCATTGTTGTTGTTTGGATGTTGTTTCCAGCCCCCTGGTTGTTATTACGGTTCTGGTTCAGTTCAGGGCAATCCCTTCGCATGTGCCCCGTTGCTCCACACTTGAAGCATCCACGGTTGTTTCCTTGCTGCAGTTGTGGTTGTTGCTGATTCTGCCTAGCTGGAAGCTGGCTCATGTAGTCTTTGGCTTCATGCCCCATCTTGTTGCATCGCTGACACTGACCTTTGCCACATGGCCCAATGTGGTGTCAGTTACACTTGTTACACTTGGGGTGGTTTCCTCGATAGCCACCATGTTGCTGAGAGCCCTTGTTGTTTTCAGTTTTCCTTTGCTGAGTTAGGGCCTGAGTGGGGTTAGCATCCTTGCTCTGATTTCCTTCCCATTTACGCTTGTTATCACCAGAAGCTCCAGCAGTAGCACTGATCCTTTTGGGCAGCTTGCCCTGTTCCACAGCCTGATCAGTGAGTTTGTGAGCAAGACGGATGACTGGCTGAATGGTAGTGAGGTTAGCTGAAGTGACCAAGCTCTGGATTTCTGGAGCCAAACCTTTGATGTATAATTCGATCCTTCGATAAGCAGGTCGGGACATGTTTGGGCAGAGAGCAGCATAGTCATTGCACTGCTTGGTGTAGGTCTCAATCTCTGATCCAACCATCTTAAGCCCGAAGTACTCGTTTTCGAGCTTGTGGATGTCATCCATGTGACAGTACTCTTCCTTGATCATGTTCTTGAAATCTTCCCACGCAGTCGCATTAGCAGTTTCCAAACCTAGCATCTGAATTTGCGCTTTCCACCATGAAAGCGCGTTTCCTTCAAGCGTACCAGTAGCAAATTTCACCCAATTAGCAGGGGGACACTCGCAGACAGCAAACACGGATTCGGCCTTCTCGATCAAGTACAGAAGACCTATGGCACCCTTAGTGCCATTGAAAAGGAGAGGCTTGCAATCCATGAAGGTCTTGAAAGTGCAAACACGTGGTTGCACAGGCGCATGCTGACCTATTGTGAGAAGCGAAGCGGATAGGTTTAGGGGTGATATGACGTTGCGGGGTAGGATCTAAACATCCTAAAATAACGAGTTTACCTCCAGGGTGAGCTGCGAAAGCAACAGCTATCGTGTTGATCAGGTTAGTGAACTGAGCCTGAGTCATGTTAACGTTTCCTCTTCCGCGTCCACTCATTGTCTTCACAACCAGAAAACATAATATGAGTGCGATATCGTAATGTAGCGAGAATGAGATAGAATAGGGAGGTGTATACATCTAACTAGGCACACTAGTACGTATAGTAGAGCATATACATAAAATAAACAAGCAAGTAAACACAAGTCCGAGCCATGAGGGCTAATACGTTGAGCCTTGCACTTGGAGTGTAGTGTCGTCGCGAGTCACGGGTTATAGTCTGGTTTTTCTCAAAAAGACTTTCTTCCTAAAACCGAGTTCACTATAACCAATGGCTCTGATACCAATCTATCACACCCTCAAAATCCACTTGCGGAGTGCCACCGCGAGGCGTGTGACATGACCAGGATCCAGCCACCAATTATACTGAGCAATTCAATTAATAATAGTAATAATATTCACCAACCACAAGGGTCCGTAAATACCATAATTAAAGTTTTAAAAGTTTTAAGTTCAAATAGCAGTCTAGGTAAATAGCGGAAGCGTAGGCAAAACAGTTCAAACAAAGTTCATAGTTTAAGTTTATTATAGAACCCAACACACGGGTTAAGACGACCACTACACATCCTCAAGCTGCAAGCTCCTGAGTCACTGGGTACCTGCAAAGCATGCAGTAGGGTATCAACATAATGTTGGCGAGTTCACGAGTTTGTCCAGTTTTTAATTCCAAAAACTTGTTTCAACAGTTAATTTACTCATTTATACCATGCCAAGGGGAGTTACCCCTTAAGTAAGCTACTAAACTGGTTTACTATACCGAATACTATGCGACCGTATGTTTCCATAGAGTGCCCCATTTGTCAATGTTCTATCATCATTGACGGTTTGCCAGAGTCTATTAGTTCACGCCCGATCCCATACACGGGCACGGTGTGAGGCTGGTGAAACCTAAATAGCACTATCAACTAATAACCCGTTCGCCTGGCCCCGGCGACTAATCGGTATTAAGTAGTAGGGACCTGAGTGATAGAGTTTCGTTTAGTATTGCTTGTTGCATCCAATATAAATAGTAATTAACTAAGGGTCCCGCATAGGGGAAGAAAAGTAGGTTTGTATCCCTTACAAGGGAATAGCGTTGTTTTAAGTTTCGTTTCCCAACCACCGGGAACGCATGCTTTAAAAGTTGTGAAATCACCTTGGGTTTCTCGGCAGACGGTTACTTGGTCAAGCACGCTGGTCACCACGTCCTAACATGGTTACTAGTATGGGTCAGGCTCGGATACAATTAAGTCACGTATATCCTACATGTATCTAACAAATAGCATACATATCATATAAGGTTATTGGGCCTGTCCTATCACACAATCAGTCAACAGTAGTATGTATCACATAGTCCAGATTAAACAGTAAAAAGCATGAACAGTCCACACACTTTGTCCCAATAACGGAGACAAGCAGCCCAGTCGAGACCAGGTGGTCTCGACTCGAGAACATGCGGTCTCGAGTCGCAACCAAGGGGTCTCGGGTTGCCAACTGAAGGTCTCGAGTGGTGCATAAATGAGTCGCAACCCCGGAGGTCTCGATTATGGTCTTGAGTCGAGATCAGGAGATCTCGAGTCGCAACCAGGCTAGTCTCGAGTTCCTTATGTGAAGTGTTCTAGGTTCCGAGTTGTTGATCCATGGCCTCGAGTCGCAACACTGCGGTCTCGACTCGCAACCACGGATGTCAGCACATGAAATCCTTCTAGAACCTTCTGCCAGCATTTGTACTATCCAATAGAATTTCATATTCATGATTTTGTGTACTGCCCAATACAATTGCACTAACATGTTATCTTGTCTAATTCCCAAATCAAACGGATCAAAACATAGCAATTTTAAATATTCATAACGTATTCAAATAGTTCATCACTAGGGTTTTTCATCATCTTATCAAAACAACTCTAGCATACATCACTGTTTCATTTAAATTAGTATGATCATGCCAAAAATCATTTTATCCTAGAATCATTTGGACACCATTCTTGTAAACAATTTCAGCCTATAACTCATAGTACAAGATCATAATCTACATTGTTTCATAGAAATACAATATCACATTCTCATTGATACTTCCAAAACATGAATCATTATTGCATATAATCTTTTATAATGAAATTTATTCACCAAGTTAGCATCTTTATCATACAAAATCATGCAAGGAGACATTTAAACTAAGCATGTGTATCATTCATCAAACAAGCATGACAATATCAAATAGTGTGAAACACTAACCGGATGGTGTTCGAGTGTGAGAGTGTTGTGAAATCAGCCGAAAGGGGGCCTCCTAGCTTAGAATACGAGCTAGAACAAGAGCTTGATTGCTACTATTGATCCGAGACAAGAGGGGAGAGTGATATTGCTAGGGTTTGTTGAGAGAGTGAAGAGAGTGTGTGAGAGTGAGTGTGAGGGAATGATGATTGAAAAGTGGCAAGGTTGGCTATCAACATGGGTTATATACTAGCCCCAAGTCAGTGCACCCTAATGGGTTCTAGAATGGGCTAAAGGGGCTGCGGCCCAACTGATGTGGGTTACTCGAGACCGGGTGGTCTCGAGTCGGGTTCTTGTGGTCTCGGTTCACCCTTACAAACATTTTCATAACTATATACCACATACACATATCTTAGTACAAGGATCACATAGCACACCAAGATAATTCACAAACTTTCATTTAATAATATACGTACACATAATGCTAATACAAGAAGGTTGCTCGGGAAAACCTAGAGTGTCACATTATCCCCAAGTTGTAAGAACTTTCGTCCCGAAAGTTAAAGTGCAGCCACTGACAAGCTAGTATGAGTGAGAACGTTTCAACGGGGTGTCACACAACTGATTCGAGATACGAGATTAGTGTTTTAAGGACTTAACTTATTCGCGTGTCCCACCTCAGAATATACTCCCGTATCCAGACTCCTATATTCAGTCTTACAGGTGAATGCACACTAATGATATCTGTAATGGGTAAATGCGAGGCCATGAGATCTCAGGCTATTGCTTCCGCAAAATCAGAGAGATGATGGCTCAACTTTAGGTGGGTTCCCTTTAGAGAATCTTTTCTTCAACAGCAAATGATTAGCATTTTTCAATGTTTCATCATTTTTTATGCTGAGGGTGGGCTTTAAGATTAAAGCAGTGCAAAGTATTATACGAGGACTAGGCTATTGCTCCTGCAAAATCAGAAGTCCAGGTATAATACCCCAGATATCATCACGTACAAAGATCTAGTATGTTAGAAATAGAAAGCCCATCAAACAAGATTTTGGGGGTTACCCATATATCCGAGAGATGTTCCCCACGAGATAAGTAAGTATTTGATATTTAGGTTTATATCTCGAAAACAATCTACTAAGCGTGTAAAAACCTACTGGCATATCATCAGTGAGACCGTTTATCACATTTAACTTTCCAATTCTTTAGCGTACTGTGATTGTCTACTGATGTACTATCATTTCTTCTTTTTACACAAAACTCATTTTTGAATTTTATCATGTTTTTTGCTTTTTCAAATTTTCTAATGTTTTTGGATTTTCTGAAAATTTCTTACTCCCCCTAAAATTCAAAACATTTAAAGAAAATTTGATAACCCGATGTAGATAGCTTTGTCTCGCCATCCATTTTCTGCTTCTCATGCTCTGTTTTGCAGAAAATATATCGTACCCCCATGATTTACAACACATTGATCTTTTACAGTTTGAAAACCGTTTTTCAATCTTGTGAAATAATCATGTTTGTTCCGCCGTGAGGGTTTCGGCATATTCAATCAACATATTTTTTTGACAAATTTAAAAACAAACATATTTTTAATTTTTCAAATTTTTGACAAAATAAAAACATATTTTTTATTTTTAAAAATTTTCAATTTTTAGGGTTTTTGAAATATTGTTTATTTATTTACAAAAACACAAACTCCCTGTTTAACAGTAGCAGGGACCAGCAGCCTCTTCTTCTCGTGCAAGGCTGCTCCGACACTCCTCTTGATGACATTCATTTTTCTTCGGAAGCACCTGCACATTCAAAGTATTCAATTACTTGAACAATTTAGCCCATGTTTGTTTGACCTTAGGCATTTCAACACAATATGCATAATTTAATTTCGGAAAATCTTTGTCATTTTGTACAAAGACTTTTTCAATTTTAGCATCATCTACCGAAGTTAATTGTTTCTTAACAGACCATGTTTGACCTTTTGGAGTTCCTCTTTTGTAAAAATGTGAATCTTTGTGAACATTTTGATTTTGAACAACAACTTTTGGTTTCCAAAACTGGTTTGGTTTTGTTGTATTGACAGTTGTTTTCCAACTTTGTGTTGTTCTAAATCTGGGTGTCACAGGTTTCCATGTTTGTTGTGAGTCAGCCTTTGACATTTTCGGCTTCCAAGTTTGCTTTGGGTCAAACTTGGTTGATTTCTGATTCACAATATCAGACTTCTTTTTCATTTCAACACCAACAGGTTTCAGATTTGGACACTTGCGAGCAAGATGTCTAATTTGATCACATTTAAAACATGTTCTCTTTGAGACATCTTTGACCTGTTGTTGTTGCTTTTTCTGAGCATAGAACTCTTCATTAGACTGTCGTCTAAATTGAAGTTCCTTCTCTTCTTCGGAACTTGTTCCATGAACAAAGTTCAATTTTGTTTGATAATTTGCCTTTTCATTTTTATTCCAACTTTGTTTCTTTTTATAACCCAACCCAGCCTTCATGTTTTTCTTTTTATAAATAGGTTTGTTATAAAAAGTTTTGTAACACTTTCCAGCAAACTTTGGAATCTCAGACTTTTTAATCTCAACCATCTTGAAAACTTTGTCAATCTTTTCTGAAATCACATTCTGAATCGGGAATACAATATCTAAGAATAATTTGTCTGATCCAATCATGGTATAAACCAATCCTTTTGAATCATCATTCAATTTTTTCTCAGATTTTGAGTTTTTCAGATATTCTTCATGAAAACTGCCTTCATTTCCATCCTGTGATTCAGATTTACCTTTTTCAATCGACTCTTCTTTCAACACAGTTTCAACGACCTTACCTACCACCTCTGAATCACTTGAATCATCAGATTTGGAATAGGTTACATCAATGTTATCTAGCAATTGATCTACCATGTTGAAAGCTTTTTTCGACCTTCTCATCATCATAAAATGCGAACTTTTCCGGTGGTGGAACTTGATGAAACTCTGAGCCAATACCTTTCTTGTTTTGCTCAGAATCTTTACCATCCGGTTTTAGATTGAAAATTCTTTCAAGCACATATGATGATGCATGATAACTATGTAACTTGTTGTTATCCTGTTCTAAATCAGCTATTTGACGCTTCAACTTAGCAACATCCTCAATATAAGAATTAACAACTTGTTGCTTTATTGAATACTGTCTCTTTAGCGTATCAGTTGTTTCAGAACAGTATCTCAGTCTAGATTGAACAAGTTTCATTTGACTTTTCACATCTTCATATGACTCTTTTGTAATGTGATAAGCCAATTTTATTGAATCATATTCCTTTTTCATTTCTTGACACGCATTTTCTTTTGAACACATTCTTCTGTCATTTTTGAAACTTTTTCTTTCAAAATCTCATTTTCTTTTTTCTAAATTCTTGCATTTTTGTGTGAGCTTTTCATCATTATCTTTCAAACTTTTTTGTTTTCTAACATCTCTTTGCATTTAATTTTGAAAATTTCTTCAATTTTATTAAATTCAAGATCTCTTGTTCTGAACTTTTCGTCTTTATCAGTACAAGCACTGCACATTTCCATGCATTTCTTGCACTGTTCAACATTTTTTATTAGGATTTCAGAATCAGAATTTACCTCGGTGATTGGCACCTCGGTGTTTGCTTCCGTCTGCTTCTGATCAGCTTCACTCTTCTTCTCATCACCAGCATCAACACCAACATCAGCATTCAACCTCTCTATCTTCACCTCTTCTTTTTCTTCTTTCTTCTTCATCTCTTCTAGACCAACCTGCTGTTCTTCATTAACAGCTTCTTTCACAACTTCTTCATTCATAACAACTTTTTTCAAATTATCAACTAAATTTTCAACATTCTTCTTCATTCTTTCTTTATCTCTCTTCCTCAAACTTGATGTCATTGCATCTCGTATGATTTTATCCAGCCTTTTCGCATATGTTTTATCTTTTGTAACATTTGAATAATATTCGACGGATCGAGGAATAACTAAAAGTACATCATCATGAATTATGTCCCTCTTGGGAACAACAGGTTCACCATCTTTGTTGACATAGCACTCTCGTTTCTTGTCCCATCTTTTATTGCTTACAGCATTTTCATACTCTTCTTGCATTTCATTAATTCTGTTTCCAGCAATGTTTCTTTCTCTGTATGTTTTCTCACTCAGAATTTCTTCTCTGGTTTTCTCCTTGATTTCAGCAACAAAAACATGATGTTTGCTCTTTGATATAGTTCTACCATGAGCTGTGAGACGATTATCAACACGATCTTCTTCTGGAAGAATCTCACTCCAATCATACCCTTCATCATCATGGATTACTGCATAAGCTCTTGACTTCTCTTTAGGATTATTTTCGGCTCTTCTTTGCTACGGTAGTAAATCGCCTTTCAATAATAATCATCATTGAAAGGTTTCTCAGTTTCGTCAACTTCAGAGTTTTTGCATTCTCTTTTGAAATGACCTTTTTGCTTACATCTGAAGCAGGTCACTTTGGATTTGTCGAATCCCAGTTTTGTTGACGGACCACCTATTGATTGCTTCCCAGTAATCTCCATATACCTCTGAGCTCTTCGAATGCAACTTGCTAGACACCAGCGTATGTCAATAAGTTCCATTTCCGCTGGGTCGATCTGGTCGTAGTCTTCCTTTGTCAGTTCAGAGTTTCCTATTTTCCCAGACACTAGACCTTCGTATGATTCTAACACAGATGCCAGAAAACTCATTTGTTTTTTTGCTGCATTGATGCTCATAGCCGGAGAATTCTTTAATTTTAGAGCGATGTTGCAGAGAACTTCTTCAGATTCTTCAGAATTTGCTTTTGAAGAAGACGAATGATATCCTAGATCGTAGCTGTAACAACTCTCATCAAAAGTCATATTTATTATTTTAATTGTCCAATAGGAAACCCTAATTGAGACACCCAAGTGATTCTGCGCAAACCCTAAAATTTTCAGAACAATCAGAATCAGGATCAGGGCCCCTAAAACTCAGGGGGGGTAAACCCTAGTTACGATTATCTTCAAATCTCGTTGTCAAAATTGAAATTTACGAATCTGTCAACTCAGCAAGGCTAGTCCCAGACGTGGCCACCCTATAGTGCTTTCGTGTCCCTTGCGCACCGTAAGGGATAAGTCTTACGGTGCGCAAGCATGTCAAATTTTCGTGTATAAATAGTGGACATTGGCAATCGATTTCTGGCACTTAAACGACGAAGAAATTCGTTACGTAGACTGAGATATCGCAGAAACACACACACGGATCACTAATTGCTGCCGCAATCAGGGTAATAACTCGATCGCTGATACGATTCAATGTCCGATTGATCAAAATATCCAATGGATGTTTAAGTGCTGCCCACATTAGGGTTTATGCTTTGTCATTCGTCGTTAATTCGATGGATGTTTAAGTATCGCACTTTGTCATTCGTTGTGAGAGTTGATCTCGTGAGTTATCGTAAATGCTGTATTGATTACTAACCCAGAATTATGTGCCTGTTATTAATTTAGGTTAAAAGGCTAATCAGTAGGCTAGGCTCTGCTCAAATTAAATCTGCAATGTGAGTCATTCTCTTTTTATCAAATTACTTTCAAAATTATGTTTATTTTTAAAGATTATAATTACAGTGATTAAGTTTATATAATCACCAAGTTACAGCCGGTATGTGGGGTTTTGTATACATTACTTGATAACCGTCACTATTGGACAACGAGTTAGCCAATGAGTGATATGACCATAGTCACAGACTCCATTGAACAATGAGGTTACCGATGGATGTTCGAGTGACAAATACTGTGGGTAGTTGGTTTGATATCTGGAAACATTGTAATCTCTCTTAATACTGTAAATTATAACAAACGAGTCGTTTTAGTAAAATGAATGATTCACTCAGTATTTCCCGCTGACAAAACCTTTTTCAAACATGTTTCAGGTGATTTGTTGTGATCCAGGAAAAGTGCCGAGAAGCACTAAAAGCTTAAGGAAGTGGCTCAGTATGAAATAAAGAAACATGTTTTGTAAAATAAAAGATTTCATCGTGAAATCTCAACATTGTAAATTACCGGGTTTTATCCCGAGTTGTGAAATAAAATAATCGGGAAATATTTTGCATTCTAAAAAGATCCTGAAGAAACTTCCGCTGTAAATTAAATACCACGGGATTTCTGTCCCGTGGCTCCTGAAACGGGTCAAACCGGGTCGGGGGCGTGACAGAAAAAAAAGTGGTATCAGAGCCACTGATTTAAGCCTATTAAGTATTTAGAAAATACTTAAATTTTTCTAACTGTCATTCTGTGATTATGTGTTTTATTATCTGGCTAATTGTGTACAGTATGGGCAGATCTTTATATGCTAGCCAATGTAGCAATTAATGCAAATCCTTAAATAATTTGACCCAAGTTTTAGCACCCAGATTACATACAGTCTAGAAACCTTACCCAGTAAATAAATAAGTAAACCTTAGTGTGTTTTAATTTTCAGTTGTTTTGGTAGTTACTCAGTATGAAATAATATTTAAAAGTTTTTCTATAAAAATTTTGTTATGATTTTTAACTTAGTAATTGTGTGTATTTTGCTAAACAGCATGAGTGACTTGTCTGACGCCCTTCAGAATTTAAATCTCTATCCAGTAAGAATAGAGGTTTCTAGAGATTTCAATAGGTATATACCAGACATAGAAGAACCTATAGAATTCAACGCTTTACCTCTCGAGAAACCCAAGCCTAAGAAAATGGAAATTGGGGAAAGCTCTAGGCAAATTGAGGGGTTACCATCTCAGGAAGAGCTAGATTTTATATTGGCAAGCTATAATACTATTAAGCCTGTTAATGAAAATGTTTTTATTCACTCTCTTGAAACACAACTACCAATGAACTTAGAATCAGCTATTCCAAACCCTTCAATCCACTCGCAACCTTTAGGAATAGACGAATGGTTGACTAATGAAATACAGTTCCAAAACAATCCCTATAAGCTTTTTCCTCAGTTCGATCCAGAACCTTCACCAAATCCACCATTGAGTAACAAGAATATGGCTGAACTCCGCCATTTTGGCAAAGAATTAATGGATGCTGGGAATAGGATCCAAGAGATTGGGGGACAGATCTCCTGGAAATACGATGAGAGGGAACGCCGTTACTAGAATATCATCTAACAAAGGATAGGGGATTTATGGAACTGTGGTTGTGTAATAGTAATAGTAAAAAAAATCAGTCTGTAAAATAACTACAAATAAAACTTTGTAAGATAATAGTATGTATTGATGCATACTATAAAATATAAAAATAGGAATCGAGAAATCGATAGTTTTGGCTATATGTGTATTGTGAAATTTGTATGATGATTTTATGTATAATTGTTATTTATCGGATACTAATAAAATATATATATATATATATATATATATTAATTATCAGATGGAAAACACTAATAATGAACCAGTTAATGAGGTTAACCAATCTGAGCAACATCCAGGGGATCAATATATGACTAGGCAAGATATAGAAAATATCGTTGCTCAAGGGATAGCTAATGCTATTCCCGCAGTAGTAGCTGTTGTCCAGAAACCTGTTGAACCTCAACAAATCATTCCTAGCAAACGCATTTCTGAAGATAACTTCAGTAATAGCGTAAATGGAGGTGGTAATAATCACGATGATAATCCACGGCAAGCTCCGCTCCTTAAGAAAATGAAAGCTGCAACGCCTGGTTGCACTTACAAAGGATTTCTAGCTTGTAAACCCACTGAGTTTGCAGGCAATGAAGGAGCGACTGCGGCACTACGTTGGTTAGAGAAAATAGAGGCAGTAATTGCCATAAGTAAATGTGCTCAGGATGATCAGGTCATGTACGCGTCAAATCTTTTTAAAGAAGGGGCGCTAGAATGGTGGAACACGGTGTTACAAGCAAAAGGAAGAATGATGGCGTACGCTATGAATTGGGAAGAATTTAAGAGTCTTATAGAAAGAAATTTCTGTCCCGAATATGAAAAAGATCAAATGGAAAATAAATTCTTAAACCATAGAATGATGGGTATAGATTGTCGCGGTTATACTTCGACATTCTTTGAATATGCTAGAGTGGTACCAACACTGGCTTCGCCAGAACCGGTACTCATTTCTCGCTACATTTGGGGACTGATTAGTGAAATCCGTAACATCGTTAAAGCTGGGAGACCTGGCACTATTGACGATGTTGTGGAATTAGCTAATACCCTAACTGATGAACCGGTACGCACGCAAGATGAAAACAGGAAAAAGGAACTGGCTCAGAAAATTACCCAAGGATTTCGTACGGGTAATAATAACAGCTTCAAAAGAGGAGGAACAGGGCAATCTTCAAATCCGCCGTTTTGCAGGAATTGCAGAAAGAAACATTTTAGAAGATGTAGTGTAACCTGCAATTTTTGTAAAATGGTAGGACATCGTGAAGAAAACTGCAGAAAGAAAACAAGAGTCTGCTATAATTGTGGAGAAACAGGACATTTTAAGCCAGAATGCCCTAAATTGGTCAAACCAGCAGACAACAAAGCCAAGACAGCCGAAGGAGCTACTAAGAAAAATGTTCGAGCCTTTCAGTTAACTACTCAGGAAGCCGAGATGATTCCTGATGTGATAGCCGGTACGTTCTTAGTTCACAATGTGAGACCTGTGTCACTTCAACCATCAAACAAATGCCAAACCAATGAAATATTGTATTTCATACTTGGGATTTGTAAAAATATGTGTATCGTTTGCACATATCAACTCTTGTTCGATTTTAAGCTTTAAATCGCTTTCTGGAGGGTTATACGCGCTCTGATGCGTAAATATAACCAGTTTAATCCAACGAACACTCCGGAATAATGAAATAGGCTTAACATACCTTAAATAACCTTTACATAACTTAGAAATAAGTTTTAAAGGCTTTGGTATGGCAAAAACAAATTAATTCGCTTATAGGGACTAAACTTGACAAACTGCGAAAGTATGCCAATTTGAACGGTAACGAACATTACGGAACATGACCATAAGTTAAACACACCTTAAATATCCTTTATATAGCTTAGAAATAGGCTTTGAGGGGTTCGGTGTGCTAAAATAAACTTTTGGGTCATTCAGGGACTAAAAGCGTCAAAAAGTGCACAAGTTTGCACTTTCGCGCATATCTTACGTTCTGAATACATCTGGACCTACAAAAATTTATGTAAGCATTATAATATTATGCTTTAGTGTTTGGCTTGTCAAAAATCCATTCGTCGCGCAATTTGGACCGTTTTTGCGTTCGTTACGACTCCCGTCGTAATTAACCGAACAACGCAACCGTACGGCCAAACGAACCGACATCCGAGATATTTTTGAGCATGTTTTGAGTTCCCTATACTTTAACTTCATTTTATAGCCTTGAAATGAGGTTAACGGGGTTCAAACGCATCGAAAATAGCTTAAACGGGCTGCAGGGACCATTTCTGCCATTTTTGAAACTTTTCTGAATATGGCACATGCTAGCGTAGCGCGAGCACTTCATGCCTTACCAGTGGCGCTACGCGAGCACCTCATCTGGGCAGAAACTTGGCAGAAACATCGAATCTGGTCCGTTCCACTTGTTGCACATGGTTTTGGGGAATCTATGGGCTGGTATTGAGTGCACATGGTATTACAAAACCATGTGTGCACATGTATGGCCAAGATCAAAGCACGGTTTCCAAGAAACGATCTTAACGGCTCTACGAATCCTATAAATACCCCCTTGCCTTCATTTGTAAAACCCACAAGAATCTTGATTTGAGAAGCTCTAAGTTGAAACCATTGTTTCATACCTGAGCTACTTGGATCGAGATTAGCATTCGGGGACCCTTTGTAAGTGTTCCTTCGTTCTTTTATTGCTTTCTGAGTCTGAAAGTCAAACTTTGTTTGACTTTCTGCATTGACCAGTTTATGGTCAATGTTACCACGTTGTCTAGGCTCAGTGACGAGCCGTAGTTTCGGTCAAAATGCGCATTCGTGCGTATTTTGTAACCAAACTACTCTTAGGTATCAAAACCGTTTGTTTTGATACCAAACTGGTTTTCAAACTTAGTTAAGCATGTTTTAACATGCTTAGCTCGTCACTTTTAGTTTTGTGCTTGTCTAGGGTCGTAAGGGTAAGCGATCTAATAAATCGCTTATACCTTCGAACCCGACCCATTTTCGTCGATCATTAGGATCCGACCAAATACTTTAGGACCATAGCATATAGGGAATAACCTTCCGAGGTTATACCCTATGGTCACATCGTTTGAGTAGTTGTATGATAGGTAGTTTATATGCCTTAGGTAAATTACCAGAATACCCTTTTCATGTATAATTGGTAATTAAGCATATGTAACCTAAAATTTTGTCACATAACTGATTATGTAACATGTTTAGGCATATAACACTTGTCATAGGGCTAGTTAGACGTCTCGAGTGCGCTTTTGCGCGCACGACGCGTTAAAGTAGCATAAACTACCTTAATGGGTCGTAATGGGTCATAAGCACTTAGGATAGGTTTCATTTAGTATGTAGGCTTTGATAAACCATATTACACGAGTCTCCACACTCGTTTGGTTTACGAACCCTCATTCTATCCGATCCTCCAATTTAGGTCCGGTTTATTAACATAGTTACCTATATTAGGTGCCGTTTGATATCCGTGATCTCTAGCATTGCTTGGTGGTTATCTTAGGACTTCTGAGCAATCTCAAGTGAGTACATAGACCCCTCTTTTACCGTTTTCAAACGTTTTGGGGTGGAACACATGTGCCTACTTGTTACTTTCATGCTTTCACATCATATACCTGCTATGTTCATTAGTACATTTATAGTACATGATTTCATTACATCTTATGCTATGTATGCCCATTGTGTGGGTACGTAGTACATTGCCTTACATTACATGCTATGTATGCCCATTGTGTGCGTACTTAGTACATTGCCTTACATTACATACTATGTATGCCCATTGTGTGCGTACTTAGTACATTGTTTTACATTACATCTTATGCTATGTATGCCCATTGTGTGCGTACTTAGTACATTGCCTTACATTACATGCTATGTATGCCCATTGTGTGCGTACTTGGTACATTGTTTTACATTACATTTTATGCCATGTATGCCCATTGTGTGCGTACTTAGTACATTGTTATACATTACACTTTATGCTATGTATGCCTTTTGTTACATACTTAGCACATTTGTTATTCATCACATGCTTACATTTTGGATACACATTACATGATTTACATTAGACATGAACATTTTACTTTTGTAGTTTGGTTTGAGTAAGTGATTAAGTAACGAGGCGTGTGTAATATGATACAAGCATGGTGGATACGCCGCTGATACTTCCTATATATAAGTGTTTGTATGGTATTACATGTCGTAGCGTTATTTGAATCATTTCAGTTTGAGACATATAACATTTTATACAAATAACATACTTTTCACAAGACATTGATTTACAAACAACTGATCTTATACAAACTCATTTTACATGGTTATTCATTTAACCTTACATTTATTTATACATATCATCTGATCTTATCGTTTTTTTTAAATGATTTACAAGACAAAGCAAATTACAAGGTTCATGACTAAACATTTTCTCAAACATAAGTCATGAATTCTGTTTTCACAAAACCTATGTATCTCACAGGCATTTTTATGCTGACGTACCTATTTTCACATGTGTTTTCAGGAGATGATGCATAGGACTTATCAAGACATACTTAGGCGGACCTGTGCCTTAGCGACTTAAAACGAGACAAGAACTAGTTAATTTATGTTATGTACTCTTTGGTTCTTGTTTAAAACAATGTAAACTCTCATTTTGATTAATAAAACGAAACTTCAATTGCCATGGATTTGAAACAATTAATTCTGTTACAACACTCCCCGACGTTTTCGCCACGTTTTGTATGTTCTACGTGGTCGGGGTGTGACAGAAAAGATGGTATCAGAGCCAATGGTTATAGGGAATTAGGTTATTAGTAATACTTTGACCTAGTCTATAACCTTCTTAGGACCCTAACGCGAGTTTACTTGCGTTTAGTCATAAAACAATACCGTCACCTATCCTTAGGCGACAATCACAACAAGAACATAAATTTCAAAACCGCTTTGAAAACTAATCATCTGTTCTAGGATGATTGATTACTAGGTTTTGAACCTTCTATTGTAAGGTTTTGAACCCTCTGTTATAAGGTTTTGAACCCTTTGAGTTTTCAAAATCTCGTCAAAGTTTTTGGTCCAAAATAATGTGAACGCGTGCAAACTGGAAGAGTGAATGCCTGTACCCTGAGTTTTCTGTCTAAGGCTAGAGTGTTCGTACAAATCCACATAATCGGACCAGTCACTCTTACTTGGGAACTCTTGGGGTGAGTGTCCACTTATAGGCGAGCATGTCTTTGCGATACATTATGAGGATCTATTTGCTTTGACTCAGCCTTTGTGTTGTTTGTTTGCTTCATGGTTCAAACAAATGACCATCACCCATGATTTTGGTCGGTAATTGTAACATCCTATTCTTACCCAATGCCATTTCATTTTTTTTCTCTCTTGTTTCTCCTTTTAGAATGCTTCCACGACGCGAAAATCCGGTATCTATTGAAGATCTGGCAGCTGTCATTACACAGCAAATAACTGCTGCAATTCCGAACATCGTTGCCCAATGTCACCAAGCTCTCAACAACAATAATGCCCTCTGCAACTTCAAGACGTTCAACTCGGCTAAGACATCAAAGTTTTCTGGGTCTCAAGGAGCGACTGCACTTCTGCAATGGTTCGAGAGTCTAGAGAGCACCTTCAGGCATGTTCAATGTCCAAACGAGCGAAAGGTAGATTTCGCATCTAGTGTCTTTGAGAAACGAGCTTTGACATGGTGGAACGGTGTGGTGAGAGATAGGGGTGCCGAAGTGGCACTGGCCCAAACTTAGGAAGAACTTCGAGCACTGATGATGAAGGAATTCTGTCCTCATCACGAGATCAGGGCATTGGAAAGGGAATTCGACGATCTTAAGCAAGACAGCGGTGAACATCGAGCATACACTGATCGATATGAGGAGCTGAGCCTGTTGTGCCCTACCATGGTTACGCCTTTGGATAAGGCGATCGAGAAATACATTGATGGTCTCCCTGACTCAGTTCAGGACATTGTTACTGGTAGTAACCCCACTACGGTTAGGCAGACCATTGAGCTATCTGCAACCTTGACTGAATCTCAGATCAGAAAGCATAAACTTTTTCGAAAGGGTGACAAGAAGCCAATCGAGGAATCAAAGACCATGGATGAACAGACTGGATCCCCTGAGAAGTCTAAGAAGCGTAAGGCTTCGCAGAATTTTACGATTGCTGCTCAACCCAACCAACCAACTCAACCTCCTGTAAAGAAACCTTATGCCGGTACTGCACCGATATGCGACAAATGTAATGCACACCACTTAGCTCACCTACAGTGTCGTTTATGTGCATCATGTGGGCGACTCGGTCACCTGGCAAATGCTTGTCGATTTACCCCAAACCAAGGTGGTCCAAACCAACCTCAAGTAAATCCTGCTCAAGCTCGTCTTCCACTAGGTCCTTGCTTCAACTGTGGCGAGATGGGCCATTTCCGAAGAAATTGCCCAAAGCTTGCTAATGTGAATCCAGCGCAGGGATGAGCATCGGACCGACTAGAAGACAATGTGTTTAGAAATAATCAAGCCTTATGTATTATTTTCTTTTGTAGTCAAGGTCCATGAAACAGTTGTTGTTGTTTATAAATAAATCTTTTCATTTTACATTGCAATGTACAAATGTGATGGCATGTATAAACAACGTATCCTCTACAATACCGACAATCAAGGAACCGTATTCCTTGAAGAACAGACTACCCCGTAATTTCTTCCATTTTATTATCTCTTGCGTTTTCCACGAAAATCCAAAGTACCCGTTTCTTCCAAGGAAACGAAGTACAAGGCGCAAGTTACAACTCTGTACGAATACCCAAAGTACCACTATAAATTCTTAATAGGGTACCTAAGGGTATTTCCGTATATTCAAAAATTATTGTACCTTAATTCGAATATTGCGTTTTCTTGAAAACGAAATCGAATTTTTGGAAGATCTTTCTATCTTCATAGTTAGATTCTTGCTAATGTTTAAAGTACCAAATGAAATCCATGAAATGGATTCCTAGTGTGCTTTAAATGCATGTACGTAATTAACAAAACAAAACTTACAAATTAAAGATCTAGATAAACAATTTTGTGGTTATGTGACTATGTGTTTATGCATCTTGTCTTTCCTTTTATGCATTTTGTGTTTTTGTATACACTGGATATTCGCTATCCAAATCCTCGTAGAATCTTTCATACCTTAGTATGAGGGATTCGTAGTAGGATATTCAAAAAGGTACTATCTTAAATCCTTAATGGACTTCTACGTTGTAGTTAAGTCCCTTGGATTATAAAGTACTATTCCAAAGTTTAAGGACAACATGTGTTGATATAGTTGAAGAGATTGGTTCGACAATCTAGTTAAAGACATCCTACGTCGATGTAGTTAAATATTCCTCTTGGGTAGTTTAGTTGAAGAGATTGGTTCGACAATCTAGTTAAAGACATCCTACGTCGATGTAGTTAAATATTCCTCTTGGGTAGTTTAGTTGAAGAGATTGGTTCGACAATCTAGTTAAAGACATCCTACGTCGATGTAGTTAAATATTTCTCTTGGGTAGTTTAGCTGAAGAGATTGTTCGTTGATCTAATCCTTTGGTGACCTAGTTAAAGAGACTCTATTGCAGTCAAGTTAAATCACCACAGGATTATTCGTTTGATTTTTTCCCATACGCATTATGAAATGAACTGTGCGGACTGTGCAAGGAAGTACGTAATTATGGAGGCCTACATAATTATGGAATTCAGTGCACAGAAACCACAGGAAGTTTTATCATGTGTAAGGACCAATAGTGACAAGAGTAATGATACGGGAGAAGTCTTGGACTTTGACCGATGACATTTTATCTTACATTTCCCAATCGTGAATTCAAGTTTCCTATGATAAGTCTTCATGGGAAACGTTCTCCTATCCATAGTTTGAAACTCCATGTTTTGCTGCTACAAGGACTTCACTTTGAGGGATTGACAATTTCGCTAAGAACCCTATCATGGCCCAGAGTTCTACTTAGGGTTCAAGGGGTTCATTCAAAGCGAAAACATCACCGTCGTCCTCACAAGTTTCTCCTAAAATTAAATTTCGGGACGAAATTTACTAAAGTAGGGGAGACTGTGACACCTGTGTCACTTCAACCATCAAACAAATGCCAAACCAATGAAATATTGTATTTCATACTTGGTATTTGTAAAAATATGTGTATCGTTTGCACATATCAACTCTTGTTCGATTTTAAGCTTTAAATCGCTTTCTGGAGGGTTATACGCGCTCTGATGCGTAAATATAACCTGTTTAATCCAACGAATACTCCGGAATAGTGAAATAGGCTTAACATACCTTAAATAACCTTTACATAACTTAGAAATAAGTTTTAAAGGCTTTGGTATGACAAAAACAAGTTAATTCGCTTATAGGGACTAAACTTGACAAACTGCGAAAGTATGCCAATTTGAACGGTAACGAACATTCCAGAACATGACCATAAGTTAAACACACCTTAAATATCCTTTATATAGCTTAGAAATAGGCTTTGAGGGGTTCGGTGTGCTAAAATAAACTTTTGGGTCATTCAGGGACTAAAAGCGTCAAAAAGTGCACAAGTTTGCACTTTCGCGCATATCTTACGTTCTGAATACATCCGGACCTCCAAAAATTTATGTAAGCATTATAATATTATGCTTTAGTGTTTGGCTTGTCAAAAATCCATTCATCGCGCAATTTGGACCGTTTTTGCGTTCGTTACGACTCCCGTCGTAATTAACCGAACAACGCAACTGTACGGCCAAACGAACCGACATCCGAGATATTTTTGAGCATGTTTTGAGTTCCCTATACTTTAACTTCATTTTAGAGCCTTGAAATGAGGTTAACGGGGTTCAAACGCATCGAAAATAGCTTAAACGGGCTGCAGGGACCATTTCTGCCATTTTTTAAACTTTTCTGAATATGGCACATGCTAGCGTAGCGCGAGCACTTCATGCCTTACCAGTGGCGCTACGCGAGCACCTCATCTGGGCAGAAACTTGGCAGAAACATCGAATCTGGTCCGTTCCACTTGTTGCACATGGTTTTGGGGAATCTATGGGCTGGTATTGAGTGCACATGGTATTACAAAACCATGTGTGCACATGTATGGCCAAGATCAAAGCACGGTTTCCAAGAAACGATCTTAACGGCTCTACGAATCCTATAAATACCCCCTTTCCTTCATTTGTAAAACCCACAACAATCTTGATTTGAGAAGCTCTAAGTTGAAACCATTGTTTCATACCTGAGCTACTTGGATCGAGATTAGCATTCGGGGACCCTTTGTAAGTGTTCCTTCGTTCTTTTATTGCTTTCCGAGTCCCAAAGTCAAACTTTGTTTGACTTTCTGCATTGACCAGTTTATGGTCAATGCGAAGTTCGTTTGAACTTCGCAACGTGAGCGTAATCACGATGGTTATAGTCCCTTGTGACTATGCCTACTGATTACCACGTTGTCTAGGCTCAGTGACGAGCCGTAGTTTCGGTCAAAATGCGCATTCGTGCGTATTTTGTAACCAAACTACTCTTAGGTATCAAAACCGTTTGTTTTGATACCAAACTTGTTTTCAAACTTAGTTAAGCATGTTTTAACATGCTTAGCTCGTCACTTTTAGTTTTGTGCTTGTCTAGGGTCGTAAGGGTAAGCGATCTAATAAATCGCTTATACCTTCGAACCCGACCCATTTTGGTCGATCATTAGGATCCGACCAAATACTTTAGGACCATAGCATATAGGGAATAACCTTCCAAGGTTATACCCTATGGTCACATCGTTTGAGTAGTTGTATGATAGGTAGTTTATATGCCTTAGGTAAATTACCAGAATACCCTTTTCATGTATAATTGGTAATTAAGCATATGTAACCTAAACTTTTGTCACATAACTGAATATGTAACATGTTTAGGCATATAACACTTGTCATAGGGCTAGTTAGACGTCTCGAGTGCGCTTTTGCACGCACGACGCGTTAAAGTAGCATAAACTACCTTAATGGGTCGTAATGGGTCATAAGCACTTAGGATAGGTTTCATTTAGTATGTAGGCTTTGATAAACCATATTACACGAGTCTCCACACTCGTTTGGTTTACGAACCCTCATTCTATCCGATCCTCCGATTTAGGTCCGGTTTATTAACATAGTTACCTATATTAGGTGCCGTTTGATATCCGTGATCTCTAGCATTGCTTGGTGGTTATCTTAGGACTTCTGAGCAATCTCAAGTGAGTACATAGACCCCTCTTTTACCGTTTTCAAACGTTTTGGGGTGGAACACATGTGCCTACTTGTTACTTTCATGCTTTCACATCATATACCTGATATGTTCATTAGTACATTTATAGTACATGATTTCATTACATCTTATGCTATGTATGCCCATTGTGTGCGTACGTAGTACATTGCCTTCATTACATGCTATGTATGCCCATTGTGTGCGTACTTAGTACATTGCCTTACATTGCATACTATGTATGCCCATTGTGTGCGTACTTAGTACATTGTTTTACATTACATCTTATGCTATGTATGCCCATTGTGTGCGTACTTAGTACATTGCCTTACATTACATGCTATGTATGCCCATTGTGTGCGTACTTGGTACATTGTTTTACATTACATTTTATGCCATGTATGCCCATTGTGTGCGTACTTAGTACATTGTTATACATTACACTTTATGCTATGTATGTCTTTTGTTACATACTTAGCACATTTGTTATTCATCACATGCTTACATTTTGGATACACATTACATGATTTACATTAGACATGAACATTTTACTTTGGTAGTTTGGTTTGAGTAAGTGATTAAGTAACGAGGCGTGTGTAATATGATACAAGCATGGTGGATACGCCGCTGGTACTTCCTATATATAAGTGTTTGTATGGTATTACATGTCGTAGCGTTATTTGAATCATTTCAGTTTGAGACATATAACATTTTATACAAATAACATACTTTTCACAAGACATTGATTTACAAACAACTGATCTTATACAAACTCATTTTACATGGTTATTCATTTAACCTTACATTTATTTATACATATCATCTGATCGTATCGTTTTTTTTAAATGATTTACAAGACAAAGCAAATTACAAGGTTCATGACTAAACATTTTCTCAAACATAAGTCATGAATTCTGTTTTCACAAAACCTATGTATCTCACAGGCATTTTTATGCTGACGTACCTATTTTCACATGTGTTTTCAGGAGATGATGCATAGGACTTATCAAGACATACTTAGGCGGACCTGTGCCTTAGTGACTTAAAACGAGACAAGAACTAGTTAATTTATGTTATGTACTCTTTGGTTCTTGTTTAAAACAATGTAAACTCTCATTTTGATTAATAAAACGAAACTTCAATTGCCATGGATTTGAAACAATTAATTCTGTTACAACACTCCCCGACGTTTCCGCCACGTTTTGTATGTTCTACGTGGTCGGGGTGTGACACACAACATTTATGCCAAAGCATTATTTGACTCTGGTGCAAACCAAAGTTTTATTAATACTTCATTCTGCCAAGCTCTTAATATACCCTTAATCAACATTAGGCAGATTTTTACAGTCGAAACGGCTGATGGAAATTCAGTTAAAATAGATAAGGTTTTGCAAAATGTAGAAATAGGACTTTCAGGTCATAAATTCTTTGCAAACCTATTACCTATGAAATTAGCTGAATTTGATATTGTGTTAGGAATGGATTGGTTAGTAGCCAACCATGCTCGAATTCTTTGTGATAAGAATTCCATAGAAATTCAGGCAACCACTGGAGAAGTCATTTTGATTACAGGAGATAAACCACGTAAACCCATGAAGTTCATATCAGTAATGAAAGTTGCTAGTTATGAACGAAAGCAAGGAATAGTATATATGATTTCAGTAATCATTAGTACTAAGGGCAAAGAACTTAAGGAAATTTCTGTAGTCTCAGAATACCCAGATGTATTCCCAGAAGAGTTACCAGGATTACCTCCAGATAGGGAGGTAGAATTTAGGATTCATCTAATTCCTGGAACTACACCGATAGCTAAGGCACCTTATCGGTTAGCTCCTAACCGAAATGTTAGAACTGAAAACACAATTAGATGAATTACTAAGTAAAGGATTCATACAACCTAGCTCATCCCCTTGGGGAGCTCCAGTGTTGTTTGTAAAGAAGAAGGATGGTTCGATGAGAATGTGTATTGATTATAGAGAATTGAATAAGGTTACTATTAAGAATCGATACCCATTACCTAGGATTGATGATCTATTCGATCAACTTCAAGGAGCTAGGTATTTTTCTAAGATAGATTTACGCTCTGGATATCATCAATTGAAGGTACAAGAAGAAGACATACCTAAGACTGCTTTCAGAACTAGGTATGGTCATTACGAGTTTACAGTCATGCCCTTCGGGTTAACGAATGCACCTGCAGCATTCATGGACATGATGAATAGAATTTGTAAACCGTATTTGGATAAATTTGTAATTGTCTTTATAGACGATATACTTATTTATTCCAAAAGTCAGGACGAACATTGTCAGCATTTGCATGTACTCTTAACTTTGTTAAGAAAAGAAAAGTTGTATGCCAAATTCTCAAAATGTGAATTTTGGTTGCAAGAAGTGCAATTTTTAGGACACATGGTGAATCACGAAGGTATTCATGTAGATCCTGCTAAGATAGAAGCAATTACCAAATGGAAGGTTCCGCAATCCGCAATGGAAATTAGAAGTTTTATAGGTTTAGCTGGATATTATAGACGGTTTATTAAGGATTTTTCCAAGATAGTTGTACCATTAACTAAGCTAACCTGTAAAGCAGTTAAGTTTGAATGGGGACCTAAGCAAGAAGAAGCCTTTAGAATCTTAAAACAGAAATTAACAAATGCTCCAATCTTAGCTTTACCAGAAGGAACTGAAGATTTTGAAGTATATTGTGATGCTTGAAAACTAGGATTAGGATGTGTGCTAATGTAACGCAAGAAGGTAATTGCATATGCCTCAAGACAATTGAAAAATCACGAGGAAAATTATACGACTCATGACTTAGAGTTAGGAGCCGTAATTTTTGCCCTTAAGATTTGGAGACATTATCTGTATGGAAGTAAATTTACTATCTATACAGATCATAAGAGTTTAAGATATATATTTGGGCAAAAAGAGTTAAACATGAGGCAAAGGAGGTGGATGGAAATTTTAAGTGACTACGACTGTGATATTCAATATCATGAAGGAAAGGAAAATGTAGTTGCAGACGCCTTAAGTCGTAAGTACCATGAGAAACAACGACGGGTTCGTGCTCTCAGATTAAATCTATAGTTAGATTTAATGGAACAAATAAAGAATGTCCAGGAAACAGCAATCAAGGATGATGCTGAAGGAATGAAGGGACGAATAAAAGAATTAGAACAAGGAGCTGATGGAATTTGGAGATTCCACAAAAGTAGAATTTGGGTACCTAAGCATGGGGAATTAAGAAATAAGATTTTAGAAGAAGCTCATAAATCTAGGTATACCATACACCCTGGAAACAATAAGATGCACCAAGATTTAAGAAAGAATTTCTGGTGGATAGGCATGAAGAAGGATATAGCTAGATATGTTTCTAAGTGTCTTACTTGTTCACAAGTTAAGGCTGAACATCAGAAACCTTCAGGTTTACTACAACAACTAGAAATGCCTGTATGGAAATGGGAACTCATAACAATGGATTTTGTTACTAAGTTACCTAAAACCAGAAAAGGTAATGATGCGATTTGGGTAATTGTGAATCGATTAACCAAATCAGCTCACTTTCTGCCAATGAAAGAAACCTTTAGCATGGAAAGATTGGCAAAGTTGTATGTAGATGAAGTCGTATCTCTACATGGAGTTCCACTCTCCATTGTATCAGATAGAGATAGTCGTTTCACTTCTCATTTCTGGAAAAGTTTCCAAGAAGCAATGGGAACTCGACTAAACCTAAGTACTGCATATCATCCTCAAACGGACAGGCAAAGTGAAAGAACAATCCAAACTCTAGAAGACATGCTTAGAGCATGTGTAATAGATTTTGGTGGAAATTGGGATGATCACTTACCATTAATTGAATTCTCCTATAACAATAGTTATCATTCAAGTATTGAAACTGCCCCATTTGAAGCACTGTATGGAAGAAAGTGCAGAACTCCAGTTTGTTGGGCAGAAATAGGAGAAAGTCAATTGTCAGGTCCTGAAATAGTGCAAGAAACGACCGACAAGATTACTCAAATCAAGGAAAGGCTAAAGACGGCTCGAGATCGTCAGAAGAGTTATGCAGACAATAGATGCAAGCCGTTAGAATTCCAAGTTGGAGACAGAGTACTGTTGAAAGTTTCCCCTTGGAAAGGAGTTGTTAGATTCGGTAAGAAAGGAAAGTTAAGTCCAAGATATGTAGGACCATTTCCAGTGATCCAACGTATAGGACCAGTTGCTTATCGTTTACAACTACCAGAAGAGTTAGCTGGAGTACATGATGTATTTCATGTATCCAATCTCAAGAAATGTCTATCAGACGAATCTTTGGTAGTACCTCTCCAAGATATAGAGGTAAACGAAAAGTTAAAATTTGTTGAGAAACCTCTTCAGATAGAAGATCGAAAGGTGAAATTTCTCAAGCACAAACGACTAGTGCTAGTTAAAGTAAAGTGGGATTCAAAGAGAGGACCCGAATACACTTGGGAACTGGAATCAGAAATGAAGCGAAAGTATCCTCAATTATTCCAGTAAATCTCGAGGACGAGATTTTTATTAAGGTGGGGAGAATGTAACAACTCTCATCAAAAGTCATATTTATTATTTTAATTGTCCAATAGGAAACCCTAATTGAGACACCCAAGTGATTCTGCGCAAACCCTAAAATTTTCAGAACAATCAGAATCAGGATCAGGGCCCCTAAAACTCAGGGGGGGTAAACCCTAGTTACGATTATCTTCAAATCTCGTTGTCAAAATGGAAATTTACGAATCTGTCAACTCAGCAAGGCTAGTCCCAGACGTGGCCACCCTATAGTGCTTTCGTGTCCCTTGCGCTCCGTAAGGGATAAGTCTTACGGTGCGCAAGCATGTCAAATTTTCGTGTATAAATAGTGGACATTGGCAATCGATTTCTGGCACTAAAACGACGAAGAAATTCCTTACGTAGACTGAGATATCGCAGAAACACACACACGGATCACTAATTGCTGCCGCAATCAGGGTAATAACTCGATCGCTGATACGATTATATGTCCGATTGATCAAAATATCCAATGGATGTTTAAGTGCTGCCCACATTAGGGTTTATGCTTTGTTATTCGTCGTTAATTCGATGGATGTTTAAGTATCGCACTTTGTCATTCGTTGTGAGAGTTGATCTCGTGAGTTATCGTAAATGCTGTATTGATTACTAACCCAGAATTGTGTGCCTGTTATTAATTTAGGTTAAAAAGGATAATCAGTAGGCTAGGCTCTGCTCAAATTAAATCTGCAATGTGAGTCATTCTCTTTTTATCAAATTACTTTCAAAATTATGTTTATTTTTAAAGATTATAATTACAGTGATTAAGTTTATGTAATCACCAAGTTACAACCGGTATGTGGGGTTTTGTATACATTACTTGATAACCGTCACTATTGGACAACGAGTTAGTCAATGAGTGATATGACCATAGTCACAGACTCCATTGAACAATGAGGTTACCGATGGATGTTCGAGTGACAAATACTGTGGGTAGTTGGTTTGATATCTGGAAACATTGTAATCTCTCTTAATACTGTAAATTATAACAAACGAGTCGTTTTAGTAAAATGAATGATTCACTCAGTATTTCCCGCTGACAAAACCTTTTTCAAACATGTTTCAGGTGATTTGTTGTGATCCAGGAAAAGTGCCGAGAAGCACTAAAAGCTTAAGGAAGTGGCTCAGTATGAAATAAAGAAACATCTTTTGTAAAATAAAAGATTTCTTCGTGAAATCTCAAGATTGTAAATTACCGGGTTTCATCCCGAATTGTGAAATAAAATAATCGGGAAATATTTTGCATTCTAAAAAGATCCTGAAGAAACTTCCGCTGTAAATTAAATACCACGGGATTTCTGTCCCACGGCTCCTGAAACGGGTCAAACCGGGTCGGGGGCCGTGACAGTAGCTTGATGAGCTTTTCTGTGGTTCTTTGGACTTTTCAACGCTGAATCCATTATTTGGTGATTCACCAACTTTCACCAAAGGTACATTGCCCTTGTAGTAAAGACCGACATTCTGATGATGTGAAGAGCTACTCATCTTGCTTTGCTTTTGTAGCTCAAGCTCATGACTTTCTATTTTTTCTATCAAGACATCAAGAGAAATTGTATCATATAACACATCATTTTTCAAAATGAACACAAACGTTTGCCACTGATCAGCTCGTGGTAACGCTTCTATGATTTTATCGATTATTTCTTCTCGAGTTTTAACAATTCCAAAACGATTAAGTTCAATTTTTAAATGGCCAAATCTTTCTATCATTTGTCGAACTGATTCACCTTTCAAGCTATCAAACAAATCAAATTCTTTCTTTAATAAAGCAATTTTATTTTTCTTGATTTGTTTACCCCCCTCAGCTTTAATCCGTAAAGCTTCCCAAACAGATTTTGATGAGCTGTCATTTTAAAGTAAAGCAAACATGTCATTTCTAATTGATGATTGGATTAAAGCAATCATTCTCTGTTCAGCTGCAAATTCGGATTTGTCTTCTTTGGATAAACTTTTGAGCGGGATTTCTTCTCCTTTATCATTGACCGGCCTACTATAACTAAATTCCAAACAGAACCAACTTTCATGAGTGTAAGCTTTTGCCCAGTTGATGAAACGTTCTTTCCACCAAGTGTAGTCTTCAATACTTTCAAGCGTTGGTGGTTTTGAATGTGTTCCATAGAAGTTATCATGTTTAATGTTTTCATTGATCGCTTTTGTTATGGTTTTTGGTGTAACAATTGAGGTTTCAGAAGACTCGGATGTAAACGCCTTATAAAACGTGTTGTAGAACTCTTCAGCCATGATGTTAACTCTTCGAATCTCAGGAACCTGAATCACGCAAACAAACAAAATCAGTTCAAAAATTATCAAATAACGAGTATCCGAACGAGTGAGTCAAAAAAAGTCAATAGTGACAATAATCGTGTGACAACGCTGTCCGTTCGGGTGGAGTTGCTGTCCGAACGGGTGAGGTTGCTGTCCGTTCGGGTGGGGTTGCTGTCCGTTCAGGTGGGGTTGCTGTCCGAACGGATGAGAATTGCTGTCCGATCGGATAGTGATGTTGTCCGAACTGGTGACTTTTTCGTTTGATGGCACAAAAAGACAAACTGTTATGAGTGAGTTGTCCGACCGGATGGAGTTGATGCTGTCCGACCGGATAGCTTCCAATGTATGGCACTAAACGACAAATATGTTTTCCGATCGGATAGTCTTCAACAATGAACTTTGATATTCAAAATATTCTATCACATTCAAACAAACATATCACATGCAAACTGAGTGAATTCATAAGTAATCTGACAACAATTAATGAGTCACACAATACTTCACATGCAAATTATTCATGGCCGACAACACAAAGATCAGTTTTGTTTTTATTCATGATCACATGCACATGTAATTGATTTAAAACTATTAATGAATTGCAGACAATTCCTGAAATTGATTGGGCCAATTACTCAAATCACATGGGCTGTAGCATATCAACAATTATCATATGGGCTGTCAATCTTTAATTCTCATGCAAATGACCAACGAATTTTTTAAAGTCTATTTTAATTTGACCGAGTATCACGTGCTCACTGAATACATTTAATGATTCATATGAATCTTTGATAAAGTTGACAGACAATGCAGAATAATGTTGACTAAAGTGGCTTTAATGTGAGAGGTATTGCTATCCGAGCGGACAACTTGTCCGATCGGATAGGTAGTCAAGAAGGTCAACAACTTTAAATGAATTGCAAAGAGACTGTCCGCTCGGATTGGTCAACAAAGTCAAAGACTTTAATGAATTGTAAAGTGAGATATGCTATCCGACCGGGTGGTAAGTCAACAGGTCAAACAATTTAATGACTTGCAGTGAGATGGAACTTGAGTCGGATAGGTCATCCAGTCGGATTGCCATCCGACCGGTGAACACCAAGAACAATAACAGCAGCAACAGTAAGCATATTTCAACAAACTTCGAACCAAACAAATTCAGATTTCTCACAAATACTAGGAATTAAGATTTGAAACTTTGTAGGATTTTAGATCATGTATTTTCGCACATCATATCCAAAACTCAGCAAATTTTAACCGTAAAAAGTCATTTAATTTGGTGATTTTCTGTCGAAAACGTGAAGAAATGTAAAGATGAAGAAATTTTGACAAATCTGTATGAATTTGGATCTGAATCTGATGAATTTCCATGCGAATTCATGTGATTGATCCGTGCAATCAAGCTCCTGCTCTGATACCACTTGTTAGGACCGGTTTTGACTCCGAAACGATTGCGAACCGAACGTGTGACGTGCGGAATCCGTACACGAACGTGACCGAACACACGAGAACGTACTATAAACTGTGATTCTATTGAAAGATCTGAAATCGTACAAGAACCTGAATCACGTGGAGCACTTTCTCTCTCTAGCTTCTCTCTCTAACACTAGAGCTCTTCAAGTCTCCAAATGGAAAAAGTCTCCAAAAGTCTTGAACTCTAACCCTAAGAGTCCTATTTATAGGCCAAGGGGCTTAATGAAATTTCTCATTAATTACATAAATGCCACCTTGCCTTTTCCTACATATTACAATATAAAGACTTGAATTAAACTATTTCTGCTACGACTTGAGATGACGGAGGCGATAGACATACTGCACTAACAATGGGTAAACTAAACACATTCTGAATTTTGAAGTGAAAAATGATAAGGTTTGACCCGTTTCAGTTAATTCATGTAAACTAGTTACATAAACCGCACCGAACGCGTAAAACGCATAACGGGTAACCAAATGAGTCATGAACATGTTTCACAAGTTAATATGCCTTAAATATGTTGTGATATCATTAGGATACCTTCCATTATGCCCAAAACGGATTTAAAATCAATTTAAGCCCCGTAGGGGTATTTTGGTCATTTTAAAGTTTAAAGAGGTTAAATAGCAACCTGAGGTTCTGGTCTAAAATGTTGATGCATGGAATGTCTGTTGACTACGTCTACATCAAGTCTTAGGTCAAGATATGTCAAGTTTGGAGCTTGAGAGTTAAATTAGGGTTTTATCTTGTTAATTTCGTTTTTATGTACATAGGTTAGAAGTGATTCCACTTATTAGTCACTAGGTGATTCCACTTATTAGTCACTAGGTGATTCCACTTATATGTCACATGGTGATTCCACTTATATGGACATGCCATATAAGTGAAATCAGCTTACCTATAAATACTAGTCATGTGTGACTTCATAGGTAACTATGAGCGGAATTAGGTCATTGCTTGTGTAACCGAACTTTGTCAAAATCATTCCAGAAAGCAATAAAAGAGAAGAAATTGAAAGGAACAGTTGTTGCTACGTTGCGTATACTGATTCCGCCTTTATACGTGATGATGAACTGCCTCAACTGACGTTTTAGGGTCAAACAACGGTCCAACAAGTGGTATCAGAGCTCGAGGACGAGGAGTTCATACTACTACAGCTGAATCTACAAAAATCTCTCATTTCTACTCACTTTCTCTCATATTTTTTTGATTTAAACTGGTTTCTATGGTTAAAATGGGCTGAAATTCGAATATAACGTGTAAAATTCAGTATTGATAAACCCTAGAAAGTATTAGATCATAAAACAAAGGAATACTCAATCAATTTTAACAAAATCTGTTCAGATCGTTTGTATATACGAACCGGAGCTTCAATCTCAGATCTACAACAAATTAGTGGACGAAATTGAACATTATACATATCATTGTGATCGGAATTGTGTGTAGAACAATCCTAGAAATTTTCAGGTTAAAATTCGGCTTAAAATTGAGTAAAAACGTGATTCCGCTTTTTCGGACATCGAGAGATAATTGCCTGATTTCGCTTATTTGAACATCTTAATTTCGCTTATTCGGACATTTGATTTCGCTTTTACGGACATAGCTGATTTCGCTCATAAGGACAGTTACCTGATTTCGCTTTTAGAGACATATGTGATTTCGCTTTTATGTCATTTCTGATTCCATTTATCTGTCATTCCTGATTCCACTTATTTGTCATTTCTGATTCCACTTATCTGTCATTCCTGATTCCACTTATTTGTCATTCCTGATTCCACTTATCTGTCACTTTGCTATTCCACTTATTTGTCACTATTTTTCAAAATCTCAAAAGTTTTTCTAAGTGTTTGCTAATCTTGCAGGTACATTCAAGATGGATGATATATTCTTGAACCCGTTCAGTGACATGTACGCGTTTGCTGGAAATTCAGGAGATGATTCATCTACAAGCAATAACAATGATAACCCCCCAAAAGAGAAGAAAAAGGAAGCTTGGGAACCTGAAAGTGCCTTCGGAACGTTCAATAAACCTCCAAAGCTAATGGCTATCGAGGAGTACAGTCGGTGGTCCAGAAAGTTTGAAGATTGGATGATGGCATTTGCATTTCCAAGTTGGAAAAGTCTGAAGAACGGTTATGAAAACGGAAACAAGAATGGTGAAGCCTTAACATCTACTGATGAGATTGAATCATTCGTAGCAGAACAAAAGTGTGTGGCAATGTTATTTCAATCTGTTCAGGAGGATATAATCTCATTGATAGATAATTCAAACGCTAAAGACCTCTGGGCAAAATTAGAAAAGAAATGTTTAGGAAGTACTGAAATCGTGAAAAACAAAAAGAAACTTCTTAGAAAAGAGTTTGATATGTTTGGGTGTTTAAAGAATGAATCAGTATCTAAAATGATCGAGAGGTTTGGGCATCTAAAGCTGGAATTAGATAGACATGGAATTAAATATCCTGATGATGAGCAAGTAGACAAGTTGTTCGATTCGTTGCCAGACGAGATGGAGTGGAGATATTATGCTCTCATGCTAAAGAACACTATCTTGCCGAAAGATCTTACTCCAGATGTGCTGATTGAGAAACTCGAGAGTCACGAGTTGGAACTGAAGAAGACATACAAAGTCAATCACTCATCTTACCAGCAGAATCTGGATTTGTATTATCCAAAGAGCATGATGCCAAAAGCAACTTCTCCCAAGACTGCATTTTCTGCTGAAAATGTGTCCACAGCTAGCAAAGAAAGTCAAAGTGGTCAAAGCAGTGGAAATCTTAGTGGTTATCATAGTGGATCTTCATCATCTGCAAGTCATTCTGATGCAAAGAATCGTTTTCAATGCAACATTGCAATAGACTTGAAGAATGCTTAGAATTTTGATGAGGAGTCGGGCAAACAGCAGATGATCTTCCTAGCGTCGGTGTTGGAATCATATGAAGGGTTAGTAGCTGGAAAGATCGGCAATACCAATCTGACGAAGGAAGATTATGACCAGATAGATCCCGAAGAAATGGAGCTGATTGATATTCGTTGGGCTATGGCTAGTGCTGTTCGTCGTGCACAGCGTTTCATGGAAATTACTGGCAGGAAGACAATTGGTGGTCCATCTACCAAATTGGAGTTCGATAAGTCCAAGGTGACTTGCTTCAAGTGTAAGCAGAAAGATCACTTCAAACGAGAATGCCGAAACGCTTATGCTGATGAGTCGGAGAATCCTTTCAGAGATGATTACTACAAGAAGGCAATTTATCATCAGAATAAATCCGATCCGCCTAGATTGAAGCAGGTTGAAGACAATAGAGAGAAATCTAGAGCTCTTGTAGTGATTTATGATGATGAAGGGTATGATTGGAGTCAAGAGGTTCTACCAGAGGAAGATGCAGTTGGTTACGCGTTCATGGCGAAAAATGAACCTATTCCGTGGAAAGATAATCGAACTGAAGAGCAGAAGTATAAATACAGAAAAAATGATTTCGGAAAACAAAATGATTAGACTTTCTGGTATCTATTTGGAAGCAAAGAGAGCGAAAACATGGGATCCGAACAGGGAGTGTTATCTTGATGAGTATGGAAATATTGCGATCGATCACAAAACTCTTGATCTGGAAGCCTTAATCAATGAGATGAAAGATGATGATGAGTATTGGCAAAACAAATGGTGGGGAACTCCAACCGAGAAAATGATAGAGGAAGAGAAGAAAGAGAAAGAAGAGATCGAAAAATCAAAGAAGATTGATACTGGAGTTATCGATACAACGCAGGAGTTGACTGCAGAGAACCTGGGAAAAATGGCTGATAAGTGCTGGCTGCTAAAGCACTTGAGGTAGATTCTAACTCCGTGTCTGAGTCAAAAGGCCAGGTCAGTCCAAACTCGTCAACAAATACGTCAGGTAAAAAGATCGAAGGAAATGCTGATTGCAAAAATTGCAACAAAGAGTGCAAATTTTGTAATACTGTCACGTATCTCAACAGTGAGAAAATTAAAGATCTGACAGCAAAGGTCAGAAGCGTTGAGAATCAGATTCTTGATCGTGACAAAATGGTTAAAGCTTCAACTGAACGGATAAGAGAATTAACTAGTCAAATTGAAAATGATAAAATTGATTTTGAAAAAGTTAAAAAGGAAAATGAAAAGTTAATTCTTGAAAACCGTCAGATTTCTGAAAAATTTGAAAAACTCAAAAGCACAATGAAAGATTGTGATGATCGAAATGGTAAAACTTTTAAAGAAAATGAACATCTAAAAGCAGTGCTGAGAATAAAAGAGGAATCAATCAACAAACAACTGGATGAAATTGCTAAATTGATACTTAAATTTCAAGAGGCTGAAATTGAAAACGAGCGAATCCAGTTGAAACTTAACAGTTATAGCTCCGCAAGCTTTGTTTTGCAACGCATTATTCCCAAACCCATCGGGAAAGACAAAGCAGGCGAAGATGTGTATTGTGATGGAACTGGGGTGGGTTTTCATCAAGTACCACCACCTGTTCTTGATAACTACACGAAAAAGAAATCTGGGTTGGTTGAAATTGAAGAAGAAAATGAAGTTAAACTTCCGGAGAACATTGATGTTACTTTTACATCATCTGATGATAGTGTTCAGACAGAGATTGTTAAGAGCACAGCTGAAAGTGTTTTGATGTCTGATTCACCTGAAGATGATGGGTGTTTTTTGGACAAGTACATTCAGAAACCAAAATCCAAAAACAACTTAAGTGATGAAGCGGGTCTTGTGATGTACAAGATGGCTGGATCTGATAAGTTGTATTCGGATTCTGAGTTTCCCATTGAAAATGTTAATGTGAAAAAGTTGACAAATGTTTTCAAATTAGTTGAAGTTGAGTTGACAGAAGTGAACAGTTTGAAACAAACAAAAAGGCAAATGAATTTTGAGAAAGATAAAGCTTACTACAAAAAGCCTGTTGTTCCACCACGTTTTTATAATAACAATCGAAACAATTGGTCGGATGGTTATCGGGGTGGTAAGAGTTATCAGCAAAGAAGGTTTCAAAACAAAAGGTTTGCTGAAAAGAAGGTGTTTGTGAACAGTTCAAGTTCACTTTCTGATGAGGAAAATGAAATTTTTTCAAAATCGAATGAAGAGTTCTTTGAGAAAAGAGCTTCACAGTATAAGTCTGAAGGCACAAGTCGAGTTGTTGATACTCGAACATGTTTTAGATGTAATCAAGTTGGTCACATTGCACGAAAGTGTACCAATGTGAAGCCTAAGACTGAAACTGTGAAGATTCAACAGAAGAAAGTTGAGGTGAAGGGTAAAGCACCAATTGTTGTTGAGAAAAAGAATGTGAAAAATGATAACATCAAAGTGAAAAATGAACCCGTAAAGAAAGTGGAAACTAAAAATGAAAAATTTTACAAACGGGTTGCATTATCTCAACAAGTTTGGAAACCAAAAACAGAAATGAAAATTTCAACTTCTGAAGTGAAAAAGGCTGAAGAATCAATTTCGGTTGATTATGATACAAATTTTCCACCTTTGAAGGCTGAAAATTTCAAAATTCAAATTGCGAGAGTCAAGGTTACACCTAAGGCTGATGAGGCCTGGGTGGACACCATGTTCGACTAAGCAGTTTGAATTGCCGGAGCTTCCTTGATCGCGAAGCATGAATCGGCATCTTTATTGAAGTTGGTTAAGTCAAAGTTTGTTATGTGCAGGATCTTCCAAAACTTGTATCCAGATGGATCATGGATAGTGGAGCGTCTAGACATATGACAGGAAAGACTGCATTGCTGTATGATGTGAGAAATATCAATGGTGGTTATGTGGGATTTGCTGGTCATGAAGGTGGTAGAATTGTAGGTGAAGGAACGTTATCCAATGGGATTGTGACGTTTGAGAGAGTTAACTACATTACTGAGCTGGAGAACAATCTGCTGAGTATCTCCCAGATCTGTGACAATATGTATACTACTCACTTCACTGATAAAGAATGTTTGATCTTGAAACCAGGATTTGTTGTTCCTGAAGAATGGATTATCATGCGGGCACCTAGAGTGAATGATTTATATGTGTTAGATATGAGTGTAGCAACTACAACTACTGGTCAAGCACATTGTTTTGTTTCTAGAGCAACTGAGAAAGAATCGAGATTGTGGCACCGCAAGATGGGGCATATTCACCTAAGGAAGATGAATCACTTGGTGCACAATGATTTGGTTCTTGGAGTTCATGTCAAAGGTTTTCATCTGGAAGGGGAGTGCATTAGCTGTGTTAAAGGCAAGCAGAAGAAAAAGTCACACCCTACAAAGCAAGTCAATTCAGTTTCGAAACCTCTGGAAAGACTTCACATGGATTTGTTTGGTCCTGTGAATGTCAAAAGTATTACAGGAGACAAATACTGTTTGGTCGTTTCTGATGATTATTCCAGATTTTCATGGGTATCATTCTTGAAGTCGAAAGATGAAACGTTTGAAAGTTTGATGTCGTTGTTCAGAAAGATTGAAAATTTGTACCAAAGGCATATCAAAAGAATTCGTAGTGATAATGGTACTGAATTCAAGAACAGCAAGATGGAAGAATTTTGTGATGAAAGAGGTATATTGCATGAGTTTAGTGCTCCCTACACTCCGCAGCAGAATGGAGTTGCAGAACGCAAAAACCGGACACTAATCGAGACGGCTAGAACTATGCTCGCAGATTCAAAATTTCCGATAAATTTTTGGGCTGAAGCTGTTTCCGCCGCATGCTTTACACTCAACAGAGTTCTCACTGTCAAGAAGTTCAACAAAACATGCTTTGAGCTAATCAATAACCGCAAACCGAATTTGAAGTATCTAGAACCGTTCGGGTCACCCTGTACTGTTATAGAACCTCATGGAAAGTTTGGTCCGAAGTGCATTGAGGGAATTTTTGTTGGTTATGCAAGTCATTTGCGTCGTGTCTTCGTTCCAAGTGAGAAGCGGATTATTGAAGCTGCAAATGTTGAATGTCAAGGTTATACTATGCCGCCACAGAATCCTGGTGATTCATGGCGTTATCATTATGACAAACTGTGGGATTCGTTTGACATGAGAGAAGAATCAGAGGAAGATGAAGATTTCTTTGATGAGTTGGATATTTTGCGTGAATACGAGTCACAGCTAAGGTTCCCAGCTGAGTATTCTAGAAGACCACGGGAAACTTCAAATGATGATGAAGCAGGTCCGAGTAATGCTGGTGAACATGATGATGTCCAACAGAATGAAGTTGCTCAAGATAATCAGTCAGCTCAGAATGATAATCAAGAAGCTGAAAATATGCCAGTATTTGATCATGGTGATTCAGATTCTGAGGAGGAGCAAATTCAGATTTCAAGACAAACAAACCAAGTTAATGAACAAGATGCAGAGCAGAATGTTACTAATCTGGAAGGAAATGTAGATGTTTCAAGCGAAGTAATGCCGCGAACTTTTTCATATCATCCAGAGGAGTTGATCATAGGAGAATTGCAAACAGGCGTTCGCACGAGACGTCAAATTGACAAGGGCCTTACATGTTTTTATTCTACAGTAGCACCTTTACAAACTGAATTTTCACTAAGTTGTTTCATTTCGCAGATTGAACCGCGAACTTACAAAGAGGCGCTTACTGAAGACTCTTGGGTCATTGCGATGCAAGAATAGTTAAGTCAGTTTGAAAAGTTGTTAGTGTGGAAGCTAGTGGATTTGCCGGATGGTCAGAGGAAGATTAACACCAAGTGGGTGTTTAAATGCAAAAGAGACGATAGAGGAGTTGTGGTTCGTAACAAAGCTCGACTCGTTGTTCAGGGTTTTAGTCAACAGGAGGGGGTTGACTTTACTGAAGTCTATGCTCCTGTAGCTCGACTAGAAGCGATCAGAATCTTTTTAGCATTTGCATCTTGGAAGAATTTCAAAGTTTATCAGTTAGATGTTAAATCGGCTTTTCTCTACGGGAAGGTAAAAGAGGAGGTTTATGTCGGTCAGCCACTGGGCTTCACCGATCCAATCCACGAAAACAAGGTCTACTTATTGGACAAAGCGTTGTATGGTTTACACCAGGCCCCGAGAGCTTGGTACGAGACTTTGTCTCAACACCTACTAGCCAACAAGTTCATTCGTTGAAAAGTGGATGCCACTCTCTTCACTAAAGAGGTCGACGGTCATCTTCTGATAGTTCAGATTTATGTGGACGATATAATTTTTGGGTCAACGAATGAAAATCTATGCAAAGATTTTGAATCAGTGATGAAGCAAAAATTCGAAATGTCATCTATGGGGGAGATGAAATTCTTTTTGGGTCTACAAGTTGAACAACTACCTGAGGGAATTTTCATTCATCAGACGAAGTACGTTCATGATATTCTAGAGAAATTTGGGATGTCAAGTTCTTCTACATCTGCTACCCCACTTGCAACAAATCATGGGATTCACCCAGATCTCACCGGAGACAGGGCTGATGAAACGTTTTACCGATCCATGATAGGTTCTTTGATGTACTTAACTGCTTCACGTCCTGATATTATGTACCCAACGTGCCTCGCAGCAAGATTTCAATCTAACCCGAGAGCTTGGCATATGATCATTGTGAAGAGGATATTACGCTACCTAAAAGGAACTCCTTCATTGGGGTTGTGGTATCCTAGGAAAGGCGATTTTACGCTCGAAGGGTATTCTGATTCGGATTTCGGATGCTGCAAAGTCAATTCAAAATCAACAACTGCAGGATGCCAGTTCTTTGGTTCTGGATTGGTTACCTGGCAGTGTAAGAAACAAACGTCTGTGGCGTTATCTACATGTGAAGCGTAGTATATTTCTGCTAGCAGTTGCTGCTCTCAGATCTTGTGGATACATCAACAGATGCGCGACTACGGTTTGCAGTTTCTTAACACGCCTCTTTTTGTTGATAATGAGGCTGCTATAAATATAACAAAGAATCCAGTACATCACGCTAAAACTAAACACATAGAAATTTGTCATCACTTTATTCGTGATTGTTTTGAGAAAAAGTTGATACGAATTGAGAAAATCCACACTGACGAACAGAAAGCTGATTTACATACCAAAGCTTTTGATAAAAATCGGTTTCAATATTTGTTAAAATTAAACGGTATGAAGCTTTTTTCGGTGTTGGATGGAATTGTGGGCGTTGATGAGAGTACTGTTGCGGATGAAGACGAAAAACAATCTGCAATGGTTTGTCGATTTTTTACTTGTTTTGGTATTTAGGGGGAGTAGATATTTGTATATAGATATATTTTCAGAAAATACAAAAACAGTAAAAAATGCAAAAATACAAAAACATGATAAAATCTGAAAAAGAGCTTGTGTATATAGGGAAAATGATAGTACATCAGCTAGACAATTACAGTATGCTAAAGATTTGTAAAGTTTAAATGAGTTAAACAGTCTCACTGATGATGTGTCGATAGGTTTTCGCACATTTAGTAGATTTATTCGGGATATAAACCTAAAATTTCAAACTTGTGAAATTCGTGGGGAACACTACTTGGATATATAGGTAACCCCTGAAATCTCGTTTGAAAGGTCTCATAATCTGATATACTAGGTCTTTATACTCAATGATGTCTGGGGTATTATTCCGGGACTTCTGCTGAACGGTAGTTCTGACCTAGTCCTTGGCTAATACTTTTCCACAAATGCTTGAAACATAGCATAAACCCTCAGCATGCCGATGAAACAATAAAATTGATAGTCGCTACTGTTGTAGCTATAAGATCCTCTAAAGGGGACATACCATAAAGTCGAAGCTGATATCTCTCTGCGTATACGGAAGTATCGACCTGAGATCCCTCGGCCCTCGCATTACCTAATTTATGTACAGATATCATTGTAGTATACTCACCTGTAAGACTGATAATTGGGATTCTGGATACGGGAGTATATTCAAGAGGTGGGACACATGAATGAGCTCGTTCATAAGACATCTAATTCGTATCCTGAGTAAATTGAAATTTGTGTGGAAATTTAAGATGGATCAGTATATCGACAATCTAAGTGAATTGTTTAATTCTGAGTATGTAATTACAGCTTAACGGTACTTGTGATTTGTCTGATAGCTGATATGATTTCCTGACACGCTCGCCAAAAATATGTTTGTAAATAGTTTACTTTGTTTACTTTCTGCAATTTAAGTTTTCTGTATTTCATTTCTTAGTTTAGAACACTTTATAAAATCCAAAAAGATTTTATTTCTGCTTTATTTTCCGACAAACCAAAGTGGAGAGTTGATTGTTGGATTCTCAGATGATTGAAGCAGATGCAGGAGATTTTGGACTGAAGAATGAGGAGAGCTTATTTTTGATAGAGTTTGATTTATTGAAAAGTCAAAAACAAGTTCATTAACTTGATGCTTGTTATTTTCAGAAAATGTTTGAAAATGCTTTACAAAAACAGTTTGACTCGTCAAATGATCAACCAAGGTCATTAAATTGGACTTGGTAGATTAGACAAGTGATCAGGGTCATTAATTTGGACCTGAATACTTGAGTGGATTGCTAAAGCTGATAGTTTGTGGTTTATTGTTGAAACGATAAGTTTGTAATGTTTGATGTATGAGACACAGGTTTTGGACTTCATCATTCCACGGAAGCTATTTGTCAAAGCTTGAACCAGATATCTCAGATTCTAGCATACTGAAAGGGGGAGTCTGTGAAAGGGGGAGTCTGGATCAACAGTCAAAGGGAAGATGGAAGTTAGAGTCAGGTTGAGATTCTGAACCTGTGAAGTTAGAATGCTTATGATGTGAAGACAGAGTTGGAGAAAAGACCAAGACTGAAGACTCAAGAGCTGAAGACTTCGTCAACATCCAAGGGGGAGTCTGTTGATGCATGGAATATCTGTTGACTACGTCTACATCAAGTCTTAGGTCAAGATATGTCAAGTTTGGAGCTTGAGAGTTAAATTAGGGTTTTATCTTGTTAATTTCGTTTTTATGTACATAGGTTAGAAGTGATTCCACTTATTAGTCACTAGGTGATTCCACTTATTAGTCACTAGGTGATTCCACTTATATGTCACATGGTGATTCCACTTATATGGACATGCCATATAAGTGAAATCAGCTTACCTATAAATACCAGTCATGTGTGACTTCATAGGTAACTATGAGCGGAATTAGGTCATTGCTTGTGTAACCGAACTTTGTCAAAATCATTCCAGAAAGCAATAAAAGAGAAGAAATTGAAAGGAACAACTGTTGCTACGTTGCGTATACTGATTCCGCCTTTATACGTGATGATGAACTGCCTCAACTGACGTTTTAGGGTCAAACAACGGTCCAACATAAAATAATCAGTAGAAATATTTATTTTAATAAGTTATATCAGTAAGATATCATATATATGTGAAATTTAACATTTATGGCCAAACTATGCACCGTAGGGGCATTTTGGTCATTTCACATATGTTAAAAGAGCCAATTTTTTTGGAAAAACTTTTAATTAGTATTTAAGTATAAAATTTATTCATAAAATCAGTAGGTAACAAGTCTTTAGGTGGTAAATATGGTTTTAAACCATACTATGCGCCTAAATCGCATAAAAGTCGGCATTTGACGATATTCAGGTTGATTAAGGAAATCTGAGATTTTGATCAACCTTTACTATTTAAAATAACTTGTTTAATATATAAAATTTGTAGAAAAAGGTTTGGTATGTAAAGGATGTGTAAAACTCATTTTATTAGCGAAAATGGCATTATCGTCTATTACCGAGTCTATGCGAGAACTCTATGTTATGATCAGCTTAAAATTAAATAAAAATTTCCAAAAATCCCTAAATATTATATTATATTAGTAGGTATAAAGTTTGGTGACAAAAAATTGGGTTTGAATGGGTTTTATGCCAAAGATGCCGTTTAATTAATAAAAAGCTTTCATTTTACGATATCGCGTATAACTTCTATTTTAGACCACAAACTGATGTCAAACTTCTAGGACATATTTAAATATCAGTAATAAAGGTTTTTGTCCTCTCACATTTTCAAAAATCTCGTTTTAATATCATAAGGGCATAATGGTCAACTTTTAAGCATTTAACGGAAACATGCAATGAACTAGGATTTCTATGGAACCATATTGTATAACCTTGGAGGGTTATACTAACATATAATATGGTCCTAAAGGAATCCTAAGGCATAACTAAACTAAGCTAAATCGGGTCAGAACTGAAAGTCAAAGCAAAAGTCGACCTTTGCAACTTTCAGTTGCGAACCGAGCCTAAACTTAGAATTATCGGGTTGAACATGCCTAGACATGTTCAATTAATATTTACCAAATTATTAAAGTGACAAAACTGATTTTATTACCTTTACATCATTAGTTATGAATTATATATAAAAACCGACTCGTTTGACTTTTATTTTAATTACTTTAACCCGACAATTAACTAAGCAAACGTGGTAATTAGGAGGTGCCCTTTTGAGGGTTTAATACCTACCTAATTACGATCACGTAGCCATGTTCATTACGAACAATGGCTTGACCGTTTAAAAGTCAAAGCGTTTATCGTAAACGCTTGACTTTTCGGCTTTAAATCCAAATAAAAATAACTAGCCATATGAGGGCACTTACAAGGGGTGCAAGCAAGGATGAATTTGATCTAGAATACTCATGTATGAAGCATAAAGCTTCAACTTAGAGCAATTTAGATCAAGTGTGAGAAATGAGAGCAAAACTAGTGGGTATTTATAGAATTTCAAGAACTGTTAGGAACGTTCCTCGATAATTGAGCTTCGATCTGGACCTTACACATAAGGCACATGGTTTTGGAATACTAGGGGTGTCCAAAACCATCACACGGTATTGAGAAAAGTTACACTTAGGCCCCTGAAATTCAACCTGGGTGCAAAAATGAAGTTTCTGCCCAGATGAGGCCGTAGCATCGTACCACGGCAAAACTCTATAGTGGTGGCGCAGCGCCACCACCTACCGGGGACCAGAAACTTTGCTAAAATGTCAGGTTTGGTCCCTGCAACACCTTTGAGCCATTTTCGATGCGTTTAAACCCCGTTAACCCCATTTCAAGGCTCTAAAATGAAGTTAAAGTATAGGGAACATGAAATATGCCGAAAAACATCTCATATGTTGGTTCGTTTGGCTGTACGGTTGCGTTGTTCGGTTAATTACGACGAAACACGAACGGATGCGAAAAACGATCCAAATTACACGACGAATGGAATTTTATCATGCCAATCACTAAAACAAAAAAATTTAATGATTACATAAATTTTTGGATGTCCGGATATATTCAGAACGTAAGATATGCGCAAAAATGCAAACTTATGCACTTTTTGACCCTTTTAGTCCCTGTTGATCAAATAAGTTTATTTTTGCGCACCAAACACCTCTAAGCCTATTTCTAGGATATGTAAATGATATTTAGGGCATGTTAAACTTATGATCATATTCCAGAAGGTTCGATACCATACGAATCGGCAGACTTTTGCAGTTTGACGCAATTAGTCCCTCTAATGCACAAACTTGCGTATACCATCGTTTAATAGCATCGAAGCCTTATCTAATCCATATTAGGCATTCTTGAGAGTATTATTAAACATCACGATGCTTCGGGTTCGTAAAAATGTCATTCAGAGGTATAATTAAATATATTGACCCTTTACCCCCCGTTAAACTTGAAAAGTTGCGCGTATCGTCACTTAAAGGCATAAAAACCTTAGACGGCCAATAATTGGCATTCCCGAGAGTATAATCAAATGTCATGAATCTCCCGGTTTGTTTAAAAGGTCACTCAGAGGTAAGAATTAACATGTTGACGCTTTTAACCCTTCATCGCGCAAACTTTCAATTAATTACGCAAACGGCTACACTCGATCCACAAGTGGCTCATTTGTGAATAAGATTACCGAGTAAAGTTTTTCCGAGGCTTATGTTAAGTATGTTAACACTTCCAGTCCTTCCATAATCAAAGTTTTTGATTTTTCACAAAATTAGTCCTTCATAGTCAATGATTGACCTTATTAGGGTTTTGTACACGTGTCAACGTATCATTGGACGTGATTTTACGACGTGTTACATCCTCACCCCCTTAAAAGAAATATCGACCTCGAGATTTGCTCAAACGATGGAAGTACTTTCTGTCTTATAATGGACTTAATCTTCCATAGCATTTCTGGGGCCTCTCTAGGCACCCAAGATGTCCTTTATAATAGGTACATGTATCCTTTTGGAGCTTCTAATCTTGTCGACCCTCAATCGATGCTGATTCACCACAAACTATAAGTTTTTATTAATCCGCCTATCATTATGTGACAATGCTCGTGACCTATTGTCTAGCCATATCTTTAAATCACAAGTGTGGAACACATTGCGAGCTCCACCAAGCTCCTTAAATAGGTTTTTAGCTTATAAGCTACTTGATCTTGATATATTCGATTTCCTCGAATGATTCTATATATCCAGAGCTTAACTAGCCTGATAAATTAGAAATTCAGCACACCTTTCAAGGGTGATACCTTCTGTTGAATCTTATTCCTTAACATGAACTTAAGAGGTTTGCGACGTTCATTTATTATTGAATTTCTGCCGATTACTGGTAGCCTCCAGACGATCATAAATTTATATGATCTTATCCGTCGTTTTCCAGGTAACTTTCAGATCCTGATAATTCGAACTTACCATCTTCTGTCCAACAACAGATGTTTAACATCTCATCAATACAAGGTTTCCAAAGGAGCAGCCTTGATACTTATATATCAACTATTATAGAAAAGCTTATTTAAGGTGAGATGGTTATTCCAACCATTGCTTAAAATTAATCTTAAGGAATAGCTAATCCTTACAGTTAGTCGAACAAATCGACGATCCTGGGCAGCTGATGGCGATTCTTAATTGTTGCCTAAATAGGGTTGCGGTAATCAATGCATAAGCAAAATGAACCGTCTTTCTTAATTAATAATACCGAATTCTCTGAATATTGAATTAGGCTTTATGAACCTTTATCTTAAAACTCACTTAATCAGGGTTTCGATTCTTCCAATAATGATGGTACTAATCGTCATGGTGATTTTTACAATAATGCAGCCCTATGTGGGATGTATATCTTAGCTCTACTTGCCTTTCAGGAGGTAAACAGGGTAGTCTTTGGAGAAGATAATCAAGACACAAGGAGATTACTGAGATTTTCCAAATCTCAAGCTCCGGTTCTTCTATCATTGCCTGTGTCAGATAAGTGACACATTTACTTTACAAATCCATGGATACCTTATTCAGTGACACTTATTTGGACATTTCCCTTTTGGATATCTTCTTTGAATACCATTAGCTGACTTTAGTACCATATGAACATTGGAATATCTCAGTGGTTCCATGCATTAAACCTCCATACTGATCAGGCATGGAAGCAATCTATGGAACATATTAAGATACACCAATCCTCTTATGGCGCTTTTATCATACAATCTGGTATTTGCAGTTGATAGAAATCAATGAGATAACAAACTAACATATACTAACATACTCCATCTGGAGAGAGTACTCTAAGCAATTTACAAATGAAGATTTCCGACAGGGACAGAAGAAATGGCTCCTATGCTTTCCGTCTGTAAGTTTTACCTTACACTTAATCTCTGGGGTTGTTATGGAAGATTTTAAAAGTTTGCTATACTTACCATTTATAAAGGATTTATTGGTACCCGAATCAAAACAGAACTCTTAGCATTTATACAAATGATGAAAGATAAGGAATGTACCTAATGTCATTATTGATATGAACTACCTCTGGCATCCATCAGGAGAGTTTAAGCGCTTTCATTCTTAGGCTTTCTATCCTTAGCCGCACTTCCCTTGATAGATTTAGGGCATGTAGTCTTGATGTGGCCTTTCTCGTTACAGCCGAAGCAGACTGCATCCTTTATGTCCTTGCAATCCAACGTTTTATGCTCACTTGATTTGTAGATCCCACAAGCCCTAGGCTGCGATTGGGATTTTAATTTGAACCTGCACCTCCCTAGATGGCGCTTCTTGCAGGTCTTGCATACAGGTTTCTTATTGGACTCTTGCTTACCCTTTTTCTTAGAACTCTAGGAGTTATCTTCCTTCCTTTTCCTTTTTAGTTCATCCTTTGCATTCGAGGCATGAACAAGATCCTTCTCGTGAGTAAGGAAGTGTGGTTTTAAATGGGATTTAGAGCAAGTAGCATTGGGATCTTTGAACTTTTTCATGACGTTTCACACAGCCTTTCCAACAGCTGCGTCAATAATAGCTTGGAGAACATCTTTGTTAATTTTGAGGTTCACAGTTGTAGCATCATTAGCATGTGTCGCATCATCAATGACGCGATCGACGGTTGTCTTATCCGAGTTTGTCATACTCGAGACTTGGTCCCTAACACCAATGAAACAATTACTTAGTTGTACTACAACAGCTATTCCTCATCCTGATGACCTAACATATACTAACCATGGTATCATTAAATTATACAGGTTAATATAGTACGAACATTCCTAATGAACGTTATTTAAATACATATATCAATTATATTTAGCCTAGGCCATAAAAAGACCATCAATGGCATTTAAGGTTTGGATCTAGTCCATCGCCTTTTTGACAGGGGATTAAAATATCGCATCTGTCTTGATCATATTGGTGATTTTGGATAGCTTGAAAGCTTGCCACAAGGATATTGGAAAAGAGTGATTCCTAATGGATATAAAGCATCTATCTAAAATTGTTGAAGCAGTCTCTAAAGTATTGTCGGCCAATTCTACCTCATGTTTTATGTCTAGAGTCCTAACAGGCGGATACAACAGTTTATTGTCCATAATAGACTTATCTACGCCAGTATCAAACAAATTCCTTCATAAACATCAATGATGAGGAATGTACCTGTTATCACATTGTCATTCTGAATGGCTTCCTGAGCATTCATTTGAAAGACCCGAGCATTGGTCTTCTTAGCCTCTTCAGGCTTCTTCTGATTCTTAGGGCAGTTAGTCTTGATATGCCCCTTCTCGTTGCAACCATAACAGGTTGCATCTTTCAATTTCTTGCAATCCAAGGTTTATGTTCCTTAGACTTGCAGATCCCACAAGGTAGAGGCTGAGATTCAAATCTGCCCTGAGGTGGTATTTCCTACAGGTTTTGCACCTGGTCTTTTCGCCCGACTGCTGGTTGTCCTTCTTAAACCCTAAACTCTTCTTATGATCAGAGTTCTCCTTTTTCTTCTTATCGGAGCGATGAGAATTCTCATCCTTCCATTTCCGCTTTCCATCATCTGAAGCTTTGGCAGCATTGTTTCTGACCACATCAAGTGTAAGAGATGGTGACAGATCTGCCGCTGACCTGAATGAGGTAGGTCTCGATGCTTTCACACTTGCCTTGATTTCTGGGGCTAGACCCCCAATAAAACAAGCTATACGCTTCGGTTCCGGTGTGATCAAGTAAGGAACCATTTGAGACATGGTATTGAAACTTGTAAGATATGCCTGACAATCTAAGTTCTTCATGACCAATGTCAAGAAATCAGTCTCGATTTTCTCAACTTCATGTTGAGGACATAAATTTTCTTTGATAAGAGCAACAAACTGATCCCAAGTCAAGTTGTACAACAGGATCTTCCATGTAGCTTGGATTAGTGACCTCCACCAAGCTAGAGCTTCTCCTTTAAAAGATTGTGAAACAAACTTCACAATGTCTTGCTCTGCACATCCACTAATATCAACAACGGTGTCCATCTCATCGAGCCACGTCATGCAATCGATGGCTCCCTTTTCTCCTGTGAAGTCTCTGGGCTTGCAGGAGATAAAATATTTATATGAACAGGTTTTAACACGTGGCTCTTGATTAAGCACAACCAGTCCAGACGGAACACTCCTCTGATTCGATGAGTGATTAGAATCGTCTTTATGAGATACATGCGTTTGGGAAGGTGGTTTTGTATGAGGTACAGACTGGGTCTTGGTGCGTGTACCACTTGATTCGTTATACAGTCTGTCAAGAGCTCGAGTAACGGCATTATCTATTAATGCCTGCAATTCTGCTCCAGCTATATTAACTCTGGTAGTATCATTATTCTCCCTCGGGTGGCTGTTGACCTCATCTGACCCAGCCATGTAGCTTGATTGCTACATAAATATTGCCAATGATTTATTCAGAAGTCTATTATGGAATTGTCATTTATGACAATTTATTAACCATGGAAATTTTAAGCCATATTGGTTAATTTAATTTATTTAAATTTTTATTATATTTTATCCCAGTTATAAACTATTAAAGATAATAGGGTGGCATACAAAAGGCCTAGTCACAAGGACAATTTTAAATTATGAGCCATGATCTTATAGGATCGAGACATTAAGGCTTGAACATAGTTCATCACCTTTTCTTGATAGTGAGTCATAGACTACAGCCGTCTTTCGTCTCAAAAGACAATATGTATGGCCCGTAGGCACTACATCACTAAGGGATGTTTAAATTAAATGAGAAAAGAAATTAGAAGAATCCAATATAAGGATGACTTGTGTGATTTTATCGAATCACATTTGCCAGGAGTGCTAACATGTTTTCAGATGTTAACAATGATTTAAATCTTAAAAAGGTTTTACCATCTAGGCCATGTCTAAATGACATATAGGCTAGGTTATACCTTCAAGGTTTTCTTTCAATATTCAATGGCAGATCAATTACAAAAAGGAATGATATTTTGATTTATTTTATATGTTATATTCATACATATAAGGACAAATGAAACTTTTAAATTAAAACATTCCATTAAATGGAAAAAGTACATAGATGCCCTAAACAGGGCTTTTAAACAAGAAATTTGTCCACATAGAGACTAAAAGATAAATATGTCCTTATAAGGACTAATAATAAAAAAATGAAATGCAACAAAAAGAGTTTCTTCTTTACTTTATTTCTGGAAATTTTCTCCTTGGTTCTCTGTGTGCGGTACGAATTCTGAAGGTTTTTGTGGTAGTCCAAATCTTCTATATTAGGAATCTTTGCAAACGTGGAATCCAAGGATTTTATGGTTAATGAATAATATGAATCATGAATAAGGTCAGGACAGGTATAATCCAAGTTTGGGATTCCAAGACTTGGAGGTAAGAAATACGAGTCATTTGGGTCTATAGGTATTATCTTTGGAGCAGGAGCTTCAGGGACAGCTGGTATGAACTCCTCCGATGTTGGCTTCTCATTTGAAGTTTCAAAAGTCCTGGGTACATAATTTGAAATATGGTTAATGGGTTCAAAAGGTCCTTTCTCCATACTTATCGTATGCTAATTCGAGCTGTGGTACGAAGCTTAGCATTTCTTAGACTTCGGGTTTAGAGAGCTTCCACCAATGGCAGCTTTACTCCAAAGGAAAATCACGATCCGAATACAACTTATCAGATCCCACCATCTTGTACATCACAAGATTAGGTTCTTCATTTAAGTTGTTTTTGGATTTTGATTTCGGAATATATTTGTCCAAAAAGCATTCATCATCCTCAGTAATGTCACTTTCAGACTTTAAAACATTTTCAACCATGCTTATCACAACTTCAGATTGGACACTATCTTCATCGAAAGATGAAGTGAATGTGGCATCAATTGTGTCTGGAAGCTTAACTTCACTTTCTTCTTCATCGGTTACCAACCCTAATTTTTTCTTTAAAAAATTGTTTAAAGCTGGTGGTGGAACCTGATGATACCCAACCCCGGTTCCATCCGAGTATACATCTTCGCCTGCGTTGTTCTTCCCAATTGGTTTAGGAACGATATGTTGAAGAACAAAACTTGTTGAGTTGTAACTGTTCAGTTTCAACTGGATGCGTTCATTTTCAATTTTAGCTTCTTGAAACTGAAGCTTCAACTTAGCAATTTCATCCAGTTGTTGGTTGATTTATTCTTTTTTCACCCTAAGAACTCCTGACAATTGAACATTTTCTTTGTTTGTCTTACCATTTCTCTCATCAGAATCTTTTACCGTTCGTTTTAGCTTCTCAAAATTTTCTGAAAGTTGACGATTTTCATGAATTAATTTTTAGTTTTCTTTCCTAATTCTTTCTACGTCATTTTTATCATTTTCAATTTTCTCAGTTAATACTTTTAATCGTTCATTTGAAGCTTTTAACATTTTGTCACGGTTTAAGATCTGATCTTCAACGTCTCTGACCCTTCCTGTCAGTTCTTCGGTCTTTTTACCACTGAGGTAAGCAAGTGTACTACAAACCTTGCAGTCTTTCATACAATTTTTGCAGTCGCTCTCAGTTTTAGTTTTCTTACCTGACTCATTGATTTCATCATTTTGACTGACCTTACTTTTAGACTCAGATCCAGAACCAGAAACTACCTCTAGCTCTTTCGCAGCAAGCACTTTGTCAGCCATCTTCTTCAAATTTTCAGCTGTGAATTCTTGTGACGTGTCAATAATCCCGCCATCAACTTTCTTTGGTTGCGGCTTCTTATCTTTTTCTTTTTCTTTTTCTTCAGCTTCTCCTCCTCCCCACCACATTCCCTGATTTGCTTCTTCTTCTTCTACTGCAATTTGCTCAGTGAGAGTTTCAACACTAATAGAATCTGGATCAACAGCAATGTTTCCTTTGGGATCAAGGTAGCATTCTCTATCAGCATCCCATCTTTTCGCCTTTTTAGCTTCTTTGTATGTATGATAGATTCTACTAATCCTAAATTGGGCTTGCATCCTTCTGTTGATGAATTTTACTTCTTCTGTTCTGTTGTCTTTGAAAGGAACTATCTTTGTCATAAACGCTTAGACCACTGCATCCTCTTCTGGTAGCAGTTCACTCCAATCAAAACCTTCGTCATCATGACTAACAGCAAGAGCTCTTGATTTTTCTTTGGGGGTATCTTCTAGCTGCTTCATTCTAGGAGGTCTAGATTTGTTCTGATGATAGATTGCTCTTTTGTAGTAATCTTCACGGAATGGATTTACAGTATCATCAGCAGATGCGTTTCGACATTCACGTTTAAAATGTCCCTTTTGTTTACATCTGAAGCACGCGACCTTTGATTTATCAAAACCAAGTTTTGTGGAAGGTCCACCGATAGAATGTCTGCCTGTAATCTCCATGAACCTTTGTGCTCGTCAGACCGCACTAGCCATACACCACCTGATATCGATCAACTCCATCTCTTCTGGGTCGATCTGATCATAGTCCTCCTTGGTGAGGTTAGTGTTTCCAATCTTGCCCGCAACAAGGCTCTCGTATGATTCTAGGACAGAAGCTAAAAACACCATTTGCTGCTTTGCGGATTCTTCACTGAAATTTTGAGCATTCTTGAGATCCACAGCAATGTTACATTGGAACAGATTCTTTGGAACTGATTGACTTGGAGTATTTGACGAAGAACCTCCATGAAAACCACTGCTTGAACTTTCTTGATTTGACGTGTTAGAACTTTCTGCTGAGAAAGCTGTCTTTGGAGACACAGTCTTCGGGATCATACTTCCTCGATAATAGAGCTCAACATTCTGTTGCTATGAAGAGTTATTGACTTTGTTCGATTTCCTGATCTCCAACTCATGACTTTCCAATATTTCGATTAATAAATCAACCGTCAGATCCTCTGACTTTACTGTGTTTTTCAGCATCAAAGCAAAGTACTGCCAGTCTTTCTCATCAGGCAGCGAGTCAAACAATTTGTCAACCACTTCTTCTTGAGTGTACACGATTCCGTGTCTTGCAAGTTCCAGCTTCAAATGCCTGAATCTTTCAATCATCTTTGACACAGATTCATTTTTCAAACATCCAAACAAATCAAATTCTTTTCTTAACAATTTCTTTTTGTTTTTAACAATCTCGGCACTACCCACACATTTTACTTTCAGTTTCTCCCATAGATCTTTCGAATTTGTGTATTCAATCAACGAAATTATATCATATCTCACGGACTGGTGAAGCAAAGTAATGCACTTTTGTTCAGCAACAAAACTCTCTACATCAGTATCTGCTATATTTTCATAATCCGAACTTCTCATATTGAAACCACTCTTCATGCTCTTCCAGCTTGGATATGCAAAAGCTTTTAACCATTCTTCAAACCTTTTAGCCCATCTATTGTATTCTTTAATCGCCATCAGTTTGGGAGGTTTGTTGTATGTGCCATATGCACTCTCCACACTCAAAGCATCAGAAAGAGTTTTCTTCGCACTCGGAGCATTTTCATTTGTGTTGTTTGATGTATCATCTCCGGTGTTTCCCGTGAAAGCAAAAATGTCACTGAACGGATTCATAAACTCATCCATCTTCACGTATCTGAAACAATCAACACACACTTAGAAAAATTTTTGATTTTAACAAAAACAGTTTTAAACGAAATCAGTTCAAACGAAATGAACATCCTTCAAACGAAAACAGATTTCAAGAAAAATAAGCTTTCACACGAAATACTCTTCACACGAAATACCTTTCGCACGAAATAGCAAGTTTGGTGCGAAATAGAGGTTCCAAGTTGATTTCGTGTGAAATAAGGTCTGATTCCGTGTGAAATTAGGTTCACAAACTTGATTTCGTACGAACTAAGGAACTGTATACTAATTTCGTGCAAAATACTCTGATTTCGTACGAAATAAGACACTCAAAGTTAATTTCGTGTGAAATAGACTGACTATTTCGTGCGAAATTAGGATGACATCAGCATGTCGGCCACCATTTTGTCAAATTGATCCAGATTTTGTTCGAATTTTGGTCCAATTCTTTCAAGGATTCATTAAAACGATGTTTTACGTGATATATGTGAAATACAATCCATTTTGTCCGTTAAATCTCGTTTAATTTTGAAAAGAATGAGCAGAAGTGATGAAAACAAGCTGAATTGGTATAAACTCTTCTTCCTGAGCTCTGATACCACTTGTTGGATCGTCGTGAGACCCGAATGAGTCAATCAGAAGAGTTTATGATCCATATCAAAGGCGGAATCAGTGATATAGGCGTGAAACAGCTTGATTCCTCTTAATTATCCTTTTATTATTGATTTCAAAGCAATCCTGATCGTTTGACAAACTGGCAGCACCTCGGCTCTGAAATCTCGAACGTTACAAATGAATTAACCACTCAGCTATATATAGGTGTTGTAATTTCATACGAAATAGGCACTGGCTATTTAGTTCGAAATAGCAATGATATATGTCGTACGAAATAGCTTAGTGCTATTTCGTGCGAAATCACACAATCACACACAAACCCTAATTTTGATCCTGCTGAGCACTGGTCTATCCTATCTAGACACATAACTCGATACAAGACGAAGTCAACAGACATTTATACACCAACAAAAGGATGTATAAAGCTCATTTTATTAGCGAAAAGGGCATTATCGTCAATTACCGAGTCTATGGGAGAACTCTATGTTATGATCAGCTTAAAATTAAATAAAAATTTCCAAAAATCCCTAAATATTATATTATATCAGTAGGTATAAATTTTGGTGACAAAAATTGGGTTTGAATGGGTTTTATGCCAAAGATGCCGTTTAATTAATAAAAAGCTTTCATTTTACGATATCGCGTATAACTTCTATTTTAAACCACAAACTGATGTCAAACTTCTAGGACATATTTAAATATCAGTAATAAAGGTTTTTGTCCTCTCATATTTTCAAAAATCTCGTTTTAATATCATAAGGGCATAATGGTCAACTTTTATGCATTTAACGGAAACAACAATGAACTAGGATTTCTATGGAACCATGTTGTATAACCTTGGAGGGTTATACTAACATATAATATGGTCCTAAAGGAATCCTAAGGCATAACTAAACTAAGCTAAATCGGGTCGGAACTGAAAGTCAAAGCAAAAGTCGACTTTTGCGTCTTTCGGTTGCTAACCAAGCCTAAACTTAGAATTGTCGGGTTGAACATGCCTAGACATGTTCAATTAATATTTACCAAGTTATTAAAGTGACCAAACTGATTTTATTTCCTTTACATCATTAGTTATAAATTTTATCTAAAAACCGGCTCGTTTCACTTTATTTTAATTACTTTGATCCGACAATTAACTAAGCAAACGTGGTAATTAGGAGGTGCCCTTTTGAGGGTTTAATACCTACCTAATTACGATCACGTAGCCATGTTCGTTATGAACAATGTCTTGACTGTTTAAAACTCAAAGCGTTTATCGCAAACGCTTGACTTTTCGGCTTTTAAGCCAAATAAAAATAACTAGCCATAAGAGGTCACTTACAAGGGGTCCAAGCAAGGATGAATTTGATCTAGAATACTCAGGTATGAAGCATAAAGCTTCAACTTAGAGCAATTTAGATCAAGTGTGAGAAATGAGAGCAAAAGTAGTGGGTATTTATAGGATTTCAAGAACCGTTAGGATCGTTCCTCGATAATTGAGCTTCGATCTGGACCTTACACATAAGGCACATGGTTTTGGAATACTAGGGGTGTCCAAAACCATCACACGATATTGAGAAAAGTTACACTTAGGCCCCTGAAATTCAACCTAGGTGCAAAAATGAAGTTTCTGCCCAGATGAGGCCGTGGCGTCGAACCACGGAAAAACCCTATAGTGGTGGCGCAACGCCACCACCTACAAGGGACCAGAAACTTTGCTAAAATGTCAGGTTTGGTCCCTGCAACACCTTTGAGACATTTTCGATGCGTTTAAACCCCGTTAACCCCATTTCAAGCCTCTAAAATGAAGTTAAAGTATAGGGAACATGAAATATGCTCAAAAACATCTCAGATGTTGGTTCGTTTGGCCGTACGGTTGCGTTGTTCGGTTAATTACGACGAAACACGAACGGATGCGAAAAACGATCCAAATTACACAACGAATGGAATTTTTTCATGCCAATCACTAAAACAAAATATTTTAATGAAAACATAAATTTTTGGATGTCCGGATATATTCAGAACGTAAGATATGCGCGAAAATGCAAACTTATGCACTTTTTGACGCTTTTAGTCCCTGTTGATCAAATAAGTTTATTTTTGCGCACCAAACACCTATAAGCCTATTTCTAGGATATGTAAAGGATATTTAGGGCATGTTAAACTTATGATCATATTCCGGAAGGTTCGATACCATACGAATCGGCAGACTTTTGCAGTTTGACGCAATTAGTCCCTCTAATGCACAAAATTGCGCATACCATCGTTTAATAGCATCGAAGCCTTATCTAATCCATATTAGGCATTCTTGAGAGTATTATTAAACATCACGAAGATTCAGGTTCGTAAAAAGGTCATTCAGAGGTGTAATTAAACATATTGACACTTTACCCCCCTTAAACTTGCAAAGTTGCGCGTATCGTCACTTAAAGGCATTAAAACCTTAGACGGCCAATAATTGGCATTCCCGAGAGTATAATCAAATGTTATGAAGCTCCCGGTTTGTTTAAAAGGTCACTCAGAGGTAAGAATTAACATGTTGATGCTTTTAACCCTTCATCCCGCAAACTTTCAATTAATTACGCAAACGGCAACACTCGATCAACAAGTGGCTCATTTGTGAATATGATTACTGAGTAACATTATGCCGAGGCTTATGTTAAATATGTTAACACTTCTAGTCCTTCCATAATCAAATTTTTTGATTTTTCACAAAATTAGTCCTTCATAGTCAACGATTGACCTTATTAGGGTTTTGTACACGTGTCAACGTATCATTGGACGTGATTTTACGAGGTGTTACATCCTCACCCCCTTAAAAGAAATCTCAACCTCGAGATTTGCTCAAAATATGGAAGTACTTTCTGTCTTATAATGGACTTAATCTTCCATAGCATATTTGGGGCCTCTCCAGGCACCCAAGATGTCCTTTATAATAGGTACATGTATCCTTTTGGAGTTTCTAATCTTGTCGATCCTCAATTGATGCTGATTCACCACAAACTATAAGTTTTTATTAATCCGCCTATCATTATGTGACAATGCTCTTGACCTATTGTCTAGCCATATCTTTAAATCACAAGTGTGGAACACATTGTGAGCTCCACCAAGCTCCTTAAATAGGTTTTTAGCTTATAAGCTACTTGATCTTGATATATTCTATTTCCTCGAATGATTCTATATATCCAGGGCTTAACTAGCCTGATAAATTAGAAATTCAGCACACCTTTCAAGGGTGATACCTTCTGTTGAATCTTATTCCTTAACAAGAACTTAAGATGTTTGCGACGTTCATTTATTATTGAATTTCCGCCGATTACTGGTAGCCTCCAGACGATCATAAATTTATATGATCTTATCCGTCGTTTTCCAGGTAACTTTCAGATCCTGATTCGAACTTACCATCTTCTATCCAACAACAGATGTTTAACATCTCATCAATACAAGGTTTCCAAAGGAGCAGCCTTGATAATTATATATCAACTATTATAGAAAAGCTTATTTAAGGTGAGATGGTTATTCCAACCATTGCTTAAAATTAATCTTAAGGAATAACTAATCCTTAGAGTTAGTCGAGCAAATCGACGATCCTAGGCAGCTGATGGCGATTTTTAATTGTTGCCTAAATAGGGTTGCGGTAATCAATGCATAAGCAAAATGAACTGTCTTTTTTAATTAATAATGCCGAATTCTCTGAATATTGAATTAAGCTTTATGAAACTTTATCTTAAAGCTCACTTAATCAGGGTTTTGATTCTTCCAATAATGATGGTACTAATCGTCATGGAGATTTTTACAATAATGCAGCCCTATGTGGGATGTATATCTTAGCTCTACTTGCCTTTCAGGAGGTAAATAGGGTAGTCTTTGGAGAAGATAATCAAGACACAAGGAGATTACTGAGATTTTCCAAATCTCAAGCTCTGGTTCATCTATCAATGCCTGTGTCAGATAAGTGACACATTTACTTTACAAATCCATGGAAACCGTATTCAGTGACACTTATTTGGACATTTCCCTTCTGGATATCTTCTTTGAATACCATTAGCTGACTTTAGTACCATATGAACATTGGAATATCTCAGTGGTTCCATGCGTTAAACCTCCATACTGATCAGGCATGGAAGCAATCTATGGAACATATTAAGATACACCAATCCTCATATGGCGCTTTTATCAAACAATCTAGTATTCGCAATTGATAGAAATCAATGAGATAGCAAACTAACATATACTGACATACTCCATCTGGAGAGAGTACTCTTAGCAATTTACGAATGAAGATTTCCGACAGGGACAGAAGAAATGGCTCCTATGCTTTCCGTCTATAAGTTTTACCTTACACTTAATCTCTGGGGTTGTTATGGGAGATTTTAAAAGTTTGCTATACTTACCGTTTATGAAGGATTTATTGGTACCCGAATCAAAACAGAACTCTTAGCATTTATACAACTGATGAAAGATAAGGAATGTACATGATGTCATTATTGGTATGAACTACCTCTGGCATCCATCAGGAGAGTTTAAGCGCTTTCATTCTTAGGCTTTCTATCCTTAGCCGCACTTCCCTTGACAGATTTAGGGCATGTAGTCTTGATGTGGCCTTTCTCGTTACAGCCGAAGCAGACTGTATCCTTTATGTCCTTGCAATCCAACGTTTTATGCTCACTTGATTTGCAGATCCCACAAGCCCTAGGTTGCGATTGGGATTTTGATTCGAACCTGCACCTCCCTAGATGGCTCTTCTTGCAGGTCTTGCATACAGGTTTCTTATTGGACTCTTGCTTACCCTTTTTCTTAGAACTCTGGGAGTTATCTTCCTTCCTTTTCCTTTTTAGTTCATCCTTTGTATTTGAGGCATGAACAAGATCCTTCTCGTGAGTAAGGAAGTGTGGTTTTAAATGGGATTTAGAGCAAGTAGCATTGGGCTCTTTGAACTTTTTCATGACCTTTCTCACAGCCTTTCCAACAGCTGCGTCAATCATAGCTTGGAGAACATCTTTGTTAATTTTGAGGTTCACACTTGTAGCATCATTAGCATGTGTCGCATCATCAATGACGCGACCGACGGTTGTCTTATCTGAGTTTGTCATACTCGAGACTTGGTCCCCTAACACCAATGAAACAATTACTTAGTTGTACTACAACAGCTATTCCTCATCCTGATGACTTAACATATACTAGCCTTGGTATCATTAAATTATACAGGTTAATATAGTACGAACATTCCTAATGAACGTTATTAAAATATATATCAATTATATTTAGACTAGGCCATAAAAAGACCATCAATGGCATTTAAGGTTTGGATCTAGTCCATCACCTTTTTGACAGGAGATCAAAATGTCGCATCTGTCTTGATCATATTGGTGATTTTGGATAGCTTGAAAGCTTGCCACAAGGATATTGGAAAAGAGTGATTCCTAATGGATATAAAGCATCCATCTAAAATTGTTGAAGCAGTCTCTAAAGTATTTTCGGCCAATTCTACCTCATGTTTTATGTCTAGAGTCCTAACAGGCGGATACAACAGTTTATTGTCCATAATAGACTTATCTGCGCTAGTATCAAACAAATTCCTGGATAAACATCATTGATGAGGAATGTACCTGTTATCACATTGTCATTCTGAATGGCTTCCTGAGCATTCATTTGAAAGACCCGAGCATTGGTCTTCTTAGCCTCTTCAGGCTTCTTCAGATTCTTAGGGCAGTTAGTCTTGATATGCCCCTTCTCGCTGCAACCATAACAGGTTGCATCTTTCAATTTCTTGCAATCCAAGGTTTTATGTTCCTTAGACTTGCAGATCCCACAAGGTAGAGGCAGAGATTCAAATCTGCATTTCCCGAGGTGGTATTTCCTACAGATTTTGCACCTGGTCTTTTCGCCCGACTGCTGGGTGTCCTTCTTAAACCCGGAACTCTTCTTATGATCAGAGTTCCCCTTTTTCTTCTTATCGGAGCGATGAGAATTCTCATCCTTCCGTTTTCGCTTTCCATCATCAGAAGCTTTGGCAGCATTGTTTCTGACCACATCAAGTGTGAGAGATAGAGGCAGATCTGCCGCTGACCTGAATGTGGTAGGTCTCGATGCTTTCACACTTGCCTTGATTTCTGGGGCTAGTCCCCCAATAAAACGAGCTATACGCTTCGGTTCCGGTGTGATCAAGTAAGCAACCAATCGAGACATGGTATTGAAACTTGTAAGATATGCCTGACAATCTAAGTTCTTCATGACCAATTTTAAGAAATCAGTCTCGATTTTCTCAACTTCATGTTGAGGACATAAATTTTCTTTGATAAGAGCAACAAACTGATCCCAAGTCAAGTTGTACAACGGGAACTTCCCTGTAGCTTGGATTAGTGACCTCTACCAAGCTAGAGCTTCTCCTTTAAAAGATTGTGAAACAAACTTCACAATGTGCTAGTGCATATGTCTATCGACTTCGTCTTATATCAAGTCGTGTATTAGATTAGAAAGATCAGGGCACGAAAAACGAGATTTGTGGGATTGTGAACATTTCGCACGAAATGACACAAGGTCATTTCGTACGAAATAGACAGTGGCTATTTCGCACGAAATGAGCTTTGCCTCTTTCGTACGAAATCAAGTCCCTATATATATGTGCCTTTGAGATTTCATTTGTAACTTTCCGGTTTCAGAGTCGAACTGCTGCCGAAGTGTCTACTCACTGTAAAACGTTGTTATATCAATCAAAAGACAGTTTAAAGTGAATTGCAAGTTGAATCAACTTGATACGTCTGTTTCCGCCTTTCGTATTGAGCAAAAACTCTTCTGAACGACTCATTTGGTCGTGAAAACTATCCTACAAGTGGTATCAGAGCTCATGAGGAAGAGTTCTTACCGATTCAGCTCCAAATTCTGATTTCTACATCTTCTTTTTCAAAATTAACAAGTTTTTTTCGGATAAAATGGCTTGATTTTCACACATTATAAGGGAAACATTGTTTTAACAAAGCCTTGAGAGAATTGAATCTAAAATCAACCGAAAAATTAATCAATTGGACAAAAATCTGATGGATATGATGATGTCAGGAGCATTTCGCACGAAATAAACACGTCATTTCACACGAAATCACATTCGTGAGGCATTTCGTACGAAACAATCAGCTCATTTCGTACGAATTGACAAAATTTGTTTCATTTCGCACGAAATACCTCATTTCGTGTTGAAATCCTTTATTTCGTACGAAATCACTATTTCGTGTGAGCCATTCCGTACGAAATCACTTATTTCGTATCAAAATTCTCATTTCGTGTGAAAAATCATTTCGTTTGAAGTTGTTTTGCAAGCTATTTCCTACCATTGTGTCATTTCGCACCAAGTTCATATCGTGTGAGAGTGTATTCCGTTTGAAAGTAATTGATTTCGTTTGAAAGCTGTTTTTGTTAAAGTTGTTACCGAATCAGGGAAGAGGAATTTTATAACGCGTTTGCTACAACACCGAGTACTCATGTTACCATTACTCAGAGCATGAACATGGAAAATGAAACAGGAACTTTGCAAAAAAAACCCGAAGTTAATGGGCATTGAAGAATATTATGGTGGGAAAGATCGGTTTGAAAACTGGGTTCAAGCTAATCATTTGAGATCTTGGGAGTGTATTAAGAAAAAGTATGTTAAACCTCGTACAGATTTGGGAGTTATCAAAGCAATTTCTGAGTTGTCGGATAAAGAACGAGATATGTACAAAGCTGAAAAGATGATGATTAGTCTACTCCAGCAAGCTGTGAAAGAAGACATCTTCGTATTGCTTCAACACGACAATAGTTCACGTTCAATTTGGGAAGCACTTCGAATTAAGTTTGAAGGAAGTGAGAAGATGATCAGGAGTAAGAAATCATTGCTAAAGAAAGAATTTGACTTGTTTACTTGTTTGCCAGGTGAATCTTCAAAGAAACTAAATGAAAGATATTGTCATTTAGTACGGTCTATGTCTTTGTTAGAAATAGTCAAAGATCAAGAAGAATGGGTTGACAAACTAGCTGATGCTTTACCTCAGAAAGAGTGGGGTACCTATCTGATGATTTTGAAGAACACTGGAGAATATGACAAATTGACAATTTCCCAGTTCATTGAAAATATTGAAGGACAAGATCTTGAGCAGCAAAAGATTGCTAGAATGAACAATCCGAGTGGTCAACAAGACATTAAAATGTATTACAAAGGAAGTGTTCAGGATGTTGAAGCAAGTCCAAAGGTCCAAACTGCTTTTCGTGCAGAAAATTCATCTGGATCAGTCAACCAAAGTCCAAACAACAGCAGTGGATTTTCTTCATATCCAAGTGTTAATCCTAAATCTTCAACCTCAAGTCATCAGTTCCACAGCTTAAACAACAATAATAGTCATGGGTTACACTGCAACATTGCATTGCATCTTCAGAATGGTCAAAATTTTTCTGAAGAGGTTGCTAGAGGTCACTTGTCATTACTTGCTACTGTGTTAGAATCATATGAGGGATTGGTTGCTGGAAGGATCGGAAATCCTATGCTGACAAAAGAGGATTACGATCAGATAGATGCTGAAGAGATGGAGCTTATGGATATCAAGTGGTGTTTAGCGAGTGTGTTGAGAAGAGCTGAAAAATTTAAAATTATTACAGGAAGAGATGATTTTAGAGATGCAAATGTTTCTACTTTGGGTTTTGATAAATCTAAAGTTACTTGTTTTCGATGCAGGGAGAAAGGACATTTCAAGAGGGAATGTAAAAATCGAGAAGCAAGTGGAGCACAGAATCCGTTTGGAAATAATGATTATTATCGGAAAGCCATATATCAACAAGTTGCTCATCAACCATATCAACAACAAGAACCACAAAATGCACATGCTAAAAAGGCAATCGAAGAGTCGAACAAGAAAGCTTATTTTGGTATAATTGATCAAGATGATGAAAAAGTGTCAGAAGGTTTTAGTTGGGACAAATACGTTCCACCTGATACAAGCTTGGAGCATTCATTGCACAAATAGTTCAAGACCCTGATTTGATGAAAGAATGGATGAGTGTGTTTGACAACAGTGAGAAAAATCAAGATGGAGAGTTTGTTTCTTCAGATGATAGTTCAGATAGTACTCAAGTGTTTGATCAATCATCATCTGACAGTGATGATGAAGAAGAAACTCAAATAAATATTGGAAAATCTGTATTATCTCCTGAAAGTTTTGAATTTTATTTTGCAGATAGATTGGAGAAGCTGAAGGAGAAACGAGCAGCAAAAGAAATGAAAAAGGTGAAATGTGAGAGTGTTGCCCAGGAAAAGAATTTTGAACAAAGTAAGGAAGATAAAGCTACTGAGTAGATAGTTGAAGCTGAAAAAGTAGTTGAAGTTGAAAAGATAATCGAAGTAGAAAAGATTGTTGAAGTTATCAAACCGTGTTTAAACTGTTTGGAGTTTTGTAAGCAGTGTGCAGAGAAATATGAGAAGATAATTGAACTTCAAAAGATGAAAGAAAAATTATTGTTTGATTTCAACTATGTAAAAGAATCATATGATGTGTTGAATAGAACAGTGAATGGTCTACAAAAGACAAATTCTGAAAGAGAAGATGCGTTGACTATGATGAATGATGTGATGATGTCAAAGCAGAAGGCCATTAATCATTAGATTGAAGAATGTGTAAAGTTGAAACAAGAGTTGGAGACAGAAAGGATTGAAAATGAAAGAATCAGACGATTACTGCAAAGTTATTCTAGTTCTGATTATTTGATTGATAGAATTTATCCAACTGTTGCACGTTTTGAAGTATTTCAAGATGAGAAGCCAGAAGAGAAGAATACTGGTAAGAAACAAAGTGCAAATTATAACAAGTGTCTGCCTCCGATCTGGGAAGGTTATTCTCCCAGAAAACCAAATGAGGAGCAAGTCAAAAAGGCAGTCAATATAAAGTTAAAGTCCGAAACAACTGATGATTTACCAGAAAACATTAACGTCACATTCACATCGTCTGACACTGATCATGAGTCTGAGTTAATAAAGAAAGTGGTCGATCAGGTGTTGGATAAAGATGAGGAGTCAGAGTCAAAGTCCGAATCAGAGAGTTCGAGTTCATCAGTTGACAGTCCAAAGTCGTCGGTCAAAAGGGTTTACAATAAAGAATTTTTGTTATCAAAATCTAATTTGAATGACGAACCAATCAAAGTGGCATATACTTTAAATGATTCAGAAAAATTATGTTCTGATGAGGAATTTCCAATAAGAAGTGTTCAAATTGAAAAAATCAAAAAAGTTTTCAAATTAACAGAAATTAATATTTCTGAAATAAAAGATGTAAATCTTAATGAAAAACCTAAAAAGTACACTTCAAGAGTTCAACAACGTATAAACAAGAAAAAGGGTTACAGTTATGGTTCTGGTTTTCAAAAGAAACCAAACCATAACGGTAATTTCAAAAAGAAAGGTCTTGGTTTTATTCCACCGAAAAATTATAAAAATGATAAAACTTATAAACCAAAAACTGTATTTGTTTCAGGAGCTAGTTCGGAGGAAGAAGAAAAGAGCTCATTCTGGAAGCAATCAAACAAACAGTTCTTTGCAGAAAAACAAAAGTTTGAGAAGAATGGAGTTTATCAGAGAAAAGAAACAAGAACCTGTTACCGATGTCAAGAAGTTGGTCACATCGCCTGGAATTGTCCAAAGGCAACCAATACAAAACAGGAAGTTGTTTCTAAACTGAAAGAAAAGATTGTTGACAAAACTGAACCACCAACTGAAAAATTCAAAGTGTTTAAAAATTCAACATATGAAGTTGGTGAATGTTCAAAAAGATTTTACAAAAGAAGAGTTAATCTTGACAACCAAAAATGGGTTGTTAAGAAATCAGATGTGAAATCTGGCGATGAATGTGACTTGTCAAAGTCAGAAGAGCCACGAATTGAGCTAAAAATAGAAACGTCAGTACCGCCAATGGATGATGTCAATTTTCCACCATTGAGGATTGAAAATTTTAAACAAAAAGTTGGAAATGTTGAGATTTCGAATCAATTCTTTTCTGAAAATAAAGAATTTGATGTCGAAAAAGCTTTCAATGAGAATGTGAAACATATTTTTGGGAAGATGGTCGAGGGGAAGGCCAAAGGGGTAAAAGAATTTTATGAAGAAAAAAGAAATGTTGGAACCCCAAGTGAAACTGAAAAGGTCACATCCAAGTTTGCTCAGGCTTGGATGGTTGTATTTCATATGTGAAAAGTATGACTTGCCGAAACTCCCAGGTTGGTAAGTGTGGAGTAGGAATCGGCATCTTTCTTGAGAAATTCACAGTTGTAATGTTTTTTTTCCTACAAATGGTTAATCAAGGTCATTAAGTTGAACTTGATTTAACTTTTATTCAAATGGTTGAAAGAACAATGTGATGAGTTTATCCCCGTTTTTACAAATGAAATCAACAAAACTAATTTTCCGGAAAAAAACATTTGATTAAAACAAAGTTAAGTGTTTTGAAATCATAATGGGAAAATAGTTTGTTGTAAGGGGGAGTTATGATTGTTTATGCCAAGTGGATGGCGATTTGAAGTAATTCATAACAGTTGCCACTTTATTTGTATAGTTTGTTTTCAAATTTTTCTTTAAAAATGCTTTTGCATTTTAGGGGGAGTAAGAAAATTTCAGAAAATCCAAAAACATTAGAAAATTCAAAAAAGTCAAAAACATGATAAAATAAAAAATGAGTTTTGTTGAGAAAAGAGGAAATGATAGTACATTAGTGGACTATCACAGCATGCTAAAGAATTGGAAAGATAAAATGTGATAAACGGTCTCACTGATGATGTGCCAGTAGGTTTTTACACATTTAGTAGACTGTGTCGAGATATAAACCTAATTTTCAAACTTACTTATTTCGTGGGGAACATCTCTCGGATATATAGGTAACCCCTGAAATCTTGTTTGAAAGATCCCTCTTTATGAGATACTAGGTCTTTATGCTTATTGATATCTGGGGTATTATCCCGGGACTTCTGATTTTGCGGAAGCAATGACCTAGTCCCCGTAAAATGCTTTTCGCTTGCTTGAAATATAGCAACACCCTCAGCATAAACAATAATGAAACATTGCAAAATGCTAATCATGTGCTGTTGAAGAGAAGATTCTCTAAAGGGAACACACCTAAAGTCGAAGCCATCATCTCTCTGATTTTGCGGAAGCAATAGCCTGAGCTCTCATGGCCCTCGCATTAAACCCTTTACAGATATCATCTAGGTATACTCACCTGTAAGACTGAATATTGGGATCTGGATACGAGAGTATATTCTGAGGTGGGACACGCGAATAATTTTAAGTCCATTAAAACATTAATCTCGTATCTCGAAACAGTTGAACTTTGTGTGAAAATTTAAGTGGATCAGTATACTGACAATCTAAGTGAATCGTTTAGAACTTAAAATGTTTAAAGCTTAACGGTGTTAGTGATTTGTCTAATAAAGTGATATGATCCTCTTACACAAACTCACAAAAATATGGTCTGTATATATTTCTTTACTGCAATTTGTAAATTTCAAAATCCAAAAAGATTTTTAGTGTGTTTTAGCATAAATTTTTGAAAATTCAAAAATATTTTTGACAACTGATGTTGGAGAGCTGATTTTCAAAATTCCAAGTGCTAAACATGATGAACAGGTTTGGGATAGTTTGTTTGAAAAGATTTTCTTACAAGTGGTCATTCAAGATTATAAAATGTTAAATCATTTTGATGATATGTTCATGAGATTATTTGAGACTGTTTCTTCATGTGGTAAGCAGAGATTAAATTTGTCAAATTTGAAATTTGAAATTTGTGAAATTTATTTCTGGGTTAAGAATGTGCAGGTTAGCCAGGTTTAGGGCACGATTTTGGAACAAGAATTATTTCAGACTATTATCCCAGTTTATCGAAAAGGGGGGGTCTGAAGACATCAAGAGGAAGTATGATGATGCAGAAGAACTTAAGGAATCAAGAGAATATAGAGTCAGATTTAGATCCTAGAAGAGAGAAGAAAAGAGAAAAGATTGAGGATGTTTTACACTGTTAGATATTTTGGAGAGCACGTGAAGACTGATAAAGATTGAAAACGTTGAAGATGTGAACCGAAGAGTCGTCGACATCCAAGGGGGAGTCTGTTAGTGCATATGTCTGTCGACTTCGTCTTATATCAAGTCGTGTATTAGATTAGAAAGATCAGGGCACGAAAAACGAGATTTATGGGATTGTGAACATTTCGCACGAAATGACACAAGGTCATTTCGTACGAAATAGACAGTGGCTATTTCTCACGAAATGAGCTTTGCCTATTTCGTACGAAATCAACTCCCTATATATATGTGCCTTTGAGATTTCATTTATAACATTCCGGTTTCAGAGACGAACTACTGCCGAAGTGTCTACTCACTGTAAAACGTTGTTATATCAATCAAAAGACAGTTTAAAGTGATTTACAAGCTGAATCAACTTGATACGTCTGTTTCCGCCTTTCGTATTGAGCAAAAACTCTTCTGAACGACTCATTTGGTCGTGAAAATGATCAACCGAAAAATTAATCAATTGGACAAAAATCTGATCAATATGATGATGTCAGCAGCATTTCGCATGAAATAAACACGACATTTCACACGAAATCACATTCGTGAGGCATTTCGTACGAAACAGTCAACTCATTTCGTACAAATTGACAAAATTTGTTTCATTTCGCACGAAATACCTCATTTCGTGTTGAAATCCTTCATTTCGTACGAAATCACTAATTCGTGTGAGCCATTCAGTACGAAATCACTTATTTCGTATCAAAATTCTCATTTCGTGTGAAAAATCATTTCGTTTGAAGTTGTTTTGCAGGCTATTTCGTACCAGTGTGTCATTTCGCACCAAGTTCATATCGTGTGAGAGTGTATTTCATTTGAAAGTAATTGATTTCGTTTGAAAGCTGTTTTTGTGAAAGTTGTTACCGAATCATGGAAGAGGAATTTTATAACGCGTTTGCTACTGCACCGAGTACTCTTGTTACCATTACTCAGAGCATGAACATGGAAAATGAAACAGGAACTTTGCAAAAACCCCGAAGTTAATGGGCATTGAAGAATATTATGGTTGGAAAGATCGGTTTGAAAACTGGGTTCAAGCTAATCATTTGAGATCTTGGGAGTGTATTGAGAAAAAGTATGTTAAACCTCGTACAGATTTGGGAGTTATCAAAGCAATTTCTGAGTTGTCGGATAAAGAACGAGATATGTACAAAGCTGAAAAGATGATGATTAGTCTACTCCAGCAACCTGTGAAAGAAGACATCTTCGTATTGCTTCAACACGACAATACTTCACGTTCGCTTTAGGAAGCACTTCGAATTAAGATTGAGGGAAGTAAGAAGATGATCAGGAGTAAGAAATCATTGCTAAAGAAAGAATTTGACTTGTTTACAAGTTTGCCAGGTGAATCTTCAAAGAAACTGATTGAAAGATATTGTCATTTAGTACGGTCTATGTCTTTGTTAGAAATAGTCAAAGATCAAGAAGAATGGGTTGACAAACTAGCTGATGCTTTATCTCAGAAAGAGTGGGGTCCCTATCTGATGATTTTGAAGAACACTGGAGAATATGACAAATTGACAATTTCCCAGTTCATTGAAAAGACTGAAGGACAAGATCTTGAGCAGCAAAAGATTGCTAGAATGAACAATCTGAGTGGTCAACAAGACATTAAAATGTATTACAAAGGAAGTGTTCAGGATGTTTAAGCAAGTCCAAAGGTCCAAACTGCTTTTAGTGCAGAAGTTTCATCTGGATCAGTCAACCAAAGTCCAAACAACAGCAGTGGATTTTATTCATATCCAAGTGTTAATCCTAAATCTTCAACCTCAAGTCATCAGTTCCAAAGCTTAAACAACAATAATAGTCATGGGTTACACTGCAACATTGCATTGCATCTTTAGAATGGTCAAATTTTTTCTGAAGAGGTTGCTAGAGGTCACTTGTCATTACTTGCTACTGTGTTAGAATCATATGAGGGATTGGTTGCTGGAAGGATCGAAAATCCTATGCTGACAAAAGAGGATTATGATCAGATAGATGCTGAAGAGATGGAGCTTATGGATATCAAGTGGTGTTTAGCAAGTGTGCTGAGAAGAGCTGAAAAATTTAAAATTATTACAGGAAGAGATGATTTTAGAGATGCAAATGTTTCTACTTTGGGTTTTGATAAATCTAAAGTTACTTGTTTTCGATGCAGGGAGAAAGGACATTTCAAGAGGGAATGTAAAAATCGAGAAACAAGTGGAGCACATAATCCGTTTGGAAATAATGATTATTATCGGAAAGCCATATATCAACAAGTTGTTCATCAACCATATCAACAACAAGAACCACAAACTGCACATGCTAAAAAGGCAATCAAAGAGTCGAACAAGAAAGCTTATTTTGGTATAATTGATCAAGATGATGAAAAAGTGGTAGAAGGTTTTAGTTGGGACAAATACGTTCCACCTGATACAAAGCTTGGAGCATTCATTGCACAAATAGTTCAAGAACCAGATTTGATGAAAGAATGGATGAGTGTGTTTGACAAAAGTGAGAAAAATCAAGATGAAGAGTTTGTTTCTTCAGATGATAGTTCAGAACAGACACAAGTGTTTGATCAATCATCATCTGATAGCAGTGATGATGAAGAAGAAACTCAAATAAATATTGGAAAATCTGTATTATCTCCTGAAAGTTTTGAATTTTATTTTGCAGATAGATTGGAGAAGCTGAAGGAGAAACGAGCAGCAAAAGAAATGAAAAAGGTGAAATGTGAGATTGTTGCTCGGGAAAAGAATTCTGATCAAAGTAAAGAAGTTAAAGTTGATGAGAAGATGGTTGAAGCTGAAAAGGTAGTTAAAAATGAGAATGTGGTTGAAGCTGAAAAAGTAGTTGATGTTGAAAAGATAATTGAAGTTGAAAAGATTGTTGAAGTTTCCAAACCGTGTTTAAAATGTTTGGAATCATGTAAGCAATGTGAAGAGAAAGAAGAGAAGTTGAGTGAGCAAGATAAGATGAAAGAAAAATTATTGTTCGATGTCAATTATGTGAAAGAATCATATGATGTGTTGAATAGAACAGTGAATGGTCTCCAAAAGACAAATTCTGAAAGAGAAGATGCTTTAACAATGATGAATGCTGTGATGATGTCAAAGCAGAAGGCCATTAATCATTACATTGAAGAATGTGCAAAATTGAAGCAAGAGTTGGAGACAGAAAGATAGAGAATGAAAGAATCAGACGTTTGTTGCAAAATTATTCTAGTTCTGATTATTTGATTGATAGAATTTATCCAACTGTTGCAGGTTTTGAAGCATTTAAAGATGAGAAGCCAGAAGAGAAGAATACTGGTAAGAAACAAAGTGCAAGTTATAACAAGTGTCCGCCTCCGATCTGGGAAGGTTATTCTCCCAGAAAACCAAATGAGGAGCAGGTCAAAAAGGCAGTCAATATAAAGTTAAAGTCTGAAACAACTGATGAGTTACCAGAAAATATTGACGTTACGTTTACATCGTCTGACACTGATCATGAGTCTGAGTTAATAAAGAAAGTGGTTGATCAGGTGTTGGATAAGGATGAAGAGTCAGAGTCAAAGTCTAAGTCAGAAACCTAGAGTTCGTTGGTCAACAGTCCAAAATCGTCAGTGAAACGAGTTTACAATAAAGAATTTTTGTTATCAAAATCTAATTTGAATGACGAACCAATCAAACTGGCATACACTTTGAATGATTTAGACAAATTATATTCTGATGAAGAATTTCCAATAAGAAATGTTCAAATTGAAATGATTAATATGGTTTTCAAATTAACAGAAATTAATATTTCTGAAATAAAAGATGTAAAGCTTACTGAAAAACCTAAAAAATACACTTCAAGAGTTCAACAAAGATTGAGCAAGAAAAAAGGTTACAGTTCTGGTTCTGGTTCTGGTTTTCAAAAGAAATCAAACCATAATGGTAATTTCAAAAAGAAAGGTCTTGGTTTTATTTCACCAAAAAATCATAAAAATGAGAAAAATTATAAATCAAAAACTGTATTTGTTTCAGGAGCAAGTTCGGAGGAAGAAGAAAAGAGCTCATTCTGGAAGCAATCAAACAAAGAGTTCTTTGCAGAAAAACAAAAGTTTGAGAAGAATGGAGTTTATTAGAGAAAGGAGACAAGAACCTGTTATAGATGTCAAGAAGTTGGTCACATCGCCTAGAATTGTCCAATGGGAACCAACACAAAACAGGAAGTTGTTTCTAAACTCAAAGAAAAGATTGTTGATAAAACCGAACCACCAACTGACAAATTCAAAGTGTTTAAAAACTCAACATATGAAGTTGGTGAGTGTTCAAAAAGGTTTTACAAAAGAAGGGTGAATCTTAACAACCAAACATGGGTTGCTAAGAAATCTGATGTGAAAATTGGCGATGAATCTGATTCCACAAAGTTAGTGGAGCCACAAGTTATTCAAAAAGAAGAAACGTCAGTACCGCCGATGGATGAGGTTAATTTTCCACCATTGCGGTCTGAAAATTTTAAACAAAAAGTTGGTAAAGTGGAAATTTCGAATCAATTCTATTCTGAAAAGAAAGAATTTGATGTCGAAAAAGCTTTTAATGGAAAAGTAAAACATATTTTTGGAATAATGGTCGAGGGGAAGGCCAAAGGGGTAAAATAATTTTATGAAGAAAAAAGAAATGTTGAAACCCCAAGTGAAACTGAAAAGGTCACATCCAAGTTTGGTCAGGCTTGGATGGCTGTATTTCATATGTGAAAAGTATGACTTGCCGGAACTCCCAGGTTGGTAAGTGTGGAGTAGGAATCGGCATCTTTCTTGAGAAATTCACAGTTGTAATGTTTTTTCCTACAAGTGGTTAATCAAGGTCATTAAGTTGAACTTGATTTAACTTTTATTCAAATGGTTGAAAGAACAATGTGATGAGTTTATCCTCGTTTTTACAAATGAAATCAACAAAACTAATTTTCCGGAAAAAACATTTGATTAAAACAAACTTAAGTGTTTTGAAATCATAATGGGAAAATAGTTTGTTGTAAGGGGGATGTAACACCTGTGCCTCCACGGCCATCAAACAAATACCAAACCAATGAAATATTATATTTCATACTTGGGATTTGTAAAATTATGTGTATCTTTTACACATATCAACTCTTGTTTGATTTTAAGCTTTAAATCGCTTTCTGGAGGGTTATACGCGCTCTGATGCATAAATATAACCAGTTTAATCCAACGAACACTCCGGAATAGTGAAATAGGCTTAACATACCTTAAATAACCTTTACATAACTTAGATATAAGTTTTGGAAGGTTTGGTGTGGTGAAATCAAAGTTTAATCGCTTACAGGGACTAAAGTTGACAAACTGCGAAAGTATGCCAATTTGAACTGTAACAGACCTTCCGGAACATGACCATAAGTTAAACATACGATAAATATCCTTTACATAGCTTAGAAATAGGCTTTGAGGTGTTCGGTATGCTAAAATAAACTTTTGTGTCATTCAGGGACTAAAAGTGTCAAAAAGTGCACAAGTTTGCATTTTCGCGCATAACTTACGTTCTGAATACATCTGGACATCCAAAAAATTATGTAAGCATGACTATATTATATTTTAGTGTTCGCCATAAGAAAAATCCATTCGTTTCGTCATTTGGATCGTTTTTCGCGCTTGTGCGCATTCCGTCGTAATTAAGCGAACATCGCGTTCGTACGACCAAACGAACCATCATCCGGCATATTTTTGAGCATGTTTTGAGTTCCCTATACTTTAACTTCATTTTAGAGCCTTGAAATGAGGTTAACGGGGTTCAAACGCATCGAAAAAGGCCTTAAACACGTGCAGGGACCATTTCTGCCAATTTTGAAACATTGCTGATACATGGGGGCAGTGGCGTAGCGCGAGCCCTAAGGGCATATGCAGTCGCGCTACGCGACTGACTATTCTGGGCAGAAAACATGCAGAAACTCAATTTTTCGCATTTTCGGGACCAGATTCGATGTGTCGACAGCTGTTTACAGCTGTTTTGCACTCCCAAATCCTTTGCCACATGTTGATAGCCTATGGTTAGTGCCAATTTAGTCACCATAACCTTCCGACACTTGTACGGACATGATTAAGGCACGAGTTTCGACAAACGATCTTAACGGTTCGGGTATTCCTATAAATACCCAACCCATTCAACCTCATTTCTTACAAGAATTCTGATTTTGAGAGCTCTAAGTTGAAACCATTGTTTCATACCTGAGTTCTTGGATCGGGATTAGCATTCGGGGACCCTTCGTAAGTATTCTTTCGTTCTTTTCCTTATTTTACTGCTTTTCGAGTCAGAAAGTCAAACTTTGTTTGACTTTCAGCGTTGACCAGTAATGGTCAATGCGAAGTTCGTTTGAACTTCGCAACGTGATTGTAATCACGATGGTTATAGTCCCTTGGGACTATGCCTACTGATTACCACGTTGTCTAGGGTCGTAGGGTAAGCGATCTAATAAATCGCTTATACCTCGAACCCGACCCAGTTTGGTCGATCATTAGGATCCGACCAAATACATTAGGTGACCATAGTAGGTAGGGAATAACCTTCCGAGGTTATACCCTATGGTCACATCGTTTAAGTAGTTGTATGATAGGTAGTTTATATGCCTTAGGTAAATTACCATAATACCCTTTTCATGTATAATTGGTAATTAAGCATATGTAACCTAAACTTTTGTCACATAACTGATTATGTAACATGTTTAGGCATATAACACTTGTCATAGGACTAGTTAGACGGTCCGAACGCGTTTCACGCGCACGACACGTTAAAGTAGCATATGTTACCTTAATGGGTCGCGATGGGTCGAAAGCACTTAGGTTAGGTTTCATTGTAGTATGTAGGCCTTGTTAAACCATATCATATGAGTTCCAACACTCATTTGGTTTACCAAGCCTCATCCTATCCGATCTCCCGATTTAAGTCCGGTTTATTTATATAGTTTTAGATTGCCGACTGATTCCGTGCTCTCTCTAGCTTTGTTTGGTTGTTGTTCAAGACCTCCAAGCATTCTCAGGCGAGTACATTATTCCCCTCTTTTACTGTTTTCAACTGTTTTGGGGTGACTCATATGTGCTAAATGTTTTCGATGTTATAACGATGGTTTCAAAAACGATTAAGACGATTTATACAAAACTAATAACGATTTCATAAAGTGAACAAACTTGTTGGTTGTAGTTACATAACAAATGACATTCATTAGCAATGATCAAGCCGACCAGTATTAGGTTATGGTACCATAGGATCTGACAAATCCCGTTATTTACTACACCCGTGGTTATGTGTGGGTATGGTAGGTAGCGACTGAATCTGTAATTGTTAACTTACCCTATGGAGGTTTGTTAATACGAAAACGAGAAGCGACGAGTGATGAGTCACGAAGGTTTGAATGTTATTAGCGAGACGATCATATAAGTAGTTTCACGACCTAAAACGAATTAAACGATTTACGATTGGTTTTCACACGATGTTTTAACGATTTACGATTGGTTTTCACACGATGTTTTAACGATTGGGTTTCACACGATGTTTTAACGATTGGGTAACGATTGGGTTTCACACGATGTTTTAACGATTGGGTAACGATTGGGTTTCACACGATGTTTTAACGATTGGGTAACGATTGGGTAAACATTTGTACATGATTTACATTTGATCATGCATTTACACGAAACATAGTATTGGTTTAAACCAAGTTTTACTTCAATACTTTGTTTTGTGCGTTTCACCTATGGTTTAGTTGATGCATTTCACTAGCCATACATATTATTTTGGTTATACATATTACATGATTTACATTTGGGCATGAACATCACTTTGGTGGTTTGGTTTGGATTAAGTGATTAAGTAACAATGCGTGTGGAATATGATACAAGCATGGTGGATACGCCGCTGGTACTTCCTATATATAAGTGTTTGTATGGTGTTACATATTGTAGCGTTATTTGAATCATTTCAGTTTGAGACATAGAACATTTTATACAAGTAACATACTTTTCACAAGACATTTATTTACAAACAACTTATCTTATACAAACTCATTTTACATGGTTATTCATTTAATCATGCATTATTCTCTTATTATACATATCACCTAAACTAATTATTTTTCAAATGATTTACAAAGACAAAGCAAATTACAAGGTTCATGACTAAACATTTTCTTAAAACAGAAGTCATGAATCTTATTTTCACAAAACCTATGTACTCGCCAGCATTTCTTTGCTGACCTCGTTTTCACATATGTTTCAGGTATTGTTGAATGATATCGATTGATAAGATGCATGCTCACATAGGACTGGACAAGGCCTTAGTGACTCAATAAAAATGATAGACTATGTTTAAATGTGTATTTAGATTTCCAGACGATGTAATTATTCAATGTTTAATAAAACGAAACACTTTTTGATATCCATGGTTATGAAACATTAATTCTGTTGCAACACGCCCCGATGTTTCCGCCGCGCTTTGTTGTTTTACGCGGTCGGGGTGTGACAGAAAAGATGGTATCAGAGCCAATGGTTATAGGGAATTAGGTTATTAGTAATTAGTAATGCTTTGACCTAGTCTATAACCTTCTTAGGACCCTAACGCGAGTTTACTTGCGTTTAGTCATAAAACAATACCGTCACCTATCCTTAGGCGACGACCACAACAAGAACATAAATTTCAAAACCGCTTTGAAAACTAATCATCTGTTCTAGGATGATTGATTACTAGGTTTTGAACCCTCTATTATAAGGTTTTGAACTCTCTATTATATGGTTTTGAACCTCTTTGAGTTTTCAAAACTTCGTCAAGGTTTTGGGTTTTAAATAATGTGAACACGTGCAAACTGGAAGGGTGAATGCCTGTATTCTGGGTTTTCTGTCTAGGCAAGCACTTCGTATACATCTCATCAGACGCGAGACCAGTTGTGCTTACCTGGGAATTCTTGGGATGAGTGTTCACTTATAGGCGAGCATGTCTTCGCAATACATTATTTTTGACCCATTTACTTTGATTAGTCACCGTCTCATTTGTTTGCCTTAGGTAACAAACAAATGATCGCAATTTTCATGCGTTATCTTTCTGTTTTGATTGTCCAATAATCTTTCACCTGTTTCTCCCTATGCCTTTCTTTTTCTTCAAGAATGTCTCTTCATCACGATGACGCCCAGATATCTGAGCAAGCAGCCAAAATTCGCTCAGCGAATAGGCGAAGTAGTCCTGAAGACTGTTGAATTAGCTACTGCCATGTATCATCTCCAGGATGAAGCCACTCAAGAGTCACCAAGACAGGCAGGACCTAGTCAGGCGACAACACCATCAGCCAATAAACCAATCGAGGAATCAAAGACCATGGATGAACGATCCCCTAAGAAGTCAAAGAAGCGAAAGGCTTCTCAGAACTTCGACATGGTCGCTCACAATGGTAAAGCAGTCCCCAACCAACCAGCTCAACCCCTTGCTAGGTGTGTATGGCTTTTCCTATGATACCTACATCAAGGAACTATGTACCTTACAAACTACTCTTGTGATTTCTCTCTTTCAAATGATTGCTCATGATTCCCTCAAAAATTTTAAGTACTCGTTTCACTCTAAGAAACAAAGTACAGAAAATTAAGTGACATTATGAGTAATCGTGCTTTTCGCACATCTGTGCCTTTAAATCCTTGGTTAGATAACTAAGGGTATTTTCAAATCTCATACCCAATACGTTTTGATTTTTCAACATACACAGTACCAGTATTTCAAAACAATCTTCATGATCTCAAAACATTTCATATAGTTTGAAAACAATTTTTCTAGATGCATTGTCTATGTTATTTCAAAAACATTGGCCATGTTATCAAAACCAACCTTTCTAATTTCAAAATATTTCATATAGTCTGAAGACAATATTAACACAATACATTTTCTGATCAAGTGCATGATTTCGAAAAGCATCATTCATGTCTTTCAAAAACCTTATACATAATTTCAAAATTCATCTCGCATGATTTTAAAACATTTTTGTAAATATATCTACCTAATACACCTACTTTATGATTTCAAAAAGTATTATATATAAGGTTTCAAAAGCGTTAAACACATTTTTCTTAAAAGAACCCCATGCATAGTTTTCAAAAATATTTTTCCTCATACATTGACTTAACCTTCAAAATTCTGCTTCATATGTCGCCTTGACATATCAAGCATCTCAACTTCATAAGCATTTTACATCATGTTTTGACCTAAGCACATCCAGTGCAAGGTTTCAAAACATCTTCAACTTCTAAAATTCATATGGGATCTTTTTATCTTTACAATTAGATCCTTGTGGATGATTATCATTCAAATCAGAGTCCTTAATCGGATTCCTTATGTACCTTAATTCGAACACTTCGGTTCCTAATAATCGAAATCGAATTTTCTTTTTGAATCTTTCTATCTTTATAGTTGGATTCTTGATAACGTTTAAAGTACCAAATGAAATCCACGGAATGGATTCCTAGTGTGCTTTAAATGCATGTACGCAATTTACAAGACAAATTAACGAACAATTTTGTGGTTATATGATATGTGTTTATGTGTTCTCCTCTATGATTTTTGTGTTTTTATATACTCTGGATATTCGTTATCCAAATCCTCGTAGAATCTTTCATATCTTCATATGATGGATTCGTAGTAGGATATTCAAAAGGTACTACCTTAAATCCTTAATGGGCTTCTATGTAATAGTTAAGACCCTTGGGTTATATAGTACCATTCCATGATTCGATGAGAGACCCTTAAGTGGTCTAGTCTAAAAGATTGATTCACAATTTAGTTAAAGAACGACATCTAGTGATGTAGCTGGACAGACTCCTTGATAGTTTATTTAGATCAATTAATGATTTAATTAAAAGGACTCTATGGCGGTCTAGTCACACTCATTACAGGATTGTTCATTTGGTTTTTCCCCTGCACATTTTAAAATAGACTGTGTGGACTATGCAAGGAATTGTCTAATTATGGACGCGTACATAATTATGAAATTTAGTGCACAGAAACCCAGTAAGGTTTATTATGTGTAAGAATCCATAGTGACAACAATAACAAAATGAGGACGATGTAATGGAGGTATGGTGGACGCACCAATGACGCTTCATATACTTGCATATAAGTATCCCTCTTACATTGCAATCATGATGTTATTAAAGTTACTAGAAGTTCAGAACCCAAACCAAGGTTGTTCGATCTTTTCAATTTCATGTTCTCAAGCTCCCACAAGTTTCCTCTAAATAAATTTCGGGACGAAATTTCCTAAAGTAGGGGAGACTGTAACACCTGTGCCTCCACGGCCATCAAACAAATACCAAACCAATGAAATATTATATTTCATACTTGGGATTTGTAAAATTATGTGTATCTTTTACACATATCAACTCTTGTTTGATTTTAAGCTTTAAATCGCTTTCTGGAGGGTTATACGCGCTCTGATGCATAAATATAACCAGTTTAATCCAACGAACACTCCGGAATAGTGAAATAGGCTTAACATACCTTAAATAACCTTTACATAACTTAGATATAAGTTTTGGAAGGTTTGGTGTGGTGAAATCAAAGTTTAATCGCTTACAGGGACTAAAGTTGACAAACTGCGAAAGTATGCCAATTTGAACTGTAACAGACCTTCCAGAACATGACCATAAGTTAAACATACCATAAATATCCTTTACATAGCTTAGAAATAGGCTTTGAGGTGTTCGGTATGCTAAAATAAACTTTTGTGTCATTCAGGGACTAAAAGTGTCAAAAAGTGCACAAGTTTGCATTTTCGCGCATAACTTACGTTCTGTATACATCCGGACATCCAAAAAATTATGTAAGCATGACTATATTATATTTTAGTGTTCGCCATAAGAAAAATCCATTCGTTTCGTCATTTGGATCGTTTTTCGCGCTTGTGCGCATTCCGTCGTAATTAAGCGAACATCGCGTTCGTACGACCAAACGAACCATCATCCGGCATATTTTTGAGCATGTTTTGAGTTCCCTATACTTTAACTTCATTTTAGAGCCTTGAAATGAGGTTAACGGGGTTCAAACGCATCGAAAAAGGCCTTAAACACGTGCAGGGACCATTTCTGCCAATTTTGAAACATTGCTGATACATGGGGGCAGTGGCGTAGCGCGAGCCCTAAGGGCATATGCAGTCGCGCTACGCGACTGACTATTCTGGGCAGAAAACATGCAGAAACTCAATTTTTCGCATTTTCGGGACCAGATTCGATGTATCGACAGCTGTTTACAGTTGTTTTGCACTCCCAAATCCTTTGCCACATGTTGATAGCCTATGGTTAGTGCCAATTTAGTCACCATAACCTTCCGACACTTGTACGGACATGATTAAGGCACGAGTTTCGACAAACGATCTTAACGGTTCGGGTATTCCTATAAATACCCAACCCATTCAACCTCATTTCTTACAAGAATTCTGATTTTGAGAGCTCTAAGTTGAAACCATTGTTTCATACCTGAGTTCTTGGATCGGGATTAGCATTCGGGGACCCTTCGTAAGTATTCTTTCGTTCTTTTCCTTATTTTACTGCTTTTCGAGTCAGAAAGTCAAACTTTGTTTGACTTTCAGCGTTGACCAGTAATGGTCAATGCGAAGTTCGTTTGAACTTCGCAACGTGATTGTAATCACGATGGTTATAGTCCCTTGGGACTATGCCTACTGATTACCACGTTGTCTAGGGTCGTAGGGTAAGCGATCTAATAAATCGCTTATACCTCGAACCCGACCCAGTTTGGTCGATCATTAGGATCCGACCAAATACATTAGGTGACCATAGTAGGTAGGGAATAACCTTCCGAGGTTATACCCTATGGTCACATCGTTTAAGTAGTTGTATGATAGGTAGTTTATATGCCTTAGGTAAATTACCATAATACCCTTTTCATGTATAATTGGTAATTAAGCATATGTAACCTAAACTTTTGTCACATAACTGATTATGTAACATGTTTAGGCATATAACACTTGTCATAGGACTAGTTAGACGGTCCGAACGCGTTTCACGCGCACGACACGTTAAAGTAGCATATGTTACCTTAATGGGTCGCGATGGGTCGAAAGCACTTAGGTTAGGTTTCATTGTAGTATGTAGGCCTTGTTAAACCATATCATATGAGTTCCAACACTCATTTGGTTTACCAAGCCTCATCCTATCCGATCTCCCGATTTAAGTCCGGTTTATTTATATAGTTTTAGATTGCCGACTGATTCCGTGCTCTATCTAGCTTTGTTTGGTTGTTGTTCAAGACCTCCAAGCATTCTTAGGCGAGTACATTATTCCCCTCTTTTACTGTTTTCAACTGTTTTGGGGTGACTCATATGTGCTAAATGTTTTCGATGTTATAACGATGGTTTCAAAAACGATTAAGACGATTTATACAAAACTAATAACGATTTCATAAAGTGAACAAACTTGTTGGTTGTAGTTACATAACAAATGACATTCATTAGCAATGATCAAGCCGACCAGTATTAGGTTATGGTACCATAGGATCTGACAAATCCCGTTATTTACTACACCCGTGGTTATGTGTGGGTATGGTAGGTAGCGACTGAATCTGTAATTGTTAACTTACCCTATGGAGGTTTGTTAATACGAAAACGAGAAGCGACGAGTGATGATTCACGAAGGTTTGAATGTTATTAGCGAGACGATCATATAAGTAGTTTCACGACCTAAAACGAATTAAACGATTTACGATTGGTTTTCACACGATGTTTTAACGATTTACGATTGGTTTTCACACGATGTTTTAACGATTGGGTAACGATTGGGTTTCACACGATGTTTTAACGATTGGGTAACGATTGGGTTTCACACGATGTTTTAACGATTGGGTTTCACACGATGTTTTAACGATTGGGTAACGATTGGGTAAACATTTGTACATGATTTACATTTGATCATGCATTTACACGAAACATAGTATTGGTTTAAACCAAGTTTTACTTCAATACTTTGTTTTGTGCGTTTCACCTATGGTTTAGTTGATGCATTTCACTAGCCATACATATTATTTTGGTTATACATATTACATGATTTACATTTGGGCATGAACATCACTTTGGTGGTTTGGTTTGGATTAAGTGATTAAGTAACAATGCGTGTGGAATATGATACAAGCATGGTGGATACGCCGCTGGTACTTCCTATATATAAGTGTTTGTATGGTGTTACATATTGTAGCGTTATTTGAATCATTTCAGTTTGAGACATAGAACATTTTATACAAGTAACATACTTTTCACAAGACATTTATTTACAAACAACTTATCTTATACAAACTCATTTTACATGGTTATTCATTTAATCATGCATTATTCTCTTATTATACATATCACCTAAACTAATTATTTTTCAAATGATTTACAAAGACAAAGCAAATTACAAGTTTCATGACTAAACATTTTCTTAAAACAGAAGTCATGAATCTTATTTTCACAAAACCTATGTACTCGCCAGCATTTCTTTGCTGACCTCGTTTTCACATATGTTTCAGGTATTGTTGAATGATATCGATTGATAAGATGCATGCTCACATAGGACTGGACAAGGCCTTAGTGACTCCATAAAAATGATAGACTATGTTTAAATGTGTATTTAGATTTCCAGACGATGTAATTATTCAATGTTTAATAAAACGAAACACTTTTTGATATCCATGGTTATGAAACATTAATTCTGTTGCAACACGCCCCGATGTTTCCGCCGCGCTTTGTTGTTTTACGCGGTCGGGGTGTGACAGGGGAGTTCTGATTGTTTATGCCAAGTGGATGGCGATTTGAAGCAATTCATAACAGTTGTCACTTTATTTGTATAGTTTGTTTTCAAATTTTTCTTTAAAAATGCTTTTGCATTTTAGGGGGAGTAAGAAAATTTCAGAAAATCAAAAAACATTAGAAAATTTGAAAAAGTCAAAAACATGATAAAATCAAAAATGAGTTTTGTTGAGAAAAAAGGAAATGATAATTCATCAGTGGACTATCACAACATGCTAAAGAATTGGAAAGATAAAATGTGATAAATGGTCTCACTGATGATGTGCCAGTAGGTTTTTACACATTTAGTAGATTGTGTCGAGATATAAACCTAAATTTCAAACTTACTTATTTCGTGGGGAACATCTCTCGGATATATAGGTAACCCCTGAAATCTTGTTTGAAACATCCCTCTTTCTGAGATACTAGGTCTTTATGCTTAGTGATATCTGGGGTATTATCCCGGGACTTCTGATTTTGCGAAAGCAATGGCCTAGTCCCCGTATAATGCTTTTCGCTTGCTTAAAATATAGCAACACCCTCAGCATAAAAAATGATGAAACATTGCAAAATGCTAATCATGTGTTGTTGAAGAAAAGATTCAATAAAGGGAACACACCTAAAGTCGAAGCCATCATCTCTCTGATTTTGCGGAAGCAATAGCCTGAGCTCTCATGGCCCTCGCATTTAACCCTTTACAGATATCATCTAGGTATACTCACCTGTAAGACTGAATATTGGTATTTGGATACGAGAGTATATTCTGAGGTGGGACACGCGAATAAGTTTAAGTCCATTAAAACATTAATCTCATATCTCGAAACAGTTGAACTTTGTGTGAAAATTTAAGTGGATCAGTATACTGACAATCTAAGTGAATCGTTTAGAACTTAAAATGTTTAATGCTTAATGGTGTTAGTGATTTGTCTAAAAAAACTGATATGATCCTCCTACACAAACTCACAAAAATATGGTCTGTATATATTTCTTTACTGCAATTTGTAAATTTCAAAATCCAAAAATATTTTTAGTGTGTTTTAGAATAAATTTTTGAAAATTCAAAAAGATTTTTGAAAACTGATGTTGGAGAGCTGCTTTTCAAAATTCCAAGTGCTAAACATGATGAACAGGTTTGGGATAGTTTGTTTGAAAAGATTTTCTTACAAGTGGCCATTCAAGATTATAAAATGTTAAATCATTTTGATGATATGTTCATGAGATTATTTGAGACTGTTTCTTCATGTGGTAAGCAGAGATTAAATTTGTCAAATTTTAAATTTGAAATTTGTGAAATTTATTTCTGGGTTAAGAATGTGCAGGTTAGCCAGGTTTAGGGCACGATTTTGGAACAAGAATTATTTCAGACTGTTATCCCAGTTTATCGAAAGGGGGAGTCTGAAGACATCAAGAGGAAGTCTGATGATGCAGAAGAACTTAAGGAATCAAGAGATCTGATCAAGAGAATATAGAGTCAGATTTAGATCCTTGAAGAGAGAAGAAAAGAGAAAAGATTGAGGATGTTTTACACTGTTAGATATTTTGGAGAGCACGTGAAGACTGATAAAGATTGAATATGTTGAAGATGTGAACTGAAGACTCGTCGACATCCAAGGGGGAGTCTGTTAGTGCATATGTCTGTCGACTTCGTCTTATATCAAGTCGTGTATTAGATTAGAAAGATCAAGGCACGAAAAACGAGATTTGTGGGATTGTGAACATTTCGCACGAAATGACACAAGGTCATTTCGTACGAAATAGACAGTGGCTATTTCGCACGAAATGAGCTTTGCCTATTTCGTACGAAATCAACTCCCTATATAACGATCCTACATAATGTCTTGCTCTGCACATCCACTAATATCAACAACGGTGTCCATCTCATCGAGCCACTTCATGCAATCGATGGCTCCCTTTCTCCTGTGAAGTCTCTGGGCTTGCAGGAGACAAAATATTTATATGAACTGGTTTTAACACGTGGCTCTTGATTAAGCACAACCTGTCCAGACGGAACACTCCTCTGATTCGATGAGTGATGCGAATCGTCTTTATGAGATACATGCGTTTGGGAAGGTGGTTTTGTATGAGGTACAGACTGGGTCTTGGTGCGTGTACCACTTGATTCATTATACTGTCTGTCAAGAGCTCGAGTAACGGCATTATCTATTAATGCCTGCAGTTCTGCACCAGCTATATTAACTCTGGTAGTATCATTATTCTCCCTCGGGTGGCTGTTGACCTCATCTGACCCAGCCATGTAGCTTGATTGCTACATAAATATTTCCAATGATTTATTCTGAAGTCTATTATGGAATTGTCATTTATGGCAATTTATTAACCATGGAAATTTTAAGCCATATTGGTTACTTTAATTTATTTAAATTTTTATTATATTTTATCCCAGAAATAAACTATTAAGGATAATAGGGTGGCATACAAAAGGCATAGTCACAAGGACAATTTTAAATTATGTTATATTCATACATATAAGGACAAATGAAACTTTCAAATGAAATTTTGATTTATTTTATATGTTATATTCATACATATAAGGACAAATGAAACTTTTAAATTAAAACATTCCATTAAATGGAAAAAGTACATAGATGCCCTAAACGGGGCTTTTAAACATGAAATTTGTCCACATAGGGACTAAAAGATAAATATGTCCTTATAAGGACCAATAATAAAAAACTGAAATACAACAAAAAGAGTTTCTTCTTTACTTTATTTATGGAAATTTTCTCCTTGGTTCTCTGTGTGCGGTACGAATACTGAAGGTTTTTGTGGGTAGTCCAAATCTTCTATATTAGGAATCTTTGCAAACGTGGAATCCAAGGATTTTATGGTTAATGAATAATATGAATCATGAATAAATGTGACAACTCGTATTTCGAACCTATCTTTGTACCTTGAGGTGATGTAAACACTATGTGACTATGTGAATTAGATGATGTAATGGAATGATATTTTATTGAATGTTATGTGTTATACGTTGTGTGGTATGTATGTACGTATATGAACGACCCAAACGCACAACACTCACCCGATCGCACAAGCCCATTTGGGCCACCACTTGTATCCGGATCATGGGCGGCCCATTGAGGGTTCGGCCCACTTCCCCCATATCGCATAACACAAATGAGTAGGGTAAACTTATCATTTGTTGCAACTCTCATAATACACAAACCCTAGTGCTCTCTCTCTCTCACGAATCAAAGGCTGCCAAACACTCTCTCCACCGAGGATTCTTCATTGTTCGGATCACTCTCATTCATCCCAATCGGTTAGTGTTCCTTGAGGTGTTGTATGATGTGTTGATTGATTAAATGATATAACATGTATGAATGATAATAGTCTTATTAATCGGATAAGTATGATAAATCGGATATCATGTATTGTTTTATGATCGTATGATGTGTTAGTATGGATGAATGCAATCGGCAATATACATGTTTGAATCCGAATGGTTGATGTGGTGCTAGCATGATTTGGAATTGATGTTAATGAATAAAAATCGAAAACTTGTTAAATCGGCTGATATGTTTATGTTTCGGGTTGTTGATGTGTTAATCGATTACAATGAATTGGCTGTGTTGTACGATTGAATTGATAGTGGAGTTATTAGCATGAATGCTAGCAATCAAGAAAATAAGTTGTGTAGATAATTATGAGTGATGTTCATGCTTTGATTATTTAGGGTTCATATGATATAAATTGTTAAATGGCTAGTTTGATCGATTGTTGGTGGATTAGAATAGTTGGAATGTGTTAATTGATAATAGATAAATTTGGAAATAAGGTAATATTGTAACTGATTTCCATATTATTCGAACCACTAAATCTGGACGCACAACACTACTGGTCGCACAAGGAGCCCCTTCGCACAAGCTGATCAGGTCGCACAAGAGGACCTGATCGCACAAGCAGTCCCCAGTCGCACAAGGGTTACTGGACCGTACATGTTGAATCACAGTTTAACTGTTGGGCCTCAAAGCCCAACTCCAGCCGCACAATTCCTTCAGACCGCACAAGACTTGCATTGTTTAGTGGGCCGATATATGTTATAACTGTTGTGCTACTTGTTGGGCCGTAGACTTGGGCTGGGTATTTATATGGATCGCACAAGGCTTAGTGTTTAATTGTCTAGGCCGTGTTATGTTTACGGATCTATTCGGTTGCATGCTTTTGGGCCGGGTAGTGTTGGACTTCAACGAATGACTCGCACAAGGTCATTAGACTTGTGCGAGCCCAATCACTTAATGACAATATGTCTTATCTGTTGAACGTGATGTTACGTGATGCCATGATCAGTATGTGTTCCTTATATATGCAATCTATGTGATACCTGTGTGCGTTACTTGAGTCAAAACCTGACTTGTATGGTAACCCTGTTAGGACGTGGTTGACCACTCATAGTTCAAGAAACCCTTTATCTATCTGCCGAGCAAACCAAGGTGAGTTCACACAAGCCAAGGCATGGGGTTCCCAGGGGGGAATGGGGATTTGATGATTACTGTACATACATAGATGACAGAACCTAATGCTAGACTAGTAACACTTATTGAACGATCTTCGCACACCTGCCAAGGACATTGGCCGCGATATTATGACTGTCTTCGCACACCTGCCAAGGACATTGGCCGCGAACTAAACGTACAACATCTTCGCACACCTGCCAAGGACATTGGCCGCGATACAAACAAACCTAGTCTAGAATACTTGGGGAATAACATTCCCCAACATCTTCGCACACCTGCCTGGAGGGCCGCGATGGAAACTAATACGATACATTGTAACGAACGAACATACTACTACTCACGCTATACTATTACTGAACTATTAACTGTGAACTCGCTCAACTAGTTGTTGACTCTCTCTTACATGCCTTGCAGGACCTTAGGTACATATGGAGCTTGCACAGGAAGGAGCAGGTCGTTGTGGGATACGGATCGTAGACAATATTTGAACTTATAACTTAATTTGGGTTTTCATTATTATGCTTCCGCTACATAAACAATGTTTGGTTTTGAACATCAGTCATGTCAAGATGAATTATATTTTCTTATTATTACACTTTAATACTATGTTTGATATGATTGATGGCTTGATCCTGGTCAGTCACGCCTCCAAGCGGTGATACTCCGCGTGTGGATTTTTGGGGGTGTGACAGATTGGTATCAGAGCCATTGGTTATAGAGAACTTGGTTTTAATAAAGGGAAAACGATTTTGTTAAAACCAGACTATAACCAGAACAGTGCTCTCAACGATCCACAACGACGCTTCGCTCCACGTGCAAGGCTCAACATCATAGGTATTACTATTCATGTTACATTACCTATATGCTAGAACTACATAGAACTTTGCTCGCGGTACGCCTAGAGTACAGAACCCACTATATGATATTACTTGAGAACACTTGTGTGCTTACTCTCTTCTGTCATCGCACGATTCGCGAACCTATCTCACTTACGTTATCTTTGCTATGAAGATCATGTCTGGACGTATCAACATGACTCAGGACCAGTTGACGGCCCTCATTAACGAACGAGTTACTGCGGCAGTTGCAGCCGCACAAGCAGGAGGTATACCCTGCAGTTACAACTCCCACTAGGATTCTTAGATCCTACCTTCCTAAATCAACTCTCGTGTTTAAACTTGCCCTAATTCTTTTACACAACAGGTCAAGCACCTGTTTGCACTTTCAAGACTTTCATGGATTGTCGTCCATCCACTTTCAGCGGCACTGAAGGAGCCGTAGGTCTCCTGCACTGGTTTGAAAAGATAGAGTCTGTGTTTGAGATGTGTGAATGCCCTGAGGCACGCAGGGTGAAATATGCTACCGGTACCCTCGAGGGTTTAGCCCTCACATGGTGGAAAGCTCAGGTCCAAATACTGGGGTTGGTTGCTGCTAACGCCACCCCATGGAACAATTTCAAGGAGATGATCAAGGAAGAATACTGCAGTCGAGATGATATTCATAAGCTGGAAGTCGAGTTTTTCAACCTCAAGATGACGGGGTCTGAGATCGAAGCGTATACCAAGAGGTCGAATGAGCTTGCATTACTGTGTCCTACTCTGGTGGACAAGCGTATTGAACTTTATCTTAAGGGTCTGGTGCCAGAGATCCAAAGTCATGTGACTTCAGCAAATCATGCCACTTACCAGCAGGTTGTTCAGCTGGCTCACCGTCTCACTGATCAGGCGGTGGAGCAAAACAGGTTGCCCAAACGCATCAGCGCTACTGCCACTGCTACCACTTCAGTTACCCCTGCTACTCCCAGCGACAATAAGAGGAAATGGGAGGGGGATTCTAACAAGGGTTCAGCTACTGTTCAGTCTCAAGCTCAGCAACGCAAAACAAATGACCATCAGAGTCCGAATCAGCAATCATCAGGTGGTCAAGGGCAGAGTGGCTATCGGGGAATTCACCCGTGGTGTAGAAGGTGCAACAAACACCACAGTGGAAGATGCCGCAGGGAACAGTGTCAAAGATGCCTCAAGATGGGTCATGAGGCTAAGGATTGTAAAAGCGCACGGCCAGCAAATCAGAACCAGCAACAACAACCACCTGCTCCACGAAACCAGCCTCAGCAGCAGCAGCAGGGAAACAGGGGATGCTACCAGTGTGGGGCTGAAGGTCATTACAAGCGTGATTGCCCTCAATTGAATCAAAACCAGAACCAGAACAACAACAACAACCAGGGCAATGGGAACAACAACAATGGGGGAAACAACAACAATGGGGGAAACAACAACAACAACAATGGTGCTAGAGGCCGTATGTTTGTGATCGGTCAGGGTGATGCTAGGAATGATCCCAATGTGGTTATGGGTAAGTTTCTCCTTGACGACTTTTATGTTACTGTACTATTTGATTCTGGTGCGGATACAAGTTACATGTCTCTAAAAGCTAGTGAAATGTTAAAACGTGCACCAACTCTCTTAAACACCAAACATGTCGTAGAGTTAGCTAATGGTAAAAGCCTAGAGGCCACACACATAGTTAAAGGGTGTAATCTTGTCCTCGCTGGTCAGACTTTCTCCATCGATCTCATTCCTATAACCTTGAGTAGCTTTGACGTCGTCATTGGTATGGATTGGTTATCCCAACAACAAGCGGAGATCCTGTGCAAAGAAAAGGTTATTCGCATTCCTCGTTCTGGCAAGGAACCTCTCGAAGTTCAAGGCGACAAGAGTGGTGTCGTGAGTGGCATCATCTCCTTTTTGAAGGCTCAGAAGTGTTTACGCAAGGGGCAAACTGCTATACTAGCACTCGTTACAGATACCTCGAAGAAAGAGAAAAAGATTGAAGATATTCCTGTAGTACGCGATTTTCCTCAAGTGTTCCCTGAGGAATTACCTGGGTTACCGCCTCATCGTCAAGTCGAATTCCAGATCGAGCTCGCTCCAGGAGCAGCACCCATAGCTCGAGCACCTTATCGTCTAGCTCCAACTGAATTGGAAGAACTGTCAAAGCAGCTACAAGAACTCTTGGAAAAGGGTTTTATACGTCCTAGCTCTTCACCTTGGGGAGCTCCAGTGTTATTCGTAAAGAAGAAAGACGGTACGTTCAGGATGTGTATAGACTACCGCGAACTCAACAAGGTGACGATCAAGAATCGTTATCCTCTTCCGCGCATAGATGATTTATTCGATCAGCTGCAAGGGTCGAGCTACTACTCCAAGATAGACTTAAGGTCAGGATATCACCAGCTGAGAGTCCGGGATGAGGACGTCTCCAAAACAGCCTTCAGAACTCGATATGGCCACTATGAGTTCTTGGTCATGCCTTTTGGGATGACAAACGCACCGGCGGTCTTCATGGACTTGATGAATCGAGTGTGCAAGCCCTACTTAGACAAATTCGTTATTGTCTTCATTGATGACATCTTGATCTATTCGAAGAGTCAGGAGGAACATGAGCAACACTTACGGCTTATTTTGGAACTTCTTCGAAAGGAACAGTTGTACGCTAAGTTTTCAAAATGTGACTTCTGGCTTCGCGAAGTCCACTTCTTGGGCCATGTAGTGAACAAGGATGGGATTCACGTTGATCCATCCAAGGTGGAGTCAATCAAGAGCTGGCCTGCACCTCGAACGCCAACGGAAATTCGCCAATTCTTGGGATTGGCAGGTTATTACAGAAGATTTATCAAGGATTTTTCTAAGGTTGCTCAGCCTCTTACTTCACTAACGCAGAAGGGCGTGGTTTATCGTTGGGGAAACGCACAGGAGTTAGCGTTTCAGCACTTAAAGGATAGACTCTGTAGTGCACCTATCCTTTCATTGCCAGAGGGCACGGACGATTTCGTAGTCTACTGCGACGCATCTATCCAAGGTCTTGGATGTGTATTGATGCAGCGGGATAAAGTTATAGCATACGCTTCACGCCAACTCAAGGTTCATGAGAAGAACTACACTACACACGATCTAGAGCTGGGAGCGGTTGTTTTTGCACTTAAGATATGGCGACACTACTTGTATGGCACCAAGTGTGCTATCTACACTGATCACAGAAGCCTCGAGCACATCTTCAAACAGAAGGAACTAAACATGAGACAACGACGATGGGTCGAACTGCTAAACGACTATGAATGCTCAATCAGGTACCACCCAGGCAAAGCCAATGTTGTGGCTGACGCCCTCAGTCGAAAGGATACCGCGCCTAAGCGCGTACGAGCTCTACAACTCACTATACAGTCTAGTCTTCCTTCCCAGATAAGAAATGCTCAGGTGGAAGCATTGAAACCAGAAAACGTCAGGGCAGAAGCCTTACGCGGCTCAAGGCAACGCTTAGAACAGAAGGAAGATGGAGCCTATTACGTAACAGGACGCATTTGGGTCCCACTGTACGGCAACTTACGCGAGCTGGTAATGGATGAAGCTCACAAGTCTCGTTACTCGGTACATCCTGGTTCGGATAAAATGTACCACGACATCAAAACCACATATTGGTGGCCTAGCATGAAGGCCCACATAGCCACATACGTTAGCAAATGCTTGACTTGTGCGAGAGTCAAGGCAGAATATCAGAAACCGTCAGGACCACTCCAACAACCTGAGATACCACAATGGAAATGGGAGCAAATTTCCATGGATTTTGTTACTGGCCTACCTAGATCTCAGCGCGGAAATGATACCATTTGGGTGATCGTGGATCGACTCACAAAGTCTGCTCACTTTTTGGCCATCAAAGAAACAGACAAGTTCTCTACACTAGCAGACATATACTTGAAAGAAGTGGTCTCCAGGCACGGTGTGCCAACCTCTATCATCTCGGATCGAGACGCACGTTTTACTTCAGAACTATGGCAAGCAATGCATAAATCTTTTGGCTCTCGCTTAGACATGAGCACAGCTTATCATCCTCAGACAGATGGGCAGTCTGAGCGCACTATCCAAACTCTAGAAGATATGCTTCGGGCGTGCGTAATTGATTTTGGCAATGGTTGGGAGAAACATCTGCCACTCGTGGAATTTTCATACAATAACAGCTACCACACCAGCATTAAGGCTGCACCATTCGAGGCACTGTACGGGCGTAAGTGCCGGTCACCTCTCTGTTGGGCAGAGGTGGGGGAGAGTCAAATCACAGGTCCAGAAATGGTAGTCGATACTACGGAAAAGATTGCACAAATACGACAACGCATGGCGGCAGCACGCGACCGTCAGAAAGCATACGCTGATTTAGACAGGAAACTACTCGAATTCCAGGTTGGGGATCGAGCGCTACTTAAAGTTTCACCCTGGAAGGGTGTGGTTCGTTTTGGCAAACGCGGCAAACTAAATCCACGATACGTCGGACCTTTCGAAGTCATCGAGAAAATAGGCAAAGTGGCCTACAGATTGAACTTACCACCTGAACTCAGTGCAGTTCACAATGTCTTTCACGTGTCAAATCTGAAGAAATGTACGTCGGATGAGACCCACGTAGTTCCCTTGAAGGAACTCACTATCGAAGAACGGTTGAACTTCGTCGAGGAACCTGTTGAAATCACGGACCGGGATGTTAAGGTCCTCAAGAACACGAGAATCCCTCTTGTACGAGTTCGTTGGAACTCCCGCCGCGGCCCAGAGTTCACCTGGGAGCGCGAAGATCAAATGGAACTCAAATATCCCCAGTTATTCGGAACCAATGCAACCACTACTGAGGCTGAAGCTACTACTGCGGAATTTCGGGACGAAATTCCAGATCAACGGGGGGAGGATGTGACACCCCAGGAAAACCAGTGAACAATACAACTTACCTAGCTTCCTCAGTGAGTGCGTACCAAATTTCGGGACGAAATTTCTTTTTAGTTGGGGATAATGTGACAACTCGTATTTCGAACCTATCTTTGTACCTTGAGGTGATGTAAACACTATGTGACTATGTGAATTAGATGATGTAATGGAATGATATTTTATTGAATGTTATGTGTTATACGTTGTGTGGTATGTATGTACGTATATGAACGACCCAAACGCACAACACTCACCCGATCGCACAAGCCCATTTGGGCCACCACTTGTATCCAGATCATGGGCGGCCCATTGAGGGTTCGGCCCACTTCCCCCATATCGCATAACACAAATGAGTAGGGTAAACTTATCATTTGTTGCAACTCTCATAATACACAAACCCTAGTGCTCTCTCTCTCTCACGAATCAAAGGCTGCCAAACACTCTCTCCACCGAGGATTCTTCATTGTTCGGATCACTCTCATTCATCCCAATCGGTTAGTGTTCCTTGAGGTGTTGTATGATGTGTTGATTGATTAAATGATATAACATGTATGAATGATAATAGTCTTATTAATCGGATAAGTATGATAAATCGGATATCATGTATTGTTTTATGATCGTATGATGTGTTAGTATGGATGAATGCAATCGGCAATATACATGTTTGAATCCGAATGGTTGATGTGGTGCTAGCATGATTTGGAATTGATGTTAATGAATAAAAATCGAAAACTTGTTAAATCGGCTGATATGTTTATGTTTCGGGTTGTTGATGTGTTAATCGATTACAATGAATTGGCTGTGTTGTACGATTGAATTGATAGTGGAGTTATTAGCATGAATGCTAGCAATCAAGAAAATAAGTTGTGTAGATAATTATGAGTGATGTTCATGCTTTGATTATTTAGGGTTCATATGATATAAATTGTTAAATGGCTAGTTTGATCGATTGTTGGTGGATTAGAATAGTTGGAATGTGTTAATTGATAATAGATAAATTTGGAAATAAGGTAATATTGTAACTGATTTCCATATTATTCGAACCACTAAATCTGGACGCACAACACTACTGGTCGCACAAGGAGCCCCTTCGCACAAGCTGATCAGGTCGCACAAGAGGACCTGATCGCACAAGCAGTCCCCAGTCGCACAAGGGTTACTGGACCGTACATGTTGAATCACAGTTTAACTGTTGGGCCTCAAAGCCCAACTCCAGCCGCACAATTCCTTCAGACCGCACAAGACTTGCATTGTTTAGTGGGCCGATATATGTTATAACTGTTGTGCTACTTGTTGGGCCGTAGACTTGGGCTGGGTATTTATATGGATCGCACAAGGCTTAGTGTTTAATTGTCTAGGCCGTGTTATGTTTACGGATCTATTCGGTTGCATGCTTTTGGGCCGGGTAGTGTTGGACTTCAACGAATGACTCGCACAAGGTCATTAGACTTGTGCGAGCCCAATCACTTAATGACAATATGTCTTATCTGTTGAACGTGATGTTACGTGATGCCATGATCAGTATGTGTTCCTTATATATGCAATCTATGTGATACCTGTGTGCGTTACTTGAGTCAAAACCTGACTTGTATGGTAACCCTGTTAGGACGTGGTTGACCACTCATAGTTCAAGAAACCCTTTATCTATCTGCCGAGCAAACCAAGGTGAGTTCACACAAGCCAAGGCATGGGGTTCCCAGGGGGGAATGGGGATTTGATGATTACTGTACATACATAGATGACAGAACCTAATGCTAGACTAGTAACACTTATTGAACGATCTTCGCACACCTGCCAAGGACATTGGCCGCGATATTATGACTGTCTTCGCACACCTGCCAAGGACATTGGCCGCGAACTAAACGTACAACATCTTCGCACACCTGCCAAGGACATTGGCCGCGATACAAACAAACCTAGTCTAGAATACTTGGGGAATAACATTCCCCAACATCTTCGCACACCTGCCTGGAGGGCCGCGATGGAAACTAATACGATACATTGTAACGAACGAACATACTACTACTCACGCTATACTATTACTGAACTATTAACTGTGAACTCGCTCAACTAGTTGTTGACTCTCTCTTACATGCCTTGCAGGACCTTAGGTACATATGGAGCTTGCACAGGAAGGAGCAGGTCGTTGTGGGATACGGATCGTAGACAATATTTGAACTTATAACTTAATTTGGGTTTTCATTATTATGCTTCCGCTACATAAACAATGTTTGGTTTTGAACATCAGTCATGTCAAGATGAATTATATTTTCTTATTATTACACTTTAATACTATGTTTGATATGATTGATGGCTTGATCCTGGTCAGTCACGCCTCCAAGCGGTGATACTCCGCGTGTGGATTTTTGGGGGTGTGACAGTCAGGACAGGTATAATCCAAGTTTGGGATTCCAAGACTTGGAGGTAAGAAATATGAGTCCTTTGGGTCCATAGGAATTATATTTGGAGCAGGAGCTTCGGGGACAGCTGGTATGAACTCCTCCGATGTTGGCTTCTCATTTGAAGTTTCAAAAGTACTGGGTACATAATTTGAAATATGGTTAATGGGTTCAAAAGGTCCTTTCTCCATACTGGTCGTATGCTAATTCGAGCTGTGGTACGAAGCTTAGCATTCTTAGACTTCGGGTTTGGAGAGCTTCCACCAATGGCAGCTTTACTCGGCGACACCATCCTGAGATGCATAAATATCGAAAACAATGTATACATATAACAGGGATGAGATCATTCCTAGTTCATGTCTAGACTCGGAAGTCAAGGAATGTGCTACTGTGTCATTGAGATTAAACACAAAAGGCTAGTGTTTAATTCACTCAATGATGGCTCTGATACCAACCTGTCACACCCCGATATTTCCACGTATTACCGGTGGGCCCGGTGGGGAGTATCGTGATGTAGTTGATATCATCATAGTCAAATATTCACAGTTTAATACACAGCGGAAGTCTAAAGTAATAATAATACAAACCGATTCGAAAGTATAACAAGGTATTACACAACGGTTGTATATGGATCCACAGACGGATCTTAAAACAGAAAAATAAACATTGTTCAACAGACTTTAGACGTTTAGAACTTGCACGATTCCTTATTAACGCCCTGAGCTCCCAGCCAATTACGTACAGTACTTGTCACTTAATCTTTTTGGAAGATACATCAGTTTACACTGGTAAATACAATTAACTAACTCTTTTGAAAACATTTATGAAAATTGATTTAAATGCACAAGGCATAAATATCCTTTTATAACTTGGGACAATTATATAAAAATAATCTCGTATACAGATTTATATGTTTGTTATACATTCAGGGCCCGATATAGAAACCGAGTCAAGATTAATAGATACACCACAAGTATAGGCCCACAAGAGAGTGAGATACCGATTTTCCTATGCAACCGTCAGGTGTATGCCTACACCCCGTGCTTAAGACGTGGTCATTTCTTAATAAATAATGCCAAGGATATCCGGGACATAGTCATTAACCCCCAAAGGCTTTGTTTCAAACAAGATAGATTAAAACGGGTTACCTCAATAATTTAACCACTAATCAATTAAATATTCAATACCCGACCAAGCGGTATTATTATAATACCGTATCCCAAGCCCGTATAGGGAAAATAAATTAAAAGTATTTACCTAAGCTAAAATGTAATTTTATTCTCAGCCGTATATTCAAATCAGCAAGCACAAGTACCTCTACTGGGCTCTCAATCTAGAATGAAGGTTTTATTAACCTATTAGACTCCTAACGGGTTTTATTTAAGTTGAAACTTAGACCGGTTAGTTTTAAGGAAAGGTTTACGGTTCAAAACGCAAGATTAAGCGAAGACCAGATTTGAATGTGATTTAGACCCGAAAAGTATGGAGACTTGTATAATATGGGTAAACTAAACACATTCTGAATTTTGAAGTGAAAAATGATAAGGTTTGACCTGTTTCGGTTAATTCATGTAAACTAGTTACATAAACCGTACCGAACGCGTAAAATGCATAACGGGTAACCAAATGAGTCATGAACATGTTTCACAAGTTAAGATGCCTCAAATATGTTGTGATATCAGTAGGATACCTTCCATTATGCCCAAAACGGATTTAAAATCAATTTAAGCCCCGTAGGGGTATTTTGGTCATTTTAAAGTTTATAAAAGAGGTTAAATAGCAACCTGAGGTTCTGGTCTAAAATAATCAGTATAAATATTTATTTTAATAAGTTATATCAGTAAGATATCATATATACGTGAAATTTATCATTTATGGCCAAACTATGCACCGTAGGGGCATTTTGGTCATTTCACATATGTTAAAAGAGCCAATTTTTTCGGAAAAACTTTTAATTACTGTTTAAGTATAAAAATTTATTCATAACATCAGTAGATAACAAGTCTTAGGTGCTAAATATGGTTTTAAACCATACTATGCGCCTAAATCGCATAAAAGTTGGCATTTGACGATATTCGGGTTGATTAAGGAAATCTGAGATTTTGATCAGCCTTTACTGTTTAAAATAACTTGTTTAATGTATAAAATCTGTAGAAAAAGGTTTGGTATGTAAAGGATGTGTAAAACTCATTTTATTAGCGAAAAGGGCATTATCGTCAATTACCGAGTCTATGCGAGAACTCTATGTTATGATCAGCTTAAAATTAAATAAAAATTTCCAAAAATCCCTAAATATTATATTATATCAGTAGCTATAAAGTTTGGTGACAAAAATTGGGTTTGAATGGGTTTTATGCCAAAGATGCCGTTTAATTAATAAAAAGCTTTCATTTTACGATATCGCGTATAACTTCTATTTTAGACCACAAACTGATGTCAAACTTCTAGGACATATTTAAATATTAGTAATAAAGGTTTTTGTCCTCTCACATTTTCAAAAATCTCATTTTATTATCATAAGGGCATAATGGTCAACTTTTAAGCATTTAACGGAAACATGCAATGAACAAGGATTTCTATGGAACCATATTGTATAACCTTGGAGGGTTATACTAACATATAATATGGTCCTAAAGGAATCCTAACGCATAACTAAACTAAGCTAAATCAAGTCAGAACTGAAAGTCAAAGCAAAAGTCGACTTTTGCGACTTTCGGTTGCGAACCGAGCCTAAACTTTGAATTGTCGGGTTGAACATGCCTAGACATGTTCAATTAATATTTACCAAATTATTAAAGTGACAAAACTGATTTTATTGCCTTTACATCATTAGTTATGAATTTTATCTAAAAACCGACTCGTTTGACTTCTATTTTAATTACTTTAACCAGACAATTAACTAAGCAAATGTGGTAATTAGGAGATGCCCTTTTGAGGGTTTAATACCTACCTAATTACGATCACGTAGCCATGTTCGTTACGAACAATGGCTTGACCGTTTAAAAGTCAAAGTGTTTATCGCAAACGCTTGAATTTTCGGCTTTAAAGCCAAATAAAAATAACTAGCCATAAGAGGCCACTTACAAGGGGTCCAAGCAAGGATGAATTTGATCTAGAATACTCAGGTATGAAGCATAAAGCTTCAACTTAGAGCAATTTAGATCAAGTGTGAGAAATGAGAGCAAAACTAGTGGGTATTTATAGAATTTCAAGAACTGTTAGGATCGTTCCTCGATAATTGAGCTTTGATCTGGACCTTACACATAAGACAGAAGTTTCTGCCCAGATGAGGCCGTGGCATCGCACCACGGCAAAACCCTATACTGGTGGCGCAGTGCCACCACCTACCAGGGACCAGAAACTTTGCTAAAATGTTGGGTTTGGTCCCTGCAACACCTTTGAGCCATTTTCGATGCGTTTAAACCCCGTTAACCCCATTTCAAGGCTCTAAAATGAAGTTAAAGTATAGGGAACATGAAATATGCTCAAAAACATCTCAGATGTCGGTTCGTTTGGCCGTACGGTTGCGTTGTTCGGTTAATTACGATGAAACACGAACGGATGCGAAAAACGATCCAAATTACACGACGAATAGAATTTTATCATGCCAATCACTAAAACAAAATATTTTAATGATTACATAAATTTTTGGATGTCCGGATATATTCAGAACGTAAGATATGCGCGAAAATGCAAACTTATCCACTTTTTAACGCTTTTAGTCCTTGTTGATCAAATAAGTTTATTTTTGCGCACCAAACACCTCTAAGCCTATTTCTAGGATATGTAAAGGATATTTAGGGTATGTTAAACTTATGATCATATTTCGGAAGGTTCGATACCATACGAATCGGCAGACTTTTGCAGTTTGACGCAATTAGTCCCTCTAATGCACAAACTTGCGCATACTATCGTTTAATAGCATCGAAGCCTTATCTAATCCATATTAGGCATTCTTGAGAGTATTATTAAACATCACGATGCTTCATGTTCGTAAAAAGGTCATTCAGAGGTATAATTAAACATATTGACACTTTACCCCTTAAACTTTCAAAGTTGCGCGTATCGTCACTTAAAGGCATAAAAACCTTAGACGGCCAATAATTGGCATTCCCGAGAGTATAATAAAATGTCATGAAGCTCCTAGTTTGTTTATAAGGTCACTCAGAGGTAAGAATTAACATGTTGATGCTTTTAACCCTTCATCGCGCAAACTTTCAATTAATTACGCAAACGGCTACACTCGATCAACAAGTGGCTCATTTGTGAATATGATTACCGAGTAACATTATTCTGAGGCTTATGTTAAGTATGTTAACACTTCCAGTCCTTCCATAATCAAAGTTTTTGATTTTTCACAAAATAAGTCCTTCATAGTCAACGATTGACCTTATTAGGGTTTTGTACACGTGTCAACGTATCATTGGAGGTGATTTTACGAGGTGTTACACATAATCAGTTTAAGTGGCAAAAGTTAAGTTACATATGCTTAAAATCCAATTATGCATGAAAAGGGTATTTTGGTCATTTACCTAAGGCATATAAACTACCTTTCATACAACTAATTAAACTAAGTGACCCTAAGGTATAACCTCGGAAGGTTATTCCCTATACAACTATGGTCACATAATATGCTTGGTCGGATCCTAATGATCGACCAAACGGGTCGGGTTCGAAAGTCTAAGCAGTGGTTTAGACCGCTTGACTTTACGACCCTAAACAAGCACTAGACTAAAAGTGACGAGTTAAGCATGTTAAAACATGTTTAACTAAGTTAGAAAACAAGTTTGATATTAAAACAAAGTGTTTTGATACCCGAAAATAGCTTCGATGCAAAATACGCATAAACACGTATTTTGGCCGAAACTTTGACTCGTCACTTTGACTAATCAACGTGGTAATCAGTAGGTATAGTCACAAGGGACTATAACCATCGTGATTACGCTCACGTTGCAAAGTTCAAACGAACTTTGTGTTGACCAAAGACTGGTCAAAGCAGAAAGTCAAACACTGTTTGACTTTCATGCTTGAAAAGCAATAACAAGCATGAAAGAAGCTTACAAAAGGTCAAAGCAATGAAGAATTTGATCTAAATTACTCAGGTATGAAGCTAAGGCTTCAACTTAGAGTAAATTTCAGATCAAATGTGAGGAATGATGCTTGAACCAAGTGGGTATTTATACTTGTGGTGATGAAAAAAGATCATGTCATGTGTTTATGAAACCTCCAAGGATTAAATCATGGCCATACAGGTGTTAGGGACAGCTATCATGACTTGGAGAAGTGTTAACTTGCTCCCAAAAATAAGAAAATTGCATCAAAGTCCCTCAAACACCAACCAACAGCTGAAAACAAGAATATGTCGCTGGGGGTCTATCACAGGCCGTGTAAGATCCAAACAAGGCTTACGCGCCCCGCCTAGACATGTTTCAAAGAATGTAAAAAATGGCCCCAGCAAGTGTAAAACTTGGTTTTTGATGCATTTTTAACACGTTTAAGCCCCGTTAACCCCATGTCAAGGCTCTATAATGAAGTTAAAGTATAGGGAACATGAAATATGTTCAAAAACATCTTGGATGTCGGTTCGTTTGGTCGTACGATCACGTTGTTTGGTTAATTACGACGAAAACTCAAACGGACGCGAAAACGATCCAAATTACGCGATGAGTGGTATTTTTGCATTCCAATCACTAAAATAAAATATTTTAATGATTAAAAAATTTTTTGGATGTCCGGATATGTTCAGAACGTAAGATATGCGCGAAAATGCAAACTTATGCACTTTTTGACGCTTTTAGTCCCTGTTGATCAAATAAGTTTATTTTCACATACCGAACCCCTCAAAGCCTATTTCTAAGCTATGTAAAGGATATTTAGGGTATGTTTAACTTATGATCAAGTTCCGGAATGTTTGTTGCTATATGAATCGGCAGAGTTTCGCAGTTTGACGCAAATAGTCCCTGCGATCCAAAACTTATTTCTAAGTTATGTAAAGGTTATTTAAGGTATGTTAAGCCTATTTCACTATCCAGAGTGTTTGTTGCATTAAACTGATTACATTTACGCATCAGTTCGCGTATAACATTCCAGTAAGCGATTTAAAGCTCGAAATCGAACAAGGATTGATATGTGCAAATGACATTTAAAGCTCGCTTTCGAATGAATCCTTCATACCCTAAGTAAAACTCTGGGTCATGTTTGGATCTTTAGCGAATTTGTTAATTGTCAAAGTGTTGTCGTTGTTGTAACAAAAACATGGAGTTTCGAACAACGGATAGGAGAATGTTTGCTATGAAGACTATTATAGGAAACTTGTGTGTGCTCGAAATCGGAGTTGGAGAGTGTAAGATAAAATAACATTGGTCAAGGTCCAGGACTTCTAGTAACTTAAATAACGCTATGTTCTCAATGTAATAAGGAACACTTATATATAGGAAGTACCAGCGGCGTATCCACCATGCCCTTTTTACATTGTTCCCGTTTTGTTATTCTTATCACTATAGGTCTTAACATATGACAAAACTTGCTGTGGTTTCTGTGCACTGAATTCCATAATTATGTATGCATCCATAATTACGTAATTCCTTGCACAGTCCGCATAGTTCATTTTATAATGTGTAGGGAAAAATCAATCGAACAAACATGCAATGACTTGACTAGACCACTAAAGGATCTCTTTAACTAGATCAACGAACGATCTTTTTAACTAGATCAACACATGATCTTTTTAACTAGATCGACGTACGATCTCTTTAAATAGACCACCAAAGGGTCTTTTTAACTTTGAATCAAATAATCGTTTTGAAACAGCACTTTGGAATCCATGGGTCTGACTATTTGCATAGAAAGTCCCCTTAAGGATTTAGGATAGTACTTTGAGTATTCTTCTGAGAATCTAACATATAGAAATACAGAAGATTCTACTAGGATTTAGATAGCGAGCTTTAGAATTAAACAAAAACACACAATCACATAATCGGTACTTGGTTATCAGCTCGTTCATTAACTTGTATATATGCGTTTAAAGCACATCAGGAATCCAATCAAGGACTTCAATTAGTACTTTAAACATCCTCAAGAATCTATCTATGAAAATAGGAAGATCTTAATAGGATTTGGAATTTGTGTGATGAAAATGTTTTGAAATCCATGTACTAGGCATGTTAAGGCAACACACGAAGCAAAAATGTGCTTGATAATCGTGTACATAGTCACATAACATGGGTCCATTTAAGGACTTATGAGAGTACCTTTAGATATCAAATCAAGGATTTGAAATAGTACTTCAAGTATTTAATTAAGAATTTGTAACTTGTACCTTGTACTTTGTTTCTTTAAAAGAAATGAGTACTTAGGATTTTTGTGGAGATCGCGAGCGATCACAAAAATGGAAGAACTACGAGAGTAGTTCGTCTTGCAAGAAACACGGTTCCTTGGTGTCGGTATCGTAGGGGTATGTCACACATACATGCAATTGCATTAATTTCGTAAATAAATTTGAAACAACAAATTTATTTATATGCAAACTGAATTGTTCCAAGTATCATAGATAATAACAAGGAAAGTACAAAAGTCTAATTTTTCACTGCTGCATTGTCGTTTGTGTTTGCCTCATTTATGTTAAACACTCGTCCACGCGCTGGATTTGTGTTAACAAGTCTTGGGCAATTGTTTCGGTAGTGAGTAAGATCACCACACTTATAGCATGATCCAGGAGGAAACTGTGCTTGAGCAGCAGCAGGGTTCGCAGCAGCTTGGTTTTGGTTTGCGTAACGACAGGTATTAACCAAATGTCCCAATCGCCCACAGTGGGTGCATTTGTGACACGGTGTTTGATCCAGATGATGACAGGTGCAGTACCAATATAATTTTTCCTAGCACGAGGCTGTGCTGGCTGGTTTGGTGCAACCTGATTATTCTGAGCAACTACTGCGAAGTTTTGTGAAGCTTTACGCTTCTTCGACTTCTTGGAGGACTCTGTCTGTTTTTCCTTTGGTTTATCTTGTGTAGACTTGTCAGATGGTTTCTGGTCGCCTTTTGTGAAAAGTTTACCCTTCCTGATTTGAGATTCAGTCAGCCTGACTGACGGTAGTGGGGTTGCTACTAGTAACAATGTCCTGAACTGGGTCAGGGAGGCCATCGATGTACTTTCAATCGCCTTATCTAAAGGCGTAACCATGGTAGGACATAACAGACTTAACTCCTCATAACGATCAGTGTAGGCTCGATGTTCACCGCTGTCTTGTTTAAGATCATCAAATTCCCTTTCCAAAGCCCTGAGCTCATGACGAGGACATAATTCCTTCATCATTAGAGCTCGAAGCTCTTCCCAGGTTTGTGCCATTGCCAATCGGCACCCCTATCCCTCATTACGCCGTTCCACCATGTGAGTGCTCTTTTCTGGAATACACTCGATGCAAACTCAACTTTTCGCTCGTTTGGGCATTGTACATGACGAAACATGCTTTCGAGACTCTCAAACCACTGTAGGAGCCCAGTGGCTCCTTCAGACCCAGTAAATGAAAGTGGCTTAGCTGAGTTGAATGTCTTATAGTTGCACTGAACATTGTTATTGTTATTGTTCGCTTGATTTATCTGGGTAACAAGGTTTGGGAGTACAACAGTGATTTGCTGAGTGATTAAGGCTGCCATGGCGGCATCCTGAGTTCGATCACGCCGAGGAGGCATTCTAAAAGAGCAAAGAAACATGAGGGAAAACGAGTAAGATGTTATTGGATATTCAAAACTGGATGTTAGGAATATCGATAAAGCATAAGGATTGTGATCATTCGTTTGTTACTTCAAACAAACAAACAACACAGAGTGACTAATCAAAGTAAGTGGGTCATAATAATGTATCACGAAGACATGCTTTAGCCTATAAGTGGACACTCACCCCAAGAGTTCCCAGGTAAGAGTGACTGGTCCGATACTGCGGATTTATACGAACACTCTAGCCTTAGACAGAAAACTCGAGGTACATGCACCCACCCTTCCGGATTGCATGTGTTCACATTATAAAGACCCAAACTTTGACGAGATTTTGAAAACACTAAAGGCTTAAGAGCCTAAAACAAATCATCTAAGGATAGATGACTTCTCGTGATGTTTTGAAAAAAAAATTGACTCGAGAGAATGAATTGTGTTTTGTTTTTGTTAATCACCTAAGGATAGGTGATTGGTATTGTATTAAGAATCTAAACACAAGTAAACTCGCGTTAGGGTCCTAGGAAGGTTATAGTATAGGTCAAAGCATTACTAATAACTTAATTCCCTATAACCATGAGCTCTGATACCAACTTTTATGTCACACCACGACCGCGTAAAAACAACAAACCGCGGCGGAAATGTCGGGGAGTGTCGTAACAGAATAATTGTTTCACAACACATGGTGATTAAGGTTTTGTTTGATTCCATTAATGAACTCATTGTTTTATTACAAACCAGATGAATACAAATACTTGTCTTTCCAAGTTTTAAAGTCACTAAGGCACGGGTCCATCCTATGTGTAGTATGCATTAATAATCATCACATAGTAGTACCTGAAACATATGTGAAAATAAAACGTAAGCATAAAAATGCCTGTGAGTGACATAGGTTTTGTGAATTAGATTCATGGTTTTGGATAGTACAAGAAAAGGTTTTACGTTTATAAAAATAGCCATGAATCCTTGTAAAAAAAGTTTGGTTTCGAAAACACATTGCTTTGATAAAAAGGTTTGTAGTATATGCAGAAAGATACTTTGATTTTGAAAAGATCGGATAAATAGTATATAAAAGTATACTTTAGTTTTGAAATAGTTAAATAGATAGTATATCAAAATATACTTTGGTTAATGAAATAATAGATTTGGTAGTATATCTCAAGTATACTTTGGTTTAAGAATGAAAGCATCGGTAGTATATTAAATTATACTTTGGTTTGAAAATAGCATATTAAACTATGCTTTGGTTTGAAAATAGCATATCAACTATGCTTTGGTAGTATATCAAAAGATACTTTAGTTTGTGAAATAACAGAGTCGGTAGTATATCAAAACTATACTTTGGTAAAACAGTATCACGTTGGTAGTATATCGAATTATACCTAGACCGTGATTTGGTAGTATATTAAACTATACTCTGGTAAACATTAGCATATCAAACTATGCTTTAGCAAAACAGTATCACGTTGGTAGCATATCAAAATATGCCTTAATAGTATACCGAAATATACTATATATCGCGATTTGGTAATACATTCAAACCTTAGTGCATCAAACTACACTTTGGAGACTATAGAAATACCACAAAGGCAATTCTATTTGGTTAAAACTTGGTTTCTGACATTCCATACAACAGGAATGGGATGTCTAGTCCTATAGCGCTATATCGTACTACCAATCAGCTTGATCATTGTTAATGAATGTATAAGTAATAATATGAACCAACAAATAGTTTAACAACTTCGAAAATCAGTGTTTAAGTAATAGTTCAATTTGTCAAAAGATAAGTATTATGCATGTGTAATCATATAGTTGAAATCATGAAAATAGTGTATCGGCACATATGAATCAACCCAAAACATTTGAAAACGGTAAAAGAGGGGGACTATGTACTCACTTGAGATTGTAAGTATCCTTGATTAAGTGTCCTAACGAAGCTCAGGAAATCAAGGAATCAAGTGGTACTTAGTAATCGGATCGCTAGTTAAACAATCGGCACCTAAATCGGAAGATCGGGTAGAATGAGGTCTCGTAAACCAAATGAGTATTGGAACTCATGTGATATGGTTTAACAAAGCCTACATTCTAGATCGGAACCTATCCTAAGTGCTTACGACCCGTTACGACCCATTAAGGTAGCTTATGCTACTTTAAGGCGTCGTTCGCGCAAATGCGCGTTCGAGACGCCTAACTAGTCCTATGACAAGTATTATATGCCCTAAAATGTTTTAATATGTTGCATAATCAGTTTAAGTGGCAAAAGTTAAGTTACATATGCTTAAAATCCAAATATGCAAGAAAAGGGTATTTTGGTCATTTACCTAAGGCATATAAACTACCTATCATACAACTAATTAAACTAAGTGACCATAAGGTATAACCTCGAAAGGTTATTCCCTATACAACTATGGTCACATAATATGCTTGGTCGGATCCTAATGATCGACCAAACGGGTCGGGTTCGAAAGTCTAAGCGGTGGTTTAGACCGCTTGACTTTACGACCCTAAACAAGCACTAGACTAAAAGTGACGAGTTAAACAAGTTAAAACATGTTTAACTAAGTTAGAAAACAAGTTTGATATCAAAACAAAGTGTTTTGATACCCGAAAATAGCTTCGATGCAAAATACGCAAAAACACGTATTTTGACCGAAACTTTAACTCGTCACTTCGACTAATCAACGTGGTAATCAGTAGGTATAGTCACAAGGGACTATAACCATCGTGATTACGCTCACGTTGCAAAGTTCAAACGAACTTTGTGTTGACCAAAGACTGGTCAAAGCAGAAAGTCAAACACTGTTTACTTTCATGCTTGAAAAGCTATAACAAGCATGAAAGAAGCTTACAAAAGGTCCAAGCAATGAAGAATTTGATCTAAATTACTCAGGTATGAAGCTAAGGCTTCAACTTAGTGTAAATTTCAGATCAAATGTGAGGAATGATGCTTGAACCAAGTGGGTATTTATACTTGTGGTGATGAAACAAGATCATGCCATGTGTTTATGTAACCTCCAAGGATTAAATCATGGCCATACAGGTGTTAGGGACAGCTATCATGACTTGGAGAAGTGTTAACTTGCTCCCCAAAACAAGAAAATTGCATCAAAGTCCCTCAAAAACCAACCAACATCTGAAAACAAGAATATGTCGCTGGGGGTCTATCACAGGCCGTGTAAGATCCAAACAAGGCTTACGCGCCCCGCCTAGACATGTTTCAAAGAATGTAAAAAATGGCCCCAGCAAGTGTAAAACTTGGTTTTTGATGCATTTTTAACACGTTTAAGCCCCGTTAACCCCATGTCAAGGCTCTATAATGAAGTTAAAGTATAGGGAACATGAAATATGTTCAAAAACATCTTGGATGTCGGTTCGTTTGGTCGTACGATCACGTTGTTTGGTTAATTACGACGAAAACTCAAACGGAATCGAAAACGATCCAAATTACGCGATGAGTGGTATTTTTGCATTCCAATCACTAAAATAAAATATTTTAATGATTAAAAAATTTTTTGGATGTCCGGATATGTTCAGAACGTAAGATATGCGCGAAAATGCAAACTTATGCACTTTTTGACGCTTTTAGTCCCTGTTGATCAAATAAGTTTATTTTCACATACCGAACCCCTCAAAGCCTATTTCTAAGCTATGTAAAGGATATTTAGGGTATGTTTAACTTATGATCAAGTTCCGGAATGTTCGTTACTATACGAATCGGCATAGTTTCGCAGTTTGACGTAAATAGTCCCTACGATCGAATAAACTTGTTTTCGACACACCAAACCCTCCAAAACTTATTTCTAAGTTATGTAAAGGTTATTTAAGGTATGTTAAGCCTATGTCACTATTCCGGAGTGTTTGTTGCGTTAAACTGATTACATTTACGCATCAGTTCGCGTATAACCTTCCAAAAAGCGATTTAAAGCTCGAAATCGAACAAGGATTGATATGTGCAAATGATACACATATTTATACAAATCCCAAGAATGAAATACAAGTTTTCATTGGATTTGCATTTGTATGATGGTCACAGTGACACAAGTGTCACATGAATAAATAAAACCTTTAACTTTTGGCTATCTTGTGTTGTTCATTCTGTGTCTATTTACCTTTCAATTATTATTGCATATTCCTTTGAACTTACAAGTTAATAATGAAAGTATAAAAATTAGTTTATGTCAAAAAGTTTAGGATATGATCTAGGATCAAATATCCTATAATCGAAAAGTTTAAAAAGTGAGATAATTTTAGGATCACATTTCCTGTTGTCAAAGACCAAGGGCAACATAGACAAATCAAGAACAAAATTAGAGTAAATAAAGATCATACCAGAGAATCCAAGTTAGGATCCTAAATCCTTAATACGTACAATCATGATAACCAAAAAACAAACCCTTGTATGAAGTTAGGATCCAGGATCCTTAACTGTTTAGCTTTAGAAACCTGAAATAAGACATAACTTGGGACTAGGCCAACTGCAATCATACCAGAGAATCCAAGTTAGGATCCTAAATCCTTAATACGTATAATCATGATAACCAAAACACAAACCCTTGTATGAAGTTAGGATCCAGGATCCTTAACTGTTTAGCTTTAGAAACCTGAAATAAGACATAACTTGGGACTAGGCCAACTGCAAAAGGAAGAGTTAGTATCTGGGGACAAGCCCAACAATCTAGGGACAAGCCCAATAAACTGGGGACAAGCCCAAAAAAAACTAGGGACAAGCCCAAAAAACTGGGGACAAGCCCAAAAAACTGGGGACAAGCCGAAAGGATCTTGTGTAAACTGGAGTATGGCCCTTACTGGCGACTATCCAAACTTAGTGACATGAAAATGTCAAAACCTTAGCTAACGTGAAAACATTAGAAACCTTAGGAACGGATGTATGGTACGTTTACCATTATACTTAGGATCCTGAATATAGCCAGTACAATGAAATTGTCAGCCCCTAAAGCGGGTACTGGTCCCATTGCCTTTAACTACATCAGGATAATCGTGCGCTACTGGCGAAGGTAGTAGATACCTTAAACTGAGGACGAGCCCAAAAACTGGGCATAAACCCATAAAACTGGGGACAAGCCCATAAAACTTAGGAGACTTCTGTAGATACTTGATTCTTTTTCAAGGATGCATGAACTTCTGCAAAACTCAGAACTTAGTGAAAAAGGATAAAGGATCCTGAATCCTTCTCCTGGTAATAAAATAAATTAAAGGATTAGATAAATTAGAATCAGATCATTACTAGAATGGGGATCATATATCCTCTAAGGATCCCTAATGTATACCAGATATGAAGATGGCCAAGGATCCTGGATCCTTTTACATGAAGTATCTCTTCAAATGGACAGCATTCCAAGCTCTTGGTAGCAAATCACCTTCCATTGTTAATAATCGGTATGCCCCCTTTCCTACCTCAGCTTCAATAAGATAGGGGCCTTCCCACTTTGGTGCTAACTTGCCATTAGCAGGATTTGTGGTATTTTGGAATGCTTTCCTCAACACCATGTCACCAACTTGAAATTTTCTGATCCTAACATTCTTGTTATAAGCTCCAGCCATCCTTTGTTGATAACTAGCCAATCTTATCCTTGCCAAATCCCTGATTTCTTTTATGGTATCCAAATCTTCAACCAAATTTTCAGCATTTCCTTCAGGATCACGGATGCTTGTTCTTGCAGTAGTAACTACCATCTCTGTATGGATCACTGATTCTGCTCCAAACACTAAAGAAAATGGAGTCTGGCCAGTAGCATTCTTGGGAGTTGTTCTATCAGCCCATAACACATAAAGTAGCTCTTCTGCCCATTTTCCTTTCTTGGATCCAAGCTTCTTCTTCAAGTTGTTGATGATGATCTTGTTAGATAATTCTGCTTGACCGTTAGCTTGTGGGTGGACTGGTGTTGATGTTATCATCTTAATCCCCCAACTGTCACAAAAGTTAGTAGTTCTATTCCCAATAAATTGGGATCCATTATCACAAACAATTTCAGAAGGGATACCAAATCTGGTAATAATGTTTCTTTTAATAAAGGATATTACTTCTTTTTCTCTGACTTGAGTAAAGGCTTCAGCTTCTATCCACTTGGAAAAGTAATTAGTCATAGCAAGCATAAACACTTTTCCTCCTGGTGCCTTGGGAAGTTTGCCAACTATATCCATTCCCCATCTCATGAATGGCCAAGAAGAGGATATAGGATGCAGGAGCTCTGCTGGTTGATGAAGGATATTGCTATGTCTCTGACAAGCATCACATTTCTTGGCATAATCCACAACATCCTTCTTCATAGTAGGCCAATAGTATCCTGTCCTAAGGATCCTTGAGAACAGTGCTCTGCCCCAGTGTGGTTTCCACAATTTCCTTCATGAAAATCCTTTAGGACTCCTTGAATTTCAGGATCCTCTATACACCTTAGATATGGACCTGCAAGAGATCGTTTATATAACATGTTATTTAATATTGTATGTTGAGATACCTTGAGTTTGAAAGCTCTGGGGTTTTCTCCTGTAGGAATCTCTCCATGTTGTATATATCTCATGATTGGGAGGATCCAGGATCCTGAATGTGATTGTGATTGTGCACCATCACTAGGTAAGATTGCAGAATCCTCTACTATTTCCATAGCTGTGTGATCCTTAATAGCAGGAGTCAATATATGGATTATGGGAATTTTAATATCCTCTGGAATCCTCAATGATGATCCAAGGTTGGCCAAAACATCAGCTTCTGCATTTTCTTCTCTGGGTACCTGTATCAAACTAAAAGAAGCAAAAGAGTCTGCCAATTTCTTGACTATCTCTAGATATTTGATTAGTCTTTCACCTTTAACAGCATAAGAACCATTAAAGTGGTTAGTAATTAACAATGAATCTACATGTACCTCAAGATACCTGATCCTCATGTGCTTGGCAATTTGCAAACCAACTATCAAGGCTTCATACTCAGCCTCATTATTAGTAGTTTGAAACTCACAAGCAATGGAGTGGGGTATTATGTCCCCCTGTGGCGATTTTAGTAGTATTCCTAGTCCAGTTCCCTTGATGTTTGAAGCCCCATCTGTGAAGAGTATCCAATGATCCTTAGTCTCTTCAAGCTGTTGAACTTCCAACTCAGCTACCCTTTGTAGATCACTACTGAAATCTGCCACAAAGTCAGCTAAGGCTTGGGATTTAATGGCAGTTCTTGGTTCATATCTTATATCATAAGCACTAAGCTTTACTGCCTATTTAGCCATCCTTCCTCACATTTCAGGTTTCCTGAGAACATTCTTAATTGGAAAGTTAGTCTTAACAATAATAGCATGAGTTTCAAAATAATGGCCTAATTTAGTAGATGCAATAATCAAAGCAAGGATAAGTTTTTCTAAATGTGAATACCTGGATTCAGCATCAAGCAAACTTTTACTTACATAATATACAGGGTGTTGTGTACCTTCATGATCCTTAACAAGGACTGCACTTACTACGTTAGAAGAGACTGCCAAATATAAGGATAATATATCCCCTTATTCTGGTTTCATTAAGGCTGGAGCTGAGGATAGGTAATCCTTAAGGGCCTTGAGAGCATTCTCATGCTTTTCAGTCCATTCAAATTTCTTGTTCTTTCTCAGGATGTCATAGAATTCCTTGCATTTCTCTGATGACTTTGAGATGAACCTGTTCAAGGCTGCAATCCTCCCTGTCAACCTTTGCACATCCTTGGCATTGGCAAGAGACTTAATATTCACAATCGCCTTGATTTGCTCTGGACTTGCCTCTATGCCTCTTTTTGTCACCATGTAACGTAGGAACTTGCCTGCTTTTACACCAAAGTGACACTTGGAAGGATTCAATTTCATATTGAATTTATCAAGGATATCAAATGCTTCCTCCAAATCTCTAAGGTGATCCTCAGCTCTTTTGGACTTAACCACCATGTCATCTATATAGACTTCCATCGTGTGTCCAATTTGTTCTTTAAACATCATATTGACTAGCCTTTGGTATGTAGCACCTGCATTTCTTAGTCCAACTGGCATAGCAATATAACAATAGATACCAGTAGGGGTCATAAAGACTGTATCCTCTTGATCAGATGGTTCCATCTGAATTTGTTGAAATCCAGATGAAGCATCCATGAAAGTCAACAACTCATGATCCGCGGTAGCATCCACCATGAAGTCAATGTGGGGTAATGGGAAAGGATCCTTGGGACATGCTGTCACGGCCCCCGACCCGGTTTAACCCGTTTCAGGAGCCGCGGGACAGAAAATCCCGTGGTATTTATTTAACAGCGGAAGACTTTACCAGGATCTTTTTAAAACTGCAAATTTCCCAATTATTTATTTCACACCTCGGGATAAAACCCGGTAATTTACAATCACATGATTTCACGGAGAAATCTTTATTTTACAAAACATGTTTCTTTATTTTATAATGAGCCACTTCTTTAAGCTTGTAGTGCTACGCGGCACTTTTCCTGGATCATAACAGATCACCTGAAACATGTTTGAAAAAGGTTTTGTCAGCGGGAAATACTGAGTGAATCATTCTATTTTACTAAAATGACACGTTTGTTATAATTTACAGTATTAAGAGAGATTACAATGTTTCCAGATATCAACCAACTACCCACAGTATTTGTCACTCGAACATCCATCGGTAACCTCATTGTCCAATGGTGTCTGTGACTATGGTCATATCACTCATTGGCTAACCCGTTGTCCAATAGTGACGGTTATCAAGTAATGTATACAAAACCCCACATACCGGCTGTAACTTGGTGATTACATAAACTTAATCACTGTAATTATAACCTTTGAAAATAAACATGCTTTTGTAAACAAATTAATAAAAAGAGAATGACTCGCATTGCAGATTTAATTGAGCAGAGCCTAGCCTACTGATTAGCCTTTTAACCTAAAATTAATAACATGCACACAATTCGGTTAGTAACTTAATACAGCATTTACGATAACTCACGAGATTAAACCCTCACATTGAATGACAAAGTGCGATACTTAAACATCCATCGAATTAACGACGAATGACAAAGCATAAACCCTAATGTGGGCAGCACTTAAACATCCATTGGATAGTTTAATCGATCGGACATTGAATCGTAGCAGCGATCGAGTTATTACCCTGTTTTGCGGCAGCAATTCGTGAATCGTGTGTGTTGTAATAGTAAACAGACTATAACTCGGCGTATATTTTGAGTTTTAACGTCGTTCAAGTGCCCAAATTCCAGTCCCAATGTCCACTATTTATAGGTAAATTTTGACCCCCCTCGCGTGACGCGAGGTGTCCTACCCTGGGCGTCGCGTGACGCGAGGGACACCTATTTACCATAGGGTAGCCACGTCCTTGACTAGCCTAGCTGAGTTGACAGATTTCGTAAATTTGATTTTAACAACGAGATTTTAAGATAATCGTAACTAGGGTTTTACCCCCCCCCCCCCCTGAGTTTTAGGGGCCCTGATCCTGATTCTGATTATTCTGAAAATTTTAGGGTTTGTGCAGAATCACTTGGGTGTCTTAATTAGGGTTTCCTATTAGACAAATTAACTTAATAAATATGAATTTTGATAAGAGTTATTACATCCTTCCCACCTTAATAAAAATCTCGTCCTCGATATTTATTGGAATAAGTAGGGATACTTTTTCTTCATCTCTGATTCCAGCTCCCAAGTGTATTCAGGTCCTCGTTTCGAATCCCACTTAACTTTGACTAAAACTAGTCGCTTGTGTTTGAGAAATTTCACTTTTCTGTCTTCTATCTGAAGGGGTTTCTCAACAAATTTTAACTTTTCGTTTACCTCTATATCTTGGAGAGGTACTACCAAAGATTTGTCTGATAGGCATTTCTTGAGGTTGGATACATGAAATACATCATGTACTCCAGCTAACTCCTCTGGTAGTTGTAAACGATAAGCAACTGGTCCTATACGTTGGATCACTGGAAATGGTCCTACGTATCTTGGACTTAGCTTTCCTTTCTTACAGAATCGAACTACTCCTTTCCAAGGAGAAACTTTCAATAGTACGTTGTCTCCAACTTGAAACTCCAACGGCTTCCGTCTATTGTCTGCATAACTCTTCTGACGATCTCGAGCCGTCTTCAGTCTTTCCTTGATTTGTGAAATCTTGTCGGTCGTCTCTTGCACTATTTCAGGTCCTGACAATTGACTTTCTCCTATTTCTGCCCAACAAACTGGAGTTCTGCACTTTCTTCTATATAGTGCCTCGAATGGAGCAGTTTCAATACTTGAATGATAACTATTGTTATAGGAGAATTCAATTAACGGTAAGTGATCATCCCAATTTCCACCAAAATCTAGCATACATGCTCTGAGCATGTCTTCCAGAGTTTGGATTGTCCTTTCACTTTGTCCGTCTGTTTGAGGATGATATGCAGTGCTCAGGTTTAGTCGAGTTCCCATTGCTTGTTGGAAACTAGTCCAGAAATGGGAAGTGAAACGACTATCCCTATCCGAAACAATGGAGAGTGGAACTCCATGTAAGGATACTACTTCATCTACATACAACTTAGCCAACCTTTCCATGCTAAAGGTTTCTTTCATGGGTAGAAAATGAGCTTATTTGGTTAATCGATCCACAATTACCCAAATAGCATCATTACCTTTTCTGGTTTTGGGTAACTTAGTAACAAAATCCATTGTTATGAGTTCCCATTTCCATAAAGGCATTTCTAATTGTTGTAGTAGACCTGAAGGTTTCTGATATTCTGCCTTAACTTGTGAACAAGTAAGACACTTAGAAACATATCTAGCTATATCCTTCTTCATTCCTATCCACCAAAAGTTATTTCTTAAATCTTGGTACATTTTATTGTTTCCAGGGTGCATGGTATACCTGGATTTATGGGCTTCTTCTAAAATCTTATGTCTTAATTCTCCCTGCTTAGGTACCCAAATTCTGATTTTATGGAATCTCCAAATTCCATCAACTCCTTGTTCTAATTCTTTTATTCGTCCCTTCATTCCTTCAGCATCATCCTGGATTGCTGTTTCTTGAATATTCTTCAATTGTTCCATTAAATCTAACTGTAGATTTAATCTGAGAGCACGAAATTGCTTTTGCTTTTCATGATATTTACGACTTAAGGCATCTGCAACTACATTGGCCTTTCCTTCGTGATGCTGAATATCACAGTCGTAATCACTTAGGATTTCCATCCATCTTCTTTGCCTCATGTTTAACTCTTTTTGCCCAAATATATACCTTAAACTTTTGTGATCCGTATAGACAGTAAACTTACTTCCATACAGATAATGTCTCCAGATTTTAAGGGCAAAAATTACGGCTCCTAACTCTAAGTCATGAGTCGTATAGTTTTCTTCGTGCTTTTTCAATTGTCTTGAAGCATACGCAATTACCTTCTTGCGTTGCAGTAACACACATCTAAATCCTAATTTTGAAGCGTCACAGTAAACTTCAAAATCTTCTGTTCCTTCTTGTAAGGCTAGGATTGGTGCATTTGTTAATTTCTGTTTCAATATCCTAAAGGCTTCTTCTTGCTTAGGTCCCCATTCAAACTTAACTGCTTTACAGGTTAGCTTAGTTAATGGTACAGCTATCTTGGAAAAATCCTTAATAAACCGTCTATAATATCCAGCTAAACCTATAAAACTTCTAATTTCCATTGCGGATTGCGGAACCTTCCATTTAGTAATTGCCTCTATCTTAGCAGGATCTACATGAATGCCTTCATGATTCACCATGTGTCCTAAGAATTGCACTTCTTGTAACCAAAATTCACACTTCGAGAATTTGGCGTACAGCTTTTCTTTTCTTAACAAAGTTAAGAGTGAATGCAAGTGCTGACAATGCTCGTCCTGACTTTTGGAATAAATAAGTATATCGTCGATGAAAACAATTACAAATTTATCCAAATACGGTTTAGAGATCCTATTCATCATGTCCATGAATGCTGCAGGTGCATTCGTTAATCCGAAGGGCATGACTGTAAACTCGTAATGACCATACCTAGTTCTGAAGGCAGTCTTTGTTATGTCTTCTTCTTGTACCTTCAATTGTTGATATCCGGAGCGTAAATCTATCTTAGAAAAATATCTAGCTCCTTGAAGTTGATCAAAAAGATCATCAATCCTAGGTAATGTGTATCGATTCTTAATTGTAACCTTATTCAATTCTCTATAATCAATACACATTCTCATCGAACCATCCTTTTTCTTTACAAACAACACTGGTGCTCCCCACGGGGATGAACTAGGTTGTATGAAACCTTTATTTAGTAATTCATCTAATTGCTTTTTCAGTTCTAACATTTCTGTGGGTGCTAACCGATAAGGTGCCTTAGCTATCGGTATAGTTCCTGGAATTAGATTAATTCTAAATTCTACTTCCCTATCTGGTGCTAATCCTGGTAATTCTTCTGGAAATACATCTGGGTATTATGAGACTACAGGAATTTCCTTAAGTTCTTTACTCTTAGTGCTAATGATTACCGAAATCATATACACTAATCCTTGCTTTCGTTCATAACTAGCAACTTTCATTACTGAAATGAACTTCATAGGCTTACGTGGTTTATCTCCTGTAATCATAATTACTTCTCCGGTGGGTGCCTGAATTTCTATAGAGTTCTGGTCACAAAGGATTCGAGCATGGTTGGCTACTAACCAATCCATTCCTAACACCACATCGAATTCAGCTAATTTCATAGGTAATAGGTTCACAGAAAATTTATGACCTAAAAGTTCTATTTCTATATTTTGCAAAACCTTATCTAGTTTAACTGAATTCCCGTCTGCCGTTTCAACTGTAAACATCTGCCTAAGGTTGGTTAAAGGTAAGTTAAGAGTTTGGCAGAATGAAGTATTGATAAAACTTTGGTTTGCACCAGAGTCAAATAATACTTTGGCGTAAATGTTGTGAACTAAGAACGTACCAGCTATCACATCTGGAATGAGTTCTGCTTCCTGAGTAGTCAATTGGAAAGCTCTGACATTCTTTTTTGTAGCTCCGTCGGCTGTCTTGGCTTTATTGTCTGCTGGTTTAGCTAATTTAGGACATTCTGTTTTGAAATGTCTCGCTTCTCCACAGTTAAAGCAGACTATGGTTTTCTTTCTGCAGTTTTCTTCACGATGTCTTACCATTTTACAAAAATTGCAGGTTACACTACATCTTCCAAAATGTTTCTTTCTGCAATTCCTGCAGAATGGCGGATTTGAAGTTTGCCCTGCTCCTCTTTTCTTGAAGTTGCTATTATTACCCGTACGAAATCCTTGGGTAATTTTCTGAGCCAGTTCCTTTTTCCTGTTATCATCTCTTGTGCGTATCAGTTCATCAGTTAGGGTGTTAGCTAATTCCACTGCATCGTCAATAGTACGAGGTCTAGCAGCTTTAACGATGTTACGAATTTCACTAATCAGTCCCCAAATATAGCGAGAAATGAGTACCGGTTCTGGCGAAGCCAGTGTTGGTACCAATCTAGCATATTCAAAGAATGTCGAAGTATAACTGCGACAATCTACACCTATCATTCGATGGTTTAGGAACTTATTCGCCATTTGATCTTTTTCATATTCGGGACAAAATTTTCTTTCAACAATATTCTTAAATTCTTCCCAGTTCATGGCATAAGCCACAGCTCTTCCTTTGGATTGAAGCACAGTGTTCCACCATTCCAGCGCCCCTTCTTTGAAAAGATTTGAAGCATACATGACCTGATCGTCTTTGGCACATTTACTAATTGTAATTACTGCCTCGGTTTTCTCTAACCAACGCAGTGCAGCAGTCGCTCCTTCATTGCCTGCAAATTCAGCGGGTTTACAAGCAAGAAATTCTTTATAAGTGCAACCAGGCGTTGCAGCTTTCATTTTCTTAGGGAGCGGAGCCTGCCGTGGATTATTGTCATGATTATCACCTCCTCCGATTACGTTATTACTGAAGTTATCTTCAGAAATACGTTTGCTAGGAATGATTTGTTGAGGTTCGATTGGATTTCTAACAGCAGCAACTATTGCTGGAATAACATTGGCTATCCCTTGAGCAACGATATTTTCAATATCTTGCCTATTTAGAAATTGATCCTCCGGATGTTGCTCAGATTGGTTAACCTCATTTACTGGTTCATTATTAGCGTTTTCCATCTGTTAATTAATTTATATAAATTATTAGTATCAAAATAAATAACAATTATACACAAGACAATCATACAAATTTCACAATACACATATAGTCAAAATTATCGATTTCTCGATTCCATTTTTATATTATATATATATATATATATATATATATATATATATATATATATATATATATATGCGTCAATACATACCCTTTATCTTACAAAGTTTTATTTTAGGTTATTTCACAAGCTATATTCTACTTATTTATTTTACAACCACAGTTTCACATTCTCACACCATACAATCCCTTGTCAGCTGTTATTTCAGTAACGGCGTTCCCTTTCATCATACTTCCAGGAGATCTGTTCTCCTACTTCCCTAATCCTATTTCCTGCATCCACCAGTTCTTCGCCAAAGTGACGGAGTTCAGCTAAATTCTCATTACTCATTGGTGGGTTAGGTATTGGTTCAGGGTCAAACTGAGGGAGAAAGGAATAAGGACTGTTGAGCAGATTTTGGAACTGCCAATCATTAGTCCACCATTCGTCCATGCCTAGTGGTTGAGAGTGGATTATAGGTTCTGGGATTGCTGGTTCCAAATTTATTGGTAGTTGTGTAAAAACATTTTCATTGACAGGCTTAATAGTATCACAGCTTGCCAATATAAAATCTAGCTCCTCTTGTAGTGTCATTTCCTGGGTTTGCTTAGAGCTTTCTCCAATTTCTATCTGGGTTTGCTTAGAACCTTCCCCATACTCCTTTTCCATCTTCCTCGAATATTCACCAAACTGTATTTTCCATCTGCCTAGAATCTTCCCCGACTTCAATTCCCTTCCCTTTGTCTAAAGGATTTTCTATTTTAGGCATCTTTCTAGTGGCGGGTTTTCTCCTGCGCACACGCCTCCATCCTACAAATCTCGTCTTTTTCTTGGGTTTAGGTTTCTCCGGAGGTGTAGCATTGAATTCAATAGGTTCTTCTATATCTGGTATATACCTATTGAAATCTCTGGAAACCTCTATTTTTACCGGATAGATTAAATTCTGAAGGGCTTCGGATAAGTCACTCATGATGTTTTTAGTATATATGCAAAATACAAAAAGGCTAAGTTAAAATTTTATAACAAAATTTCATAAATAACCTTTAAATATTATTGCATACTGGGTAACTACAAAACAACTGAAATTAAAACACACTAGGTTTTACTGTAAACTTATTTATTTACTGGATAAAGTTTCTGGACTGTAGGTGATAAGGGTGCTAAAACTTGAGTCATAGTATAAAGATTTGCATTAACTGCTACAGTGGCTAACATATAAAGATCCGCCCATTTTTCATCTAACTTGTCTTCCCAAGGTGTTTTACTGGTTAATTCCTGGGTTTCCTGGTTAACTTTCTTTTCTCGGGATTTCTTTATTTTCTCCTGACTTTTCCTAATAATCAAACTTCTTTTATTAGGAGAAAGTGGTTCCTCATATTGTGCATTTCGCTCAAATATTCATTCTTCAGGAATTTCAGAGTGATTTGAGGATTTGGTTTGGGATGAACTTCCCTTCTCGTTCGATGACCTATCTAATTTAAGATAGATATTTGAAAGCTTTTGCTTACCCATACTGTAAATAAATATTCAAATAATAAAACACATAATCACAAAATTGGCAATCAGTAAAATTAAGAATTTTCTAAATACTTAATTGGCTTAAATCAGTGGCTCTGATACCACCTTTTTCTGTCACGGCCCCCGACCCGGTTTGACCCGTTTCAGGAGCCGCGGGACAGAAAATCCCGTGGTATTTATTTAACAGCGGAAGACTTTACCAGGATCTTTTTAAAACTGCAAATTTCCCAATTATTTATTTCACACCTCGGGATAAAACCTGGTAATTTACAATCACATGATTTCACGGAGAAATCTTTATTTTACAAAACATGTTTCTTTATTTTATACTGAGCCACTTCTTTAAGCTTGTAGTGCTACGCGGCACTTTTCTTGGATCTTAACAGATCACCTGAAACATATTTGAAAAAGGTTTTGTCAGCGGGAAATACTGAGTGAATCATTCTATTTTACTAAAATGACACGTTTGTTATAATTTACAGTATTAAGATAGATTACAATGTTTCCAGATATCAACCAACTACCCACAGTATTTGTCACTCGAACATCCATCGGTAACCTCATTGTCCAATGGTGTCTGTGTCTGTGACTATGGTCATATCACTGATTGGCTAACCCGTTGTCTAATAGTGACGGTTATCAAGTAATGTATACAAAACCCCACATACCGGCTGTAACTTGGTGATTACATAAACTTAATCACTGTAATTATAACCTTTGAAAATAAACATGCTTTTGTAAACAAATTTGATAAAAAGAGAATGACTCACATTGCAGATTTAATTGAGCAGAGCCTAGCCTACTGATTAGTAGCCTACTGATTAGCCTTTTAACCTAAAATTAATAACATGCACACAATTCGGTTAGTAACTTAATACAACATTTACGATAACTCACGAGATTAAACCCTCCATTGGATAGTTTAATCGATCGGACATTGAATCGTAGCAGCGATCGAGTTATTACCCTGTATTGCGGCAGCGATTCGTGAATCGTGTGTGTTGTAATAGTAAACAGACTATAACTCGGCGTATATTTTGAGTTTTAACGTCGTTCAAGTGCCCAAATTCCAGTCCCAATGTCCACTATTTATAGGTAAATTTTGACCCCCCTCGCGTGACGCGAGGGGTCCTACCCTGGGCGTCGCGTGACGCGAGGGACACCTATTTACCATAGGGTAGCCACGTCCTTGACTAGCCTAGCTGAGTTGACAGATTTCGTAAATTCGATTTTGACAGCGAGATTTTAAGATAATCGTAACTAGGGTTTTACCCCCCTGAGTTTTAGGGGCCCTGATCCTGATTCTGATTATTCTGAAAATTTTAGGGTTTGTGCAGAATCACTTGGGTGTCTTAATTAGGGTTTCCTATTAGACAAATTAACTTAATAAATATGACTTTTGATAAGAGTTATTACACATGCCTTGTTTAAATCAGTAAAATCGACACATACCCTCCACTTTCCATTTTTCTTTTGAAAAACAACCACCTTGGATACTTAACCTCTCTAATCATACCTGCTCTGAGCAGTTTATCTACCTCCTCCTGGATGATGGCATTCCTCTCAGATGCAAACTTTCTCCTCTTTTGATGTATGGGTTTGAACGACCTGTCAATGCCAAGCTTATGAGTAATAATATCTTTAGAAATACCTGTCATGTCCTCATGCTTCCAGGCAAAGGTAGTTTTTCTCTTTTTGAGGAAGGATACTAGATCCTGTTCAATGTCGTTGAGGATCCCGGATCCTATAAAGACTTTGGATTCTGGATCCTGAGGATCCATCAGGATATCATTCACATCTTGTTCTCTTGCCTCCAGGACATCTCTTGGAGGATGCTTTAATTGCTATTGCTCCCTAGGTCTTGAGGCTAGCTTCATCGATGAAGTATAGCAATTCTTGGCTTCTTGTTGGTCACTTTCAATCTTCACCACACCCCATGGAGTAGGGAGTTTCACACATTGATGGTATGTAGATGGAACCGCTTTCATGTCATGTATCCATGGCCTGCCAAGGATAACATTGCAACAGGATAAGCAATCTATCACACAAAACTTTTGAAAAGAATTAACTCCCTCTATGTAAATGGGAAGTTTAATGTCCCCCAATGTGTTCTTGGTTTCCCCAGTAAATCCCACAAGAACTGATGATCTTGGGATAATTTCTGATTCAGGGATGTTCATCTTCTTGAGGACATCAAGTTGAATGATGTTCACTGAGCTTCCTCCATCTATCAGAATCCTATGAACAAAATGATTAGATATAAACAATGTAATGACAAGACCATCATGATGAGGATCCTGAATATCCACACGATTATCCTCATCAAAGGTTATAACTTTCTCCTGTGTAAGGATCGAGGTTCGAATGGGTCTGTCCCCATTATCCATCTTTGTCTCTTTGGCATGCCTCTTGGCTGCTGAAAAGGAAGTGCCACATATATCTGATCCACCAGATATGAAGTTGATAATTTGTGCATCTGCTGGGGGAGCAGGAGCTCTTTCCGGAACCTTTTCAGGATCCTGGATCCTTGCCTTTTTTCTTCCAATCAGCTCCTTCAAATGCCCTTTGGCTAACAAATAACCAATCTCCTTCCTGAGTGCTATGCATTCTTCAGTGAGATGGCCAAAATCTTCATGATATGCACACCATTTGGATTTGTCTTTTGTTGCAGCTGGCTTATCACTCTTTCAGGGCCATCTTGCTTTTTCACCTAGATTCTGCATTGCAAGGATTAGTTCATTATTATCAACAGAGAAGCAATATTCAGAAATGGGAGGATAATCCTCATCATCATCTTCTTGCTCCACAGCATGCACGTTCTGATTATCAGACTTGTTGTAGGATTTAGACTTGTTGTTCCAGAAATAGGATCCTTGCTTTTCCTGATTTGAGGATCCTGCCAGTCTTTCTTGGATCCTTTTATCATCCTCTAGACGGATGAATCTAAGGGCCCTGGTTCTTACTTCATCGAGATTCCTGCAAGGGGTCATGACAAGATCATCATAGAACTGTGAATCCTTAAGTAAACCCATTTTGAAAGCTTCTACAGCCATAACAATGTCCAAATTAGGGATCTCTAAGGATTTTCTACTGAATTTAGTGATATAATCTCTAAGTGATTCATTTTGACCTTGTGTTACCCTATATAGATCACTAGTTAAACGTTCAAATCTACTACTGCATGAGAATTGGCTATTAAACAAATTAACCAGATTAGCAAATGGAGTAATAGAGTAAGGGGGAAGACTTAGCAGCCATTTATGAGCTGATCCTGTCAGTGTGGATCCAAAACCCTTGCATAGACATGCTTCTTTTAACCTCTCAAGGATGGGATTGATCTCTATCCTTTCTCTGTACTGAGCTACATGCTCTTCAGGATCAGTTGAGCCATCATACAACTTCATGTTTGGTGTTTGAAACCTCTTTAGTATTTCTGCATCACAAATAGGTGGTGCAAATCGAGATATCCTGTGACTCCCATCTGGAATTTCTAGAATGGGTTTGACCACTCCTGGAAGACTGGATATCATATCCTTGAGCTTTTGTAACTCTCTAGCCATAGCTTGGTTGATTCCTGTATCCTGCACAAAGCCATGGTTAGTATTATAAGTAGTATTTAAATTGTTACCTCCTGATGGATTCAAGGGTGGAACTCCTGATGCGAATCCATATTGATGTGATTCTAGCATGATCGAGGGATCAGACGAAGCAATAGTCTGCATAGGGATGAAGTCTCCCAAATGAACCTCTGAACTTCCGGGTTATACACTCCTTAAGGATCCTTGATCTTGAAAGATGTTGGACCCTTGATACACCGAGACTGGGGGTCTTGGAGGATAATCCATGGATTCGTAAACCTGAGATGAGGATCCCTGACCTTGAGAGGAGGATCCTTGAAGCTGAGAGGATCCCTAAACCTGAGAAGAGGATCCTTGAACCTGAGAAGAGGATCCTTGACCCTGGAATGAGGATCCTTGAACCTTCTGCGCTCCCATATATCCTCCAGAACTGAAAAAGGATCCTTGCTGCTGGAGGAGGATCCTTGAGGCTGAAGAGAGGATCCTGAAGGCTGAAAGTAGGATCCTTGAGCCTGAGTCATTGCCAACGATCCATAGCGTATACTCGACAATCCACCCTGGTATCGAGTGCCTGATGCTGAGGAGTGCTGGGCTGTTTGTGACAACCCGAGTTTTTAAGGTCTCTATTCGACTTAAGTTTGTGCTTATTTGCAACGTGTGTTTTGTATTTATATGTGGTGGTAATATAAGTGAGTATGTTATGATATATATTGAACTAGTATTATGATTGTTTAATTAAAACATGGATCCTAGCTGAAAACACCTTAGCCGAAAACACCCACACACCCCATGAAAACATCAAGTGTTTTCGTCACTTACACACTGGCGAAATCATGATGGGCTTTAGGCCCACTGGTGGAGAAATTATATTACCTCTAGTCTTTACGTGTAAGTTAATGGAAAAACCCTAACCCTCACCCTCTCACCCACAAGTCGACGGCAGTGGTAATACATCTCAAAGGAATCGCCTTGAATTATTGCCTGGTTTACTTGGGTTTGGGGTACCTAACGATAAACGAGAAACCAATCTTACCGAGCAAACCAAGGTGAGTTCACACAAGCCAAGGCATGGGGTTCCCGGGGTGGGAATGGGGATTTGATGATTTACGGTACATACATAAATGATAGAACCTACTGCTAGACTAGTAACACTTATTGAACGATCTTCGCACACCTGCCAAGGACATTGGCCGCGATACTATGAAACGATCTTCGCACACCTGCCAAGGACATTGGCCGCGATATTATGACTGACTTCGCACACCTGCCAAGGACATTGGCCGCGAACTGAATTTTACACATCTTCGCACACCTGCCTAGAGAGGCCGCGATACAAACAAACCTAGTCTAGAAAAACATGGGGGAAAGACCTTCCCCAACATCTTCGCACACCTGCCTGGAGGGCCGCGATGGAAACTAATATGATACATTGTAACGAACAAACATACTACTACTCACATTATACTGTTACTGAACTATTAACTGTGAACTCGCTCAACTAGTTGTTGACTCTCTCTTGCATGCCTTGCAGGACCTTAGGTACATATGGAGCTTGCACAGGGAGGAGCAGGTCGTTGTGGGACATGGATCGATGATGCCATGTTATCTATCTAAACATTTGAATTTACTATTTACATTGGGTTTACATACTTATGCTTCCGCTACACACTTGTTGATGTTTGGTTTTGAAAACACCTTTCGTATTGATGAATGATTTTTGGTAGTTACTTATATGTTCAATATGATTGGTGGCTTGATCCTGGTCAGTCACGCCTCCAAGCGGTGATACTCCGCGGGTGGATTTTGGGGGTGTGACAGATTGGTATCAGAGCCATTGGTTATAGAGAACTCGGTTTTAATAAAGGGAAAACGATTTTTGTTAAAACCAGACTATAACCAGAATAGTGCTCTCAACGATCCACAACGACGCTTCGCTCCACGTGCAAGGCTCAACATCATAGGTATTACTATTCATGTTACTTTACCTACATGCTAGAACTACATAGACCTTTGCTCGTGGTATGCTTAGATCACAGAACTTGCTATATGTTATTACTTGAGAATACTCGTGTGCTCACTCTCTTCTGTCATCGCATGATTCGCGAACCTATCTCACTTACGTTATCTTTACTATGAAGATCATGTCTGGACGTATCAACATGACCCAGGACCAGTTGACGGCCCTCATTAACGAACGAGTTACTGCGGCAGTGGCAGCCGCACAAGCAGGAGGTATACCCTGCAGTTACAACTCACACTAGGATCCTTAGATCCTACATTCCTAAATCAACTCTCGTGTTTAAACTTGTCCTAATTCTGTTACACAACAGGTCAAGCACCTGTTTGCACTTTCAAGACTTTCATGGACTGTCGTCCATCCACTTTCAGCGGCACTGAAGGAGCCGTAGGTCTCCTGCACTGGTTTGAAAAGATAGAGTCTGTGTTTGAGATGTGTGAATGCCCTGAGGCACGCAGGGTGAAATATGCTACCGGTACCCTCGAGGGTTTAGCCCTCACATGGTGGAAAGCTCAGGTCCAAATACTGGGGTTGGTTGCTGCTAACGCCACCCCATGGAACAATTTCAAAGAGATGATCAAGGAAGAATACTGCAGTCGAGATGATATTCATAAGCTGGAAGTCGAGTTTTTCAACCTCAAGATGACGGGGTCTGAGATTGAAGCGTATACCAAAAGATCGAATGAGCTTGCGTTACTGTGTCCTACTCTGGTGGACAAACGTATCGAACTTTATCTTAAGGGTCTGGTGCCAGAGATCCAAAGTCATGTGACTTCAGCAAATCATGCCACTTACCAGCAGGTTGTTCAGTTGGCTCACTGATCAGGCGGTGGAGCAAAACAGGTTGCCTAAACGCATCAACGCTACTGCTACCGCTACCACTTCAGTTACTCCTGCTACTCCCAGCGACAATAAGAGGAAATGGGAGGGGGATTCCAGCAAAGGTTCAGCTACTGTTCAGTCTCAAGCTCAGCAACGCAAGACAAATGACCACCAGAGTCCGAATCAGCAATCATCAGGTGGTCAAGGGCAGAGTGGATATCGGGGAATTCACCCATGGTGTAGAAGGTGCAACAAACACCACAGCGGAAGATGTCGCAGGGAACAGTGTCAAAGATGTCATAAGATGGGTCACGAGGCTAGAGATTGCAGGAGTTCACGACCTGCGAATCAGAACCAGCAACAACAACCACCTGCTCCACGAAACCAGCCTCAGCAGCAGCAGCATGGAAACAGGGGATGCTACCAGTGTGGGGCTGAAGGTCATTACAAGCGGGATTGCCCTCAGTTAAACCAGAACCAGAACAATAATAACAACAACAACAATCAGGGCAACGGGAACAACAACAACGGTGGGAACAACAACAACAATGGTGCTAGAGGCCGTATGTTTGTGATAGGTCAGGGTGATGCAAGGAATGATCCCAACGTAGTTATGGGTAAGTTTCTTCTAGACGACTTTTATGTTACTGTACTATTTGATTCTGGTGCGGATACCAGTTATATCTCTCTGAAAGTTAGTCAAATGTTAAAACGTGCACCAACACTTTTAAACACCAAGCATGTAGTAGAGTTAGCTAACGGTAAAAGTTTAGGGGCCACGCACATAATTAAAGGGTGTAATCTTATCCTCGCTGATCAGACTTTCTCCATCGACCTCATTCCTATAACATTGGGTAGCTTTGACGTCGTCATTGGTATGGATTGGTTATCTCAACAACAAGCGGAGATCTTATGCAAAGAAAAGGTTATTCGCATTCCTCATTCTGGCAAAGAACCTCTCGAAGTTCAAGGCGACAAGAGTGGTGTCGTGAGTGGTATTATCTCCTTTTTGAAGGCTCAGAAGTGTTTGCGCAAGGGGCACACTGCTATATTGGCACTCGTTACAGATACCTCGAAGAAAGAGAAAAAGATTGAAGATATTCCTGTAGTACGTGACTTTCCTCAAGTGTTCCCTGAGGAATTACCTGGGTTACCGCCTCATCGTCAAGTCGAATTTCAGATCGAGCTCGCTCCAGGAGCAGCACCCATAGCTCGAGCACCTTATCGCTTAGCACCAACTGAACTGGAAGAACTGTCTAAGCAACTGCAAGAACTCTTGGAAAAGGGTTTTATACGTCCTAGCTCTTCGCCCTGGGGAGCTCCAGTGTTATTCGTAAAGAAGAAAGACGGTACGTTCAGGATGTGTATAGACTACTGTGAACTCAACAAGGTGACGATCAAGAATCGTTATCCTCTTCCGCGCATAGATGATCTATTCGACCAGCTGCAAGGGTCGAGCTACTACTCCAAAATAGACTTAAGGTCAGGATATCACCAGCTGAGAGTCCGGGATGAGGACGTCTCTAAAACAGCATTTAGAACTCGCTACGGCCACTACGAGTTTATGGTCATGCCATTCGGGCTAACGAACACGCCTGCCGTATTTATGGATCTTATGAACAGGGTTTGCAAACCCTATCTCGACAAGTTCGTCATTGTTTTCATCGACGACATCCTGATTTATTCGAAAAGTCAGGAGGAACACGAGCATCATTTACGACTTATTTTAGAACTTCTACGAATGGAACAGCTATACGCTAAGTTTTCTAAATGTGACTTCTGGCTTCGTGAAGTCCACTTCTTAGGCCACGTGGTAAACAAAGATGGGATCCATGTCGATCCATCCAAGGTAGATTCGATCAAGAATTGGCCTGCGCCTCGCACACCGACAGAAATACGCCAATTCCTAGGTTTGGCGGGTTATTACAGACGTTTCATCAAAGACTTTTCAAAGATTGCTCAGCCGCTTACACTACTGACACAGAAGGGTGTTGTTTATCGTTGGGGTAACGCACAGGAAACAGCGTTTCAGCACTTAAAGGATAGACTGTGTAGCGCACCTATCCTCTCATTGCCTGAAGGCACGGACGATTTCGTAGTCTACTGCGACGCATCTATCCAAGGTCTTGGATGTGTATTGATGCAGAGGGATAAAGTTATTGCTTATGCTTCGCGCCAACTTAAGATTCACGAATGGAATTATACGACACACAACCTAGAGCTGGGAGCGGTTGTCTTTGCACTCAAGATATGGCGACACTACTTGTATGGTACCAAGTGCGCAATCTACACTGACCATAGAAGCCTTGAACATATCTTCAAACAGAAGGAACTGAATATGCGACAGCGACGATGGGTCGAACTGCTAAACGACTACGAATGTTCAATCAGGTACCACCCAGGCAAAGCCAATGTTGTGGCTGACGCCCTCAGTCGGAAGGACACCGCGCCTAAGCGCGTGCGAGCTTTACAACTCACTATACAGTCTAGTCTTCCTTCCCAGATACGAGATGCTCAGGTAGAAGCATTGAAACCAGATAATGTCAGGGCTGAAGCCCTACGTGGCTCAAGACAACGTTTAGAACAGAAGGAAGATGGTGCTTACTACGTCACAGGACGCATTTGGGTTCCACTTTATGGCAACTTACGTGAGCTAGTGATGGATGAAGCTCATAAGTCTCGCTACTCGGTACACCCTGGTGCGGATAAAATGTACCACGACATCAAAACCACATATTGGTGGCCTAGCATGAAGGCCCACATAGCCACATACGTTAGCAAATGCTTGACTTGTGCGAGAGTCAAGGCAGAATATCAGAAACCGTCAGGACCACTCCAACAACCTGAGATACCACAATGGAAATGGGAGCAAATTTCCATGGATTTTGTTACTGGCTTACCTAGATCTCAGCGCGGAAACGATACTATCTGGGTGATCGTGGATCGACTCACAAAGTCTGCTCACTTCCTGGCCATTAAAGAAACAGACAAGTTCTCTACATTAGCAGACATCTACTTAAAAGAAGTGATTTCGAGGCACGGGGTGCCCATCTCTATTATTTCCGATCGTGATGCACGTTTTACTTCAGAACTATGGCAAGCAATGCATAAATCTTTTGGCTCTCGTTTAGACATGAGCACGGCGTATCATCCTCAGACCGATGGGCAGTCTGAGCGCACTATTCAAACTCTAGAAGACATGCTTCGGGCGTGCGTAATTGATTTTGGCAATGGTTGGGAGAAACATCTGCCACTGGTGGAATTTTCATACAATAACAGCTACCACACCAGCATTAAAGCTGCTCCATTCGAGGCATTGTACGGGCGTAAATGCCGATCACCTCTTTGTTGGGCAGAGGTGGGTGAGAGTCAGATCACGGGTCCAGAAATGGTTGTCGATACCACAGAAAAGATTGCACAAATACGACAACGCATGGCGGCAGCACGCGACCGTCAGAAAGCATACGCTGATTTAGACAAGAAACTACTCGAATTCCAGGTTGGGGATCGAGCACTACTTAAAGTTTCACCCTGGAGGGGTGTGGTTCGTTTTGGCAAACGCGGCAAACTAAATCCATGATATGTCGGACCATTCGAAGTTACAGAGAAAATAGGCAAAGTGGCCTACAGACTGAACTTACCAGCTGAACTCAGTGCAGTTCACAACGTCTTTCACATGTCGAATCTGAAGAAGTGTCTGTCAGATGAGACCCTCATAGTTCCTTTGAAGGGGCTCACTATCGATGAACAGTTGCGATTCGTCGAGGAACCAATTGAAATCACGGACCGGGATGTTAAGGTCCTCAAGAACACTAGAATACCTCTTGTTCGAGTTCGTTGGAACTCCCGTCGTGGCCCAGAGTTCACCTGGGAACGCGAAGATCAAATGAAACTCAAGTATCCCCAGTTATTCGGAAACAGTGCAACCACTACTGAGGCTGAAGCTACTACAGAATTTCGGGACGAAATTCCAAATCAACGGGGGGATGATGTGACACCCCAGGAAAACCAGTAAACGATTACAACTTACCTAGCTTCCTCAGTAACCGTATGCTAAATTTCGGGACGAAATTTCTTTCAAGTTGGGGATAATGTGACAACCCGAGTTTTTAAGGTCTCTATTCGACTTAAGTTTGTGCTTATTTGCAACGTGTGTTTTGTATTTATATGTGGTGGTAATATAAGTGAGTATGTTATGATATATATTGAACTAGTATTATGATTGTTTAATTAAAACATGGATCCTAGCTGAAAACACCTTAGCCGAAAACACCCACACACCCCATGAAAACATCAAGTGTTTTCGTCACTTACACACTGGCGAAATCATGATGGGCTTTAGGCCCACTGGTGGAGAAATTATATTACCTCTAGTCTTTACGTGTAAGTTAATGGAAAAACCCTAACCCTCACCCTCTCACCCACAAGTCGACGGCAGTGGTAATACATCTCAAAGGAATCGCCTTGAATTATTGCCTGGTTTACTTGGGTTTGGGGTACCTAACGATAAACGAGAAACCAATCTTACCGAGCAAACCAAGGTGAGTTCACACAAGCCAAGGCATGGGGTTCCCGGGGTGGGAATGGGGATTTGATGATTTACGGTACATACATAAATGATAGAACCTACTGCTAGACTAGTAACACTTATTGAACGATCTTCGCACACCTGCCAAGGACATTGGCCGCGATACTATGAAACGATCTTCGCACACCTGCCAAGGACATTGGCCGCGATATTATGACTGACTTCGCACACCTGCCAAGGACATTGGCCGCGAACTGAATTTTACACATCTTCGCACACCTGCCTAGAGAGGCCGCGATACAAACAAACCTAGTCTAGAAAAACTTGGGGGAAAGACCTTCCCCAACATCTTCGCACACCTGCCTGGAGGGCCGCGATGGAAACTAATATGATACATTGTAACGAACAAACATACTACTACTCACATTATACTGTTACTGAACTATTAACTCTGAACTCGCTCAACTAGTTGTTGACTCTCTCTTGCATGCCTTGCAGGACCTTAGGTACATATGGAGCTTGCACAGGGAGGAGCAGGTCGTTGTGGGACATGGATCGATGATGCCATGTTATCTATCTAAACATTTGAATTTACTATTTACATTGGGTTTACATACTTATGCTTCCGCTACACACTTGTTGATGTTTGGTTTTGAAAACACCTTTCGTATTGATGAATGATTTTTGGTAGTTACTTATATGTTCAATATGATTGGTGGCTTGATCCTGGTCAGTCACGCCTCCAAGCGGTGATACTCCGCGGGTGGATTTTGGGGGTGTGACACTGTTATGGCTGGAGAATCAAAATTCAGTGATCTGGGAATCAATGGAGAGTGATCATCCGCTGATCTCTTCAATTTCTTGATGTCATCAATCTTTCGAAGGATCCTGTCATTAGTTCTGTCCTGCTGCTGCATGTGATCCTTCATCTGCAAAATCAAAGAATAAAGATCATTGTTAGTAGGGCCAGAAGAAGCAGCAGAAGTTGGTTTTGGGAAAACGGGGGTTGGTTTCTTCGGAGCATTCTCAGCATTCTTCTAGGATCCAGAAGGTGCAGGAGGCAAAGGTGGAATACCCTATGAAGAGGTGATCGCCGGCATAGAGCTTGAAGTGTTTTTTCCCTGGGAAGCCATGTGGTTGAAGACAATGAAGAGAAATGAATGAAATGAACAAAATTTCTCATAAATGAAGCACCAATTGCCCCACGGTGGGCGCCAAACTGTTTTGGTCAAAAATCACACAAGGATAATGCAACCAAATCCGATTTTGTGAGGCGTGATGCTTGAATTAGTGAACAAATGTATGAACAATGTATGAATGAAATGAATGTTGGACACAAGGATTTATACGAGGAAAAAGACCTTGATCAATGAATGATCTCCGGCATAAAAAACCTCGGGTGATGGAAACTACCGATCACCAACTATATTAAACAAACAATGTTTACAAATCGGGATGATAACAAGCTTGGTACAAGGATCACTAGTGTGCAAAAAGTGTATAATCGCCAATAACTTGCAGAGAGTTCTCGAGAGTAGTGTGTGTTACTAATAATAATCTAATCTAGCTTGTTATCCCAATTTAAAAATAGAAATAAGCTAACAAACTAACAATCCAAAAACGGTGCTAGCTTCCCACGATCTCCACAACGGTCACGAAGGCCATGCACGTGCATAATTAGAAGGCATATTCCCCTGGAATCTCGGCAAGACCAAGTCCCATTCGAATACTCCTGCAAAACAAGTTTAAATATAATGGAAACAATTGTAAGTATAATAAGGATCATAATGAGGATCCTGGATCCTTAATCCTTGCAACATCTTCTGAGGATCCTTAATTCAAACTGAACTGAGAATCCGTGATCCTGGCTGCACTTGAGGATCCTTTATCCACAAACTGTGAAAATCCATCCCTAACAATTATTATTATTATTATTATTATTATTATTATTATTATTATTATTATTATTATTATTACTATTATTACTATTATTTAATATGATCATAAATAAAAACACACGTAAATATTCTTATCTATTTTTTTATTAAAATTATTATTTTTATTATTATTATTATTATTATTATTATTTTTATTATTATTTTTTTTATTTTTATTATTATTATTATTATTATTATTATTATACATATGATTTTAAAACTATGATGAATAGTGAATTCATTTAAATTCATTTTTCATAGTATTTGATTATTTTAAAATAATATTAATTATTGTTGTTGTTTCTATTAATACTATCAAATCGGTTAATGTCTGATGTATTTAATTAAAAGAGTAAACTGTTAAAATGGTCTATGCGGTTTTGTCACTTTAATGCAAAACTCAAACATTTTGAATCTGGGTCCCTATGGTTTCAATTTTGTTGCCATTTTCCTCCAAAAGCAAAATCTGGTCAGATTTTTCACTTAACATCCAGCTTTTTGGTCTTTTACCTCCCTTTTAATGAAGGGTAAAATGGTCAGATTTTTTTAATTTATTATAATAAAACGTTAAAAGACCATTTTGCCCTTCATTAAAAGGGAGGAAAAAAACAACAAAGCTGGATGTTAACTGAAAAATCTGACTAGATTTTGATTTTGAATGAAAATGACAATAAAATTGAAACCACAGGGACACAGATTCAAAAGATTTAAGTTTTGGACTAAAATGGCAAAAGCGACCAAACCTCAGGGGCCATTTTGACAGTTTACTCTAATTAAAATATATATATTTGTCGTAATGAGATTTATTTAAACGAACTAATAGCTTAAAAGTAAATAAGGGTAGAGTGATTTTTTAGTCATAACGTATAATGAGTGCTGATATCGTACCGGTATCGTGACTAATTGATTTGATTCAAACAAAACATTGGCACCATTATTGGTATTATTCAAACCAGTATATGTATCAGTTATATACGCTTTATCTGATTTAAATTCTATTTAATTTGATTTTTCTCTAATAACATGCATTTGTTAACTTTTTTTTAACCTGAATACCCAGTTTTGTTTACATTTTTTTCTCGACATTTTAATGTAGTTTTGTATTCAAAATAGAGTGTTTTTGTTGCATCGTAAACTATACACGTCTAGGTATTATATGGTACCGTGATGAACCGAGCCGATTCCAATCGAACAACATCGGAACCAGTATCTGTACTGAAATGATCGAAACTGGAACCCGTAATTGTTTTTATGGTTTTCAATCAAAATTTGTATTCAAAATAAGGTTTCTTTTCTTTTTTGTATCGTAATCTATACAAATGTAGGTATCGTAGAGTATCGTGATGAACCACGTTGATTCCACACGAACAACATGAGTACCGACATCGATATTGAAATAATCATAAGCGATACCGATAATTATTTTATAGTTTTCAATCGATGTAAAACACGTGTTAAAGTCCTTTTGGGTATATCAAGACCTTATATTTTGTTTTTTTTCGGTTGCTATAGCGAAGGGCGATAGTTTAACGAACCAAATCGATACCGATCGAATTCCCGCCGCGTAGCGCGGGGGAATTCCTCTAGTTATTATTATTATTTAATATGAGAGATAAATAGGAAAATAAGGTGAGAAAGCAAAAAGAAGTGACACATATCCAAAAAAGATTTTCATTTATTAGTATAGGAAGATAATTTAAAAACGGGACGATGATGAACAATTAAAATAAAAATCTAGCCATGTACATTTTAACGTCATAGATTTAAATATTGTCGCTTTAGATATTTTATAAAGTTTTAAATTTATAAACTTTTAAATTTAGGATAAAAAAAATACAATGGTTTATCTTCTCGGCTCTAGCTTCTTTTTACTTGTTAAGAATGGTCTGGTCAGTAACAAATTTTTCGATGCTTTAAAATAAGCCGATGGCATCTCTGGTTTCAACGATTAGATTGAGGAGTCTACCCCGGTCTTAAACATGTTGTTTACGGGAGATACTTTACGTCGCTTTCAATTGCAATGTACGTGAAGAAAAATCCATATGAAATATGAATGAGTCAATAATTAAATTAGGATATTTTATTGTATGGCTATGGAAACATGGGGTGTAGTGACCCCACCAAAATGACATTATTTAGAGGGCATAAAGTGATAAAACATTTTTTTATAATAAAATTATTAATGAACTCTAAACTAGGATGAAAGTTTATAGTCGAATAGAACAAATATATCAGTAGCTAACTATGCTAACCTTAAGATTTTTTCAAAGCCAAAAATATTTAATAGGTGAGCCGATAATTTTGGGTTACTAACGGACTACTAGAGTAGGAGTATTACTATTATCGTGTCACAGGCGGAGCCACCGGATCATACTCATCTCCATTAGGCTATAATGTTTATACACCAATTCAGGGGTAAAGCCAATAAATATATGGAAAGCCCCCTGTGGGAATCAAACCCAGGACCTAATAGTCCCTAAACTTTATCTCACCCTAAATGTCACTAGGCTATAGGCCTGAAAAAATAACCCATATACTTGAATTCGGGTCCATATGGGTCGAAAAATTAAACTCTTGGGTCAGTCTGGACATGAGTAAAATTAAGAACGGGTTATTCTGGTTGGATCTGTAACAAACTAAAATTAGGAACATGTCAATACGGGTTGTCACTTATGATTCAGATGGGTGGAATGGGTTTCCCTTACAACTGAGAAACGGTCTTCTGGTCAGATGGGTTGTCACTTACCAATAACGTAAGCTGATTAAACACCTCATACTTGATGGAATTGTGTTGGAGACATTTTGTGACGGCAGAAGAAAGATGACAGAGGACAATTGGTGGTCCATGATTAGGGTTGTAGATTTGCAGTTGAACTGTACCGGAAACTGTGGTCATCTGTTGGACTTTTAATACACGATTACGGTTCGTACTTTGTATCAGCAATCTTTTTAGGGTTTTAGTAGTTTCACATTCGGAGAGGAGAGATAAGATGAACACTTGAATAGTCACTTGAAAACTGGAGGAGAGAAACGATGTGGATGGCGAGGTGAAGCTGCGACGATGACCAGCGGCGGATGGTGGTGCTGGAAGGGGGGTTGAGTCTGTTGCAGAGTCGGTACAGACTTTTCTGCTGCGTGTTTCTTTTGGAAATAAACTAGTGTTGCTTTAATAAAAAAACCTGTAGGTTTCTTGAAAAAAAAACTTTTGTTAAACATATATTAATATAAAACTCTTATCTATCTATCTAGGGGTGTTCAAAAAAATCTGAATCCGAATTCGAATCCGAAATATCCGAAAACCCGTATCCGAAATATCCGAAATTTCGGATATCCGAATTTTCGGATATCTGAAAATCGGATAATCCGAAAGTTCGGATTCGGATTCGGATGTTAATTCTAGAAATTTTCGGATATTCGGATTATCCGAATCCGAAACTTAAAAAACAAAAAAAAATAAATATGTTAATGGGTTTGGTATTACGGCCCAATCCTAAATCCAAATGGCCCTTACCCATTTACTGAAATATGAGTATAAGCACATTTTGAAAGTTTAGGGTTCCTTGTTAAGTTCACAGTACATACGTCGCCCCCTTCTCCCATCTTTCTTCCACATTCCATCTCGATCGGATGCCGCTCTGCTCTCGTCGTTTCACAGTTTCGCCGTCTCGGTTTCTCCGGCCTGTCGAACATATCATACAAGTCTACGATTTCGGATACTTGTTCAGTTCACACCATTGGTTCGATTTCTCATCTTTATATTCTATATTTTAGTATCTAACATTAATTTTCGGATTTTTTGAGATGTATATCAATATCTAATCTCTACATGGTAATCGATTGTAGATGCTTGGTGGTTTTTGAGTTCACATCTTCATCAGGAAGCTTGTAATTTCTACTCCAAAAGGTAACAAATCTAACATTTTAATGGTTATTCATCAGTTCTAGATTGATTTGTAGTTTGTAGAGTTTGTTCTTGATGTTTGTCTGTGAATTGTGAAATTAGGATTTAGGGTTTTGATTCTGTTTCTTGATTGAAGAATCTTGTATTCTGTAGATAGATGTTAAAAAAGTAACGATTTTTAGGATTGAAATCAGATCCGATACTTCACATCAGATCTGTTGACCTTTTTTTGATTGGTCAACTGTAGACTAATTTTAATTTGTAGATATACTGGTTTATTGTTCTAGATTTGATTACTGAATTGTTGTTATGTATTCTCTTGTAGAGTAAGCTATTTCAATGGAAAATCCTTCTGAAAACAACTCGGATTGTTTCTATTGTCCATCAATGTGTTTAATATATAATATATTATGTTGTTGCAGGTTTAGAAGGGATGATGTCCAGCCATATGTGTCTTGAATTTTGGCTTACTAAGGTTTTAAATACATCTCACTTATATAAATATGTATTATTGATATATTGTATATACATAATATAAGTTACGTTATCGCAGGTTTATAGTGGTTGAATATTGGATGCTTGGTTTACAAGGGATGAATATCGGATGTTTACAAGCGCTACTGGCTGGATTTATTGTTTTTATTATAAGAACTATTTTCGGAATTTATGCCTTGTGTTGAATGTCTAGTTGTTTAAAACTTTGGATTGTTTGAATATGTTGTGGTGTTTTGAAACTTTAAACTTTTTAAGCTTGGATTTTATTATCGGTTTATTGAATGTTGTAGATATTATAAACTCGGAAAATTGGATAAGAAACAGGTTTAGTTTTGATCTAATTATAAAACAGATTTTTTGTTTTTTTTAAAGTTCGGATATACGTTTTGACATCCGAATCCGAATCCGAAATTTCGGATATCCGATTTTCGGATATCCGAAATTTCGGATTCGGATTCGGATGTCAATATTCAGTATCCGAAATTTTCGGATATCCGATTTTCGGATATCCGAAAATCGGATTATCCGATCTTGAACACCCCTATATCTATCTACCTACCTACCTACCTATCTATCTATCTTTTCATGCATAGAAACCCATTCTTACACGGACCAATTTGATTCAATTTTATCTTTTTAACATGACCTCTTCTGACCCAAACCCAGATTGACTCGAACCCGTTCTGACCTGAACCCATTATGACCCAAACCCGTTTTGTCCCGTAACCCGACCCGACCCACCCATTTTTCCAGGTATACTAGGCTATCAAGCTATGGGCCTATGGTCGAACGAATAATGATTTTTTTTTATAGTGGTGATTAAGTCTTTGATGGTATGAATGATATATTATGTATTTTTTTATAGCGTTGATTAAGTCTTTGATGGTATGAATGATATATTATGAATAAATCCGATATCACTTTAACATGGTTTAATGGTATGAATGATATATTATGAATAAACGAGGTTATAACCCCGTGTATTACACGGGTTGAATAAATAAATTTTATATACTAAATAATAAAACAATATATCTTTAAAAACCTCTTTTATTGCACGGGTTGAATAAATATAATTTTATATATTAAATAATAAAAATTTATATCTATAAGAACCATATTGTACGAGTTGAATAAATGTAATTTTATATACCAAATAAAAAAGTTATATGTTTAAAACGACGTGTATTACACGGGTTCATGAATAAATCTAATATTGTTTACAAAGAGTAAATTACGTTTTTTGGCCCATGTGGTATATCACTTTTACTATATTAGTCCAAAATAAGAATTTTTAACATATCTGCCCCCATGGTCTCTATAACTAACCATTTTGGCCCCCATGATCTCTAGACTTAGGGGCTAAAATGGTTAGTTGTAGAGACCATGGGGGCAGATATGTTAAAAATTCTTATTTTTGGCTAATATAGTAAAAGTGATATAACCACAGGGGCCAAAAACGTAATTTACTATTTACCAAATAATAATCACACAGGTTGAATAAATGTAATTTTATATACAAAATAATAAAAAAAATTACATCTTTAAAAATATGCCTATTACACGGTTTGAATAAATGTAATTTTCTGTACTAAATAATAAAAAAATATATATCCTTAAAAAACCTGTGTATTGTACGAATTGAATAAATCTAATTTTGTATATCAAATAACAAAAGTTATATCTTAAAAACCTCATGTATTACATGGGTAGAGTAAACGTGATTTTGTATAGTGAAAATAAAAATATTTAATATTGTAATACAAAATTTGGTTAATTTTATTTTAAGTTTCATAAAATCTATTTGATACCAAACTAAACAAAACGTTCAAATAGAGTAAACAAAATAATAATTATCCATAAAATATTAAACTAAATAATATTTACTATGAGGTTTATCTGACATAAATTAAATATTTATCTTTATAATTTTCTTTTTATCCATAGACTTTATCTTGTCATATGACCATCCTAAATTTTGAATTAACATGCATTTATTTTGGTTATCCCATTAAATTTGTGACAACTTTGTTTTTGAAGGTTGAATATGCACGTCAATGTTACAAACAAAATTAATAATAATAATAATAATAATAATTATCTATAAGAGATGACCTAATATAATGACAAGTGTCCATAAAGTGGTTTCTTTTATTATATAGTATAGATTCGATATCTCTTTAACATGGATTTGAGATACAACCGGTTTCCTTGGGAGATTCTGTCATTATCAGATTGAAGATAAAAACTAGATTCATTAAATAAATTAATTTTTCTTTTCAATTTTATCTCTCATATATTATATTATTATAATCTTATAGCGACAACTCACACACTCATCTAATCTACTATTAATTCTATTCCGCAGTCCATAATGAGACTCAAATCTCTGACCTCTAGGATCGAAGACTTGTTAGACCAATTACAAGTTGAGATCCGGATATCATCAACTACGGATTCAAGAAAAAAGCATTCCAAAGACGACATTCCGAACTCGTTATGGGAATTAAGAGTTTCTTGTTATGCCTTTTGGTTTAACAAATGCACCAGTGGTATTCATGGGTTTTAAGAATCGCGTGTGCAAGTCGTAACTCGACAAGTTCGTAGTAGTATTTATTGAAGATATAATACTATATTCGCGAACTAAGGAGTAACTGAGTAACACGACCAACATTTGAGGATCATTCTCGAGTTGCAAAAAAATGAGAAATTATATTCTAAATTTTCAAAGTACGCGAACTTTCGGATTCACGAGGTTCAATTTCTCGGACGTGCTAAACAAGAAAGGTATACATGTCGATCTGTCAAAGATCCAAACGATCAAAAACTATGAAGCACCAAAGACTACAATCAAAGAGCGATAATTTTTGCGGTTAGCGTGCTATTATCGAAGATTCATCGAGAACTTCTCAAAGATAGTTCAAGCGCTAACTTCACTCACACAAAAGGATAAAAAGTTCGATTGGGGAGACAAGCAAGAAACAACATTCCAGCTACTCAAATACAAATTATGTGATGCGCCAATTTTATCACTTCCCGACGATACGGATGACTTTATAGTGTATTGTGATATATCGTATCAAGGGTTAGGTTGCCTGTTGATGCAACGAGAAAAAGTCATCGCGTACGCCTCACCAATTAAAGGTCCTTAAAGAGAATTATACCACCCACGACCTGGAGTTAGGTGTGATGGTATTTGCATTAAAATTTGGCGTTATTATCTTTATAGTACTCAGTGTACCATATTCACGGATCATAAAAGTCTTCAACATATACTTAATCCGAAGGAATTAAATATATGCCAACAGCGTTAGGTAGAATTATTGATCAACTATGACTGAGAAATCAAATATCATCCGGGCAATGCGAATGTGGTTGCGGATGCCTTGGGCCGAAAAGAACGGGTCAAGACGTTACATGTGTGTGCATAGGACTTAACCATTCAAACGAACCCCTCTACTAAAATTTGTGACCTCAACGTGAAGCTCTCAAACCAGAATCTATACAAGGAGAATCTCTACGCAGCATGGAAAAGCAAATGGAGTCAAAAGAATAGGGAACATTGTACTTATGGGTCGAATTTGGGTTCCACTTCTTGGCGGCCTAAGGAACTTGGTTTTAGATGAAGCTCATAAGTCTAGCTACTCGATTCATCTGGGAGCGGATAAAATGTACCATGACTTAAAATAATTCTATTGGTCGCCTAACCTTAAGGGTGACATCGCGGCATACGTTGGACAATGTTTAACATGCGTGAAAGTTAAGGTCGAATAGCGAAAGTCGTCTGGCTTACTACAACAACCCGAGATTCCCATGTGGAAATGGGAATAAATATCAATGGATTTTATTACAAAACTACCCAGGACCTCTAGATCTCAGGTTATGAAATGGGTAATTAACAATCGATTAACAAAGTGAGATCACTTCTTACTGATTCGCTAGAAAGATAGTACCGAGGAGTTAGCTGAACTATATCTCAAGGAGATAGTGGCACAACATGGAGTACCTATATCTATTATCTCGGATCGAGATGGTAGATTTGTGTCTAGAATGTGGCAATCATTTCAAAAGGCCTTTGGATCTCGACAAGATCTAAGCACGGCCTTTCACACACAAACCGACAGTCAAAGCGAACAAACCATCCAAACTTTAGAAGATATGCTTCGTGCTTGTGTGATGGAATTAGGCGGAATTAGGATACTCATTTACCATTGGTACAGTTCTACTATAACAACAATTATCACACTAGCATCCAAGTCGCCCCATTCGAAGGCTTATATGGACGAAAATGCCAATCACCGCTACTTTGGGTGGAAGTCGATGACAAACAATTAATAGGTCCAGAGCTAGTCCAAGAAACTACGGACAAAATATTTCAAATATGAGACCACATCAAGGCGGCTCAAGACCGACAAAAGAGCTACATGGACAAACCACGTAAACCATTAACCTTCAAGGTCGGAGACAAAGTCTGGTTGAAAGTCTTGCCTTGGAAGGGTGTAGCAAGGTTCGGGAAGCGTGGTAAAGCTTAACCCAAGATACATTGGACCAGTTGAAATGGAGATTCTGGCAAAGATTGGTACTGCTGCATACAAATTGAAATTGCTAGAAGAACTCAATTATGTACATGACACATTTCATGTGTCGAAGCTCAAGAAGTATCCAACATAAGAAAAAGTTATCATTTCAGCGGATGAAATCAGTATCGACGACAAAATCCAATTTACTAAAGAACCTGTCGAGGTTATGGACTGGAAAGTCCAAAAGCTAAGGAGGATGAGTATCAAATTAGTCAAAGTTCGTTGGAACTCGAAGCGCGCACCCGAGTTTACATGGGAACGCGAGGAACAAATAAGAACGTAATACTCCCATCTGTTCGAGAAGAGTCTTACACAAGATAGCTCAACTTGAATTTCGGGACAAAATTCTTTTTAACAGGGGGAGTATGTGACAAATGGCAATTTATCATGTAATTTTGTACAACTAAATTAGTGTTCAAATATACAATTATGTGCATTAGACTTAATTTGTAAGGATTGAGTCTCATAAGTCTAGAAATCTTCAAGAAATGCATAACATTGCATACTACTTGTTCGTATTCACCGTGTCGCGATGCGATAAAACTATTACTGTAACCGTTGGTTGATTATCCGAACACACTATTCATGCTAGGAGAGTTACGGTACTCCTTGAAATGCCAAATATAAGACATGAAATCATGTCCACTGCAATACATATGTGAAACCCTAAGTGGGAAGACGAATTTATAAGATGTAATTTTCTGGAAAATGCACTAGTTATAAATTGTCCGAATCCGAGCCATAAAAGTTACAATTTCAGTAAACTATTTCAAATACACTATCAATGAAACGTTGTATGATCATTAGACAATGTTAATGATAATAAACAATATCAAGGGCATCATATATATCATAAGGATATAAAACATCAATTATCAAATTAATGCTACATAAGTGATAGTAATTTATCCGAAAGCGTAACTAGTGCTGATTTAAATTCTAAACACCAACTAGACATAGTCTAATGAACTAGTTAAGCTAGTTATCATCCTAAACATTAGTTTAAACATCCTAAATAACTACACTAAAGATAACAACATAAATATCTACTTCAAGGATTCACCACATGTTGAAAAGAATAAACAATTCAACAATCCATAACCTATACCCCCCTATAATTTCGGCCCATGAGTGGGCCCACACCATCTTCACCTTGTGTAGATTTTATGATCTTGCAAGATGTAGAGGCATGGTATTACAATGACTAATAAGGTTGATGATTATAAGTAAGTGACTACAAACATTATCCTCATACCACCCTCATTTCAAAAAGGATCAAAACACACACACACACACACACACACACACTCATCTCTCCTTTCTCTCTCAAGTCACTCTCTCTCTCTATCTCTCTCTCTCTCTCTCTTGTTCTTCACCTTCACAAAAATTCTATGGGTTTACAAGGGTTTTCAAGAAGATCACAAGGGAGTGCAAGACTTAGAGATCATTAAGGAAGCTTTCATACAAGGGTTTGGAGCTTTTCATCTTCTCACCTTCATCAAAGGATCTTCCCTAGCCATAGCGCTAGCTGTAAGTCCATATAACCCACCATTCTACTTCTTATTAAGTGTAGATATCAAAAGTACAAGTTAATCATCAAAAAGACTTTGTTAAAAATTATGAAAACACTAAAAATTAACAATATAATCTAACAAAAATAAATGTTCTTGTTGTTAACCTATGATGTTGATGAAGATGTAAACATGATGATCTTGCAAAATGATGGTTAAAAATAGATATAGCAACGAGTATGTGTAGATCTAGTAAACTACATCAACCCAAGTATCATGAAATTTATTAACTGATTTACATAGGATTTTGAAGTGTTATAGAGTTATATATTTTCAAAAATACCATGTTCATGATTTTTGGTTTTGAAAGTATACAAAAGTTTGTTATTTTTAAACTTGTTAAAGAATGGATGAACATGAAAATTGATATTTTAGAAGATCTAGTATTTTTGTATAAAAAGGTTCATGAGCTTACTTGTTGAAAACACATACATGTTGATGTTGAAAATTTGTTGATCTTGAAAAGTTATTGTTCTTGAACATTGTTGATCTTAATGTTGAAATATGTTTATGTTGAGTTTTGAAAATTGAATTAAAAATATTGTTAAAACATGATATTTTAGGGGAAACTATAGAAAAATTTTCTAAAAATATAATTATGCCTTAATCATGATTAAATAAGGATTTACAAAGTTAAAAATGGATTAGTGCCCCTAAACATGTTTATACAAGGTTTTGGTGGAACACATAAAGTTTAAATAAATAGAGTTTCATAAACCTAAAATGGATATAAATATATATTTTAGGGAAAAATATATATAGTCAATCATGTGAAAATGAATATTTGTGTATATTATGTGTGTTATATGTATTTAGAAGAAAGATATAGGAAATTATATCTAACTAAATTCCAAGTGAAATAATACACTACAAAATTCAAGTGACAAAAGCATGACAAGTAAATATATAGACATGAACACATATACATATGTTTACAAAGATACAAGGATAAGACACAAGAAATATACATACTTATACCCTTGACAAGGATATGAAACAAATTGTACAAACGGACAATCGGACAAGTTATATATATATATATATATATATATATATATATATATATATATATCGTTGAAGAATATATATTAACAAGGATCGATAAATTACATAGTTTCGGACAAGTATCAAAAATGTATATTTTCAATAAAGTATGAGAAGTATATATTTTACAAACCGATCTAAAAAATATATTATTTTCAAGAAGCATCAAAGATATATTTTACAACGAAATATAATTCTGGAAAAACTAACAAAATACTAAGTGTGGAAATATCCCAATAAATACAAGTATAAATGTATACATATACGTGTTTTGGTCAAAAATTACCGAATCAATTAAGTGATCAAATTAGTTAAGTGAGGTAGTGTGCTAACAATGTGTGTTGAAAATATTCTGATTATGTTGCTAACAAAGACAGTTTTCAGGATATAGCTCAGGATACCGAGCTATATCAACAATCAAACAATGGGCAGAAAAGTAAAGGGTGAGACGAGATATACGAGGAAAGCCTTTGATCAATCTAGATCGCCGGCATAAAACCTCGGGAGCTGACAATCGCAGCTGCCTTGTTCTTCTTATTACTTCAAACTTCAGGATACAGTGCAGGATATGATACGGATCAACTAAGTGTTACAATGAGATTCGAGTACAAGTGTAAGTGTTTGTGAGTGATTGTAGCTAGTAGAGAGCTGAAGTGTATGAAAAAAATTGTGTGTTCCTACTGATCCGATCATTCCCTTATATAGCAAATGAAATAACAACCTATCCTACAAAATGGGGGATGCTCCGAATATTCCCCTTTGAACGTTGGAGACCCTTTCTTTGCGGCTTCAACGTTCTCTTTTCAACCACTTAGTGCGGGTCTTCAGGAGAACCAGTCTTCTTGACTGTTATAAGCATGCCTCACTAATCTGCAGGTGAAATAATTAGCTATTACCAGGATACTGGATCAGGATGCTACCAATATCCTGATCCGGTATCCTGATCATAATCAGAAATAATACAGTCAGAATATAATCCAGGATATATGTTCAGAAAACCACCCATAACAATTGTCCCCAAAATATATCTGTTGGGATACTAAATTCCAACGGATATATTTTAAACCTTATCTCTTGGATCGAGGCAATTAAGTTGAAGAGACGGTTGAAGTGACAGCGTGCAACTTCCAACGCAGTTTAAACTCGATGGCTATCTATTACACCCTTATATCTTCTCACTTTCTCGTTGATATTCGTCCATCCTTCCAAGCAATCTCAGGTATTTTCTCTCTTCCTCTTCTTTGTTTTTCTCTATAATACCTCTTCGATCCTTATGGCTAATCGAACTAGATCGCATATGGCCGACTCAATTCCGACTTTCGAAGACCAGAATCTTCTCAAAGAACCTGAAAAAGAAGTCTGCTCCTTCGATAATGCCGATATTGCCTACCTAAGAGACTCCGGTGTTTTTCCCGCCGATGCGATTATCCATCTGTTCGACTGAGAGGTCCGATCGGACGTATCTTCCGAGGAATGGGTGTGCTTCTTTACTTACCCTTTTTCGATAGGGCTCTGGTATCCTTTTCCAGCTTTCATTTCCCGTTTCTTTGAACTCACTGGCCATAGTTATGCCCAGATCATGCCAATGGTTTGGCGAGTCTTAGTGGTGTTGGACCAAATCAAATCTCGTCACATTCCTGATCTCTACATCGAGGATCTTCCTATCGCATATCGTCTTCGTTCTCATGGTAACAACCGTTTTCTTCTTTTTTTTCAACTTCCAAAAATCCCCTTATCCTCAAGGCCACAAAGAATGAGGATAAGTGGCAACGAAAGTTATTTTTTGTAAAAAGGGATTCCGTTGCTAAGGGTTTTGACCTCCCGGTGAAGTGGTTGACCTCTGGTAGGATTTAGGGTTTTAGGAATATCCCCAAATGTATCCTGAAACTATATCCTAAACTGATATCTTTATTTCTTGTGCAACAAACTTCAAAGTGCTAGCCCCTCCGAGTGCAGAATCAAACCAAAGGATCAAGGACATCTACTGACTCCCGGAGAGTGAAAGAACCTTTTCCCTATCCTTCGTAAGTTTAAGCCAAAGATCTAATTCCGACATGTCTAGTAAGTACATGCATATATATGAAACTAATTACAATTTATAAGTATTCAAATGTTAAGTATTTCTCCCTTTTATGCAGCATCAGCCAAGGTTCCAGAAGCCTTCGATCTTGATGAGTTGGACAGCTATTCTGCCCCAGTCCAGGTTAAAAAGGAGCCAAGCCCTAAAGCAACCACGTCATCCAAGCCCACCGGTTCAAAAGCTGCCGCCATCCCGAAACCTTCTCCATCTACCAAGACACGTGCTTCCAGTGCCTGGAAGAGGAAGGAAACGGACTCTCTTACTACCTCCGAGACCTTTCCTTATGAGAATCACGGATTCAACGAAGCTAGTGGGTTCATGACTTCATTCCTCAACCGGGTACAAATTTCTATCCTGTATCCTGCATATATATGTTGAACTACTATCTTGAATAGCCTATATATGTTGATACCTGTGTTCTTGATTGCAGGGCCATGAGCGTCTCATGCACCTATACGAGGAAGCTTGTGGGCTGAACAAAATGCTGGAGGTCAAGCTGAAGAAGGCCGAAGTCACCATCGTCGATCAAGGAATGATTGCAGCCGCCAAATCCCAGCACTATGAAGACAAGTTCAAGGCGATGACCCCCCAGGAGCATCAAGCTGCTATCAACAAGCCTAACCAAGATGCTCAAGCCAAGCTAGACGCCGCCCATCTTCAATACGAGCAGGATATGAACACTTACCGAGAAGGCCTCAAAGGGTCCGTTGTAATTTCCCTCCTTCATGCCAGGTTAAAGATGGCTTATGAGGCCAAATCCATGGGCTTTGAATGCCCCTCCTGGAATGTTAAGGCTTGGGAGGCGAAATTAAAGGATCTCGGGGGTAATCCTGTGGAGTATCCTGCTAAGCCTGCGGGTGAGGAACCTTCCAAGGCGGCAGAGGAGGCGGCTGATGGCGGTGGCGATGCTGAGAAGAATCCTGACTGTGATGCTGGTGCGGGTGCTGGAGGAAATGCTGCGGTTGAAGAAGGTGCTGCTCCTTGAAAGCAGCGAAGCGGGCGATGATGGATATTCGTGCCTAGGCCGGAGCCCACTTTTTTTTTTATCTTGATGGTTTGTTGTAGTCATTGAACAATTTAATTTCCCTGTCTGTCAAACAATTTACTTTCATGCACTTTAAAACAATTTGATGGCCAAAGGTGGAGGGATCCTGAGTTTCAAGACGAAGCCCTTGGTCATCAATCACTAGTATGCTTTATTTTGAACAATATAACAGTTGGAGGCGGATGGATCTTGGGTTTCAAGATGAAACCTTCAACTGTTAAGTAGATATGGTTAAAAACTAATTGTGCTTTTGGTGGATGGGTCTTGGTTTGAGATGAAACCAAAAGCACAACCTTTGGCAATGTTAATAATAAACTAACCTTTTTTGGCCTTATTCATTGTTGTTCATTTTTATTTTGCAAAGCTTGTTATGTGTTGTTTGATTTGAATGTAGTCTTAGTATAATATTTCAAATATTCTGACCAAATATCCTGAGAATATATCCTAGTCAGGATACCCATAAATATTCCATCAAGAGTTTTATCAAACATAGTTTCAAAACATAGATAATTTGAATAAGGCTTCCAAAGAACAAAAAGGAGAGATCATACCAGAAATAAAATATATCTCAATCCCTAAACTTTAATCCTTTTGCAATTTTTCCATCGAAGATGTCCCCAGTCTGAGAGACTTAGTAAACCATGTCCAAATTCGATCTTTTAAATTGTTCACAATGCCTTAGTAGGAATGTCCCCTGTACATGTTGTTTTCAAATACTTAGGAATTTTTGTGCATCAATCATAACTGATTTCACACTTGTATATAACTTTAGTATTACAGGGGATAAACCCTAAACATTCTGGAGATAGATCCTCAACGTTCTAGGGATAAACCCTAAATATGCTGGGGATAATCCCAAATTTTCGTGCGCTACAGGCGGGATTGTATAAACTCCAAGACTTAGAAAGGTGAAAACCTTTAAACCTTAGAGAGTATGAAAATACCCTTTCGTGAGAGAGGGTGATCAATCCTCATATACCTTTAGGATCCAGGATATAGCCAATAATAACGAAATTGTCAGCCACTTTTACATGGGCTAGTCCCGCTATCTTGAACTACTCCTAGATAACTTGCGCTCCAGGCGGGGTGTTTAAACCCAATTCGAGAGAAAAGTGAATACCTTTAAACCTTTGAAGGGATCAGGATCCCTTAAACGTGAGAGAGGGGGCCAATCCTCTAATCTTTCGATTCTGAGTATACATCCTGGAGCTATATCCCAAAGCATATTCTGTAAAACACCTTCAAACTAAGGTGGGTGTTAGCTTCGCTAACACCCTTTCGATGCTTAAGTCAATATTTGGCTCAAAAGGAATAAAATAAAATTATATTTAAAAGAGATAGAATTCATCTCATTCTGAGTTAGAAATTAAATTCTAAACTCACTTAAAATAGGCTTTGAGGTGTATAGCATTCCAGGGTCTTAGCAATATATCCCCCTCCATATTCTTAAGCTTGTATGCTCCTTTTCCAGATTCCGATTCAATCTCATATGGTCCTTCCCATTTCGGAGCTAACTTTCCATCAGCAGGATTAGTAGTGTTCTGAAAAGCTTTCCTTAATACCCAATCTCCAACTTGAAACCTTCTAGTCCTTAGGTTTTTGTTATATGCTCTGGATATCCTCTGTTGGTATGCTGCCATCCTTAACTTTGCTGCATCCCTTGTCTCATCGACAATATCCAACTCTTGGCATAGAGCTTCAGGATTCTTCTTAGGATCCCGGAAATCAGATCTTGCTGTAGGTATCACCATCCCTGTTGGGATCACTGCTTTTTCTCCAAATACTAAGGAAAATGGAGTTTGCCCAGTTGCATTCTTTACTGTTGTCCTATCGGCCCATAAAACAAAGGGTAATTCTTCTGCCCATCTTCCTTTCTTATCTCCTAATCTTTTCTTCAAATTGTTGACTATTATCTTGTTTGAGGATTCTGCTTGCCCATTTGCTTGAGGATGTACCAGAGTAGATGTGATCATTTTGATTCCCCAACTCTTGCAAAAATCAGTAGTCCTCTTATTGATAAACTGAGAGCCATTGTCACAAATTATCTCAGCTGGTATCCCAAACCTAGTCAGGATATTCCTCTTTATGAAGGATACTACTTCTTGGTCTCTGACTTGAACAAATGCCTCAGCTTCAACCCACTTGGAGAAATAATCTGTCATTGCCAGCATAAAAAACTTTTCCTCTTGGAGCTTTTGAAAACTTTCCCACTATGTCCATACCCCATTTCATGAATGGCCAAGGGGAAGCAATAGGATATAGTGGTTTAGCAGGTCGATGCAGTATATTGTTGTGCCTTTGACATGCATCACATCTTCGAGCATATTCTGCAGCATCTTTCCTCATCGTCAGCCAATAGTATCCTGTTCTTAGTACCTTTGAGAATAAGGATCTGCCTCCAGTATGGTTGCCACAATCCCCTTCGTGTATATCTTGAAGTACTTCCTTAGTTTCGGGATCCTCCAAGCACCTCAGGTATGGTCTTGCAAGAGACTTTTTATATAAAACATTATTTATAATAGTGAAACTAGTTCATCCTAAAAGCTTTAGGATTCTCATCCTTTGGGATGTGCCCTTCTTTGAGGTATTTCACAATTGGGGCCGTCCAGGACTTAGGATCCTCCTCAAGATACTCATCATCAGGATCCTAGATACTTGCTACTTCCTTATCCTGAGATTTGAAAAGATCCACTGCATGATATAGGATATGTAGTATTGGTATTTGAGTTCCTTTCGGTATTCTGACTGATGATCCTAAGTTTGCCAAGGCATCTGCTTCAGCATTATCCTCTCTTGGTACATGTTCAAGTGTAAAAATATCGAAATATCCTGCTAATTTTTTGTGAATTTCAAGATACTCGATTAACCTTTCACCTTTGACTGCATAGGATCCATAAAATGGTTAGTAATTAACAAGGAATCAACATACACTTGCAAATTTTTAATATTCATATTCCTGGCTAATTCTAATCCTTCAATCAAAGCTTCATATTCTGCTTCATTATTAGTGGCAGGGAATTCACATCTAATAGCCTGGGGTAATATGTCCCCCTATGGCGATTTTAATGTCCAGGATTCTAGGGTTTCTCCTAGTTGTTGTACTTCTAGGTCTACTTCATTTTGAATATCACTACTGAAATCAGCCACAAAGTCTGCTAGAGCCTGAGACTTCATAGCATTCCTAGGTTCATATACTAGATCATAGGCACTTAACTTTACTGACCACTTAGCCATTCTACCCGACATCTCAGGTTTTCTAAGCACATTTTTAACAGGATAATTAGTTTTAAAATTAATCATATGTGTCTCAAAATAATGTCTAACAAACTTTTACTAACATAATAGACAGGATACTGCTGACCTTCATGATCCTTTACCAGAACAGCACTTACTGCATTTCCTGATACTGCAAGATACAGGGATAATGGTTTACCATCCTCGGGCTTCATCAATAGAGGTGAAGTTGAAAGATATTGCTTTAGTTCCTACAAGGGTGCTTCATGCTTTTCTCCCCACTCAAATTTCTTATTTTCCTTCAGGATATCGTAGAATTCTTTACATTTCTCTGAGGATCTTGATATAAATCTGTTCAAGGCTGCTACTCGTCTTGTTAATCTTTGTACGTCTTTCATGTTGGAGGGTGACTTGATATCCAGGATAGCTTTTATCTGTTCCGGGCTTGCTTCTATCCCCCTTTTAGTCACCATATATCCTAAAAACTTTCCTGCCCCCACTCCAAAATGGCACTTGACAGGATTTAGTTTCATATTGTACTGGTCCAGGATATCAAATGCTCCTTCAATATCCCGGAGATGATCCTCAGTCTTCTTGGATTTTACCACCATATCATCAATATATACTTCCATGGTGTCCCCCAGTTTGTCTTTAAACATCATGTTCATCAATCTTTGATACGTTGCACCTGCATTTTTCAAACCAAATGGCATAGCAGTATAACAATAGATAATTGTTGGTGTCATGAAAGCAGTATCCTCCTGTTCAGAAGGTTCCATTTGGATCTGCTGGGATCCTGAGGATGCATCCATGAAGGTTAATATCTCATGACCGGTAGTTACATCCACCATTGAGTCTATATGAGGCAGAGGGAATGGGTCTTTAGGACATGCTTTGTTCAAGTCTGTGTAATCTACACAAACTCTCCATTTCCCATTCTTCTTTTGAACAACGACCACATTTGCTAGCCATTTGGGAAATTTGACTTCCCTGATCATCTTGGATTTCAATAATCTTTCAACCTCTTCTTGAATAATCATGTTTCGTTCTGGAGCAAACTTCCTTCTCTTTTGCTGAACAGGCTTGAAAGACTTGTCAATTCCAAGCTTGTGAGTTATAACATCCTTGGAAATACCTGTCATATCCTCATGCTTCCATGCGAATGTTGACATCCTGCATTTCAAAACGTTAGTTAACTGATTTTCAATATCCTGAGGGATATTGGTTCCTACGAGCACCGAGATATCTGGATTATCCTGGTCTAGGCTAATTTTCTTAACATCATGCTCTAAGCCTCCACGATATCCTAGGCTCGCATCTTTAATTTCTATCCTGCTTTGGGCTTTGTTGAAGATTTCATCGAGGAAGAATAACATTCTTTTGCCTCTTGTTGATCACTTTCCACCATGACAACCCCCCAAGGAGTAGGGATCTTGATACACTGATGATAGGTTGATGGCACAGCTTTCATATCATGGATCCATGGCCTGCCAAATATGATATTGTAGCAGGATAAGGAGTCCATAACACAGAAACGTTGCATTGAGTTGACTCCTTCAACATATACTGGCAGCTTTATTTCTCCCACAGTATTCTTGGCCTCTCCACTGAACCCAACAAATATAGTGGATTTTAAAGTGATGTCCATCGGGGAAACATTCATTGTTTCAGCGTTTCTAACTAAATAATGTTGACGGAGCTACCATTATCCACCAGTATCATGTGTAACAACTCTCATTAAAATTACTATTTCTTATTTTATTTTGTCCAATAGGAAACCCTAATTGAGACCCCCAATAAATATTGTACAAACCCTACAATTTTCAGAACAATCGAAACTAGAATCAGGGCCCCTAAAACTCAGGGGTGGGGGGGGGTATTCCCTAATCGATATTATCCTCACAGTTCGTTGTCAAAATCGAATTTTAGCGAAACGTCGACTCACCCAGGCTACAATTACACGAGGCTACCCTATGCTAGGAGGGGTGCCCTCGCACCACGTGACAGGCCCTCGTGCCACGCGAGGGAGCCGTTTTTCCAGTATAAATGTAGGACATTGGCACTTGAATTTTGGCGTTGGTTCGACGTAAAAACTCATTTCCTACACTGAGATATCGTCTGTTTCGTTCAAAACACACACTAACACAAAGTTCTGCTACAACAACAGGGTAATAACTCGATCACTGCTACGATATAATGTCCGATCGATTGAAACCAATCCGATGGATGTTTAAGTGCTGCCTGAACTCGGGTTATACTTTGTCATTCGTTGTGAATCCGATGGATGTTTAAGTGCTGCCCGAACTCGGGCTATACTTTGTCATTCGTTGTGAATCCGATGGATGTTTAAGTACTGCACTTTGTCATTCGTCGTGAGGGCTTTGATTTCGTGAGCTTATCATAAATGTTGTATTAAGTTACTAGCCTAGTTTCGTATGCACTGTCATTTAAATTAGGTTACAAGGCTAAATCAGTAAGGTAAACTCTGCCTGTCTAAATCTGCAATGTGAGTCATTCTCTTTTTATCAACAATGTTTTACAATACTCTACTTGTTTTCAAAAGTTATAATTACAGTGATTAAGTCGTGGTTATCTTGAATCACTGGCAAGTGGGGTATTGTGCACATTACTAATTTCTCACGGTTAGGTTCATCAACCTAACAGTGATAATCATCACTACTTGGGTGAAAGGACCCAATAGTGGTATGACCATCGTCACCAGGAGGTGACACGGCGCCAGATAAAAATAAGATAGTAGCCATTGTAATCGCTCTTATACTGTAATTTATAACTAATGTGTCATTTTATGCAAAATGAGTGACTCGCTAGTATTTCCCCGCTGACAAATTATTTTTAAAACATGTTTCAGGCAACCTGCTGTGAATCAAGGAAAAGTGCTACGGAGCACTAATAAAGCTTGAAGTGGTGGCTCAGTTAAATAAATAAACATGTTTTGAAAATCAGGGAATTTCCTCGTGAAATTCCTCTATTGTAAATTACGGGGTTTATCCCGAATTATGAAATAAAATAATCGGGCATTTTCAAGTCTTAAAAGATCATGTTGAACTTCCGCTGTCAACTCAAACAATAAATACCACGGGTTTCTGTCCCGCGACTCCTTGACCGGGTCACACCGGGACGGGGGCGTGACAGAAAAAGGTGGTATCAGAGCCACTGATTTAAGCCAATTAAGTATTTAGAAATACTTAATTTTTCTGATTGCCCTTCTGTGATTTTATTAAAGTCTAATTTACAAAATTTTAACTTAGAATTTTGTGTGTTTCTTCATGTATGCTAACAACATGAATGAACTATCAGAAGCACTTCAAAACTTTTCTATCCATACCACAGATATGGACACCACTGGTACCTTTACTGGCTACCAGGATGATACGGAAGAACCAATGGTATTCCGAGCCCAACCTCAAGAAAAACCTAAGCCGAAAAAGAAAAGAAGACTTGTAGGCTGGAGGCGAGTGCGTAGGAAGAAACCAGCAACACAGAAAGTTATCAAGACTGAAGATCCGAAGGATAAAGGGAAAGGAATAGAAATCGGGGAAAGTTCAGGGCAAGCCCAGGAAATGCCACCCTAGGAAGAGCTGGATCGCCAACTGGCAGATAACGACCTCATCGAACCTGCTGAGGAAAACCTCTTCAATTACCCAGCGGAAGCACAACTTCCAGTTAATCTGGAACCCGCTATCCCAGATTCTATCATCCACCCCCGACCTCTACGAGAGCTGGAAGAATGGTGGACCACTGAATGGAAATTTCAAAACCTCCTGAATAACCCTAATACCTTTTTCCCTCAGTTTGACCCTGAGCCTGCACCATACCCACATATGAGCTCTGAAAATTTGGCTGAACTTCGTCACTATGGCGAGGAGCTGATTGATGCAGGAAACCGAATTAGGGATGTGGGGGAAAGAATCTCATGGAAATACGACGAGAGGGAACGTCGTTTCTGAGATGCCAGCTGACGGCGGTTGTGTGGTTGAGGGATTTGATACACTCTAATTTACACATATTTTAGTCCCCCGTTTTACCCCTATTTTATGCGTTTTTGGCCGTAAAACCGTCGTTTGTGTTTACAGGCCTAAAACTGCATTCCAGACAAGATGATACCAAAAACGAGGACTTTCCGGACAAAACGACAAATCTGCGGACTTTCTGTTAAGGATTCTGATCTGGGCCTGTGGAACAACCGTTCCACCTGATGCACGGTCGTGCATCACCGACAACACTGATCATCTCGGCAATGAACGGTAGGTGCGGTTGGGCGTTCCAGGGAAACAAGCGACTTGGTGAAGAACGGTCGTTCCATCTGAGGAACGACCGTGCGTCTCCGGTGAATCAACAGAGTCTCGGAACTGAACGGTAGGTGCGACTTGGCGTGCAACATGAAGCCCGGAACCGAACGATCGTTCCATATGGGGAACGGTCGTGCCATTTCAGATCTGGTCAACGATCCGATGACGTATGCAGTATGGTGACCCATCTCCAATAATTACATAAAGTGAACGGTCGTTCCATATGAGGAACGACCGTGCATCAGCAAAAAGTATAAAAACACAGCAGTAACATTCTGCTCGGCATTCTGGATTTTTGGAGAGCTCTCAGGCGATTTTCAGGCTCCGGAGGCATTAGCTTTCACTCGGATTCAAGCCACATTGTCTCGTTTAGCTCGATTACTACCCGGATCCTTAGTCTAGTACTTGTTTATGGTTTGATTTTCTAATCTTTCCATGTTTTTGTTAATCTCTCAAGTACTTAGATTATGATTTATGAATTATTGTAGCCTTTGGGCAAAAACACAACAATCCCTTGCTAGATTATAACCATTAGTTTGTTAAACTTTGTTTGTAATGACATTTGAAGTATTTTCTATGTTAATCTTTGATGATTAGTTTGCAACCTTGTTATTGATATTGAATTCTTGATTATAAGTAATTATGTTGGATGATTGATGCTTGGTTAGTTAAGATAGTTGAAAAATGAAGCTTAATTAATCTTGTATTAGTAAACTTTGAATTTGGTTAACTAGTTTAACTTGGTTTAAATGTATGCATCATGATACTAGAAATGGTTAGTGATTTAATAAAATGTAATTATTGTTAATCAAGAGAGCTTACCGTCACGTAAGGACCTAAACGGGTTAGATGGTGTCGTTATAAATTCTTGCCATGATTTGTTAGCTTAGTTAGTAGTTTAGGCCAAAATTGCTATCTTAGTGAATTTTTGTGCAAGATTTGTAAAATGAACTTGGTTGTGATTTAATCTAGTTTATGCTTGTCTCGGTGGTTGCATTGTGTTTATCGGTGTTGCTTTCCTTGTTTAAGTGAGGTTAGAATAATCCTAACGGCTGCCTAACTTATTTTTAAGAGATTTTCATAGACATTTATCAATTGCACGTTAAAGAACAATTTTAGGTGGTTAAAGTGTGTTTATCGTTTTAACTTTCCGAATGATTGTCATGTTAGGATTCCCGAAAGGGATACTAATTGTCTTAAAATGGAAAATTGACCGAATGCTTCTAGTGCCAACACTGACTTAGTTGACATGCTGTGGTTGTGTATTTAGCAAGGCTTTTTATCTACTTCCTATTATGTTTTTATTATGTATTTGATTATGTTTACTTTAGTTTAGTTTAAAATCACAAAACCTATGTTTTTACCGGTAGTTTAGTGACAAAGGTCTAGTACTAATTCTCCGCCCATTTCCTTGGATCGATACTTGGTTCTTACCGATACTTTATTACATATATGACGGGGTACACTTGCCTCTTTCGTGTGTGTTTTGATGTAAAAGTAATAATCACTTTTATAAATTTAAAACCCAATCGTGTGTAATTCATTGCAAAAATATTATGTATATATACGCACACGTCAAGTTTTTGGCGCCGTTGCCGGGGACATGGCGAGTTTTAGGAACAACCCGAGTCATTTGGTTATCGGTGTATATACTTGTTAATATTTGTGTATAATTTCTTGATTCTTTATTCGTTCATTTATTTGTTTATATTTCTTGTTTTTATTCGATTTATTCATTTTTGCGTTATTTTTGTTTCATTTATTTATTTGATCCGGATTCATTTATTCGCTTATTCTTTGGGTTTTCGGCACCCTAAAGCCATTTTTATATTAGTCGATTCGTTTATTTATTTTGTTGAAGTTTTATAAAATTTCGGGCTATTTTTCAGATTTTTATAAAATTTTCAGCCCATTTATAATAATTTTCTGCTTCTATTCAGCTGAAAAAAAAAGCAGAATTATTATATAGTAATAAAATATTCATTGTGTGAAATTTTCGTTTGTAGGTTAATGTCCTCAACTCCCGCGCCTAATATTGCTGAGCCGGTTGACGAACCAGCGCATAATCTTAGGAGAAGTAGGAGGCTTCGAGAAAGGGCACGTGTCATTGCACAACGGATTGCAAACGCGATTGACGACCCGGTGATACTTTCTGAAAGCGAAAACTCGGGGGACGAAATCATGGCAGACGATAATCAACCTTTGAATGAGACGAATCAGCCCGGACGAGAGGGTTTGGAGCCCAGTATTATTAGACCCACTATTGATGCACCTTCATTTGAAATAAAATCTAGTATTATTAACATGGTGCATAATTCAGTGCAGTTCGACGGGCGTGAGCACGAGGATCCCGGGAGACACATTGCGGCTTTCCTCCATGTTTGCTCCACATTCAAGATTAGGGATGTTTCGGAGGACGCAATTCGGTTGAGGTTGTTTCCGTTTTCTTTGCGTGATAAAGCCAGAGCTTGGCTTATGTCACTCCCAGCCGGGTCCATCAGGACCTGGAATCAGTTGGCGGAGCAGTTTATGCATAAATACTTTCCACCTGAGAAAACGAACAAGCTACGAAACCGAATTGTATCTTTTCACCAGGACGAGGGTGAGTCGTTGCATACAGCTTGGGAGAGATTCAAGGATTTATTGATTGATGTGCCACATCACGGTTACTCCAAGAGACAGCTGGTTTTAACGTTCTATCAGGGGCTCAGTTACAACACACAGGAGCGATTAGACGTGAACGCGGGAGGCGATCTCGGAACTAAGACGCCAAATGAAGCGTATGATATTATTGAGAAAGCCGCGTTGAAATCCAGCTCGCGTCGGGAAGGCGATAGAGGTCGGGCTACATCATCATCATCTCGCCCAGGAGCTCATGCTGTGGACGATTACACAGCCATTACTGCTCAAATCTCAGCTCTGGCGACGAAATTCGATAAATCCCAATCAGCCGCGCAAGTTGGCCCTGGATGTGACCAGTGTGGAGTGTCACATGTGCCAGGTACGTGTGAGCAGGGTGTTATGTTTACCGGTCACGAAGAGGTGAACTACATGGGCAATCAAAACAGGCCCCAAAATAACCCCTACAGCAACACGTACAATCCAGGGTGGAGAAATCACCCAAACTTTGGGTGGAAATCTGGTTCTGGGAACCAGAACGCGCCCGGTTTTGCTCAACATGCTCCCACGCCACAACATTCTCATGGTCAATCCTTCCAGCCTCAATATCATAATCAAGGCTCAGGAAGCAGTTCACAGCCGCACGCCTCTCAAAGCAATGTAAAGCTAGAGGAAATGATGGCACAACTGCTGAACAACTCCAATAGTGCTAATCAAATGGCTGAAAAGCGATATCAGCAGCATGAGGAGCGATTCTTGGTTAATGAAGGAGAAATGCGGAGTCAAAAGGCTTCCATTCAGAATGTTGAGAATCAAGTGGGCCAGTTAGCAAAAATGTTGTCGGAGAGACCCCCGGGTGGTCTTCCGGGCAACACGGAGCAGAATCCGAAGGGGCGTGGTAATGGCCCGCACACGTAAAGTGTGGGGACATGAGTCTTGCTATCGACTCGCCGACAAAAATTTAGCATGAGTCTTGCTATCGACTCGCCGACAAAAATTTAGCATGAGTCTTGCTATCGACTCGCCGACAAAAATTTAGCATGAGTCTTGCTATCGACTCGCCGACAAAAATTTAGCATGAGTCTACACTGCTGACTCGCCGACAAAAATGCAGCAGGAGCGTCTTTGGCGCTATAAGGGCAAAATTGTCCTTTTATTTGTTTTTGTAGTTTTAGCGTAATTTAGGTTAGTTAGGTAGTTTTTGTTTGTTTGTTTAGTTTCCGTACGTGCCGGGCGAAGGTTCTGTATTGTAATATTATTAGAACAGTTGGTGTATCGAAAAAACGGCGAAAAACGGCCGAAACGGGCGCTGGAAATAGCTTCTGCAGAAATTCTGTATCTGCAGCTGATGCACGACCGTTCCACCTGTGGAACGACCGTGAAATTCCGAGCAAGCCGGAACGGTAGATCGCACCCTCGGTGCATTTCCGAGAACACGCTGCTGGGTTTGAACGACCTCGGTGACGCACGACCGTTCCATTCCGGAGAACGACCGTGCGACTCGCTGAGGGCAATTTGGTCATTTTGCACACTATATATACCATTATCTGCTGCAAAACTCACCATTCGCGAACCCTAGCCGCTGCAGACCGTTCCTGGGCGATTGTTCACCGTTTTGCACGATTTTTCGCACGATCAAACACCCAACTTCGCACGGTACGTCTCTAGTGTTAGATTTCTTGTTTTCTTTCGTTCTAGTGTAGTTTTCTTCCGATTTTTCAAGGAATTTTTAGGGTTCTCTTCATAAACAAATCGAAACCCTAACCCTTGTTAAATCGAAGTATCGTGAACACCCGGTTGATTTGCAGACCCCTGTTGACCCAATACTTGTTGAAATTTTGAAAAATCTGATTGTTCTAAGTTCAGGGATCGTATTCTGCAAATTCGGAAGTGCACGGTCGTTCCTCGGTGGAACGGTCGTGCATCGCCGGCTATTCACGATATCGTCTGGTCTGGCCTGTTAGTTCTCGGTGACGCACGACCGTGCGTCCCGGAGAACGACCGTGCCATATTGCCAGTACAGTTTGGACAGTAGCTTCATAATTGGCTGCTCGCTTGTTTTCAACTCATTTTTCTCCTGTTTCTGTCTTCCTAACAACATTCCCCATTACAGATGGATCACCCTTTCCTACAATTTAACCCCAACATCGAGAAGGAAGCGTTATGCATCGTGAAGCGCGATGAATTGTGGGCAAGACGGGAACAATTTGGCGAACCCCGTTGGTTGGACTGGGAGGTTATGCGTGACCTCAACCAGTATGATCGCCTAGATGAAATGATGACCCGCCCGCTCGCAAACTTGGTCGGTTGCAACCGACCCGTGTACCAAGAGTTGACTATTGAATTCTTCGCCTCGTATCAGTATGAAAAGCCGGTTGTACGTACAGAACCTGATTTCCGCTACAGGAATCGGGTCACCTTCAGATTGTGTGGTCGATGGCATACATGGTCGGTGGGTCGTTTAGGACGGAGGCTTGGAATTTATACTCGGGAGGACATGGATGATCCCGACATCTTCAATGATCGGTTCAACTTCCCGAATGATGCGGCGCGGGATGCATTCTGGGCACGTAACGCTATTGGAGGCCCATACAACCCACGGATGTCAAAGGCTTCGCGCCTTCGAGACCCTCTGGTGCGCGTGATGCACCATGTTTTCAGCCATTCTATTTGCGGACGCATGGACAGTCAAGGTAACTGTCCAACACCTGATTTGCTCTTTCTTTATGCGTTGGTTGACAAAGCACCGATCAACCTCGCAGCGCGAATGGCTGAGTACTTTGTCAAGTGTTCAGGGCGGACCCACAATAGTGAGATCCACGGCGGGCAGTACGTGACCGAGATCGCGTACAATGAGCGATATATGACGCCGGGGGTGCTTAGGGGTCTCACCTTGATCACTGAGGGGGTGCATGTTGATATCCGATCTTTGAAGTTTATGGGGGTTATTGCTGAGTTAGATGGGAGAGATAGGTTGAGGGGTTTGAATGGAGAGATATGGGACCCGTTACCTCCAGCTGAGGAGGAACATCAGGATGAGGACGAAGAGATGGGAGAGCAGCACGAGCCACAGCCACCGACACCACCACACTCGCCGCAGCATCATGCATTTCATCAGCATGAGGATTGGCCTACTTTCTACCAGCAGTTCCAGGACATGCGTGTCACGCAGGAGCAGCATGGTACATACTTCAGCGAGATCAGATCTAGCCAGGACCAGATCCGGGCTAGTCAGGCAGAGATTAGGGCCACACATGACCGGCTAGAGCAGCGCCAGGACACTCTATACCAGGGGGTGTCTGCGGGGTTTTCTTATTTGTTCGGGGAGATGCATCACGCATACCCCAACTATTTTCAGCACCCGCCGGAGTTTCCACCGTGGAACCCCCTGGCTATGGCGATCAGGGCCCATCTGGCACGAGGCATGATGACGACGATGCTGATGAGTAGTTTGCGGTAGTGGTAGCACTTGGTGGTGTCTTATGTTTCAGTACTTTACTTTTATTTGGGTGTTTATTTTGACTTGTATTTAAAACACTCCGGATATGTATTTTCAAACAATTTCCTTTCTGTTTTGTTTGGATATTAGCATTTATGTACATTATGGTTGTTTGGTTTTTCTTTTTCTGTTATATTTTGGGTGTACACGACATACTTGCAGATTTTATCTATCGGATCTTGGACCGGAGCACGTACCAGTTAGAGCTTTGGAAGTCTCGTGGCACCAACATCATCTTTTGGGGAGTATTTTTATCCCTTTCTCTATATTTCGGGTCTCGCATTGGGGACAATGCGAAGTTCAAGTGTGGGGAGGGGGTTAACTTTGTTAACTTAGCTTTGTTTGTCCTCATTTATATAAAAAAAAAACAGAAAATCAGAAAAATTATTTAAAAATACTTGTGTTTTGTGTATTTGTTGGTAAATAAACCGGTTGGTTATGTTTTAGAAAGCATCGGACTTGATAAAAACTCGACAAGCAAAATATTTTTGAAAAAGGAAACCGGAAAGCGTGACAAACAAAGAAAGACTTACATGATAGTTTTCACACTTTTACCCATTCCTTCCGTTACGTGAGCATATTTGAGCTTAGACTGTTATATATTTGTTCATTTCGGATATAGGAGTGAGCCGGATGTTTTGTGCAATTTAGAACTTGTCACTAGTATGCTTGTTAAGACCATGAACGTGCGGATTTGTGTAAACATGATAGAGGCACTTAGATTACCCCTTTGTTGTGTACCTTGTTCTTTGTGTTGTGCTTCCCGTTCACCTTATATTACCCTTTAGGATTAACCATGTCGAGCCTTCCCGTTCACCTTTGTTTACCCACATTATCGCCTACTTAACCAAATTTAGCCTTTTTATGTTTTTAAACCTTTTTAGTGTTGAAACTCGGTTAAAATAATAGTTTAACTAGCTTGTTAGTGTTTATATTTCATTGTATAGTTTGTTTAAAAAAAAAAAAAAAAAAAACACCCTAAAATAGGGTGAAGTTGATAGAAATCGAGCAATTTTGAATGCTTAAATGTTAAAAATCTTGTTGATTAGCTCGATTGCGCTTTAGTCGCCTTTTTAAGGCGTTTGTATGTAAAGTTGTATTGTTTATTGCTAGTTAAACGCTACTACCGAGTTTTAACCGTTTTCGCCATTTTAAATGTCCACTTCCATACCCTTCGCCCAAGCCTAACGTTACAACCCGTAAAGACCTCTTGATTTACACTTATTTGCATGTTAGTTGGTGGAGACGAGATCTTATGACAAGCTTATGATATTGCACATTTCATTGACTAGGCGTTGAGTGTTTACGCATACACATTTTATGTATGATTCATAAATAAAACCGAGTGTGTGTGAACATTGTGAGTTGGGTGAAGATTAACATGTGAGTCAATTAAATGTTTAGTCTCGGCTTTTTGGTTGTCGCTTTTTAAACTTGCATATGCTTGTTGGGTTTGAATCTTTTGATGTTGTCTTTCGACAAACCGGCTAACCGTTTATATATTAGTTTTCAATAAAATAGTGTGTAAATTATCGTTCTTGTTTGTTTATGTCTTTTATTGCTTTTTAGTTTAGCTTGCTTGAGGACAAGCAAGGTTTAAGTGTGGGGAGATTTGATACACTCTAATTTACACATATTTTAGTCCCCCGTTTTACCCCTATTTTATGCGTTTTTGGCCGTAAAACCGTCGTTCGGATACTTATTTATCTACATTTGTGTTTACAGGCCTAAAACTGCATTCTAGACAAGATGATACCAAAAACGAGGACTTTCCGGACAAAACGACAAATCTGCGGACTTTCTGTTAAGGATTCTGATCTGGGCCTGTGGAACGACCGTTCCACCTGATGCACGGTCGTGCATCACCGACAACACTGATCATCTCGGCAATGAACGGTAGGTGCGGTTGGGCGTTCCAGGGAAACAAGCGACTTGGTGAAGAACGGTCGTTCCATCTGAGGAACGACCGTGCGTCTCCGGTGAATCAACAGAGTCTCGGAACTGAACGGTAGGTGCGACTTGGCGTGCAACATGAAGCCCGGAACCGAACGATCGTTCCATATGGGGAACGGTCGTGCCATTTCAGATCTGGTCAACGATCCGATGACGTATGCAGTATGGTGACCCATCTCCAATAATTACATAAAGTGAACGGTCGTTCCATATGAGGAACGACCGTGCATCAGCAAAAAGTATAAAAACACAGCAGTAACATTCTGCTCGGCATTCTGGATTTTTGGAGAGCTCTCAGGCGATTTTCAGGCTCCGGAGGCATTAGCTTTCACCCGGATTCAAGCCACATTGTCTCGTTTAGCTCGATTACTACCCGGATCCTTAGTCTAGTACTTGTTTATGGTTTGATTTTCTAATCTTTCCATGTTTTTGTTAATCTCTCAAGTACTTAGATTATGATTTATGTATTATTGTAGCCTTTGGGCAAAAACACAACAATCCTTTGCTAGATTATAACCATTAGTTTGTTAAACTTTGTTTGTAATGACATTTGAAGTATTTTCTATGTTAATCTTTGATGATTAGTTTGCAACCTTGTTATTGATATTGAATTCTTGATTATAAGTAATTATGTTGGATGATTGATGCTTGGTTAGTTAAGATAGTTGAAAAATGAAGCTTAATTAATCTTGTATTAGTAAACTTTGAATTTGGTTAACTAGTTTAACTTGGTTTAAATGTATGCATCATGATACTAGAAATGGTTAGTGATTTAATAAAATGTAATTATTGTTAATCAAGAGAGCTTGCCGTCACGTAAGGACCTAAACGGGTTAGATGGTGTCGTTATAAATTCTTGCCATGATTTGTTAGCTTAGTTAATAGTTTAAGCCAAAATTGCTATCTTAGTGAATTTTTGTGCAAGATTTGTAAAATGAACTTGGTTGTGATTTAATCTAGTTTATGCTTGTCTCGGTGGTTGCATTGTGTTTATCGGTGTTGCTTTCCTTGTTTAAGTGAGGTTAGAATAATCCTAACGGCTGCCTAACTTATTTTTAAGAGATTTTCATAGACATTTATCAATTGCACGTTAAAGAACAATTTTAGGTGGTTAAAGTGTGTTTATCGTTTTAACTTTCCGAATGATTGTCATGTTAGGATTCCCAAAAGGGATACTAATTGTCTTAAAATGGAAAATTGACCGAATGCTTCTAGTGCCAACACTGACTTAGTTGACATGCTGTGGTTGTGTATTTAGCAAGGCTTTTTATCTACTTCCTATTATGTTTTTATTATGTATTTGATTATGTTTACTTTAGTTTAGTTTAAAATCACAAAACCTATGTTTTTACCGGTAGTTTAGTGACAAAGGTCTAGTACTAATTCTCCGCCCATTTCCTTGGATCGATACTTGGTTCTTACCGATACTTTATTACATATATGACGGGGTACACTTGCCTCTTTCGTGTGTGTTTTGATGTAAAAGTAATAATCACTTTTATAAATTTAAAACCCAATCGTGTGTAATTCATTGCAAAATATTATGTATATATACGCACACGTCAAGGAAGCATGTGTTTAATAATAAAATATAATCATATAACATAACTAAAAATAAAACTTTTGTAATATATTTAGTGTGTACGGATGCATACTATAATATATAAAAATGGACGTCGCAAAGTCGACAATTTTGGCTATATGTGTTAACGTAATTATGTGCGCTTGTTTTATTGCGTTTTAGTTGTTGTTTATTTTATGCTAATCACTTATATATATATATATATATACATATATTAATTATCAGATGGAACACGCCGACAATGAACCAGTTAACGAAGTTAATCAATCCGAACAAAACAATGAAGATCAATTTCTGAATAGGCAAGATATAGAAAACATCGTTGCCCAGGGAATAGCAAATGCTATTCCAGCAATCCTTGCCGCTGCCCGAAATCCAGTTGAACCTCCTCCAAATACTCCCAGCAAACGTACTTGTGATGATAATTTCAGTAATAGTGTAAATGGAGGCGGCAACATTAATAATAACAATAACGATGATGTGCTGCAAGCCCCAATTCTTAAAAGAATAAAAGCTGCAACGCCTGGTTGCACTTACAAGGAATTTCTTGCCTGTAAACCAATCAAATTTGCAGGCAACGAAGGGGAAACGGCTGCACTGCGTTGGTTAGAGAAAACCGAAGCAGTAATTAAAATAAGTAAATGTGCTGAAAAGGATAAGGTCATGTATGCTTCGCATCTTTTTAAAGAAGGGGTACTAGAATGGTGGAATACGGTACTACAAGCCAAGGGAAGCGATGTAGCGTATGCCATGAATTGGGAAGAATTTAAAAGTCTGGTGGAAAGAAAATTCTATCCTGAATACGAAAAGGAACAAATGACAAATAAGTTCCTGAACCACCGAATGGTGGATGTAGACTGTCGAGGGTATACTTCGACATTCTTCGAGTATGCAAGAGTTGTACCAACCCTGGCTTCGCCAGAACCGATACTTATTTCTCGCTATATTTGGGGTTTAATTGGCGAAATCCGTGATATCGTTAAAGCTGCGAGACCTCGCACTATTGACGATGCAGTGAAATTAGCCAACACTTTGACCGATGGACTGGTACGTACGCGAGAAAAAAATAGAAAGAAGGAAGTGGCCCAGAAGATTACCTAAGGATTCCGAGTGGGTAATAGTTGTAACTTCAAGAAAAAGGGAACCGGGCAATCTTTAATTGCTCCATTCTGCGGTACCTGTAACAAAAAGCATTTTGGAAGATGCAAAGGGTACTGCAATTTCTGCAAAATTCCAGGGCATTAAGAAGAAGACTGCCGGAGGAAGAAGTCAACAATCTGCTACAACTGTGGAGAAGCTGGACATTTCAGACCAGATTGTCCTAAATTGGTCAAACCAGCTGACAACAAAGCCAAACCTGCAGAATGAACTACCAAAAAGAACGTAAGAGCCTTCCAACTGACTAACCAGGAAGCCGAACTAATCCCTGATGTGATAGCTGGTACGTTCCTAGTTCATGACATCTATGCAAAAGTATTATTTGACTCTGGTGCAAACCAAAGTTTTATAAATACTTCATTCTGCCTTTAACTAACCTTAGTCAAATTTTTACGGTAGAAACGGCAGATGGGAATTCTGTTAACATAGATAAGGTTTTGCAAGAAGGAAAGATAGAACTCTTAGGCCATAAATTTTCTGCAAACCTGTTACCCATGAATTTAGCCGGATTCGATGTTGTGTTAGGAATGGATTGGTTAGTAGCCAACCATGCTCGAATCATCTGTGATAAGAATTCCATAGAAATACATACACCCACAGGAGAAATAGTGATGATTACAGGAGATAAGCCACGTAAGCCAATGAAATTCATTTTAGTTATGAAAGTGGCCAGTTATTCAAGAAAACAATGAATAGTGTATATGATTTCGGTAATCATTAACACTAAAGGTAAGGAACTTAAGGAAATTCCAGTAGTATCAGAATACTCGGATGTATTCCCAGAAGAACTACCTGGATTACCACCCGATAGGGAAGTAGAATTTAGAATTCATCTAATTCCTGGAACTACACCGATAGCCAAGGCACCTTATCGGTTAGCACCCACCGAAATGTTAGAATTGAAAAAGCAATTAGATGAGTTGCTCAATAAAGGATTCATACAACCTAGTTCATCCCCGTGGGGAGCACCAGTGTTGTTTGTGAAAAAGAAAGATGGTTCGATGCGAATGTGTATCGATTATAGGGAATTGAATAAGGTTACAATTAAGAATCGATACCCATTACCTAGAATTGATGATCTTTTTGATCAACTTCATGGGGCTAGATATTTTTCTAAGATAGATTTGCGCTCCGGATATCATCAACTGAAGGTACAAGAAGAAGACATACCTAAAACCGCTTTCAGAACTAGGTATGGTCATTACGAGTTTACAGTCATGCCTTTTGGACTAACAAATGCTCCGGCAGCATTTATGGACATGATGAATAGGATCTGTAAACCGTACTTGGATAAATTTGTAATTGTCTTTATTGATGATATACTTATTTATTCCAAGAGTCAGGATGAGCATTGTGAGCACTTGCATGCACTCTTAACTTTGTTAAGAAAAGAGAAGCTTTATGCCAAATTCTCGAAGTGTGAATTTTGGCTACAAGAGGTGCAATTTTTAGGACACATGGTGAATCATGAAGGCATTCATGTAGATCCCTCCAAAATAGAAGCGATCACCAAATGGAAGGTCCCGCAATCAGCTATGGAAATTAGAAGTTTTCTAGGGTTAGCTGGATACTATAGACGGTTTATTAAGGATTTTTCCAAATTAGCTGTACCATTAACTAAGCTAACCTGTAAATCAGTAAAGTTCGAATGGGGACCTAGACAAGAAGAAGCTTTTAAGATTTTAAAGCAAAGGTTAACAAACGCCCCAATTCTAGCCTTACCAGAAGGGACAGAAGATTTTGAAGTCTACTGTGATGCCTCTAAGCTAGGATTAGGATGTGTGTTAATGCAACGCAAAAAGGTAATTGCGTACGCCTCAAGGCAATTAAAGAAGCACGATCAAAATTATACGACTCATGACTTAGAATTAGGAGCCGTAATTTTTGCCCTTAAGATTTGGAGACACTATCTGTATGGCAGTAAGTTTACCGTCTATACAGATCATAAGAGTTTAAGATACATATTTGAGCAAAAGTAATTAAACATGAGACAAAGGAGATGGATGGAAATTCTAAGTGATTACGACTGTGATATTCAATATCACGAGGGAAAGGAAAATGTAGTTGCAGATGCCTTAAGTCGTAAGTATCATGAGAAACAGCGACGAGTTCGTGCTCTTAGATTAAGTCTACAATTAGACCTAATGGAACAACTGAAAAACATTCAAGAAACAGCATTCAAGGATGATGCTGAAGGAATGAAAGGACGAATAAAGGAATTAGAGCAAGGGACTGATGGAATTTGGAGATTCCATAAGAAAAGGATTTGGGTACCTAAGCAAGGAGAGTTAAGAAATAAGATTTTAGAAGAAGCCCATAAATCTAGGTATACCATGCATCCTGGTAATAATAAGATGTACCAAGATTTATGGAATAACTTCTGGTGGATAAGAATGAAGAAAGACATAGCTAGATATGTATCTAAGTGTCTAACTTGCTCGCAAGTTAAGGCAGAACACCAGAAACCCTCAGGTCTACTGCAACAACTAGAAATGCCTGTTTGGAAATGGGAACTAATAACCATGGATTTTGTTACTAAGTTGCCCAAAACCAGAAAAGGTAATGATGCGATTTGGGTAATTGTGGATCGATTAAGCAAATCAGCTCATTTCCTACCCATGAAAGAAACCTTTAGCATGGAAAGGTTATCAAAGTTGTACGTAGACGAAGTAGTATCCTTACATGGAGTCCCACTCTCCATTGTATCGGATAGGGATAGTCGTTTCACTTCACATTTCTAGAAAAGTTTCCAAGAAGCAATGGGGACACGATTAAATTTAAGTATAACTTACCATCCCCAAACAGACGGACAAAGTGAAAGGACAATCCAAACCCTGGAAGACATGCTCAGGGCATGTGTGATAGATTTTGGGGGAAGCTGGGATGACCATCTACCCTTAATTGAATTCTCCTATAACAATTGTTACCATGCAAGCATTGAAGCTGCCCCATTCGAAGCACTGTATGGACGAAAGTGAAGAACTCCAGTTTGTTGGGCAGAAATAAGAGAAAGCCAATTATCAGGTCCCGAAATCATACAAGAAACCACCGAAAAGATAACTCAAATCAAGGAAAGACTGAAAACGGCTCGAGATCGCCAGAAGAGTTATGCAGATAATCGACGCAAGCCACTGGAATTTCAAGTCGGAGATAAGGTACACTTGAAAGTTTCTCCTTGGAAAGGAGTAGTTCGATTCGGAAAAAAGGGAAAACTAAGTCCAAGGTACGTAGAACCATTCCCAGTAATCCAGCGAATAGGACCAGCTGCTTATCGCTTACAACTACCAGAAGAGCTAGCTGGAGTACATGATGTATTTCATGTATCCAACCTCAAGAAATGTCTATCTGACGAATCCCTGGTAGTACCTCTTCAAGATGTAGAGGTAAATGAAAAGTTAAAATTTGTTGAGAAGCCACTACGGATAGAAGACAGAAAGGTCAAGTTTCTCAAACACAAACGACTAGTGCTGGTCAAAGTCAAGTGGGATTCAAAGAGAGGAACTGAGTACACTTGGGAGCTGGAATCAGAGATGAAGCGAAAATATCCCTACTTGTTCCAGTAAATATCGAGAACGAGATTTTTATAAGGTGGGGAGGATGTAACAACTCTCATTAAAATTACTATTTCTTATTTTATTTTGTCTAATAGGAAACCCTAATTGAGACCCCCAATAAATATTGTACAACCCCTAAAATTTCCAGAACAATCGAAACTAGAATCAGGGCCCCTAAAACTTAGGGGAGGTATTCCCTAATCGATATTATCCTCACAGTTCGTTGTCAAAATCGAATTTTAGCGAAACGTCGACTCACCCAGGCTACAATTACACGAGGCTACCCTATGCTAGGAGGGGTGCCCTCGCGCCACTCGAGGGAGCCGTTTTTCCAGTATAAATGTAGGACATTGGCACTTGAATTTTGGTGTTGGTTCGACGTAAAAACTCATTTCCTACACTGAGATATCGTCTGTTTCGTTCAAAACACACACTAACACAAAGTTCTGCTGTGACAACAGGGTAATAACTCGATCACTGCTACGATATAATGTCCGATCGATTGAAACCAATCCGATGGATGTTTAAGTCCTGCCCGAACTCGGGTTATACTTTGTCATTCGTTGTGAAGCCGATGGATGTTTAAGTACTACACTTTGTCATTCATCGTGAGGGTTTTGATTTCGCGAGCTTATCGTAAATGTTGTATTAAGTTACTAACTTAGTTTCGTATGCATTGTCATTTAAATTAGGTTACAAGGCTAAATCAGTAAGCTAAACTCTGCCTGTCTAAATCTGCAATGTGAGTCATTCTCTTTTTATCAACAATGTTTTACAATACTCTACTTGTTTTCAAAAGTTATAATTACAGTGATTAAGTCGTGGTTATCTTGAATCACTGGCAAGTGGGGTATTGTGCACATTACTAATTTCTAACGGTTAGGTTCATCAACCTAACAATGATAATCATCACTACTTGGGTGAAAGGACCCAATAGTGGTATGACCATCGTTACCAGGAGGTGAGACGGCGCCTGATGTGTTAAAAATGCAACATATAAATTTCATCAAATAAGGCATAAAACTAACCCTTTTTTAGTACTAATGTTGGAAAAAGTGTGCTTTTGTCTTCCTTTTGTATTTTCAGGATTAAAAGAGCTCAAATTAACAAAAGAAGCAAAAAGACATAAAAATCTAACATAAATACAAGAAAAGGAACAAGACGTGACATGCCCGACCCCACGACAGCATCTTCCCAAGCAAAACAAGAGATCAGAAGCCTGAACACGCCCCGTGCTCAGCCAGCACGGGGGCGTGCCCAAGTGTCAGCAGAAAAGACAAAGTGGTAGAAGCTTCTATTGCCCACCACGGGGCCGTGCTCAGCGGACACGGGGCCGTGGTCAACCATAAGATTCGCACAATCCAGCAAATCTGCATACTACAAAGATTCTTCTGCACCACGGGGTCGTGGTCAACTAAAAAGACAAAACTGCATTAAATGAAGAAAGAGAAGGATGTGGACACGGGGACGTGCCCACTGGACACGTGGCCGTGCCCGAGCTTCTGTTCAGCCTATAAATAGAAGTGCTTGGCTAAAGCTCAAACCATCCCTTGGCACACCACCTCTCTCACACTTCACCCACCACCCACCACCACCATAACACCATCATCCACCACCATCATCCATTGTCCATCGTAGAGTGTGTGAGTCGTCTCGGGATCCAAGATTGATCGTAAGAGTTCTTGACAATCAAGGCCATGTTTGCCTAAGTCTCTTACATCACTTGGTGAAGACAAAGTGTCTAGTGTAATACTTTTTATTTCTAATCTTTTGCACTTTTTACTTGGTTTTATATTAATGACTTTAATAACTAGTTGCTTATGTTGAAGGTGATCTTTCCTTATCGTTTGTCTGTGGTGTCTTGGCATTATTTTACTGTCTATATAAAATAAAAGATTTTCACCATTCATATCTCCACGGTCTATATGGAGGTATGTTGGCTACCTGGTCGGGGGTTAAGGGAACGGTTTGGTAAAGGTCTTGCCATTGTTCAGCGTTTAGAGGTCCTGCAATGGACCTGGGTCAAATTTAGTAGGACCTCCTTCAATAGTTAACGGTATTGGATGGCGGGGGTCCAAACTCTTTGATCCCCTCATAAGTTAACTACTATTAATACTATAACCCGGCTATTTAGGACTGTATCCCTGCTGACTCAGACTACTTAGTCGAGGGTAACGTCACCTCCAAAAGAGGGGCCTATCATAATTTGCATTAATAACTTAATTAATTATCTTCCAATAATCCACCCTTTTTAGGATTGTATCCTTGCTGACTCAAACTACTACAATAAATAAGATAATCTCTTAAATAGGTGCAAAAGTGCGGAAATAATCAAAGGTTACACTAGATACGAGTCGGAACCAAGTGATTCATCTTGTCTATCTGCTTTTTTCTTTTTATTTTATTTTCAGCATTTTAGTTAGTTTTTATTTTTCTTAGTTTAAAACATTTTTTTCTAAACTTTTTTATTTTGATTAGACGTTGAGGATAAACCGGTACTAAAAGCTCTTGTGTCCTTGGACGACCTCGGTATCTTACCAACACTATACTACGCTCACGATGGGTGCACTTGCCCATATGTGTGTCTAGTGTTAGTAAATATCGTGTTTTATAAATTTAAAACTTGACTAAAAAGTGTTAAAGGGGCTTAAAATATACACCTAATATATATAACACTAGAATACGCATCAAGTTTTTGGCGCCGTTGCCGGGGACACAAGGATTTTAAGAAAGTTAGGAATCAACGGCCTAATCGTTTTTTCTTATTTTTCATTTTTTTTTAGGATTTTTTTTCGTTTTTCAGCTTCTGCAGAACCCAGCACGGGCCGTGCCCGCTGAACACGCCCCGTGCCCAATCATTGGAACTGGCAATCTTGTTTTAAGTCAGACAGTAAGCTGAACACGGGGCCGTGCCCACTAAACACGCCCCCGTGCCCAAGTTTCAGTTACTGAAAACAGAACCGTAAGATCCCGACGGTTGGTAATTTCTGACACAAACATGAGTGATACTGATACTTTTTACTTTCGGCACTCTTATGGTACTATGTGGTGTCAATTATGTGGTGGTAACCATAAAGAATTAGAATGTTTTTTTCTAAATTATAAACCCCACTATATAGACCCATCATTTCCTAGTATCCTTAAGAGGGGCGAAAGTAAAAATAATCCCTATCGCTCCCTCGAATGCGCCCAACCGGATATTCTAGGAGAAATGCTTCTCGATGAATTATTTCAACTAGAAGATCTAATTTTTAATTGGTTAAACGAACTTAGGAAAGATTTCAATAATCTTTTCCAAGACAATAACCAAGAAGAAAGGTTGGAAACGCATTCAAACAACTTCATCGTTTCCAATGATACTTCTAACTCTAGTGAGGACTTGAGCGATAGTCGTCCCTGTGTCGATTGTGCCGTGAAGGACTCCCCATCGACTTCGTTCGATGCATACATAGACCTAAGCGATTCGACATACACCTTCTTTAACGAGAGCCCGGAAAAGGGTTGGACTTGTCCACCTACATATAGCATAGGAATCACCCTCACCGACAACCTCTTGCGTTCTCGTCTTAATCTAGATCAATTAAGGTATCTTAGGCACTTTGGGGTTGTTCCATCCAGTAAGGAACCGCCCGATCCGGAAAAGTTCCTTAAAATAGATGAATTTCCTTAAGACAGCTTCTAGACACGGGGCCGTGCCCAGGTCAGCACGCCCCCGTGTCCACCCAAAAGATTCCCTTCTGATTTTGTCAGAATGCGGACAAAAAATGTGTCAGGATTCCATCTGCACACGGGGCCGTGTCCAGCCGACACGGGGCCGTGCGCAACGTACTGTCGTTTTCTATAAATGCAGCCAAGAATCCTGCACAATTGAACCATTCCAGGGACAGAGATTTGAGGAATATTCTCACATACCATCCTAGGTATTTTCTAAAAGAAGTTTCTCAACTATCTTCTTGTCCTTTCCTCTTTTATCCACTTTCATACTTCTTCAATTTTCTTCATACTTCCATTAAAGCTTGAACCTTCTATAGTTTCAAGCCTTATTGAGATGTTTGTTAGATTTTTGTTCATGGAATCTTGATAAAAATAAGTTTTAAGTTGTTTAAGTTCAAAAATGCTTCAAAAATCATAAAAACAATTTGAAACCCCAAGATTCCTTGTCCATAAATCCTGCAGATATCTGAACACGGGGCCGTGTTCACTGAACACGGGGCCGTGTCCGAAGTACTGGACTCGTAAAATTGAACTCTTTTCGGCATGTTTTCTCAGAATGGCAAGCAAAACAAGCGGAAACTCTTCGTCGCATTCCAGGAACAGCCGGCAGGGGAGAAGATCGTCTACGGTTGAGGATTCTCTTGTAAACTATGTTTACGCCTTAAGAGAAGCTCTTGATGAAGTAACAAGTGTGGAAGAGGCATTGGTCGACCGCATTAATCATTTGACGGTGGGACTAGAAGGATGTCTCCGGGAGGTCAACCTTTTGCACCAAAGGCTAAACATTCTCGCCTCTCCTCCTTTGGTACCGATTATCACCCAAAGGGCATGGAATGTGGTGCCGGAAGTCATCATTCCAGCCAAATGGTACGCCCTACATCCGGAACCTCCTCGAGACATACTCCAAGGGGTTCCGGTTGGTGTCGCTCCTCCTCCACCAGATGTTGAGGAACATGAAGCCGCTTCCCTTCTCCCGAGGAAAATCGAAGAATGACTCTAACAACATCTAAGGAACACCGTTCGGCTTGGAGTTCTGCAAGGCTTTTAAACCGGAAATCTATTTCCGGAATTTTGGTTCTTATTTTAGAAGTAGAACTCCTTAGGAAGATTTTACGGATCACTTGACCTATTTAATATTAGGACTTTTAACTTTTATTTTCTGCTTTATTTTTCATTTTTAGGACTATTATGTAATTCCCTCTATGATTAATGAATGATGGTTTTAATCAATTTGGTGTTTGAATGGTGTTGAATGGAATAAAACACACTTGAGATGATAAAAGATGCAAGGGAAACTTGAACCAGCACTCCATGCAGGAAAACAGAACCGTCCGACAAATTTCTTCGTTTACAGTAAGCTCGGCACGAGCCGTGTCCACCCAACACGGCCCCGTGCTGAACAGTCTGCAGAAAAAGACCCAGTTCAGGTAACTGGACACGGGCCGTGTTCACCCAACACGCCCCCGTGTCCAGGCTTCTGTTTCTCTTGTTTTAATTTTGTTACTGGCACTTGAACACGGGGCCGTTCCCGGACAACACGGGGCCGTGTTCAGCGCCCAGTAACACAATTTTTTTTGCTTTTTACACCTTTTTACACATTCAATCAACCTAAAAACTTATTTTTGGGACACATTGAGGACAATGTGTAATTTAAGTGTGGGGGGGATGCTAAAACCTTGAATCTTGCAAGTCCTAAATACAAGCCTTACACAAAACTCTATTGGAATCGCTAATCACCCCAAATTTTTTCAAAAAAAAAAATTCATTTTTTTCTTGTCTAGGTTTAACTCGGGAATTTCAAGTTCTAAAAAGGTTATATTTTTATGAATTTACAACCGATAGCGTCGTGATAAAAAGAACCAACATAAGAAAATTATGAAAAGGCATGACAAGCTTAGTTAAAATTTGATTATATATACTTGATCACATAAAAACCCATTCCCACAAAAGTGAGTTTTGAGCCTTTATTGAGCATACAATTACATATCATTAGAACTAAATGCTCATTTTTCGTTTCTTGTGTGAATAGCCGCTTGGTTCTTACGACTCTAGAACTTGCCATGACGATACATTCTCAGTCCTTACCAACTTAAACCCGAGTAAGTAAATGATGGAGGCATTAGGACTAACCCTTTTTATTTCTACACCATTTTTTTCTTTTTTTACCACCTACCCAAAATCCCCCTAGTTAGCCCCTTTGAGCCTAAACCTTTTCATTTCATAACCCAAACCAAACACCCTTTTTACCCACCAAAACCTTTTCCATTTTTTACCCCTTTGTTTTAGTAACAAGTTCAGTTTTTCGTATGACTTTTCAAAAAAAAAATATATTTTGTTGATGATGAAGCAAAAGAAAATAAACAAACAAGTTCATCAAAAATAACTTTGTTTGAATAATAGCTTCATCAAAATAAAAGTTACAAAAATAGAAAGTCTTACGAAAACCGACACTTGTTACGCTTTTTAGCCCTTTTTCTACTAACCACTAACCACCAACCCAACCACCTACCTTTAACCCAAGCCTAACCCTTCACCCAAAAAAGTCCTCTTGATATTTACAAAGGTATATAAGTTAAAAAGGAGGAGGATTGATTGCTTGGCAAGCCTATGGTAGGAGTAAGTTCCATGCCGCTCTCGAGTGATCCACAAAAATACATTTTCGGCCGAGTGTTGGGTGATCCCCGTGAGGTATGTGAACTTGTATATAAATAGAATTTTAAAGAGGCATGTTAGGCCCTAATAAGTAATTTATCTTATGAAAAGTTTTAAATAAATCATGACGAATAGGATTGTAAATAAATAAAAATAAAACTAAATAAAGAATCTTTGAAATCCCGACACTCTACGACAAGCCCAAAAACCTTCTTCTCTACCCATTCCATTTGGGAGTGTAGTAGCCACATATTAAAGAGTTTGGCTTGAGGACAAGCAAAGATTCAAGTGTGGGGGTATTTGATGTGTTAAATATGCAACATATAAATTTCATCAAATAAGGCATAAAACTAACCATTTTTTAGTACTAATGTTGGAAAAAGTGTGCCTTTGTCTTCCTTTTGTATTTTCAGGATTAAATGAGCTCAAATTAACAAAAGAAGCAAAAAGACATCAAAATCTAACATAAATACAAGAAAAGGAACAAGACGTGACATGCCCGACCCCACGACAGCATCTTCCCAAGCAAAACAAGAGATCAGAAGCCTGAACACGCCCCGTGCTCAGCCAGCACGGGGACGTGCCCAAGTGTCAGCAGAAAAGACAAAGTGGTAGAAGCTTCTATTGCCCACCACGGGGCCGTGCTCAGCGGACACGGGGCCGTGGTCAACTATAAGATTCGCACAATCCAGCAAATCTGCATAGTACAAAGATTCTTCTGCACCACGGGGTGGTGCTTAGCGGACACGGGGGCGTGGTCAATTAAAAAGACAAAACTGCATTAAATGAAGAAAGAGAAGGATGTGGACACGGGGCCGTGCCCGAGCTTATGTTCAGCCTATAAATAGAAGTGCTTGGCTAAAGCTCAAACCATCCATTGGCACACCACCTCTCTCACACTTCACCCACCACCCACCACCACCATAACACCATCATCCACCACCATCATCCATTGTCCATCGTAGAGTGTGTGAGTCGTCTCGGGATCCAAGATTGATCGTAAGAGTTATTGACAATCAAGGCCATGTTTGCCTAAGTCTCTTACATCACTTGGTGAAGACAAAGTGTCTAGTGTAATACTTTTTATTTCTAATCTTTTGCACTTTTTACTTGGTTTTGTATTAATAACTAGTTGCTTATGTTCAAGGTGATCTTTCCTTATCGTTTGTCCGTGGTGTCTTGGCATTATTTTACTGTCTATATAAAATAAAAGATTTTCACCATTCATATCTCCACGGTCTATATGGAGGTATGTTGGCTACCTGGTCGGGGGTTAAGGGAACGGTTTGGTAAAGGTCTTGCCATTGTTCAGCGTTTAGAGGTCCTGCAATGGACCTGGGTCAAATTTAGTAGGACCTCCTTCAATACTTAACGGTATTGGATGGCGGGGGTCCAAACTCTTTGATCCCCTCATAAGTTAACTACTATTAATACTATAACCCGGCTATTTAGGACTGTATCCCTGCTGACTCAGACTACTTAGTCGAGGGTAACGTCACCTCCAAAAGAGGGGCCTACCATAATTTACATTAATAACTTAATTAATTATCTTCCAATAATCCACCCTTTTTAGGATTGTATCCTTGCTGACTCAAACTACTGGGGTGAGGGTAACGTCACCTTCAAAAGAGGGGCCTACTACAATAACTAAGATAATCTCTTAAATATGTGCAAAAGTGCGGAAATAATCAAAGGTTACACTAGATACGAGTCGGAACCAAGTGATTCATCTTGTCTATCTGTTTTTTTCTTTTTATTTTATTTTCAGCATTTTAGTTAGTTTTTATTTTTCTTAGTTTAAAACATTTTTTTCTAAACTTTTTTATTTTGATTAGACGTTGAGGATAAACCGGTACTAAAAGCTCTTGTGTCTTTGGACGACCTCGGTATCTTACCAACACTATACTACGCTCACGATGGGTGCACTTGCCCATATGTGTGTCTAGTGTTAGTAAATATCGTGTTTTATAAATTTAAAACTTGACTAAAAAGTGTTAAAGGGGCTTAAAATATACACCTAATATATATAACACTAGAATACGCATCAGCGCTAGATATAAATAAGATAGTAGCCATTGTAATCGCTCTTATGCTGTAAATTATAACTAATGTGTCATTTTATGCAAAATGAGTGACTCACCAGTATTTCCCCGCTGACAAATTATTTTTAAAACATGTTTCAGGCAACCTGCTGTGAATCAAGGAAAAGTGCTACGGAGCACTAATAAAGCTTGAAGTGGTGGCTCAGTTAAATAAATAAACATGTTTTGAAAATCAAGGAATTTTCTCGTGAAATTTCTCTATTGTAAATTACGGGGTTTATCCCGAATTATGAAATAAAATAATCGGGCATTTTCAACTCTTAAAAAATCATGTTGAACTTCCGCTGTCAACTCAAACAATAAATACCACGGGTTTCTGTCCCGCGACTCCTGGACCGGGTCACACCGGGACGGGGGCCGTGACATCATGCGTACAAAATGATTAGCAATATATAAAGTTATTACCAAACCATGCATTTGTTAACTTTTTTTTAACCTGAATACCCAGTTTTGTTTAAATTTTTTTCTCGACATTTCAATGTAGTTTTGCATTCAAAAGAGAGTGTTTTTGTTGTATCGTAAACTATACACGTTCAGGTATTGTATGGTACTGTGATGAACCGAGCCGATTCCAATCGAACAACATCGGAACCAGTATCTGTACTGAAATGATCGAAACTGGAACTCGTAATTGTTTTTATGGTTTTCAATTAAAATTTGTATTCAAAATAAGTTTTCTTTTCTTTTTTGTATCGTAATCTATACAAATGTAGGTATCCTAGAGTACCGTGATGAACCGCGCTGATTCCACCCGAACAACATGAGTACCGACGTCGATGTTGAAATAATCATAAGCGATACCGATAATTATTTTATAGTTTTCAATCTATGTAAAACACGTGTTAAAGTCCTTTTGGGTATATCAAGACCTTAAATTTTGTTTTCTTTTTTCGGTTGCTATAGCGATGGGCGATAGTGTAACGAACCAAATCGATACTGACCGAATTCCCACCGCGTAGCGCCGGGGAATTCCTCTAGTTATTATTATTATTATTATTTAATATGAGAGATAAATAAGAAAATAAGGTAAGAAAGCAACAAGAAGTGACACGTATCTAAAAAAGATTTTCATTTATTAGTATAGGAAGATAATTTAAAAACGGGACGATGATGAACAATTAAAATAAAAATCTAGCCATGTACATTCACCATTTTAACGTCATAGATTTAAATATTGTCGCTTTAGATATTTTATAAAGTTTTAAATTTTATAAACTTTTAAATTTAGCATAAAAAGAAATACAATGGTTTATCTTCTCGGCTCTAGCTTCTTTTTACTTGTTAAGAATGGTCTGGTCAGTAACAAATTTTTCGATGCTTTAAAATAAGCCGATGGCATCTCTGGTTTCAACGATTAGATTGAGGAGTCTACCCCGGTCTTAAACACGTTGTTTACAGGAGATACTTTACGTCGCTTTCAATTGCAATGTACGTGAAGAAAAATCCATCTGAAATATGAATGAGTCAATAATAAATTAGGATATTTTTTTGTATGTCTATGGAAACATGGGGTGTAGTGACCCCATCAAAATGACATTATTTAGAGGGCATAAAGTGATAAAATAATTTTTTTATAATAAAATTATTAATGAACTCTAAACTAGGATGAAAGTTTATAGTCGAATAGAACAAAAATATCAGTAGCTAACTATGTTAACCTTAAGATTTTTTCAAAGCCAAAAATATTTAATAGGTGAGCCGATAATTTTGGGTTACTATCGGACTACTGGAGTAGGAGTATTATCGTGCCACAAGCGGAGCCACCGGATCATACTCATCTCCATTAGGCTATAATGTTTATACACCAATTCAGGGGTAAACCCAATAAATACAAAGAAAGTCCCCTGTGGGAATCAAACCTATGACCTAATAGTCCCTAAACTTTATCTCACCCTAAATGTCACTAGGCTATAGGCCTGAAAAAATAACCCGTATACTTGAATTCGGGTCCATATGGGTCGAAAAATTAAACTCTTGGGTCAGTCTAGACATGAGTAAAATTAAGAACGGGTTATTCTGGTTGGATCTGTAACAAACTAAAATTAGGAACATGTCAATATGGGTTATCACTTATGATTCAGATGGGTGGAATGGGTTTCCCTTACAACTGAGAAACGGTCTTCGGGTCAGATGGGTTGTCGCTTACCAATAACGTAAGCTGATTAAACACCTCATACTTGATGGAATTGTGTCAGAGACATTTTGTGATGGCAGAAGAAAGACGACAGAGGATAGTTGGTGGTCCATGATTAGGGTTGTAGATTTGCAGTTGAACTGTACCGGAAACCGTGGTCATCTGTTGGACTGTTAATAGACGATTACGGTTCGTACTTTGTATCGGCAATCTTTTTAGGGTTTTAGTAGTTTCACATTCGGAGAGGACAGATAAGACGAATACTTGAATAGTCACTTGAAAACTGGAGGAGAGAAACGATGTGGATGGTGAGGTGAAGCTGCGACGGTGACCAGCGGCGGATGGTGGTGCTGGAAGGTGGGTTGAGTCTGTTGCAGAGTCGGAACGGACTTTTCTGCTGCGTGTTTCTTTTGGAAATAAACTAGTGTTGCTTTAATAAAAAACCCGTAGATTTCTTGAAAAAAACAACTTTTGTTATCTATCTATCTATCTATCTATCTATCTATCTATCTATCTATCTATCTTTTCATGCAGAGAAAACCCATTCTTACACGGACCAATTTGAATCAATTTTATCTTTTTAACATGACCTGTTCTGACCCAACCCAGATTGACTCGAACCCGTTCTGACCCGAACCCGTTCTGACCCGAACCCGTTCTGACCCAAACCAAATTGACCCTTTTCTTAAAATGATCCGTTTTGACCCGAACCCGTTATGACCTAAACCCGTTTTGTCCCGTAACCCGACCTGACCCACCCATTTTTCCAGGTATACTAGGCTATCAAGCTATGGGCCTATGGTCGAACGAATAATGAAATTTTTTTTATAGCGGTGATTAAGTGTTTGATGGTATGAATGATATATTATGTATTTTTTTATAGCATTGATTAAGTCTTTGATGGTATGAATGATATATTATGAATAAATCCGATCACTTTAACATGGTTTAATGGTATGAATGATATATTATGAATAAATTAGGTTATAACCCCGTGTATTACACGGTTTGAATAAATAAATTTTATATACTAAATAATAAAACGATATATCTTTAAAAACCTCCTTTATTGCACGTGTTGAATAAATATAATTTTATATATTAAATAATAAAAAATTATATCTATAAGAACCATACTGTACGGGTTGAATAAATGTAATTTTATATACCAAATAAAAAAGTTATATATTTAAAACCACGTGTATTACACGGGTTCATGAATAAATCTAATATTGTTTACCAAAGAGTAAATTACGTTTTTGGCCCCTGTGGTATATCACTTTAACTATATTAGCCCAAAATAAGAATTTTTAACATATCTGCCCCCATGGTCTCTATAACTAATCATTTTGGCCCCATGATCTCTAGACTTGGGGGCCAAAATGGTTATTTACAGAGAGCATGGGGGCAAATATGTTAAAAATTCTTATTTTGGGCTAATATAGTAAAAGTGATATAACCACAGGGGCCAAAAACGTAATTTACTCTTTACCAAATAATAATTACACAGGTTGAATAAATATAATTTTATATACTAAATAATAAAAAAATTACATCTTTAAAAATATGCGTATTACACGGTTTGAATAAATATAATTTTCTGTACTAAATAATAAAAAATATATATCCTTAAAAAACCCGTGTATTGTACGAATTGAATAAATCTAATTTTATATATCAAATAGTAAAAGTTATATCTTAAAAAACCTCATGTATTACATGGGTAGAGTAAACGTGATTTTATATAGTGAAAATAAAATTATTTAATATATTAATACAAAATTTGGTTTTCGTGATAAAACAGATTATTTGGTTGTTGCAAAATTTGTTAACGAAGTCTCAATAATTTTAACCCTTAACTTAAAACTCTGTAAATGTACAAATGATAAATAATGTTAGTTAATTTTATTTTAAGTTTCGTAAAATCTATTTGATACCAAACTAAACAAAACGTTCAAATAGAGTAAACAAAATAATAATTATCCATAAAATATTATACTAAATAATATTTAATAGGAGTGTTATCTAACTTAAATTAAATATTTATCTTTATAATTTTCTTTTTATCCATAGACTTTATCTTGTCATATGACCGTCCTAAATATTGAATTAACATGCATTTATTTTGGTTATCCCATTAAATTTGCGACAACTTTGTTTTTGACGGTTGAATATGCACGTCAATGTTAAAAAAAATTAATAATAATAATAATTATCTATAAGAGATGACCTAATATAATGACAAGTGTCCATAAAGTGGTTTCTTTTATTATATAGTACTAGTGGTAAGACCCGTGTGCAAACACGGGTCGTTTCTTAGAAAACCATGCATAACACATATTGACAGGGAGTAAAAAGATAATTAGTGCAGACTTACAAAATTGATATAAATTAATGATCAATAGGTTTATTCAACGGCAATTCCATTATGTTGATAGCAAACCACTGTTGTCTATTAACTGTTAAAAACTTCTGTTGCTTTCCAACAGGCTTTCCTAAGAACTGTCATTCATTATCTCCAACAGAGCTTGCCAGATGGATAGATAGCAACTATCAGATGTTAGTCAACCCATGTTAAAAAGGTGAGTCAATAGAAATTACAAAGGTTAGTAAACAGATGTTAAGAGAATAATGTTATTAACAACATATGTTCTCAGGATAGGCTTAATGCAGAGCAAGTATCAGATGCTTTCAAAAAGTTGTATTGCTTTCCAACAAACATTTCCTAACAACAGTTCCTCCATTATACCCAACAGACGTTGCCAGGTTGACAGATGTTTAGTATCATCATAGATTTTGTAAACCACATTAGTAGTGGTTGTACAGACTCGTTTCTCTTTATCACAAATAAAAATTTTCAACCCCTTCCTACTTTTTACTCTAGATACAGCAACATAGAGCTGGCCATGACTAAACACTAGACTTGGAAGATATAAACTAACACGCTCCAATGATTGTCCTTGACTTTTATTTATTGTCATAGCAAAACACAGTGAAAGTGGTAATTGTCTTTGAGAAATCTTCACTGGTATTCTTTTATCAAGAGGTGTCATCTTCAGTCTTGAAATCAAAGTATGATAACCTATATTAGTCCCTGTGATAATTTTTGCTTCAATCACAACTTTTCCGAGCTTCGTGACTTGTAAACGTGTACCATTACACAATCCATTTTCCTGATCAATGTTTCTGAGTAACATCACTGGAGCACCAAGTTTCAGTACTAATTTATGGTTAGGTAAACCAGATAAACGAAGATTGTTTAACACATCAGGAGGAAACAATGCCATATTAAGCTCTGATTCTTCCTCCGATTGGCATAAACTATCTGAACTAAAATAAACCTTTTCTTCACCAGGCAGACTGTCTAACAACTCTTTATTTATTGAATCCACTACTTCATTAGTTGGAGCAATAATCGCTCTTTGTTGGAAATACGTTAAATCCCACAAAAACTTATTCATGTCCGGATATATAAATGAAATGAAAGAAGAAATAGGATTGACTTGGTCATGAATAAGTAAATCATCTGGTATTTCAATATCAATCTCACCATCATTTTCTTCACCAAGCAGACCATCACCAAGTTTTAAAATCCATTCTCCAAATTCCTTTATTTCTTTCAAATCTGCTTCCTGACAACCAACTCTTAATCTCATATTCTCAGTTAGCTTTAGTACTTGACAGTGCCGCCATATATAAGAAGAATTCAAAGAAGCATTGACTATCATTGTTATGGTACCTTTAGGGATGACCGGAAGAATTTGTCTAAAATCACCACCAAATAGAATTACCTTTCCCCCAAACGGCTTGGATTGCATGTTCGGTTGACTGGAACGTGATATGTCTCTCATTGTTCTATCAAGAGCCTCGAAACAATGCTTGTGAGTCATAGGTGCTTTATCCCAAATAATCAATGTTGCTCTTTTAACTAAATCACCTAACTCAGTATTATGCTCTATCGAACATATTGAATTCTCATTAATGTTGATTGAAATTACAAACCTTGAATGAGCAGTTCTACCACCATCCAGCAAAAGTGAAGCAATTCCACTGGATGCAACATTCAATACAACTTCACCTTTTGATCGTAATGCAGCTGAGAATGTCTTCCAAAGAAACGTCTTTCCAGTTCCACCATAACCATATACAAAAAACACACCTCCATCACCTTTTTCAATCGCTTCCATAACAATTTTATATATCCTTTCCTGTTCGGCAGTTAAACACTTTACATAACCATCATGTTCCCTTTGAAGAGCTAGTCTGTCATACGATAATTCTTTCATTATCAATCGATTGTTCGACGATGAAGCATAATTGTCCGGAACACTTGGCGTATCATCAAAATTTCTCACTGTACTTCCATTGGTAAGTAGCAACTTTTCAATTTCAGATAGACAGATATTTTCAAGTTCTTCTTGTTGAAGATCCAAATCTAAAACAAATGTTGAAAAAAGTATTAGTTTTTTTCCCAATAACAGAGCTATTGCATAATTTTAATGTAGTTGTATATAACTTTAATAAAATAATCACATTACCTGCAATACCAGTTATCTTTCGTTGCTGATACAGAATGTCTTCACATAACAGGGACTTCGTTTCCGACCAAAAAACACTAGGATGAGATATCGAATTTGACAGCAACAACATTACAAAAAAAAAGTCCTCAAGAAATCTCCGCTTGACCATGTGCTAGCTTCTTTGACAGCATTAACATATTCTTTATCATCATCCAACAGTCCCCGTGCAAAACATGCATCTTTAAATTTTTGAAAAACCTGCCCATCAACTGTTTTTATATCTTCAAAACAGGTTGGTCCCTTATTATGATTCAGTAAAATCCTTAGGTAATAACAATCACCAAGTGATGGTGGGACATAATGTATCCTCCCAATTGATCCATACGGATGCTTTCTTCGATTCCATTTGCGATTTTTAACATTCCATACATAATATCCCAGAAACTGAACATACCTCAATGTCCTGGCAAATTCATCGACTTTATAAAAATTCATCCACTCTGTGAACATTGTCATTTTCACAGTTGGATCAGTAACAATATCACACAAATTATCATGATCATTATACACAATACTCTGACCATCTTTACAATGAAAAGGTAATACTTCAATAGTTGTAGATCTATAACGTATATCATACATGAATATTCTCCAAGCAGCTTCACAAGCAGAGATATATCTACAATCAAGGTATGCTTTTATATCATCTACATCTACATTCTGTTCCGTATCATTCTTGGTGCTATTGGCTTGAAAAACAGAAGCAATGACTCTATCAGGCCCCTTATTAATATATTTAAACAAATATTTGATAGAACCTGACTGGTTGCACCATTCAACGTTAACGTGGCACTGATACTTTCTGAGCAGGAGAGCATTGTAAGGAACTACAAATCTATTATCAAGTGTCACACCATTCTTTACTACTGTATTACTTGTTTGACGACTACGATAGACAGGATATCCTTCAGAATCAACACAAGTCTCATCTACATATTTTTTGGGAAACTTTTTAGAACATTTTTGCTGAACCATACATGGATAAAGTGGGTTGTCTGTACCACATGGTCCATTGATGTGTGCAAAATGCAACATATAAATTACATCAAATGAGGCATAAAACTAACCCTTTTTTAGTACTAATGTTGGAAAAAGTGTGCTTTTGTCTTCCTTTTGTATTTTCAGGGTTAAAAGAGCTTAATTGAACAAAAGAAGCAGAAATGCAGCCAAATCCAGCAATAATACAAGAAAAGGAATAAACGTGACATGCCCGACCCCTCGACAGCATCTTCCCAAGCAAAAACAAGAAAGCAGAAGACTGAACACGCCCCGTGCTCACTGAGCACGGGGGCGTGCCCAAGTGTCTGCAGAAAAGACAAAGTTGTAGAAGCTTCTATCAGCCACCACGGGGGCGTGTCCAGCAGACACAGGGCCGTGTCAACTCTAAGATTCACAGAATCTAGGAAAATCTTGATAGTACAGATACGCTTCTGCATATGGGGTCGTGCCCAGCGGACACGGGGGCGTGGTCAGCTAATGCAGACAAACTGCATTTAATGAAGAAAGAGAAGATGGGTGGACACGGGGCCGTGCCCAATGGACACGGGGCCGTGTCCGGGCTTCTGTGCAGGCTATAAATAGGGGTGATTGGCTCATTTGCAAACCATCCCTTGGCAAACCACCTCTCTCACACTTCACCCACCCACCACCACCATCACAACCCACATCCACCACCATCATCCATCATAGAGTGTGTGAGTAGTCTCGGGATCCAAGATTGATCGTAAGAGTTCTTGACAGTCAAAGGCCATGTTTGCCTAAGTCTCTTACATCACTTGGTGAAGACAAGTGTTTAGTGTAATACTTTTTTATTTTTAATCTTTTCGCACTTTTTATTTGGTTATGTATTAATGACTTTAATAACTAGTTTCTTATGTTGAAGGTGAGTCTTCCTTATCGTTTGTCCGTGGTGTCTTGGCATTATTTTACAGTCTATATGAAATAAAAGATTTTCACCATTCATATCTCCACGGTCTATATGGAGGTATGTTGGCTACCTAGTCGGGGGTTAAAGGAACGGTTTGGTTAGAGTCTTCCATTGTTCAAGGTGTAGATCCTGCAAGGACCTGGGTCAACTTTGGTAGGACCTCCTTCAATACCCACTGGTATTGGATGGCGGGGGTCCGAACTCCTTGATCCCCTCATAGGTAAACTACTATTAATACTTTAACCCGGCTACTTCGGACTATATCCCTGCTGACTCAGACTACTTAGCCGAGGGTAACGTCACCTTCAAAAGAGGGTCCTACCACAATATGCATTAATCAGTTAATTAATTATCTTTCAATAATCCAACCCTTTAGGATTGTATCATTGCTGACTCAAACTACTGGGCTGAGGGTAACGTCACCTTCAAAAGAGGGCCTACTACAATAACTAAGATAATCTCTTAAAAAGTGCAAAAGTGCGGAAATAATCAAAGGTTACACTAAATACGAGTCAGATCCAAGTGATTCATCTTGTCTATCTGTTTTTTATTTTCAACATTTTAGTTAGTTTTATTTTTCTTGTTTAAAAACCTTTTTCTAAACTTTTGATTCGATTAGACGTTGAGGATAAACCGGTATTAAAATCTCTTATGTCCTTGGATGACCTCGGTATCTTACCAACACTATACTACGCTCACGATGGGTGCACTGGCCCATATGTGTGTTTAGTGTTAGTAAATATCGTGTTTTATAAATTTAAAACTTGGCTAAAAGTGTTAAAAAGGGCTTAAATATACATTAAAAACTATATAACACTCACACGCATCATGTTTTTCGCGCCGTTGCCGGGGACACAAGGATTTTTAGAAAGTTAGGAATCAACGGCTTAATCATTTTTTCTTATTTTTCTATTTTTTTAGGATTTTTCTTAGATTTTCAGCTTCTGCAGAACTCAGCACGGGCCATGCCCGCTGAACACGCCCCCGTGCCCAATCTTTGGTACTGGCAATCTTGATTTAAGTCAGACAGTAGCTGAACACGGGGCCATGCCCACTCAACACGCCCCGCGCCCAAGTATCAGTTACTGAAAACAGAACCTTAAGATCCCGACGGTTGGTAATTTCTGACGCAACCATGAGCGATACTGATTTTTTTTACTATCGGCCCTCTTATGGTACGTGGTGTCAAATATGTGGTGGTAATCACAAAGAATTAGAATGTTATTTTCTAAATTATAAGCCCCACTATATAGACCCATTGTTTTCCTGTAGCCTTAAGAGGGGCGAAAGTAAAAATAATCCCTATCTCTCCCTCGAATGTTCCCAATCAAATCTTCTAGGAGAAATGCTTCTTGACGAATTATTTCAAATGGAGGATTTAATTCTTAATTGGATAAAGGAACTTGAAATGGATTTCATTAATTCACCTCAAGAAGATACCCAAGAAGAATTATTAGGATCGCATTCGAATAAAAACAACTTCGTTGTTCCCGATACCACTTCTAACTCTCGTGAGGACTTGAGCGATAGTCGTCCCTGTGTCGATTGTGCCATGAAGGACTCTCCATCGACTTCGTTCGGTGCATACATAGACCTGAGTGATTCGGCATACACCTTCTTTAACGAGAGCCCGGGAAAGGGTTGGACTTGTCCACCTACATTTAGCATAGGAATCACCCTCACCGACAATCTCTTGCGTTCTCATCTAAATCTAGAGCAATTAAGGTATCTCAGGCACTTCGGGGTTGTTCCGTCCAGTAAGGAACCACCCGATCCAGATAAATTCCTTAAAAATAGACGAAACTTCATAAACAGCCTCTAGACATGGGGCCGTGTCCAGGTCAGCACGCCCCCGTGTCCACCAAAAGATTCCTTTCTGACTATTTTTCAGAATACAGACAAAATGTGTCAGGATCTTGCCTACACACGGGGCCGTGTCCAGCCGACACGGGGCCGTGTGCAGCGTGCTGTCATTTTCTATAAATGCAGCCAAGAATCCTACACATTTGGACCATTCCAGGGACAGAGATTTGGTGGGATCTTCACACATACCATCCTAGGTATTTTCTAAAAGATGGTTCTCAATAACCATCTTATCCTTTCCTCTCTTGTCCATTCCCTTCTTCTTACCTCAACACCTCCATTAGAGCTTGAGATCACCATGGTTCCAAGCTTTATTGTGATTTTTGTTAGGTTTTTGTTCAAGGAATCTTGTTAAAAATAAGTTTTACAACATTGTTTTAAGTTGTTTCTGCTCAAAAACGCTTCTTAAGTTGGGAAAATAATTTGAAACCCTAGGATTCTTTGTTCCAAAAACCTGCAGAAAGGTGAACACGGGGCCGTGCTCATTGAGCGCGGGGCCGTGTCCGAGGTTACTTTTTTTATTAAAATGAACTCTTTTCAGTTTGTTTTCGTAGAATGTTAAGCCAAAACAGTGGAACTTCGTCGGCGCATTCCAGAAACAGTCGAAGAGAACGTAGGTCCTCAATCGAAGCAACTCTCGTACGCTATGTGATGGCATTACGTGAAGCTCTAGATGAAATGACATCGGTAGAGGAGGTCCTTATAGACCGTATAAATTATCTTACGGTGGGGTTGGAAAACAGTTTTCAAGAAATCAACCTCTTGCACCAGAGGTTGAATATTCTTGTGACACCTCCCATGGAGCCAATCCTCCCTCAAGAGGATTGGAACCTAGCACTTGGAGTCAATAATCCCACCAGATGGGATGACATCCCCGTGGAACCACCTCTTGACGATTTGCAGGATGTCCTGGTGGAGGTTGCACCCCCTCAAACTGATGTAAGTGAGCCCGCCTTTCTTCTCCCAAGGGAGATAGAGGAATGGCTCGCCGACGTATGAGGGACCCATATCCGGAGGATGAAGTTCTTCGAGCCGCACCCAACCGAGAGAAGTATCTTTTCGAAAATTTTGCTAATAGAATAATCTTTAGGCTAGAACTTCTTGGTTTAGACTTCTTGTGTTTCTTTTGACCTATTTATCTAGAATTTTAATTTATTAGGATAATTATGTAACTTCCTCTATTTTGAATGAATGATGGTTTTAATTATTTGGTGTTTGGATGATGATGTAATGGATGGTGAAGGATACCAAGGGGAAACTTGCACCAACACCCCCAGCACAAAAACAGGGCCACCCGACAATTTTTCTTCATTACAGCAAGTTCAGCACGGGGCCGTGCTTATCCAACACGCCCCGTGCTCAACCATCTGCAGAAAAATGCCCAGTTCAGGTACCCGGACACGGGGCGTGCTCACTGAACACGCCCCCGTGTCCAGCCTTCTGTTGCTTTGTTTTATTTTCTGTTACTGGCGATCTGAACATGGGGCCATGCCCGGACACCACGGGGCCGTGTCCAGACGCCCAGTAACATAAATCTTTGCTTTTTCACATCTTTTTACACATTCAATCAACCTAAAAACTTATTTTTGGGACACATTGAGGACAATGTGTAATTTAAGTGTGGGGGGATGCTAAAACCTTGAATTTTGCAAGTCCTAACTACAAGCCTTACACAAAACTCTATTGGAACCGCTAAACACCCCAAATTTTTTTCAAAAAACTTTTCATTTTTTTTTTACTTGTCTTGGTTTAATTTGGGAATTACAAGTTCTAAAAAGGTTATATTTTTACAAATTTACAACCGATAGCGTCGTGATAAAAAGAACCAACATAAGAAAATTATGAAACGGCATGACAAATCTAGTTAAAATTTGATTATATAAAAACCCATTCCCACAAAAAGTGAGTTTTGAGCCTTTATTGAGCATACAAATACACATCTTTAAACTAAATGCTCATTTTTCGTTTCTTGTGTGAATAGCCGCTTGGTTCTTACGACTCTAGAACTTGCCATGACGATACATTCCCGGTCCTTGCCAACTTAAACCCGAGTAAGTAAATGATAGAGGCATTAGGACTAACCCTTTTTATTTCTACACTATTATTTTTCTTTTTTTTACCACCTACCCAAAATCCCTCTAGTTAACCCCTTTGAGCCTAAACCTTTTCATTTCTTAACCCACAAAACAAACACCCTTTTACCCACCAAAACCTTTTTTCATTTTAAACCCTTTCTTTTAGTAACAAAGCTCAGTTTTCTTGTGACTTTATTATGTTGAATTTTTTTTTTATGAAGTTAGCAATAAACAAACAAAGCTCATCAAAAGAAGGCTTGTTTGAATAAATGCTTCATTGAAATAAAAAGTTATTAAAATATAAAGTCACGAAAACCGACGCTTTTTACGCCTTTCGCCCTTTTCTACTAACCACTAACACAACCACCTACCTTTAACCCAAGCCTAACCCTTACCCCAAAAGTCCTCTTGATATTTATAAAGGTATATAGTTAAAAAGGAGGAGGATTGATTGCTTGGCAAGCTTATGGTAGAAGTAAGTTCCATGCCGCTCTCGAGTGTTTCACAAAATACATCTTCGGCCGAGTGTTGAGTGATCCCCGTGAGGTATGTGAACTTGTATATAAATGGAATTTTAAAAAGGCAAGTTATGCCCTAATAAGTAATTTATCTAATGTAATGTTTTAAATAAATCATGACGAATAGGATTGTAAATAAAATAAAAATAAAACCTAATAAAGAATCTTGCAATCCCGACACTCTATGATAAGCCCAAAACCTTCTCTTCTACCCATTCCATTTGGGTGTGTAAGCCATAAAATAAAGAGTTTTGCTTGAGGACAAGCAAAGATTCAAGTGTGGCGGTATTTGATGTGTGCAAAATGAAACATATGAATTACATCAAATGAGGCATAAAACTAACCCTTTTTTAGTACTAATGTTGGAAAAAGTGTGCTTTTGTCTTCCTTTTGTATTTTCAGGGTTAAAAGAGCTTAATTGAACAAAAGAAGCAAAAATGCAGCCAAATCCAGCAATAATACAAGAAAAGGAATAAACGTGGCATGCCCGACCCCTCGACAGCATCTTCCCAAGCAAAAACAATAAAACAGAAGACTGAACACGCCCCGTGCTCTCTGAGCACGAGGGCATGCCTAAGTGTCAGCAGAAAAGACAGAGTTATAGAAGCTTCTATCACCCACCACGGGGGCGTGTCCAGCAGACACGGGGCCGTGATCAACTCTAAAATTCGCAGAATCTAGGAAAATCTTGATAGTACAGATACGCTTCTGCACACGGGGTCGTGCCCAGCGGACACGGGGGCGTGGTCAACTAATGCAGACAAACTACATTTAATGAAGAAAGAGAAGATGGGTGGACACGGGGCCGTGCCCAATGGACACGAGGCCGTGTCCGGGCTTCTGTGCAGGCTATAAATAGGGGTGCTTGGCTCATTTGCAAACCATACCTTGGCAAACCACCTCTCTCACACTTCACCCACCCACCACCACCATCACAACCCACATCCACCACCATCATCCATCATCCATCATCCATCATAGAGTGTGTGAGTAGTCTCGGGATCCAAGATTGATCGTAAGAGTTCTTGAGAATCAAAGGCCATGTTTGCCTAAGTCTCTTACATCACTTGGTGAAGACAAGTGTTTAGTATAATACTTTTTTATTTTTAATCTTTTCGCACTTTTTATGTGGTTATGTATTAATGACTTTAATAACTAGTTTCCTATGTTGAAGGTCAGTCTTCCTTATCGTTTGTCCGTGGTGTCTTGGCATTATTTTACTGTCTATATAAAATAAAAGATTTTCACCATTCATATCTCCACGGTATATATGGAGGTATGTTGGCTACCTGGTCGGGGTTTAAGGGAACGGTTTGGTAAGAGTCTTGCCTTGTTTAGTGTATAGATCCTGCAAGGACCTGGGTCAACTTTAGTAGGACCTCCTTCAATACCCACTGGTATTGGATGGCGGGGGTCCAAACTCCTTGATCGCCTCATATGTAAACTACTATTAATAATTTAGCCTGGCTACTTAGGACTGTATCCCTGCTGACTCAGACTACTTAGCCGAAGGTAACGTCACCTTCAAAAGAAGGGCCTACCACAATATGCATTAATAACTTAATTAATTATCTTTCAATAATCCAACCCTTTAGGATTGTATCCTTGCTGACTCAAACTACTGGGTTGAGGGTAACGTCACCTTCAAAAGAGGGGCCTACTACAATAACTAAGATAATCTCTTAAAAAGTGCAAAAGTGCGGAAATAATCAAAGGTTACACTAAATACGAGTCAGATCCAAGTGATTCATCTTGTCTATCTGTTTTTTATTTTTATTTTTATTTTCAGCATTTTAGTTAGTTTTATTTTTCTTGTTTAAAAACCTTTTTCTAAACTTTTGATTCGATTAGACGTTGAGGATAAACCGGTATTAAAAGCTCTTGTGTCCTTGGACGACCTCGGTATCTTACCAACACTATACTACGCTCACGATGGGTGCACTTGCCCATATGTGTGTTTAGTGTTAGTAAATATCGTGTTTTATAAATTTAAAACTTGGCTAAAAGTGTTAAAAAGGGCTTAAATATACATTAAAAACTATATAACACTCACACGCATCACCATGAATCATATATTGCTTGACAGGCTCATATAATTGAGGATCTCTTTCTTTATCTGGTATCTCAGCACTAATAACACAATCAATATCAAATGCAGTTGGAAATTTGCTTTCAGCACCCAAGAACAAACATATGTGAGCATGTGGGAGTCCACGCTTCTGAAATTCCACTGTATACATAACTGAAATTTTTCAACAGTGAGCTGTTAGATAAATATAATTAGATGTTCAAAGTAAAAAATATAACTAAAGGGTACCTGCTTGTATATCACCAAAGAATTTATCTTTCTTGAAATCTTTTATAAGATGATCCAATTTACACTTGAATAATCTAGAGATAATATCCGGTTTGTCTTCAGCATTAAGAGCTTTATCGTGCAAACACCTGTAAATCTCAGGCCAGTTTGGATTACAAGTCACCGTTATGAATAAATCGGGATATCCAACAGACTTGCAAATTGCCATAGCATCCAAGTACTTTTGCATCATATATCTAGAACCACCAGCAAATGATGAAGGTAAAAGTATAGGTTTACCACAACCTGAGGCATTATTCTCTCCACTTTCAACAGTAGCATTCAAGTTCTTAAGACTTTGCGTTCTAAGTTTTGGTTGTTGTGTCCTTATATAATTCAACCTGGCAGATTCTATCATCGTGTATCCATCAACCAAAAACTGCTGAAATAGTTTTTTCGCATTAAGTAACAATGAAAACTGATTCTGTCTATCTTGAATTTTCTAACAAAATTATCTAATTGTAAGATTGGTTCTAAGTACCTCATTATCAATCGCAATCCCTCTATGTTTAATACCAACTCTATAACCATCTTCTGCATGTGGGAAAATAAGTGGATATTGCAAAGCAAGGTAAGACGAATGAAGCTCACTAATTCTTTGAAGACCACCAGACTTCTTTCTAACAACAATGACCCGTTTATCAAATGCTCCATCAAAATCACCAGTTATTAACGCAACAATTTCTGATGTTGTTGGCAAATTGTGAACTCTTCTATCCTTATCTCTTGTTCCAATAAGCTTCAAGCTTACATCTTGAAACTCATTTTCTTGAAAACAATCTCTTACCATTCTGAAGGACTGGACAAAAGGATTGTAAGAATCCAACATATCTTTAAGACCCTTGATGGTTGTACTATCAAGCTGATTGTTTCTTGTAGTTTTGAATTCTATCTGAGAACTGCTAGAAATATAAAATGTTAAAATTTACATTCATTTCAAATGATAATGAATGTAAATATACTGAGAAGTAAAATATATATTCATAAATGCCACAATTATCATAAAGAAATTACCTTACTGCTTTTTGACGATTTACCACTTCATTTTGTGAATCATATATGTAAAGCTGTGAGAATTTGGGTTCTTCCCCATCGTCCGGAAGTAAACTACCCATTCGATGATAATTCTGACCTTGTAGTCTAAATACATAAGGAACTTTACCTCTCTGATAACTTTTGTCAACCTTCCCACCAAGAGATGTGAAGGAAAACATCATGTTATATGCTCGAATATTATCCATGAAATTGCGAGACTGTGAGGTATGACTTTTATATAAATTACGTAGTAATGGAGGAGGTGTAAGCGGTGGTGGTAGCTCAACATCTCCATTTGAACAACAAAGAGAATAGGATGTTTTCTTACATTTTTTTATTTCCCCTAAGCATTTCATCTTCCCATAACATTGCATCACATTTAGAACACACAAAGATGGCATCTCCATGATCAATATAATCTACAGACTTAGCAAATTTATAAGTCAACATAAGTTATCTACATATTGAAAACTTAACAGGAATTTACATTCGTATCTTATACCTTTAGAAATTCCACGAATCTTCTTAACCACAGAATCTGCTAACATCTCTTTACTCATTGGTAATTCAATTTTAGATATTCCACCTATATTGAAGCTTGTAAAATAAGACACATATAACAATTCATAAAAACTAAGATTAAACAAATATTTTGTTTCCAAAAATTTAAAACATACAATTTGTAATATCTGATAATGGAGTCCTCTCAACAAAATAGGATGTTTGCTTAGTACTTCCAAAAGGAGTGTGATGTACATTCCTTGATGAGATTTTTCTTGATGAATCTTATAAGACAAAAGTATATAAAATAAATGAACAAAACTACAATTCATAATTAAATTAGAAAAAAATATCTGTAGTAAGTTTACCTTTTGCTTTTGTAGATGAGTGACACACATTACTACTAATATCTGGGGTAGCAGAAGTAGGAAGGTGATACACATTCCTTCTTTCGACATTGGTTGTTGAAGCTTGTAAAATAGAACATATGTAAGGATTCCAAAAACATAACATATACATACATATTTCTTTTAAATTTTGTTTGCAAAACTATAACACATACTACTTGAAGTATTTGAAGATGGAATCCTTTCAACAGAATCAGATGTTGATGCAAGATTACAACTTCTGTTGTTTCTCTTTTGTTGAAGAACATACTTCCTTTTTTCTCTTTCTTCAGCACAACTTTGACGTTCACTTGCTTGAAGGTCAACTTCATACTTACTTGAAATTGTGTTATCTGTATCCATAATTTAAAATACTTGAATGAAGAAGATTGTTGACCACTCGAGAAAAGAACTTCAAAAGTATTGTGAAAATTATTTGAAATTACCAAAAAATATCTGCAGTAAGTATACCTTTTACTTCTGTAGATGAATGAAACAAACTACTACTAATATTTGGAGTGGCATAACCAGGAAGAAGATACACATTCCTTCTTTCAACATTGGTGGTTGAAACTTGTAAAATAGAACATATGTAAGGATTCAAAAAACATAAAATATATATACATATTTCTTTTAAATTTTGTTTGCAAAACTATAACACATACCACTTGAAGTATTTAAAAATGGAATCCTTTCAACAGAATCAGATGTTGATGCAGGATGACAACCTCTGTTGTTTTTCTTTTGTTGAAGAACATACTTCCTTTTTTCTATTTCTTCAGCACAACTTTGACGTTGACTTGCTTTAAGGAGCACTTCATATTTACTTGAAATTATGTTATCTGTACCCATAATTTAAAATACTTGAATGAAGAAGATTGTTGACCACACAAGAAAAGAACTTTGAACGTATTGTGAAAAATTTTTGAAATACCAAAAAAAATCTGCAGTAAGTATACCTTTTAGTTCTGTAGATGGGTGAAACAAATTACTACTAATATTTGGAGTAGCATAAGCAGGAAAATGATACACATTCCTTCTTTCAACATTGGTTGTTGAAACTTGTAAAATACGAAATATGTGTAAGGATTCCCAAAACATAACATATAAATACTTATTTCTTGTAAAATTTTGTTTGCAAACCTATAAGACATACCACTTGGAGTGTTTAATAATGGAATCCTTTTAAAAGAATCGGATGTTGATGTACGATGAAACCACTGTTGTTTCGCTTTTGTTGCAGAACACGCTTCCTTTTTTTCCTTGCTTCAGCACAGACTTAACTTTGACTTGGTTGAAAGAACAGTTCATACTTACTTGAAATTCTATTATCTGTATCCATAATTTCACATATCTAAATGAAGAAGAGTGTTGAGCACTCAAGAAAAAGACTTTCAAAGTATTTTGAAAATGGTTTGAACTATTTGAAAGTGATTTGAATTATTTGAAAATGACAGCTGTATTATTAAGGGGTAAAATGTAACTTCCATATCTCAATGGCGGTAAAATGTAATTTATTATTCCAATGGCGGTTTACCTTTTTACATAGAGGCAGAAAGAAACATACTTTACCTTTTTAACGACTCTCCACATCCCCTTTACAAAATTGTTTGTTCGATCCCATAAAAAGTGCTTCAAGTTTTAATCACCGATGTCCATTTCAATATTGAATCACTCCACTTGAATACTTCTTACTTTTGATATGATCAACAACTTCGATCAAGGTATAAAAATATTTATTAAAATTTGTATATACATTAGTTCCATATGCACATGATTAACAACTGTTATGAAGACTGTTCTCAATGTATTGCATGTTTTAGATGATATATCAATTTAATTTTACAAGCTTTTTTATTTTTTATAATGTTTCCGATTTGAAGTTTTCTTTGATATGGTGTTACATTTGGATTCTTGAAAGCAATCGATAAGGTATATTTTGTTGTTTATCTTACTTGATATTAAAGAATATATTAAATGACAAATCTTTTATTTATGGACTTGCAGAAAAAAAAGTTATTGACAGTGGTACTTGATTCTACAGTTTTTAGTGGAATCTTTATTTATTGATATACTCTAGATAAATCTGTCACACCCCCAAAATACCACATGCGGAATACCCCGCGAGGCGTGTGACGTACCAGGATCTAGCCACTAATCACATTGAACTCATAACAAGATTTTAAATATAAAGCTTTCATTCATTTCAAACAAGTGCTACAAATCATAATTTATAAATCGTTATGTTCAGCGGAAGCATATTACAAAGTATAACCAAAACCCAAGTGTATGTAATCAACTAATCTCGTTTCAAGTTTCCATGTATCTCGACCCATGACCACTCCAGCATCCCAGACAGCAAGTTCCCATGTTCCACATATCTATAACCTGCGAGCATGCATACACGTGTATCAGACAACGCTGGTGAGTTCATAGTTTTACGTAAACGTTAGTTACCAAGTGTTTAATTCCGTTCATTGATTACAATGTTGATAGTACCTCGGATACAAGACGTCTCCTGATTTATGTTTTGCCCGTTCCCCAGTGCTCCTATCAAAGCACTGGCATGACTGGGTCATTAGTTCACGCCCGTCCTCTCCGGTATAGGGTGAGGGTGCCAAACCTAAGTAGCGCCACCAACTAATACCCCGCTACCTCTCCGGTAGCAAAAAGATAGGACTTAATAGTGATAGAGTGAGAATATTATCCAACATCCCAGTTTTACCCAAAAGACTTATCCCTTCCCGGGATACCCACTAACTGTCCCAACCACCGGGACGCATGCTCAAGATTAGTGAACTCACCTTAGATTGCTCGGATTGTTAAGTTACTTTACCCGTTCCGAGTTGGTCAACCAAACCCTACCGTGGTTACCAAATATGATTAGTTTCGTAAACATGTATCTAATTCACGTATTCAACAAGTCACTTGTAACAGTCATTGTCACGTAATACATAACAAGCAATCAGATCCCATGCACGTTTATAACACAAGTTCATGTTCATATTTCCAACAATGGTCACTAATCTCACACAGTTTACATCCAACACAGCAATGCACATCTCATATGCATATCACGCAACATCATTCACAGTTTGTATACATAAAAAAAGCACCGTGTGATATGTAATAGCTACTCAGTTCTCATGTTAGTTCACATTTCAGGTACACATCATACAATCATATTTAACAGTTGAACTTATTATACATCTACATACGAGTTCCTCATCTCCTACTAGTGTTGTCATCTAGCACAATTGAGATCATGTAATCAGACTCCACATTAAACACAGAATATGCTATATTAACAGTTCTGTTAATTTGTTCTCAAAATGTATCCGGCGAAAGATCACATATGGTGAAACACTCATGTGTTTCGTCGGGGTCAGTCATGGAGAAACACCCATGTGTTTCGTCGAGATGGGGTATGGCGAAACACACTAAGTTTCGTCAAGTTCTATGAGTGGCGAAACATATATGTTTCGCCGAGTTCTATGTGTGGCGAAACATTCATGTTTCGTCGCCTCCCATCAGTTGATGAAACAGATCCTCATGGTTACAGTTTCATCGGACAGTTTAATCGGACATAGACATGTAGCATTCACAGGCCCTGCATCATCACTCGCTAATCTATCATGCCAATGTTTCATCGTACAGACTTGACGGATCATAACACAAACATGAAAACATATCAATCACTGGAACCACTACACCCTATAATCATTTCACATAAACAGCATATTACCGAAACCCTAATTACGACAATCATGACCCGGTTAACAGTTAAATCAGAACACACAATTTCACTGTACATAATCACACAGATCTAGTTAACACTTATCTCACAATCATTATCTAAAATCAACCAATACATCAGTTTATCACGAATTCAGGATTTCATATATACAATCATCGCACTCATGATCATAGATATCAAAACACCAACATATAAGAATCAATACATCAAACGAGACCAAGACACTAACCGTAATACAAGATTGGTAAGATAGATCGGAAAGCTTCGAGACTCTCTACGGCCCTCACACAGAGAATGGGGAAAAGGACTCTAGGGTTTTTATGTGTACTTACGTAACAGTTTTAAAGAAGTTATATAAACAACTGGGATGTGGGTCGTGCACTAACCTGGGCCGAATCCCTCTAATGGGCGACGAAACCCCATGTTTCGTCGGGTCCTTCTTTCGCCGAGCCCACATGCTCATCTTTCGTCGAGCACCAAATTCACTATAATGAGTTTTATTTAAATGCCCCATTTATTAACTCACCAAAACTACTTAAATTAGAATCACCTTAAATTAATATACGCAATACGACGTACAACGAAATGTGAAAACAGGATTATAAAACAGATAACGCGTAAATGAAGGGTCTTGGAATCTCGGGTTATCACATCATCCCCAACTTGAAAGAAATTTTGTCCCGAAATTTAACAAGTAATCCAAAACAGCAAGTCGTTAACTTAGGATAACTGTGGATTTTCCGCGGGTACCACATCATCCCCAACTTGAAAGGGAATTTCGTCCCGAAATTCGCCAATGACAACAAAAGTTGGTCCAACCACTTGATCAATTGAGAATGTTAATGCTTTAACAGATCTTTATGTTCACACATGAACTCCGGTCCACGTCTTGAGTTTCAACGAACTCTCATGATTGTCATACGACTTATGCTAACGAACGTTGACTTCTTGGTCCATGTTTTCGATAGATTCCCTGATAAATACAACTGGTCAGATGACCTTAGACTCTGGTAAAGGTATCACAATTGTTTCATCGGACAAACACTGCCTTAAATATCATCGCGAATGCTATCCCATTTCGTCAATTAACTCGAGTTTGTGAGCCGTGTCACCGATTCGTTCCAGAGATCCGGAGGTCCCAACGCATCATAAACTAAGCTTGCCACGTTGTCTATAGCGTACCGAACCCTCCCAGGGTCCAGTGTTTCCTAAGCTTATCAGCTTTCCTGATAGTCACGCATTGCCGTCAAACAATTTCCGGTCTAAGCAATCTTCCCAAGAGTTTCGAGTACAAGTCTTGGACTTGTGATTAGGTTGTCACCCACCAAAATCCCATGATGAGATCATCTTTACTATCCATACAATACCTCAAACAGAGTTATCTGAATACTACGGTGTTCTTCCAATTTTGCTAATGTCAATCACACACACGCTCGCAGCATGTCTTCGAGTGTCAGGATGGTTCATTTACTCTGACCGTCTGTCCTACGGTGATAAGCAATAAATTAGGTATAGATTAAAATCAAAGGTAATAGGAGTTGGCACCTCATGCCTAAAAGTCGCCTCTCTCAGAGGAACATTCACAGTTGTGAAGACTCGTCAGTTTCCTTGGTTGCAACAGTAGCATTCAAGTTCTTAAGACTTTGCGTTCTAAGTTTAGGTTGCTGTGTCCTTATATAATTCAACCTGGCAGATTCTATCATCGTGTATCCATCAACCAAAAACTGCTGAAATAGTTTTTTCGCATTAAGTAACAATGAAAACTGATTATGTCTATCTTGAATTTTCTAACAAAATTATCTAATTGTAAGATTGGTTCTAAGTACCTCATTATCAATCACAATCCCTCTATGTTTAATACCAACTCTATAACCATCTTCTGCATGTGGGAAAATAAGTGGATATTGCAAAGCAAGGTAAGAGGGATGAAGCTCACTATTTCTTTGAAGACCACCAGACTTCTTTCTAACAACAATGTCCCGTTTATCAAATGCTCCATCAAAATCACCAGTTATTAACGCAGCAATATCTGATGTTGTTGGCAAATTGTGAACTCTTCTATCCTTATCTCTTGTTCCAATAAGCTTCAAGCTTACATCTTGAAACTCATTTTCTTGAAAACAATCTCTTACCATTCTGAAGGACTGGACAAGAGGATTGTAAGAATCCAACATATCTTTAAGACCCTTGATGGTTGTACTATCAAGCTGATTGTTTCTTGTAGTTTTGAATTCTATCTGAGAACTGCTAGAAATATAAAATGTTAAAATTTACATTCATTTCAAATGATAATGAATGTAAATATACTGAGAAGCAAAATATATATTCATAAATGCCACAATTATCATAAAGAAATTACCTTACTGCTTTTTGACGATTTACCACTTCATTTTGTGAATCATATATGTAAAGCTGTGAGAATTTGGGTTCTTCCCCATCGTCCGGAAGTAAACTACCCATTCGATGATAATTCTGACCTTGTAGTCTAAATACATAAGGACCTTTACCTCTCTGATAACTTTTGTCAACCTTCCCACCAAGAGATGTGAAGGAAAACATCATGTTATATGCTCGAATATTATCCATGAAATTGCGAGACTGTGAGGTATGACTTTTATATAAATTATGTAGTAATGGAAGAGGTGTAAGAGGTGGTGGTAGCTCAACATCTCCATTTGAACAACAAAGAGAATAGGATGTTTTCTTACGTTTTTTATTTCCCCTAAGCATTTCATCTTCCCATAACATTGCATCACATTTAGAACACACAAAGATGGCATCTCCATGATCAATATAATCTACAGACTTAGCAAATTTATAAGTCAACATAAGTTATCTACATATTGAAAACTTAACAGGAATTTACATTCGTATCTTATACCTTTAGAAATTCCACGAATCTTCTTAACCACATAATCTGCTAACATCTCTTTACTCATTGGTAATTCAATTTTAGATATTCCACCTATATTGAAGCTTGTAAAATAAGACACATATAACAATTCATAAAAACTAAGACTAAACAAATATTTTGTTTCCAAAAATTTAAAACATACAATTTGTAATATCTGATAATGGAGTCCTCTCAACAAAATAGGATGTTTGCTTAGTACTTCCAAAAGGAGTGTGATGTACATTCCTTGATGAGATTTTTCTTGATGAATCTTGTAAGACAAAAGTATATAAAATAAATGAACAAAACTACAATTCATAATTAAATTAGAAAAAATATCTGCAGTAAGTTTACCTTTTTCTTTTGTAGATGAGTGACACACATTACTACTAATATCTGGGGTAGCAGAAGTAGGAAGGTGATACACATTCCTTCTTTCGACATTGGTTGTTGAAGCTTGTAAAATAGAACATATGTAAGGATTCCAAAAACATAACATATACATACATATTTCTTTTAAATTTTGTTTGCAAAACTATAACACATACCACTTGAAGTATTTGAAGATGGAATCCTTTCAACAGAATCAGATGTTGATGCAAGATTACAACCTCTGTTGTTTCTCTTTTGTTGAAGAACATACTTCCTTTTTTCTCTTTCTTCAGCACAACTTTGACGTTCACTTGCTTGAAGGTCAACTTCATACTTACTTGAAATTGTGTTATCTGTATCCATAATTTAAAATACTTGAATGAAGAAGATTGTTGACCACTCGAGAAAAGAACTTCAAAAGTATTGTGAAAATTATTTGAAATTACCAAAAAATATCTGCAGTAAGTATACCTTTTACTTCTGTAGATGAATGAAACAAACTACTACTAATATTTGGAGTGGCATAACCAGGAAGATGATACACATTCCTTCTTTCAACATTGGTGGTTGAAACTTGTAAAATAGAACATATGTAAGGATTCCAAAAACATAAAATATATATACATATTTCTTTTAAATTTTGTTTGCAAAACTATAACACATACCACTTGAAGTATTTAAAAATGGAATCCTTTCAATAGAATCAGATGTTGATGCAGGATGACAACCTCTGTAGTTTTTCTTTTGTTGAAGAACATACTTCCTTTTTTCTATTTCTTCAGCACAACTTTGACGTTGACTTGCTTGAAGGAGCACTTCATATTTACTTGAAATTATGTTATCTGTACCCATAATTTAAAATACTTGAATGAAGAAGATTGTTGACCACACAAGAAAAGAACTTTGAACGTATTGTGAAAAAATTTTGAAATTACCAAAAAAAATCTGCAGTAAGTATACCTTTTAGTTCTGTAGATGGGTGAAACAAATTACTACTAATATTTGGAGTAGCATAAGCAGGAAAATGATTCACATTCCTTCTTTCAACATTGGTTGTTGAAACTTGTAAAATACGAAATATGTGTAAGGATTCCCAAAACATAACATATAAATACGTATTTCTTGTAAAATTTTGTTTGCAAACCTATAAGACATACCACTTGGAGTGTTTAATAATGGAATCCTTTTAAAAGAATCGGATGTTGATGTACAATGAAACCACTGTTGTTTCGCTTTTGTTGCAGAACACGCTTCCTTTTTTTCCTTGCTTCAACACATACTTAACTTTGACTTGGTTGAAAGAACAGTTCATACTTACTTGAAATTCTATTATCTGTATCCATAATTTCACATATCTGAATGAAGAAGAGTGTTGAGCACTCAAGAAAAAGACTTTCAAAGTATTTTGAAAATGGTTTGAACTATTTGAAAGTGATTTGAATTATTTGAAAATGACAGCTGTATTATTAAGGGGTAAAATGTAACTTCCATATCTCAATGGCGGTAAAATGTAATTTATTATTCCAATGGCGGTTTACCTTTTTACATAGAGGCAGAAAGAAACATACTTTACCTTTTTAACGACTCTCCACATCCCCTTTACAAAATTGTTTGTTCGATCTCATAAAAAATGCTTCAAGTTTTAATCACCGATGTCCATTTCAATTTGAATCACTCCACTTGAATACTTCTTACTTTTGATATCATCAACAACTTCGATCAAGGTATAAAAATATTTATTAAAATTTGTATATACATTAGTTCCATATGCACATGATTAACAACTGTTATGAAGACTGTTCTCAATGTATTGCATGTTTTAGATGATATATCAATTTAATTTTACAAGCTTTTTTATTTTTTATAATGTTTCCGATTTGAAGTTTTCTTTGATATGGTGTTACATTTGGATTCTTGAAAGCAATCGATAAGGTATATTTTGTTGTTTATCTTACTTGATATTAAAGAATATATTAAATGACAAATCTTTTATTTATGGACTTGCAGAAAAAAAGTTATTGACAGTGGTACTCGATTCTACAGTTTTTAGAGGAATCTTTATTTATTGATATACTCTAGATAAATCTGTCACACACCCAAAATACCACATGCGGAATCCCCCGCGAGGCGTGTGACATACCAGGATCTAGCCACTAATCACATTGAACTCATAACAAGATTTTAAATATAAAGCTTTCATTCATTTCAAAAAAGTGCTACAAATCATAATTTATAACTCGTTATGTTCAGCGGAAGCATATTACAAAGTATAACCAAAACCCAAGTGTATGTAATTAACTAATCTCGTTTCAAGTTTCCATGTATCTCGACCCATGACCACTCCAGCATCCCAGACAGCAAGTTCCCATGTTCCACATATCTATAACCAGCGAGCATGCATACACGTGTATCAGACAACGCTGGTGAGTTCATAGTTTTACGTAAACGTTAGTTACCAAGTGATTAATTCCGTTCATTGATTACAATGTTGATAGTACCTCGGATACAAGACGTCTCCTGATTTATGTTTTGCCCGTTCCCCAGTGCTCCTATCAAAGCACTGGGCATGACTGGGTCATTAGTTCACGCCCGTCCTCTCCGGTACGGAGTGAGGGTGCCAAACCTAAGTAGCGCTACCAACTAACACCCCGCTACCTCTTCGGTAGCAAAAAGATAGGACTTAAGAGTGATAGAGTGAGAATATTATCCAACATCCCAGTTTTACCCAAAAGACTTATCCTTTCCTGGGATACCCACTAACTGTCCCAACCACCGGGACGCATGCTCAAGAATAGTGAACTCACCTTAGATTGCTCGGATTGTTAAGTTACTTTACCCGTTCCAAGTTGGTCAACCAAACCCTACCGTGGTTACCAATTATGATTAGTTTCGTAAACATGTATCTAATTCACGTATTCAACAAGTCACTTGTACAAGTCATTGTCACGTAATACATAACAAGCAATCAGATCCCATGCACGTTTATAACATAAGTTCATATTCATATTTCCAACAATGGTCACTAATCTCACACAGTTTACATCCAACACAGCAATGCACATCTCATATGCATATCACGCAACATCATTCACAGTTTGTATACATCGAAAAAAAAGCACCGTGTGATATGTAATAGCTACTCAGTTCTCATGTTAGTTCACATTTCAGGTACACATCATACAATCATATTTAACAGTTGAACTTATTATACATCTACATACGAGTTCCTCATCTCCTACTAGTGTTGTCATCTAGCACAATTGAGATCATGTAATCAGACTCCGCATTAAACACAGAATATGCTATATTAACAGTTCTGTTAATTTGTTCTCAACATGTATCCGGCGAAAGATCACATATGGTGAAACACTCATGTGTTTCATCGGGGTCAGTCATGGCGAAACACCCTTGTGTTTTGTCGAGATGGGGTATGGCGAAACACACTAAGTTTCGTCAAGTTCTATGAGTGGCGAAACATATATGTTTCGCCGAGTTCTATGTGTGGCGAAACATTCATGTTTCGTCGCCTCCCATCAGTTGATGAAACAGATCCTCATGGTTACAGTTTCATCGGACAGTTTCATCGGACATAAACATGTAGCATTCACAGGCCCTGCATCAACACTCGCTAATCTATCATGCCAATGTTTCATCGTACAGACTTGACGGATCATAACACAAACATGAAAACATATCAATCACTGGAACCACTACACCCTATAATCATTTCACATAAACAGGATATTACCGAAACCCTAATTACGACAATCATGACCCGGTTAACAGTTAAATCAGAACACACAATTTCACTGTACATAATCACACAGATCTAGTTAACACTTATCTCACAATCATCATCTAAAATCAACCAATACATCAGTTTATCACGAATTCAGGATTTCATATATACAATCATCGCACTCATGATCATAGATATCAAAACACCAACATATAAGAATCAATACATCAAACGATACCAAGACACTAACCGTAATACAAGATTGGTAAGATAGATCGGAAAGCTTCGAGACTCTCTACGGCCGTCACACAGAGAATGGGGAAAAGGACTCTAGGGTTTTTATGTGTACTTACGTAACAGTTTTCAAGAAGTTATATAAACAACTGGGATGTGGGTCGTGCCCTAACCTGGGCCGAATCCCTCTAATGGGCGACGAAACCCCATGTTTCGTCGGGTCCTTCTTTCGCCGAGCCCACATGCTCATCTTTCGTCGAGCACCAAATTCACTATAATGAGTTTTATTTAAATGCCCCATTTATTAACTCACCAAAACTACTTAAATTAGAATCACTTTAAAATAATATACGCAATACGACGTACAACGAAATGTGAATACAGGATTATAAAACAGATAACGCGTAAATGAAGGGTCTTGGAATCTCGGGTTATCACATCATCCCCAACTTGAAAGAAATTTTGTCCTGAAATTTAACAAGTAATCCAAAATAGCAAGTCGTTAACTCAGGATGACTGTGGATTTTCCGCGGGTACCACATCATCCCCAACATGAAAGGGAATTTCGTCCCGAAATTCGCCAATGACAACAAAAGTTGGTCCAACCACTTGATCAATTGAGAATGTTAATGCTTTAACAGATCTTTACGTTCACACATGAACTCCGGTCCACGTCTTGAGTTTCAACGAACTCTCATGATTGTCATACGACTTATGCTAACGAACCTTGACTTCTTGGTCCATGTTTTCGATAGATTCCCTGATAAATACAACTGGTCAGATGACCTTAGACTCTGGTAAAGGTATCACAATTGTTTCATCGGACCAACACTGCCTTAAATATCATCGCGAACGCTATCCCATTTCGTCAATTAACTCGAGTTTGTGAGCCGTGTCACCGATTCGTTCCAGAGATCCGGAGGTCCCAACGCATCATAAACTAAGCTTGCCACGTTGTCTATAGCGTACCGCACCCTCCCAGAGTCCAGTGTTTCCTAAGCTTATCAGCTTTCCTGACAGTCACGCGTTGCCGTCAAACAATTTCCGGTCTAAGCAATCTTCCCAAGAGTTTCGAGTACAAGTCTTGGACCTGTGATTAGGTTGTCACCCACCAAAATCCCATGATGAGATCATCGTTACTATCCATACAATACCTCAAACAGAGTTATCTGAATACTACGGTGTTCTTCCAATTTTGCTAATGTCAATCACACACACGCTCGCAGCATGTCTTCGAGTGTCAGGATGGTTCGTTTACTCTGACTGTCTGTCCTACGGTGATAAGCAATAAATTAGGTATAGATTAAAATCAAAGGTAATAGGAGTTGGCACCTCATGCCTAAAATCCGCCTCTCTCAGAGGAACATTCACAGTTTTGAAGACTCGTCAGTTTCCTTGGTTGCAAGAAAGTGTGCTGGTAACGTGAGACAATCAACGATCACCTAGGTGATATTGTTTTCGTTCTGAGTTGTAAGTAGACTAGTGACAGAATCCATGGCAATCTGTTCTCATTTCCATATGGGTGTTTCTGGTTGCTGATACTCCACCTTGACTTTCCCACAAGTCAAACATCATTCACATACGTAGCTAGGCGGGCCTTCATGCCCGATCACCAGTACAAGATCCTATAGGTCCTAATATCTCTTATCAAAACCCAGACGACTAGAATATCGGGGTCGGTGTGCTTTGTTCGACACGAGTTCCCTACAGATGCCGTATAATAAGATCCACATTCGTTCCAGGAGGTAGCGCATATCGTCCGACCTGCTAAAGGTTGCTTCTCCATGCCCCGCATGGGTTCACTTGAAACTTCTCTTCCTTCAGTTTTCCAGTTTGAACTGTGCGAGTCTGATTGGGTAGGTTAGAGTCGATAGTGAGTTGTTAAGTTCGTGCGCATTCAAGATTCGCAGTCGTAATCATCCAAGAGTTCCATCCAGCGGCGCCATTAGTTGATTTAGCTCTTTCGAAACAAAGGTACACGGGAGGCCCTTGTGATCGGTCTAGATAGCACATTTGGTACCATCCAAGTAATGCCTCCAACTTAAATCCGAAGATTAGGATTTCCATCGCAGGTTGTGTATCGTGCAGTTCTTCTTGTAAGTCTATTACGTAAGCCATCGCTTTCTCATGTTGCATCGATGTGTAACTGGGACTTTGATTCGAACCATCAAAGTATACCACTAGATCACCCGAACCTTAGGGTAGAGACGATGCTCAGTGCATTGCAGGGTTGGGATTCGAAGGCTGAAAAGTCGTCTTCCTGTTTTGTCTTCCACGAACACAGCACCCTGCTGTGCTAAAGAGATTTAAACTGCTCGATCTTCGAAAACCCTGTGATGAATCTGCGATAGTATCTAGCGAAACCAAGGAATTGCTGTATCCTCGAAGGGATCTTTGGTGTCGATCAGTTTCTAACAAAATGGATCTTAGCAAGATCCACGTGTGTTCCCACTTCGTTGGTTACATGCTCAAAACGTATCTCTCGAAACCAGATGTTACATTTAACAAGACTTCACACGGAATGGCTCCTCCCTCGGGAGCTCTAAAATAAGATACAAATGCCGTCCATGAAATTTCTTTCTCCTGGAAATGATTCAACACGTCATCAATAAGCACAGTCGTTTCACGTGATCCATCCAGCTACTAGTGTGTTGATTAACCCAACGGTCATGGAATACAAAGTCGCAATGGCCGCATTGCGTTTGATATGCTGTTGTAGGAACATTCTCCCCTTGAACTTCCATCTGGTGATAGCTCACTCGTTAGTCAGTCCTCGAATGGGGCTTGACCCTCGCAGCTGGTCGACAGGTTGTCAATGTCACACCCCGAAATTATCAGAGCATTGGCGTGACTGGACTGGTATCTTCATTGCACAGCGGAAGCAAATAAGCTAAGACTTCTAGAAAACATGAACGCCGCTAAGTACCCGACTCCTCATGGTTCTCCTATTCCAACCGTGCCATAACTTTGAAAAGTAACCTGAGAAAGAAACATGCGAAAAATCAACATAAAGTTGAGCGAGTTCATAGTTTGTTTGTAGAAGATTTGAAATAAATCTTTTGAATAACCGGTTTGTGAAATAATATTGAGAAAAAGAATTTAGAAATCATTTTCTTTCCAAGTTATATGGAAACTTTGTATTTGTAATGCATTATGTTCGTAAAACCATGTATTTGTAAACTCTCGTATTTGTAATGTTCATATAACCGTCAATGCCCACCCAGACTTTGACTCCATGCCCGCATAATCCTATGCTTTGAACTTGTATAAAACTTGGTATGTAATTTGTAAAACCCCGGTATGATTGCAAACAAGGAAAAGATCACCAATGGTTTGCAAGGCCACTGATATGTGTGACGGTGTAGGAAGACTCAAACCTAGCAAAGTTGTACCAGGCTCCCGGCTGGAAGACATAGTCACCACTATGGGCCGCCCCGGTCTCATGGGTGTGGGCTCACTACACCCAAATAGATCTATCACTCATGCCCCTCGGTCCTGATATGAGGATTAATGGTCCCAAGTATCCGCCTACCCTATCACATGATCTACGGTTCTTTCCTAGGCTAATCATACCAATAGTATTGTAAGTATTCCTTTTTGTAACAAGTATTTCACCCCAGTCTCTCAGACTGAATTACCCAGCTAGTCTCTCAGACTAACTCCCCAGTCACTCAGACCAACTCCCCAGTCTCTCAGACTGAATTACCCAGCGAGTCTCTCAGACTAACTCCCCAGTCTCTCAGACCAACTCCCCAGTCTCTCAGACCAACTCCCCAGTCTCTCAGACTGAATTACCCAGCTAGTCTCTCAGACTAACTCCCCAGTCTCTCAGACCAACTCCCCAGTCTCTCAGACTGAATTACCCAGCTAGTCTCTCAGACTAACTCCCCAGTGTCTCAGACCAACTCCCCAGTCTCTCAGACTAAATTACCCAGCTAGTCTCTCAGACTAACTCCCCAGTCTCTCAGACCAACCCAGTCCCAGTATTATCACCAGACGATCCCATCCCTAGTCATGAAAATCATTCACATTTCGATAATACGCATTTGTTTTGTAAAAACCGGTATATTTAGTATGATCCATTCATAAACCATTTGAGTTCCTTGAAATCCATTCGTAATATGATTTAGAAATATGAGTTTTTGTTCGTTCAAAAACTTCGTATGTTCTTGTAATACGTGCTTTGTCTAAAATAAGCAGTCTTCATTAGTCGAAAACTTTGTGTGTTTCTGCAAAACGTGCATGTCTTTCCACCCCGAAAACATTTATAAAAATGTAAAACCGTAAAAAGGTGGGGTTATGAACTCACCAGAATATTCATGTGCAAAGCTAGCTAAATACGACTTCGTGATGTCGTTTCCAAGACGAGACTCGCTAGCGTGCATTCTACAATATTCCTAACACGGAATATCTTATAAGTTTCAAATTAATGCGGTAACTAATCTACATGTTACCGAGCTCTACTGAATCGTTGACTGAACGATTTGACGGTAAATTGTTAACTTAAAAGAAGCGAAGAAGTTATTCTTGTTAGCTTGTTTTGAGAAGTCGTATGTTGATATAGAGTACGCCGTTTAGGCGTTTAAAATAAATATAAAAAGGTTATATTTATCTTATACAAGAACACGAGTTGTTGTGTTTGAAAATAAATATGGCTATATTTATTTTATAAAAGAATTCGACTTGTTTGTGTCGGAAATAAATATATAGCTATATTTATTTATAAAAAGATTCGTTTTGTATGATATTTAAAATAAATATATAAGCTATATTCATTTTTATAAAACGAATTCGTGTCGTTTAATTGTTGAAATAAATATACAATCTATATTTTTTTTTTGTAAAAGGATTTGTGTTATTTGATAATTAAAATAAATATATATACTATATTTATTTTAATAAAAGAATCGTCGTGTTGTTTGACGTTTGAAGTAAACTACATTTACTTTCATAAAAGAATTCGTCGAATTTTCGAAGTTTAAATCAAATATAATATCCATATTTATTGTTGTGAATACTTTTCCGAATCGCCGTTTCCGTATATTGTAAAGTGTCGTCGAACGTAATTATATGTTTGTGTGTGTTTTTCTAAAAGATCATTTGAATCCGACAGTTTATAATAAAACGTCTTTTGTGTTTATGGATTTTCTCAAAAAACGGGCAGAGTTTCCTCTGTTTTTGGACGCCCCGACAACACAAGTTGTCGTTATTTTAACAAAATTCAATCAAGATTCAATAGTCAATATAAATAATTTTGTTTAAATATATCAAACCTAAAATATAATCAACCGGTTCGAGCTCGTATCTCACGTATGTATAAAAACTATAGAAATAACCATATGAATGCGCCATTAAAATTTTTACCAAATCCTCTTGTCGAGAAGCTTAGTTGACCGAGTCAACTCGTTAACCGAAACCGAGACCCGTTGACCGAACCGAACCGAGGGTCCGAACCATATTTGAATCTTGAACCGTGACACCCGAGTCTGACCCGAACCAGATGTTGACCAGCATTTGACTGCTTGGGACCCGGAGTTGACCGAACTACTTCATAATCTGACCCGGACCCGTACCGGGACTTCTGCCCTTTGACCAAGTTTGACCGAAACCTGAACCAAACTCATACCCGAAACAAGATCCCCAGCCGACAGCACCACCCCTAAATATCGCCTGCCACATCCGTCACAGCTTCATCTTCAACCTTTAGCAACACATCTCCATCATCAACATGAATCGAGCTTCGATTTTTAGAGAAAAAGAAAACAAAACAAAAGAAAACGGAGAGGGGGAAGGTTTTACCGGAGAGGAATCAGGGTCCGTCGCTGCCGCCGTTTACTGCCGCCACCACCACTACCGCCGCCGCCAGCAGCGGCGCCGCTACCCCTCCGCCATATCTCTCTCTCTCGTCGCCTACCTCTTTCTCTCTCTGTTCTGTCTTTCGTCATCGTCTGGTACCACCCACCACAGCGCCGCCGCCTGTGGTGGTGGGGTTATCGTAGTTCAAGTCCGCCACCACCGAAAATGGTGGTGGCCGGCCGGTAATAGAGGGGGGGCTGTTACGAGGGTGTTTGGCTGGGCTTTTTGTCACAAGTAGAGGAATTAAGCCTCTACGTTTGTTTAATGTAATCTCGAGAGAGAGATGAGAGGGATCGAGAGGTGTGTGTATATGTTGGGGGTTTTGAGGAGATGAAGAATATGTGTCTGCATCTTTTCTGAGTGTTGGGTCTGCTCAAAGAAATCAAGGGGTAGCCCCCCTTTTATAGTTGTTTATGAAATCCTTTGCAAATATTGTAGGGATTTTGTGAAATCTTGAAAGGATTTTATAAAGATTTTACAGGGATTTTGGAAGATTTTATAGAGATTTTCTTATAGATTTTGTAGAGATCTTTAAGATCTTGACAAGATTTAATATATTAGGTGTAGGTTTAGGCTTGTGGGTTTTGGGCTTCGGCCCAGGGCCCACAAGCCCTTCTCATGTGTAAGTGGCCCATAATTCCGTCGTAAAAATAATATATCAGAGTTAAAAACGTGTTAAAATAATGTCGGTGTCCGTCGTAGTCGCGTTCACGCGTTGATAACGGTAATAATCGCGAAAAATTACATCGTTGTCGTCTTTAATCCGTTTTTCGAGCCGGTTTCAACTACGATTGCTAAAATTCAATTATGAAGCTAGAATATATCGTAAAAATTTAATATTTGTCGGCGTTGTCAGTATTTTGTACAGTATCAATTCGTTGTCGCGTAATATTCAGCAGATTTCTCGTAAATCACCATACGCGTACTGTAAAGTCGGATAAACATTCCTCGGCACTCCAAAGGCCTAATTAAGTCAATCTTCATCTTAATCACTATTTATTATCATGTTAATTGCCTGTTAATCATGTAATTAAGAGCCGTAAATCACAGTCAATACATGGTCGAGGCAAACGGTTCTTGACTACCACCTTGCTGAGTTCTCGATAATCAATACACATACGAAAAGGCGTATCTTCACAGACATAACTGGGGCTCCCCAAAGTGAAAACTAGGTCCTACAAACTCCTGTCCAATAGTTCCTGTGGTTGATTAGACAATTCTTGCCACCCTCTTGGTGCAAGATGGTAAGAGTAGAAGTATTCAGAGCTGCCTCTGGCGTGAGATCCATAGGGATTCCGACTAACAGTTGTGGAAGTAAACCTGGAAGTTCCTCAAATAGCACACTGAGAGGAGTCACGAACAATTGGTGGATTCCCGATCCTATTCTCCTTAGCCTTATCGTCAGAAACAGTTGCTAACATAGCGAGGAAATCCCTCCGTAGACACTTCTGGACTTTCATTGCAGAATTGATGCTAACTTTTTCACAACTCTGATCCTTTGGACAGATGACGATTCTCCACTAGGGAAAGGATACACAATATTTTTCCCTCACAAGGTGTGTCCGCGTGATGTCTGGATAACCAGTCCACACTAACCACTGCGTCGAAACTGTCAAGGGTAGCAAAAGGAAGGTCGATGTCAAGAACTTGTCCCACAAGGTCGAGTTTGCATCCCAATGAACATAGAAGGTTTCCATTGACTTGCCATTAGTCGGTTCCACAACAGGGTTGGTTTCAAGAAGCATCAGGGTCAAACAGAACAGAGTTGAGACGATTTGTTACCCAAGAACGTACAAGCTACTAGGTCGCTATTACACCTGGCGTTGCCTACGCCAATCCTAAATGCTCTTCCATGAGAATCATTTCCCGTGTTGTTGTTTTGGTTACGAGGATTCCCAATACCGTCATTGTTCCCTTGGTTGTTGACATCTTGACTTAGTAACAGTCAATCTTTGTCGAAGTCACCTTCGTTTCCACACTGTAAGCCGCGAGTACAAGTACCTTTATATTGCCGTGACTGTTGACTCTAATGTCGTTGCTTGCAACGGAGCCCTACGATCTTTCACCGACAAGGTCCATCGTTTCATATTCCGTGTTACGTACTAAAGCTCTACCCACCGCGTGGGAAGGTACACATTCCACTCAATAGTCAATTGTCATCGTTCATGCCCCGATTGATTTGTTGGAGTTAACTCTCATAAATCGCTGGTCAGGGTTAAAGAATTCGATTGACGTCAGTTTGTTGGTGTTCGCTGCCGGTAATCAGGGTCGTCCTAATACTGAGTTTGGTGAGATACTACGCTCATCCCCTTGTCCATCGATCCAGCAAGTTGACTGAGTAATACACAATATGTTTCTAGAGTGTTGCAGAAGTGATCACACTTCGGGAGTTACGACGTCAATACATTGAGTTCCAGCAAACAAAGAGAAGTGTGGGGGTTATAGACCAATCATTGATGTTGCAACATCCCTCACACGGACGTTCGTACAGGCACCTAACATTCTACACAGTTCGCTAGGCGTTCAGATGGGTGTTCAGGTAATATTTGGTAACATCGAGATTCGTAAGAATTCAAAGAGGAGTGAAAAGATCACGTCCGAGTAAGAGACAACTACTGCTATGACTCTTATAGACTGTTGTGTTTCACATCGATCAAATAACGGAACGGAACCCCTTTTTCACTTGATAAGCTTTACTGGGACTCCCATGCACCCCACATTATTATTATGTGTGCACCCACAATAATTTTGTGATTTGCATGCTCATCTCAGCTCCTCCTAACTCATGTCAAATGGTTCCTCAAACTCAAATGCCACACAGAGGTTATCGAAACGATAGATCACAAGAATCTAAAGACTACGACATGCTATCAACACATTACAATGTAAGCAAGCAATTCATGTAATCATGCTATAGTGACGAGTGTGTGTTTGTACGCTACATCATAAACAAATGTACACTACTCATATAATGTATACCACAGATGAAAAGACGAACCCTGCAATCTGGAGCTGAGTGTCATGGTCGTATCCTCATGTTCAAAACTGTTCGGTTATAGTCTGGTTTTATTAAAATGTTTTTAAAACCAAGTTCACTATAACCAGTGGCTCTTATACCAAACTGTCACACCCCCAAAATACCACATGCGGAATCCCCCGCGAGGCGTGTGACGTACCAGGATCTAGCCACTAATCACATTGAACTCATAACAAGATTTTAAATATAAAGCTTTCATTCATTTCAAACAAGTGTTACAAATCATAATTTATAACTCGTTATGTTCAGCGGAAGCATATTACAAAGTATAACCAAAACCCAAGTGTATGTAATCAACTAATCTCATTTCAAGTTTCCATGTATCTCGACCCATGACCACTCCAGCATCCCAGACAGCAAGTTCCCATGTTCCACATATCTATAACCTGCGAGCATGCATACACGTGTATCAACAACGCTGGTGAGTTCATAGTTTTATGAAAACGTTAGTTACCAAGTGTTTAATTCCGTTCATTGATTACAATGTTGATAATACCTCGGATACAAGACGGCTCCTGATTTATGTTTTGCCCGTTCCCCAGTGCTCCTATCAAAGCACTAGGCATGACTGGGTCATTAGTTCACACTCGTCCTCTCTGGTACGGGGTGAGGGTGCCAAAACTAAGTAGCGCTACCAACTAATACCCCGCTACCTCTCTGGTAGCAAAAAGATGGGACTTAAGAGTGATAGATTGAGAATATTATCCAACATCCCAGTTTTACCCAAAAGACATATCCATCCCCGGGATACCCACTGACTATCCCAACCACCGGGACGCATGCTCAAGAGTAGTGAACTCACCTTAGATTGCTCGGATTGTTAAGTTACTTTACCCGTTCCAAGTTGGTCAACCAAACCCTACCGTGGTTACCAAATATGATTAGTTTCGTAAACATGTATCTAATTCACGTATTCAACAAGTCACTTGTAACAGTCATTGTCACGTAATACATAACAAGCAATCAGATCCCATGCATGTTTATAACACAAGTTCATGTTCATATTTCCAACAATGGTCACTAATCTCACACAGTTTGCATCCAACACAGCAATGCACATCTCATATGCATATCACGCAACATCATTCACAGTTTGTATACATCGAAAAAAAAGCACCGTGTGATATGTAATAGCTACTCAGTTCTCATGTTAGTTCACATTTCAGGTACACATCATACAATCATATTTAACAGTTGAACTTATTATTTATCTACATACGAGTTCCTCATCTCCTACTAGTGTTGTCATCTAGCACAATTGAGATCATGTAATCAGAATCCACATTAAACACAGAATATGCTATATTAACAGTTCTGTTAATTTGTTCTCAACAGGTATCTGGTGAAAGATCACATATAGCAAAACACTCATGTGTTTCGTCGGGGTCAGTCATGGCGAAACACCCATGTGTTTCGTCGAGATGGGGTATGGCGAAACACACTAAGTTTCGTCGAGTTCTATGAGTGGCGAAACATATATGTTTCGCCAAGTTCTATGTGTGGCGAAACATTCATGTTTCGTCGCCTCCCATCAGTTGATGAAACAGATCCTCATGGTTACAGTTTCATCGGACATAAACATGTAGCATTCATAGGCCCTGCATCATCACTCGCTAATCTATCATGCCAATGTTTCATCGTACAGACTTGACGGATCATAACACAAACATGAAAACATATCAATCACTGGAACCATTACACCCTATAATCGTTTCACATCAACAACATATTACCGAAACCCTAATTATGACAATCGTGACCCGGTTAACAGTTAAATCAGAACACACAATGTCACTGTACATAATCACACAGATCTAGTTAACACTTATCTCACAATCATCATCTAAAATCAACCAATACACCAGTTTATCACGAATTCTGGATTTCATATATACAATCATCGCACTCATGATCATAGAAATCAAAACACCAACATATAAGAATCAATACATCAAACGAGACCAAGACACTAACCATAATACAAGATTGGTAAGATAGATCGGAAAGCTTCGAGACCCTCTACAGCCGTCATAGAGAGAATGGGGAAAAGGAATCTAGGATTTTTATGTGTTCTTACGTAACAATTTTAAAGAAGTTATATAAACAACTGGGATGTGGGCCGCGCACTAACCTGGGCTGAAGCCCTCTAATAGGCGACGAAACCCCATGTTTCGTCGGGTCCTTCTTTCGCCGAGCCCACATGCTCATCTTTCGTCGAGCACCAAATTCACTATAATGAGTTTTATTTAAATGCCCCATTTATTAACTCACCAAAACTACTTAAATTAGAATCACTTTAAAATAATACACGCAATACAACGTACAACGAAATGTGAAAACAGCATTATAAAACAGATGACGCGTAAAGGAAGGGTCTTGGAATCTCGGGTTGTCACAAAATCGATAAATATTAAATGCGTTATCTGAATGACATAGATATGTTAAACATTGTTGGTTCATATTTTTTATCACAGTCTTTATAAATAATGAAGTATCTGATAAAATACATTGTCTCGTTTTTTCTTTGATTTTTAACCAGAAACATCATATCTTGGAAGATGTCTTTTTATAAATATTTGGACTCTCTTAATTCCAAAATCTTGGTAAGATTATTACATTAAAACCATTTTCTACAGTTTTATTGTTAACAACTAATTCACATATAACACTTGCCAATACTTAAATACTTGAACTCAACAGATAATACCACAAAACTTTGCAAACAATCATTTACTCAAAGAAGTTCCTGGTAACGTTGGCGTTTTAGAGTGTGTAAACGGTATGAGATGGGATTACCGATTCTCAAAACACAATGGAAGTTTTGCTCTAAAAGAAGGATGGTCCTCAGTTGTGTCTGACCTTTCATTGAAAGAAAGATGTCTGTTGGTATTTAAAAAAACTGCACCATATACATATCTGCTGACACCTTTTGAAAAAGTTCATTATTATCCAAAAAAAACTCCCAATGATTTCTATGTTCACATCAATATCGTTTGAGAGGAAGTCTGGATGTATGGATTCATTCTCCCATAGTTTATATATGTTTGTAAGGATGTGTTGGTAAGTTTTGGTATTTTAATCCAATACTTAAATGTTACTATAGTAATTAGTGATATAGTTGTTAATTTTGCTGTACCTTTGTTGATTTCATAATTTTATATCTTTTCGTTCAGCTAATACCCAAGGAGTTAGTTAACGTCAGTATTGGAGTTGGTAAACTTAAAGAGATATTTAAGATCTATGTGAATCAGTGGGACTCTTTTGATGTAGTACTTTAACGTGATCCTCTTCGGAATTATTACTTTATAACCGATGGATGGGAAAAGATTGTACACTACATGGGTATGCAAATAGGAATTGTACTTGTTTTAATATACGTAGCGGATTACATCTTTCTGCTTACTGCCTTTGATTTGAATGGATGTGAGATTGTTGCACCCAAATCCAATGACAATCCGATAGACGATACTTCCTCACCGAATTTAGAAGTTGCTCCAATTACCGAGGATATGGATCACCAGTCGGATGTTGAAGAATCGAATGACACAGATTCTGATAGTGATTATGTTGTATCGAACGAATCATCCAATGATATCGACGACGCAGATTTTAATGCCGCTGTCTCAGATTATGAAGCTGATCCTGATGTATACCCCTTACAATTCGTATGGTACTGCAGCAAACATTTTGTAAGTTTATTCTGTTAATATATTATTACTCATTCTTTGGATGTTAAATGTTTGTTACAATTAAGCTGTTTTTTTTGTTACTTTCCTTAAATACATTATTTATTTCTTATTTATTATTGATATTTTTTATTTATTTTTAAGCGTCTGAATGTGAAAGTAGCGTCTTTATCAAGGATTCATAGAACATTGAAGATGACAGTTGAAAATCTTAATGGAGTTGACGCATTAATTGACTTTCGACGGGAGAAGCATGGCAAGGGATTTAGATACGCGGCTTGTCAATTCACCAAGAAGTTCACGAAGCCCAATGGTATCTACAGAAATATGAGATGCAAATTTGTCTACTCTGAAGAAAAAGCCAAGCTGATCTTAAAGAAAGTCTACAGATAGTTGTGGTTGTTGGTATTATCTCATTTGAGATAAATTATGGGATGGTGATGTATCAAACTTCTCTATTTTGAAAACTTACGACTTACAAATACATAAATTATAATAATCTATGCTTATCAAACTTAAACCTTTGTTGTACATTCTCCATATATTGTAATTGGCTCTTCATGATACATTACAACTTGAATTATACTCTGTAAATTTATGGGTAGTCATCGATACTTAAAAGGCTTCAACAAATTTATGCGCAGTCATCGACAATTAAAAGACTTCATCAAATTAAGGGTGATCATTGTCATAACTTCACTTGAATTAACCTCTGACTACAAACAAATTTATGCACTCAACCTCTCTTTAGATAAAGTCTGACAAAGCAAAAGCTCTGTGAGACAGAAAATCTGTTCAAGCAAAGTCTGTTGTTCCAAACAACCTCTGCTGATAAACACAAAGACTGTTATAGCAAATAACCTCTGCTGGTAAACACAACCTCTGCTGTTGAATATAAATACAAAAGCATCATAAAGCTAACATCTGCTATTACTTAACAGATGATACAATCTTAAACATCTGAAACATCTGCTGTTGAAACAAAGGTCTGCCAAACATAACATCTGCTGATCATTCCACAGTATAGATTGCTAACATCTGCTGTGCCTTAACAGATGATGCAGTTCAACAGAGGATTTCAAACATCTGTTTACACACGCATCATGATGAACATCTGCTGATAAACACCGAGATGGTTCAACCAAAGGTCTGCCAAAGAGAACCTCTGCTATGGACTAACAGATGATAAACACAAAATCTGTTCAAGTAAAGTCTGTTGTTCCAAACAACCTCTGTTGATAAACACAGAGACTATTATAGCAAATAACCTCTGCTGATAAACACAACCTCTGCTGCTGAATATGAGCACAGAAGCATCATAAAGCTAACATCTATTGTTACTTAACAGATGATACAATCCTTAAACATCTGAAACATCTGCTGTTGAAACAAAGGTCTGCCAAACATAACATCTGTTGATCATTCCACAGTATAGATTGCTAACATCTGCTGTACCTTAACAGATGATTCAGTTCAACAGAGGATTTCAAACATCTGTTTACACACGCATCATGATGAACATCTGCTGATAAACACCGAGACGGTTCAACCAAAGGTCTGTCAAAGAGAACCTCTACTATGGACTAACAGATGATGCAGTTCAACAGAGAATGTTTAACAACAGTGCTTTAACAGACCATTATCAATAGATCATAAGGTTTGTTGAAGCGAACACTGCTCAACAGATTCTAACAGTTTTTCTACTAACCAATTCATTAAAGCAGTACTCATGTGACAACCCGTGATTTACGGCTCTTAATTACGTAATTAACAGGTGATTAACGTGATAATAAATAGTGTTTACAGTGCAAATGAACTTAATTAGGCCTTTGGAGTGCCCAGGAACGTTTATTGGACATTACAGTGCGCGTGTGGGATTTACGGGAAATCTGCTGAATATCAAGCGACAACGAACTGGAACCGTACGAAATACTGAAAACGCCGACAAGTGTGAACGTTACACGAATATTTTATGTCTATGGAATTAATTTTGTGAATTTATTGGGCTTCCGTGCGACACAAATGCAACGCGAACTGAAAACGCGAAGGTAGGGAACGCATCGGCAACGAAACGGAAGTCCGGAGACGCCTGTCACCTTCGAAAGTCGTATTTCATGCTATATTGAGCCTCGTAATAAAATTGGAGTGACTACAGTCGAAACCGGATCGAAAAACGGATTAAAAACGACGAACGGAGCATTTTACGCGATTTTCATGCAACCGACGAACGAACACGCAAACACCGACTACCGACCCTAATTTACGTATTTTAGTATTAAAATTATGCTCTACGATGCTTCCATAATGTTCGGGTGTGAAGACAGGCTTCAAAAACGAGATCGGGCCGTTCGAAATAACTAGAAACGGGCTTGTGGGCCTTGGGCTCAAGCCCATAAGACACTCACTATATAAAGGATCCTAACCCACAAACCCCTCATTTGTCACTAACACTTTCTCACTCTAGCCTCAAATTCTCTCAACCCTCTCTCTCTCTCTAGAACAATCCAGCAATAGGCCCGGCGGGTGACTCCGGCGACCGGCGACGGCGGTGTGGCGGCGGCGCCGCCGCATGCGGCGGCGGCGGTGACGTTTTCCGGCGAACTTTTTCGAGCACTATACCCTACCCCCACTAAACCGAGCCTTCCCGTCGCAATGGTGGTGTCCATTTTCGAAGATTCTGAGCCGTTTGGGCTCACGCGCAACTCCGGCGAAGTTCCGGTCGATATTCCGGCGAGCTTATTTTGGATTTTTATCTTCGTGCATGCATAGATCGGCTCACAAGGGATGTTTCTGCACATTTTTTATATAACTTTACTTTCCGGCGACTTTTCCGGTAAGTTGAATCGACTCGTTTTACTGTTTTTCTTTGATTTCCGAACGGAACAAGTGACGGGTTTGCTTTTCTTGTTTTCCGGGGATGGCGGAGAACCACCGGCGACGGCCGACAGCAACGGTGGTGATGTTTGGCTCGAGTTTTGGAACGTTTCACATTCTGTCCAGTTGGGTTCGAGTTCGGGTTCACGATTAGCGGATTTGGGTATCGGTAAGCAGGAGATCGGTCCATGTGATGTTCAGTTTCGGGTTCGGTTCGGTCAGGGGCTCGGTCAGGTGGTTCGGTTGACTCAGTTAGCGAGTCAGCTCAGTCAGCGAGTTAACTCGGGTCAGACGAGTCCACTCGGTTTGGTTTGGGTCAGTCGATACTCGGGTCAGATTTCGGGTCCAGGTCGACTCGGTCAACACGGTCAAGCCGAGTCAACTCAGTTGACTCGGTCAACCCAGTCAACGGCTCGATGTTCCGACACAAAGATGGTAAAGAATAACGGCACGTTTTATTTCGTTAGTTTTATAGTTATTGTCATGTGAAACGAGCTCGGACCGGTTAAATTATAGATTACGTTTGATATATTCGATAAAAGTTTATATTGTTGAATTTGAAAATATAATGACAACTTGTGTTGTCGGGGCGTCCAAAAAGAGAGGAAACTCTGCCCGTTTTTTTTCCGAGAAAATACGTAAAACTAAGACGCGTTTTATTGTAAAATGAAACTATCGGATCCAAACAACCTTCTATGAAAACAAATACAAATATATACTCACTTTCGACGACATTACATAACCTACAAAGCATGTTTATAACATTTCGACAAACCGCTTTACAAAATAACAAAACTTGACGGTTTTATAGAATAAATATATTTAGTTATATTTACTTCCAAACAACGAACAATTCGGATTCTTTTCTAAATAAATATAGTTTGTATATTTATTTCAAGTATTAAACAATACGAATATTCTTTTACACACGCACGACTTCTCGGAACGACTAACATTATTCTACCGGCGTATTTATATATTTATATACATAAATACTCTTATATTTTAAACCTCTCGAGAATCAAGTCTTTTCAAGACTTATTGGTCATTACCGACTATAAGCGACACTTATCAAACATGACCTAATCATTTCCGATAAGTTAACTACTTACCGTAAAATCATTCGACTAACGATTCGGTAGAGCTCGGTGACACGTAGACTAGTTACCGCTTTTACTTAGAAACTTATAAGATATTCCGTGTTAGGAATATTGTAGAATGCACGCTAGCGAGTCTCGTCTTGGAAACGACATCACGAAGTCGTAATTAGCTCGCTTTGCACAAGACAATTCAGGTGAGTTCATAACCCCACCTTTTACATTTTTACATTTTTTTTGTAAATGTTTTCGGGGTGGAAAGACATGCACGTTTTTCAGAAACATACAAGGTTATCGATAAACAAAGATTGCACATTTTAGACAAAGCACGTTTTGCAAGAACATACAAAGTTTTCGAATGAATGAAAACTCACATTTCTAAATCATGTTACGAACGGATTTTAAAGAACTCAAACGGTTTCCGAATGAATTTTATACTAACTATACCGGTTTTTACAAAACAAATGCGTATTATCGAAAAGTGAATGATTTTTATGACTAGGGGAAGTTAGACTTAGAGGCTGGGGAGGTTCAGCCTTAGAGGCTGGGGTAATATACTTGTTACAATTATTACAGACATTTAAAGACATTTACAGACATTTACAGACATCTACAGACATTTACAGACATTTACAGACATTTATTATGGTATGGATTAGCTTAAGGAGGGTTTTTTACTACTAGACTAGATCATGTGAGTGGTGGGTACAACACTTAAGGCCATTAATCCTCATTGTAGGACCACGGGACATGAGTGATAGATCTATTTGGGTGTAGCGAGCCCACACCCATGAGGCCGGGGCGGCCCATAGTGGTGACTATGTCTTCATACCGGAGACAACTTTGCTAGGTTTGAGTCTTCCTGCATCATTTCACACATACTATTGGCTTTGCAACCCAATGGTGATCTCTTTTTCCTTAATGCTACATACCAGAGACTTTTATTCATACATGAAAGGTTTATACATACTCACAGAAATACTTGATTTATACAAAATTAGATGTCATGTTTTTATACAAATTTAAAAAGCATAGGATTATGCGGGCATGAAGTCAAAGTCAGGGTAGGCATTGACGGGTATACGAACATTACAAATACGAGACTTTACAAATACATGGTTACAAATACAACGTTTCCATATAACTTGGCAAGAAAATGATTTCTAAATTCGTTTTCTCAATATTAGTTCACAAACCGGTTATTCAAAAGATTTATTTCAAATCTTTTACAAACAAACTATGAACTCGCTCAACTTTATGTTGATTTTTCGCATGTTTTTTTCTCAGGTTACAGTTCTAAGACAAGGTACGGTTGGAATAGGAGAACCATTGGGGATTCGAGTACTTAGTGGGCGTTCAATTTACTAAAAGGCTTAGCTTATTTTGCTTCCGCTGTGCAATGAAGATACCAGTCCAGTCACGCCAGCTCTGATAATTTCAGGGTGTGACAACTTGGTATCAGAGCTATAGGTTACAGCGAATTAGGTTTCTGTTGTGATACCTAGGCTCTAACCTCACTTTTCTCTGGGACTTAGACTATTAAGACGTTGAATACATACAGAACGCCTAGTACTCGAATATGGTCTCCAACCGTTGCCGAAAAACAAACAGTCAATAATTTTGCTTTCAAACATACGCTATGGTGGTGTTTCATACATGTTGCATAAAACAATTACATACAGTGCACAAAACTCTGAGAGCTTAGGAAACATGCATTTAAGACCTTCGGAAACTCATGTTGAAGTTCATTAAAGGTCATCACGTAGGAACCGCGAATATTAACTCGGGCACACACTATTATCCATATTGTCTATGATATTTAACTTCCCGAGCAGGCAGCCTACGCATAACGAAACGCTAGTGCACGAGGATACATGGAACTTAAATTTTACGTCAACGGATGTCGGGGTACATGACATTCTACGCGGAACGAAACGCTAGTGCACAGGTATACGCGAAACTCAATATGTACGTCAACGGAGGTTGAAGTACGTCACATACGACTACCGAGGCGAGGCCTTTGAAAAGAAACGATGGCGCAATTCAATGACGACGCTAGATTCCTGTAAGCAGGAGAACTATCGATCAGGAAGCGGCGGGTTGGCACGCGGTCCTGCAACGACACGAATCACTCCAAGGAGAAGACGTATGTCTCCGCATCCCACTATATCAGTTAACGACGAATACGCTATGTTCGACATTCCATGGTAATGTCACCTAATAACCGGTCATCACACGCAACCCCAGGTAAAGTCCTCAAATTTCTTTTATTGAAATTTTGAATTTCACATTTACTGAGTAGATTTTCGTATCTCTACTCCTCTTAATGGTCATTGCATCACAATAACTTCTTACACTACAGCGAATACTCATTTGCTTCATTTCTTGAAAAATTCATATGTTACGCATGCATCGTTTGTTGAGCATGTGGTTTTGTTTCGAATAAGCATTTCATCAAAGTTCAAATACTATTTCGCTAAAGCTAATTATTGATTTGTGATTCGAATGACCCGTATTATTGTAATTGTTGGCTCCTTTATTATCAAGTCAACACATTTTCTTGAAATACCTCTTCTTTTCAAGTTACATACATGGTTTTTCGTTGTGACCATGCCTAAGGTTTTCTTGTCGATACATATATTTATTGTTGGATTGCGCTAAAACCAAGTTCAATTGTTTGAACTTGTTCATTACACATATTCGATTCGAGACACCATATGATGTATTGGGAGCATCATATTCAAATCAAGTTTAACAAGCACTTCATTTGTTCCGAGTCGTGGTAAACTTGTTTGGTATTCGACTCCATTAAATTGTTGATTTCGACACCTTGGGGTGGTATTTTCGCTTATTTGAACCTTGCGCTAAACTCGCTTACATATCTCATGCACGGATTAATTATTTATTTATTGATTTAGATTAAATCCGCTTTGATTTATCACATTACGACAATCTTAACACAATGGTGTGTTAAGACAATGGTACGCAAATTCATTTCATATTCCGGTGTACCTCATAACGGTTCACTCAACATCGATCGAATGTTTTGCAAAATTCATTGCTTCTTCATCTTCGATCGAAAACATTATTTCCTTAATGTTCCATTTTCAATTGAAAATCCTATGATTTCATTTGAAACAAACTTTCAGATTCACTTTATTACGCTTTCATTTGATTCCAAACACGGTGAGATTGCTTGATCACCGCTATCATTGAATTATTTAAGTCACTACGACACCTTGTGGTGTCGGTACAAACTTGTAGCTTGGGCTAATCATGATTGAGCGTTTCATGCAAAACACAGGTGATACTTATTCGATCACTCCTATTATTGAATTGTTTCATTCATTACGACACCTTGTGGCGTCGGTATAACTTGCAGCTTGTGCTGATCACAACCAAGCGTTTCATGCAAACTATTACTTTTGAGATTGTTGATTCTAAGTTCATCCAGTGGATGTTATTGCTTCTAGAACTCATTTACATGTCATAAACGTTCGTATGGAATTCGATTGGTCGAAGTTCCTGTTCATTGTTGGGTCCCTGTTAACTTAGTCACACTAGTGACTGTATCTATAAGACTCGTTTCCTTTGACACCAATTACTGAGACACATTTCTGTTAAACCGATGGGATTCCTATTGTGAAGGAATGCCCTTGAAATCATATGATTCGAATAAGTCTTGTTTCGATTACGCGGTCATTCACCTTGTTATTATTCGGACTTACCTGCGAACCACACAATTCTAAGGAGATAACATAGTCTAAATTTCGAGGACGAAATTTCTGTAACAGGGGGAGAATGTGACAACCCGTGATTTACGGCTCTTTATTACGTAATTAACAGGTGATTAATGCGATAATAAATAGTGTTTACAGCGCAAATGAACTTAATTAGGCCTTTGGAGTGCCCAGGAACGTTTATTGGACATTACAGTGCGCGTGTGGGATTTACGGGAAATCTGCTGAATATCAAGCGACAACGAACTGGAACCGTACGAAATACTGACAACGCCGACAAGTGTGAACGTTACACAAATATTTTATGCCTATGGAATTAATTTTGTGAATTTATTGGGCTTCCGTGCGACACAAATGCAACGCGAACTGAAAACGCGAAGGTAGGGAACGCATCGGCAACGAAACGGAAGTCACGGAGACGCCTGTCACCTTTAAAAGTCGTATTTCACGCTATATTGAGCCTCGTAATAAAATTGGAGTGACTACAGTCGAAACCAGATTGAAAAACGGATTAAAAACGACGAACGGAGCATTTTACGCGATTTTCACGCAACCGACGAACGAACACGCAAACACCGACTACCGACCCTAATTTACGTATTTTAGTATTAAAATTATGCTCTACGATGCTTCCATAATGTTCGGGTGCGAAGACAGGCTTCAAAAACGAGATCGGGCCGTTCGAAATAACTAGAAACGGGCTTGTGGGCCTTGGGCTCAAGCCCATAAGACACTCACTATATAAAGGATCCTAACCCACAAACCCCTCATTTGTCACTAACACTTTCTCACTCTAGCCTCAAATTCTCTCAACCCTCTCTCTCTCTAGAACAGTCCAGCAACAGGCCCGGCGGGTGACTCCGGCGACCGGCGACAATGCCGGCGACCGGCGACGGCGGTGTGGCGGCGGCGCCGCCGCATGCGGCGGCGGCGGTGACGTTTTCCGGCGAACTTTTTCGAGCACTATACCCTACCCCCACTAAACCGAGCCTTCCCGTCGCAATGGTGGTGTCCATTTTCGAAGATTCTGAGCCGTTTGGGCTCACGCGCAACTCTGGCGAAGTTCTGGTCGATATTCCGGCGAGCTTATTTTGGATTTTTATCTTCGTGCATGCATAGATCGGCTCACAAGGGATGTTTCTGCACATTTTCATATAACTTCACTTTCCGGCGACTTTTCCGGTAAGTTGAATCGACCCGTTTTACTGTTTTTCTTTGATTTCCGAACGGAACAAGTGACGGGTTTGCTTTTCTTGTTTTCCGGGGATGGTGGAGAACCACCGGCGATGGCCAACAGCAACGGTGGTGATGTTTGGCTCGAGTTTTGGAACATTTCACATTCTGTCCAGTTGGGTTCGAGTTCGGGTTCACGATTAGCGGATTTGGGTATCGGTAAGCAGGAGATCGGTCCGTGTGATGTTCAGTTTCGGGTTCGGTTCGGTCAGGCGGCTCGGTCAGGCGGTTCGGTTGACTCAGTCAGCGAGTCAGCTCAGTCAGCGAGTTAACTCGGGTCAGACGAGTCCACTCGGTTTGGTTTGGGTCAGTCGATACTCGGGTCAGATTTCGGGTCCAGGTCGACTCGGTCAACACGGTCAAGCCGAGTCAACACAGTTGACTCGGTCAACCCAGTCAACGGCTCGACGTTCCGACACAAAGATGGTAAAGAATAACGGCACGTTTTATTTCGTTAGTTTTATAGTTATTGTCACGTGAAACGAGCTCGGATCGGTTAAATTATAGATTACGTTTGATATATTCGATAAAAGTTTATATTGTTGAATTTGAAAATATAATGACAACTTGTGTTGTCGGGGCGTCCAAAAACAGAGGAAAGTCTGCCCGTTTTTTTTCAAGAAAATACGTAAAACTAAGACGCCTTTTATTGTAAAACGAAACTATCGGATCCAAACAACCTTCTATGAAAACAAATACAAATATATACTCACTTTCGACGACATTACATAACCTACAAAGCATGTTTATAACATTTCGACAAACCGCTTTACAAAATAACAAAACTTGACGGTTTTATAGAATAAATATATTTAGTTATATTTACTTCCAAACAACGAACAATTCGGATTCTTTTCTAAATAAATATAGTTTGTATATTTATTTCAAGTATTAAACAATACGAATATTCTTTTACACACGCACGACTTCTCGGAACGACTAACATTATTCTACCGGCGTATTTATATATTTATATACATAAATACTCTTATATTTTAAACCTCTCGAGAATCAAGTCTTTTCAAGACTTATTGGTCATTACCGACTATAAGCGAAACTTATCAAACATGACCTAATCATTTCCGATAAGTTAACTACTTACCGTTAAATCGTTCGACTAACGATTCGGTAGAGCTCGGTGACACGTAGACTAGTTACTGCTTTTACTTAGAAACTTATAAGATATTCCGTGTTAGGAATATTGTAGAATGCACGCTAGCGAGTCTCGTCTTGGAAACGACATCACGAAGTCGTAATTAGCTCGCTTTGCACAAGACAATTCAGGTGAGTTCATAACCCCACCTTTTACATTTTTACATTTTTTTGTAAATGTTTTCGGGGTGGAAAGACATGCACGTTTTTCAGAAACATACAAGGTTATCGATAAACAAAGATTGCACATTTTAGACAAAGCACGTTTTGCAAGAACATACAAAGTTTTCGAATGAATGAAAACTCACATTTCTAAATCATGTTACGAACGGATTTCAAAGAACTCAAACGGTTTCCGAATGAATTTTATACTAACTATACCGGTTTTTACAAAACAAATGCGTATTATCGAAAAGTGATTGATTTTTATGACTAGGAGAAGTTAGCCTTAGAGGCTGGGGAGGTTCAGCCTTAGAGGCTGGGGTAATATACTTGTTACAATTATTACAGACATTTAAAGACATTTACAGACATTTACAGACATCTACAGACATTTACAGACATTTACAGACGTTTACAGACATTTATTATGGTATGGATTAGCTTAAGGAGGGTTTTTTACTACTAGACTAGATCATGTGAGTGGTGGGTACAACACTTAAGGCCATTAATCCTCATTGTAGGACCACGGGACATGAGTGATAGATCTATTTGGGTGTAGCGAGCCCACACCCATGAGGCCGGGGCGGCCCATAGTGGTGACTATGTCTTCATACCGGAGACAAATTTGCTAGGTTTGAGTCTTCCTGCATCATTTCACACATACTATTGGCTTTGCAACCCAATGGTGATCTCTTTTTCCTTAATGCTACATACCAGGGACTTTTATTCATACATGAAAGGTTTATACATACTCACAGAAATACTTGATTTATACAAAATTAGATGTCATGTTTTTATACAAATTTAAAAAGCATAGGATTATGCGGGCATGAAGTCAAAGTCAGGGTAGGCATTGACGGGTATACGAACATTACAAATACGAGACTTTACAAATACATGGTTACAAACACAACGTTTCCATATAACTTGGCAAGAAAATGATTTCTAAATTCGTTTTCTCAATATTAGTTCACAAACCGGTTATTCAAAAGATTTATTTCAAATCTTTTACAAACAAACTATGAACTCGCTCAACTTTATGTTGATTTTTCGCATGTTTCTTTCTCAGGTTACATTTCTAAGACAAGGTACGGTTGGAATAGGAGAACCATTGGGGATTCGAGTACTTAGTGGGCGTTCAATTTACTAAAAGACTTAGCTTATTTTGCTTCCGCTGTGCAATGAAGATACCAGTCCAGTCACGCCAGCTCTGATAATTTCGGGGTGTGACAACTCAGTCACTAAAAATAATATTCAAAGTGTAGCAATTACATAACATACCATTAATCGAATCAACATACCATTAATCGAATCAACATGGGGAGCAGCCAATCCGAAATTGTTACCCATTTTCATAAATCTAACAACCATCATCGAAGTTGTAACAAAATCTAAACACTGATACATTAAACACTGTTACATAAGAAAAACTGATACATAAATACTAATGTTGAATCCGCTGTAGATGCTGAACCACTGCTGTTACTGACCAGTGGTTTTCCTTTGGTTGATCAGGCCTTAGGTACATAAGTGCTTGTCTTTAACAGGGCTTTGTCTTCAACAGTTGATAGGTCTCATCAGTCTTTAAGTCCATCAATCTTTATAAGGAGCAGTGGTTAGTTATAATAGTCCTTAGCATGATCAACTGTTATAACCACTCCATAACCCTTTGAGAGGAAGCAAGTGTCCGTCTATTCAATTGAGAGGAATCATTGCATTACATCCCTGTTGAAAAACATAATCAATAAATTTTAGGGAAAATGGGTTTGAAAGACGATAACCCAACAGTGGAGGATCTCATTCTACAGCTCCGATAAATTCAATGGTATTCTCAAATAATGGTTCCTAGATGTTTGAAGACCGACAAATGTCCACAGTGCTGCTTCTTTGGACATTTGTCGGTCTTCAAAAATCTAGGAAGCATTATTTGAGAATACCCTTGAATTTATCAAAGCTGTAGAATGAGATCCTCAACTGTTGGGTTATCATCTTTCAACCCCATTTTCCCTAAATTTATCAATTCTGTTTTTCAGACCTCCCAAAGCCACCTATCCGCCTCCAAAGAGATCGAGACAACTTGAAGCATAACCTGGACTTGCTGTCATTCCACCAGTTCAGTATTTAATCCCAATATACCAACTCAATACAAATAACTAATATTTGGTGTGCTACAACTGTAAATAACTCAGGAAACATATTTGAAACCAAAAATATGGATTATAGAGATCTATGAATGAAATATGGGTGAATAAACCAACAAAACAGATTGTGAAAACCAAAACTACAAACATATCAAAATCAATCTACTCGTAATCACATGGTACACCAATGCAAGTATCTGAATAAACAATAACAAATCAAAGACAAAATCAAAAGCTACAAACATATCAAACAAATTTCATAGAATCATGAAAGAAATTAGGTTACGGATTGTTACCAGATTTAGCGAGAGAAGAATCGATGGAAGCATTGGAGAAGATAATGATTTGAAGAAACTTCAATCTAGAAAAGATGTAACAAAGCTCAAGAAATAACGAAGAAGAAGAAGAACTAATTACAAAGTATATTAACAATTAGCAAAAGAATAACAATTACCTGATTTATTTTAAACACATATACATCTATTTTTAAACACAAACAGACATTACCTCTTCATCAATAAAGTTGAGATCCATTTGATGTTATGATTACATTTCGAAGTTCGGCCAACGAACTCAAGACTTCCACACCAAATAACAAATCCAGCAAGATCTACCTGAAGAACATTTAGCATACAAACCTTCAGTTTGTGATAAAAAGAAAAAATCAAAAAATATCTATTTTTAAACTACCTTCAGCTCTGCATAATATTCAAATCGATGGTAAAACATGATGAATCAAGAATACACACATATACATCTATTTTTAAACACAAACAGACATTACCTCTTCATCAATCAAGTTGAAATCCATTTTATAACCTTGATTACATTCCGAAGTTCGGTCAATGAACTCAAGACTTCCACACCAAATAACAAATCCAGCAGGATCTAGCTGAAGAACATTTAGCATACAAACCTTCAGTTTGTGATAAAAAGAAAAAATCAAAAAATATCTATTTTTAAACTACCGTTGGTCTGCATAATATTCAAATCGGTGTTAAACATGATGAATAAACAGTACCTGAGGGTCGAGATTAGCAACGTAGGCTGTGAAATGAACTCAAGCTCCGATGAGAAACAGAGAGAGAGAGGGAAAATTCAAACCGTAGAGAGAGAGATAGAGAGAATTAGAGTTTATGTTTGTTATGACAATTTGAAATTAAAAAGAGCTTTATATACCTATATGGTTTGAATTTTAAATCTAGAGCCAGAATTTTAAAATTTGAATCTGGGCAGATGTTTGAAGCATGAATAGAAGGCAGAGGTTTGAAACATGGATGGAAGGCAGATGTTTGAAGAATGTGGGCTAGAGTTTTGAATTTTAGAGTGTTTTAATATTAAGCTTTATGATGTCACTATGGCTCCTCTATGGCTGCCACCTCATCGTTGATGACATAAGAAAAGCCTTGTTAGACAGCCTCTCCTGCTTACACATCAGCTTTTCTTATGTCATTGGGATTTCTCCTTTTATAGAAAGTATAGATAGATTCGATATCTCTTTAACATGGATTTGAGATACAACTGGTTTCCTTGGGAGATTCTATCATTATCAGATTGAAGATAAAAACTAAATGCATTAAATAAATTAATTTTTCTTTTCAATTTTATCTCTCATATATTATATTATTATAATCTTATAGCGACAACTCACACACTCATCTAATATACTATTAATTCTATTCCGCAGTCCATAATGAGACTCAAATCCCTGACCTCTAGGATCGAAGACTTGTTAGACCAATTACAAGTTGAGATCCGGATATCATCAACTACGGATTCAAGAAGAAAGCATTCCAAAGTAGACATTCCAAACTCGTTATGGGAATTAAGAGTTTCTTGTGATGCCTTTTGGTTTTACAAATGCACCAGTGGTATTCATGGGTTTTAAGAATCGCGTGTGCAAGTCGTAACTCAACAAGTTCGTAATAGTATTTATCGAAGATATAATACTATATTCGTGAACTAAGGAGTAACTGAGTAACACGGCCAACATTTGAGGATCATTCTCGAGTTGCTAAAAAATGAGAAATTATATGCTAAATTTTCAAAGTGCGAACTTTCGGATTCGCGAGGTTCAATTTCTCGGACGTGGTAAAGAAGAAAGGTATACATGTCGATCTGTCAAAGATCCAAATGATCAAAAACTATGAAGCACCAAAGACTACAATCGAAGAGCGATAATTTTTGGGGTTAGCGGGCTATTATCGAAGATTCATCGAGAACTTCTCAAAGATAGTTCAAGCACTAACTTCACTCACACAAAAGGATAAGAAGTTCGATTGGGGAGACAAGCAAGAAACAACATTCCAGCTACTCAAATACAAATTATGTGATGCATCAATTTTATCACTTTCCGACGATACGGATGACTTTGTAGTATATTGTAATATATCGTATCAAGGGTTAGGTTGCGTGTTGATGCAACGAGAAAAAGTCATCATGTACGCCTCACCAATTAAAGGTCCTTAAAGAGAATTATACCACCCACGACCTGGAGTTAGGTGCGATGGTATTTGCATTAAAATTTGGCGTTGTTATCTTTATAGTACTCAGTGTACCATATTCACGGGTCATAAAAGTCTTCAACATATACTTAATCTGAAGGAATTAAATATACGCCAACAGCGTTGGGTAGAATTGTTGAACAACTATGACTAAGAAATCAAATATCATCCGGGCAATGCGAATGTGGTTGCGGATGCCTTGGGCCGAAAAGAACGAGTCAAGACGTTACATGTGTGTGCATAGGACTTAACCATTCAAACGAACCCATCTACTAAAATTTGTGACGCTCAACGTGAATCTCTCAAACCAGAATATATACAAGGAGAATCTCTATGAAGCATGGAAAAGCAAATGGAGTCAAAAGAATAGGGAACATTGTACTTATGGGTCGAATTTGGGTTCCACTTCTTGGCGGCCTAAGGAACTTGGTTTTAGATGAAGCTCATAAGTCTAGCTACTCGATTCATCTGGGAGTGGATAAAATGTACCATGACTTAAAATAATTCTATTGGTCGCCTAACCTTAAGGGTGACATCGCGGCATACGTTGGACAATGTTTAACATGCACGAAAGTTAAGGTCGAATAGCGAAAGTCGTCTGGCTTACTGCAACAACCCGAGATTCCCATGTGGAAATGAGAATAAATATCAATGGATTATTACAAAACTACCCAGGACCTCTAGATCTCACGTTATGATATGGGCAATTGACAATCGATTAACAAAGTCAGATAACTTCTTACTGATTCGCGAGAAAGATAGTACCGAGGACTTAACTGAACTATATCTCAAGGAGATAGTGGCACGACATGGAGTACCTATATCTATTATCTCGGATCGAGATGGTAGATTTGTGTCTAGAATATGGCAATCATTTCAAAAGGCCTTTGGATCTCGACCAGATCTAAGCACGGCCTTTCACACACAAACCGGCAGTCAAAGCGAACGGACCATCCAAACTTTAGAATATATGCTTCGTGCTTGTGTGATGGAATTAGGCGGTAATTAAGATACTCATTTACCACTGGTACAGTTCTCCTATAACAACAATTATCACACTAGCATCCAAGTCGCCCCATTCGAAGGCTTATATAGACGAAAATGCCAATCACCGCTATGTTGGGTGGAAGTCGATGACAAACAATTAATAGGTCCAGAGGTAGTCCAAGAAACTACAGACAAAATATTTCAAATCTGAGACCGCATCAAGGCAGCTCAAGACCGACAAAAGAGCTACATGGATAAACCACGTAAACCATTAACCTTCAAGGTCGGAGACAAAGTCTTGTTCAAAGTCTCGCCTTGGAAGGGTGTAGCAAGGTTCGGGAACCGTGGTAAAGCTTAACCCAAGATACATTGGACCAGTTGAAATGGAGATTCTGGCAAAGATTGGTACTGTTGCATACAATTTGAAATTGCTCGAAGAACTCAATTATGTACATGACACATTTCATGTGTCGAAGCTCAAGAATTGTCCAACATAAGAAAAAGTTATCATTTCAGCGGATGAAATCAGTATCGACGACAAACTCCAATTTACTGAAGAACCTGTCGAGGTTATTGTCACACCCTGACTTTTTCAGAAGCGTGATTTGGTGTGACTTGCTTAATATCATTGCATTCAACCATAACAAACAACTATATGATAAAACCAAGATGTTCATCCATTGATTGGGTTTCAAAATGTTACAGCAACATTGTTTTAAACCCCAAAAACATAGACTTCGTATTCAGAATACAACACCAACAGGTTTTAAGTTCCATAAGGACTTTTCAAAAGACACTAATGAGAACTAGGCTTTGAAATATGTCTCCTATCCAGGATAGGATACACATCCCAAGCCATTCGACACCGGACGACATCTTTTATTCCAAACCACACTTGAAACCTTCAACGCCCGCCAGATCCATACTTAGTTTCCTGAAATACATGTAGGTTGAAAACATCAACAAAAGTTGAGCGAGTTCATGTGTGTGTTTGTGAATAAACCTTTGAAACATTTGTAAGTATGTTTGTATGTACTTGAAATCCGGTATGAAAGCAACAAGGAAAACAAATCAATTAATGTGTAGCTAATACATTAATTTTTTTTGACGTGGTGCAAGAAGACTCAAACCTAGCAGCGTTTGTCTCTGGCAATAAGACATAGTCACCACATGGTCCACTCGACGGACTCATGGGTGGGGCTCGCTACACCCAATAGATCTATCACTCATGTCCCTCGGTCCTACAACGAGGATTAATGGTCTTAAGAGTGCGCCTACCCTTTCACATGATCTACTGTACTTTCCAAAGCTAACCATACCAATTGTAATTGTTTGTAATCATTTTGTAACATGTACTTCACCCCCGAAGTTATAAAACAAAACAGTTTAAAGAAAAGGGGGACATGAACTCACTGGTTTGCGTTCTTCGAATCCGTCTGTAACTCAAAGTTTTCCCTAGTGTACACGACTACCTACAACATACTATGGTCTATTAGACGAGCGGGTTGTGCCTTGACTTAGTATTAATTAGTGTCTTTGAGTTACGTTTCCAAGTGTCTTCATCATTATTTCAAGCTATATAATTATTTGTTAAAATAATAAATATTTTAACTTATAATTATAATTATTAAATTTTTGGAATAATTGTTAAAACAATATATATTAGCATTGGTACTTCTCAAGTATTTATATTCATATTCCCTTCCCAAGGATGGGTGTATTCGTATTCTTATTTGTATATTTTTGCCACTTATGGGGATCGTATTCCGGAGTGTATTTATACGTACGAGAATTCATACTTTATATATTGTATTTATTAAGTATTCTTTATACTTAATTTCGTATTAATTTTTCTGGAATATTATCTTTAACAAAAGTTCACCAACACATATTTCCAAAATATATATTTCATTAAATATCACTTAGAAAAATTATTTATAATTTTTCTTTGGCAAAAATATTTGTATTTTCTTGTAAATTCCAAAAATAATATATTTTCAAGTCTAACTTGGAATATATATATATATATATATATATATATATATATATATATATATATATATATATATATATATATATATATATATATATATATATATAGGAATAAGTTAAAATGAGAACCACCTCGAGTTGTAAGAACCAGCGAGAACCACCCCCGCGGGGGGCCGTTGACCACGATTTTTTTTACAACTAGATGTGTATATTTTAACACCCTACGCAAAGTTTGGGTTCAAACGGCGCGCCCGAGGGGGTAGTTTTTTACGCCCAAAGTTTGGTTAAAAAAAAAGAAAAATTAAAAGAAATTAAAAAAACCCAAACTTTGGGCGTAAAAAACTACCCCCTCGGGCGCGCCGTTTAAACCCAAACTTTACGTAGGGTGTTAAAATATACACATCTAGTTGTAAAAAAAAATTCGTGGTCAACGGCCCCCCGCGGGGGTGGTTCTCACTGGTTCTTACAACTCGAGGTGGTTCTCATTTTAACCTTCCCCTATATATATATATATATATAGGGAGAAGATCATGCGAGAACCACCTCTTATTGCGAGAACCGCGAGAACCAATGTGAACACAACAAAAAAATGCCTAAAAATAGCTAAAAATCACAAAAAAAAAATTTTTTTTTAATATTTTTATATAAAAATCGCTACTTTTCGAAGCAAAAAAAAAAATTTAAAATTTTTTAAAAAAATTTTTTTTGCCACTAAAAGCAGCGATTTGAGCATAAAAAATATTAAAAAAAAATTTTTAGATTTTTTTTTTTATTTTTTTTAGATTTTTTTAGGTTTTTTGGGGGTTTAGTTTTTAGCATTTTAGCTTGGGGGGGTGGGGGGGTTAGGTTTTTTTTTAGGTTTTTTGGGGGTTTTAGTTTTTAGCATTTAGCTTGGGGGGGTTAGGTTTTTTTTTTTTGGGGGGGGGGGGGTGGGGGGTTTAGGTTTTTTGGGGGGGGAGGATGGGGGTTGGGTTTTTTTTAGCTATTTTAGGTTGTGTTCACATTGGTTCTCGCGGTTCTCGCAATAAATGGAGTTCTCGCATGAGCCCCTCCCTATATATATATATATATATATAAACTCATTTTTCTCCAAAAATGATATATTTCATATTTATTTGAGAAAATATATCTTTCACCCCAAAATATTGTATTTCATGTTTGTGTAAGAAAATACATATTTCTTAAAAATAATATATTTTCTAAGAATTTCAAGAAAAATATATATTTATACTTGCCAAAAATAATATTTTTTCCCTTGTAAAAAATATGATATATTCTTGTAATAATTGTAAAAATCATATTTTTGTTCTCTTGGTGTCCAAAGTATTATCTACCAAAATATACTTTGTGAATAAATTTCTGGAATATTTTTGTAAGTTATATTCCTTGTTCGGTTTCTCCAATATTTTGGATATAATTTGTGTATCTTAATTCTTGGAATTTTGGTAGTATTTTGGATGGTAATTTTTGGTATTTTGATGTGTTATATTATTTCAATTCCTAAAATAATATAACTATTACACATAATATACAAATAATCACACACATGGTGTCATCTAAATATATATTTCCTAAATACATATTTAGTCACTTTTATTTATGAAAATCAACCTCTGATATTTATATTTTTGTAACAAAAATTATGGCAAAGTTTTTGTAACAATTTATGGTTTAAAATACCCTTGTAAGTGTACGTTAATAAACATTTTTCTAAGTGTTTAGATTTTTAGAAAATTTTGCCATAGTTTCCCCTAAAAATGGAGGTTTCCATGCTTTCAAGCATATCATTTTCTTTTGTAAAAAAAAAAACAACACAATCAATCATCCTTCAACAATAAACAACTTACACTTACCAAGTTTGCCAAAACAAGTATAATCTACTACTTCATGAACTTGAATATTTGTACCAATTTGTAGTAACTTAATAGTGTCATTAGTAAGCCTTGTTATCCTTTAAAGTGTGATTTGTTCTTTAAAAACTTCATTTTTAAAGAATATGGATCTTTACAACTTGTGATCATCATTTCTAAAAATGTTTCTTTGTGAAATTTTCTTGTTACACAAGTGTTTCTACACTTGTTTATCCACCAAAAATAAGGTTTGTTTATGTAAGAACCAAGATTTAGTAAAACTTATATTTTTAACTTGGTTTCTTTAGAAATCATCCATAAATCTTTAGATCTACAAGTATTACTACTCACTTTGATCATTATTTTTCAAGAAACAACTTTATTCTTTCAAGTTCGTGCTTCATGTGTGGATGATCTATCATCCTACAACATTTCTATTCCCTCATCTTGCTAGATTATGTTTTTAATCATGATCTAGCAAGATCATATGATGATCTACATCATATACATGAATAAATAACAATCAATAAGCAAAATAACACAATAACAACTTAGTTTCTTCACAAACCATGCTTATGTTCAAGTTCACTTCTTATGGTTCTTTGTGTTCTTCATGTTTAACATTATGATTCTTATTTTAACCACTTAAAATAGAAGTAATCTAGCAAGATCAAGATTCTTACCACTAGCACAAGGCTAGGGATGATCAAGAGAAGTTATGAGATGGATAAAAGCAAATGTGAGAGGTCTTTGAACTTCCGAAAGCTCCAAGCTTCCTAACTTAGCTCCTTACACCTTAATATCACTTGGGAATGGATGGAATGGAAGTGAAAATGGAGGTAGTGTGGTGGTTGATCATGGCCGTGAGGTAAGGGAGGAAGAAGAAAGATGATGTTGGTGATATGAAGATGTAAATGAAGCTTAGTCTTGTGGTTATATTTATAATATGCCAACACAAGTTTACCTAGTGTATAATATGTTTAATAAAGTGGAAGCAAGATCAAATAAATTAACCAAATAAAATCAAGGTGGGGCCACATGAAATCCGGTTATAGGTGGGGGGGGTCTAGACTAGGTTTCAACCAAATTAGTTAGTTTGTACTTAGATTTCAAGTATATAGTTAGGTGTTTAGTTATTAGATATTTATATAGTGTGTTATGATATTCGGGGACCATAACTAGCTTGGTAATGCTAAAACAATGCTTCTAGTGAAAAATTGGTGTTTCGGGTAATGTCCGGTTGTTCGGTTGGTTACCGGTTCGTTAAGGTGCTAAACATCGCAGTTTAGTGTGCTTTATGTACCCTTTTATGGCAGTTTCGATTCCCGACACTTAGGAAAGTATTCAGGACCATTTAAGCATATTACTGCAAAAAATTAGGTTGTTAAAATGTTGATTAATGCTGAATTTTGCTGAATTCAGCACTTTATGTGAGTTTTAGGCACTTTCCGGCACTTAAACTATCTCTAGGAAGACAGTTTTGTGATCCTTACTTTCCTACACACCATACTAGTGTAATACTTGGTTTCTAGCTCATTATGTGTCTCAATGCACTGTCTGTCTATGTGCTGAGTTCTGTCAGCATTTTCCTGATTTATCAGATAACTGTGCTAACTGTACTTAATGCATCATTTGAGGCAATAAAGCTTTCAGGCAATATTGGTATGACATTAAACAATGTATGATGCACATGTATGTATATGGCAGTAACCAGAAAGCAGTTAATTGCAAATTCAGCACAGTCATTAATCATTAATTATTGTCTAATTATTATACGAATGCATTCAAATTTGACCGTTGTCACAGTTATGGACTGGAAAGTCCAAAAGCTAAGGAGGAGTCGTAACAAATTAGTCAAAGTTCGTTGGAACTCGAAGCGCGGACCCGAGTTTACATGGGAACACGAAGAACAAATAAGAACATAATGCTCCCATCTGTTCGAGAAGACTCTTACACAAGATAGCTCAACTTGAATTTCGGGACAAAATTCTTTTTAACAGGGGGAGTATGTGACAAATGGCAATTTTTCATGTAATTTTGTACAACTAAATCAATGTTCAAATATACAATTATGTGTATTAGACTTAATTTGTTATGATTTAGTCTCATAAGTCTAGAAATCTTCAAGAAATGCATAACATTGCATACTACTTGTTCGTATTCGCTGTGTCGCGATGCGATAAAACTATTACTGTAACCGTTGGTTGATTATCCGAACACACTATTCATGCTAGGAGAGTTGCGGTACTCCCTGAAATGCCAAATATAAGACATGAAGTCATGTCGAATGCAATACATATGTGAAACCCTAAGTGGGAAGACGAGTTTATAAGATGTAATTTTCTGGAAAATGCACTAATTATAAATTGTCCGAATCCGAGCCATAAAAGTTACAATTTCAATAAAGCAGTTCAAATACACTATCGATGAAACGTTGTATGATCATTAGACAATGTTAATGATAACAAACAATATCAAGTGCATCATATATATCATAAGGATATAAACACATCAATTATCAAATTAATGCTACATAAGTGACAGTAATTTATCCGAAAGCGTAACTAGTGTTGATTTAAATTCTAAACACCAACTAGACATAGTCTAATGAACTAGTTAAGCTAGTTATTATCCTAAACATTAATTTAAACATCCTAAATAACTACACTAAAGATAAAAACATAAATATCTACTTCAAGGATTCACCACATGTTGAAAAGAATAAACAATTCAACAATCCATAACCTATACCCCCCTAATAATTTCGGCCCATGAGTGGGCCCATACCATATTCACCTTGTGTAGATTTTATGATCTTGCAAGATGTAGAGGCATGGTCTTACAATGACTAATAAGGTTGATGATTATAAGTAAGTGAGACTACAAACATTCTCCTCATACCACCCTCATTTCAGAAAGGATCAAAACACACACACACACACACACATCTCTCCTTTCTCTCTCACGTCGCTCTCTCTCTCTCTCTATCTCTATCTCTCTCTCTCTCTAGTTCTTCACCTTCACAAAAAGTCTATGGGTTTACAAGGGTTTTCAATATGATCAAAAGGGGATGCAAGACTTAGAGATCGTTGAGGAAGCTTTCATACAAGGGTTTGGAGCTTTTCATCTTCTCACCTTCATCAAAGGATCTTCCCTAGCCATAGCGCTAGTTGTAGGTCCATATAACCCACCATTCTACTTCTTATTAAGTGTAGATATCAAAAGTACAAGTTGATCATCAAAAAGACTTTGTTAAAAATTATGAAAACCCTAAAAATTAACAATATAATCTAACAAAAATAAATGTTCTTGTTGTTAACCTATGATGTTGATGAAGATGTAAACATGATGATCTTGCAAAATGATGGTTAAAAATAGATATAGCAAAGCGTATGTGTAGATCTAGTAAACTACATCAACCCAAGTATCATGAAATTTATTAACTGATTTACATAGGATTTTGAAGTGTTATAGAGTTATATATTTTCAAAAATACCATGTTCATTATTTTTGGTTTTGAAAGTATACAAAAGTTTGTTATTTTTAAACTTGTTAAAGAATGGATGAACATGCAAAATTGATATTTTAGAAGATCTAGTATTTTTGTATACAAAGGTTCATGAGCTTACTTGTTGAAAACACATACATGTTGATGTTGAAAATTTGTTGATCTTGAAAAGTTGTTGTTCTTGAACATTGTTGATCTTAATGTTGAAATATGTTTATGTTGAGCTTTGAAAATTGAATTAAAAATATTGTTAAAACATGATATTTTAGGGGAAAATATACCAAAATTTTCTAAAAATATAATTATGCCTTAATCGTGATTAAACAAGGATTTACAAAGTTAAAAATGGATTAGTGCCCCTAAACATGTTTATACAAGGTTTTGGTGGAAAACTGAAAGTTTAAATAAATAGAGTTTCATAAACCTAAAATGGATATAAATATATATTTTTAGGAAAAAATATATATAGTCAATCATGTGAAAATGAATATTTGTGTATATTATATGTGTTATATGTATTTAGTAGAAAGATATAGGAAATTATATCTAACTAAATTCCAAGTGAAATAATACACTACAAAATTCAAGTGACAAAAGCATGACAAGTAAATATATAGACATTTACACATATACATACGTTTACAAAGATACAAGGATAAGACACAAGAAATATATATACTTATACCCTTGACAAGGATACGGAACAAATTGTACAAACAGACAATCGGACAAGATATATATATATATATATATATATATATATATATATATATATATATATATATGTGTGTGTGTGTGTATGTATATATCGATGAAGAATATATATTAACAAGGATCGATAAATTACTTAGTTTCGGACAAGTGTCAAAAATGTATATTTTCAATAAAGTATGAGAAGTATATATTTTACAAACCGATCTAAAAAATATATTATTTTCAAGAAGCATCAAAGATATATTTTACAATGAAATATAATTCCGGAAAAACTAACAAAATACTAAGTGTGGAAATATCCCAATAAATACAAGTATAAATGTATACATATATGTATGAATACAAGTCTACGTACACCATAACACACTTAGTAGAATACAAGGTTCAAGTATCATACATGTATATACGTATACGTACATAAACGATACAAGTACCTATTCAAGGAGTATATAAATAAGTATATATATACTTGGGTACATGTATACGTAAAAATACACAACAAATACATCAGTTAGACAAATAAATAAGCAAGTACACATACATGTATACATATACAAAGCAATGTTAAAAATATTTTTTTAACAAACAAGTCGGATCAAATATAAATCGTTTCATGTTTAATTTTATGTACGTTTTCAAGTGTTCTACGTTTTGACGTACGAGTTACTGTACGTTTTGATGCCGCTAAGTTTTGATGCAAAGGTAAGGGTGGTGTAGTGGCTAGGTCAAACCCCACTAAAAGAACAAACCCGGGTTCGATTCTGTTCTTTAATTTATACGGTATAAATTCGATTTACTTTAGTTTTTTATCCAACCTCAATGCTTAATTTCTTGGTTTATAAACGCTTATCGGTTATTAGTTAGTCAACATATCTTCTTGTATCATCTCTATTAGATAAAAACAGGGTCGGCCCAATGGACTTAAGACCCTAGGCACAGGCTTAGGGCCACCAAAATTGAAAGGCCTTCAAACTTTTGATATGTTTTTATTACACTAGGCACATATATCATAAAGAAACGTGAAAGACAGGCGGCTAATTAATGAACTTCGAGATCTACGACGTCGTTTGAATAACTGTCAATGGAATCATTGGCAATTAGGGTCGTCGGACGGAGTTTAGGGATTTCAGAATTTAGATTTGGGGTAATCATGAATCATCGCATCTCAATCTCGAGTGGACACATGCAAAACAGTTATTTTATATTTTACATACGAATTAGTATTCAAGTTCTCAAACGCTCAAACATAAACAAAGTTTTGTGATTTGTGACTCAGTTTGGAACTCGGTTTTGCAACTTGATATTATAGGATTTGTAGCTCACTCAGTTTGGAACTCAAAGACTCAGTTTTGCGATTTGTGCAAAATAATTCAGGTATACTTCGATTATGTTAAATCAATCCACACAAATTTTCGTAACATTATTTACTCAATTCTGCTTCATGACAGTGGCAGTGTCGATTTCTAGCCCTAAACAATATACTTGTCGAATTGATATTGTAGCTTACTCAGTTTGGAACTCAAAGACTCAGTTTTGCGATTTGCGATTTGTGCGAAATAGTTCAAGTACAATTCGATTATGTTAAATTAATCTACATTAATCATGTATTTTCAAAACATTATGTACTCAATTCATCTTAATTATGGTTTGGAAGACAGTGGCAGTGTCGCGTTCTAGCCCTACACAATATATTTGTCAATTTGATATTGACTTGGAACTCAGTCAATTTTATTCATATGTTATATTTTCTTCTTTGAATTGTTTCAGTTAGTTAGTTTGAATTGTTTCAATTAGTTAGTTAGTTAGTTAGTGACACGAAAACTTGTATATTGTACATGTTGAATAAAATATAATGTCATATGTTAACACATACAGTCGTCAAGATTTATTTTTTAAAACTGAACTCTGATGTACTATTTACTTATTATAACATTTTACTTTGTTTTTTATTTATTATTAGATTAAAAACACAGGCGTTACATGGGGTTGAATCCTGTTTTTTATGATACATTCAATGGGGTTGAATCCCGTTATTATGATACATTCAAATTATGAGATACAATTAATTTAGTTAGTTTTATGCACCTTCATACTTATTTGTTTATTCCATTCAAATTTGTATTCAATAGAGTTTACGGTACAAAAATGTGGAGATCGATCCCCACGTTTTTATATTTCATCATTTTATGAATTATACCGTAAAATTGAGAATTAAATTCTCTTTGAATGGAGTATAGATTTCATATATTTAAAAATGTTCTTTCAACATGTTGATACAATGTGCGATAAATGATGGGTTTAAACCAATTATAACAGTGCACCTAATATTACAAAGGTGAAACTAAGTTGTCTAAATTTGACTTTTAAAAGAATTGTGCGATTATAATGGTGAGTCCAATAATTTGTTTAACATTATTATTATTTAATATGAGAGATAAATATAAAAATATTATTATTATTACAAAGGTGAAACTAAATTGTCTAATAATTTGTTTGAAATTATTATTATTTAATGAGCAACTAATTTTTTTGGTGCCAGCTTTCCTAACTATTTCTTTACTACGGTGCTCACCACCACGGTCACACACAAGCCATACCATCCCCGTACTACCACCAATATTATTCGATCGACAGGTCACAATAATATAACCATTCTCCTTTCCCATTGCTTGTACCCAGTTCTTCAGATCAATTAGAGACATGAAATGCTAAAAAACAGTTGCTTTATTTAACAGTAATAATAACAATAATAATAATTATAATATTTTAACAATAATAACAACAATAACAATAATAATTATAATTTAACAATAATAATATTTTAACAATAACAATAACAATATTTTAACAATTAAAATAATAATAATAATAATATCAATATTAATAACAACAACAATAATAATAATAACAATAATAATAATAATAATAATATTTTTACAATGATAATAACAATAATAATAATAATAATAATATTTTTTAAAATAATATTAATAATAATAATAAAATAATAATTTAACAATAATAACTATTATAATATTTTAACAATAATAATTATAATAATAGTATTTTAACAATAATAATAATAATAATAATAATAATAATATTTTAACAACAATAATAATAACAATAAGAATTTAATTATAATTTTAAAAATAATAATAATGATTATAATATTTTAACAATAATAATAACAAAAATAATAATTTTAACCTTATTTTGAAACGATTTTCCCGGGTTAGAGTGTTTATAATCATCATACAATGATGTGTTCGGATGCTCATCGTCGTATCCTCCTATCCACAGGGACGCCAGACACAACCTTCTCCTCATTAGCATCATTCACTCCCCACGAATCGTTAGAATACTGCTTACAGAAATAATTGTTGTGCCAAAATGATGACATTTTAGCTCCACAGTTGATCAACAAATTATAATAGAAGAAATGAATAACTAGAATTGTTTTGTTTTGAATGCGTAGGTGTAACACCTCGTAAAAACGTGTCCAATTATGTAAAGACACGTGTACTAAACCCTAATCTTGAGAAAGTTTGAGTTTGAAGGACTAAAGTTGTAAAACGATGAAATTATGTATGCGAAGAGACTAAAAGTGTCAACATGCTAAACTTGTGCCTCTGAATGACCACACACAAAAAATATATTCTTAAACGAGTAATTATTCGGATATAAGAAGCCGTTTGTGAAAGTAAACGAAAGTTTACAAGATACAGGGGTTAAACGTTTCAACATGTTAATTCTTACCTCTGAATGGCCTTTTAACGAACCCGGGGCTTCGTAATATTCAAATATACTCTCAAGAATAAGTGATATCAAATTCACAAGGTTTCAACATCGTTATGTGTTAATTACGCAAACTTTCAAGAATGAGGGTTAAAAGCGCCAACGAGATGAAACTAGTGTTTACGGTGATCGTTTAACGAAACCGGACCTAACGGTGTTTGGTTATACTCCCAAGATCATCCATAAACTAACTAGAAGGGTTAAAAGTGCCTAAAATGAAAGATACATTGCATTAGAAGGTACAAGGACTGAAAGTGACAAGTTTAAAACTTGTTTGAGGGAGTTTTGTGTGGTGGCGTCGCGCGACCATCCCCCTGTTGCCGTCGCGTGTGGCGACGGCCTCATTTTGACAGAATATCATGGCCAGCTGCAGGTTCTTCTTTCCTTGGCCTCCAAACAAACTTCTATTCACTCTAACTCGAAAACATGGATCATTGATGGTTTTAAACACCTGGTTTTACACCTGGAATGATCTTAGGTGGTCCATAACACATGGCATGATCTAAGAACACATCCTTCAAGTATAAATAGAGGCCTTATGTTGCCTCAAATCCTTGCACCTTCATTCTCAACACTCGTTCTCATTGCTTGAGCTTTCTTAAGCAATTTCTTGGGATTCCTGATAAAAAAGGGAGCCCTCCTAAGTTCAAGATTCAACCTAGGACCCTTTGTAAGTTTCCTTAGCCACTAGTTTCAGTTTTAAAGGCTTTAAAGCCAAGAGTCAAGCGTTATCGTAATAACGCTTTGACTTTTAGTTAGACCATTAACGGTCAAGCCATTGTTCGCAACGAACATGGCTACGTGATCGTAATTAGGTAGGTGATAAACCCTCTAAAGGGCACCTCCTAATTATCACGATTACTTAGTCAATTGTCGGGTCAAGGTAACTAGTCAAAAAGTCAAACTACTCAGATTTTCATAAAATAATTAAAACTGATAATGTAGAAGTTATGAACCATGTTTTATCACTTAAATAACTTGGTAAATATTATTAGAACATGTCTAAGCATGTTCAACCCGACAATTCTGAGTTTAGGGTCGGTTCGCAACCGAAAGTAGCAAAAGCTTGACTTTTGCTTTGACTTTCAGTTCTGACCCGATTAAGCTTAAATCCTTTATGTTTTAAGCTTCCATTAGGACCATATTATGTTGTAGAATAACCCTCTGAGGTTATATTACCTGGCCATTAGTATTCTGAATTATATGCTAGTTTCTGTTATTATGCTTATAAATGCCCATTTTGCCCTTTTGATCTAAAAATGAGATTTTTGCGTATGTGAGCATACTAATAGGTTAAGTACTGATATATAAGCATTTCTAAATTAATTTGACATGATTCTCTGGTCTCAAAACGTTGTTATACACGATATCATAAAATTGAAATTTGTATTATTTAAATTACGCTTTTGTGCATAATATATGATTAAACATAGAATTTGACCCAAAACTCATTACCTACTGTTATGATATCATTATTAGGAATTTTTGGAATGTTGGGTCAGATTTGTTACTGACCATAATATAGAGTTCTTGTATAAATTCCTTAATTGAAGATAATGCCCTTTTGACTAATAAAATGTGATTTACATGTGATTATCATGCCAAACCTTTTTCTAGTGACTTGATATGAAAAATAAAATATTTTAAGCATACAAGGCTGATAAAAAAACTCAGAATCACATAAACATCTTAAATATCGTCAATTACCGACTTTTATGCTAATTAGGTGCATAGTATGGTTTAAAACCATAATTAGCACCCAAGACTTGTTACCTACTAAATTTATAAATAATTTTTAATATTTTTTATAGTAGGTATAAGTCATGAACTCAGACTTCCAATTATGCCCTTAAAATCATATGTGAAATGACCAAAATACCCTTTCAGGGCATAGTTTGGCCATAAATGGTAAACCACACGTATGAATGATATCCTACTATTTTAACATCATAAAATAGATATTTTTACTGAATGATTTAGACCAGAATATCAGTTTACTATAAAACCTCTTTTATAAATATTAGAATGACCAAAATGCCCTTACGGGACTTAATTTGGTTTTAAATATTTTTGGGCATATATGTTAATATCCTACTGATGTATTAACATATTTTTAAGCATAATAACATAAGGGACTTATATATGGTTCATTTGGTTTCCCGTTATGCATTTACATGTTCGGATCGGTTTATGTAACTAGTTTACGTAAATTTGCCGAAACGGGTTTAACCTTATCGTTTTTGCTTCAAAATCCAGAATGTACTTAGTTTACACATATTATACAAGTCTTCATACTTGTTGGGTCTAAATAACATTCTATTCCGGTCATCGCTTAATCTAGCATATAGTACTGCTTTAGATACTTTAAGCTAGCCGGTCTAAGTCTACGACTTAAATAAGACCGTTAGCATTCTGAATTGGTTATATATTACCATCACTCCAGACTAGAGCCACCCGGTAAAAGCTACCTGCATTTAGATAGATTGGATACGACTGATTTATTTTGCTGTGAATCAAGTATTAGCTCAGGTAAATACATTTAACTTATTTTCCCTTATACGGGCTTGGGATACGGTATTATAATAATACCGCTTGGTCGGGTATGAAATCATTTAATCGGATTGTGATTAATAAATTTGCATAACCCGTTTTAATCTGTTTTGTTTGATAACATAAGCATTGGGGGTTAATACGACCGTGTCCTGGATATCCTCGGCTCATTTCATTTGAAAATGGCCACGACCTATGCACGGGGTGTAGGCATACACCTGACAGATGCAAATGCTAAATAACCCACATGTTGCGGATAACTCCTTCGTGGGTTTTATAAGTGGTGAGTCGGTTAATCATGATCGACTTCCAACCGGCCCCATATGTATGACAAACATGTAAAAATGTATACAAGATTTTATTAAAGATTGTCCCAAGTTATAAAAGGTTTGTGCCTTGTGCGCTTAAATCAATTTTTATAAATTCTTTTCAAAAGAGTCGGTTAATTGTATTTACCAGTGAAAACTGACATATTTTCAAAAGACTAAGTGACATGTACTACACATAATAGGTTGGGAGTTGCTCGGTGTCGAAATAAAGGATCTTGCAAATCCTTAATGATGCCTTAAAGTCTGCTAAACTTCATTTTATACATTCTGTAAAGATCCACCTGTGGATTTGATATTACAGGCTCGTCTATAATAAATACTTTGATATTTTCAGACATTTGAGTTTGTAATAATATTTTATATTCAAAGACTTCCACTGTGCTATAATTGTGTTAATTGACTATGACGATATCAACTACGTCACGATACTCCCCACCAGGCCCACCTGGTAATATGTGGAAATATCGGGGTGTGACAGGTTGGTATCAGAGCCAACATTAAGTGAATTAAACACTAACTTTTTGTGTTTAATCTCAATGACACAGTGTCATATTCCTTAGACCTCCTGAGTCTAGACTTAACATAGGAATTCTCTCATCCTTATTAAGTAAACATTGTTTTCTATTTTTATGTATTTTGGATATGTCGCCAAGCAAATAGGCCGTTGATGGAGATTCTTCTCGCCCGAAGCCAAGGAATGCCAAGCTTCGTATCACGGCTAGGATAAGCGTACGACCGGTTTTGAGGAAAGACCTTTATGGACCTAATTCCAAAGTCAAACCTATTGGAACTTGCAATCAGAGTTCCGAGTCCATACCGTACGTCCCTGAGGCTCAAAATTTTGAAGTATGTGCCAGTGGAGTCCATACCAGGTGGTCCCTAAGGCTCCCGTATTGAAAATAATACCAGTGGATCCTAATGATCCCTATTTCTTACCTCCAAGTTTTCAAATCCTAGATTTGTATTGTATCAGTCAAAACCCAATCCGTGATCCATATCATTCTTTAACCATGGAATTCTTGAATCCTACTTCTATAACGGACCCTGATTGGAATACTTACTTTATTCACTTAGGTCTTCAGTGTCCCTACCGTATATGGTAAACAAAGAAGAGAAACAATCGAAATAAAGCAAGGAAGGCGTTAGAGAATCCTTCTTCCATAATATTCATTGTCTTTTAAGTCCCTATAAGGACCTATCTCTTCTACATAGTCCCTGTGTGGACATACCTTTCGACTTATGACCCTGTATGGGCATTTGCTATTTAGTCCCTTCATGGACATTATATTTCAATAAAGTCCCTCGGTGGGCATGCTATTTCAATATAGTCCTTTCATGGACGTGTGATTTCATTAAAATCCCTTTGTGGATACACTATTTTAAAATAGTTCCTTCGTGGACTTGGTATTTTAATATAGTCCTTTTATAGACATTATACTCCATCATAGTCCTTTCATGGACATATTATTTCTATAAAGTCCCCTGGTGGACACGATATTTCATTATAGTCCCTTCAAGTACATATTGTTTCATTAGTAAGTCCCATTGAGGACGTATCTTTCGACTTAAATTCCCTGTGAAGACAATTGTTTAATAACGTCCCTTCGTGGACATGATATATCATAATGATCCCAATGCGGACATATCGTATAATCCCTATATGGACTTATATTTTCCTTCTAGTCCCTGTGTGGCCACATGAACAACTAAAAGTCCTGATTAAGTCACTATTGTAAATTCCTAATGATTATTGGAAAGTTTTGAAAATTTTAAATAGGTATTCGTTTCGTCCTTTATCCAACGATAGTTTCGAATTTTACTCGAACTTTATCGATCAGCTGAAAATTTCAAAAGATCCTCTTAATGGTATAACCTAGCCTATATGTCTATGAACATGGCTATGATGGTAAAACCATCTTAAGACAATTAATCCTTGTTAACATCTAAGAACATGTTAACATTCCTGGCAGTGTGACTTGAGAAACCACACCAGCCGTCAAGGTATTTGGACTATGTCCAAGCCTTAAAGCCTATATGATCAAATTAGATCATGGCAAGTATCATCAATGTGATGATCAAACTATAAACATCCGTTAGTGATGAAGTGCCTATGAGCTAAACTTGTTGTCTAATAAGACAACGACAGTTGTGGTCTACGATCCCCTGTCTAAAGATATTGGACTATGTCCAAGCATAATAGTCTATATGATCAATGCGATTATGACTAATATCATCTGATACGATGATCATATTATTTAACATCCTTAAGGGATGTTTAGCCTACGGGCCCTATTATATTTTCCATTTGTGACATTGACATTATGATCTTTATGATCCCCTGTCCAAGGTAGTGAGTTATGATCAAGCCTAATAGTCAATATGATCAATGCGATCATGACTAAAATCATCAATGTGATGATTAAATTTAACATCCTTAATGGTGTTTTGCCTACGGGCTATATTATATTGTCCAATTGTGACAAGACAATTGTAATCTTTTATGATTCTTTGCCCAAGGGGGTGAGCTATGCTCAAATCTCATAGTCTATATGATCACTACGATCCTGACTAATATCATCAGTATGATGATCATAATATTAACATCCCTAGTGATGAAATGCCTACGGGCTATACTTTACTCTATTGTCGATAAGACAAAGATAGTGGGGGTCTTTGTGATCCCCTGTTCAAAGTGATGGGTTATACCCAAACCTAATAGTCTATGTGATCAATGTGATCATGACTAATCATCAACATCTTAATCATACTAAACATTCCTAGTAATGCCTCGTCTGTGGGCTACATTATATCGTCCATTTGAGACAATGACAGTTGTGACCATTATGGTTCCCTGTCCAAAGTGGAAAGCTATGCCCAAGTTTCATAGTCTATATGATCAATGTGATCATGACTAATATAATCAAATACGATGATTATATATAAACATCCATTAGTGATGTCAATTGGTTTACCTTTCTGCCAAAGTGAATCGTCTTTCAAGACGATGACAGTTGTAGTCTATAACTCCCTGTCCAAAGGTGAAGAACTATATTCAGTTCTTAAAGCCCCTGATCTAATAAGATTGCGGCTTATAAATTAATGTCCTTGTGACAAACCAACAAGTTATATTTTTAAGTCATTCATGACAAGCCAATGTGCTATAAATTGTCGTTCGTGACAAGTTAACATGCTAAATGTTAACATCCCTGATGACAGGCCTTTTGTGCCAGATTTTTTTTAACGTCCTTGTGACGAGGCCAATTGTGCCATATCTAATTGTCCTTTGTGACAAGGCCTTCGCACCATATGATTATTTATGTCCTTCATGACTAGACTTTAGGCCATATCCTTCTATGTCCCTCGTGATGGGCCTCTGTGCCATATATATATATATGTATATATGTATATATATATATATATGTATATATGTATATATATATATATATGTATATATGTATATATATATAAATGTATGTATATATATAATGAAAGTCCTGAAAGGCTAGCCTTCGAGCTATTCATAATCATCTATATGACAAAGACAGTTGTGACATTGTGATCCCCTGACAAAAAGGTTATGGACTTGGTCCAAACCTTAAATGCCATTGATGGTTCTCTTATGACCTAGGCTAAATGAAACTAATATTCTTTCAAATAACATTCATTAGGAATGTTCGGAACTTAATAGCCTATACGGTTTAATGATGTCGCGGCTAATCTATGTCAGGTCGTCAGGGTGATGACTAACTATTGTTTAATTTGATGTTTAGTAATAAGCCTTGAGTATGTCAAACTCGGATGAGGTAGACAACAGTCGCGATACTAATGATTCTACAAATGCTAATGATGCTACTTACTCTAAACCACATTCTTCTGTTCATGAGAAGAGCTTTGTTCATGCTTCGAATGTGAAGAATGAACTAATGAAGATAATGTATAATGAGGAGCTTCGTTCCTCCAAGGGATGTACTTACGAGTACTTCGTCTCTTGCAAACCAAGAGACTTCAATGGCAAAAAAGGAGCCATTGATTGCATGAGATGGTTGGACGAAATGGAAACCGTTGTAGAAATCAGCGGTTGTGCTAAGGAAGACACTGTGAAGTATGTATCACAGTCATTCAAGGGCGATGCCCTTATGTGGTGGAAAACATTAATAAAGTCCACGGGGAAAATACACCTATACAATATGGAAATGGTCTTAATTTATGGACCTTATCAGAAAAACTTACTGTCCACGACATGAAATGGAAAAGGTGGAATCAGATCTTCTGACACTCAAAATGAAAAATCCAGACTCTCGACAGTATGTCACTGACTTTAATTCATTATCTAGGATAGTACCCTATTCGGTTAATCTAGGGTCTAAGCATAATGCACAATGTAGTGGTGATTTAGCACCAGAGATAAAGGAGCACGATAAAGCTTCAAAGCCTGCTTCTATTAGATCCACTATGGATCTATCTCTGCCACTCACACTGAATAGGTTGAAGTCAGCCAAAACTGAAACTGGCGGAAAAAGGAAAAACGAGGAGGATAACTCCCAGAAATCTAAGAAAAAGAGCAAGTTCGGGTTCAATAAGAACCAACATAAGCCCAATAAGAAACCAGTATGCAAAATCTGCTATAAAAGACATTGGGGACAGTGTCGAATGGAACAAAGACCAAAGTAGTGTGGCATCTGCAAAGGAACTGGTCATCAGTCCCATAAATGTAGGGACATAAAGAATGCAGTCTGTTACAGCTGTGGTGAGAAAGGCCACATCAGAATTAGATGCCATAAAGCTATCAAAGAAGGTACAGCTAAGCTTGAAAAGGTTAAGAAAGGAAATGCCTGAACTCACCTGATGAATGCCAAGAGGCAGTACGTAATGTCGTAAGGTACATTCCTTATCATTTAGCAATGATAATTTCTGCTAAGTGTCCTGTTTTAATTCAAGCAATAATAAGTCTCCTATAGACCATCAGCTTGAAAAACTTTTGAATATACTCGCAAGAACTCCCGATATTAAGTATAAGGTAGAACCTACCAATGAAACTATAGAAACCATCTCTTCTAATTCTTGTCAATGATCCTTCTGTAAAATCTAAGAGTACTCTTTCTCCGAGTAGAGTACGACAATATATGTTATTTTAATTATTTCCTCATTGATTTCTATCAACTGAGAGTTCCAACTATGATTGATAAAAGCGCCATATGAGGATTGGTGTATCCTAGTGTGTTCCATAGATTGCGTCCATGCCTGATCAGTATGGAGGTTTAATGCATGGAACCACTAAGATATTCCAATGGTCATATAGTACTGAAGTCAGCTAGTGGTATTCAAAGAAGATATCCATTATAGAAATGCCTAAGTAGGCGTCTCTACTTAAGGCATCCATGCACTCGTAAAACAGATGTGTCATTTGCATGGCACAAGTGACGAACAACCCTGTTTACCTCCTGAGAGGCAAAGTGGAGTTAGGATTAACATCCTATTAGTGGTCGTATCTGTTACAGTATATCGGTTAGCACCAATGGAAATGGAAGAACTAAGAGCTAACCAGATGAGTTTATGGAGAAAGGCATGTACAGCCTAGCTCATCGTCTTAGGAGCTCCGATTATTGTTGATAAAGGAAAGCACAATGTAATACGCTTGTGCATTGATTACCGCAAACCTAGATAGGAAACGATTGGGAATCGTTATCAGCTGCTCAGGATCGTCGATTGGTTCGATTAACCATAAGGGTAGTTAATTCCTTAAGATTGATTCGGGTAGTAGTTGTAATGACTATCTCACCCTAATTAAGTTCTCCTATAACCAATAGCATTATATAAGCATCAAGGCTGCTCCATTAGAGACCTTTTATGGGTGAATGTGTCAACGCCCGTTTGATTGGCAGGAGTTGGGAAATCCCAATTATCAGAATCTAAGACTGTCCTAAAAGACGACAAATAAGATATTATGAATCCGTAATCGTCTGAAAGCTGCCAGTAATCGGCAAAAGAGAGATGCGAAAGAGAGCCGCAGATCTCTAAAAGTTCCAAGTAGGGAACAAGACTCTATTGAAAATACCAACATGGAAGGGTATGATACGTTTCAGTATAAAGGGCAAGTCGAGCCCTGGATATTTAGGACCATTCGAGGTCATCGAATGTGTCGGTAGTATAGCTTATAAGCTAAACTTGCCGGAGGAGCTTAGTGGAATTCACAATGTGTTCCACATCTGTAACTTAAACAAATGTCTAGCTGATAAATCGCTAGAAATGTCTCATAAAGAGGTACAGATTGATGAAAGTCTGAGGTTTATTGAAAGACCTATATCGATCAAGGATCGACAAGTTAAAAATCTCCGAAGGATGCACGTGCCTATAGTGAAAATTAAATGGGATTCCCGTAGAGGCCCAGAATATACGTGGGAGGTTGAATCCACTATGCGACAAAAGTACCCTCACTTGTTTCAGTAAATCTCGGGGTCAAGATTTCTTTTAAGGGGGTGAGGATGTAACACCACATAAAAATGTGTCCAATTATGTAAAGACACGTGTCCTAAACCCTAATCTTGAGAAAGTTTGAGTTTGAAGGACTAAAGTTGTAAAACAAAGAAATTATGTATGCGAAGGGACTAAAAGTGTCAACATGCCAAACTTGTGCCTCTGAATGACCACAAAAAAAAGAATATATATTCTTAAATGAGTAATTATTCGGATATAAGAAGCCGTTTGTGAAAGTAAACGAAAGTTTACAAGATACAGGGGTTAAACGTGTCAACATGTTAATTCTTACCTCTGAGTGGCCTTTTAACAAACCCGGGGCTTCGTAATATTCAAATATACTCTCAAGAATAAGTGATATTAAATTCACAAGGTTTCGATATCGTTATGTGTTAATTACGCAAACTTTCAAGAATGAGGGTTAAAAGCGCCAACGAGATGAAACTAGTGTTTACGGTGATCGTTTAACGAAACCGGACGTAACGGTGTTTGGTTATAATCCCAAGATCATCCATAAACTAACTAGAATGGTTAAAAGTGCCTAAAATGAAAGATACATTGCATTAGAAGGTACAGGGACTGAAAGTGACAAGTTTAATACTTGTTTGATGGAGTTTTGTGTGGTGGCATCACGCGACCACCCCCTGTTGCCGTCGCGTGTGGCGATGGCCTCATTTTGACAGAATATCATGGCCAGCTGCAGGTTCTTCTTTCCTTGGCCTCCAAACAAACTTCTATTCACTCTAACTCGAAAACCATGGATCATTGATGGTTTTAAACACCTGGTTTTACACCTGGAATGATCTTAGGAGGTCCATAACACATGTCATGATCTAAGAACACCTCCTTCAAGTATAAATAGAGGCCTCATGTTGCCTCAAATCCTTGCACCTTCATTCTCAACACTCGTTCTCATTGCTTGAGCATTCTTAAGCAATTTCTTGGGATTCTTGATAAAAAAGGGAGCCCTCCTGAGTTCAAGGTTCAAGCTAGGACCCTTTGTAAGTGTCCTTAGCCACTAGTTTCAGTTTTATAGGCTTTAAAGCCAAGAGTCAAGCGTTATCATAATAGCGCTTTGACTTTTAGTTAGACCATTAACGGTCAAGCCATTGTTCTCAACGAACATGGCTACGTGATCGTAATTAGGTAGGTGATAAACCCTCAAAAGGGCACCTCCTAATTATCACGATAATATAGAAGTCAATTGTCGGGTCAAAGTAACTAGTCAAAAAGTCAAACTAGTCAGATTTTCATAAAATAATTAAAACTGATAATATAGAAGTTATGAACCATGTTTTATCACTTAAATAACTTGGTAAATATTATTAGAACATGTCTAAGCATGTTCAACCCGACAATTCTGAGTTTAGGGTCGGTTCGTAACCGAAAGTCACAAAAGCTTGACTTTTGCTTTGACTTTCAGTCCTGACCCGATTAAGCTTAAATCCTTTATGTTTTAAGCTTCCATTAGGACCATATTATGTTGTAGAATAACCCTCTGAGGTTATATTACCTGGTCATTAGTATTCTGAATTATATGCTAGTTTCCGTTATTATGCTTATAAATGCCCATTTTGCCCTTTTGGCCTAAAAATGAGTTTTTTTGCATATGTGAGCCTTTTAATAGGTTAAGTACTGATATATAAGCATGTCTAAATTAACTTGACATGATTCTCTTGTCTCAAAACGATGTTATGCACGATATCGTAAAATTGAAATTTGTATTATTTAAATTACGCTTTTGTGCATAATATATGTTTAAACATAGAATTTGACCCAAAACTCATTACCTACTGTTATGATATCATTTTTAGGAATTTTTGGAATGTTGGGTCAGATTTGTTACAGACCATAACATAGAGTTCTTGTATAAATTCCTTAATTGACTATAATGCACTTTTGACTAATAAAATGTGACTTACATGTGATTTGCATGCCAAACCTTTTTCTACTGACTTGACATGAAAAATAAAATATTTTAAGGATACAGGATGATCAAAATCTCAGAATCACATAAACATCTTAAATATCGTCAATTACCGACTTTTACGCTAATTAGGTGCATAGTTTGGTTTAAAACCATAATTACCACCCAAGACTTGTTACCTACTGAATTTATAAATAAATTTTAATATTTTTTATAGTAGGTATAAGTCATGAACTCAGACTTCCAATTATGTCCTTAAAATCATATGTGAAATGACCAAAATACCCTTTCAGGGCATAGTTTGGCTATAAATGGTAAACCACACGTATGAATGATATCCTACTGTTTTAACATCATAAAATATATATTTTTACTGAATGATTTAAACCAGAATATCAGTTTACTATAAAACCTCTTTTATAAATATTAGAATGACCAAAATGCCCATACGGGACTTAATTTGGTTTTAAATATTTTTGGGCATATATGTTAACATCCTACTGATGTATTAACATATTTTAATCATAATAACATAAGGGACTTATATATGGTTCATTTGGTTGCCCGTTATTGTAACACCTGTGCCTTCACGGCCATCAAACAAATACCAAACCAATGAAATATTATATTTCATACTTGGGATTTGTAAAAATATGTGTATCGTTTACACATATGAACTCTTGTTCAATTTCAAACCCTAAATCGCTTTCTGGAAGGTTATACGCGCACTAATGCGTAAATATAACCAGTTTAATGCAACAAACACTCCGGAATAGTGAAATAGGTTTAACATACCTTAAATAACCTTTACATAACTTAGATATAAGTTTTGGAAGGTTTGGTGTGGTGAAATCAAAGTTATATCGCTTACAGGGACTAAATATGACAAACTGCGAAAGTATGCCAATTTGAACTGTAACAGACATTCCGGAACATGACCATAAGTTAAACATACCATAAATATCCTTTACATAGCTTAGAAATAGGCTTTGAGGGGTTCGGTGTGCTAAAATAAACTTTTGTGTCATTCAGGGACTAAAAGTGTCAAAAAGTGCACAAGTTTGCATTTTCGCGCATAACTTACGTTCTGAATACATCTGGACACCCAAAAATTTATGTAAGCATGACTACATTATATTTTAGTGTTCGCCATAAGAAAAATCCATTCGTCGCGTCATTTGGATCGTTTTTCGCGCTTATGCGCATTCCGTCGTAATTAAGCGAACATCGCGATCGTACGGCCAAACGAACCGACATCCGAGATATTTTTGAGCATGTTTTGAGTTCCCTATACTTTAACTTCATTTTAGAGCCTTGAAATGAGGTTAACGGGGTTCAAACACATCGAAAAAGGCCTTAAACACGTGCAGGGACCATTCTTGCACTTTTCAAACATTTCTGAATCAGGGGAGTGCTAGCGTAGCGCGACTGCCTCATTCCTTGGCAGTAGCGCTACGCGACTGCATGATCTGACCAGATTCATTGTTTTTGTTACAAGTTGCAACCAATTAATCCTTAACCACATGTTTTAAGTTGATGTGTCACTAAGTTAAGGAGCATATGTGGTTCCATAACATTCCGACAAGTGTACGGACTAGATCTTTTCCCCTTTTCCAAGAAACGATCTCAACGGTGGACCGAATACTATAAATACCCCACCCCCTTTTCTTCATTTCTCACAAATCTGATCATTTGGGCTCTAAGTTGGAACCTTCGTTTCATACCTGAGCTATTTTGATCTGGGTTAGCTTTCGGGGACCCTTCGTAAGTATGCTTTCGTTCTTTTCCTTATTTTTACTGCTTTTCGAGTCAGAAAGTCAAACTTTGTTTGACTTTCAGCATTGACCAGTAATGGTCAATGCGAAGTTCGTTAGAACTTCGCAACGTGATTGTAATCACGATGGTCATAGTCCCTTGGGACTATGCCTACTGATTACCACGTTGTCCAGGGTCGTAGGGTAGGCGATCTAATAAATCGCCTATACCTTCGAACCCGACCCAGTTTGGTCGATCATTAGGATCCGACCAAACACATTAGGTGACCATAGTAGGTAGGGAATAACCTTCCGAGGTTATACCCTATGGTCACATCGTTTAAGTAGTTGTATGATAGGTAGTTTATATGCCTTAGGTAAATTACCAGAATACCCTTTTCATGTATAATTGGTAATTAAGCATATGTAACCTAAACTTTTGTCACGTAACTGATTATGTAACATGTTTAGGCATATAATACTTGTCATAGGACTAGTTAGGCGGTCCGAACGCGTTTCACGCGCACGACGCGTTAAAGTAGCATAAGCTTCCTAAACGGGTCGTAATGGGTCGTAAACAATTATGTTAGGTTTCATTTAGTATGTAGGCTTTGTTAAACCATATCACACGAGTCTCCACACTCGTTTGGTTTACAAACCCTAATACTACCCAGTCTTCCGATTTAGGTCCGGTTATTTAACATAGTTACCTATATTAGGAGCCGTTTGATTCCGAGATCTCTAGCACTGCTTGGTGGTTATCTTTAGACAACTGAGCAATCTCAAGTGAGTACATAGACCCCTCTTTTACTGTTTTCCAAACTGTTTTGGGGTGGAACACATGTGCCTACTTGTTACTTTCATGCTTTCCTGTTTTGACATCATATACTTACTATGTTCATTAGTACATTATAGTACATGATTTCATTATTTTTCTGCTATGTATGTTGACTGATAACATGCTAAGCACATTGATTTACATGACTTTTCTGCTATGTATGTTGACTGATAACATGCTTAGTACATTGTTTTACATGACTTTTCTACTTTGTATGATGACTTTGCATACTTAGTACATTGTTTTATACTGCATCTCTGTTGCATATGTTCCAGTAACATATGGACACATGGTTTTATAGCTCTACCCTGTATGTTTACTCTAGCATACTAGGTACATTATCTTCATAAAACATGCTTACATTTTGGTATGACATTTGGTTTGTTTAAACTATACTATACATTCATTAACACCGATCATGCCGCTCGGTAGTAGGTAGTGGTACCATAGGACTTGACAAATCCCGTTCCGGACATCCCAGGGAAAGGGGATGAAAGGAATGACCGAATCCGAATACATATTCTCTTGATAACTCACTTTTACATAGTTATCCGTCTGTCTCAAGGCTTGGATGTATGAATTTTCACAACACCGCATAAATGTTCATATTCAGTATAGCATGCATATATCTTACAAAACATAACTTTGATTTAAACCAAGTTTTACTTCAATACTTTGTTTTGTACATTTTTACTTATGGTTTAAGTAGTCTAAATTTTACTTACCATACATATCATTTTGGTTATACATTACTTGACTACTTTTGGACTATAGACATTTGACATGGATATTTGACATAGACATTTGACATGGACATTTGACATAGACATTTGACATGGATATTTGACATAGACATTTGACATGATTTACATCTTGACATGAACATTTTACATTGTTTGGTTTGCTTTGGTTTGATTAAGTGATTAAGTAACGATGCGTGTGTAATATGATACAAGCATGGTGGATACGCCGCTGGTACTTCCTATATATAAGTGTTTGTATGGTATTACATGTCGTAACGTTAATTGAATCATTTCAGTTTGAGACATAGAACATTTCATACAAATAACATACTTTTCACAAGACATTGATTTATAAACAACTTATCTTATGCAAACACATTTTACTTGGTTATTCATTTAACCTTACATTTATTTATACTTATCATCTGATCTTATCGTTTTACAAATGATTTAAAAGACAAAGCAAATAACAAGGTTCATGACTAAACATTTTCTCAAACATAAGTCATGAATCTTATTTTCACAAAACCTATGTATCTCACAGGCATTTTTATGCTGACGTACCTATTTTCACATGTGTTTTTCAGGAACTGTTGCATAAGATGGTCAAGATACACATAGACAGACCTGGGCTTTAGTAACAATAAAAGATGCAAGACTAGTTAATTATGTTGTATTTATTTGTTTATTAAGATATTGTAACACTTTTAATCAATAAAACGAAACTTCAATTGCCATGGATTTGAAACATTAATTCTGTTACAACACTCCCCGATGTTTTCGCCACGTTTGGTATGTTCTACGTGGTCAGGGTGTGACAGAAAAGATGGTATCAGAGCCAATGGTTATAGGGAATTAGGTTATTAGTAATTAGTAATGCTTTGACCTAGTCTATAACATTCTTAGGACCCTAACGCGAGTTTACTTGCGTTTAGTCATAAAACAATACTGTCGCCTATCCTTAGGCGACCACCGCAACAAAAACATAAATTTCAAAACCGCTTTGAAAACTAATCATCTGTTCTAGGATGATTGATTACTAGGTTTTGAACCCTCTATTGTAAGGTTTTGAACTCTCTATTATATGGTTTTGAACCTCTTTGAGTTTTCAAAACTTCGTCAAGGTTTTGGGTTTTAAATAATGTGAACACGTGCAAACTGGAAGGGTGAATGCCGGTATTCTGGGTTTTCTGGCTAGGCAAGCACTTCGTATACATCTCATCAGACGCGAGACCAGTTGTGCTTACCTGGGAATTCTTGGGATGAGTGTTCACTTATTAGGCGAGCATGTCTTCGCGATACATTATTTTTGACCCATTTACTTTGATCAGTCATCGTCTCATTTGTTTGCCTTAGGTAACAAACAAATGATCGCAATCTTCATGCGTTATCATTCTGTTTTGATTGTCCAATAATCTTTCACCTGTTTCTCCCTATGCCTTTCTTTTTCTTCAAGAATGTCTTTTCATCACGATGACGCCCAGATATCTGAGCAAGCAGCCAAAATTCGCTCAGCGAATAGGCGAAGTAGCCCTGAAGACTGTTGAATTAGCTACTGCCATGTATCATCTCCAGGATGAAGCCACTCAAGAGTCACCAAGACAGGCAGGACCTAGTCAGGTGACAACACCATCAGCCAAGAAACAAATCGAGGAATCAAAGACCATGGATGAACGATCCCCTAAGAAGTCAAAGAAGCGAAAGGCTTCTCAGAACTTCGCCATGGTCGCTCACAATGGTAAAGCAGTCCCCAACCAACCAGCTCAACCCCCTGCTAGGTGTGTATGGCTTTTCCTATGATACCTACATCAAGGAACTATGTACCTTACAAACTACTCTTGTGATTTCTCTCTTTCAAATGATTGCTCATGATTCCCTCAAAAATTTTAAGTACTCGTTTCACTCTAAGAAACAAAGTACAGAAAATTAAGTGACATTATGAGTGATCATGCTTCTGCACATCTGTGCCTTTGAATCCTTGGTTAACTAACTGAGGGTATTTTTCAATTCTCATACCCATTACGTTTTGATTTTTCAACATACACAGTACCAGTATTTCAACACAATCTTCATGATCTCAAAACATTTCATATATTTTGAAAACAATTTTTCTAGATACATTGTCTATGTTATTTCAAAAACATTGGCCATGTTATCAAAACCAACCTTTCTAATTTCAAAATATTTCATATAGTCTAAAGACAATATTAACACAATACTTTTTCCGATCAAGTGCATGATTTCGAAAAGCATCATTCATGTCTTTCAAAAACCTTATACATAATTTCAAAATTCATCTCGCATGATTTTAAAAACATTTTTGTAAATATATCTACCTAATACACCTACTTTATTTCAAAAGTATTATATATAAGGTTTCAAAAACGTTAAACACCTTTTTCTTAAAAGAACCCCATGCATAGTTTTCAAAAATATTTTCCTCATACATTGACTTAACCTTCAAAATTCTGCTTCATATGTCGCCTTGGCATATCTAGCATCTCAATTTCATAAGCATTTTTACTTCATGTTTTGACCTAAGCACATCCAGTGCAAGGTTTCAAAACATCTTCAACTTCTAAAGTCCATATGGGATCTTTTTATCTCCACAATTAGACCCTTGTGGATAATCATCATTCAAATCAGAGTCCTTAATTGGATTCCTTATGTACCTTAATTCGAACACTTCGGTTCCTAATAATCGAAATCGAATTTTCTTTTTGAATCTTTCTATCTTTATAGTTGGATTCTTGATAACGTTTAAAGTACCAAATGAAATCCACGGAATGGATTCCTAGTGTGCTTTAAATGCATATACGCAATTTACAAGACAAATTAACAAACAATTTTGTGGTTATGTGACTATGTGTTTACTCATCTTATGTTTTCTTTTATGCATTTTTGGTGTTTTTACTACTCTGGATATTCTTTATCCAAATCCTCGCAGGATCTTTCATATCTTCATATGAGAGATTCGTAGCAGGATATTCAAAAGGTACTACCTTAAATCCTTAATGGGCTTCTATGTAATAGTTAAGACCCTTGGATTATATAGTACTGCTCCATGATTCATAAGAGACCCTTTAGTGGTCTAGTCAAAAAGATTGATTCACAATTTGGTTAAAGAATGACATCTAGTGATGTAGCTGAACAGACTCCTTGATAGTCTATTTAAATCATTTATTGATTTAGTCTAAAGGACTCTATGGCGGTCTAAGTCACGCTCATCACAGGATTGTTCATTTGGTTTTACCCTACACATTATAAAATAGACTGTGTGAACTGTGCAAGGAATTCTCTAATTATGGATGCGCACATAATTATGAAATTTAGTGCACAGAAATCCAGTAAGATTTATTATGTGAAGGAACCGATAGTGACAACAATAACAAAATGAGAACGATGTAATGGAGGCATGGTGGACGCACCAATGACGCTTTATATACTTGTATATAAGTGTCCCTCTTACATTGCAAGCGTGATGTTATTAAAGTTACTAGAAGTTCAGAACCCTAACCAATGTTGTTCGATCTTTTCAAACTTCATGTTTTAAATTCTTACAAGTTTCCTCTAAATAAATTTCGGGACGAAATTTCCTAAAGTAGGGGAGACTGTAACACCTGTGCCTTCACGGCCATCAAACAAATACCAAACCAATGAAATATTATATTTCATACTTGGGATTTGTAAAAATATGTGTATCGTTTACACATATCAACTCTTGTTCAATTTCAAACCCTAAATCGCTTTCTGGAAGGTTATACGCGCACTAATGCGTAAATATAACCAGTTTAATGCAACAAACACTCCGGAATAGTGAAATAGGTTTAACATACCTTAAATAACCTTTACATAACTTAGATATAAGTTTTGGAAGGTTTGGTGTGGTGAAATCAAAGTTATATCGCTTACAGGGACTAAATATGACAAACTGCGAAAGTATGCCAATTTGAACTGTAACAGACATTCCGGAACATGACCATAAGTTAAACATACCATAAATATCCTTTACATAGCTTAGAAATAGGCTTTGAGGGGTTCGGTGTGCTAAAATAAACTTTTGTGTCATTCAGGGACTAAAAGTGTCAAAAAGTGCACAAGTTTGCATTTTCGCGCATAACTTACGTTCTGAATACATCTGGACACCCAAAAATTTATGTAAGCATGACTACATTATATTTTAGTGTTCGCCATAAGAAAAATCCATTCGTCGCGTCATTTGGATCGTTTTTCGCGCTTATGCGCATTCCGTCGTAATTAAGCGAACATCGCGATCGTACGGCCAAACGAACCGACATCCGAGATATTTTTGAGCATGTTTTGAGTTCCCTATACTTTAACTTCATTTTAGAGCCTTGAAATGAGGTTAACGGGGTTCAAACGCATCGAAAAAGGCCTTAAACACGTGCAGGGACCATTCTTGCCACTTTTGAAACATTTCTGAATCAGGGGAGTGCTAGCGTAGCGCGACTGCCTCATGCCTTGGCAGTAGCGCTACGCGACTGCATGATCTGACCAGATTCATTGTTTTTGTTACAAGTTGCAACCAATTAATCCTTAACCACATGTTTTAAGTTGATGTGTCACTAAGTTAAGGAGCATATGTGGTTCCATAACATTCCGACAAGTGTACGGACTAGATCTTTTCCCCTTTTCCAAGAAACGATCTCAACGGTGGACCGAATACTATAAATACCCCACCCCCTTTTCTTCATTTCTCACAAATCTGATCATTTGGGCTCTAAGTTGGAACCTTCGTTTCATACCTGAGCTATTTTGATCTGGGTTAGCTTTCGGGGACCCTTCGTAAGTATTCTTTCGTTCTTTTCCTTATTTTTACTGCTTTTCGAGTCAGAAAGTCAAACTTTGTTTGACTTTCAGCATTGACCAGTAATGGTCAATGCGAAGTTCGTTAGAACTTCGCAACGTGATTGTAATCACGATGGTCATAGTCCCTTGGGACTATGCCTACTGATTACCACGTTGTCCAGGGTCGTAGGGTAGGCGATCTAATAAATCGCCTATACCTTCGAACCCGACCCAGTTTGGTCGATCATTAGGATCCGACCAAACACATTAGGTGACCATAGTAGGTAGGGAATAACCTTCCGAGGTTATACCCTATGGTCACATCGTTTAAGTAGTTGTATGATAGGTAGTTTATATGCCTTAGGTAAATTACCAGAATACCCTTTTCATGTATAATTGGTAATTAAGCATATGTAACCTAAACTTTTGTCACGTAACTGATTATGTAACATGTTTAGGCATATAATACTTGTCATAGGACTAGTTAGGCGGTCCGAACGCGTTTCACGCGCACGACGCGTTAAAGTAGCATAAGCTTCCTAAACGGGTCGTAATGGGTCGTAAACAATTATGTTAGGTTTCATTTAGTATGTAGGCTTTGTTAAACCATATCACACGAGTCTCCACACTCGTTTGGTTTACAAACCCTAATACTACCCAGTCTTCCGATTTAGGTCCGGTTATTTAACATAGTTACCTATATTAGGAGCCGTTTGATTCCGAGATCTCTAGCACTGCTTGGTGGTTATCTTTAGACAACTGAGCAATCTCAAGTGAGTACATAGACCCCTCTTTTACTGTTTTCCAAACTGTTTTGGGGTGGAACACATGTGCCTACTTGTTACTTTCATGCTTTCCTGTTTTGACATCATATACTTACTATGTTCATTAGTACATTATAGTACATGATTTCATTATTTTTCTGCTATGTATGTTGACTGATAACATGCTAAGCACATTGATTTACATGACTTTTCTGCTATGTATGTTGACTGATAACATGCTTAGTACATTGTTTTACATGACTTTTCTACTTTGTATGATGACTTTGCATACTTAGTACATTGTTTTATACTGCATCTCTGTTGCATATGTTCCAGTAACATATGGACACATGGTTTTATAGCTCTACCCTGTATGTTTACTCTAGCATACTAGGTACATTATCTTCATAAAACATGCTTACATTTTGGTATGACATTTGGTTTGTTTAAACTATACTATACATTCATTAACACCGATCATGCCGCTCGGTAGTAGGTAGTGGTACCATAGGACTTGACAAATCCCGTTCCGGACATCCCAGGGAAAGGGGATGAAAGGAATGACCGAATCCGAATACATATTCTCTTGATAACTCACTTTTACATAGTTATCCGTCTGTCTCAAGGCTTGGATGTATGAATTTTCACAACACCGCATAAATGTTCATATTCAGTATAGCATGCATATATCTTACAAAACATAACTTTGATTTAAACCAAGTTTTACTTCAATACTTTGTTTTGTACATTTTTACTTATGGTTTAAGTAGTCTAAATTTTACTTACCATACATATCATTTTGGTTATACATTACTTGACTACTTTTGGACTATAGACATTTGACATGGATATTTGACATAGACATTTGACATGGACATTTGACATAGACATTTGACATGGATATTTGACATAGACATTTGACATGATTTACATCTTGACATGAACATTTTACATTGTTTGGTTTGCTTTGGTTTGATTAAGTGATTAAGTAACGATGCGTGTGTAATATGATACAAGCATGGTGGATACGCCGCTGGTACTTCCTATATATAAGTGTTTGTATGGTATTACATGTCGTAACGTTAATTGAATCATTTCAGTTTGAGACATAGAACATTTCATACAAATAACATACTTTTCACAAGACATTGATTTATAAACAACTTATCTTATGCAAACACATTTTACTTGGTTATTCATTTAACCTTACATTTATTTATACTTATCATCTGATCTTATCGTTTTACAAATGATTTAAAAGACAAAGCAAATAACAAGGTTCATGACTAAACATTTTCTCAAACATAAGTCATGAATCTTATTTTCACAAAACCTATGTATCTCACAGGCATTTTTATGCTGACGTACCTATTTTCACATGTGTTTTTCAGGAACTGTTGCATAAGATGGTCAAGATACACATAGACAGACCTGGGCTTTAGTAACAATAAAAGATGCAAGACTAGTTAATTATGTTGTATTTATTTGTTTATTAAGATATTGTAACACTTTTAATCAATAAAACGAAACTTCAATTGCCATGGATTTGAAACATTAATTCTGTTACAACACTCCCCGATGTTTCCGCCACGTTTGGTATGTTCTACGTGGTCGGGGTGTGACAGTTATGCATTTACGCGTTCGGATAAGTTTATGTAACTAGTTTACGTAAGTTTGCCGAAACGGGTTTAACCTTACCGTTTTTGCTTCAAAATCCAGAATGTACTTAATTTACCCATATTATACAAATCTTTATACTTGTTGGGTCTAAATAACATTCTATTCCGGTCATCGCTTAATCTAGCGTATAATACCGCTTTAGATACTTTAAGCTAGTTGGTCTAAGTCTACGACTTAAATTAGACCGTTAGCATTCTGAATTGGTTATATATTACCATCACTCCAGACTAGAGTCACCCGGTAAAAGCTACCTGCATTTAGATAAATTGGATACGACTGAGTTATTTTGCTGTGAATCAAGTATTAGCTCAGGTAAATACTTTTAACTTATTTTCCCTTATACGGGCTTGGGATACGGTATTATAATAATACCGATTGGTCGGGTATGAAATCATTTAATCGGATTGTGATTAATAAATTTTCATAACCCGTTTTAATCTGTTTTGTTTGATAACATAAACATTGGGGGTTAATACGACCGTGTCTCGGATATCCTCGGCTCATTTCTTTTGAAAATGGCCACGACCTATGCACGTGGTGTAGGCTTACACCTGACAGATGCAAATGCTAAATAACCCACATGTTGGGGATAACTCCTTTGTGGGTTTTATAAGTGGTAAGTTGGTTAATCATGACCGGCTTCTAACCCGCCCCATATGTATGACAAACATGTAAAACCGTATATAAGATTTTATTAAAGATTGTCGCAAGTTATAAAAGGTTTGTGCCTTGTGCGCTTAAATCAATTTTTATAAACTCTTTTCAAAAGAGTCGGTTAATTGTATTTACCAGTGAAAACTAACGTATTTTCAAAAGACTAAGTGACATGTACTACACATAATAGGCTGCGAGCTGCTCGGTGTCGAAATAAAGGATCTTGCAAATCCTTAATGATGCCTTAAAGTCTGCTAAACTTCATTTTATACATTCTGTAAAGATCCACCAGTGGATTTGATATTACAGGCTCGTCTATAATAAATACTTTGATATTTTCAGACATTTGAGTTTGTAATAATATTTTATATTCCAAGACTTCCCCTGTGCTATAATTGTGTTAATTGACTATGACGATATCAACTACGTCACGATACTCCCCACCGGGCCCACCGGTAATATGTGGAAATATCGGGTTATGACAGTAGGCAAGGCAGATGATGTCTAAATAGGAATTTGAATTCACATTTATCAGCCGAGTATAGATCTATATGCGACGTATACCTTTATTCACGTGCCTAGACAACATCGTATCAATGTCAAATCTATCAGGCATACGCTGCGTATAGCTCTATACGCAACGTATTGATGTCTCGTATATTTGTTGCGTATAGCTCTATATGCAGCTTATGTCAGACATATTTGACAATGTACTAGGTTGACATGTACCTGCCCCGTACATACGTTTCATATAAACCTACGCAACATATATGGCTACTTCTATATGTTGCGTATGGTTGTATACGTAGCGTATATATGTATGATTTGACCGTGTATGAGGTTTGACTGAGTGGTCGTGTACAGACCCTGTACCTACGCTGCGTCTGGACCTATACGCAGCGTAAGTACATGTAGGGTTTGGTGTGCAAATAGCCATGTTGGTGTGTAAATATGCAGACCCTAATTTAATAATTTGTATGGAATACTTCTTTTATAGAAAACTAGGTTAGAACCCCATGTATTACACGAGTTGTATAAATGTAATTTTATATAAAAAATAATAAAAAAATATAGATCTTTAAAAAAACTCGTTTATCATGAATAAAATATAATGTCATATGATAACACTAACAGTCATCAAGATTTACCTTTTAAAAAAGAACATTTCAAACCATTATAGCAATGCGTCTAAAAACACTTACAATTTAATAGAAGCATATGCCCGACCTAGAATAATTATTTAATTCTTTAAGTATATATCAAACGGAAATCTTTGATTCCTAATTTACCATAATTTCAATCACCGAACTACAAAGTATATTTATCTACTCATAATATCTAATTTTTTGCTTAAATTAGTTATAGAAAAACAAATATTTATTCTTATTTAATTTTTTGTTTAAAATTATTATTATTATTATTATTATTATTATTTAATATGATCATAATAGAAACAAATGTAAATATTCTTATCTAAGTTTTTGTTTAAAATTATTATTATTATTAGAGTAAATTGTCATTTTAGCCTCCGAGGTTTGTCCTAAATTGTCATTTTAGTCCAAATAGTTTTTTCTCCTCTAAGTCCCAAAGTTTTCCATTTTCCTGCCATTTTGATCATCTGACCTAACATCATCCAAAATACCCAATTAAGTTAGGGGTATTATCGTCACTATACATACTTCTTTTTTATATTATGCCATTTTCATCCACCTATTTTTGTTTTTATTTTCTTTAATCCTTTAATTTAAAAAATAAATAAAACAAAATAGTATATCAATTAATATATACTAGTCACTTACCCGTGCGATGCGGCGGGAGTGGCAATTTACAATAGTATAATTGTTTACCGTTAGTTTATCCGTCGTCTCATGAAATATTGTATAGTACTTAAGTTAGTTTTCTTATTCGTGATACAATGGCACTGGTTTTTCTGTTAGTTTATCGATTATTTGGTGATCTTCTACAAGAATAGTACAAAACAAGGAAGTAGATGTAATTAAAAACAAGAAGAGTTCAAAACAGTCAAGTAGCTGGACAAAACAATAAAAACACCATGCGGGGAGTCTCTTGTATCTATTCCTGTTTTACCAATACATCCGTTCGCTTATGACTTTCTTGTACCTTCTACTCTACTGTACCAGATTTCGACACATAAAAAAATGTTAGACACCTACAGGTGGTTTAAAATAGTAATTAAAAGGTAATTTCTGGAAGCAAATAAGGCACAAAATCTACTAACTTACCTTCTTTTTTATTCGGATGCGATTAATTAATCACGCAACACTTCCTGGTAGACAACATTTGATGTGTAAACTCCGCTTTGTTTGAATTCTTTGGCGAGATGTACCAACACCTTCGTACTTTGTCTTGAAATCCCTCTTGATAACGCGACATAAAGTTGTCCATGTGAAAATACAGAATCCGGAAGATAAATACCAACGTTCGGAATTGTTTGACCTTGAGCTTTATTAATCGTCATGGAAAAGCTAAGTCGAATTGGAAATTGTTTTCTTTTCAGCTTGAATGGGAACATGTCATCTTCAGAAAGGGTTAGAGGGATTCTTGGCAAAAAAACTCTTTTGCCGGCATGTTGACCGACTGCAATTTCCGCATCAATAACATTTCGCATGAAACCCTTACATATCAATCGCGTGCCATTACACAGGCCATGTGATGGATCGATATTATGTAACAATATTATTGGGCATCCAATTTTTAAACGAAGCTTATGAGGCGGCAAACCACTAACATTTAGCGAGTTTAAGAACTCGACCGGATAGAAGTTGCGCTGATCGTCTTCAGCTTCATCAAAACTGTAATAAACTTTTTCCTCCCCTTGAAAAATTTCAATCATTTGATTATTAATCTCGTCAACACTATCATTTTTAGTGGACAATATTGCTCTAGAGATTATATAATCTGAAGAATATACATTATCTTCAATTGATGGTAAGATGGCATGGATCAATTCTTTTATAGCGTTTTCTCTGTTGTTGCACTGAATTGTCATGTCATCGGGTATGCGGATATAGTTTCCTTCGATTGGTTCTTCAGTTCCATCGCCGACTCTTAAAAGAAATTTAGAAAACCATGGATCTTTTAGCGCTCTCATATTTATGGTCAACCGCATCTTCTTAGTCAAAGACCAAAGAGGTGACATTCGTACGCTGGAGTCTACAATCTGTGCTCGAGTGCCACGTTTAATAACCGGCAACACTTGTCTGAAGTCACATCCCATAACCATTATCTTTCCACCAAATGGGAGACTAACACCTATAATGTCTTGGAATGTACGATCCACTGCCTCTATCGCCTGTCATTTAGCCATCGACGCTTCATCCCATATGATTATTTTGGCAGACCGAATCAGTTTAGCGGCCCCACTCTGTTTTTTGATATTGCACATTGAATTATTTTCAAGATTAAGAGGAATCTCGAGTGAGCCGTTCTACCTCCTGGCATATTATTAGCCGCTGCACCTGATGAAGCTGTTGCGAGGGCAATAAGACCACGTGACCGAATTTCAGTTAGCAAGGCAATGTACAAAAATGTTTTTCCAGTTCCACCTGGACCATCAATAAAGAACACGCCTGGAAGATCATTATCAACATGCATCATGATCTCATCAAACACGTTTTTTTGGTCCGGATTAAGTGAATCTTTGGCACTCAAGTGTTCAGGTTCCAAAACAATCCCATACTCTTCTTGTAACTCACGATAACCTGCATCTTGTAAGTTAACATCGTCTGTTATCTTAGGAAGGTCGAACTCATTGAAATTTTTACCCATGGATTGTACCAAGACACTAATTTCGGTAAGAACCATATTTTGAACTCGTTCTATACTTTGACAGTGTAACCGATGATCTTCAGACAGTGAATCAAAGTGGTCATTCCATAACTTTCGAATATCTCCAGGTTGGCAAAAAATCATTATGGTCGCAAATAACCTTCTAAGAGCATTGGGAAACTGAAACGTAGAGGCTTCTTCGAGACATTGTGATAGATATTCATCGTCTTCTATTAAGCCTAACTCAAGAGCTGCTTTCCGAAATGTCGCACACTGTTGACCATTAACTGTGCAAAGATGTTCAAAAGAAGTAGGCCCTCTGACATTTGACAAAAGTAGGCGTAAGTAGTACCTTTCTCCTTCGGCTGGATTAGCGGAAACGATACGACCTCTTTGTTTTTTACCGAAACGACGACTCCAACGGCGTGTGCTTCCATTCCACGTAAAGTGTTTTGGAAAATCTTTATACAAATGTACCCTTGCTGTTTCATCGTTTCTATTTATCTCAAAAAATGTTGTTAGCATGGTTCTCTTATCCCTTTCCCTATCAACAATATTAGGCATCAACTCATCATCTCTAAATCTAACCATCTGATTATTTGGGAGATGAAGTTGTAAGGCTAGAACAGCAGGAAAGATTTGAGAAAGAGAGAAGGAAAAAATGCGCCACATAGCCTCTGGGGGCGATATGTAGCGTGCATCTTGAAATCTTTTTATCTCATTAATAACAACCCCTGGCTCACTTTGATCGACTTGAATAACCTGTTTGTCATGTCCTTTATAAACATATTTGAAAAGATATTTCACAGATTTTATACTTGAGCAAACTTCAACATTCATGTGGCAGTTAAACATCATCAAAAGCCTTGGGTTATATGGGACCACCCATCTATTATCAAGTGTTTGTCCTCGTAGGTCCACTTCTATCCCGGTGTCTCTCCTTCGATACAACGGATACGAATCTTCTCCTTGTGTCGTCTGTTCGTTAAATTGTCTAGGATAGTGAAAACGACAAATTTTAGGATCACCCTGCATACAAGGACTGCTTGATCGTAAATTGCCGCAAGGACCGTGAATCGTGTGCTTGACAACCATCTCATGCAATCTGGGATGTGTTAGTTTGTTAGGAATTTCAGCACACACAACCTTATCATAATGGTCCGCGTTATTGATCTTGTGTTGCGGGTACATGATTAGGAGAAAATGTGCGTGCGGCAAACCCCGCTTTTGAAATTCAATGACATAGACGTATGCCTTAACTTCCCCGAGGACATGTTTCTTGAAGAGTTGATCCTTAAGATCTTCTAATTTAGCCCGGAACACTCTTGAAACAAGGTCTGGACGATCTGTAGCAGTTTGACCAACATGTAAGTTATCACATATCTCAGGCCACTTAGGATTACATGTCATTGTAAGGAATACATCAGGCTTGCCGTCATCTTGAACTAACGTCATCGCGTCTAGAAACCGACGTCGCATGTCGCGAGGCCCCCCGATGAAAGATGCAGGCAACACAATTCTTTTCCCGACTCTGTTTGCATGAACCTCACCAGTATTGACGCAATCCACAATACCTTGGTACAATTCGGCCCGAATCTTAGCCTGGTTTCTCTCACAAAATTCTAAGCGTGACGTCTCAATTTTGATGTAAACATCAACCACAAACTGCTGTAGCAGCCTACCACCGAACAAAAGCACATTATCGGTAGATCGAATCTGGAACTTGTAATAGTAGTACTCTCGCATAGCCACGGTTGTTCTACCACTTCGTGTGTTTGCCTCTGAACGATGAAGATGTATTAAAAACAAACAGTTAATAAAAATAAAACGCATTACACTATTTTTATGATCTTCACTTAAAAAAGGATAACAAATTGTTGGTACCTTCCATTTCTCCTTCGATGTTGTCATTGTTGCGAACCTCATTGATTGATACTCCGTGACGTGGTATGTTACCATGCCAACCCGACTCACCATTAGGAAAAAATAGAGGATACGACAATGGATCGTAACAGCTGAAGTACGGCTGAATAGTTTGACTATATTCAGACCTACCGTACACAACAATACTTCGTTTATACGAAGTGATATTGTCATTACCTTCAACCCAAATACCAGCAACCTATATAATTGTGAACTATAAGTAAGTAAAATAAGCAATACAATTAAATAATTGCAATTAATATAATATTATATATACCTCCGATGTCGTTGGTCGGTTGTACACCCTTTGGTCAAGTTCAACCGAAGTATTCAAAGTGACTCTATAGTTGTCCAGAGGTCCTAGTTCCGCAAGTCTTCTAAATGTATCGACATATGGGTTTGTAGAAAGAACACGTGTTAAAATCTGAGTAATACGCCGATCAAGATTTGGCCATCGGAGTCTGTGATCTAACTCAGTATCAGGATCGTAAAAATACAACTGCAAGTACCTAGGGGTCCCATCCCTCGAAACTAATTGGTCGATTATGTGATATATTCCTTTATGTGCACGAAAAGTATATACGCCGTCTCTCATATTGTTCAATGTATCATCCAATGTCACACCCATTGAGGCAAAAGAAAAATTGGTGTTATAAGCACGGATGTTTTGCCTAAACATATCTCCAATTTCATCTTGAGACGTGAAAAGTCGGTACAATTCCTCTGGAATTTCTAAGTTTGCTAACACAGTTTTCCCACTCATACAACAAAAGGTATCAAATTCATACTGAAATCGTTTTGCTCCACAATTAGGACATGCACCTCGTTCCTTTAAAACACGATGCTCTCCAGGTACACCATTGTAAACAAAATTATAAGGATCATCTTGCACGCTCCCATCTTGGAAGGAAGGTTGATCAATTACTTCAGGAAATTGGGGTAATAAAGTACGCGGATGAATTCGAATACCTAAAAAATTGGTGTATTAAGTAATGAAGGTTGTAAAAGATGTCGAGTTCGAAAAAAAAGAAATCATTGTTAAATAAATAGAAACCTCGTGATGTTCTATGCCTGACTACGTCAATTACAGATGGGAATGTGGTTGTCGGCGTAACATCATCTATCGGGGTTTGGTTGACTTGACTGCCATTTGAAATACGCATTCCATTATCGTTTCGTGTATTAGAACATCCTTTATTGTTCTCCTTGTGTTTTATAGTAGAAACACTTGAGGCGTTCTCATTTGTTGTTTGTGTAAATTGAGTAATATTAGTTTGTAAACTTCTTAACGGCGTCCTTTCTGTTGACCTATTACTTATTAAAGATATTGATGAAGCACTTTGGGAGGCATCACCACTCCCAAATTTAGATACTTTGTTATTTTCTTTGCGTGCAGCATAGTATCTTTTGTGATACTCTTTTCGTTTTCAGCTTTAGTAGATCCGCTCGAGCTAGTAGCATGATTACGATGGTTTGGTTGTCCATTAGTCATTGTAAATTGACAAAGTGACAAATACCTTGCAAATTAAATAAAAGAGAGTTATCATAGATGATGAAATTCTCAAATCATTACAACATTCAAACACATGACTTAGAGAAAAACAAACTGAATGATAACATTGAAATACATAATGATAACATTAAAATACATGACTTAAGCCGAATATCATGACTTAGAGAAAAAAAACACAAATCCTTAAAATATTGACATACATAATGATAACAAAAAATGAAAGCCAAACTAAATACTTGGTGAAACAATCGTCTCCACAAACACCGCACCCTTAAAACCTCGAAACCAAGTAACGGGATAAAAACATTCGAAGGGCTTCATATCCATTTCAATTGTAAACAACTTCCCTAATTTAGTCATCACAAACCAATTACCATTTGTCACATAATGTGTTATATCGCACCACAATGACAATGATATCGGGGGGATCGGAGGACATGATAAGACCTTAATCCAGTAATCCCCTTGTAGCGTCCATAGGTCAATTGTCATCTCAAACATGCCAGTGCTAGCAAACATGTGAAGCTCATTTTTTACATTCACTAAAACACCTTGAACCATTCCTGTAGAAGGAACGGGTGGAAAGCTTATCTCCTTGAACTGCTCCGAATTAACATCAAAACAAATCACCACATTCGTACCTCCAATCCAACATTCGCAAACAGTGAAATATAGAGTACCACCACAAAATGTGCCAGCTGACCAATTGAAATGAGGGCTTAGGTACTCTTGTCTTGTTATGAAAGGAATATTTCTCCAAGAGTCTACTTCCCTAGAATAAACATAGACACCAAGTACACCACTCCTACGCTTTATATGCAAGACCTTGTAATCATCGTCAGCGTCAACGTACAAACCAATGGCATCAAGGTTATTTATATAGAATCCATGAGAATCAGGGGTTGACAAATGCTTGAAAGCAGTAGTTGTTGGATTCCAAAGAAGCAGCTCGTATGTATGATTCAAGCAAACACACAACAATCCGTTCAAATGTGAAAGTATTGAGACATCATTATTATGGTGATGGAATGGAAATGTAACTATGGAGCTTGGCCCATAGTCATTGGATTGAAAGATGATCGGATGAACAGATCATGTTAGGTCGTCAATTAGTAGAACTCTCTGGTTAGATGAAACTAATGAGCGAGAACAATGTATCCTTACGAAATCTTGTGTTGACAGTAACGCGTACCATTGCTTACATACACTCTTAGAACGACCTACATCCTTCGCTGGCACCCTCGTTAATATCTCAAACACGATTGTATGAACAGGAAGGTCAGCCATGGTTATACCTTCGTTTAACACAGATAATGATTATTTAGTTGTCCAATCTAAGAAGATTATAGTTTGGTGAAAAATAGGTGTAACCATTACTTGTAAAGCAAGTAATATAACATACTTGTAATATCATATTATAAGATTAGACAAAGTAAAATATACTTCTACAATTACTTCAATATGAGGGGAAAAAAAAAGCAAAACACGAAACATCAAGAGAGACTTTAATATTCAACAACTAAACATATAACAACACCAAATGTTTCTAACTTAAACACAAACTTGGATAACGATCCATAATTTAAATATCCCGTGCCTCGACCATATCTGGTTCATACGTAATCGTACTCAACTCCGTAGACTTCAAAATATTAACCGAAATAACAAATAAAATATAACTTTTATTAAATTACATGAGCCATTAAATCTAACTAATTTTTAGAATGTTCATGTGTAAAGCATAACATACTATCTAGTAGATGAACCAACTTGACACGCGATACATATATGATAGACTTTTGTTGCACGGCTCGAATGGTATGTATAACATCGGAAGGCTTCAGGGCGGACAAAAACATTTGTATTGTGTGACCACTGTATATTACGATTTTGGATTAAAGTTCTGCTAATAATAATATTTTCTTACATATAATGTAAATATTATGTTTGTAATATGTTAATAATAAATAATAACTTACGTCTTATCTCGAAGAGAAAGTTCAAAACAACATCGATCACGTTTGCCTTCTATTATTCTCCCAACCACATCTATAACAAAATCAGCCAAATCGTATACACTATATTATACATACATATATAAACTTTTATATATTTAATAAAAAAAAATAGATAGAGTGTCGGATATGTACCAACAATAATTTTTTGAGGTCTCCTGTCATGCTTCAATTCTATAATGGAAGGGACCAATGGATATAAAGAAGCACCCCTTGGAATCGTAAGCATAAGTGAAGAAAGCTTTGTATATTCGTTGATGACAATTTTTTTCTCGGACCAAACTAACACGTAATTCTGGTACTTTGGGTACTCATGATATTTGAGATTCTCAATTTGGAAATGATTTAAGGAAAAAAAACCACCCATCAATGCCGCGTCATTATATATGTGTATCAAATGTTGTGGTACGAACGCAACAATTTTTTGTCTCTAAAAAGAAAAGAAATTTAGTGGTGGAAAAACGCTTACTCGTATAACACAAAGTAAATTAAAATAATGTTCTTACGTGTTGATCAAGAAAAATAACCACTAATCTCTTTTCATCGACGTCATGCCAAATAAACTCCACCTTAACAAAGATTATATTATACCATGCTCTATCATTTGTCAATGATGAAAAATATTCAACGGAAAAATGATCAGACATATCCTATTAAGTGTTTAATGTTAGTTAACTAAAAAAATAAAAACTCCAGAAACTTAAATTTAAACTAAAACATGATTAAAATTAAACAACAACAAATTTAAATTTAAAGTAATACATAATTAAAACTTACATAATTAAGATTCAAACTAATTCGAGAAAAAAAAAACTACAGGAAATGTAAAAGTTGTTCTAAGGTTCCCAAACCATTTCTTCATCCAATGGTGGTTCGTAAACCGCCCCAGGGTCAGTTTCGTACCCTTCAGCCCAGCTCGGTAGTTCTTGTGTTTGACTGTGGTTTTCCACATAAGGGGGGTTTGAAGGTGGAGGATGCATAGGCAGTATAGGAGTGTTTGCCATCGGACGATGATGCCCCTCCTCAATTTGTAGTCCACCAAATTGTAGTTGAGCGAATGTATAGTCATACGCCCAATTCAACTCTTCATCCGTCCAACCAAATGGATCATCGTGTTCAAGGTTTGTCACCGGATGAGGGTTTGCCACCGGAGGTGGGTTTGACACCGGAGGTGGGTTTGACACCGGAGGTGGGTTTGACACCGGAGGTGGGTTTGACACCAGAGGTGGGTTTGTTGATCCTTGTGGTTCAATGGGAATTGGATAACCACCACCCATACCTCTCAATTGATATTTGTTTGGAGTGATTTATAAACTGAAAAATACAATTTTGATTGTATATAAAGATCAATTTTAAAGCAAATAAAAATAGTTTGATTAAATATAAAAAAAGGATTGTGTAAACTTAAACATACAATTTTTATTGGATATAAAGATCAATTTTCTTACCATGTTAAAAATTAACATCAAAGTAAACTGAAACACAAGGATTGTGTAAACTTAAAAACAAAATTTTTTATTGTAACATTTTTAACATCAAAGTTAAGTCAAATGTTTATTGGATTTATATTTTTTCGATTCCGCGATTTTGATGACAGCCATCAGACAACTGTTCCTCGTTAGTAGTCCTTTTCGATTCCGCGATTTTGATAACAGTTGAGAATGACCTTTTGATACTAACAGTTAACGCTCTTTGTGATACTATTTGAAACAGATTGTTGGGTCTTAGAATGACCTTTTGTTCATTCTATTATGCTGATTGCTGATTGGTAATGGCATGGTTATATTGGGTAACAGTTGACATTTTCTAGGTATTATTTGTTCTTATTTTTCGGCAAATGTTGGGATTGCTTGGTTGATGTCTGGTGCTCTTGGAATGGGTTTAAAAAATGAAGATCAAAGAAGGCAGTTAAACAATACATCTGGATTCAACAACAAAAACTAATTAATAAAAAAAAAGAGGCAGTTAAACAATACAGATCCAAAAACCACAGTTATTTCAACATTTACAACCTTCTAAAGTTAAAAGCCACAGTTAAAAATTAAAAAATAATGTTGTGTTCATTGGGTTTTAACTTAGGTTAAACTGTGTTGGGATTTCTTTAGTTAATATTTGTGGTCGTCAGTGACATCATCAAATGATAAAAGGTTTATAACTTTTGATCTTGATTTTTTTTAATGTCTGAATTCATCAGTCACAACTTTAGGGTGCAATTGTTTACGAAGTTTAGAAAGTAATCAGTAATCTGCACTTGAAGATTAATTACAATATTAGAACTTATAATATTTCGTTTTAACCTATATAGGATCATTTGATATGATGTTGTGAGGGTTTTTTCATATTATAGTTTGCATAAATGGGGAATTGCAAACATGGAAAACATAACAAACAAAATTACGGTGCCAAAATTAGAGAAAGGCGATAAACATAAACAGGTATGTATAGCAATTCAAACTTTGAATGTGAAAAGAATTTGAAAGGGCTATGGATGAGGAATTTAACCATAGGAATTGATGGAACTTAGGACTCGGTAAAATGTTAAATTGACTTTTTGAAAGGGTCCATACTTGAGTTTGCTAGGTAGACAACTCTTATGCATGTTTCATTATATTTTTTTTTCTTAAACAAGACATTGATTTAATTTATTTCACATAGGCAAAATAATTAACGAAAAGGACTTCAAAGAATACATATGCATTCAATTTTTTTCGAAATCATCCCTTCTTTTTTTAATTAGAATGACCATAAAAAAAAAACAAAACAAAAGACAAACAAAATGATCATGTGCAAGGTCTTTTATTTGCCCAACACCATTTTCACCAACACTATTTAAGTTGGTGGTAACTATTGTCAAACTTTTATACCGACACAATTTTCAAATAACTATTCACTCTACATAAATATAACATCATGTTTAGTTCAAATAACTATTCGCTCTACATAAATATATCATTTTGTTTAGTTCAAATTTAGGCCGCCATTTTTGAAGTAAAATGCTTTAGAAAAGGAAAAGAAACTAATTAAATAAAAAACAAAGAGGCAGGATTTTAACCCTTTCAATTAAATAAAAAACAAAGAGGCAGTTAAATAAAAAACAAAGAGGCAGTTAAACAATACATCTGGATTTTAACCCTTTCAATTAAATAAAAAACAAAGAGGCAGTTAAACAATACATCTGGATTCAACAACAAAAACTAATTAATAAAAAAAAAACAAAGAGGCAGTTAAACAATACAGATCCAAAAACCACAGTTATTTCAACATTTACAACCTTCTAAAGTTAAAAGCCACAGTTAAAAGTTACAAAAAAACCAAGAAATTTAGAAGAACTTACAACAATGCAAGAGGCAGAATTTTGTTACAGACGACAAAAAATGTGAAACCTTGATGTGAGAGCCGAGAAACAACGCAAGATCCAGATGCAAAGAGTCAATATATTCTGAAATCGAAGTAAAATAGAAGTTGTTAGGTTGATGTTTTGAAGATTTAATTGATGCAAGATTTAAAAGTAGGATTTAGTTCAACTGAGATAAACTTACAATTTGAAAGTTTAATTCCTCTCAGTTGAGTGTTTGTAGAGTGTTGAGCTTGATGAAGTATTTGTAGAGACTGAAGCAAGCATGCTCTCTTTCAGACAACAGTAGATGTAAAAGCAGTAAGTCAGTTGAGTGTAGTTGAGGGTTTGTAGAGTGTTGAGCTTGATGAAGTACTTATAGAGACTGAAGCAAGCAAGAGACAACAGTAAACTCTGTTCTTTACAGCTGTAGATGTAAAGAAGTACACGGTAAGTAGTAAAAAAACAAAAAGGACAAAAGTCAAACAAAATATCCTGACATTACTTGGTTTCTGAAAAAGTTGAGATATATTAAAAGATATTATTCTAACTAAAGACTTATTAAGAATATCAAAAAAGTCTTTGGATTATAACTTGAAGTTGGATTCTAACTAAACCATTTGGTATTTGAAAGGGGTAATACTTCCAGCTATACTCCACGGCTGAAATTTCATAGTTAAAATATTATATAGGTTAATCTTATTGTGCTTTTGCATATTCAGAGCAACACCTTTAGAGATTGTAGATCGCTTCTCTTCAACAACAGCATTTTTTCCATTGATCGTGATCGGTGAAGCCTGAACATTAAACAATACAATGTCACATTCAACTAAATAAACAAAATCATGTTGTTAACTTGTCACATGTATTATGAACTAAAAAGATTTAACAGAGACCGTACATCCATAGTAGTGGTTATGCTCATAGAACCATCTTCCTCAGTCCGTAAACCATGTTTCTTGGAGATACAGTCGTTTGTGCTTTCGTGTGCCTGCAAAAACACAACAAAAAAGCAATCATCTTTCAGAGATAGAAACATTGTAAAACTGAAAAAAAAAATAATAGGCAGGTTGGATAAAGGGTCAAAAGTAAAACCAGTAATCCTTAAGATCAAAACAATCTGGATCGAGGGTTTTATGGAATAAGCAAATAAGTCAAAGCATTTCCTTTTTCAGTAACATGTATTCTTTATTGTATTCCCTTTTGACACATTAAAAAAAACACTATAACCCATTCGGGGCAAATGGGACTAATCTTTAGATAAAAAAGCAATGCATTTTAAGATTAAAAAAAACATGGTCAATTTGAAAAAATGAATAAATAAAAAATTGGCAGGTTTAATAACGGGTCAAAACCAGTAATTCTCCAGGTCAAAACAATCTGGATCGGTCGTAACTAATGCAATAAGCAAATAAGTCAACTCATTTCCTTTTCTGGTAAACATATTTTCTACATTAAATTCCCTTTGACCTATTAAAAAAGAATATAACCCACAAGGAACTTTTAAATAAATAAGCAATTATATTTAAAAATAAAAAAATAGGCAGGTTGGATAGCGGGTCAAAACAAACTGAATAGGTTGGTTTCATGTAATAAACACGGTAAAATGTTTCTCAACCAAATTCCCTTTGACCCGTTAAACAAGAATATAACACGTTTTGGATGAAGGGTCAAATTATTTGGCAATAAGAAAGAAAGATCAACCTTCTAGCAAGCAGAGCAAAGTCGTCTTCTTCTTCTTCCTCGTCTTCTTCTTGAGGTTTCTTCTTTGAGTCTGGAATCACAGGGGGAGAGACTGCCGCAATACTTGATTTCAATTTTTCTTCATCTTCTTCAGTAGGAGGTTTAATTTGAGAGTTTGGCATATTATTATTATTATCAGGAGGAGGTGGGGCAATGGAGCTTGTAATTTGAAGAGGAACTGGAGAACCGGAAGCAAAAGCGTCATGTTTTGCAAGAACAGCTTGCAGCTGGTCATTTAACTCGATACCCTGTCCGAGAAGTTCCTCATCACTGCACACAATCAAAAAATCATCAAAAGCAAGTACACACACTTCATAGTTTGTTGTTGGTGTTTATAACCAAAATGATTAGTGGTTTACAGTTTACACACCTTGTGGAAGCTAACATTTGCATCAATTTCTTCTGATTCGATCGACACCGGTCCACGACATCAACAATGACTTCATCTTTTACCGCCTATTAATCAAGTATTCAAACAAAAAAAAAACATGAGTCACATGTTATTATATTTTATAAGCCAGGATACAAAATTGCAAATTGCAAAAAAATTACAAAATTGCAACAGCCGGTTCCACTTCAGATTCCTCTGTCAATACAGCAACTTGCTCGGGAATATTATTCTCCGGCACCGGAACAACCTCGGATAGTGAAACTCATTTCATTTCAAAAAATTAATACGGAATAAACCAATACAAGTTCCAATATAATGACTAACATCAGTTCATCAAATGTGTCACCTTGCTCGGGAGTTGCGGAAGCCACCACATCCTCAGTAGGAGCATGGTCTTCGTCATGATGGTTGTCAATGTTCATGTAGCGAAACATGTCATTCAACACAAAGTAGCCTTTGTCTTGAGGTGCGAGGAACAAAGATTGTATGAACTGCTGCTGAATATTATCCATTCCAGTCATGTATCCAGTTACCAGAACGCTGACTCCACCGTTTAGGGATTCTTGAGCATCAACGGATTTGATCTCAGCCTTGAAGTCACCATAGTTAAGTGACAAGATTTTAGCATTGATTGCCTGCATGCCAGTACAAACTTTAAAAATAAAAAAACAGATACCACTGTCACATGTATTATGAACTAAAAAGATTTAACAGAGACCGTACATCCATAGTAGTGGTTATGCTCATAGAACCATCTTCCTCGGGCCGACCAAGTTTACTGATATCCCGATAAAAACGATGAACCAGCCCAGGTGACTGGTGTAGTATATGATAATACTGCTGAATAAAAGCATTCCCAACCTGTTTGTCGCCAACAATTTAATAACATTAAATCAAATTCATTCACCTATAAACAATGCAATCAAATTCATTCACCTATAAATATTAATAAATAATTTAAACATGTTTACCGATTTTGCACCGTCCATTGCCACCTTGGGAGCCGCCACGTTTACCAAATTTGCCAAATCAGCACCTGAAAATACGATAAACAGATCGTAAACTGAACTGACATAAAGAATTATGTAAATATAAACTGTTGCTGACCTTGAACAACATCAACCTTTCGAGTAACCTTCGACTTCTGGCTTTTTAACCGTTCACCGCCTGCATTCTCGATCAGCTCTCCCTAACACCACTATCAATTGTTCTCTTACAACCGAACAGCACGTCCCCACATACGCTATTTGCGGGCATATCCGCCATTGTTCTCTTACAACCGGAAGAAACTCATATCTTGATAACATTCGCAGACATATCTTGATCCTCAGACGCAAATCCTGAACCAAAATAAACAAATACTTTATAAAGTTTCACACTTGCACAATCGAATCGAATTCTTGAAACCGTTTAACCGAACTTACTCTTGAGATTAGCAAACAGATTCTCGTTAACGAATCTTGACGTCTCCGGTCCACCATGTCCCTCATAGATAACATTCAAATAAATATAAATATTAATAAAAAATTTAAATAACATTCAAATAATTTTTTCAAAGTCACACGAATTGTTTTTTAATTGAACTATAAATTTTCCTTTAACTCATGTTAAATAACATATTTTTGAAAAGAAATTATTTTATCCAAAAAGATTAGGAGTGAGAAAAAATTAGTTTAAAAAAAACCCATTTTGATAAATAATTTTCAAAGTACCCATTTAGGTAAATAATTTTTCCAACTACACCATTTTAGGAAAAAACTCAGCACCAATGCCCCAAACCCAAAACAGATACGTAATTTTAAATAATTTATTGGCGCCCTTATACATTCCCATGATCTCGTAACCGACTCGTGTGGACCCAGTTGACCAGACTCTTACCGATTTTGCACCGTCCATTGCCACCTTGAGAGCCGCCACGTTTACCAAATTTGCCAAATCAGCACCTGAAAATACGATAAACAGATCGTAAACTGAACTGACATAAAGAATTATGTAAATATAAACTGTTGCTGACCTTGAACAACATCAACCTTTCGAGTAATGTATTGTACTTACATTTTGAATTTCGGTAACCTTCGGCTTCTGGCTTTTTAACCGTTCACCGCCTGCATTCACCGTTGCACTAAACTAAACCATGGGGCTAATTGTACCCAATAGATAGTGTGGAACTCCTACAAATACATAAAACGAATAACAATTCATTAATACAACAATCAAACCTTTCTGATCATGAATCACTACAATATTTGAATGTCTTTTCAACCACAGAATAGTTAAATCATTTCTAAACCTAACCACAAGATCTTTTATGCTTGTCTTTTCAACAACTAAACCAGTAACCCTAGTTTGGACTTATCCAACTAAAAAACATTTTTAATGAACTCCCTAACAATCACAGACAAAATATCCAAACCAGTAACCAAAAAATTTAAACCACAGTAAAAAAAATAAACCCTCGTTAATAAACAAAAAATTTAAACAAAAAAAATAAACGCTCGTTAACCACAGTCAAATTCTATAAATTTAAACAAAAAATCAAGAAATCTTGTAAATAAACCCTAGACTTGTAAATAAAACCGAGAAATCTACTTACAAAGAACAGATCTACTACAAATAAACCATAGATCTTGCCAGATCTTCCACCCACAAGCACCATCGTTGACGAACCCACAACCAAAAGGAAGATCTGAAACATTACCCATTGAAGATTCAAATAACAAAAAAATAAATAAATAAATAAGATATGGTAACAAGAAAGGTACCCTACAGTCAAACCAGTAGATCTGGTGTCGGATCTACTGAAATAGTGTCGGATCTACTGAGATAGTGTCGGATCTTGAAGCCACCGGGAAAGAAGCCATAGAAATCGATGTTGTGTCGGATCTAGTGTCGGATCTGGTGTCGGATCTGGTGTCGTCAACGATGGAGGAGCCGTGGAGGAGCGGTGGAGGAGCGGTGGATGAAATGAAGGTTAGGGTTAGGGTTTGTAGAGAAAGGTGGAGTGTCTGGATGGATGAAACGAATTTTGTGGTAAGATAGAGTGAATGAAACATTATATTGGATCCATCAAACTAAAAACGGGTCAAGTTAACCCGGCTAAGATCCGCATGGGTATCAGGTGTTGAAAACAAGTTTTCAACACTTTGTGCTTAACAGGTTTGTACAATGGGCTTTAAATACTTGTAAAGTGGCAAAAGACCATTCTATCCTTCCTATATGCTTTATAAAGTAGTATAGATATATACATACATACATACATACATACATACATACATACATACATACATACATACATACATACATACATACAGAACTGTAAAACCCTTGAGGATCTTTCAATGATATCAAACAGGAACTTGTGTAAGTGCGGAAATCAAACACAAGTGGATTCAAGAATATAAATAATCGAAACCAAACAATATAATGAAAACAAACCAAAAACTTGCATTCACTGATTAACTTGTGACTGATACAAGACTTCCAATAAGGTTTCAGCTGCCTATCCTTTGCACTAACTGATCAACCTCAACCTAATGGTTGAGGTTTGCTTAAATACTAAACACATGGGTCGAAACCCTTAGGCCCACTCGAAACCATTTACATAACCCAACTAACACATATCGACCCAAAAGTTTAATGAACAAAACATACAAATTAACCCTTGAACTATATAACCCTCTATGTATAAACCTTCAGGTTCTAACAATCTCCCCCTAGGTTTGTACATAGAGGTCCTTCTGACTTCAACGATCACTATCACCACCCAAACGATCCTTGAGACCACCAAAACCTTTTGTACGAATGTGAATGGCTGAAACAACAGCAGCAGTCCATCCTTTTGCTATTTCTTCATATTTTTCTGTGGCTCTAATTTGATTGCGAGCTAGCACTTCCAAATCTTCATAAGCAAGATTCAGCAAATCAACTTGATCCACCATACAAAAATTTCCATCACCATCACACGCTATCACTGCTTGCCCTAGACGCTCATCATAAGCCCAAAAATGCAAGGTCTTCAGAGCACCTTTTGGAATCTTCTTAACCAAAGGAATCATCTTTTCCTTGTAAGTGGGTGGCCAGTGCACAATTTTCATTCTCTTGTTAGTTTATGGATCTCTAATACCCTTAGCTGGTTTAACAATAGATTCTGCAATGTGCATTGAAGAAAAATTACGAGCAACTTCCCTCTGCAGTCTCTCGAAGAACAAATATCCACGACCACCAGGCTGATCATCCACATATGGTGACTTTGACAAATTTATCAAATCAACCTTTGTGAATGTTTGAAACTGAGTTGGATTTTTATACCACTCAACAGGTCCAACTTTTCTTTTAATCCACCACCTTCGTCGGTCATGATCAAAACCCCAGCTAACCACACCAGATCGATTCCCAACTTTATCATAGTGAATTTCACCCACATCCATCAGATGATGAGTAGCATTAGCATCTTCATCTTCTGGATTAAGATTCATGTTTTTCAGGATCACAAACTCTCTTTTCTTCTTGATTCTCTCAGCTTTTTCTTTATCTGCAACTGGATCAGTAACTCTCTTGAAGTATTGTTCCATAGCAGCACTTCTCTCAGCATCATCCTTATCAAAGGCTCTTGCTCTATCTTCATCAGCCTTTCTTCTACTTTCCACATCAGTTGGATCAGAAAACTCTCTGCCAAACTTCTTTTCCAACTGCCCACGCAGATCATAAACCATGTTGAACAACAAACTGACATCTCCTTGAAGTTAATCAATCTGTTGATTCTTTTGCACTACAATATCTTCAAGTTGAATGATCTTAGCATCCTTATGAATCGAATCTTGCTCAAGCACAACTAGTCGTTTCTTCATTTCCCTCATGCTGATAAACTCATCTTCATCACTTGAATCATCATTAAACAACATCCTCAGTGGCTCTTCAATCCTCTTACCACTTGAACTACCATGCTCGTCATGAAGAATTCCAGATGGACCTGCAGTTTCAGAGGTAACAGGTGGCATTGACCCAATGACAGGATCAGAAACAACATTTGTAGCTGGTATATCTACAGTGGTGGTTTCCAAATCACTTCTTTGAGTATCAACATTAAACTCAAAGATATCTTCAGTAGTGGTGGTGGTATCAGTGACATTCTTCTCAAAATCGAAGTCATATAAGCCATCATCATCTTCAGTAACATCCATGGGTTGATCTTTGTTTTGTTCAACATACATTCCAAGTCGATGATCCCTCCTTTTCCGCTTCAAAGGCAATGAATCAGGATCCTTTGCGTTCTCACTTGGCTCTTTATTTGATAATGAAATATTGGAAGGAGGATTTTCCATCTTATCAGTCACAGATTTTAACAACAAAGCCAAATTTTCAGCAGAAATCACGGGTTGAACAGTAGAAACAGCAACGTCAGCTTCATTTTCTGGAGGAAGCTCTTCATCATCTCCCGAGTCACACATTATCTCTATGCCCTCATCGTCAGAGTTAATCGTTAAAATCTCTGTCTCAGGCTCATCTTCAGCAGCACCTTGAACATTATGCTCTTCAGCAACCATAGCATTTACAGGTGCATTGATTTGAGCAACATTTACGGGAACAGCTTGTACTAACACAGGTTCAGCAGCCACATCTTCAGTCTCAGCAAACTGACGAAACTTCTCCAGAGGAATTAAACCTTCAAACTTCTTCTAAGTGCCCTTTTTAGGAGTGAGAGCACCAAAACAAGCAGGACCCATGGGCTTCAACTCCAAAGTGTTGCCAGATCTCACCAACTCTGGATAACAAGCATTAAGAATCATTTGCAGAAATCTTGGGTACATAAGAAACTTGTCCTTTCTAACTCCTATCACATTTCTCTTCATAGCCTCAAAAATATACTTTGAATAATTGAAAGGCTCGTTCGTTATCACACACACGAGAGCAGCAGACTGTGTGATGTTTAATTGATCTGTGCCTCCTCTGTTTTCTGTCATGCAAAGAATGAACATGTGCACCAACAGACGCCAATAAGGATGCACAAATTTCTTCACTAAGGAGGGGTACTTTCCTTCATAACTCAATCGTGGCAAAATCGCTTCCATAGTTCCAGCTGGAAGCTCAATAGAATCTGTTTCTTGATCATTGAACTGTAGCACCTCCCGTATCATCTGCTCTGTCATAGAGACAACCTTCTTTTGAATCTCAGCAACTATTGCTCCTTCCCCTTCAGCTTCAAGTGCTTCAAACCTTGCCGTCTTCCAAAAATCTTGAATAAGGCTTTCGTAGACAACGGGATTTTCTCGTAGCGCGTGAACAATTCGGCAACTGTTGAGACCCTTTTTCAATGAAGTGTACATCTTCTTGTGCTTCTCCGGAGGTGGTGCTAAGTAGCCTGCCTGATTATGTGTCGGAATAAATTTCAGGTCCACATTCTGCACAAACCAAAATTCATTAAGGACAAATCATGTTTGAGAAATTCATTATATACTTAGTTTAAATTTCGAAAATTGCAAATTTTAAAGTCAAAAGATCAGCACTGGTCAAAAGAACCATGACTCAGATTGTGAAACTTTGACTCGAGACCATGTGGTTTTGAGTCGAGACCATATGGTTTCAAGTCGAGACCATGAGGTTTTGAGTCGAAACCATGTGGTTTCAGGTCGAGACTATGAGTCGAGACCATGAGGTTTCGAGTCGAGACCATGTGGTTTCGAGTCGAGACCCCAGTCAAGACCATGAGGTTGCGACTCGCAACCACCAGTCTCGAGTCCTCATGTGTTTCCTGAGTAGAGACCACACAAACAGCTTTCATCTGCTTAATTTTTGGATCAAAACCCAAAACACTCTTCGATTTCTTTGAAGACCAAAGTATGTTCAAAATTAGGGTTCATGTTCATCTTCAAATCTTCAAGCAGCCTGCAATACCTCAACAATATCATCATAATACCTTCAAATCTTGATGAATCGAGACCGGAAAACATGTTGGAAACAAGGAATTTGTCGGAACAGTGAGAGATTGCCGGAATTCTAGAGAGAATTTGAGAGAAATTGTAGCTGGTCTCGAGTGAAAAGTGAGGTCTCGACTCGAGACCTGCCTTTTATACCTCAACCCTTGTGTGGACTGGGCCTTTGAATTTGGGCCGAGACCAAAGATTTGGCCGAGACCGTCTCAAATTCACAGTTAGTTTAAGGATTTTCTTTAATTATTTTTTAATTTATTTCAAGAATCCTTTAAAACCAATTATAATTTTTAACAACCCAATTAACCTTCTGAGCATGTTTTACGAAAACAAAAACCTAAAACACAAAAATAAATAATATAAACAATTATTTACAAAAATAAAATAGGAAATATCGTAATTGCTCAGGGATCAAATCACGAGGTTTCGGGCCTGACTTCACTTATCAACACTGATCTACTACTGAATGATCTAGACAATTGCCAGTATATTTGTCCACTTAAACTCGTTTCCCTAGACCTTTTCCATATAACTGCCTGTAACTCATTTTATCATGTTTTGATGTCTTAACAATGAACACCCAAACAAATACTAATCAAATCCCGAAAATATAGACAACACACTCTATCATGCAAGCAGTTTCCCTACCACATATTTCCACAAGTTCGTTCCAGACTTCTGAAATCTTAACTGGGATTAGGTTGAGAAGAGAACATAATAGATCATAAGCAAAGAGGATATAATATACAGATCAAATGAGTTTTTCTCAGTTTGATATAGGTTTCTTGGGTTTCTTTTGGGCACTTGAGGGCCTCTTTCGGGTGTTTAATTGATCTATAAGACGATAGACGTTCAGCTAGATCTTTGCTCACGCAAAACAGAAGCTAAACGCTGCCTAGCACCTCCAGGTCTTTGCTCACGCAAAACAAAGGAGATACACGATTTTTTTTTCAGAGAAGATTTCAGAACCAGACCAAAATTGTGTGTATCGGGATAACATACAGACATTCAAATAGAAATGAGCTAATTCCAAGTGACTTTTTTTCCTGAGGTCATGTACTATTTTAGTTCTGAACAGAAAAAGCCAATGTTTCCAGTCTTAAAGATAGAGCCTACCAACACATCATACTAGAGTCAAACTATTTCGATACTAGTCTTACACGAGTCAGCCCTTAACCATAATGTGAAAATTCATTTCATTTCCTATGTCATGCAATGCTTGTTTTTGTATTTTATGAGATTTTTTAATGTTTTAGTATTTTTCATAATTTTTCAATGTTTTTTGTATTTTTGGAAATTTTCTCCCCCTAAATTTGTGCATAAATAAAAACTACCTAAGAATAGAAAACTTTATGAACAAATTTACCTACGAAACACCAAAAACATGCTCAGTCAGTAAAACGGATCATTTTCAAAAAATCCACAAGCACTTGAAATTTCGAACTGCTAACAGGTTTTGTGAACAAATCGGCAGCATTTGCATCTGTGTCGATTTGCTCCAGTTTGATAAGATCTCTGTTAAAGCAGTCTCATATAAAATGAACTTTAATATCAATGTGCTTGGTTTTGAGTGGAAGACAGGATTTTTCACAATTTGTATGGCAGCATCATTATCACAGTATATGGTAGTATTAAGGTAAGTCAAACCGTAGTCCTGCAATTGATGCTGCATGCACACCACTTGGGAGCAAGACACCGAAGCTGCAACATACTCTGCTTCAGCTGTGGAAATTGCCACCATTTGCTGTTTCTTGCATTGCCAAGAAATGAGGCTGTCACCCAAAAATTGACATCCAACAGATGTGGATTTCCTGTCCCTGTTAGTGCCTCCAAAATTACTATCAGAAAACGCAAACAGGTCAAAATTTGAATCCCTCGGATACCACAGACCAAACCGAGGTCAGCCTTTAAGATACCGAGAGATTCGTTTAACGGCAGTAAGGTGAGAAGTTTTAGGATTAGCCTGATATCGAGCGTAGTTGCAGAAAGCAAACATAATGTCTGGGCGGCTCGCTGTCAGATACATCAATGATCCGATCATAGACCTATAAAGTCGTTGATCAACAGGAGATCCTTCTGCATCTTCAGTCAGCAATGGTCTTTCTGCCATTGGAGTTTCAGCCGGTTTAGCGTCTGTGAACTTAAATTTCTTTAGCACATCATCCACATATTTCCCTTGATGAATTAGAATGCCTCGAGAATCTTGTTTAACTTGTAAACCCAAAAACAGTGTCATTTCTCCGAGCGCACTCATCTCGAATTTCTTTTTCATAACTCCCTCAAATTCCTTGCAAACAACATCACTTGTTGATCCGAAAATAATATCATCGACATAGATTTGAACCAGTATTAGATCCTTGCCCATTCTCTTAATAAACAGAGTCTGGTCTATCGTGCCTCGAATATATCCATGAGCCAGAAGATGTTCGGTAAGAGTTGCATACCAAGCCCTTGGTGCTTGGTGCAAACCATATAATTCCTTATCGAGTTTGTAGGCATATTCTGGATGGTCTGGATGAATAAAACCCGGTGGTTGCTCAACAAAAATTTCCTCCTTCACATCTCCATACAAAAACGCAGTCATGACGTCCATCTGATAAACAGTGAACCCCATGTAGGATGCGTATGCTAAGAAGATCCGGATTGCTTCAAGTTGGGCAACAGGGGCGTAAACTTCATCATAATCCAGTCCCTCTATCTGTCTGAATACTTGGACCACTAATCGTGCTTTATTTCGAACAATAACTCCTGCAGAATATTGCTTGTTTCTGAAAACCCAGCGAGTTCCAAGCTTGCGTTTCCCTTTTGGCAACTCCACAAGTTTCCATACTCCTAGCTTCTCAAACTGGTTTAGCTCTTCATGCATAGCGTCAACCCAGCCTGGTTCCTGTAAAGCTACATCAATGGTTTTAGGTTCAATTTGAGAAATGTAGCTGGAGTATAAGCATAAATTAATGGTTCCTGATTGGCTCCTAGTCTGAACTCCTGCATTAACAGGACCAATTACGTTCTCAATAGGATGATTTCTTTGGACGCTTGTTGGAATGGCAAATTCAGGTATGGTCTCGTCTTGAAGTGTGATGATGTTGCTTGACTCCCCCTCATTAGGTGCTGGCTGTAACAACCCTCAGTAAAACCAACACCCTCATAATATTTCCGACACCCTAGAATATTTTAAAATATCCCAAAATGTCTTTAAATACACCCCGTATGTGAAAACTGAGCCCGAAATACAGTATAGCATTAAAAATAAAATAAAAATCTGATTTTTTTAGTTCAGGCGGGCCGCGTAAAGGATCCTTAACCCTTACGTAGGCCGCGTCAACTTAATGATCAGGCTAGCTCCGGTGTCGCCACGTGTGTGTGTGCATGTTGGACCTACCCCATGACCCGGACACCCTATGCCCTACCCGGGCTAGTATGTTACGCGGGCCGCGTGAGAGTCAAGATCAGCACCTATAAATAGAACGCATCGGCTTTCAACACAAATCGTTCATTTCTTTTCTGTGTCTCGACTTTCTGAAGATATAAGCATAATATTCAAGTATTATACCCCCTAATTAGTGAGGTTCTGCTTCGTTGTAAGTATTATAACCCCAGTTTCGTAATAGATACGCTGCCCGATTGATTTAGGGTTCCGTAACAACTGTCGTTGTTCTGCCCGACGTAGTTGTTGGAATACCGTCTCGGGGAGGGTATCATTAATATTTTCAAAGGGTTATGATACTAACCTATGTACATTTGTTAAAATTATAGATTATTCCCAGGAAACCCTTTCGCGAAGTCTAAGATAGCAATGTGAGTTTATCCAATTTTTGTTAAACTTTTTGTAATGTTTTACAAAACCTTAAATGTTTTACAATGTGATTAAGCGGTGATTGAGTCTTTGTAGTTCTTCAATTACTGTCGGTATGTTGGGGTTTTGTATACAAAATTTACTACACTGTGAGTAGTAAGTCGGGACGACACTACGTTACCATTGGACAACGAGTTAGCCAATGTGTAATATGACCCACCAGTCAGGATTGACAGTACTGAATGAGTAATTGTGTAGAAATAAACAATGTGATCGCTCGCAATACTGTTTTAATTGATAAAATGTTTCTTGATTAAACTGGGATTCACTCACCAGTATTTCCCACTGACAAATGTTTTTAAAACGCGTTTCAGGTAACACAATGTGACAGCCAATTAGTAAAAAGCCAGCAGGAGAGCATTGAAGGCTTGGAAAAAATGTGGCTATAAAAGTTACCTAAAAGACGATGTTTTAAATTCAATAAAATAGGGTTTATCCCTATAAACGTATTGTAATAAGAAACTTGGGTTTTTCCCATGTAATTATTAATATCAAATGTGGTGGTTTTACTCTGATAAACATTTCCTAACTACGGTCCTGATGTAATTTCTGCTGCCAAATTAACCAACTGATACCACCAAAATTCTGAGTTCGCGTCTGCCCGTTCCCGGACAGATAAGGGATCGGGGGTTGCGACAGAAGGTGGTATCAGAGCCTAGCCACTGGTCTAAGCCAAAGAAGTGTTCTGCTGACACTTAAATTTTAAATTTTGTGTTAGGAAATAATTTATGTGATTATGTGTTTTGTGTTATTTGACTGTTTGTTAGTTTACATTATGAGTGATCAAGGACCCTCAGACATGAGTCGTCAGTTGTCTGATTCACCTAGGACTGGAGGTACCTCTTCACAGCCTGCCCTTTCTGGGTATTCTGCTGATCAGGAAGAAGGGATGTTTGCTTTTAAAGCTCAGTCAGAAGAGCCATTCCCTCACAAAAAGAGAGGATGGTTCAGTAAGGAAGCATTTGCACGTAGGAAAAGAATGTGAAAGTTGCAACAACAAAGAGTTCTAGCAGCTGTTAAGCGAAAGACAGATGCCCATACACAGGATATGCTTAATAGAAGTCTAGCCAATTTCCATATCCTAGCTACAACTGCTGCTGACCCAAGTCTGGAACAACTAGTAGCCCCACAACCCTTACCTTTGTTTCCCACTCAACCAATGGAGGTAGAAATGCCTGATTTTAACCCTGAGGAGATACCTAGGATACCAGCCCCTAATCCTCTAGATCCAAATTATGATCCATGGTTTAACGATCTTAGGGATTATGTGCCACGCTATAACTTAAATGAAGAAACCTTGCCGAACTTAGCAGCATATCCAGGTTTGGACCCACTAGATCCCTATTTTGACAATGATGAATACATTAGGGAGATTTTGCAGAATCCATACCCTTAGGAGAATCCAGTACCTCAGTACCCAGAGCCAATACTAGTACCTGCACTCCCAATGAGTGCAGAGAATTTGCAAGAACTCCGAAAATTTGGAGAAGAAATTATAGAAAGTAGCGAGAGGATGAGGTATGCAGGAGAGCAACTCGTATGGAAATACGATGAGCGCCAGATGGATTTCAGGGGAAATCCATATCCCTGAAGGAAGTGATAAAGTTGGTAATAATAACTAAAATATGTGTAATAATAATAAATCTATCGTAGTATAGACCACTCTGTGGTTAACGAGGCATAGTAGTATTGTAATTTTTAATTTCTGTTTTTGTGTGTATTTGATGCATACTATATAGAAAAGAGTAAAAGTCGCAATGCACGACGTTTTTGACCAATATGTGTATTATGTGGTTGTTACTTAAACTATTTACTTACTTTATTAATGACTGGTAAATGTTTAAAATTCAGATGGCCGATGAAGGAAATCAAGGAAATCTGAATAATGATAACCAGAGTAACGTTAACGTGGTTAATGAGAATCCAAGCATCAATAACAATGGAAACCAAATGGATAATAGTGCCGTTCAACATATAGTGGCACAAGGAATCATAGATGCCATGCCATTTATTATTCAAACGATTCAAGAAGCGAATAATAAAAGTAAGCATAGCAGTAAGCGACCCATCGAACCCGAAAACAGTGTAAACAATGGACCTGTACTTCAAATGTCCATTCCCAAAAGAAGAAGAACCGTGTCTTACGGTTGTTCTTATAAAGAATTCTAGTCTTGTAAACCAATGGAATTCTCGGGCAACGAAGGGGCCATTGCAACCCTACGCTGGATAGAAAAGACTGAGGCAGTCTTAAGAATAAGCAAGTGTGCTGAAGAAGATAAGATATTGTTTGCTTCTAATCTATTTAAGAATTCAGCACTAGAATGGTGGAACACTATCCTCCAATCAAGTGGAAGTGATAGAACTTACAATATGAGATGGGAAGAATTTAAGGACAAGGTAGAAAGGAAATTCTGCCCACCCAATGAGAAGGAACAGATAGCAAACAAATTCCTAAACCTTAGGATGATTGGTGTGGATAGTAAGGGATACACTAAAATATTCTTCGAATATGCTAGAATAGTGCCAACTCTTGCTTCACCTAAACCAGTATTGTTCTCCCGTTATATCTGGGGATTAATTGGGGAGATAAGACACGTAGTCAAGGCAGCTAGACCTCAAACCATAGAAGAAGCTGTAGAACTAGCAAATACCTTGACAGATGAATTAGTCCGTACCCGAGAAGAAGATCAAAGGAGGAACCTAACCCAGAAGCTCACACAAGAATTTCGTTCTGGAAATTTTAATCGTGGGAAAAATATAGGTTCTACCTCTACACCTTACTGTAAGAATTGCAAAAGAAAGCATTCAGGAAGATGCTCCATATACTGTAACTTTTGCAAAATATCGGGACACAAGGAAGAAGATTGTAGGAAGAAAGCTAATAACCGGATATGTTACAACTGCGGAGAACAAGGTCATATCAAGCCTAATTGCCCGAAATTAGCTCCAGCTACAAACAACAAGAATACTCAAAATGCTAGAGCATTTGTTATGACTGTAGATGAAGCCAAGATGATTCCAGATGTCATAGCTGGTACGTTTTTAGTTAATGATGTCTTTGCTAAAGTATTATTTGACTCTGGTGCAAACCAAAGTTTTATTAATACATCATTTTGCAAATTTCTAAATCAATTATTAACTAAACTGCCACAAGAATGCTTAGTAGAGACAACTAATGGAGAAACCGTTAGGATTTCTGAAATCTTGCAGGGAGCAAGCATAGAAATTTTAAATCAGAAATTTATTGCAAATCTTTATCCCATGAATCTGGCAGGATTTGATGTTGTTTTAGGAATGGATTGGTTAATAGCCAATAAAGCCAGTATTTTATGTGATCAAAAGTCAATTCAAGTAAATTCACCAAAAGGTAAAACGATCACAATTAAAGGAGATAAACCATCTAGATCCACAAGATTAATCTCTGAGATGAAAACTGCAAGTTATATAAGAAAAGGTTCCATAGTGTATTTGATTTCCATAATCACAAACACTAAAGGAAAGGATTTAAAAGATATTCCAGTAGTATCTCAATTTTCAGATGTATTTCCAGAAGAATTGCCAGGGCAACCTCTAGATAGAGAAGTTGAATTCAGAATCCATTTAATACTAGGAACAGCACTGATTGCCAAAGCCCCTTACCGTTTGGCACCCGCAGAAATGCAGGAACTGAAGAAACAATTAGACGAATTATTAGAGAAAGGATTTATACAGTCAAGTTCGTCGCCATGGGGAGCGCCAATCTTATTTGTTAAAAAGAAAGACGGGTCGATGCGTATGTGCATTGACTACCGTTAATTAAACAAGGTCACGATTAAGAATCGGTACCCATTACCAAGAATCGATGATCTGTTTGATCAATTGCAAGGAGCTCGATTTTTCTCTAAAATCGATTTCAGGTCAGGATATCATCAATTAAAGGTACAGGAAGAGGATATTCCTAAAACCGCATTCAGAACAAGGTATGGCCATTATGAATTTACTGTCATGCCATTTAGTTTAACCAATGCCTCAGCTGCATTTATGGACATGATGAACCGAATATGTAAGCCATATTTGGATAAATTCATAATTGTCTTCATAGATGATATTCTCATTTACTCTAAGAATAAAGAGGATCATGCAAAGCATTTGCACGCACTTTTAAGTTTATTAAGAAAGGAAAAGCTTTATGCTAAATTTTCCAAGTGCGAATTTTGGTTAGAACAGGTACAGTTTCTTGGACACCTAGTCAATCATGAAGGAATTCATGTGGATCCAACAAAAATCGAGGCGATTACTAAATGGAAAACCCCTGAGTCACCAACCGAGGTTAGAAGTTTCTTAGGATTGGCAGGTTGTTACAGAAGATTTATTCGAGATTTTTCTAGAATAGCCATTCCCTTAACTAAGCTAACCTGTAAATCTGTTAAGTTTGAATGGGGATTAAAACAAGAAGAAGCCTTTAGAATCCTTAAGGAAAGATTAACCCATACACCCATACTAGCGTTACCAGAAGGAGCTGAAAACTTTGTAGTCTATTGTGACGCTTCCAAAATAGGTTATGGATGTGTATTAATGCAACGTCAAAAGGTTATAGCTTACGCATGTAGACAACTTAAGAATCATGAAGAGAATTATTCAACCCATGATTTAGAGTTAGGAGCTATAATTTTTGCTCTTAAGATTTGGAGACATTACCTTTATGGTAGTAAGTTTACTATATTCACTGATCATAAGAGTTTAAGGTATATTTTCAAGCAAAAGGAGTTGAATATGAGACAAAGACGCTGGATGGAGATGCTTAGCGACTATGATTGTGATATCCAGTATCATGAAGGAAAAGCAAATGTAGTGGCAGATGCTTTAAGCCGAAAGTATCATGAAAAGCTAAAAAAGATACGTTCTCTTAAATTAAATCTGCAAGTAGATTTAAATGATCAGATAAGAGAAGCACAAGAATCAGTAATCAAGGATGATACTGAAAAATTGAAAGGTATGATTAAAGAGTTAGAACAAGGAACAGATGGAATTTGGAGATTCCATGAAAAGAGAATATGGATACCTAAATTAGGAAACCTGCGTCATCGTATATTAGAAGAAGCCCATAAGTCTAAGTATACGATGGATCCAGGAAATGATAAGATGTACCAGGATTTAAGAAAGAATTTCTGGTGGATAGGAATGAAAAAGGACATAGCAGCCTATGTTTCTAAATGTTTAACTTGTTCTCAAGTCAAAGCTGAACACCAGAAACCCTCAGGATTTCTACAACAATTAGAAATGCCAGTGTGGAAATGGGAATTGATATCAATGGATTTTGTTACTAAATTACCCAAAACAAAGAAAGGCAACGATACAATCTGGGTGATTGTAGATAGGCTAACCAAGTCAGCTCATTTCCTACCAATGAAGGAAACTTTCAGTATGGAACAGTTAACTAAATTATATGTAAATGAAATTGTTTCTTTACATGGAATTCCTTTATCAATTGTTTCTGATAGGGATAGCCGTTTTACCTCCCATTTTTTGTCAAGTTTCCAAAAGGCAATGGGAACCTAGTTAAAGTTGAGCACAGCTTAACATCCTCAAACAGACGGACAAAGTGAAAGGACAATTCAGACAATGGAGGACATGCTTAGAGCTTGTGTAATTGATTTCGGAGGTAATTGGGACGATCACTTACCTTTAATAGAATTTTCTTATAATAACAGTTATCACACAAGTATCAATGCTTGAAACGCCCAGATTCTACTCATTCGACTAACAAGATAAACTTCTTGCAATTTTACAAAATTTTGACATGACCCGTTTAAATTTAGAACTTTTATCCCTGCTTTTAACAATATTCATTTTAACTACAAACTACGACACTTTCAAATATATCAAAAGATAAAAACCATATAAGGTTCACCATAAACATTTTGTACAAGCTACATAAAAGTTTAGGATTCAAACTTCTTACTAATATACTAGACATTACTAAATAACATTTACTACACAAAATGGTAAATTGACCCATTCAAAATAAACAACTAGGACCGGAAGCGTATAAGGTCGACGTTTCGAGTGTGTTCGGTCCGAGCGCGCCACATCTAGACTTGAGATTTACCTATCATTCATAAATACAATCATTGTTAGTCGTAATACATAACAACTCAAATTCTTTAATTACCTTTCCTTATTCGACCCATTCACATGTCTAACATACTACTTTCCGACTTATTTATAACGAATCACTACATACCATGAATTAAGCTCACTTACATTATTTGACCCGTTATGAACAAGTCAATATATAAACATTATGAGAATCATTCCACTAATCATTTCAACCCATTTAGACGGGTTGGTTCATATTCGCTACAACATCACTTTTAAAACCTTCTTCAATATAATTTCTTGCATCTAATCAATTTTAATCCACAACGGAAAATTGTACGAATTCATATTATCATTAATATCATTCATAAATTTACTAGTAGAGTAAACGAAGTTCATAAAAACTTACCGGAGTCGTGCGCTCCTAATGCTTTCGCTTGACTTGATTCTCCTCCTTTCTTCGACCCTAAAGGGTGTATCACAATTGCGTTTAGTTTTCGCATTATACATCATTTACACGCATTTACATCATTCACTCTAACGTTCATTACTCATATTCATATTCCACGCCATCATTAGATCTTTTAAATCTAAAATTCTTCATATTCATACATAATCAATTCAGCTCAAGCATTTCATCGAACACCTTATGTGCATACTACTTATCTAGCGAAATGTACAAGCCTATTAAGCACATCTCTACCAAGTCTTTTATAAAATCATGGCAAAACATCACAAACACATGAATTCTTCAAATATTCAGATTATTATAACATCATTATGCATATATTAACCTTACTCATCAAACTATATCAAGAATTAACACATACATCATCATCACTAATCATATCATCACAAATTCAAATGGGTTTCTTATCAAACCATCAATATAGTCAAAAAATCAAGCACATTATGACTTCCTTATGTTGAAATTAACTAACATTCATGCTCAATTTTGCAATACATCCATGGATTACACATAACCCATATCATTAAACATCACTAAAGCATAAAATCTGGATACATGCATCAATTTACACTTCAATTTCTCTTCTAATTTGATGGATTAGTAATATTTAGGGTTTTGTTCTTCTTGCTTCACCTAATGTCGAACACACACATACGTCTGATGTATGTGTTGTGTTTAGAGATTTTAACTTTCATTATTCCACTTTCAACTTATGCACATTTGGTCCCTCAAGTATTAAGTTTTAAATATATATGGTTAAGTATCTATTTGCATACTTTAATGTCTTAACATAACCATAATCATACAAGTACATAAACTACTTATTAAATTCTTTGGGGTGTTACAATGCTGCACCATTCGAAGCACTTTATGGACGAAAGTGCCGAACCCCAGTCTGTTGGGCAGAAATTGGGGAAAAGCAACTATCTGGACCTGAGATAGTGCAAGAAACAAACGACAAGATTATTCAAGTCAAGGAACGACTGAAAGCAGCACGTGATCGACAAAAGAGCTATGCTGATAACCGACGCAAGCCATTAGAATTTCAAACAGGAGATAAAGTATTGTTGAAGGTCTCTCCTTGGAAAGGAGTAGTAAGATTCATCAAAAGAGGAAAGTTAAGTCCCAGATATATTGGACCTTTTGAGATTATTAGAAGAATAGGACCTGTAGCCTATCAGCTACAACTGCCAGAGGAAATGGCAGGAATACATGATGTATTTCATGTATCTAATCTCAAAAAGTGTTTAGCTGATGAATCACTGCTAGTACCTCTTAAGGATATAGAGGTAAATGAACAACTTAAGTTTGTAGAAAGACCTCTACAGATTGAAGACAGGAAAGTCAAGAACCTCAAACATAAGAGACTAGTTCTAGTCAAAGTGAAGTGGGACTCCAAAAGAGGACCTGAGTACACTTGGGAGCTTGAATCTGAAATGCAAAGGAAATATCCGCACTTGTTCCAGTAGATCTCGAGGAGGAGCTCTAAAACAAGGTGGGGAGGATGTAACAACCCTCAATAAAACCGACACCCTCATAATATTTCCGACACCCTAGAATATTTTAAAATATCCCAAAATGTCTTTAAATACACCCCGTATGTGAAAACCGAGCCCGTAATACAGTATATCATTAAAAATAAAATAAAAATCTGATTTTTTTAGTTCAGGCGGCCGCGTAAAGGATCCTTAACCCTTATGCGGGCCGCGTCAACTTAATGATCAGGCTAGCTCCGGTGTCGCCACGTGTGTGTGTGCGTGTTGGACCTACCCCATGACCCGGACGCCCAATGCCCTACCTGGGCTAGTACGCGGGCCGCGTAAGCCCATCTTATATGTTACGCGGGCCGCGTGAGAGTCAAGATTAGCACCTATAAATAGAACGCATCGGCTTTCAACACAAATCGTTCATTTCTTTCTGTGTCTCGACTTTCTGAAGATATAAGTATAATATTCAAGTATTATTACCCCTAATTAGCGAGGTTCTACTCCGTTGTAAGTATTATAACCCCAGTTTCGTAATAGATACGCTGCCCGATTGATTTAGGGTTCCGTAACAACTGTCGTGGTTCTGCTCGACGTAGTTGTTGGAATACCGTCTCGGGGAGGGTATCATTAATATTTTCAAATGGTTATGATACTAACCTATGTACATTTGTGAAAATTATAGATTATTCCCAGGAAACCCTTTCTCGAAGTCTAAGATAGCAATGTGAGTTTATCCAATTTTTGTTAAACTTTTTGTAATGTTTTACAAAACCTTAAATGTTTTACAATGTGATCAAGCGGTGATTGAGTCTTTGTAGTTCTTCAATTACTGCCGGTATGTTGGGGTTTTATATACAAAATTTACTACACTGTGAGTAGTAAGTCGGGACGACAATACGTTACCATTGGACAACGAGTTAGCCAATGTGTCATATGACCCACCAGTCAGGATTGATAGTACTGAATGAGTAATTGTGTAGAAATAAACAATGTAATCGCTCTCAATACTGTTTTAATTGATAAATTGTTTCTTGATTAAATTGGGATTCACTCACCAGTATTTCCCACTGACAAATGTTTTTAAAACGCGTTTCAGGTAATACAATGTGATAGCCAATTAGTAAAAAGCCAGCTGGAGAGCACTGAAGGCTTGGGAAAAATGTGGCTATAAAAGTTACCTAAAAGACGATGTTTTAAATTCAATAAAATAGGGTTTATCCCTATAAACGTATTGTAATAAGAAACTTGGGTTTTTCCCATGTAATTGTTAATATCAAATGTGGTGGTTTTACTCAGATAAACATTTCCTAACTATGGTCCTGATGTAATTTCCGCTGCCAAATTAACCAACTGATACCACCAAAATTCTGAGTTCGCGTCTGCCCGTTCCCGGGACCAATAAGGGATCGGGGGTTGCGACACTGGCGGACTGTGAACCACAGGAGTAGTGACAGTACAATCTTCAGGAATGGGATCAGCAAATAGTTCTGATCCAGATGCATTTGAGGAAACGCCACTAGATTGAGCACCTTCAGGGGTTTCTTGAGACGTTGGATTCTCAGTAAATCGCATTCCAGGCGGATCAATAGTGTGAGTTCTTGAGATCCCTTCGTCATGTTCTATTTCTTCCGTATCACCAAATGAAACTGGTTGTTTCATATTCAACACACCTGCATCAGGAGCAACACTAGACAGAATGTTAAATGATTTGAACAAGTCAGCATAATCATACAGCCAATCTAGACCAACTCTAGCGTCCGTAGAGTTTTCTTCGAGCCATTCAACATTACACGACTCAACGACTTTCTTGGTTACTTTATTGTATACTCTATAGGAAGATCCTTTAGCGTACCCAATAAAGAAACATTTGTCCCCTTTGACTTCAAATTTTCCATTAGTATCCATGAGCAATAAAACACACGGACAACCAAAGATACGAAAGTGTGAAACAGAGGGTATACGTCCTTCCAGAATCTCGTAAGGAGTTTTCATGTGATGTTTGTTTACTAAAGCATGATTCTGAATGTAACAAGCCGTGTTAACTGCTTCGGCCCAGAAGAAACTAGGAAGCTTCGAGTCGGCCAGCATGGTTCGTGCAGCCTCAATAAGAGTACTATTTTGTCTCTCAGCTACTCCATTTTGTTGTGGAGTTCGTGGTGCACTGTAATGTCGTTCAATTCCCTTTTCTGCACAGAATGTATCTAAGGTGATATTTTTTAATTCCGTTCCATTGTCTGATCGAATTGCTTTTACTCTGGTACTGGCCTGATTTTCCACTAAAGTGACAAACTGTTTGATCAAACTTGCAGCCTCGTTTTTGTGACCAAGAAAGTAAACCCATGTGTAATGAGAGTAGTCATCGACAATCACAAGACAATATGCCTTCTTGCCAATACTGAGAACGTTCACTGGACCAAAGAGATCCATGTCTAGCAGCTCAAGTACAACTTTTGTTGATGGAGTAGGCTTGGACTTATGAGGCTTTCGATGCGCTTTTCCTTTGGCGCAAGCAACACACCTCTCTACCAGCATGAAGTCTTTGACTGGTAGATCACGGACCAATTCACCTTTAGCCAAACGATATTTTTCATATTCACACGTCCAAGACAACGATGCCACAACAAACCATCATGTTCTGAAATCTTCGAGAAGAGGCAAGTAAGTTCTTCACATGGTTTCTTGTTCATGTCGATAATATATGCATTTCCACGTCTTTCAGCAGTCATTAAAAACCAATCTTCTGGTATCACGATTCCTGGTTTAAGTACATTACAACCTTTCTTGGTGAAATGAACCGAATTTCCTCTGTCACAAATTTGTGAGATACTCAGCAAATTATTTTTCAATTCTGGGACGTAATTCACATTTTCGAAGCTTAAGACGCCATTTCTCACTGTTCCTTTTAATGTGATTTTGCCTTATTCTCCTCCCGCAAAAGAGACATATACACCATTAAATTCTCTGACATTTTCAAGTTAGGACAAGTGTCACACCCCGATATTTCCACATATTACCGGTGGGCCCGGCGGGGAGTATCGTGACGTAGTTGATATCATCATAGTCAATATACACAATATAATAGCACAGCGGAAGGCTTGGTGAACAAACTATTACAAACCATAATGTCTGAGTGTTCAACAAAAGAATATACAAACTGGATTGTAATAAGATCCACAGGTGGATCATAAAAGTACAAAGAAACAAAATAACAGACTTCAGGTATCTTAGGGATTTGCAAGATCCTCTTATTCGACACCTAATAGCTCCAGCCTATTTACAAGAGGTACCTGTCAATTAATCTTTAGAAAAATACGTCAGTTTACACTGGTAAATACAATTAACTGACTCTTTTGAAAACATTTATGGAATTGATTTAAGTGCACAAGGCACAAATCATTTATAACTTGGGACAATTATTTAAAGATAATCTTGTATACAGATTTACATGTTTGTCTTACAATTGGGGTCGGTTGGAAGCCGGTCATGATTAACCGACTCACCACTTATAGAACCTACAAAGGAGTTATCCCCAACATGTGGGTTTATATTTTTGCATTTGCATCTGTCAGGTGTATGCCTACACCCCGTGCATAGGTCGTGGCCATTTTCAAATGAAATGAGCCAAGGATATCCAGGACATGGTCGAATTAACCCCCAATGCTTATGTTATCAAACAAGACAGATTAAAACGGGTTATGTAAATTTATTAATCACAATCCGATTAAATGATTTCATACCCGACCAAGTGGTATTATTATGATACCATATCCCAAGCACGTATAAGGGAAAATAAGTTAAAAGTATTTACCTGAGCTTAAAAGTGAAGATAACTCAGCCGTAAATCCTAAAGCTTTATGATGGTACCTTCTACTGGATGCTACTAATCTGTATTAGAATGTTTAATAACCTATTAGGATGCTAACGGGTCTTTAGTTAAGTCAACGACTTAGACCGGCTAGCTAGAAAGAAACTTTACGGTTCTAAACGCTAGATTAAGCGGAGACCGGAATAGAATGTGGTTTAGTCCAGAAAAGCTTGGATACTTGTATAATATGGGTAAACTAATCACATTCTGGAATTTTGAGGACTAAATGATAAGATTAAACCCGTTTTGGCTATTATACGCAAACTAGTCACGTAAACCGATCCGAACGCGTAAACGCGTAACGGTTAACCAAATGAATTATATTCAGGTCTTAATTGTTATTATGATTAAAATATGTTAATACATCAGTAGGATGTTAACATATACGCCCAAAAAGTAATTTAAACCAATTTAAGTCTCGTAAGGGCATTTTGGTAATTTTAATACTTATAAAAGAGATTTTATAATAAACTGTAGTGCTGGTCTTTTGAAATCAGTAAAAATATTTAATTTAATAAGTTATATCAGTAGGGTATTGCCTATAGGTGCAATTTATCATTTATAACCAATTTATGCACCGAGGGGCATTTTGGTAATTTCACATAAGCTTTAAAGGTCAATTTTGGAAATCTGAGTTTAAAACTTTTGCTTACTGTTAAAGTGTGGAAATTTACTAAAAACATATGTGGTTATTAAGTCTTATATGTTTAAAATAGTTTTAGCTCATACTATGCGTTAAAAACGCGTAAAAGTTGCTTTTAAGCGATTTTTGGGTTATATAAGAAAAGCTGATATTTTTAGCATTCCAGAAAGCTTAAAATATTTTATTTATCATATAAAATATGTAGCAAAAGATTTGGTATCAATATGTGAGGTGAAACTTATTTTATTTAAGAAAAGGGTATAACCGACAATTACCGAATCAAAGCTAGAACCCTATGATATGATCAGTTTAAAAATAAATAAAAATCTTCAAAAAACTCAAAATATTATATTATATCAGTGGGTAAAAAGTTTGGTATCAAAATTTGGGTTTAAATAGGCTTTATGCTAATTACGCCGTTTAATTAATAAAAAGTTTCTTAATTACGATATTGAGCATAACTCCTAATCTAGACCTCAAACTGATGTCAAATTTTTAGAACAAGTTTATAAATCAGTAGCAAAGGGTTTTGTCCTCTCACATTTCTAAAAATCTCATTTTTATGTCAAAAGGGCATTTATGGCATTTATAAGCATATTAACGATCAAGAGCATATAATTCAAACCACTATGAACTATGCAATATAACTCCAGGGGGTTATACTACTGAGTAATGTGGTCCTAATGGAAGCTAAAGACATGGGAGAATTAAGCTTGAATGGGTCAGAACTGAAAGTCAAAGCAAAAGTCAAGCTTTTGCGACTTTCGGTTATAATTGTCGGGTTAGGACTGATAAAACATGTTCTAATATTAATTACCAAGTCATTAGAATGTTAAAATATAATTTAGAACCTCTGTTTTGTTAATTTAATTCATTTTTAAACTTTCTGTCCAGTTTGACTTTTTGTCAAACTAGTTTGACCCGACAATTAACTAGTCAAACGAAATAATTAGGAGGTGCCCTTTTAAGGGTTAATCACCTACCTTAATATGGTTCCATAACCACTTTCATTTTGATCAGTGGCTGGACCATTTGTGATTAAACCGAAGGTCAAAGCATAATTACGATAAGTTTGACTTTTCGATTATTAAGCTAATTAAAACGACTAAGCAGGTAATAAAACTCTTACTAATGGTCCTTGCTATCTTTTCTACACTTCTAAGTCTTCTCCTAGTGCTTGCTTGCTCTAGAGATGAGTGTTTTGAAGATTGTTGCAAATGAAGCGCATAAGAACACTACACAAGTGTTCCTTATATACTAAATTCCAAGCTCATGGATCAATTGCAGCTGTAATAGGACTTCCTAGGATCACTCCAGGTGTCCTAGTGGTAAAATAAATCCATCAAACAACCCCTAGGATCGATACAAACGAGTTTAAGTCGGTTTGGAGCTGATAACCCGCACCTGGCAGGTTATTTCTGTGCTGGGGACTTTTACGCGGCCCGCGTAAAAGTTCTTCAAGGGTTACGCGGCCCGCCTGGAACCGGGGAAACAGGTTAAACAAGTTTCTAACCTGGCAGAATCAGTCCCTGGCCCATTTAAACCTTATATAACTTGATTTTTGACATGTAAGACCCTTGTAGTTGGTTTGGTAAGGCTCAAGGATGTATAATCAAACTTTGTTAGGCTCGGTTTCGTTAAATATCACTATAAATGCAAGTTTCATTAAGTTGACACTTTTCACCCAAAGTCTTGAAAACTTACTTAACGATCTCGAAACCACGTGAAATTTATACCACTTATTCTTGAGAGTATATTTGAATATTTCGAAGCCTCAGATTCGTTAAAAGGTCACTCAGAGGTCAGAATTAACATGTTGACACATTTAACCCTTGTAGTTTTATAATCTTCCGATTATTTTCAAAAACGGCTTCTCATATCCAATCAATCACTCGTTTAAGAATATATTTGTCATGTATGGTCATTCAGAGGCACAAGTTTGGCATGTTGACACTTTTAGTCCCTGTGGTTTCATATTTTCACTGTCTGTCAACTTTAGCCCTTCAAACTCAATCTTTCACATAATTAGAGTTTAGGACACGTGTCTTTACATAATTGGACACGTTTTTACGTGGTGTTACATCCTCACCCCCTTAAAAGGAATCTTGACCCCGAGATTTACTGGAATAAGTGAGGGTATTTCTGTCGCATAGTGGACTCAACTTCCCACGTATATTCGGGACCTCTACGGGCATCCCATTTGACAATTACTATAGGCACATGCTTCCTTCGGAGCTTTTTAACCTGACGATCCTCGATCGATATAGGTCTTTCAACAAATCTCATGCTTTCATCAATTTGTACATCTTTATGAGACATAGCTAGCGATTCATCGGCTAGACACTTTTTGAGATTATAGATGTGGAACACATTATGGATTCCACTCAGCTCCTCAGGAAATTTTAGCTTATAAGCTACACTGCCAACACATTACATAATCTCGAATGGTCCGATATACCTCGGGCTTAACTTTCCCTTCTTGCCGAAACGCATCACACCCTTCCCGGGTGATACTTTTAGCAAGACTTTATCGCCAACCTCAAACTTTAGAGGTTTTCGCCTCTTCTCAGCATAACTTTTCTGCCTATCCCTGGCAGCTTTCAGGCGGTCACGAATCTGGATAATCTTGTCCGTCGTTTCAAGGACTATATCAGGTCCTGATAACTGAGCTTCTCCTACCTCTGCCCAACAAACAGGCGTTCTGCATTTCCTACCATATAATGCCTCAAAAGGCGCAGCCTGAATGCTTGTATGGTAGCTATTGTTATAGGAAAACTCGATCAAGGGTAGGTGGTCATCCCAACTACCTCCTAAATCAATAACACATGCTCGAAGCATGTCTTCCAAAGTTTGAATTGTACGCTCGCTCTGTCCATCTGTCTGAGGATGGTAAGCAGTACTAAAATTCAAACGAGTGCCCAAAGATTGTTGGAAACTTTTCCAAAAGTGAGAGGTGTATCTAGTATCTCTATCAGAGATAATAGACACCGGCAATCAGTGGAGGGCTACGATTTTATCCACGTACAACTGGGCTAACTTGTCAGAGCTATAAGTCTCCTTAATGGATAAGAAATGTGCTGACTTGGTCAGTCTATCGACTATAACCCATATGGTATCATTTCCATGTCTTGTTTTGGGTAAATTGGTTATAAAATCCATAGTTACCATTTCCCACTTCCATGTGGGGAGTTCTGGCTATTGAAGCAGAACCGATGGCTTTTGATATTCAGCTTTAATCTGAGCACAAGTCAGGCACTTAGCTATATGTGTGGCAATAGATTTCTTCAAACCTATCCACCAATAGTTAGCTTTTAAATCCTGATACATCTTGTCACCTCCAGGGTGAACTGAGTATTTGGAATTGTGAGCTTCCTGGAGGATTATATCTCGAAGTCCTCCATGGATAGGAACCCAAATTCTTCCATTTAATCTAAGGATTCCATCCTTACCTGGTGTTAACTGTTCAGCGGTAACACCCAACTTCTCATCTTGAAGGTTAGCTTCCAAGACAGCATCTTTTTGTGCAGCTAACAGCCTTTCATTCAGGCTATTTTTCAGTTCAATGCTCTTAGCATTAATCCTGACACGTTTGACTCTTTCCTTTCGGCTTAGAGCATCTGCGACCACATTCGTTTTACCAGGATGGTAGCGAATTTCACAATCGTAGTCATTTAAAGTTTCCATCCAGCGGCGCTGTCTCATATTGAGCTCTTTTTGATTGAATAAATGTTGGAGACTCTTGTGATCCGAATAGATCACACATTTAGTTCCATATAGATAATGTCTCCACAACTTCAGTGCGAATATAATGGCACCCAACTCCAAATCATGGGTAGTGTAATTCTTCTCATGCACCTTTAGTTGTCGTGATGCATAGGCAATTACCTTGCCTTTCTGCATAAGCACACAACCCATATCGGTGTGTGAAGCATCACAATACACGATAAACTCTTCTATTCCTTTGGGTAATGTCAATACCGGAGCATTGCACAATTTCTGCTTAAGAATATCAAAGGATTCTTGTTGTTTTGGACCCCAATCAAATTTTACATTCTTACGGGTCAAAGAAGTTAATGGTGCAGCTATCCTTGAGAAGTTTTCAATGAATCTTCTATAATATCCAGCTAAACCCAGAAAGCTGCGAATTTCGGTTGGATTCTTTGGTGCTTCCCAATTCATTATGGCTTCTACCTTAGCGGGGTCTACTTGGATACCTCGCTCACTGACAACATGTCCAAGGAATTGGACTTCACGAAGCCAGAATTCACATTTTGAAAACTTAGCATACAGTTTCTCTTATTGAAGTAATCCTAAGATGTGTAACACCTCGTGAAATCATACCCAATAGAATAAAGACACGTGTCATGCAAGATGAACGTGTCAGGAAAACCTAGTCAAAATGAGAGGATGTATGGTAGGATTTAAAAAGTGTCGACATGTTAATAAACACCTCTGAGCGACCAGATTATAAATTCCAAAACCCTAATCAATATGATAAATATTTGATCTAGTTAGAGCCGGTTATTCCTATACTGAATAAGTTCAATTTATAAAGAATTTGGGTTTTTAAATAATGTTACAACAAAGTTCTTAATTAAAATTCTTGTTTAAAAGAATTAAAACCTTATTCGAGTGCATGACAAGACTCTCCACAAGAATCCAAGAAGGAAATTGTTCATGGCAACATTCAGAGACATACAAAGGCTGACATCATGGTCCCTACACTGAAAAGAAAGCATGAGATTCGGAAACTACAAAGCTGCATGGTCAAAACTTCAAAATTTGCAAGTTTTTGTCTTCTGATAAAGGCTTACGGACCGCAAAGACTAACCCTTACGGTCCGTAAGATGGCGGAGCTGGGCATCAGAAAATAAAAAGCGGATACCGACCGCAAAGCCAAAGGCTTACGGTCCGCAAGGTTGTAACTGGGCATTTTTGATCAACGTCGGTTACGGACCGGAAGACCTAGAGATTACGGTCCGTAAGGCATGTATCTGGGCAGAATTTTGGACAGATGCCTGTTAAACAAGTTACACCGCCTTATATGAGTGGTATTCGAAAATCAGGGGCCCTATAACTGGTTTTTAGCATCATGGGGACACCTGGGAACATCTTACAACAATTGTAGACTGATTTGGAGTGATCTTGAGGCATCAAAGTTGCTACATAAGAGAACCTCTTGTTGCAACATTTGGTCTTTCATTTGCAACTCACTTCAAGCTGGTCTCTGGAGCTCCTCTGGTCAGCAAGCAAGTTCCCTTAAGTTTCAAATCATACTTAGGACCTTTGTAAGTGTCCTTAATCCTTTTTAATCCGGTTTAGCTTAGTTAATGAGCTAAAAGTCAAACCGTCGTAATTAAGGTTTGACTTCGAGATTAATCAATAATTGTTCAGTAAAATCTCAAATTAAAAGTACCTATGAGTAGGTAATTATGTGGGTAATAAACCCTTAAAAGGGTACTCTCTGATTCCCATTCTAAGTAGGTAAATTGTCGGGTCAAACTTGATTATAAAAAGTCAACAGGAAGCTTATTTTCAAATTAATACATAATTAGCAATGTAGAAGCTATGCAACCTGTTTTGTCATTAATATAACTTGGTAATTAATGTAAGAACATGTCTAAACATGTTCAACTCGGCAATTTTCAGTTTAGGCTCGGTTTGGAACCGAAAGTCTCATAATTTGACTTTTACTTTCACTTTCAGTTCTGACCCGTTTGAGCATAGTTTAGAAATGCCTTAGAGCCATTTTAGGACCAGGTTTCATATAAGTATAACCCTCTGTGATTATACAACTTGGTTCAATAGTTATCTGATTCCTATGCATGTTCCCGTTAATTGCTTATATGTTGACTATTATGCCCATATGACCTTAAAACATGAATTTTGAAAATGTAAAAGAGTAGAAATCTTAGTTACTGATTTATAAACTTGTGCCTAAAATTTGACATCCGTTTGAAGTCTAGATTAAGAGTTATGCTCAATAGCATAATTAGAAAGCTTTTAATTAATTAAACGGTGTAATTAGCGTACAACCTATCTAAACCCGATTTTTTATACCAACTTTTTACCCACTAATATAAAATAATATTTTGGGATTTTTGGAGATTTTTATTTATTTTTAGGCTGAGCATAACTTAGAGTTCTAAGCTTGATTCGGTAATTGCCGGTTTTGCCCTTTTGGGCTATAAAATGAGTTTTACAAAAATCCTTTTGAACCCAAACCTTTTGCTACTTATTCTAAATGATAAATAATTTATTTTGAGATTTCTGGAACAATAAAAAATATCAGCTTTCCTTTGAAAACCCGGATATGGCTCCAAATCGCCTTTTTAAGCGTTTTTAACGCATAGTATGTACAAAAACTATTTTAAACATATAAGGTTTGATACCTACTGATATTTTCAGTAAATTTTTATATTTTAACAGTGAGCAAAAGTTTTAAACTCAGATTTCCAGTTTTGACCTTTTTAGCCTAAGTGAAATTACCAAAATACCCCTAAGGTGCATAGTTTGGTTTTAAATGATAAATTTCACATATATATGATAACTTACTGTTATAACTTATTAAATTATGTATCTTTACTGATTATATCAGACCCGTAACTCAGTTTATTATTTAAACTCTTTTATAACCTTTTAATTGACCAAAATACCCCTACGGGGCATAATTTGAGTTTAAATCCGTTTTGGGCATAATAGAAGATATCTTACTGATGTCACCACATATTTAAGGCATATTAACTTAGGAAACTTGTATATGACTCATTTGGTTACCCGTTACGCATTTTCGCGTTCGGATCGGCTTATGTAACTAGTTTGCATAAATTAGCCGAAACGGGTCAAACCTTATCATTCTTGTCTCAAAATCCAGAATGTGTTTAAGTTACCCATATTAAACAAGCATACAAGCTTGTTGGGTCAAAAACCTCATTCTAAACCGGTCTTCGCTTTACCATGCGTTTGAACCGTGTATTCCTTTTGAAAACTAACCGGTCTAAGTCTAAGCTTAATTAAAGACCCGTTAGGATTCTAATAGGTTAATAAAACCTTCGTTCCAGATTAGGAGCCCAGTAAAAGCTACGTGCACTTGCTGTATTTGATTTATACTTTGCTCAGGTGAATACTCTTAACTTATTTTCCCTATACGGGCTTGGGATACGGTATTATAATAATACCGCTTGGTCGGGTATGTAATCATTTAAATCGGATTGTGATTAATGTAATTACATAACTCGTTTTATTCTGTATTATTTGGTGTATGGCCTTTTGGGGTTAAATGACCATGTCCCGGATATCCTTGGCATCATTCAAAGAAATGGCCACGACCTAAGCACGGGGTGTAGGCGTACACCTGACAGATGCATTATGTAAAAACTGGTAATCCACTTAAAGGAAATAATCCTTGTGGGCATTATACCTGTGGCGTGTCAATTAATCTAGACCGGCCCTACAAACCGGCCCTAATGGACGACAAATAAGTAAAACTGTATACAAGATTATTTTTAAATAACTGTCCCAAGTTATAAAAGATATTTTTGCCGAAGTGCATTCAAACCAAATTTTTAAACTCTTTTCAAAATGAGTCAGTTAAGTTGTATTTTACAGTGTAAACTGACGTATTTTCCAAAAAGGCTAAGTGCAGGTACTGTACGTAATAGGCTGGCTACTCCAGGCATCAATAATCAAGTCTCGCAAGCTCTAGATGTCGAAGTCTGTTGAACAGTTTTCCTTTTTATTTTGATCCTCCTGTGGATCTGTTTCAACTATTTTGTGATACTTACTATTACAATTTATTCAGTTGAAATGAATCTATCTTTTGCTTCCGCTGTGCATTTAAATATTGTGTTGTTTGACTATGATGATATCAACTACGTCACGATACTCCCCACCGGGCCCACCGGTAATACGTGGAAATATCGGGGTGTGACAGGTTGGTATCAAAGCCAACACTGAGTGAATTAAACACTAGCCTTTTGTGTTTAATCTCAGTTACACAGTTGCACATTCCTCAATTTTTCGAGTCTAGACAAAGAACATAGGACAAATCCTGATTTTGTTTTATTTTTGTCTTTTATATTTTTCCTTGTTGTTATCTGTGGTTATGTTGACAGGTTTAAATATTCCGCCAAGATTCTTTAGGGGAAAAGGAAAGGGACCAGTAGCAGGCCACGACCATGAGGCCGGGCCATCCCAAAGGCGAACCTCCCCCATCAACATGCGTACAAGTCCCCAGGGGGACTGGAGGGCACATCTACAGCCAGCGAGGCGGTCAGTCTCGTTAAGCTCGTCACCGTCTTACCTTCACTCTTTTGGACCCCATTCAGAAAATGAGCCCGAAAACCCACAGCCTTCATGTATCCCTCTTCAGAGGTCCAACTCTCGTCACTCCTTTGATAACCCGTCACATATCTTCTGTAGCCGGTTCAACCCGGCCAACTACCTCGAGGAACCAATGGGTGTTAACCCATTGGGGCCTGAAGATCCCTTTTCTGGAGATCACGCCATGGATATCGATGAGGATACCGACCCCACTGAACCACCGGCTGGTACCCCCACACATCCCATTGAAATTTCTGATGGGTCATCTTTTCATGGATCACCCTACCGTGGTCCTGACAGCTACCAAACGAGGTTCAACCAGTATGAATGGTATTTTACACCCTCTTATCATTCATCGCCTCACCTGCAGTAGCAGCAACAGGATCCTTCCGAGGATTCACGTTTCGTGGCAGTTACCCCGCCACCACCACCACCTCAGCAACAGCCTCCTGAGCCACCAAGGCGAAGGAGATCAAACGCACGGATGTCCGTGCGAGGAAGAGTGCATATCAGCACCCCGCAACCATCGAGTGGCAGCCACCACCCGCCACTCCAAGAAGACCAGCAGATGGGGCGACCTTCAAACCCCATCCCGGAAGTGAACTCTGCACCTGTCGTGCCACTACCATTGGGTTTTGACAACCCAATTCCTACGTACGCTGGCACACCGGCGTATAATCCCTTTGAGCAGCCGGCTCACACCAGCTTCAATTATGCTGAGGTCGACCCATATTTGGCAGCATGGAACTACAATGCTCTTAACCCTGAGGGGCCTAACGGAGATCCCTGGGGAGTTGGATACCCAGCATATGGATATCAACAACAGTCGCCTCTTCGACCTTCACATCAGCCGCAGCCGCAGATACCTCGGTTTTCCCCGCCAGAGCGGGAGGAAATTCTCCAAAGATTGGATCAGGTTGAGCGGGAAGTTCACAGAGATCGCAGGGAACGACAAGGCTTCTTTAAGGGATTGACAAATTTAATAAAAGGGAAGAGCAAGAAGGACCATTGAATCCTTTAAATTGTTGGTTGTATTTTCCTTATTTTCAATCCAGCCCCTGCGTGGGCATGCCTTTTTGTTTAACCCCTGCGAGGGTATGACTTTTTGTATTCTGCCCCTGCGTGGGCATGTCTTTCTGTTGACCCCTGCGTGGGAATGTTTGTTTGTTTGAGCCCCTGCGTGGGCATGTTATTTCAGTAGAAGTCCCTTTTAGGGAAAAATTGTACTTGTTAAATTTTTAGTGGAATGGTTAGTTTAAATTTTCATTTTATTAATTATGTGCATAAACATAAAATGTGAAATAAATAAAATAACATTCCTACTAAAAGATCTACCATTATAATAAAATGGCAAAATCTAAAAAGGGACCAGACCCAGCCATGTGTCATCTTAAGACAGGGCCAAGATGGTAGTTCCATAATGAGATTCAGGTCCATATTAACCTCTCAATTTAGGATTTTTCTGCGTTAAATATTAAAGAGAATCTTAAAGGTAAAACCTAGCCTAAATGTCGTTGCAGACATGGCCAAGATGGTAAAACCTATTCAAAAGATTCAAAACCTTGTTAACATCTGAAAGCATATTAACATGCTTGACAAATGTGATTCGATAAAACCACATAAGTCATTCTTAAATTGGGTTATTCTAATTTACCTTCTTTAAAATAATCATCCCTTAAAGATGAAGTGCCCACGGGCTATAATTAACGTCCTCTGGGACTAAGGACAGTGGTAGCCTACAACTCCCTGTCAAGAAAAGGTAACGAACTTTGATTCAAACCTTAATGCCTTGATTCCATAAAATCTGGGCTTATAAACTAAATTTGTCTACGTGACTAGGCCTTTTGTGCTATTACTAATTTATAATTTAGGATTATGATAAAGATCCTGAATAATTATATATTTAACAAATTAACTAAAATGGCTATTAAAAACCATAATTGATAAATTGCCAAAAACAATAAAACTGTATAAGCTTCTATATAAACCTGGCCTTATTTGATTTTATGTAGCAAGTAAAGCTACATGGCTAGGTCAGAAGAGGGAAACAGTCATCTGGTAGAAAACCATGAAAATACTAAGATACATGTGACCGGTGCGGAGCTGCAAGCATTAGTAGATAATGCTGTTACAAGGGCTATAGAGCGGCAGTATAATGAATCTAGCGAGACTCGAACTAGGACCCGATCCGCACCGCATTCCAAGCCTAAGACCCAATCAGAGGCTCACAGCAAGCCATCCTCTAAGAAAGAGGGACCAAAGAAAGATGATGACCGACATTCATCTAATCAAAACAGTGTTCCATCTAAAAGGATAGTATTTGACGATAAACCACATACCAAATCCTGTACCTATAAGTACTTTGTTTCCTGCAAACCCCGGGATTTCACTTGGGAGAAAGGGGCAATTGATTGTATGACCTGGTTGGATGAGATGGACACAGTAGTTGACATCAGCGGTTGTGCTGAAAGGGATGTAGTGAAGTATGTATCCCAATCATTCAAGGGAGAGGCACTGGCATGGTGGAAGTCTCTCATTCAAGCTGCTGGGAAGATCCCGCTCTACAATTTGTCATGGGATCATTTCGTTGCTCTCATTAAGGAGAATTATTGCCCGCAGCACGAGGTTGAAAGAATTGAATCAGATTTCTTATCGTTGGTGATGAAGAATTTAGATTGTCAAGCTTACCTCACCAGTTTTAATACCCTGTCTAGGCTGGTTCCGTATCTCGTAACCCCGGAACCCAAAAGGATTGCTCGCTTCATTGGGGGTTTAGCCCCAGAAATCAAAGCCAGTATTAAGGCGTCCAGACCTGCTACTTTTAGATCAGCAGCTGATCTATCTCTGTCTCTTACCTTGGACGCGGTCAGGCTAAGATCGCTCAGGAATTCAGAAGAAGGCAAGAGAAAGCGTGAGGGTGATAACTCACGAAGATCTGAAAAGAAGCATAAAGGTAACACTGACTTCAGAAAGAAGTCTGGATCCAACAAGGGTAGCCAACAAGCTGAGGAAAAGCCAAAGTGCAAGACTTGCCAAAAACGCCACTTTGGAAAGTGCAGACTTGAGTCCAAGTCTAAGTCAGGATCACCTGCATGTGGGTTATGTAAGTCTAAAGAGCACAAGACTGTTGATTGCAAGAAGATTAAAGATGCCACATGCTACAACTGCAATGAGAAAGGGCACATTAAAACCAATTGCCCCAAATACGCCAAGAAGCCTGAAGAGGTCAAGAAGACCAATGCAAGGGTCTTCCGAATGGATGCAAAGGAAGTTTTCCAAGACGACAATGTGATCACAGGTACCTTCCTCATAAGTGATGTCTATGCAAGAGTGTTGTTTGATTCAGGTGCTGATAAATCATTTGTAGATAATAAGTTTTGCAAAATGCTGAATCTACCTGTTAATACCCTAAGTGTGAAATATGAGGTGGAATTAGCTGATGGTACCTTAGAAACCGCGTCAACCGTGTTAGATGGATGTTTCATATCTATTAGGAACCACTCTTTTCCATTGTCTTTACTTCCTTTGAAGTTAGCCGGTTTTGACATAGTTATAGGCATGGATTGGTTATCTCGTAACCAAGCCCAGATAATGTGCAATAAGAAGCAAGTGGTGATCAAGACTCCGTCTGGTGAGCCAATTACCATTCAGGGAGATACCCAGTATGGGCTGCCTGAGCAAGTGTCTATGCTCAAGGCATCTAGATGTTTGAAGAAGGGTTGTGTCATTTATATGGCACAGGTAACTATTGATGAGCAGAAACCCAAGATTGAAGATATTCCAGTCATTTCTGAGTACCCTAAAGTTTTCCCAGAAGAACTACCTGGTCTACCGCCAGATAGGCAAGTAGAATTCAGAATTGACATCATCCCTGGAGCAGCACCTGTCGTGAGAGCGCCTTATAGATTGGCACCAACAGAGATGAAGGAATTAAGGACACAGTTAGATGACTTGCTAGCCAAAGGTTTTATTATACCTAGTTCGTCTCCTTGGGGAGTGCTGTCACACCCCGACCGCGTATAACATGCAATCGCGGCGGAAAACGTCGGGGAGTGTTGTAACAGAATTAATTGTTTCATAACCATGGCATTCAAAGTTGTACTTTATTTATCAACATAAGAGTTTCATTGTCTTGAAACAGGAAATAAAGAGTTCATAACATAATTAAACTAAGTCTATCTCCGTTTTATGTCTCTAAGGCACAGGTCCGCCCTAGTGTCACGATCATAGTCCTAAGCAACAGCTCCTGAAAACACATGTGAAAATAGGTACGTCAGCATAAAAATGCCTGTGAGATACATAGGTTTTGTGAAAATAGGATTCATGACTTGTGTTTAAGAAAATGTTTAGTCATGAACCTTGTAATTTGCTTTGTCTTGTAAATCATTTGAAAAACGATAAGATCAGATGATATGTATAAATAAATGTAAGGTTAAATGAATAACCATGTAAAATGAGTTTGTATAAGATAAGTTGTTTGTAAAACAATGTCTTGTGAAAAGTATGTTGTTTGTATAAAATGTCATGTGTCTTAAATTGAAATGATTTAAATAACGCTACGTTATGTAATACCATACAAACACTTATATATAGGAAGTACCAGCGGCGTATCCACCATGCTTGTATCATATTACACACGCCTCGTTACTTAAATCACTTACTCAAACCAAACCACCAATGTAAATTGTTTATGTATAATCAAATGTCAAAATGTTATTGTGTATACCATATCAAATGTCTGTGTTAAATGTAAATCATGAATTGTGTATATCAATGTCAAAATGTTTATGTCTAATGTAAATCATTTAATGTGTATCCAAAATGTCATGTATGGTAAGTGAAATATATCAACTAAACCATATGTAAAATGCACAAAAACAAGGTATTGAAGTAAAACATGGTTTAAATCAAAGTTATGTTTTGTGGAACAAATGCATGCTATACTGATATAAACATCTATGCGGTATTGTTATAATGTATACACTCAAGCCTTGAGATTGTGGCGATAAACCCTTAAATAAATTAAAGGTTTATCTAAATTATGTATATCGAATTCGGTCATTCCTTCCAATCCAAACAAACCTAGGATTTCAGGAACGGGAGTTGTCAATTCCTATGGTACCACTACCTACTAACGAACGGCGTAGCTAATGTTAATGAATGTATTGTTCCATTTTAAACAACCCAAATGTCATACCAAAATGTAAACATGTGATGTAAATAACTGTACTAAGTATGCACACAATGGGCATACATAGCATGAAATGTAATGTGAAACAATGTACTAAGTATGCACACAATGGGCATACATAGCATGAAATGTAATGTAAAGCAATGTACTAAGTATGCACACAATGGACATACATAGCATGAAATGTAATGTAAAACAATGTACTAAGTATGCACACAATGGACACACGTAGCATGAACACAATGAAATCATGTACTAATGAACATAGCAAGTAGATGATGTGAAAGCAGGAAAGCACGAAAGTAACAAGTAGGCACATGTGTTTCACCCCAAAACAGTTTGGAAAACAGTAAAAGAGGGGTCTGTGTACTCACTTGAGATTGCTCAGAAGTCCTAAGATAACCACCAAGCAATGCTAGAGATCACGGAATCAAACGGCACCTAATATAGGTAACTATGTTAATAAACCGGACCTATATCGGAAGATCGGGTAGCATGAGGGTTTGTAAACCAAATGAGTGTAGGAACTCATGTAATATGGTTTAACAAAGTCTACATACTAAAATGAAACTTAACCTAAGTGCTTACGACCCATTACGACCCGTTTAGGTAGCTTATGCTACTTTAACGCGTCGTTCGCATGAAACGCGTTCGGACCGCTTACCTAGTCCTATGACAAGTAATATATGCCTTAACATGTCTAATATTGTCGCCAAATCAGTTTAGATGTCAAAAGTTATGTCACATATGTTTAAAATGAATTTTGGCATTAAAGGGGTATTTTGGTAATTTACCTAAGGCATATAAACTACCTATCATACAACTAACTAAATGTCGTGACCATAAGGTATAACCTCGGAAGGTTATTCCCTATATACTATGGTCACCTAATGTGTTTGGTCGGATCCTAATGATCGACCAAGTGGGTCGGGTTCGAAGGTATAAGCGATTTATCAGATCGCTTACCCTTACGACCCTAGACAACGTGGTAATCAGTAGGCATAGTCACAAGGGACTATAACCATCGTGATTACAATCACGTTGCGAAGTTCAAACGAACTTCGCATTGACCATAAACTGGTCAATGCAGAAAGTCAAACAAAGTTTGACTTTCGGACTCGAAAAGTAATAAAAGAACGAAGGAACACTTACAAAGGGTCCCCGAATGCTAATCTAGATCAAAATAGCTCAGGTATGAAACAAAGGTTTCAACTTAGAGCACATTAGATCAGATTCTTGTGAGGAATGAGTCAACATAAGGTGGGTATTTATAGTAAATGGTCCACCGTTAGGATCGTTTCTTGGAGAAGAGGGAATGATCTCGCCCGTACACTTGTCGGAATGTTGTGGTAGCTCATTTTGCCCCCACCACAAGAGTTTGACAAGTGGCATTGGCCTTTGGGGAGTTGAAGGGCTGTTACCAGCTGTTTAAACACTGAATCTGGTCCATAAGGGGCCTCGCGTGACGCCTAGACCCCTCGCGTCACGCCTAGCCCTTATTTCTTCAGAATTTATAGAAATGGTCCCTGAACATGTTTCGTTGCGTAACGGCACTTCTAACACCCGTCAAACCCAACTTCAAGCTCCACAAGGATGCCTAAACATTGTGGACATGAAACATGCTCAAAAATATGTCGGATGTTGGTTCGTTTGGTCGTACGAACGCGATGTTCGCTTAATTACGACGGTATGCGCATAAGCGCGAAAAACGATCCAAATTGCGCGACGAATGGATTTTTCTCATGACAAACACTAAAATAAAATATTTTAGTGCTTACATAAATTTTTGGATGTCCGGATGTATTCAGAACGTAAGTTATGCGCGAAAATGCAAACTTGTGCACTTTTTGACGCTTTTAGTCCCTGAATGACCTAAAAGTTTATTTTAGCACACCGAACCCTTCAAAGCCTATTTCTAAGCTATGTAAAGGATATTTATGGTATGTTTAACTTATGGTCATGTTCCGGAATGTCTGTTACAGTTCAAATTGGCATACTTTCACAGTTTGTCAAGTTTAGTCCCTGTAAGCGAATTAACTTGTTTTTGCCATACCAAAGCCTTTAAAACTTATTTCTAAGTTATGTAAAGGTTATTTAAGGTATGTTAAGTATATGTTGATGTTCCGGAGTATTTGTCGCATTAAACTGATTACGTTTACGCACCAGTTTGCGTATAACTCTCCAGAAAGCGATATAGAGTTTGAAATTGAACAAAAGTCAAAACATGAAAAATGTAAAACACAACCAAACAAACATTGGGATCAAATAACATTGTTTTCTTGACAATTGAACTGTTCATAATGATTACAAGCACATATGTTACAAGTGCCAATCCTATTTGCCAAGAAAAAGGATGGATCGATGCGTCTGTGCATCGATTACTGTGAGCTTAATAAGGTCACTATCAAGAATAGGTATCCATTGCCCAGGATCGACGAGCTGTTCGATCAACTTCAAGGGGCAAGCTACTTCTCTAAGATCGATTTGAGGTCAGGCTATCATCAATTGAAGGTTAAAAATGAAGACGTACACAAAACTGCATTTAGGACTCGTTATGGTCATTACGAGTTCCTAGTGATGCCTTTTGGGCTCACTAATGCACCTGCCGCGTTCATGGATCTCATGAATCGTGTCTGCTAGCCTTACTTGGATAAATTTGTTATCCTTTTCATCGACGACATTCTCATTTACTCGAAAAGCCAAGCTGACCATGAGAAACATCTCCGTTGCATTCTTAAGCTACTTCAACAAGAAAAGCTCTACGCCAAATTTTCAAAGTGTGAATTTTGGCTTCGAGAAGTCCAATTCCTTGGACATGTTGTTAGTGAGCGTGGTATCCAAGTGGATTCCGCTAAAATTGAAGCTATTATGAACTGGCAAGAGCCCAGACGCCTACGGAAATTCGCAGCTTTCTAGGACTGGCAGGATACTATAGGAGATTTATTGAAAACTTCTCAAGAATTGCAGCACCCCTAACTCTACTCACCCGCAAGAATAACAAGTTTGACTAGGGGCCTAAGCAGCAAGAATCTTTCGATATTCTGAAGCAGAAGTTGAGCAACGCTCCTGTATTGACATTGCCTGATGGAATTGATGAGTTTGTGGTATATTGTGATGCATCACACACCGGTATGGGATGTGTGCTTATGCAGAAAGGCAAAGTCATTGCTTATGCTTCACGATAGTTGAAGGTGCACGAGAAGAATTACACCACCCATGACTTGGAGTTGGGTGCAGTTGTATTTGCACTAAAACTGTGGAGACATTACTTGTATGGAACCAAGTGTGTGATTTATTCAGGTCACAAGAGCCTTCAACATTTATTTAATCAGAAGGATTTAAATATGAGGCAACGACGTTGGATGGAAACTTTGAATGATTATGACTGTGAAATAAGATACCATCCAGGCAAGGCAAATGTGGTTGCTGATGCCTTAAGCAGGAAGGAAAGAGTGAAGCCTATAAGAATCAATGCCAAGAGCATTGAGATAAAGAATGGTTTGAATGAAAGGTTGTTAGCTGCACAGAAGGAAGCTGTGCTAGAAGCTAACTATCCTGATGAAAAGCTAGGCGTAACTGAAGAACAGTTATCTTATGGTAATGACGGAATCCTGAGATTAAATGGACGAATTTGGGTTCCAGTTTATGGAGGACTTCGTGATGTTATCCTCTAGGAAGCCCACAATTCCAAATATTATGTTCATCCTGGAGCTGACAAGATGTACCAGGATCTGAAGGCAAACTATTGGTGAATAGGCTTGAAAAAGTCTATAGCTGCCTATGTAGCTAAATGTTTGACGTGCGCGCAAGTCAAAGCTGAACACCAAAAGCCGTCAGGTTTGCTACAACAACCTGAACTTCCCACATGGAAGTGGGAGATGGTAACAATGGATTTCATCACCAAGTTACCAAAGACAAAGAAAGGAAATGATACTATATGGGTGATAGTAGATAGACTGACTAAGTCAGCACATTTCCTACCCATTAAGGAGACTTATAGCTCCGACATGTTAGCCCAATTGTACGTAGATAAGATTGTATCTCTGCATGGTGTACCAGTGTCAATTATCTCTGACAGAGATACCAGATTCACATCACACTTTTGGAAAAGTTTCCAACAATCTTTGGGCACACGCTTAAATTTTAGTACGGCTTACCATCCTCAGATGGACGGACAGAGTGAGCGTACAATCCAAACTTTGGAAGACATGCTTCGTGCATGTGTGATTGACTTAGGTGGTAGTTGGGATAACCACCTGCCATTAATTGAATTCTCCTATAACAATAGCTATCATACAAGCATTAAGGCAGCGCCTTTTGAGGCGTTATATGGTAGGAAATGCAGAACACCTATTTGTTGGGCGGAAGTAGGAGAAGTTCAGTTATCAGGACCTGACATAGTCTTTGAAACAACGGACAAGATTGTCCAGATTCGTGACCGCCTGAAAGCTGCCAGGGATAGGCAGAAAAGTTATGCTAATAAAAGGCGAAAACCTCTCAAGTTTGAGGTGGGTGATAAGGTTCTGCTTAAAGTATCACCCTGGAAGGGAGTGATGCGATTTGGTAAGAAAGGTAAGTTAAGCCCAAGGTATATAGGACCATTCGAGATTATCGAATGTGTTGGGTCAGTGGCTTATAAGTTGAACTTTCCTGAAGAGCTCAGTGGTATTCACAGTGTATTCCACATCTGCAATCTAAAGAAATGTCTAGCTGATGAATCACTAGTCATACCACATACGGATGTGCATATAGATGAGAGCCTGAAATTTGTAGAAAAGCCTTTGTCGATTGAGGATCGACGGGTTAAAAAGCTTCGGAGGAAGAATGTACCTATCATAAAGGTTAAATGGGATGCCCGCAGAGGTCCCGAATATACGTGGGAGGTAGAGTCTACCATGAAAGAAAAATACCCTCATTTGTTCCAGTAAATCTCGAGGTCGGGATTTCTTTTAAGGGGGTGAGGATGTAACACCTCGTGAAATCATACCCAAATAGAATAAAGACACGTGTCATGCAAGATGAACGTGTCAGGAAAACCGAGTCAAAATGAGAGGATGTATGGTAGGATTTAAAAAGTGTCGACATGTTAATAAACACCTCTGAGCGACTAGATTATAAATCCCAAGACCTTAATCAATATGATAAACATTTGATCTAGTTAGAGCCGGTTATTCCTATACTGAATAAATTCAATTTATAAAGAATTTGGGTTTTTAAATAATGTTACAACAAAGTTCTTAATTAAAATTCTTGTTTAAAAGAATTAAAACCTTATTCGAGTGCATGGCAAGACTCTCCACATGAATCCAAGATGGAAATTGTGCATAGCAACATTCAGAGACATGCAAAGGCTGACATCATGGTCCCTAGACTGAAAAGAAAGCATGAGATTCGGAAACTACAAAGTTGCATGGTTAAAACTTCAAAATTTGCAAGTTTTTGTCTTCTGATAAAGGCTTACGGACCGCAAAGACTAACCCTTACGGTCTGTAAGATGGCGGAGCTGGGCATCAGAAAATAAAAAGCGGATACGGACCGCAAAGCCAAAGGCTTACGGTCCGCAAGGTTGTAACTGGGCATTTTTTATCAAGGTCGGTTACGGACCGCTTTACGGTCCGCAAGGATTATTCCTTACGGTCCGTAAGGCATGTATCTGGGCAGAATTTTGGACAGATGCCTGTTAAACAAGTTACACCGCCTTATATGAGTGGTATTCGAAAATCAGGGGCCCTATAACTGGTTTTTAGCATCATAGGGACACCTGGGAACATCTTACAACAATTGTAGACTGATTTGGAGTGATCTTGAGGCATCAAAGTTGCTATATAAGAGAACCTCTTGTTGCAACATTTGGTTTGATACTGTAAGGACTCTAAAAAATGTAAACATATAAGGTTTGATACTGTAAGGACTCTAAAAAATGTCCCAATTTTACCCGTAAGTGAAAACCCGGACCCCTGAAACCCTAATCCTTATCAAAAATCAAGAAAACAAGAATTTTGGGTTTCAGGCGGGCCGCGTAAGCCTTAAGGGAAGCTTACGCGGGCCGCGTCAATGTTGGGTTGACCGGATAAGTGTTCCGGATCCACGTGTTGACTAGCTGGCATACCTACTCGTGATCAATCAGACCTACGCGTAGACTAGGCGGCCACGCGGGCCGCGTAAAGGTTGAGCCAAGGTTCACGCGGGCCGCGTGAACCCTATTTTTCACCTATAAATAGGTTGGATCAGGAGCATTCCTCTGGTGTCGAAATCATTTTACGAAAACGAAATTAGACTGCTCAAAAGTTGAATTTACTTTCAAAATAGTGGGGTACTGCTATGATACCGGGTATTAACTCGATCGCTGCTACGATTCAATGTCCGAACGATTGAAACTATCCAATGGATGTTTAAGTGCTGCCCAAATTAGGGTTATGCTTTGTCATTCGTCGTGAATTCGATGGATGTTTAAGTATCGCACTTTGTCATTTGTTGTGAAGGTTTAATCTCGTGAGTTATCGTAAATGTTGTATTAGTTACTGACCTAGTTCTTGTGCATTGTTATTAGGTTATCAGGATAATCAGTAGGCTAAACTTTGTCTGCATAAATCTGCAATGTGAGTCATTCTCTTTTTATCAAATTTGATTTCAAAAATCATGTTTACTTTTAAAGTTATAATTACAGGGATTAAGTATTTGTAATCTCCAAATTACAGCCGGTATGTGGGGTTTTGTATACATTACTTGATAACCGTCACCATTGGACAACGGGTTAGCCAATGGGTGATATGACCATAGTCACAGACACCATTGGACAACGAGATAGCCAATAGGTGGTCGAGTGATAAATACCGTGGGTAGATGGGTGATATGTATAAACATTGTAATTGCTCTTAATACTGTAAATTATAACAACAAGTCGGTTTAGTAAAAAGAATGATTCACCAGTATTTCCCGCTGACAAAACCTTTTTCAAACATGTTTCAGGTGATCTGTTGTGATCTAGGAAAAAGTGCCGCGACGCATTACAAGCTTAAAGAAAGTGGCTCAATAATAATAAAGAAAACATGTTTTGTAAAAGAAAGATTTCCCAGTGAAATCATTTGATTGTACATTACCAGGGGTTTTATCCCGAATTATGAAATAAATTAATCAAGTATTTTCAGTTTTAAAAAGATCCTGCTAAAATCTTCCGTTGTCAACTAAATTAAATAAATACCACGGGATTTTCTGTCCCTCGGCTCCTGAACCGGGTCAAACTGGGCCGGGGGCCATGACAGAAAAAGGTGGTATCAGAGCCACTGAGTTAAGCTAATTAAGTATTTGAGAAATACTTAATTTTTCCTGATTACCATTTTGTGATTATGTGTTTTATTAACTGACTACTTGTTAATTACAGTATGGGTAGGCAAAAGCTTTCGAACATCTATCTTAAATTAGATAGTTCACCAAAAGAGAAGGGAAGTTCATCCCAATCAAAATCCTCAAGATACTCAGTAAATACTGAGGAGGGAATGTTTGTTCGTAAAGCCCATTATGAGGAACCACTTTCTCCTAATAAAAGAAGTTTGATTATTAGGAAAAGTCAGGAGAAAATAAAGAAATCCCAACCAAAAGAAATGAAAATTAATCAGGAAATCCAGAAACCAGACAGTAACCCACCATGGGAAGACAAGTTAGATGAAAAATGGGCAGATCTCTATATGCTAGCCACTATAGCCGTAAATGCAAATCTTTAAAATACCCTGACTCAGTATTAGCACCCTTATCACCTACAAGCCAGAAACTTTACCCTGTAAATAAATAAGTTTACAATAAACCTTAGTATGTTTTAATTTTCAGTTATCTTTTGTATTAAATTAGTCACACGGTATGCACTAATACTTGAAGGTTATCTGGGAAATTTTTATTATAAAATTTTAACTTAGTATTTTTGCATATATACTAAACAGCATGAATGAGTTATCTGAAGCCCTTCAGAATCTCAATCTATATCCGGTAAAAATGGAAGTTTCCAAAGACTTTACTGGTTACATACCCGATATGGAAGAACCTATGGAATTTCACGCTCCACCTCTGGAGAAATCAAAACCTAAGAAAAGAAGAAGATTCGTAGGCTGGAGGCGTGTACGCAGGAGGAAACCAGCAACTAGAAGAATTCCCAAAATAGAAAATCCTAATGATAAAGGAAAAGGGATCGAGATTGAGGAAAATACCAGGCAAGTAGAAATGGAAATTGGGGAAATTTCAAAACAAATTGAGGAGTTGCCATTACAAGAGGAGTTGGATCGCGTATTGGCAAGTTGTGATATCATTAGACCTGTCAACACCAACCTTTACCCTTATCCTGCTGAAACTCAACTTCCAATAAATTTGGAACCAGCCATCCCAGAACCTTTAATCCATACCCAACCTTTAGGAGAAATGGACGAGTGGTGGACCAATGATTGGCAGTTTCAGAACCTCCTCAATAATCCTTATACTTTTTTCCCTCAGTTCGACCCAGAACCTATACCAAACCCACCAATGAGCAATGAAAATTTAGCTGAACTCCGCCATTTTAGCGAGGAGCTGATAGGTGCAGGGAATAGAATTCGGGAGATGGGAGAGCAAATCTCTTGGAAGTACGACGAGAGGGAGCGTCGTTACTGACCTATCAGAAGAAGAGATGGTGTGAGAACGTGACTGTGATTGTATAATAATAATAATAATAATAATAATAATAATAATAATAATAATAATAATAATAGTAATAAAAATATAACCCTGTAAAATAAAAATAAAACTTTGTAATATAACAGTGTGTACGGATGCATAATATGATATATAAAAAGGGAAATCGAGGAATCGATAATTTTGGATATATATATATATGTGTGTGTGTGTGTTGTGAAATTTGTATGATTGTTTTGTGTATAATTGTTATTTACTTTATACTAATAAATTATATATCTTAATTATCAGATGAAAAACGCTAATAATGAACCAGTTAACGAGGTTAATCAATCTGAGCAACACCAGGATGATCAATTTATGACTAAGCAAGATGTAGAAAATATTGTTGCTCAAGGAATAGCCAATGCTATTCCAGCAATCCTTGCTGCTGCCCAGAAACCTGTTGAACCTCAACAAATTATTCCTAGCAAACGCACACAAGGAGATAACTTTAGCAATAGTGTAAACGGAGGCGGCAACCATATTAATAACGACAATGATGGATTGCAAGCTCCACTCCTTAAGAAAATGAAAGCGGCAACACCTGGTTGCACTTACAAAGAGTTTCTTGCATGTAAACCGGTTGAGTTTGCAGGAAACGAAGGAGCAACTACTGCACTGCGTTGGTTAGAGAAAACCGAGGCAGTAATTGCAATAAGTAAATGTGCCGAGGAAGACAAAGTGATGTACACCTTGCATCTGTTTAAAGAAGGGGCGCTCGAATGGTGGAATACAGTACTTCAAGCCAAAGGAAGAAATGTGGCCTATGCCATGAATTGGGAAGAGTTTAAAAGTCTGATGGAAAGAAAATTCTGTCCCGAGTATGAAAAGGAACAAATGGAGAATAAGTTCCTGACCCATCGTATGATGGGTGTAGACTGTCGAGGATATACTTCGACATTCTTCGAATATGCTAGAGTGGTACCAACGCTGGCTTCGCCAGAACCAGTACTTATTTCTCGTTATATTTGGGGATTAATTAGCGAAATCTTTAATATCGTTAAAGCTACGAGACCTCGCACTATTGACGATGCGATAGAATTAGCTAACACTCTAACTGACGAGCTGGTACGTACAAGAGATGAAAATAGGAAAAAGGAACTGGCTCAGAAAATTACCCAAGGGTTTCGTGTGGGTAATAATAACAACTTCAAGAAAAAAGGAACGGGGCAATCCTCAACTCCGCCGTTCTGCAGGAATTGCAGAAAAAAACATTTTGGAAAATGCAAAATAAGTTGCAACTTTTGCAAAGTTGTAGGCCATCGTGAAGAAGACTGCAGAAAGAAAACAAGGGTCTGCTATAACTGTGGAGAAACAGAACATTTCAAATCAGAATGCCCTAAATTGGTTAAACAAGCATACAATAAAGCTAAACCAGCCGACGGAGCTACCAAGAAGAATGTTCGAGCCTTCCAGTTGACTACTCAGGAAGCCAAGTTAATCCCTGATGTGATAGCTGGTACGTTCCTAGTTCACAACGTTTACGCAAAAGTATTATTTGACTCTGGTGCAAACCAAAGTTTTATCAATACTTCATTCTGCCAAACTCTTAATTTACCTTTGACCAACCTTAGGCAAATTTTTACAGTCGAAACGGCAGATGGGAATTCAGTTAAAATAAATAAGGTTTTGCAAAATGTAGAAGTAGAACTCTCAGGTCATAAATTTTCTGCAAACCTGTTACCTATGAAATTAGTTGAATTCGATGTTGTGTTAGGAATGGATTGGTTGATAGCCAACCATACTCGAATCCTTTGTGATAAGAACTCTATAGAAATTCATGCACCCACCGGAGAAGTGATCGTGATTAAAGGAGAATTAAGGGATAAGATTTTAGAGGAAGCTCATAAATCTAGGTATACCATGCATCCTGGTAATAATAAGATGTACCAAGATTTAAAGAATAACTTCTGGTGGATAGGAATGAAAAAGGACATAGCTAGATATGTTTCTAAATGTCTTACTTGTTCACAAGTTAAAGCAGAACACCAGAAACCCTCAGGTCTACTCCAACAATTAGAAATGCCTGTATGGAAATGGGAACTCATAACAATGGATTTTGTTACCAAGTTACCCAAAACCAGAAAGGGTAATGATGCGATTTAGGTAGTCGTGGATCGATTAACCAAATCAGCTCATTTTCAACCCATAAAAGAAACCTTTAGCATGGAAAGGTTAGCCAAGTTGTATGTCGACAAAGTAGTATCCTTACATGGAGTTCCACTCTCCATTGTATTGGATAGGGATAGTCGTTTCACTTCCCATTTCTGGACTAGTTTCCAGGAAGCAATGGGAACCCGACTAAATTTGAGTACTGCATATCATCCACAAACAGATGGGCAAAGTGAAAGGACGATACAAACCCTGGAAGACATGCTCCAGGCATGTGTGATAGATTTTGGTGGAAACTGGGATGACCACCTACCCTTAATTGAATTCTCCTATAACAATAGGTATCATGCAAGCATCGAAGCTGCGCCATTCGAAGCACTGTATGGCAGAAAGTGCAGAACTCTGGTTTGTTGGGCAGAAATAGGAGAAAGTCAATTATCAGGTCCTGAAATAGTACAAGAAACCACTGATAAGATTACTCAAATCAAGGAAAGATTAAAGACTGCTCGTGATCCTCAGAAAAGTTATGCAGACAATCGGCGCAAGCCGTTAGAATTCCAAGTTGGAGACAAGGTACTGTTAAAAGTTTCTCCTTGGAAAAGAGTAGTTCGGTTCGGTAAGAAAGGAAAGCTGAATCCAAGATATGTAGGACCATTTCCAGTCAACCAACGAATAGGACCAGTTGCTTATCGTTTACAACTACTAGAAGAGTTAGCTGGAATACATGATGTATTTCATGTATCCAATCTCAAGAAATGTCTATCTGACGAATCTCTGGTAGTATCTCTTCAAGATGTAGAGGTAAATGAGAAGCTAAAATTTGTGGAGAAACCACTGCAGATAGAAGACAGAAAGATTAAGTTTCTCAAGCACAAGCGACTAGTGCTAGTTAAAGTCAAGTGGGATTCGAAGAGAGGATCCGAATACACATGGGAGCTGGAATCGGAGATGAAGCGAAAGTATCCTCACTTATTTCAGTGAATCTCGAGGACGAGATTTTAAATAAGGTGGGGAGGATGTAAGGACTCTCAAAAATGTCCCAATTTTACCCGTAAGTGAAAACCCGGACCCCTGAAACCCTAATCCTTATCAAAAATCAAGAAAACAAGAATTTTGGGTTTCAGGCGGGCCGCGTAAGCCTTAAGGGAAGCTTACGCGGGCCGCGTCAATGTTGGGTTGACCGGATAAGTGTTCCGGATCAACGTGTTGACTAGCTGGCATACCTACTCGTGACCAATCAGACCTACGCGTAGACTAGGCGGCCACGCGGGCCGCGTAAAGGTTGAGCCAAGGTTCACGCGGGCCGTGTGAACCCTATTTTTCACCTATAAATAGGTTGGATCAAGAGCATTCCTCTGGTGTCGAAATCATTTTACGAAAACGAAATTAGACTGCTCAAAAGTTGAATTTACTTTCAAAATAGTGGGGTGCTGCTACGATACCGGGTATTAACTCGATCGCTGCTACGATTCAATGTCTGATCGATTGAAACTATCCAATGGATGTTTAAGTGCTGCCCACATTAGGGTTATGCTTTGTCATTCGTCGTGAATTTGATGGATGTTTAAGTATCGCACTTTGTCATATGTTGTGAAGGTTTAATCTCGTGAGTTATCGTAAATGTTGTATTAGTTACTGACCTAGTTCGTGTGCATTGTTATTAGGTTATCAGGATAATCAGTAGGTTAAACTTTGTCTGCATAAATCTGCAATGTGAGTCATTCTCTTTTTATCAAATTTGATTTCAAAAATCATGTTTACTTTTAAAGTTATAATTACCGGGATTAAGTCATTGTAATCTCCAAATTATAGCCGGTATGTGGGGTTTTGTATACATTACTTGATAACCGTCACCATTGGACAACAGGTTAGCCAATGGGTGATATGACCATAGTCACAGACACCATTGGACAACGAGATAGCCAATAGGTGGTCGAGTGATAAATACCGTGGGTAGATGGGTGATATGTATAAACATTGTAATTGCTCTTAATACTGTAAATTATAACAACAAGTCGGTTTAGTAAAAAGAATGATTCACCAGTATTTCCCGCTGACAAAACCTTTTTCAAACATGTTTCAGGGGATCTGTTGTGATCCAGGAAAAAGTGCCGCGACGCACTACAAGCTTAAAAAAAGTGGCTCAATAATAATAAAGAAAACATGTTTTGTAAAAGAAAGATTTCCCAGTGAAATCATTTGATTGTACATTACCAGGGGTTTTATCCCGAATTATGAAATAAATTAATCAAGTATTTTCAGTTTTAAAAAGATCCTGCTAAAATCTTCCGCTGTCAACTAAATTAAATAAATACCACGGGATTTTCTGTCCCTCGGCTCCTGAACCGGGTCAATCTGGGTCGGGGGCCGTGACAGATACCTACTGATATTTTCAGTAAATTTTTATATTTTAACAGTGAGAAAAAGTTTTAAACTCAGATTTCCAGTTTTGCCCTTTTAAGCCTAAGGGAAATTACCAAAATACCCCTAAGGTGCATAGTTTGGTTTTAAATGATAATTTCACATATATATGATAACTTACTATTATAACTTATTAAATTATGTATCTTTACTGATTATATCTGACCCGTAACTCAGTTTATTATTTAAACTCTTTTATAACCTTTTAATTGACCAAAATACCCCTACGGGGCATAATTTGAGTTTAAATCCGTTTTGGGCATAATAGAAGATATCTTACTGATGTCACCACATATTTAAGGCATATTAACTTAGGAAACTTGTATATGACTCATTTGGTTACCCGTTACGCATTTTCGCGTTCGGATCGGCTTTTGTAACTAGTTTGCATAAATTAGCCGAAACGGGTCAAACCTTATCATTTTTGTCTCAAAATCCAGAATGTGTTTAAGTTACCCATATTAAACAAACATACAAGCTTATCGGGTCAAAAACCACATTCTAAACCGGTCTTCGCTTTACCATGCGTTTGAACCGTGTATTCCTTTTGAAAACTAACCGGTCTAAGTCTAAGCTTAATTAAAGACCCGTTAGGATTCTAATAGGTTATTAAAACCTTCGTTCCAGATTAGGAGCCCAGTAAAAGCTACGTGCACTTGCTGTATTTGATTTATACTTTGCTCAGGTAAATACTCTTAACTTATTTTCCCTATACGGGCTTGGGATACGGTATTATAATAATACCGCTTAGTCGGGTATGTAATCATTTAAATCGGATTGTGATTAATGCAATTACATAACTCGTTTTATTCTGTATTATTTGGTGTATGGCCTTTGGGGGTTAAATGACCATGTCCCGGATATCCTTGGCATCATTCAAAGAAATGGCCACGACCTAAGCACGGGGTGTAGGCGTACACCTGACAGATGCATTATGTAAAAACTGGTAATCCACTTAAAGGAAATAATCCTTGTGGGCATTATACCTGTGGCGTGTCAATTAATCTAGACCGGCCCTACAAACCGGCCCTAATGGACGACAAATAAGTAAAACTGTATACAAGATTATTTTTAAATAATTGTCCCAAGTTATAAAAGATATTTTTGCCGAAGTGCATTCAAATCAATTTTCAAACTCTTTTCAAAATGAGTCAGTTAAGTTGTATTTACCAGGGTAAACTGACGTATTTTCCAAAAAGGCTAAGTGCAGGTACTATACGTAATAGGCTGGCTACTCCAGGCATCAATAATCAAGTCTCGCAAGCTCTAGATGTCGAAGTCTGTTGAACAGTTTTCCTTTTAATTTTGATCTGCCTGTGGATCTGTTTCAACTATTTTGTGATACTTAATATTAAAATTTATTCAGTTGAAATGAATCTATCTTTTGCTTCCGCTGTGCATTTAAATATTGTGTTGTTTGACTATGATGATATCAACTACGTCACGATACTCCCCACCGGGCCCACCGGTAATACGTCGAAATATCGGGGTGTGACAAGATGCATCGAAGGTGCTTCTCATGATCATCTTGATTACGAGAGTAGATAAGTATTTCATCTATGAAGACAATGACAAACTTATCTAAGTATGGTTTGCAGACTCTATTCATGAGGTCCATGAATGCTGCTGGTGCATTAGTGAGCCCAAAAGGCATCACTAAAAACTCGTAATGTCCATATCTCGTTATGAATGCCGTCTTAGGCACATCTTCAGTTCTGACTTTAAGTTGATGATACCCAGATCTCAAATCAATCTTTGAGAAGAAGCTCGCTCCTTGGAACTGATCAAATAAATCGTCGATCCTGGGTAAGGGATAACGATTCTTGATTCTTACTTTATTCAGCTCACGATAATCAATGCATAAGCGCATTGATCCATCCTTCTTTTTCACAAATAATATTGGAGCTCCCCAAGGCGAAGAGTTGGGCTGAATGAAACCTTTTTCCAGTAGGTCGTCTAATTGAGTCCTGAGCTCTTTCATTTTCGTAGGCGCTAGACGATAAGGAGCTCGTGCAATAGGTGCAGCCCCTGGTAGAATATCTATCCTAAATTCTACTTGCCTCTCAGGAGGTAATCCAGGTAACTCGTCAGGAAAGACATCAGGATACTCAGAGATGATTGGGATGTCTTCAATCCTAGGCTTCGGATCATTCATAGTCACTTGTACCATGTAGTTGACACATCCGATCTTTAAACACTGTGATACTTTGAGAATAGACACGTTGCTGGGCAATCCATTTTGTGTATCTCCTTGGATAGTGACGGATTCACCAGAAGGGGTTTTGATAATAACTAGCTTTTTATCACAGTCAATTTGGGCTTGGTTATGTGACAACCAATCCATGCCCAAAACTATATCAAACCCAGCCAATTTCATTGGCAAGAGGGATAGCGGGATAGATTGATTCTTAATGGATATAAAGCATCCATCAAGAAGAGTTGAAGCTGTTTCTAAGGTACCATTGGCAAGCTCTACCTCATATGTTATGTCTAGAGTCTTAATAGGCAAATTCAGTGACTTACAAAACTTATGGTCTACAAAAGACTTATCAGCACCTGAATCAAATAAGACTCTAGCATAATTATTATTAATGAGAAAGGTACCTGTTATGACATTCTCGTCGTTCACCGCTTCCCTAGCATTCATTTGGAAAACCCTTGCATTGGTTTTCTTTGCCTCCTTGGGCTTCTTAGCATTCTTGGGGCAATTGGTCTTGATGTGCCCCTTTTCATTGCAACCGTAACAGGTTGCATCCTTAATGTTCCGGCACTCTACAGATTTGTGCCCTTTCTTTTTATAAATGCCACATGGTTTAGCTTGTGGGTCTTTGTTGCACTTTCCAAAGTGCCTCTTATTGCAGGTTTTGCATCTGGGCTTATCACTTGACTGCCCCTTCTTGAAATTAAAGTCCCCTTTACTCTTCTTGTTTGACTGGGGGAACTTGTCTTCCTCCCTCTTCCTCCCTCTTCCTCTTCCCATCATTGGTAGCTTTCTTTGCCCTACTCCTCACGAGATCAAGAGTGAGGGACAAAGATAGATCCACAGCAGATCTATATGTGGCTGGCTTAGAAGCGCCTTAACATTCCCTTTCACTTCAGGGGCTAAGCCACCGATGAAACGTGAAATGCGTTTGGGTTCAGGGTTGACCAAGTAGGGTACAAGCCTTGACATCGAGTTGAAACTGGTCACATAGGACCTACAATCCAGATCCTTCATCACCAAGGTGAGGAAGTCAGTTGCAATCCTCTCAACTTCATGTTGAGGACAGTAAGTGTCCTTTACTAAATCAACAAACTTGTTCCATGAAAGTTTATACAAAGGAACCTTTCTAGTGGCTTGTACTAATGCTTTCCACCAAGTGAGGGCATCGCCCTTGAAATATTGAGACACAAACTTCACTATGTCTTCCTTAGCACATCCGCTGATGTCTATCACAGTCTCCATTTCGTCTAACCACTTCATACAATCTATTGCTCCCTTTTCTCCTGTGAAATCCCTCGGTTTACAGGAGACAGTATTTATAGGTACAACCCTTGGTGTACCTGGGAGTCGGTTCGAGGACAGCTTGCCTCTGTGGTTCACTTCTCTGATTAGACGAGTGTTGAGACTCACTCTTCTTCTGTGTATGTGAATGAGAATGAGACTTTAAATGAGTTTTGGACCGAACATTACTCGGATCCTTAAACTTATCATCCACAGACTGGGCTACTGCTGTGGTTATCATTGCTTGCAATTCAGCAGCAGTGATATTGATCCTGGTATTGTTGTTGTCTTCCACGGGATGACTGTTTGCTTCGTCAGAGCCAACCATAATTCGTGTACTATATCAAACAATAATGATATATTTAAATTACATAATGAATCATCGCATTGATGATTAGATGGCCATGGTATTATTAAGCCATATAGACCATTTAAAAAAATCAATTAAATCATGATTTGCCTAGGTTAAAACAGATCCATAATAAGCAATTAATAGGATATAATCCTTTATATTTATTAGACAGAGGATATGAATCACAACTGTCAATGTCATGAAAGACATTTCCATATAGCACAAGGCTCGTCTTGAAGGATATTTAGATGGCATAAAAGCCTTGTCACAAGGATGATTATAATCATTGATCTCTTGGATCAGTGATCTCTTCAAGGGTCGAACAATGTTCATTGTCATTATTACACCTTTGGTTATAAGCATACATCTCAAATGGATGTTTTGGTGTATACATCTTATTGACGTTTATTAGCCATGATTTACATTGATCATATAGGCTATATATAAGTGACTTGGAAGAATCCAAGTACATTTGGAAGCTTGTGTGGTTTCTCGTACCGCACAGCCAGGAATGTTAACATATTTCCAGATGTTAACAAAGAGTTATTGTCTTAAAAAGGTTGTACCATCATAGCCATTTAATATTTTGGCTAGGTTATACCCCTAAGAATTTACTTGGCAGATTAATTAAAATTGAAGGGATAAAACATGATGATGTAATAAAATATATGTTTAAAAATCAAAAATAAACTTCATTAAATCATAAAACTAATACAAGGATGCCCTAAACGGGACTTGGAAAGAACACACTGCCCATACAGGGGCTACAGAAATCGAAAATAAGTCCGCGCAGGGACTTTGTACTGAAAATAAAGAAAATGTCCTCGCAGGGACTTGATTAAAAGACAATACAAGATAAATTAAACAACTTCCTACTTCTTCTTGCCTTTAATAAGGTTCGCAAGGCCCTTGAGAAAGCCATTATGCTTCTTCTTAGTTTCATCGGCTTCGCGTTCAACCCGGTCTAACCTCTGCAGAATCTCCTGAGTTTGCTCATGTTGGGGAGGAGGTTGATGATAAGGTGGGTATTGATGCCCTTGCATCGGATATCCAGTTAGGTAAACTGGTGGGTAAGAAGAAGGATAAAGTGCATTGTATTGTGCTACAGTAAGGTATGGGTCATGGGCTCCATTTTCCGCAGTGGTTGGATACCCAAATGGGTTATACCCAGGTGAATCTGGGTATGTTGGTATCGGGTTATCAAAACCCACTGGCGGTAGCAGTGGTGCATGAGAAACTGGCAGGGGATTAACTTCTGGCACCGCGTGCTAGGGTCCACCCATTTGGGGGTCCTCAGGAATAGGAGGGTAAAAACTTGAACCATGAGGGGATGCGAACCGTGGTCCCCCACGTACAGACATTCGAGCATTTCTCCTTTGCCTTGGCGGCTCGGGAGGCGGTTGAGGTGGTTCCTCAACTGGTAAAGGTGGTGGGGTAACATCTTGAAGATAAGGCTCATTCAAAGGAGGTTGATTCAGTGAGTTATGGTATGAAGGGGTAAAGTACCAATCATACTTAGCCATCCTCTCAGCATACGAATCAAGCCCTCGGTACGACGATCCTTGATATGATGAACCGCTCGAGATGCTAATAGGGTGGCCCGGTGTTCCGGTTTGCATTTCAGGGTCAGGGTCGTCGTCCATTTCCATCTCCTGGGAGAAGTGATCTTCTGTTCCTAAGGGATTGAAACCAAAGAGATTGTTGACATAATCATTAGGGTTAAACTGAGCTGGAGAATAAGTGGAGTCGGAGTGATGGGAGGAATGGGCGTGTAAAGAGTGGTGAGATTGGTTCGAATGGTGTGACTCCTGAGTGTGATGGGAATGTTGGGGTTCATTAGGAATGGGTACCCCAAAGTATGGAGGGTCGGATGGTGAGGATCCTAGCGAAACAGAATGCCTCGCTGGCTTGAAGTTATGACTCAAATGGTCCCGTGAGTCGGAACTGGAGAAAGTCGCTGACGGGGTACGTCAATGAGAGGGTCCCGCGTGGCCCGATGGCCCTCCTCTCATTGGTCCCTTTCCTTTGCCTCTCACACATGGCGGCATTTTCCAAGAAGTTAACCTGTCAAAACAAGTAAATATAATATAAACAATAAAAGGAAAGTTAAGAATAAATCCTAGGTCATTAGCCTAGACTCGGAAGTCTAAGGAATGTGCTTATTGTGTCATTGAGATTAAACACAAAATGTTAGTGTTTAATTCACTCAATGTTGTCTCTGATACCAACCTGTCACACCCCGATATTTCCACATATTACCGGTGGGCCCGGCGGGGAGTATCGTGACGTAGTTGATATCATCATAGTCAACATACACAATATAATAGCACAGCGGAAAGCTTGGTGAATAAACTATTACAAACCATAATGTCTGAGTGTTCGACAAAAGAATATACAGACTGGATTGTAATAAGATCCACAGGCGGATCATAAAAGTACAAAGAAACAAAATAACAAACTTCAGGTATCTTAGAGATTTGCAAGATCCTCTTATTCGACACCTAATAGCTCCAGCCTATTTACAAGAGGTACCTGTCAATTAATCTTTATAAAAATACGTCTGTTTACACTGGTAAATAAAATTAACTGACTCTTTTGAAAACATTTATGAAATTGATTTAAGTGCACAAGGCACAAATCATTTATAACTTGGGACAATTATTTAAAGATAATCTTGTATACAGATTTACATGTTTGTCTTACAATTGGGGCCGGTTGGAAGCCGGTCATGATTAACCGACTCACCACTTATAGAACCCACAAAGGAGTTATCCCCAACATGTGGGTTTATATTTTTGCATTTGCATCTGTCAGGTGTATGCCTACACCCCGTGCATAGTTCGTTGCCATTTTCAAATGAAATGAGCCGAGGATATCCAGGACACGGTCGAATTAACCCCCAATGCTTATGTTATCAAACAAGACAGATTAAAACGGGTTATGTAAATTTATTAATCACAATCCGATTAAATGATTTCATACCCGACCAAGTGGTATTATTATAATACCATATCCCAAGCCCGTATAAGGGAAAATAAGTTAAAAGTATTTACCTGAGCTTAAAAGTGAAGATAACTCAGCCGTAAATCCTAAAGATTTATGATGGAACCTTCTACTAGATTCTACTAATCTGTATTAGAAGGTTTAATAACCTATTAGGATGCTAACGGGTCTTTAGTTAAGTCAAGGACTTAGACCGGCTAGCTAGAAAGAAACTTTACGGTTCTAAACGCTAGATTAAGCGGAGACCGGAATAGAATGTGGTTTAGACCCGACAAGCTTGGATACTTGTATAATATAGGTAAACTAATCACATTCTGGAATTTTGAGGACTAAATGATAAGATTAAACCCCTTTTGGCTATTATACGCAAACTAGTCACGTAAACGATACGAACGCGTAAACGCGTAACGGTTAACCAAATGAATTATATTCAGGTCTTAATTGTTATTATGCTTAAAATATGTTAATACATCAGTAGGATGTTAACATATATGCCCAAAATGTAATTTAAACCAATTTAAGTCTCGTAAGGGCATTTTGGTAATTTTAATACTTATAAAAGAGATTTTATAATAAACTGAAGTTCTGGTCTTTTGAAATTAGTAAAAATATTTAATTTAATAATTTATATCAGTAGGGTATTGCCTATAGGTGTAATTTATCATTTATAACCAATTTATGCACCGAGGGGTATTTTAGTAATTTCACATAAGCTTTAAAGGTCAATTTTGGAAATCTGAGTTTAAAACTTTTGCTTACTATTAAAGTGTGGAAATTTACTAAAAACATCTGTGGTTATTTGTAAGGCCCAAACTTCAAATTAAACTAACAAGCTTTCATTTATTAAAGATTCTAAACGGGTCGAATAATTTATAAAGAAATTCTGCATTTAACCTTTTTACTACTAACGAGATTGCTACAAAAGAGTTTATAACCCAACATTTCATAGCCTATTAACAAGGTCTTTAACTACAAGTTCAACATCTAACAACTACCGGGTTAGATTACATACAAAAGACCCATTTTAACAAAACATTTAACCAAAGTTTAGGCCATAACTAGAAGCTTTGCGGAAGCGTGCAACATAAGTGTGTTCGATCCAAGTAGCGCCATCCGTCAAATCGCTTTACCTACATTCAACCAACATGTTAGACATTTCAATTGAATAATTCATACAACCATAAGTTACTAGCCACACTACAAGAAGACCATTTTAAAACCATCAATTAACACAACTTCTCAACATGGCACATCATTCATTCTAATTCTTTCAACATCTTCATGTCGTGTATTCGACTTACGCCAAATTACCACAAGTATACGACTTCGGATATAGAATAATAACATTTTGCATCAATACATGCTAGTAATAGTTGTAAGCAAAGAACTTACCTTTGTCGTTGTTCGCTTGCGATCCGGAGCGACTCGAGCTTTCTTCTTTTATTCCTACAATCCCAAATCAACTTACTTTAAATCTCACGTCTTGTTTACATTCCTTTCTTAACATAATATGCATTAACGACTAAAGTTTCTAATTTCTAGCAATGTAGTATTGCCTAACATGAGATTCATTTTGTTCAAGCATTTTAACAAACACTTGGCGTGCGTACTACTAATCAAGCATAGTGTACAAGTATCATAAGCATAATTTAGCCATTTTATATCAATATCATCAAGATCATCAAACTCTAAAATTTTCCATGTGACATTCATTTTAAATCATTTCCAACTAACAATCCCATGTTATGAACATCATCATATATAACCATTATGCTAATTTACATAAAACTCTACATAATTCCTCTTAACATTACACTTTCAAGTGGGTTTTCATATTGACTATGAATCTAGTTTATTTCAAGCATCAATTAGGTTCTAGATAATGTTCTTAATCCTCATTCATACTAATTCCACATAAGATTGTGAATTTCTTGAAAACCCTTTACATACAAGATCATAAAATTACAAATTTCGACTTACCATGTGTTTAAAGTGCTTAGATGATCAAGAATTAGTGTTCATGCATGCAATCAGGCTTCGATTTCCTCCTCAATTTACTGATTTTGCTAATTTAGAGAGTTTCCCCTCTTTTCTTCTTGTTCCAATCGACCCACACACATATCAGTATGTGTGTGTGGTGTGTTTTTATGTTTTTAATAAATTAACCTTCACTAATTACACATTCCACCCCTCATATTAGCATACTTATTTTTAAATGGCCAAAACTTGTTTTTTATTAGAATAAAATTCTAATTCACATTATCACTAAGTTCACATTCCTAGTCATTTCTTATAACATACCGTAGCAATGTACATAATTAAATTTTGGGGCGTTACAAGTCCATCCCCCTTAAAGAAGGTTTCGTCCCCGAAACCTAATTTACGTACCGAATAAGAACGGGTAGAACTTCCTCATTTCATCCTCCGGTTCCCAAGTGAGATCCGATCCCTTTCTATGTTGCCATTGAACTAATACTTGCTTGATTTCCTTGTTGCGAAGAATTTTCACTTTGGTATCCTTTATAGCTACTGGTCTTTCTATGTAGTTCATTCTCTCATCTACTTCGATGTCTTCGAGAGGCACGTGAGCCGTAACATCCGAAAAACACCTTCGTAATTGTGACACATGGAAGGTGTTGTGGATCCCTTCTAATGCCGAAGGCAATTCTAACCGGTAAGCTACTTTTCCCACCCGAGCTAATATCTTGAATGGTCCGATGTATCGGGGACCCAACTTTCCTCGTTTACGGAATCTAATTATGCCTTTCCATGGAGACACCTTCAAGAACACTCGATCCCCCACTTGGAACTCATAATGCCGCTTCTTTTTATCTGCATAATACTTTTGTCGATCTTGCGCCGCTTTTAATCGAGCCCGTACCATGTCAATCTTTTCATTGGTTATAGCTACTACATCCTTAGGAGCGAGTTCTCTTTGTCCCACTTCTCCCCAACAGACAGGGGTTCTACACTTTCTCCCATACAACATTTCATACGGCGCCATTTTTATGCTACTTTGGTAGCTGTTGTTATACGAGAATTCCACTAACGGCATATGTTCATCCCAACTTCCCCCGAAATCCATCACACATGCTCTCAACATATCCACAAGAGTTTGGATGGTCCTTTCGGATTGACCATCCGTTTGTGGATGATACGCGGTACTTATATGCAATTGTGTGCCCATTTCTTCGTGAAATTTCTGCCAGTAGCGGGAGGTAAATCGCGTGTCACGATCTGACACAATAGAGACAGGCACACCATGGCGAGAAATGATTTCATCTACATAAATTTCCGCCAACCTTTTTGAGGAATAAGTCTCCCGTATAGGTAGAAAATGGGCGCTTTTGGTAAGTCGGTCAACAACGACCCATATTGCATCATGCCCTTTTCTCGTTCTAGGAAGTTTAGTCACAAGATCCATTGTTATATCTTCCCATTTCCATACCGGGATTTCTAAAGGTTGCAATTTTCCGTAGGGTTTTTGATGTTCCGCCTTTACTTGGGAACATGTCAAGCATTTAGATACATACTTAACAATGTCACGTTTCATTCCCGGCCACCAATAGTTTGCCTTCAAATCTTGATACATTTTAGTGGCTCCCGGATGGACCGAGTAACGGGATTTATGCGCTTCCTCCAATAACAAGGTCTTTGCTTCACAATAACGTGGTATCCATACTCGCCCAAACCTTGTTCTTAGCCCACTTGTATTTGCCTCAAGTTCGTTTTCAAATCCTTTCATTCTTTCACCTTTCGAATCACCTTTATTCAAAGACTCGTCTTGCGCCTTCCTTATTGTTTCAAGAAGGTTTGGTGTAATTATCATTCTCATCGATTTCACTCGAATGGGTGGTGGGTATTCCTTCCGGCTTAGTGCATCCGCCACAACGTTAGCTTTTCCCGGATGATAAAGAATGTCACAGTCGTAATCTTTGATCAATTCTAGCCACCTTCGTTGCCTCATATTAAGATCTTTCTGTTCAAAGAAGTATTTAAGGCTTTTGTGGTCTGAATAAATAGTACACTTTGTTCCAAATAGATAATGCCTCCAGATTTTTAAGGCAAACACTACCGCCGCCAATTCTAAATCGTGGGTTGGATAGTTAATTTCATGCTGCTTAAGTTGTCTTGAAGCGTAAGCAATAACTTTGCCTCGTTGCATCAAGACACAACCCAACCCTTGATAAGATGCGTCCGCATAAACCACTAAGTCTTCTGTTCCTTCTGGCAGCGTTAGAACGGGTGAGCTTGACAATTTCTCCTTTAATATTCGAAAGGCCTTCTGTTGATCATTGCCCCATTCAAACTTTTCTTCCTTCTTCGTCAACTTGGTTAAAGGGAGGGCTATTTTAGAGAAATCTTGGATGAATCTCCGATAATAGCCGGCTAACCCGAGGAAACTTCTTACTTCATTAACATTCTTTGGGGGTACCCATTTCATTACCGCTTCCACCTTAGAAGGATCCACCAAAATTCCTTTCTCATTAATTACATGGCCTAAAAACTGCACCTCCCTGAGCCAAAACGCACATTTAGAAAATTTTGCATATAACTTTTCCTTTCTAAGCGTCTCGAGTACCTTGCGCAGATGACTCGCATGTTCCGACTCGCTACGAGAGTATACTAGAATGTCATCAATAAATACTATGACAAATTGATCTAGCATATTTCGGCATACTCGATTCATTAGATCCATAAAAGCGGCCGGCGCGTTAGTTAACCCAAATGACATTACTAAAAATTCATAATGTCCGTATCGGGTTCTGAACGCGGTCTTAGGTACGTCTTCATCCCTTACTCGAACTTGATGGTAACCTGATCGCAAGTCAATTTTTGAGAACCAACTCGCCCCTTGTAATTGATCAAAAAGATCATCTATTCTCGGGAGGGGATATCGGTTCTTTACCGTGAGTTTATTGAGCTCACGATAGTCGATGCACATTCTCATCGACCCATCCTTCTTTCTAACGAACAAAACAGGCGCTCCCCACGGAGATACGCTAGGGCGTATGAAACCCTTGTCAAGAAGTTCTTGCAATTGAGCCATCAATTCCCGTACCTCCGCGGGTGCCAACCGATAAGGGGCTTTGGCTACCGGTTTGGCATTTGGTTCCAACTCGATACGAAATTCGACTTCCCGCTCGGGAGGAAGTCCCGGCAATTCATCCGGAAACACATCCGGGTATTCATTCACTATCCTAGTATCTTCAATTCTTAAGGTACCTATTTTTGTATCGACAACATAGGCTAAAAATGCTTTACTCCCTTTCTTCAGGTACTTAACTGCTTCTAATATAGTACAAAATTTTGCCCCTACTTCCCTTTCCCCATGAATAGTTACTCGTTTCCCTTTAGGAGATGTCACATGAATAATTTTGCTTTCACATAAGATTTCCGCGCGATAACGGGACAACCAATCCATACCTACCACTACCTTAAATTCTCCTAAGACCATGGGAATCAAATCAATATCAAAATCTTCATCATCTATAGTGATTCTACAACCCCTACATATGTCGTGCAAAAGGTAACTCTTACAATCGGCAATTTCTACTTCGAGAGGTGCACACATTCTTTCTATCGTGAATAAATGGGAACATGCAAACTCACTAGAAACGAATGACCTACTAGCTCCGGTATCGAATAATATATATGTGGGTATAGAGTTTATCATATAGATACCTGAGACTACATTCGGGTGAGCCCTTGCTTCCTCCGTGGAGATTTGGAACATTCTTCCCTTAGCCTTTGCAGGTTCTTCTTTCTTTCCGTCTTTCTTCACCCCTTGTTTGAGCTTTGGACAATCAGCTTTCACATGGCCCGATTCGTTACAATTGTAGCACACCCTCTTGGGATTCGGACAGTTATAGTATGGGTGCCCTTCTTGTCCGCAATTGTAACACCCCTTCTTTCCCAATAAACATTCACCCGAATGAGGTTTTCCACATGTCTTACATCGTGGAAACCCTCCCTTGGAGGCTTCTTTCTTCCCTTGATCATGCGTCTTAGGTTTCTTGGAAGAGCCTTGTGTTAATCCCTTCTCGGCTTGCCTTTTCTCCCCACGTTCATCTTGCCTCTTTATCTCGATTTCCCTATCCCTTGCTAGATCAATGATCTCGTCCAAAGTTTCACATTTAGAAGGAGTGATAAACTCTCGAATTTCAGCCTTAAGCATGCCATGGTAACGGATAATCTTCTTCCTCTCCGTTCCAACTATTTCTTCACAAAACTTCAATTGATCGAGGAAAGTGTTCGTGATCTCATTGACTGATTCATCCCTTTGTCGGAGCCGGAGAAAGTCTTCTTGGATTCGATCCACAGCTGATTGTGGACAATGATACTTGATAAAAGGTTGTTTGAATTCTTGCCAAGTCAAGGTTTGAACTCGATTCTCTCCGATCTCCTTACTATACGAGTCCCACCAATCCTTGGCCCTTCGTAAAAGTTGCCCCGTAGCAAACATGACTTGATCTTCCTTGTCACAATGACTTCGAATGAACACCCCTTCCATGTTAGCAATCCATCTTTGGCATTCAATGGGATCAATCTCTCCATTATAAGTGGTAGGCTTACATGCCATGAAATCCTTGTAGGTGCATCGTCTTGCTTCCTTCTTGCCTTGAATCCCAGTTAACATCTCTTTCAACTCATCTATCTTACTTGTTATCATAGTCTCCACCGTGCTTAATACTTGACTTTCCACCTCTTGAGCTAGCTTTGAAACATTCGCATCAAACGCCTTCGTTGCTTCATCCGAAACTACCTTGATTAACTCATCTCGAGTCATTCGTTCCGCGGTATCCGGGTTCCTTCCACTTGCCATCTACAATTAAACATTCGTGTCAAACATTTTTACATTCATCCTTCCCATCCGTCTATTAGTCAATCACCATTTAATAATTCATTCTCGTAAGTCATAATTTCATCAAATCTTTCTCTATAAACATTCTAGTCATATTACTTATTTCATTCGTTCGGGCACGTATATTCCCATGCATTCATCATGTAAACATGATGGTTATCTTGAAACTCCTAGTTTCACAATTCATTGAAGTGTTTCTAGAGTTTAACGAACGTTAAAGTTGGAATTAGGAACCTTATTGTGCTTAACAAACAATTTCAGCAAATTGATAAAAGGGGGACCCGTCGCCGACGGCATATAAGCCCGTCGCCGACGGGCTCGGGATAACCCCGTCGGAGAGTGTCAACCCGTCGGCAGTAGGTTAAGGCGTCGACGAAATGGGTGGAAATAGGTGCCGTCGGCGACGGGCCCTCATGCCGTCGCCGACGGGCTCTCGGATGTTGAAACGCTGTTTAAACAAAATTTCACTCCCAGGTCCTTTCTTCCAACCCGAGACGGTCCTGGGCAGTCCCGAACCCTCCAATGGCATCTCATAACGTCCCAACCCAGGTTATACTTGCAATTCAACCATCACCCATTCCCATTTCCATCTAGATGCATGACTCGAAATCCTTAAATTAAAGTTCACTTACTTGCGTGGCGCCTTGGAACGAACACACCTTCACCCGAGCTTTCGGTTTGAGTTCGAGCACGCTCGAATCTCTCAAACCTAGGCTCTGATACCAACTTGTAAGGCCCAAACTTCAAATTAAACTAACAAGCTTTCATTTATTAAAGATTCTAAACGGGTCGAATAATTTATAAAGAAATTCTGCATTTAACCTTTTTACTACTAACGAGATTGCTACAAAAGAGTTTATAACCCAACATTTCATAGCCTATTAACAAGGTCTTTAACTACAAGTTCAACATCTAACAACTACCGGGTTAGATTACATACAAAAGACCCATTTTAACAAAACATTTAACCAAAGTTTAGGCCATAACTAGAAGCTTTGCGGAAGCGTGCAACATAAGTGTGTTCGATCCAAGTAGCGCCATCCGTCAAATCGCTTTACCTACATTCAACCAACATGTTAGACATTTCAATTGAATAATTCATACAACCATAAGTTACTAGCCACACTACAAGAAGACCATTTTAAAACCATCAATTAACACAACTTCTCAACATGGCACATCATTCATTCTAATTCTTTCAACATCTTCATGTCGTGTATTCGACTTACGCCAAATTACCACAAGTATACGACTTCGGATATAGAATAATAACATTTTGCATCAATACATGCTAGTAATAGTTGTAAGCAAAGAACTTACCTTTGTCGTTGTTCGCTTGCGATCCGGAGCGACTCGAGCTTTCTTCTTTTATTCCTACAATCCCAAATCAACTTACTTTAAATCTCACGTCTTGTTTACATTCCTTTCTTAACATAATATGCATTAACGACTAAAGTTTCTAATTTCTAGCAATGTAGTATTGCCTAACATGAGATTCATTTTGTTCAAGCATTTTAACAAACACTTGGCGTGCGTACTACTAATCAAGCATAGTGTACAAGTATCATAAGCATAATTTAGCCATTTTATATCAATATCATCAAGATCATCAAACTCTAAAATTTTCCATGTGACATTCATTTTAAATCATTTCCAACTAACAATCCCATGTTATGAACATCATCATATATAACCATTATGCTAATTTACATAAAACTCTACATAATTCCTCTTAACATTACACTTTCAAGTGGGTTTTCATATTGACTATGAATCTAGTTTATTTCAAGCATCAATTAGGTTCTAGATAATGTTCTTAATCCTCATTCATACTAATTCCACATAAGATTGTGAATTTCTTGAAAACCCTTTACATACAAGATCATAAAATTACAAATTTCGACTTACCATGTGTTTAAAGTGCTTAGATGATCAAGAATTAGTGTTCATGCATGCAATCAGGCTTCGATTTCCTCCTCAATTTACTGATTTTGCTAATTTAGAGAGTTTCCCCTCTTTTCTTCTTGTTCCAATCGACCCACACACATATCAGTATGTGTGTGTGGTGTGTTTTTATGTTTTTAATAAATTAACCTTCACTAATTACACATTCCACCCCTCATATTAGCATACTTATTTTTAAATGGCCAAAACTTGTTTTTTATTAGAATAAAATTCTAATTCACATTATCACTAAGTTCACATTCCTAGTCATTTCTTATAACATACCGTAGCAATGTACATAATTAAATTTTGGGGCGTTACATTATTAAGTCTTATATGTTTAAAATAGTTTTAGCTCATACTATGCGTTAAAAACGCGTAAAAGTCGCTTTTAAGCGATTTTCGTGTTATATAAGAAAATATGATATTTTTAGCATTCCAGAAAGCTTAAAATATTTTATTTATCATATAAAATCAGTAGCAAAAGATTTGGTATCAATATGTGATGTAAAACTTATTTTATTTAAGAAAAGGGTATAACCGACAATTACCGAATTAAAGCTAGAACCCTATGATATGATCAGTTTAAAAATAAATAAAAATCCTCAAAAATCTCAAAATATTATATTCTATCAGTGGGTAAAAAGTTTGGTGTCAAAATTTGGGTTTAGATAGGCTTTATGTTAATTACGCCGTTTAATTAATAAAAAGTTTCTTAATTACGATATTGAGCATAACTCCTAATCTAGACCTCAAACTGATGTCAAATTTTTAGAACAAGTTTATAAATCAGTAGCAAAGGTTTTTTTCCTCTCACATTTCTAAAAATCTCATTTTTATGTCAAAAGGGCATTTATGGCATTTATAAGCATATTAACGATCAAGGGCATATAATTCAAACCACTATGAACTATGCAATATAACTCCAGGGGGTTATACTACTGAGTAATTTGGTCCTAATGGAAGCTTAAGACATGGGAGAATTTGTCACACCCCCAAAATCCACCCGCGGAGTATCACCGCTTGGAGGCGTGACTGACCAGGATCAAGCCACCAATCATATTGAACATATAAGTAAGTAGTAAAATCATTCATCAATACGAAAGGTGTTTTCAAAACCAAACATCCATAAGTGTATAGCGGAAGCATTAGCATGTAAACCCAATGTAAATAGTAAATTCAAATGTTTAAATAAATAACATGGCATCATCGATCCATGTCCCACAACGACCTGCTCCTCCCTGTGCAAGCTCCAAATGTACCTAAGGTCCTGCAAGGCATGCAGCAGAGAGTCAACAACTAGTTGAGCGAGTTCACAGTTAATAAGTTCGTTATAACAAATCATATATGCATTTAGTGGGGGCTTCCCATGTAGGTATGCGCTAATAGTGGGGGTTTCCCATGGTCATATGTATTACTAGTGGGGGTTTCCCACGTTTATCTTTACTAATGGGGGCTTCCCATGTTTGTACTTACTAGACTATTGGCAACCATGTGTTCTTCTTAATCCGAGAACAGGAATACGTACTAGGTCACGTAGGATTTACGCGAGTGCCCTTCCCCGAGGACAGTGGTACGTGTGGGGTTTACGTAGGATTTACGTAAGTGTCCTTCCGACCCGGAAGACAGTAGTAGGTATTGGGTTACGTAGGTTTTACGTAAGTGTCCTCCCGACCCGGGAGACAATGGTAGATACTAGGTTACGTAGGTTTTACGTAAGTGTCCTGACTATCCTGAGGACGATGGTCTATAGTCTAGTGATAGCGTAAGTACGAGTAGTTATCCATTTCAAATAATCCAACCCAATTCCCAACCCGGGAATCCCATGCCTTGGCTGTGTGAACTCACCTTGGTTTGCTCGGCAGATACACGAAAGGGTTTCTTGAACTATGAGTGGTCAACCGCGTCCTAATAGGGTTACCATACAAGTCAGGTTTTGACTCAAGTAATGCACATAAGTTTACGCATAACTAACAGGTTTCAAGCACGTATAGATCATGGCAGCATTTTAACAGTCAAACCATACATTCAACTTGTGCGATTTAAGTAAGCCCAATAGCACTCAGCCCAACATATAACTTACGGCCCAATTAACAAACAAACAACAATCTTGTGCGATTGAAACATCTTGTACGACTGGATATATCTTGTGCGATTGACTAGGCTTGTGCGACTGACAAGACTTGTGAAATTAAACCTCTTGTACGACCAATATGCCTTGTGCGATTAGTTCTATTAATCGGATATTATGGAAATCAGTTATCCAGCTAATATCTTGCAACCAATTACAAGTTTCCTTTTATTTTACCAATCAACAACTTAAGCAGTTTTTATATAACTACTATTCGATCAAACAAGGTTATTTAGCATTTAATTTATATGAATAATACATGACCATCCACAAAAACAAAACATCATTCACCCACCACAATATCACATGATACTGACACCCACATGCAACCGATTATGATTATGTTTCCTATTTATTTGGCTGCACATGTTCACATCAATATAATCAAAGAGATTTATATAAAGTAGTCGACCACCATGCCCCTAATCTTATTACTATTGGACCAAAACATGGGAACCATCACTCATCAATTATCATGTCATAACACATCATCAGCCAAGTACTATATTCATTGAATTCTTGCCTATCATCATGAACTTTCGAATCATAATAACATTATCAAATACCTATGTGCCGACTTTCAAGACACCAATATTACCGGTTCATATCATCAACCATCATGTATCATCTAGGACATGTATAATCACATAACATAATCAACTAGTAACCAAACACTAACCGGTTATAAGAGTATAACGAGAATGATCCGAACAGGGAATGATCTTCGATGGAAAGAGAGTTTGGCCGCCTTCGGTTTCGTGAGGGAGAGAGAGAAGAGCTAGGGTTTGTAAGTTTGTTGTGATATTGCAAGTAATGAGAAAACAATTCCCTAAAGGTGTGTGTATAAGCGAATAAGAGGAGTGGGCCGACCCTCACTTGGGCCGCCCTTGATCCGAATATAAGTTGTGGCCCGAGCGGGCTTGTGCGAGTGGGTTGTGTTGTGCGACTACAACTTTCATATATACACATAGACACATAATCGTAACATTCAATAAATCAATCAAGTTCATATAATCGAATTACATTCACCTAGGTTACATCAAAGTACAAAGATAGGTTCGGAAAATACGAGTTGTCACATTATCCCCAACTAAAAAGAAATTTCGTCCCGAAATTTGGTACGCACTCACTGAGGAAGCTAGGTAAGTTGTATCGTTCACTGGTTTTCCTGGGGTGTCACATCCTCCCCCCGTTGATCTGGAATTTCGTCCCGAAATTCCGCAGTAGTAGCTTCCGCCTCAGTAGTAGTTGCTTGGTTTCCGAATAACTGGGGATATTTGAGTTCCATTTGATCTTCACGCTCCCAGGTGAACTCTGGGCCGCGGCGGGAGTTCCAACGAACTCGTACAAGAGGGATTCTCGTGTTCTTGAGGACCTTAACATCCCGGTCCGTGATTTCAACAGGTTCCTCGACGAAGTGCAACCGCTCGTCGATAGTGAGTTCCTTTAAGGGAACTACGTGGGTCTCATCTGACGTACACTTCTTCAGATTTGACACGTGAAAGACGTTGTGAACTGCACTGAGTTCAGGTGGTAAGTTCAATCTGTAAGCCACTTTGCCTATTTTCTCAATAACCTCGAAAGGTCCAACGTATCGTGGATTGAGTTTGCCGCGTTTGCCAAAACGAACCACACCCTTCCAGGGCGAAACTTTGAGTAGCGCTCGATCCCCAACCTGGAATTCGAGTAGTTTCCTGTCTTTATCAGCGTATACTTTCTGACGGTCACGAGCTGCCGCCATGCGTTGTCGTATTTGTGCAATCTTTTCGGTAGTATCAACTACCATTTCTGGACCTGTGATTTGACTATCTCCCACCTCTGCCCAACAGAGAGGTGATCGGCATTTACGCCCGTACAATGCCTCGAATGGTGCAGCCTTAATGCTCGTGTGGTAGCTGTTATTGTATGAGAATTCCACAAGTGGCAAATGTTTTTCCCAACCATTTCCAAAGTCAATTACGCACGCCCGAAGCATGTCTTCTAGAGTTTGAATAGTGCGCTCAGACTGTCCATCTGTCTGAGGGTGATAAGCTGTGCTCATGTCTAAACGAGAGCCAAAAGATTTATGCATTGCTTGCCACAGTTCTGAAGTAAAACGTGCGTCTCGTTCAGAGATGATAGAGGTTGGCACACCATGCCTGGAGACCACTTCTTTTAAGTAAACGTCTGCTAAGGTAGAGAACTTGTCTGTTTCTTTGATGGCCAAGAAGTGAGCAGACTTTGTGAGTCGATCCACGATCACCCAAATAGTATCATTTCCGCGCTGAGATCTAGGTAAGCCAGTAACAAAATCCATGGAAATTTGTTCCCATTTCCATTGTGGTATCTCAGGTTGTTGGAGTGGTCCTGACGGTTTCTGATATTCTGCCTTGACTCTCGCACAAGTCAAACATTTACTAACGTATGTGGCTATGTGGGCCTTCATGCTAGGCCACCAGTATGTAGTCTTAATATCGTGGTACATTTTATCCGAACCAGGGTGTACCGAGTAGCGAGACTTGTGAGCTTCATCCATTACCAGCTCGCGTAAGTTGCCATAAAGTGGAACCCAAATGCGTCCTGTGACGTAGTAAGCACCATCTTCCTTCTGTTCTAAACGTTGTCTTGAGCCACGTAGGGCTTCAGCCCTGACATTTTCTGGTTTCAATGCTTCTACCTGAGCATCTCGTATCTGGGAAGGAAGACTAGACTGTATAGTGAGTTGTAAAGCTCGCACGCGCTTAGGCGCGGTGTCCTTTCGACTGAGGGCGTCAGCCACAACATTGGCTTTGCCTGGGTGGTACCTGATTGAGCATTCGTAGTCGTTTAACAGTTCAACCCATCGTCGCTGTCGCATATTCAGTTCTTTCTGTTTGAAGATATGTTCAAGGCTTCTATGGTCAGTGTAGATTGCGCACTTGGTACCATACAAGTAGTGTCGCCATATCTTGAGTGCAAAGACAACCGCTCCCAGCTCTAGGTCGTGTGTCGTATAATTCCGTTCGTGAATCTTAAGTTGGCGCGAAGCATAAGCAATAACTTTATCCCTCTGCATCAATACACATCCAAGACCTTGGATAGATGCGTCGCAGTAGACTACGAAATCGTCCGTGCCTTCAGGCAATGAGAGGATAGGTGCGCTACAAAGTCTATCCTTTAAGTGCTGAAACGCTGTTTCCTGTGCGTTACCCCAACGATAAACAACACCCTTCTGTGTCAGTAGTGTAAGCGGCTGAGCAATCTTTGAAAAGTCCTTGATGAAACGTCTGTAATAACCCGCCAAACCCAAGAATTGGCGTATTTCTGTTGGTGTACGAGGCGCAGGCCAGTTCTTAATCGAATCTACCTTGGATGGATCTACATGAATCCCATCCTTGTTCACCACGTGGCCTAAAAAGTGGACTTCACGAAGCCAGAAGTCACATTTGGAAAACTTAGCGTATAGCTGTTCCGTTCGTAGAAGTTCCAGAATAAGTCGTAGGTGCTGCTCATGTTCCTCCCGACTCTTTGAATAGATCAGGATGTCGTCAATGAAAACAATGACGAACTTGTCGAGATAAGGTTTGCAAACCCTGTTCATAAGATCCATAAATACAGCAGGCGCGTTCGTTAGCCCGAATGGCATGACCATAAACTCGTAGTGGCCGTAGCGAGTTCTAAATGCTGTTTTAGAGACGTCCTCATCCCGGACTCTCAGCTGATGGTATCCTGACCTTAAGTCTATCTTGGAGTAGTAGCTCGACCCTTGCAGCTGGTCGAATAAATCATCTATGCGCGGAAGAGGGTAACGATTCTTGATCGTCACCTTGTTGAGTTCACGGTAGTCTATACACATCCTAAACGTACCGTCTTTCTTCTTTACGAATAACACTGGAGCTCCCCAGGGCGAAGAGCTAGGACGTATAAAACCCTTTTCCAAGAGTTCTTGTAGCTGCTTTGACAGTTCTTCCAATTCAGTTGGAGCTAAACGATAAGGTGCTCGAGCTATGGGTGCTGCTCCTGGAGCGAGCTCGATCTGAAATTCGACTTGACGATGAGGCGGTAACCCAGGTAATTCCTCAGGGAACACTTGAGGAAAGTCACGTACTACAGGAATATCTTCAATCTTTTTCTCTTTCTTCGAGGTGTCTGTAACGAGTGCTAAAACAGCTGTGTGGCCCTTTCGTAAACATTTCTGAGCCTTCAAGAAAGAAATGATGCCACTCACGACACCACTCTTGTCGCCTTGGACTTCGAGAGGTTCTTTACCAGAACGTGGAATACGAATGATCTTCTCCTTGCATAGGATCTCTGCTTGTTGTTGGGATAACCAATCCATACCGATGACAATGTCGAAACTACTCAGAGTTATAGGAATGAGATCGATGGAGAAAGTTTGACCAGCGAGGATAAGATTACAACCCTGAACTATGTGTGTGGCCTCTAAACTTTTACCGTTAGCTAACTCTACGACATGTTTAGTGTTCAAACGTGTTGGTGCGCGTTTAAGCATTTGGCTAACATTCAGAGACATATAACTAGTATCCGCACCCGAATCAAATAGTACAGTAACATAAAAGTCGTCGAGAAGAAACTTACCCATAATCACATTAGGATCGTTCCTTGCATCAGCCTGACCAATCACAAATGCACGACCCCTAGCAACATTGTTGTTGTTGTTGTTTCCCCCATTGTTGTTGTTCCCATTGCCCTGGTTGTTGTTGTTATGCTGGTTCTGGTTCAACTGAGGGCAATCCCGCTTAAAGTGACCTTCAGCCCCGCACTGAAAGCATCCCCTGATTCCTGGTTGTTGTTGTTGTTGCGGCTGGTTTCGTGGAGCTGGTGGTTGTTGTTGCTGGTTCTGATTTACAGGTCGTGGGCTCCTACAATCCTTGGCCTCATGAACCATCCTGAGACATCTTTGACAACGACCCTTGTTGCACTGGCCACTGTGGTGCCTGTTACAATTGTGGCACTTGGGGTGGTTTCCTCGATAAACTCTCTGTCCGTGACTACCAGATGACTGCTGACTCGGACCCTGATAATCATTGGTCTTGCGTTGCTGAGCTTGAGACTGAATGGTAGCTGAACCTTTGCTGGAATCCCCCTCCCATTTCCTCTTATTGTCACTGGGGGTAGCAGGAGTAACTGAAGTGGTAGCGGTAGTAGTAGCGTTGATGCGTTTAGGCAACCTGTTCTGCTCCGCCGCCTGATCAGTGAGACGGTGAGCCAACTGAACAACCTGCTGGTAGGTAGCATGGTTTGCTGAAGTCACATGACTTTGGATCTCCGGTACTAGACCCTTAAGATAGAGTTCGATACGCTTGTCCGCCAGAGTAGGACACAGTAATGCAAGCTCATTCGATCTCTTGGTGTACGCCTCAATCTCAGACCCCGTCATCTTGAGATTGAAGAACTCGACTTCCAGCTTATGAATATCATCTCGACTGCAGTACTCCTCCTTGATCATCTCTTTGAAATTGTTCCATGGGGTGGCGTTAGCAGCAACCAACCCCAGTATTTGGACCTGAGCTTTCCACCATGTGAGGGCTAAACCCTCGAGAGTGCCAGTAGCATATTTCACCCTGCGTGCCTCAGGGCATTCACACATCTCAAACACAGACTCTAGCTTCTCGAACCAGTGGAGAATACCTACGGCTCCTTCCGTGCCGCTAAAAGTAGTAGGACGACAGTCCATGAATGTCTTGAAAGTGCAAACAGGTGGTTGACCTGTTGTGTAAGAATCAGTGTAACGTTAAACACAAGAGTTGGTTTAGGAATGTAGGATCTAAGGATCCTAGTGTGGATTGTAACTGCAGGGTATACCTCCTGCTTGTGCGGCTGCAACCGCCGCAGTAACTCGTTCGTTAATGAGGGCCGTCAACTGGTCCTGAGTCATGTTGATACGTCCAGACATGATCTTCATAGTAAAGATAACGTAAGTGAGAGAGGTTCACGAATAGTGCGATGACAGAAGAGAGTAAGCACACGGGTGTTCTCATGCACTAACAAATAGTGAGCAATGTAATCTAAGCATACCACGAGCAAAGTTCTATGTAATTCTAGCATGTAGGCAATAAACGTAAACCTTATTACCTAGGATGTTGAGTCTTGCACGTGGAGCGAAGCGTCGTTGTGGATCGTTGAGCACTGTTCTGGTTATAGTCTGGTTTTAACAAAAATCATTTTCCTTTTATTAAAACCGAGTTCTCTATAACCAATGGCTCTGATACCAATCTGTCACACCCCCAAAATCCACCCGCGGAGTATCACCGCTTGGAGGCGTGACTGACCAGGATCAAGCCACCAATCATATTGAACATATAAGTAAGTAGTAAAATCATTCATCAATACGAAAGGTGTTTTCAAAACCAAACATCCATAAGTGTATAGCGGAAGCATTAGCATGTAAACCCAATGTAAATAGTAAATTCAAATGTTTAAATAAATAACATGGCATCATCGATCCATGTCCCACAACGACCTGCTCCTCCCTGTGCAAGCTCCAAATGTACCTAAGGTCCTGCAAGGCATGCAGCAGAGAGTCAACAACTAGTTGAGCGAGTTCACAGTTAATAAGTTCGTTATAACAAATCATATATGCATTTAGTGGGGGCTTCCCATGTAGGTATGCGCTAATAGTGGGGGTTTCCCATGGTCATATGTATTACTAGTGGGGGTTTCCCACGTTTATCTTTACTAATGGGGGCTTCCCATGTTTGTACTTACTAGACTATTGGCAACCATGTGTTCTTCTTAATCCGAGAACAGGAATACGTACTAGGTCACGTAGGATTTACGCGAGTGCCCTTCCCCGAGGACAGTGGTACGTGTGGGGTTTACGTAGGATTTACGTAAGTGTCCTTCCGACCCGGAAGACAGTAGTAGGTATTGGTTTACGTAGGTTTTACGTAAGTGTCCTCCCGACCCGGGAGACAATGGTAGATACTAGGTTACGTAGGTTTTACGTAAGTGTCCTGACTATCCTGAGGACGATGGTCTATAGTCTAGTGATAGCGTAAGTACGAGTAGTTATCCATTTCAAATAATCCAACCCAATTCCCAACCCGGGAATCCCATGCCTTGGCTGTGTGAACTCACCTTGGTTTGCTCGGCAGATACACGAAAGGGTTTCTTGAACTATGAGTGGTCAACCGCGTCCTAATAGGGTTACCATACAAGTCAGGTTTTGACTCAAGTAATGCACATAAGTTTACGCATAACTAACAGGTTTCAAGCACGTATAGATCATGGCAGCATTTTAACAGTCAAACCATACATTCAACTTGTGCGATTTAAGTAAGCCCAATAGCACTCAGCCCAACATATAACTTACGGCCCAATTAACAAACAAACAACAATCTTGTGCGATTGAAACATCTTGTACGACTGGATATATCTTGTGCGATTGACTAGGCTTGTGCGACTGACAAGACTTGTGAAATTAAACCTCTTGTACGACCAATATGCCTTGTGCGATTAGTTCTATTAATCGGATATTATGGAAATCAGTTATCCAGCTAATATCTTGCAACCAATTACAAGTTTCCTTTTATTTTACCAATCAACAACTTAAGCAGTTTTTATATAACTACTATTCGATCAAACAAGGTTATTTAGCATTTAATTTATATGAATAATACATGACCATCCACAAAAACAAAACATCATTCACCCACCACAATATCACATGATACTGACACCCACATGCAACCGATTATGATTATGTTTCCTATTTATTTGGCTGCACATGTTCACATCAATATAATCAAAGAGATTTATATAAAGTAGTCGACCACCATGCCCCTAATCTTATTACTATTGGACCAAAACATGGGAACCATCACTCATCAATTATCATGTCATAACACATCATCAGCCAAGTACTATGTTCATTGAATTCTTGCCTATCATCATGAACTTTCGAATCATAATAACATTATCAAATACCTATGTGCCGACTTTCAAGACACCAATATTACCGGTTCATATCATCAACCATCATGTATCATCTAGGACATGTATAATCACATAACATAATCAACTAGTAACCAAACACTAACCGGTTATAAGAGTATAACGAGAATGATCCGAACAGGGAATGATCTTCGATGGAAAGAGAGTTTGGCCGCCTTTGGTTTCGTGAGGGAGAGAGAGAAGAGCTAGGGTTTGTAAGTTTGTTGTGATATTGCAAGTAATGAGAAAACAATTCCCTAAAGGTGTGTGTATAAGCGAATAAGAGGAGTGGGCCGACCCTCACTTGGGCCGCCCTTGATCCGAATATAAGTTGTGGCCCGAGCGGGCTTGTGCGAGTGGGTTGTGTTGTGCGACTACAACTTTCATATATACACATAGACACATAATCGTAACATTCAATAAATCAATCAAGTTCATATAATCGAATTACGTTCACCTAGGTTACATCAAAGTACAAAGATAGGTTCGGAAAATACGAGTTGTCACAGAATTAAGCTTGAATGGGTCAGAACTGAAAGTCAAAGCAAAAGTCAAGATTTTGTAACTTTCGGTTATAAACTGATCTTAGACTAATAATTGTCGGGTTAGGACTGATAAAACATGTTCTAATATTAATTACCATGTCATTAGAATGTTAAAATATAATTTAGAACCTCTGTTTTATTAATTTAATTCATTTTTAAACTTTCTGTCCAGTTTGACTTTTTGTCAAACTAGTTTGCCCCGACAATTAACTAGTCAAACGAAATAATTAGGAGGTGCCCTTTTAAGGGTTAATCACCTACCTTAATATGGTTCCATAACCACTTTGGTTTTGATCAGTAGCTGGACCATTTGTGATTAAACCGAAGGTCAAAGCATAATTACAATAAGTTTGACTTTTCGGTTATTAAGCTAATTAAAATGACTAAGCAGGTAATAAAACTCTTACTAATGGTCCTTGCTATCTTTTCTACACTTCTAAGTCTTCTCCTAGTGCTTGCTTGCTCCAGAGATGAGTGTTTTGAAGATTGTTGCAAATGAAGTGCATAAGAACACTACACAGGTGTTCCTTATATACTAAATTCCAAGCTCATGGATCAATTGCAGCTGTAATAGGACTTCCTAGGATCACTCCAGGTGTCCTAGTGGTAAAACAAATCCATCAAACAGCCCCTAGGATCGATACAAACGAGTTTAAGTCGGTTTGGAGCTGATAACCCGCACCTGGCAGGTTATTTCTGTGCTGGGGACTTTTACGCGGCCCGCGTAAAAGTTCTTCAAGGGTTACGCGGCCCGCCTGGAACCGGGGACACATGTTAAACAAGTTTCTAACCTGGCAGAATCAGTCCCTGGCCCATTTAAACCTTATATAACTTGATTTTTGACATGTAAGGCCCTTGTAGTTGGTTTGGTAAGGCTCAAGGATGTATAATCAAACTTCGTTAGGCTCGGTTTCGTTAAATATCACTATAAATGTAAGTTTCATCAAGTTGACAGTTTTCACCCAAAGTCTTGAAAACTTACTTAACGATCTCGAAACCACGTGAAATTTATACCATTTATTCTTGAGAGTATATTTGAATATTTCGAAGCCTCGGATTCGTTAAAAGGTCACTCAGAGGTCAAATTTAACATGTTGACACGTTTAACCCTTGTAGTTTTATAATCTTCCGATTATTTTCACAAATGGCTTCTCATATCCAATCAATCACTCGTTTAAGAATATATTCATCATGTATGGTCATTCAGAGGCACAAGTTTGGCATGTTGACACTTTTAGTCCCTATGGTTTCATATTTTCACTGTCTGTCAACTTTAGTCCTTCAAACTCAATCATTCACATAATTAGAGTTTAGGACACGTGTCTTTACATAATTGGACACGTTTTTACGTGGTGTTACAACAAGTCTCCTGTCATGTGCCTAGAACAGCTACTATCCATGTACCAAAGTCGCACGGTAGTCCTCCACAGTTGTTCCTACACGATTTGCGGGATCAGTTAGATTTAGGAACCCAGCCCATAATGGATTTGGGTTTTCCTTGTGCATCAATGTATGTCACTTTCTGCCAAACTAAATTGTCTTTATTTAAAAACTTTGATTTGTCTTTGTTGACAGACTTGTGTGAACATGTGTTTGACGGAGCAGCCTTACCTTTGGGTTTCCAGTATTGATTTGACCACTTGTAGTTGTAATTTTCAATAGCTTTATATTGATTTCTTTGAAAATTATTTTGACAATTTTGATTTCTTTGTTTGGCTGCATTCCAGTCATAATCAAAGGGCTTGGCCTTATGATTGTTATTCTTCATTGCCTCAGTCTTTACAGCTTTCACTGGCTCTGAATAACAAGATTGATTTAGCTTAGCCTTTTGATTGTTAAAACTCTTATGCTTAGATTGCATTCTTGGGAGTTGAACACAATTTCGTGCGATGTGTCCAGCAATACCACAGTTGAAACACGTTTGTCGTTTCAAAGTGTGAGTATTTTGATTTTTCAAAATATCATTTCTGATTTTCTTCACTTGTCTAGCTTGTTTAGCTTGCTTTCGTTTTGAGCGATTTGGTCCCTGCTGATTAGAGTTTGCACAAGCATGAGATGTAGATGGAGAATAAGACTCATCCTTCTTACTGTGATCATCATCATTTTGAAAAGTCGGTGGTTCAGTTTCAGTTTTATTTTCAAAAACATTTGTTGGTGACTGCTTGTTTATTTCAACATTCGTTTCTTTGTCAATGGATTCTGACTTAGTTTTAATTTCAGAAGAAGTTAAAATTTCATTAACACATGTTTCAGCAATACATGTATCAATGGTTTCCAATGGGTTCCCACTAGATTCAACATTAAGGACACCCACTGAGACCGACTCTGAAGTAGAATCAGGATATTCTTGATTTTCTTGAGAAGTAGTTTTAGTGGTTTCACTGAATGTATCCTGAGGGACCTCACCTGTAACACTATCATCAACCAAGGGCTTAGAAACATCACATTCACAATCATGAACTGAAGAAAATTCATCACCAGACTTATTTTTCACAGATTCAACACAAACATCATCAGTCTTGCCCAAAACATTAGGCCCATTACATGCTAAAGAAGCAAACATACGAAAAATACTTTGTCCCAAAACAAATTCAGAATCGGTTTCATCAAAACAATTTTTAGGTAAATCAGAATTTAAGATTTGTTCTCCCCCAAGAGTATCTTCACATCTCAAGTCTACTTTTTCTTCTACACATGTAAATGATCTGTTAGGATCAACATTTCCTTTAGAGACAAAATTTATTGACGGGGCTGGTTGTTTATTACCAACAAATTTGTTGTTGACTGATGACTTATCAGTTTTTGGGCCATAAGTCATCTTGCCCTCATTTATTAACTCCTCTTCCGTGAAAGGCAGATATGTATAGTTATGATTGTATGGAGGAGGAGTTTTAGTGTATCCCAAACCAGCCCCTTTCTTTTCTTTGTACTCTAGCTGAATATCACAAATGTCCTTGACCAATTTGCTAGAAGTGTCATATTTTTTAATATTAATTTCATTAACCTGATATTTCAACTTTATGTCTTCTAGCTCCTTGGTCAAGGCCTTAATCATCGCTTGATCATCTTTAAAATTACAATTCTTAACACTGATTTCTTCTTTCAACTGAATGATATCTTTCCTTTTGGCTTCAATTATTTCTTTATAAAATTTTTCATTTTTAACCAAAGTAAAGTTTTTATTTTTAATATCTTTGTAATCTTGAATTAAATCAGCGTTCTGTAACCTATATGCTTCAACTCTTTCTCTGCATTCAGGAGTACATAAAACGGAACGTACCTCTTCAGCAGTAAGTCCATGAACGGGAGCTGGCAGAATCCTAGTCATAAGAACCAGATTTTCAGCTGAAGACTCATCATCAGGTGCAGAATTCTTGTCCTCGGAAGCTGAGGTCATGAAAGCAATGTTTTCTGAGGCATTCTGATTTTCTGGAGCAGAGATATTCAAACGTTGAATTTCAGCATTCCAATCAAAGTTTGCACTTTGTTGAACTACCAGGGCTGAGCTCTGAGTGCTTTCACTGGCAACTGTTTAAGAGTCATTTGTAGTGACAAGAGCCCTTTCAGGGTTTGGTGGAGCAGGTTGTGCAGGATTTGGTTCTTTACTAACACTCGGCTTAGTGCAGTTTCGTGCCAAATGTCCCGGTTCATGGCAATTGTAACAATGTAACTTGAACGGTACACTGGCAGAATTTGAATAAGGAGAACCCCACTTATTTCTTCCAGTCTTGATTGCAAACTTTTGTGCTCTGAACGCAGCCATAGCCATCTACCACGTAATATCCATTTCTTCCACATCATCAGGATGATACTGATATAGATCATTCAGAGACCATCCAGGAGGTTGTATCTTTCCTGCAACAAAAGCATTTAAACAGTTTACAACAGAAGCAGCAATCTCCAGATTTTCTTTGGACTGTTGTGTGAAGAAAGCAATCAACTCGGTTTTTGCTGAAGGAACTGCAGCAATTGACGGTACAGCAGATGAAGCAGTTGAACCAGAGTAATGAACATTTGCAGAAGCAGGAGTGGCCTTTTGAAACCACTTTGAGAGATCAGTGCAGCATTGTTGTTGTTTGAAGCAGTATAAGCAACTGAGAAACCTGCAGCCAGCATACTAGACTTATGGTTATTTTCCCTTTGCTTGTCATCCAGCTCACAAGCCTTGATGTGAGAAATCATCTCAGTTAAAGAACATCTTGCAAGGTCTTTGGTCCGTTTGATCATTGCGACGTGATTATCCCAGCTTTTAGGCAAAGCATTTAAAAGTTGTCGATTCTGAGCAGCTTTAGAAGGAAGGATTTCCTCCAAATCCATTTGAGTAACAATCTTCGTGAATCGTTGAATCTGATTCTCAATAGTCTCTCCATAGACATAATTGAAGTTGTTGAAGTTTTGCCTCAACAAGTTCCTCCAACTTTCTCTCATGTCTTCATTTCCTTCATAGACATCAATCAGTGCTTCCCATATTTCTTTAGCTGATTTGCAAGTGCGAAATCCCATAGCAATGTCTGATCCCAGTGCCATGGTCAGATATGAGGTTGCCCTATTATCCTCCTCGATAATAGCAAAATCCTCTTCAGTATACTCATCACGAGGCTTTTTGACTTTAACTCCTGGATCCGTAGCCTTTTCATACATAATTTCCCTAGGACCTCTCAGAATACATCTCCAGATTTTAGGATCCTTGAATTTCACATGCTGTTCAAAACGCCACATCCATTCGGGGAATTCATTTGCTTCCATCAGCCTGGGAATACACGTACTAGTTCCAATTTTAGAGTCCAATTCTTGCTGAGCATTTGTGATTGCCATGTCACCATTCTGATTACTTGTAGACATGTTTCTTAAAAGTGATTAATCAGATAATTAATTAATTACTGATGTGACAACCCGAACTTTCGAGGTTAGTATCGTAACTATTAAATTGGTATTATTCTTTTGCACTGCGTCTTATCACACGTTACGATGATTACACGCTCTATTATTGTTCAACTGCAGTGTAGATAAAAATTATTTATTGTATTTGATTGTTTGGACCTTAGTTCTAGTTAGGCCGCCCCTCACACTCACCGGCTTGTATGAGCCCGTATACCCATACCCGAAGTGAGTATGGGCTGCCCCTAAACGGTTGGACCTTGGCAAGCCCAAGAAGGGATCTATTGGATTGGGTGGTTAGGAATTAGTGTATATATTCACACCTACATTACGTAAACTAATACACAAGCACACCCCAAAACCCTAGCACATCTTTTACCCATCCATCCTTGGTGATCGGCTGTGGAAGCAAACCCCCTCGGAATATTGTTCCAATATTTGACTCATTCGGTTAGTGAAACTCTCTTATACTTGCAATCGATTCTTGTGTCATGTGTGTATAATTGATCGATTCTTGTGTCATGTGTGTATAATTGTATAGATGATTATGTCCGAATGTGTTTGCTTGCATCGTATAAGTTAAGATTGTTACACATGATTATGGTTATATGTGCATGCTATGAATTATTGGTCTAGGGGTTTGTATATATTGTAAAGTAATAAACGGACTTGATGAATTTTCAATCAGAATCAATACTGTAGATTAATACTACTTGTTGAACTAGTTGTGAATTGTTGTGTTAATGTTTAATACTACTTGTGAATTCTTGTGTCATGTGTGTATAATTGTATAGATGATTATGTCCGAACTAGTTGTGTCAATGTTGACAGTTTAATACTGCTTGTTGAACTAGTTGTGAATTGTTGTGTTAATGTTTGGAATCGAATACTGTAGATTAAGCGAATCGGCTAGGGGTCACGTTTCTTACAAACATTGCATAGAATGTTACAACACTAAAATTAAGTCTGATTAAGAGAGTATTGTGGGAATCGGATTTGTGGGGTGGGTTGTCAAGTCGGTTCACTAGGTAAGCATGCTGGGCCACACACACATGGGCTGAATTACATAGATTCCTTGTTGATTTTACTTTAGACTTGATAAGAGACTTGGGCCTATTGTGTTGTGGGCCACGAACTGTAACCAGGCCGCATATATATATATATAACACTATGCACATCAGAATTGGTCTAGATTGAATGGTCATAGCTGGTCGTATACTTTTGACATGCCACGTACATATAATTAGATGGTGGTCATGATATTGATAAATTGTGTCTGGTAGCAAATTGTAAGGATGATGAACTGATTGATCTATGATCACATGTTAGGGAGATAATTTTGATCCATTGAATAGGTTCTTTGTTTATGTTAAATGTAATTAGATGAAAACTGGTAATAACTAATAAGGATGAGTGCTTGAACTTGTATTGCATGACCATATTGTTCGATCTATTTGACATGTAAGTGATTGGTATTGTGGTGTGATAATAAATGGTATTGCAATCTGAACGAATTCATGATATGTATTGGAATTGTTTAGGATAAATGGGTACCAAGTGACTATACGGATATTAGAGTTAAGTGGGCCTGGTCGTTTTGGGCCACAAATACACGAACAAAACTAAACTGTTTCTTTTTTTTTATTTGAATTACTAGATTTCGTTGTTTCTTTTATTTAAATGGACATTGGGTCTCATTTGTTAAGTGGGCCGCACCAAGCCTAAATGGCATAATAATCTGCAAGTTATTAATCTGATTAATTGGCATGTTCTTGTGTTGTGGAGTTAAGTGCTAAATGTCTTGTAAATATAAAACTAAGAGATGAATCCCCTTATGAACTGAGTTCATACTAAGTGAATAGTTGGCGACACTGGGTTGATAGGTTAACTAGTATGACATGAGTTACACGAGCGTGCTATATGTAATATAATGGTACATTATGTGAATAAGGAATGCATGAACTATTTGTACGTGTAACATGAGGATTTTGTGCACCCGAAACTGATTATGTTGGTAACTGTGGTAGGACGTGTGTAATCCTTTGACAAACAATTAACTAAGTCTTACCGAGCAAACCAAAGGTGAGTTCACTGCTCTTTTCCAAGCATGCATCCCGGGAAGGGATATCGGGTAACGTTCCAGGAAGGAATGCAGGTTAATGGGATGTTTGTTATTACTTAGTTTCTATTATGTAAGACCCCCTACATCTACCGATTGTTGCCGGTAAGGCAACGAGGTATTTAGTTGATAGCGCTATTAGGTTTGGCACCCTCACACCGGGCCGAAAGGACGGGCGTGAACTAATTACCTTGACCACTTGACCAATGCCTAGATAGAGGCATTGGGATTGGGCATTCACATCGTGTATATATAAGACCCCTTACATCTACTCGAGGTTATTAGTTGAGCTAATTACCTCGACCACTTGACCAATGCCTTGATAGAGGCATTGGGGTTGGGCATTCATATCTTGTAGCCAGTTGCGGTAATCGAGTAATAACAACATCAAAACAACGAAACATCATATCAACAAATCATCTTATTAAACTGTTTTGCACACGTGACTGATAACTAAACTCGGTAACAAAACTTTGAACTCACCAGCGTTGTCTGACACACTTGTTTGCATGCTTGTAGGTCGTTAGCGGTTACACACTGGAACTTGTGATCTGGAGCAGCTGGAGTGGACATGGTCTTAACGAACATATTTATCTTATTGGTTTATTGATACATTACATACCTTATTGCTTCCGCTGATTACTTTGGTTTTCATTTAAACTTACAAACAGTATTTTAGTTCAATCAAGTATTTTATCATTTTATTGAACATGTTTGATATTATTAGTGGCTCGTTGTTGGATCGTCGCACTCCTAATAGGGACATACCCTAGGTGAGAATTTGGGGGTGTGACAGTTTGGTATCAGAGCCACTGGTTATAGTGAACTCGGTTTTAAAACGTTTTTATAAAACCAGACTATAACCGAACAGTTCTGAACCCACGAATACGACCATGACACTCAGCTCCAGACTGCAAGGTTCGTCCCTCGTATACTCATTGTACTGCATAACTAGTGAACACTTACATATGATATTGCATGAGATTGCACGTCTAGCACAATAGTATGAATTCATGTATCACCTGCCTCTGTTATGTGTCTGATATGGTGGTATTTCCCTAAACATTCATGACCCACGTTACGTGATGCTCTTTGATTGCCACTCGAGTTGGAGGAACCATTTGACATGAGTTAAGAGGAACTGAGATGAGCATGCAAATCACAGTGTTATTGTGGGTGCACACATAATAACAATGTGGGGTGCATGCGAGTCCCAATGAGGCTTAACAAGTGAAAAAGGGGTTCCGTTCCGTTATTTGATCAATGTGAAACACAACAGTCTATAAGAGTCATATCAGTGATTGTCTCTTACTTGAACGTGATCTTTTCACTCCTCTCTGAATCCTTTCGGATCTCGATGCTATCGAGTCTTACCTGAACACCCATCTGAACGCCTAGCGAACTATGTAGAATGTTAGGTGCTTGTACGGACATCCCTGAGTGGGATGTTGCAACGACAATGATTGGTCTATACCTTTCTCACTTTTCTTTGTTGCTGGAACTCTACGTATTGACGTCTTAGACCCCGAAGTGTGATCACTTCTGCAACACTCTTACAGCATACTGTCTATTACTCAATCGACTTGTTAGATTGATGGACAAAAGGGTAAGCGTAGTATTTTACCGACCCCAGTATTTGGACAACCCTGATTACCGGCAACGAACACCAGCAACTTGACTTCAATTGAATTCTTAACTCTAGTAAGCGACTCGTGGGAGTCAACTCTTACGAATCAATTGGGACATAGGCGATGATAACAGATTATAGAGTGAAATATGTGGCTACCAGTACAGTGATTAGCACGTGGCACAGAAGGTAAAAAGATGGACTTTGATGGTGAAAGATTGTAGGGCTCCGTTTCAAGAAACGACATTGGAGGCAGCAGGCACGGCAACATCAAGGTACTCGTAATCGTAATCTACAGCATGGAAACGAAGGTGACATTGACAGGGATTGGCTGTTGCTAAGTCAAGACGTCAACGACCAAGGGAATAATGATAGTAATGGGAACCCACGCAACCGTAACAACAACACTGGAAATGATGCTCGTGGAAGGACATTAAGGATTGGCGTAAGCGACGCCAGGCATAGCAGCAACATGATAGCTTGTATGGGTAGTTGTTCGCTTCGTATCTATTCTGCTTGACCCTGATACTTCTTGAAACCAAACCTGATGTGGAATCGGATGATGACAAGTCAAATGGAGTCTCATATGTTTGTTAGAGTATACACACGACCTGATGAGATGAGTGTTCAACGTCGACCTTCCTTCTACTATCCTCGAGGGTTACAACGCAGTAGTTAGTGTGAATTGGTTATCCATGAATCACGCAGATATACCCAGTGAGGAGAAAACTTTGTGTGCAGAATCGTTATTTGTTCTAAAGCATCAGAGTAGTGCAAAGGTTAGCGCCATTACAGATGTGAAGGCCAGAAGTGCCTACGGAGGGATTACTCTGCTGTGTTAACAACCGTTACTAATGCCAAGGTTGAGGGAAAAGAGGATCGAGGATCCACTAATTGTTTGTGAACCCTCTCGGGTTGTTACTCGAGGAACTTTCAGGCTTACTTCCACAACTGTTAGGCAGAATCACAGTTTAATCTCACGCCAGAAGCAGTCTTGATAAGCTCGTACTTCATACCGTCTTGCCCCAGGAGGGTTGCAAGAACTGTCTAGTCAACTTCAGGAACTACCTGGTGGGAGTTTAGCAATCTAGCTCCTTGCTCTGGGGAGCCCGAACTCTATTGTGGAAATGAAAGACAAGTCCTTTCGTACGCGTACAGACTACCCCAAGGTGGCAATCATTGACCGTCACCCTCTATCTCGCATCGACAACCTGCTTGACCCGCTGCAATGATCAAGCTTCTATTCGGAAACCGACTTAAGATTAGACTGTCACTTGATGGAAGACTCGGGGAAGGATGACTTCTAACACGGCGTTACAGGCACAGTACGGCCACTACGATTTTCTGTTCTCGTTGTTTAAAGTTACCCAACACACCAGCAGCCTTAGGGATCACATGAGTAGTATGTGCCAACCCCATCTAGCCAGATTCGCCAACCGTGTTTATCTATGACGTTTTGAATCACTTCCAGGAGAAAGGAGCACCATGAACGGTACTTGTATTTCATCGTAGAGCACCTAGGGGAGGAACACCTACGTGCGAAGTCTACTTAAGTGTGACTTCAGGATTCGGGAAGTATACATTTTTATAATATAAACAACGAAGTGGGAATACACGTGGATCTCGCTAAGATCCATTTTCATAGAAACTGATCAACATCAAAGATCCCTTCGAGGATACAGGAATTTCTTGGTCTCACTAGATGCAATCGCAGCTTAACCACAAGATTTTCGAAGGTCGCGCAGCTTAAATCCCCTCGTGAAAGACAAAACAGGAGGACGTCTTTTCAGCTTTCGAATCCCAACTCTGCAATGCACTGAGCATCGTTTTTACCCGAAGGTGCGGGTGATTTAGTGGTGTACCATGATGTTCCGAGTCTGAGTCCCAGTTACACACTGACGCAACACGAGAGAGTGATGACTTACGTAATGGAGTTACAAAGAGGAAATGCACGACACACAACCGGCGGTGGAAACCGTGGTCTTTGGGTTTACTTGGAGGCGTTACTTGGACGGTACCGGATGCACCACTTAGACCGATCACAAGGGCCTCCCGTGTACCCTGGTTACGAGAGAGTTAAATCAGTTAATGACATCGATGGATGGAACTTTTGAAGGAATACAACCGTGAAACCTGGACGTGCACGAGCTTTGCAGCTCGCTATCCACTCTAACATACCTGATCAGATTCACCTTGTTCAAACTGAAGAACTGAAGGAAGAGAGTGCACAAGATTGACCCATGCGGGGCATGGGGAAGCAACCTTTGGCAGGTCGGATGATATTTGCTACATCATGGAACGAATATGGACCTCACTATACAGCAATTTTAGGGAACTGGTGCAGGCAAAGCACACGGGTTTCGATATCCTATCCATTCGAGTTCTGATAGGATGAATTAAAACCTGAGGACCATGTACGGATGACTGGGCCTGAAGGCCCACATAGCAACGCATGAGAACGACGTTTGACTTGTGGGAAAGCCAAGAGGGTATATTAACAACCAGAAACACATATATGGAAATGGGGACAGACTGGCATGGATTTTGTCATTGGTCCACCTACCACTCGAAAAGGGAAACATTACCACTTGGATGATCGTTGATGGACTCACGTTACCAGCACACTTTCTTGCAATCAAAGAAAACTGACGGGTCTTCACAGTCGTGAATGTTCCTCTAGGAGAGGCGGCTTTTAGGCACGAGGTGCCAAGTAATGTTACCTCTGAATTTGACCTATACACGTTCTATGCCAGGCAATACCCAACACCCTTGGCTCACGTCAGGACCAGAACATTGCTTATGGCCGTTGGACAAACGGTCAGAGTAAACGAACCATTCTGACACTCGAAGACATGCTGCGAGCATATGTGTGATTGGCTTTAGTGAAAAATGGAAGGACACTTACCTTCGGTGGAGTTTTGCGGCAGCAGTTACCATTCTAGTATTCAGACAGCTCTGTTTGAGGCATTGTATGGACGATAATGGCGATCTCCTTGTGGGACTATGGCGCCTTGGGAAGCATGGCAAACTCAATCCACGTTACGTAAGGCCATTCAAGATTCTAGAGTGAATCGGTAAAGTCACCTACAAACTTGAGTTACCCGCTGGGTTGGGTAACGTTCACGATGTCTTTCACGTTTCGCAGTTGAAGAAGTGTCTGCCTGATGAGACACTGGTGGTACCATTTCAAGAGCTGAAGATTGACGAGAAGTTGCGGTTGTCAAGGAAACTATTGAGATCACGGACCGGGAGGTCAAAGGACGTAAACATAGTCGTATTCTAATCGTTAAAGTTCGTTGGAACTCAAGGCGTGGATCGGAATTCACGTGGGAACGTGAGGATCAGATGAAGCTTAAATATCCTCAACTTTTTCCTAACGACAAGTCAAAACCTGGTGAAACTGGTAAATTTCGGGACGAAATTCCTCTTCAAGTTGGGGATGATGTGGCACCCGAGAAAAAGCCACAACAACCTTAAATTCTCACTTCACTTCTCTGTGCTTGCTTGTCAAATTTCGGGACGAAATTTCTTTCAAGTTGGGGATGATGTGACAACCCGAACTTTCGAGGTTAGTATCGTAACTATTAAATTGGTATTATTCTTTTGCACTGCGTCTTATCACACGTTACGATGATTACACGCTCTATTATTGTTCAACTGCAGTGTAGATAAAAATTATTTATTGTATTTGATTGTTTGGACCTTAGTTCTAGTAAGGCCGCCCCTCACACTCACCGGCTTGTATGAGCCCGTATACCCATACCCGAAGTGAGTATGGGCTGCCCCTAAACGGTTGGACCTTGGCAAGCCCAAGAAGGGATCTATTGGATTGGGTGGTTAGGAATTAGTGTATATATTCACACCTACATTACGTAAACTAATACACAAGCACACCCCAAAACCCTAGCACATCTTTTACCCATCCATCCTTGGTGATCGGCTGTGGAAGCAAACCCCCTCGGAATATTGTTCCAATATTTGACTCATTCGGTTAGTGAAACTCTCTTATACTTGCAATCGATTCTTGTGTCATGTGTGTATAATTGATCGATTCTTGTGTCATGTGTGTATAATTGTATAGATGATTATGTCCGAATGTGTTTGCTTGCATCGTATAAGTTAAGATTGTTACACATGATTATGGTTATATGTGCATGCTATGAATCATTGGTCTAGGGGTTTGTATATATTGTAAAGTAATAAACGGACTTGATGAATTTTCAATCAGAATCAATACTGTAGATTAATACTACTTGTTGAACTAGTTGTGAATTGTTGTGTTAATGTTTAATACTACTTGTGAATTCTTGTGTCATGTGTGTATAATTGTATAGATGATTATGTCCGAACTAGTTGTGTCAATGTTGACAGTTTAATACTGCTTGTTGAACTAGTTGTGAATTGTTGTGTTAATGTTTGGAATCGAATACTGTAGATTAAGCGAATCGGCTAGGGGTCACGTTTCTTACAAACATTGCATAGAATGTTACAACACTAAAATTAAGTCTGATTAAGAGAGTATTGTGGGAATCGGATTTGTGGGGTGGGTTGTCAAGTCGGTTCACTAGGTAAGCATGCTGGGCCACACACACATGGGCTGAATTACATAGATTCCTTGTTGATTTTACTTTAGACTTGATAAGAGACTTGGGCCTATTGTGTTGTGGGCCACGAACTGTAACCAGGCCGCATATATATATATAACACTATGCACATCAGAATTGGTCTAGATTGAATGGTCATAGCTGGTCGTATACTTTTGACATGCCACGTACATATAATTAGATGGTGGTCATGATATTGATAAATTGTGTCTGGTAGCAAATTGTAAGGATGATGAACTGATTGATCTATGATCACATGTTAGGGAGATAATTTTGATCCATTGAATAGGTTCTTTGTTTATGTTAAATGTAATTAGATGAAAACTGGTAATAACTAATAAGGATGAGTGCTTGAACTTGTATTGCATGACCATATTGTTCGATCTATTTGACATGTAAGTGATTGGTATTGTGGTGTGATAATAAATGGTATTGCAATCTGAACGAATTCATGATATGTATTGGAATTGTTTAGGATAAATGGGTACCAAGTGACTATACGGATATTAGAGTTAAGTGGGCCTGGTCGTTTTGGGCCACAAATACACGAACAAAACTAAACTGTTTCTTTTTTTTTATTTGAATTACTAGATTTCGTTGTTTCTTTTATTTAAATGGACATTGGGTCTCATTTGTTAAGTGGGCCGCACCAAGCCTAAATGGCATAATAATCTGCAAGTTATTAATCTGATTAATTGGCATGTTCTTGTGTTGTGGAGTTAAGTGCTAAATGTCTTGTAAATATAAAACTAAGAGATGAATCCCCTTATGAACTGAGTTCATACTAAGTGAATAGTTGGCGACACTGGGTTGATAGGTTAACTAGTATGACATGAGTTACACGAGCGTGCTATATGTAATATAATGGTACATTATGTGAATAAGGAATGCATGAACTATTTGTACGTGTAACATGAGGATTTTGTGCACCCGAAACTGATTATGTTGGTAACTGTGGTAGGACGTGTGTAATCCTTTGACAAACAATTAACTAAGTCTTACCGAGCAAACCAAAGGTGAGTTCACTGCTCTTTTCCAAGCATGCATCCCGGGAAGGGATATCGGGTAACGTTCCAGGAAGGAATGCAGGTTAATGGGATGTTTGTTATTACTTAGTTTCTATTATGTAAGACCCCCTACATCTACCGATTGTTGCCGGTAAGGCAACGAGGTATTTAGTTGATAGCGCTATTAGGTTTGGCACCCTCACACCGGGCCGAAAGGACGGGCGTGAACTAATTACCTTGACCACTTGACCAATGCCTAGATAGAGGCATTAGGGTTGGGCATTCACATCGTGTATATATAAGACCCCTTACATCTACTCGAGGTTATTAGTTGAGCTAATTACCTCGACCACTTGACCAATGCCTTGATAGAGGCATTGGGGTTGGGCATTCATATCTTGTAGCCAGTTGCGGTAATCGAGTAATAACAACATCAAAACAACGAAACATCATATCAACAAATCATCTTATTAAACTGTTTTGCACACGTGACTGATAACTAAACTCGGTAACAAAACTTTGAACTCACCAGCGTTGTCTGACACACTTGTTTGCATGCTTGTAGGTCGTTAGCGGTAACACACTGGAACTTGTGATCTGGAGCAGCTGGAGTGGACATGGTCTTAACGAACATATTTATCTTATTGGTTTATTGATACATTACATACCTTATTGCTTCCGCTGATTACTTTGGTTTTCATTTAAACTTACAAACAGTATTTTAGTTCAATCAAGTATTTTATCATTTTATTGAACATGTTTGATATAATTAGTGGCTCGTTGTTGGATCGTCGCACTCCTAATAGGGACATACCCTAGGTGAGAATTTGGGGGTGTGACAGTTAAGTCCAAAAGTCCAAAGTCCAATCCGTTCAAAAACACGTCGCTGATTGACGTTGTGACTTGAGATAGTGACTCGAGACGCTGGTTCCGAGTCGAGACAAGAGAATTGACAACTCGAGAAAATAGCTGATTGCGAGTCGAGATCAACAGTTAACAACTCGAGACCGATGCTGGTTGCGAGTCGAGATCAATAGTTAACAACTCGAGACCGAAGCTGGTTGCGAGTCGAGATCAATAGTTAACAACTCTAGACCGAAGCTGGTTGCGAGTCGAGACAAGATGATGACAAGTCGAGACCACGGCTTGTTGCGAGTTGAGATCCAGAGGAAGACAACTAGAGACAGCAAATTGCGAGTCGAGACTCTGCAAAACAAACAATGTGATAAAAATAGCCGATATCCCTGATTATCAGCAGCTTCTAAATTTCAAAGATTTTGAAATCTTTGAATTTTTATCCTCAACAAACTTCCGAGAAATCAGCAAACAATTCACTGAAATTACACGAACCAAAATCAGCACTATTAATCAATATTTGCTATGAAAAGTTTGAAGATTGTATGATCCGTAAACAAAAAACATAATCGAAATTGTACCACTGCAAAACAAACACTAGCAAAACAAGATCAGTAAAATAAGGTTTTCTTGATTCCGAATGATATAAAAAACCGAACCAAGAATTGGTTTGTTGGCTCTGATACCAATTGTAAAACCCTTGAGGATCTTTCAATGATATCAAGCAGGAACTTGTGTAAGTGCGGAAATCAAACACAAGTGGATTCAAGAATATATATAATCGAAACCAAACAATATAATGAAAACAAACCGGAAACTTGCATTCACTGATTAACTTGTGACTGATACAAGACTTCCAATAAGGTTTCCGCTGCCTATCCTTTACACTAACTGATCAACCTCAACCTAATGGTTGAGGTTTGCTTAAATACTAAACACATGGGTCGAAACCCTTAGGCCCACTCGAAACCATTTACATAACCCAACTAACACATATCGACCCAAAAGTTTAATGAACAAAACATACTAATTAACCCTTGAACTATATAACCCTCTATGTATAAACCTGCAGGTTCCAACAAGAACTCCTTCCTTACCTTTAACCCCACCCCACCCCTTCTCTCTCTCTCTCTCTCTTTCTCTCTTTATTTCCTTGCTTCACCACCACCACAACTACTCCAGCAACCGCCAACACAACTCTTCGGCCACCTCCATCACCACCGCAACTACTCCGGCCACCGTCAAAATCTCGTTGAACTAACATGAACCGTCGTGGTCAAATGTTGTACAACATCCTCTCTCCACTGTTGCCTATAAACAACACCCAACAACTAGTTTTTTTGTTATATGTTTGGCCGGAATTAATAACCAGTTCGTGAGGTAACATCAACCGAAATGTAAACTTTTTGGCCAGAATTAAAATAGGAACTAAACTTACCAGATCTAGTCTCTATAGTCATCGATCTATGAGATCAGTCGTCGTCGATCTATAGTCATCAACCGGTGATTGTGGTGCTCATCATTGTGATGAAGGTGGGGTTGGTTGTGGCGGTGGGCTTGATGTAGCGGTGGGGGGTTGTTGTGGCGGTGAGTTCGTGATGACGGTGAGGGGTGGTTATGGCGGTGGCTTTGTGGTGACAGTAAGGGGTTGTTGTGTGTATGTGTGTGTTTTTATAACATTTTTTTTTTTGTAAAATAAGTTTTGGTCTAAAATGGCAAGTTGAAAAGTTTAAAACGAAAATGCCAAAAATAGCCCTGGTTAAAACTGGGGGTTTTAGATGGAGTTAAGCAATGTGATCAAAATGACAAGAAAATAAAAAAAAAAAAACTCAGAGACCTAGAGGAGAAAAAAAAATTTGGACTAAAATGGTAATTTAGAACAAGCCTCAAGGACTAAAATGGCAATTTACTCTTATTATTAATATTATTAAGAAAAATTACAAGTTTTGTCCTTTATCTTTATATCACTTTTCAGGCGGTGTCCTTTTTAACGAATGTTGACAGGCAGTGTCCTTTACTAAGTATTTTGTTGCAAGTTTAGTCCTTTACACACAACCCAGTTAAAAAACCCTGTTAATTGTTGACAGGCGGTGTCCTTTACTAGGTATTTTGTTGCAAGTTTAGTCCTTTACCTAGGTATTTTGTTGCCAGTTTAGTCCTTTACCTAGGTATTTTGTTGCAAGCTTAGTCCTTTACACCCAACAATTAACAGGGTTTTTTAACTGGGTTGGGTGTAAAGGACTAAACTTGCAACAAAATACCTAGTAAAGGACACCGCCTGTCAACATTCATTAAAAAGGACACCGCCTGAAATGTGGTATAAAGATAAAGAACAAAATTTGTAATTTTTCCTTATTATTGTTGCTGTTGCTGCTATTATTTAATATGATCATAAATAAAAACACACGTAAATATTCTTATCTATTTTTTATTAAAATTATTATTATTATTATTATTATTATTATTATTATTATTATTATTATTATTATTATTATTATGAATTGAAAGTGACGATGAACAGTAATAATTATTATTTAGGTATTTGTTTTAATTACTTAATAATATATTCAATGATACATTTGATTTTAAAGCGCCAATGAACACTAATGATTATTTTTAGGTATTTGTTTTAATTATTTTTTTTGAACGGCAATTTGTTTTAATTGTTTTTTTAACAGCAATTACCTATATATTAAAATTAGAATTGAATGAACAGTAACATCACTAAGTGATGAGCAAATGGTACCGGGTACCGGTATCAAATTTATCAAACCGGGTGTATTTTTGTTACCGGTTCGGCACCGGTATTCACCGGTTTTTACCCTCAAATACCGGTGCCATACCAGTACCGGCCGGTATCGAACCGTACCGTACTAGGTATATTCGGTACTGGTACCCACTTTTGAGGATTTCGGCAACGGTATTTTCGGTACCGGTTGGTACCGAGCTCATCAAATCCTGTAGCAACGTAGCAATGCAAGTAATTGTACCGTTTAGATTACTTTTCATACACACAGTAAGTAAACTGTATTTCGTTTGAATGAGTTTTATATACACAACAACTAATTTTGCTTTCTTTATGTCTTTTTTTGTAATGAATGAATTGTAGCATGTAAAATTAACTTTGATATTTAAATTATTCATAAGAAAATCGTATCAAATCCTGTAATCAAACCGGTATCGTATCGGTACCAAATTTACTATACCAAATCATTTTCGGTACCAATTTGGTACCAACCTTTTGACGTTTGCAAAATCGTTAGTTTCGGTTCGACACCGGTCTAGCATCATACCTGTATTTATTGATTTTTACCTTCAAATACCATACCGTATTGTACCGAGCATTTTCGGTGCCGGTACCTAATTTTGATGATTTTCCGGATCGGTACATTCGGTGCCGTTACCGGTACCGAGCTCATCCATATTTTAACGTGTTAGCACCGTAATAGCTGAACTGAAAATAACCGAATTTCCAACGTGTAGGACGTGTGGGTCCTATTATTATATATTAGGTTATTTAAAATCGTTTTTTTAGGACGGAGTGACTATCCTTACCACGTCATTTTTATTTGTATTTTGATATTCGATATCTGCTTGCCGTTACTGACACACGTTTTGCAGTCATTGGTTCCCCGTCGCAATGCGCTGGGGGAAAATCAACTAGTTATTATACATATGATTTTAAAGCTATGATGAATAGTGAATTCATTTCAATTCATTTTTTATAGTATTTGATTATTTTAAAATAATATTAATTATTGTTGTTGTTTCTATTAATACTATCAAATCGGTTAATGTCTGATGTATTTAATTAAAAGAGTGAACTGTTAAAATGATCTCTGAGGTTTTGTCACTTTAATCCAAAACTCAAACCTTTTGAATCTCGGTCCCTGTGGTTTCAATTATGTTGTCATTTTCATCCAAAAGCAAAATCTGGTCAGATTTTTCACTTAACATCCATCTTTTTAGTCTTTTACCTCTCTTTTAATGAAGGGTAAAATGGTCAGATTTTTTTAACTTATTATAATAAAACGTTAAAAGACCATTTTGCCCTCATTAAAAGGGCGGAAAAAGACAACAAAGCTGGATGTTAACTGAAAAATCTGACTAGATTTTGATTTTGAATGAAAATGGCAATAAAATTGAAACCACAGGGACACAGATTCAAAAGATTTAAGTTTTGGACTAAAATGACAAAAGTGACCAAACCTCAGGGACCATTTTAGCAGTTTACTCTAATTAAAATATACATATTTGTCGTAATGAGATTTCTTTAAACGAACTAATAGCATAAAAGTAAATAAGGGTAGAGTAATTTTTTAGTCGTAACTTATAATGAGTGCTGATATCGTACCCGTATCGTGACTAATTGATTTGATTCAAACAAAACATTGGCACCGTTATTTGTATTATTCAAACCGGTATATGTATCAGTTATATACGCTTTATCCGATTTAATTTCTATTTAATTTGATTTTTCTCTAATAACATGCATTTGTTAACTTTTTTTTAACCTGAATACCCAGTTTTATTTACGTTTTTTTCTCGACATTTCAATGTAGTTTTGTATTCAAAATAGAGTGTTTTTGTTGCATGGTAAACTATACACGTCCAGGTATTGTATGGTACCGTGATGAACCGAGCCGATTCCAATCGAACAACATCGGAACCAGTATTTGTACTGAACTGATCGAAACTGGAACCCGAAATTGTTTTATGGTTTTCAGTCAAAATTTGTTTCAAAATAAGGTTTCTTTTCTTTTTTTTATCGTAATCTATATAAATGTAGGTATCGTAGAGTACCGTGATGAACCGCGTTGATTCCACGCGAACAACATGAGTACCGACATCGATATTGAAATAATCATAAGCGATACCGATAATTATTTTATAGTTTTCAATCGATGTAAAACACGTGCTAAAGTCCTTTTGGGTATATCAAGACCTTATATTTTGTTTTCTATTTTCGGTTGCTATAACGATGGGCGATAGTGTAACGAACCAAATCGATACTGACCGAATTCCCGCCGCATAGCGCAGAGGAATTCCTCTAGTTATTATTATTATTATTATTTAATATGAGAGATAAATAGAAAAATAAGGTGAGAAAGCAACAAGAAGTGACACGTATCCAAAAAAAGATTTTCATTTATTAGTATAGGAAGATAATTTAAAAACGGGACCATGATGAACAATTAAAATAAAAATCTAGCCATGTGCATTCACCATTTTAACGTCATAGATTTAAATATTGTCGCTTTAGATATTTTATAAAGTTTTAGATTTTATAAACTTTTAAATTTAGGATAAAAAGAAATACAATGATTTATCTTCTCGGCTCTAGCTTCTTTTTACTTGTTAAGAATGGTCTGGTCAGTAACAAATTTTTCGATGCTTTAAAATAAGCCGATGGCATCTCTGGTTTCAACGATTAGATTGAGGAGTCTACCCCGGTCTTAAACATGTTGTTTACGGGAGATACTTTACGTCGCTTTCAATTGCAATGTACGTGAAGAAAAATCCATCTGAAATATGAATGAGTCAATAATTAAATTAGGATATTTTATTGTATGGCTATGGAAACATGGGGTGTAGTGACCCCACCAAAATGACATTATTTAGAGGGCATAAAGTGATAAAACAATTTTTTATAATAAAATTATTAATGAACTCTAAACTAGGATGAAAGTTTATAGTCGAATAGAACAAATATATCAGTAGCTAACTATGCTAACCTTAAGATTTTTTCAAAACCAAAAATATTTAATAGGTGAGCCGATAATTTTGGGTTACTAACGGACTACTGGAGTAGGAGTATTATCGTGTCACAAGCGGAGCCACCGGATCATACTGATCTCCATTAGGCTATAATGTTTATACACCAATTCAGGGGTAAACCCAATGAATACAAGGAAAGCCCCCTGTGGGAATCAAACCCAGGACCTAATAGTCCCTAAACTTTATCTCACCCTAAATGTCACTAGGCTATAGGCCTGAAAAAATAACCTGTATACTTGAATTCGAGTCCATATGGGTCGAAAAATTAAACTCTTGGGCCAGTCTGGACATGAGTAAAATTAAGAACGGGTTATTCTGGTTGGATCTATAACAAACTAAAATTAGGAACATGTCAATACGGGTTGTCACTTATGATTCAGATGGGTGGAATGGGTTTCCCTTACAACTGAGAAACGGTCTTCGGGTCAGATGGGTTGTCGCTTACCAATAACGTAAGCTGATTAAACACCTCATACTTGATGGAATTGTGTCGGAGACATTTTGTGACGGCAGAAGAAAGACGACAGAGGACAGTTGGTGGTCCATGATTAGGGTTGTAGATTTGCAGTTGAACTGTACCGGAAACCGTGGTCATCTGTTGGACTGTTAATACACGATTACGATTCGTACTTTGTATCAGCAATCTTTTTAGGGTTTTAGTAGTTTCACATTCGGAGAGGAGAGATAAGATGAATACTTGAATAGTCACTTGAAAACTGAAGGAGAGAAACGATGTGGATGGCGAGGTGAAGCTGCGACGGTGACCAGCGGCGGATGGTGGTGCTGGAAGGTGGGTTGAGTCTGTTGTAGAGTCGGTACCGACTTTTTTGCTGCGTGTTTCTTTTGGAAATAAACTAGTATTGCTTTAATAAAAAACCCGTAGGTTTCTTGAAAAAAAAACTTTTGTTAATCATATATTAATATAAAGAGTTAACTGCCATTTTCGTCCCTGTGGTTTGGTCACTTTGGCCATTTCAGTCCATTTTTCAAAAATGCGCCATTTTCGTCCCCCACGTTCTGGAAAGGTGCCATTTCAGTCCAAAAATCATAACCCAGTTAAGTCAGTTAGTAAATAAGGACTGATTGTGTAAATTTGTAACATAAAGGACTGATTGTGTAAATTTGTAACACCACCACCACTAGCCCTGCCACCACCACCACTCCGCTGCCACCACCACCACCACCGCCACCACCGCCACCACAGCCACCACAGCCCTGCCACCACCACCACTCCGCTGCCACCACCACCACTCCGCTGCCACCACCACCGCCAACACCGCCACCACAGCCACCACGTCTTCGTCTTCTCCGGTCGTATGCCTGTATCAACTATTCTACTTATTGTCTAAAACTACAAAGACCATATTTTTCTTTCTGGAGATCGACGTGTCATGCGTCTCACTTGAGATGCAATGGAATTCTGGCGATTTACTGATTTCGTCAAACACCGAAGGAAAACAAATACAACCACTGTATGTTTCATTGCTTATGGCTCTATGATAATCAGCACCATATTTGTGTGTATCCGGAATACACTTCTTGTGGGCTTATAGAGGGATGGATGGGAAGGAAAGATGTATACCGTGTAGCCTTACGGTGAACATTCCTTGAATCCTGCTACTATGGTTGACAAATTCATCCCAGATTGGTCTATTACTAACTCGTATTTAGTGAATACTCCGGACTTTGCGAAAATGCTTGTTTATAACCTCAGCACGCCTGCAGATCACATACATCTTAGGAGAATAATAAATTCAGCCTTTTCTTATCTTGTTGGAAGTCCCATTGTCAGTGGGTTGAAGCCCGGTGGAGAAGAAATAATCAAACAAAAACTTTGTCATGTTGATCAAGTTGCTTTTGGCGTTGTGATGCTTTGTGAGAAAGATGCGTGTCAGGAGCGGAAGTTCAACAGTCGAAGCTGAATTTGGAGGAATAAGAGGCTGGCAAAACTGCTGCTATAGCCGAGACTGTTGAGGATTTGGTGGTTGCTTTGACGTTGGCCGAGGTTTAACGTAATCAACATGAGAGCCAACTGGACCAACTTCGCACCACTTACGAAACCAAGGAAACTATTTACTGATTTGGAGGCTGGTAAGTGATGTTTTTATTAGTCTTTTCTCTGTTAGTTTCTTTGTTTCATAAAATGTGTTGCTTCACCAGATTGTTCTCGCATACGGGACAAATGAAAAAGACGCCCAATTAATCAAATAGCCAAGATGAAAGAGAGCATGGAATCCATCTCGGATCGGATTATTCAGTAAGTTGCTCTCCATGCTTCCTAGTTATCGAACCTCAAAACGTTCATTGATTCCTTGATAGCTAAAAATAACTGGTTCCAAATTATAAATTACAGATCGATTATGTAAGTCTGATGAAGTTACAGATATTCTGGAAACTAATTTGAAATACCTTGTCTAGTTTAACTAAACGTGTTTCCTTTTCACAAAAATAACCTTTATGATCTTTTTATAAATAAGGACTGATTGTGTAAATTTGTAACATAAAGGACTGATTGTGTAAATTTGTAACATAAAGGACTAGTATTGCTTTAATAAAAAACCCGTAGGTTTCTTGAAAAAAAAACTTTTGTTAATCATATATTAATATAAAGAGTTAACTGCCATTTTCGTCCCTGTGGTTTGGTCACTTTGGCCATTTCAGTCCATTTTTCAAAAATGCGCCATTTTCGTCCCCCACGTTCTGGAAAGGTGCCATTTCAGTCCAAAAATCATAACCCAGTTAAGTCAGTTAGTAAATAAGGACTGATTGTGTAAATTTGTAACATAAAGGACTGATTGTGTAAATTTGTAACACCACCACCACTAGCCCTGCCACCACCACCACTCCGCTGCCACCACCACCACCACCGCCACCACCGCCACCACAGCCACCACAGCCCTGCCACCACCACCACTCCGCTGCCACCACCACCACTCCGCTGCCACCACCACCGCCAACACCGCCACCACAGCCACCACGTCTTCGTCTTCTCCGGTCGTATGCCTGTATCAACTATTCTACTTATTGTCTAAAACTACAAAGACCATATTTTTCTTTCTGGAGATCGACGTGTCATGCGTCTCACTTGAGATGCAATGGAATTCTGGCGATTTACTGATTTCGTCAAACACCGAAGGAAAACAAATACAACCACTGTATGTTTCATTGCTTATGGCTCTATGATAATCAGCACCATATTTGTGTGTATCCGGAATACACTTCTTGTGGGCTTATAGAGGGATGGATGGGAAGGAAAGATGTATACCGTGTAGCCTTACGGTGAACATTCCTTGAATCCTGCTACTATGGTTGACAAATTCATCCCAGATTGGTCTATTACTAACTCGTATTTAGTGAATACTCCGGACTTTGCGAAAATGCTTGTTTATAACCTCAGCACGCCTGCAGATCACATACATCTTAGGAGAATAATAAATTCAGCCTTTTCTTATCTTGTTGGAAGTCCCATTGTCAGTGGGTTGAAGCCCGGTGGAGAAGAAATAATCAAACAAAAACTTTGTCATGTTGATCAAGTTGCTTTTGGCGTTGTGATGCTTTGTGAGAAAGATGCGTGTCAGGAGCGGAAGTTCAACAGTCGAAGCTGAATTTGGAGGAATAAGAGGCTGGCAAAACTGCTGCTATAGCCGAGACTGTTGAGGATTTGGTGGTTGCTTTGACGTTGGCCGAGGTTTAACGTAATCAACATGAGAGCCAACTGGACCAACTTCGCACCACTTACGAAACCAAGGAAACTATTTACTGATTTGGAGGCTGGTAAGTGATGTTTTTATTAGTCTTTTCTCTGTTAGTTTCTTTGTTTCATAAAATGTGTTGCTTCACCAGATTGTTCTCGCATACGGGACAAATGAAAAAGACGCCCAATTAATCAAATAGCCAAGATGAAAGAGAGCATGGAATCCATCTCGGATCGGATTATTCAGTAAGTTGCTCTCCATGCTTCCTAGTTATCGAACCTCAAAACGTTCATTGATTCCTTGATAGCTAAAAATAACTGGTTCCAAATTATAAATTACAGATCGATTATGTAAGTCTGATGAAGTTACAGATATTCTGGAAACTAATTTGAAATACCTTGTCTAGTTTAACTAAACGTGTTTCCTTTTCACAAAAATAACCTTTATGATCTTTTTATAAATAAGGACTGATTGTGTAAATTTGTAACATAAAGGACTAATATAAAAGTCTTATCTACACAATCAGTCCTTATTTACAAACTGACTTAACTGGGTTATGATTTTTGGACTGAAATGGCACCTTTCCAGAACGTGGGGGACCAAAATGGCGCATTTTTGAAAAATGGACTGAAATGGCCAAAGTGACCAAACCACAGGGACGAAAATGGCAGTTAACTCTAATATAAAAGTCTTATCTATCTATCTATCTATCTATCTATCTATCTATCTATCTATCTATCTATCTATCTATCTATCTATCTATCTATCTATCTATCTATCTATCTATCTATCTATCTGTCACACCCCTTTCTACGGCGGAAGCACGAGGTGTGATCATGAAAGGTTCTCATTGCATACGAAGAGTAAACATACTACATGCTCGTAAAATAACATCAAATACCATAATTTGAAAACATACGTTAGCGTTTACATCGCTAAGTCGCATAAAACATTGTCTTAAAAGTTTACAACTTTATTTAAAGTTAAACACAAGCGACATCCACGAGCATAAGCAAGACCGCGCGCACATCCATTCTAGTTACCTGAAATACATGTGAGTTTTTGGAAAAACGTCAACATAAAGTTGGTGTGAATTCATGCTGTTTTGTATTTCATGTTTGTATACTTTGTATGAAAACATAGTTTGTGAGTAAATCAAGTTTTCATATGTAAATCCAGTTTCATGTGTACACCACGTACATCTGTATAATTCAATTTCTTCTTGAGTACCCCACGTACTCAAGTTTAATTCTCATTCTCTTGAGTACCCCACGTACTTCAAGTATAATTCAATCTTCTTGAGTACCCCACGTACTTCAAGTTATATATCAATTTTGTATGGTATGAATTTTATGTAAATACAGTATTTCTGTAATTATCAGATTGTTAATGGGTTGCAAAGCCATTAACCTGTGGCACGTCATAGGAAGTCACCAAACCTAAGGCATTTAATTGGTATATTCTGAGACACAAAAGCACTCCTCGATTCTCGCCCCGACCAGGAGTGTGGCTGCCAGGCACCCGTTAGATCTAACCTTTTGTTCTGCGGTCTAGGTATATTGTTGATTAATGGTGCTTCTGTACCCTATTCGTGACACTATTTCTCATAACGCCTCCTACTTGGTTCTCGTTCTCACCAAGCACGTTTCTTGTTATCATTTCTCATAGCGCCTTACACTTGGTTCTCGTCTCACCAAATGCGCTTCTTGTATTTATATCATACCATTTATAAATATTGTACTTTTGTACATGTATTTCACCCCCGAAGTTATAAAAACTGAAAACAGTTAAAGAGAAAAGGGGGAGCATGAACTCACAACTTTGCGTTCCTAGCGTCGTAAACTCCACCGGATTTGCTTACTTAACGTCGTAACCTATACGCGTTTTCTTATCGTTAGTCACTAGACTTGCGTCGCACAAGTACAGTCACTCTCTTTTGTGTATATTTTCTTGTGTTAAAAATATTCTATATTTTTAACTACGTATCTTACTTATATTATTTTCTCCAAAAATAAATATAAGTCTTTTGTGTTTTGCACTTTGCACCCGAATCATGTATCTTGTGTTTTGTATGTGTATTTCTATATTTCTACTCCTCGTGAGTATTTAGTGTATTTTTAAGTCTTAATACACTAGCACGTATAACACATACTATATACACTTAGCACAAAATTTGGTGATAAAATAATATACATTTTTCTCTCAAAAATATATATACATAATATCCATTTTATTCTTCAAGAAATCACCATTTCTTATCATCAAAAATTAGGGAAACCTTAGTAATACTTTTAAACACATTTTTAGGGAATAAGTTTCTCAAAACTTATATTTTTCTAAGTGTCAAAATTTATAAAAATTTTGACAGAGTTTCCCCTAAAAATGGAGGTTTCCCACGTTTTCAAAACGTGTGTTTATTTTCTTTTAAATCATTATCAATCATCAACAACAATTACCAACAATCATCATCAACAATAATCACTAATTTCCCCACTTCATGAACTTGGATATTTACCAAGATTGTGTAGTAACTTACTAGCACATTTAGTAAGTCTTGTTATCTTTAAAAATAAGTTTAACTTCTTAAAAACTTTATTTTTAAAGAATATGAAGTTTTACAACTTCTAGTCGGTTTTTACGAAAACTATTTCTTCGTTAAACTTTTGTCACACAAGTATCCACACTCTTGTTTGTTCACAAAAACCACTTTTGTTTGTGTAAGATCCGGTTTAGAACATGTGATTTCTTTTGATGCTTGGTCTTTTGAAAATACCACTTGTAGATACATAGATCTACTAGTTTTAAACACTTTTGTACAAGTTAAAACATTTTTACACAAGTTCATGGTTTATGTGTGGTAGGGTTTCACCTTTTAACCCTTGTTACTTCTAAAATAGCTTTATGTTAAGATCCATGATCTTACCAAACCGGGTTAAACGGTGATCCGAGCTACCACAACATAGATCGGGTCTAAATAATCACATATTTCAAGTACTACAACTTTTACACAACACATGAGCTATTAACCACCATTTTAGTGTTTTTACTAGACTTTTATACTTCAAAAAGTATGTTATCGATATTTAACCGACGAAAATCCTTTTAACCACTTTAGACAAGTTCAAAAGTGAGTTTTAAACATTATACCTCTAGCTCGGGGCTAGGGAAGATTCTAGGCGAAAATGAGGTGGATAAAAGCTAAAGAAAGAGGTCCTTCGTGTTCCGCTTGCTCCAAGCTTCCTAATACGTGACCTCTAACACTTGTATGATGATGGAATGGCAAGATCAACAACCAAAAGTATGATGGATGGGCTTAGGGGGTTCGGCCGAAAGCTTTGTGAGGGAGAGAGAGTAGTGTTGATGTGAGTTTGTGTGAAGAATGATCTTATGTTCCAAAGCTTGGTCTTATAGGTAATTTTCAAGTGTATTACCCATTGGTTTAAGTGTCCTCTAGATCTTAAGCAAGAGAATTATAAAAATCAATTAAGTACAATGTGTGTCTCCCCATAGTTTGGGGCCGGTTAGGATGGGGGGGGGGGGTCCTAGCCGATTCCAACTAGATTAGTTGGTGTTTAGTTAGGTTAATTAGGTTAGTTAAGTGTTTAACCCCGTTACTTGTATGTTAGCGTGTTATGCCGGGTGTTAGGGTATTCAGGGACCCTAACTAGCTTAGAAAATTATAGATAGTGAAAATAGTAATATTTTCATGTTCCGGGTAAAGTCCGGTTGTTCGGTTACACACCGATTCGTTAAAGTGCTAAATTACACTTTTTAGTGTCGTTTAAGTACCTTTCTTGTATTCTTTCAATTCCCAACACTTAGGGAAATATTCTGGATAATAAAACGACATTTCTGCATAATATTTATATGTCTAAATGCTGATATATTGCTGAATTGTGTGAATTCTGCACTTAAAGTGCGTTTCGGGTGCTTTTTAGTGCTTATTTTTGCTTCCGAATTGCATAAATATTAACCCTTGTATGTACTCTTGGGTTTTAATGCATTCTTGTCGTCGGACCTACACCTAGGCCTCAATTCTAACGTCTGACTGCTTTCTGCAGTTCAGTCGACACAGTGTGTCTTACCGGTGAGTTTACTATTATTCTGACGCAACGCTCTCGTTTATGCATAAAGCAATATTTTGTAGTATACAACATGCATGAATTCACTTGTTTAATCATGTGTTCAGACATTGCTGACACTTAAACTCATAATTGCAGTCATTAAGCAATAATTATAGTGTACGGAAATTACCGGTTTGTGCCAGTTGTCACAGTCTCCCCCCGTTAAAAGAATTTCGTCCCGAAATTCAGACTGAACTAACTCTCGCTGGAGTCTTCTTGAATAGGTGGGGATACTTTCTCTTGAACTGGTCTTCACGTTCCCATGTGTACTCGGGTCCGTGTTTTGAGCTCCAACGTACTTTGACAAGTTTCACACTGCTCCTCCTGGTCTTGTTGACTTTCCAGTCAGTAACCTCAACGGGTTGTTCTGTAAATCGGAGGGCTTCATCAATATGTACTTCATCCATCGGGATGGTCACGTTTTCTTGCGTTGGACTCTTCTTCAGGTTGGATACATGAAACGTATCATGTACTCCATTAAGTTCTTCCGGTAACTCCAACTTGTATGCCACGGTACCAATTCTTCTCAAAATTCTGAATGGTCCGATGTATCGTGGATTCAGCTTTCCACGTTTTCCAAATCTGACTACGCCCTTCCATGGTGAGACTTTTAACAACACTTTGTCTCCCACCTTGAAATCTACCGATTTTCTATTTGGATCCGCGTAGCTCTTTTGTCGCTCTCGAGCCGCCTTAATGCGCTCTCGGATCTGCGCAATCTTGTCGGTTGTCTCTTGTACAAGTTCAGGACCAACCATACGTTTATCTCCGGCATCTGCCCAACACAGGGGCGATCGGCATTTGCGGCCATACAGAGCTTCGAACGGCGTGGCTTTTATGCTCGTATGATAACTGTTATTGTAGGAAAACTCAACTAAGGGTAGATGAGTATCCCAGCTGCCGCCTAGATCCATGACACATGCGCGAAGCATATCTTCTAACGTTTGTATAGTCCGTTCGCTCTGGCCGTCTGTTTGTGGATGGAATGCCGTGCTCAGGTCCAACTGAGATCCAAAGGCTTCCTGAAATGATTGCCAGATTCTTGAGACAAAGCGTCCATCTCTGTCTGAAATGATTGAGATAGGCACTCCATGACGTGCCACAATTTCTCTTAAGTATATCTCTGCTAGCTTTCCAGTGCTATCCTTTTCTCGGATTGGTAGGAAATGCGCAGACTTCGTCAATCGATCAACTATTACCCATATCATATCGTGCCCTCTCGGGGTCCTGGGTAATTTCGTTATGAAGTCCATCGAGATTTGTTCCCACTTCCACACGGGAATCTCTGGTTGTTGTAGTAGGCCGGACGGTTTCTGATATTCGGCCTTAACCTTCGCACAGGTTAGGCATTTTCCAACATAGACAGCAACATCGCTTTTAAGTCTCGGCCACCAGTAGTATTCCTTCAAGTCTTGATACATTTTGTCCGATCCTGGGTGGATCGAATATCTCGATTTGTGGGCTTCATTAAGGATGACTTCTCGTATGCCACCATAGAGTGGAACCCAAATACGCTTCTTAAAGTATAAGGCTCCCTCTTCGTTTGGCACCATGTAATTCAATGCACCCCGGAGGTATTCAGCTTTACGGTTCTCTTCTTTAAGAGCTTCTTGTTGTGCATCCCGAATGCGTGCAGTGAGGTTCGTTCGAATCGTCATTTCCAATGCTCGAACCCTTAGGGTCTTAACCCTTTCTTTTCGGCTCAACGCGTCTGCTACAACGTTCGCCTTTCCAGGATGGTACTTAATCTCACAGTCATAATCATTCAGCAGCTCGACCCAACGTCGCTGGCGCATATTCAATTCTTTCTGATCAAATATGTGTTGTAAGCTTTTGTGATCTGTGAAGATTGTACATCGAGTACCATATAAGTAATGTCGCCAAATCTTCAAGGCGAATACCACTGCACCCAGCTCCAGGTCGTGAGTGGTATAATTTCTCTCGTGAACCTTCAGTTGTCTTGAAGCGTAAGCGATGACTTTTTGGCGTTGCATGAGCACGCAACCCAAGCCTTGTCGTGAGGCGTCGCAGTATACCACGAAGTCTTCAGTGCCTTCGGGTAACGATAGTATCGGTGCATCGCAGAGCTTGTTCTTAAGTAACTGGAAGGCTTCTTCTTGTTTGTGACCCCAGTCGTACTTCTTGTCTTTCTGAGTAAGGGTCGTTAGCGGTTGAGCTATCTTTGAGAAATTCTCGATGAATCGCCGATAATAGCCCGCTAAGCCCAAAAATTGACGAACTTCAGTTGGGGTCTTGGGAGCTTCCCAATTCTTTATTGCTTCAATCTTGGACGGGTCTACATGAATGCCATTCTCATTCACCACATGACCAAGAAATTGTACTTCGCGAATCCAGAATTCGTATTTCGAGAACTTTGCATAAAGTTTCTCTTTCTTCAGTAGCTCCAAGATGGTTCTGAGATGTTGCTCATGTTCTTCTTTCGTTCGCGAGTAAATCAGGATATCATCGATAAATACAATCACGAATTTATCGAGATATGGTTTGCATACGCGGTTCATTAGGTCCATAAAGACCGCTGGTGCATTCGTCAGCCCAAACGGCATCACCAGAAATTCGTAGTGCCCATATCGCGTTCTGAATGCAGTCTTTGGTACGCTTTCATCTTGGATTCTCAGCTGATGGTATCCAGATCGAAGGTCGATCTTGGAATAGTAGCTTGATCCTTGCAGTTGATCAAACAAGTCATCAATCCTTGGTAGCGGATACCGATTCTTGATTGTGAGCTTGTTCAGTTCCCTGTAATCGATACACATCCGTAGCGTTCCATCCTTCTTCTTCACGAACAATACTGGAGCTCCCCAGGGTGAGAAGCTTGGCCTTATGAATCCTTTATCCAACAACTCCTGGAGTTGTGTAGATAATTCTTGCATTTCGGATGGAGCAAGTCGATAGGGTGCCTTGGCTACAGGAGCAGCTCCTGGAACCAAGTCTATACGGAATTCGACTTGTCGTTGCGGAGGTAATCCTGGCAGATCTTCGGGGAACACATCAGGAAATTCCTTCACCACAGGAATGTCTTCGAGTTTCGGCTCCTCAGCCTTCTTGTCTATAACGTGTGCTAGGAAAGCAACACATCCTTTCCTCAAGCACTTCTGTGCCTTCATACAACTGATGATTCGAAGAGGCGCGTCTCGTTTTTCTCCATGCACGATGAGAGTTTCACCATTCGCTAAAGGGATGCGAATGATTTTCTCATGACAAATAACTTCAGCTTTGTTCTTGGACAACCAGTCCATTCCGACTACTACATCGAAGCTACCCAATTGAATAGGTAAGAGATCGATGCTAAAATTCCGTTCGCCAAGTTCTAGTGTGCAGCCTTTAACAACTTCGCTTGATTCAACGAGTTTACCATTGGCTAGTTCTATGGAATAAGGAATTTCTAATCTACTAGATTCTATTCCGAGTATGCGTTTAAATTCCACAGACATGAAGCTATAATCGGCGCCAGTGTCGAATAATATGGATGCAAAGTGATTGTTAATGAGAAACGTACCGGTGACCACGTTAGGGTCCTCGCGTGCGTCTCTTGCTCCAATCACAAATGCTCGAGCCGGAGCGTTGTTTCTCTCTGGGCAGTTCTTCATAAAGTGATCATTGCTTCCACACTTGAAGCATCCTTGCCCTTTCCCGTTACCATTCTTGTTAACAGCACCGTTTCCATTTCGATTCTTTCCTTTTCCCCAACAGTCTTCTGTTTGATGACCCAATTTACCACATTTGTCGCACCTTGAAATGCGACAAGCTCCTTCATGATGAAACCTACATTTTTGGCATCTAGGCATGGAGCCTTGGTATGCCTTGGTTGCATGGGTTTTCGTCTCCTGAGACGGGTTAGCGTCACGCTTCTTGCTGAAACCCTTGTTGTTACGAGTTGCTTGGTTCAAACTGGCATGCTTTCTCTTCTTGTCGCCGGACGACTCAGCATGCGTCTCGGTCTTCTCTGTTGGGTTTAATGACAACTTCTTCATACGAACACAATCTTCAGTAAGGCTGACAGCCAGAGTTACAGCCTCGGTGATTGTTTGTGGTTTGGCCGACGTCACCATGCCACGAAACTCTGAGGCCAGTCCCCAAATGTAACGTTCAACACGCTTGAATTCGGGAGTCACCATGTAGGGAAGTACTCTAGACAGATCGTGGAACCTTCGAGTGTAACCATTGATGTCAGCACCTTCCATAGTCAAGTGCCAGAACTCTGTTTCCAGCCTTTGGAGTTCCGCACGAGAGCAGTACTTCTCTCTCATCCTTTCCTTCAGTTCCTCCCAAGTGAGGCCATAAGCGGCGTCATCACCCAAAGTTTGGGCTTGCAGGTTCCACCAAGTCAGAGCTTCATCGACGAATAACCCAGTAGCAAAAGTGACTTGTTGATCCGCGGTACACTTGCTCATGCGGAAAGTAGCTTCAGTCTTCTCCGTCCAGCGCACAAATGCTACTGCGCCTCCTGTGCCATCATAGTTCATTGGCTTGCAGTCGAGGAACTGCTTGAAAGTGCAGCCTTGAGCTGCATTGCCTCCAGACGAATCTCCATTCCCATTACGCCTAGCGTTGCTTGGTCCACCACTGTCTTGAGTTCGGTTCGCCTCGTACTGGGCGATAGCAGCGGAGATCCTTTCCTCTAGCAAAGCGTTCAGCTCTTCAGCAGTTCTTGGCAGTGGGGGAGGAGGAGGTTGATCGTCATTGCGAGCATTCACAGCTTTCCTGGGTGCCATGTTCTGACAGAACATAACACAGCAGGGTTACACGTTTGTTTGATATCGTCCTACTAGGCAGTAGTAGTATATATATTCACAGGTATATATCACATAAGTGACATCAAACAATTATTACTCTAGCAGAGTACTTAGTAGGCTTGCACTGAGGGAATCTATACGTGACAAGACTTGTTGTGGTTTCTGTGCACTGAATTCCATAATTATGTATGCATCCATAATTACGTAACTCCTTGCACAGTCCGCACAGTTTGTTTCATCCTCGTATTTCTTCCTTCAGGTAGGCCATTGCTTCTAGGTAGAGTCACATATACTCGTGACATTCTAATTCTAGTACATGCTAATTATCACACATAATTGCAAGTAATTTCTAGTCAACGACAGGTGCTACTCAAGTGCACACTAAGTCTCGTAGCGTCTTTTCTAGACTCATGTAACTAGTTTCAGGTAGTGGATGTCGCGGGACGTTTTATGCAATGAAAAGTCTTTGAAAATTGTTTTCGTGAATGGATCCTAGAGATTGTAGACTAGACTCGAGAAGGAATCCTGGTTCACTACAATCGCAGCTCTGATACCAAACTGTCACACCCCTTTCTACGGCGGAAGCACGAGGTGTGATCATGAAAGGTTCTCATTGCATACGAAGAGTAAACATACTACATGCTCGTAAAATAACATCAAATACCATAATTTGAAAACATACGTTAGCGTTTACATCGCTAAGTCGCATAAAACATTGTCTTAAAAGTTTACAACTTTATTTAAAGTTAAACACAAGCGACATCCACGAGCATAAGCAAGACCACGCGCACATCCATTCTAGTTACCTGAAATACATGTGAGTTTTTGGAAAAACGTCAACATAAAGTTGGTGTGAATTCATGCTGTTTTGTATTTCATGTTTGTATACTTTGTATGAAAACATAGTTTGTGAGTAAATCAAGTTTTCATATGTAAATCCAGTTTCATGTGTACACCACGTACATCTGTATAATTCAATTTCTTCTTGAGTACCCCACGTACTCAAGTTTAATTCTCATTCTCTTGAGTACCCCACGTACTTCAAGTATAATTCAATCTTCTTGAGTACCCCACGTACTTCAAGTTATATATCAATTTTGTATGGTATGAATTTTATGTAAATACAGTATTTCTGTAATTATCAGATTGTTAATGGGTTGCAAAGCCATTAACCTGTGGCACGTCATAGGAAGTCACCAAACCTAAGGCATTTAATTGGTATATTCTGAGACACAAAAGCACTCCTCGATTCTCGCCCCGACCAGGAGTGTGGCTGCCAGGCACCCGTTAGATCTAACCTTTTGTTCTGCGGTCTAGGTATATTGTTGATTAATGGTGCTTCTGTACCCTATTCGTGACACTATTTCTCATAACGCCTCCTACTTGGTTCTCGTTCTCACCAAGCGCGTTTCTTGTTATCATTTCTCATAGCGCCTTACACTTGGTTCTCGTCTCACCAAATGCGCTTCTTGTATTTATATCATACCATTTATAAATATTGTACTTTTGTACATGTATTTCACCCCCGAAGTTATAAAAACTGAAAACAGTTAAAGAGAAAAGGGGGAGCATGAACTCACAACTTTGCGTTCCTAGCGTCGTAAACTCCACCGGATTTGCTTACTTAACGTCGTAACCTATACGCGTTTTCTTATCGTTAGTCACTAGACTTGCGTCGCACAAGTACAGTCACTCTCTTTTGTGTATATTTTCTTGTGTTAAAAATATTCTATATTTTTAACTACGTATCTTACTTATATTATTTTCTCCAAAAATAAATATAAGTCTTTTGTGTTTTGCACTTTGCACCCGAATCATGTATCTTGTGTTTTGTATGTGTATTTCTATATTTCTACTCCTCATGAGTATTTAGTGTATTTTTAAGTCTTAATACACTAGCACGTATAACACATACTATATACACTTAGCACAAAATTTGGTGATAAAATAATATACATTTTTCTCTCAAAAATATATATACATAATATCCATTTTATTCTTCAAGAAATCACCATTTCTTATCATCAAAAATTAGGGAAACCTTAGTAATACTTTTAAACACATTTTTAGGGAATAAGTTTCTCAAAACTTATATTTTTCTAAGTGTCAAAATTTATAAAAATTTTGACAGAGTTTCCCCTAAAAATGGAGGTTTCCCACGTTTTCAAAACGTGTGTTTATTTTCTTTTAAATCATTATCAATCATCAACAACAATTACCAACAATCATCATCAACAATAATCACTAATTTCCCCACTTCATGAACTTGGATATTTACCAAGATTGTGTAGTAACTTACTAGCACATTTAGTAAGTCTTGTTATCTTTAAAAATAAGTTTAACTTCTTAAAAACTTTATTTTTAAAGAATATGAAGTTTTACAACTTCTAGTCGGTTTTTACGAAAACTATTTCTTCGTTAAACTTTTGTCACACAAGTATCCACACTCTTGTTTGTTCACAAAAACCACTTTTGTTTGTGTAAGATCCGGTTTAGAACATGTGATTTCTTTTGATGCTTGGTCTTTTGAAAATACCACTTGTAGATACATAGATCTACTAGTTTTAAACACTTTTGTACAAGTTAAAACATTTTTACACAAGTTCATGGTTTATGTGTGGTAGGGTTTCACCTTTTAACCCTTGTTACTTCTAAAATAGCTTTATGTTAAGATCCATGATCTTACCAAACCGGGTTAAACGGTGATCCGAGCTACCACAACATAGATCGGGTCTAAATAATCACATATTTCAAGTACTACAACTTTTACACAACACATGAGCTATTAACCACCATTTTAGTGTTTTTACTAGACTTTTATACTTCAAAAAGTATGTTATCGATATTTAACCGACGAAAATCCTTTTAACCACTTTAGACAAGTTCAAAAGTGAGTTTTAAACATTATACCTCTAGCTCGGGGCTAGGGAAGATTCTAGGCGAAAATGAGGTGGATAAAAGCTAAAGAAAGAGGTCCTTCGTGTTCCGCTTGCTCCAAGCTTCCTAATACGTGACCTCTAACACTTGTATGATGATGGAATGGCAAGATCAACAACCGAAAGTATGATGGATGGGCTTAGGGGGTTCGGCCGAAAGCTTTGTGAGGGAGAGAGAGTAGTGTTGATGTGAGTTTGTGTGAAGAATGATCTTATGTTCCAAAGCTTGGTCTTATAGGTAATTTTCAAGTGTATTACCCATTGGTTTAAGTGTCCTCTAGATCTTAAGCAAGAGAATTATAAAAATCAATTAAGTACAATGTGTGTCTCCCCATAGTTTGGGGCCGGTTAGGATGGGGGGGGGGGGGGGTCCTAGCCGATTCCAACTAGATTAGTTGGTGTTTAGTTAGGTTAATTAGGTTAGTTAAGTGTTTAACCCCGTTACTTGTATGTTAGCGTGTTATGCCGGGTGTTAGGGTATTCAGGGACCCTAACTAGCTTAGAAAATTATAGATAGTGAAAATAGTAATATTTTCATGTTCCGGGTAAAGTCCGGTTGTTCGGTTACACACCGATTCGTTAAAGTGCTAAATTACACTTTTTAGTGTCGTTTAAGTACCTTTCTTGTATTCTTTCAATTCCCAACACTTAGGGAAATATTCTGGATAATAAAACGACATTTCTGCATAATATTTATATGTCTAAATGCTGATATATTGCTGAATTGTGTGAATTCTGCACTTAAAGTGCGTTTCGGGTGCTTTTTAGTGCTTATTTTTGCTTCCGAATTGCATAAATATTAACCCTTGTATGTACTCTTGGGTTTTAATGCATTCTTGTCGTCGGACCTACACCTAGGCCTCAATTCTAACGTCTGACTGCTTTCTGCAGTTCAGTCGACACAGTGTGTCTTACCGGTGAGTTTACTATTATTCTGACGCAACGCTCTCGTTTATGCATAAAACAATATTTTGTAGTATACAACATGCATGAATTCACTTGTTTAATCATGTGTTCAGACATTGCTGACACTTAAACTCATAATTGCAGTCATTAAGCAATAATTATAGTGTACGGAAATTACCGGTTTGTGCCAGTTGTCACACTATCTATCTATCTATCTATCTATCTATCTATCTATCTAGTGTTGCTTTAATAAAAAACCCGTATGTTTCTTGAAAAAAAAAACTTTTGTTAAACATATATTAAGAGCATTCTCATTCAATCCATCAAAACTTGTGAGGGTGAGTTTTTATATTGTAAAGGTAAAAAAAATGGTTGTGAGTGGAGGAGAGAGAAAATGTTACTGTTCATCTGTATATTTGGGGAGACACTGTTCACCCAGTATAATTTTTTTAATATATATTGAAAGTGGTTGTGAGTGAAGGAAAGAGAAAAATGTGATGATAATATTATTTAATTGAAAAGAATAGAGAAAGAGTATTTGTTTTTAGTGGAAATATATTGATATAGGAGTTGTTTTTTAGTGGAATGTATGTATAATTTGATAGATTGGATGAGAATGCTTAAATATAAAAGTCTTATCTATCTATCCATCCATCCATCCATCCATTCATCCATCCATCTAAACTAGTGTTGCTTTAATAAAAAACACGTAGGTTTCTTGAAAAAAAAAACTTTTGTTAGACCATTGGGTATGTGGCTCGGCACTGGGCCGTCACCCCCACCCCCCCCCCCCCATTTGGGTCGTCGCACACCACCCCCCTATGGGGCGTCTTGGCACATCCGTCACAATTTGGACGCTGGAGACGGGCCAGAAAATTGAATGGGGTGGGCCCCCCTAACGGTAACATGCAACGATTATAAAAAAAAAAAATCACCCCACCACTATAAATTAAACCCTTTTTCACCCCACTTTTTTACCAAAATACTTCCACTTTTCTCCCATTTTTATAAAAAAACCTCTCCCAACCTTAAAAAAATTATGGATCCCTACAACCCAAATAATCCCAACTCAAGTTCACACCCGTTTTCGTCATCCGGCTACACACCCGTAATGGACAACGCTTTTGTGGGTTACCAACAAATGCCAAACGCTTTCAACCAATACCCGTTCAACCCAATGCAAATGCAACAACCCAACATGTCGTTCAACCCATATCAAATGCAACAACCCAACATGCCACAAGCACCTCGAACACAAATCGAGGAACAAGATGATGAGGTAGAGGTTGTGCCAGAAACGCAACATGAACCTTCAAAAAAGAAAAATAAAAAGGGAAAGGGTAAAAAGGAAGACGCAACGGCCAAACAAACGCAACAATGGACAAACCTTTTGTGGCGCAAGATGAATACGTTGATCCAACGCTTTTGTGGGTTTTATAACACAACGCTCGCCAACAAATCGAGTGGGTGGAACCACGAAAATGTTTTCAATGAAGCGGTGCGTTTATACGAAAATGAGAGCAAATCTCCTTTCCCACATGTCCGTGCTTGGCTAGTTGTAAAGGATCAACCAAAATGGAAGGGATGTCAAAATGAGGTTGCACATGCGAAACGAGCAACGAAACGGTCTAAAACTTCCGAGTCAGGAAGTTATAGCGTTGGAGGCTCCACCGGTCTTTGCCAAATAAATATCAACGATGAGCCCGACTATGAGGAGGAGCCGATTGAAGATGGAGAACGTCCCCAGGAAGGGACAAAAGTAAAAAAAATAGCGGCTGAAAAAAGGAAACAAGCCGCATCAGAAAGTGGTGGTGGTTCGAGGTTGGTTTTTTTTTATTTAAATGTAACTTTAGGTTTTTTTTAGGTGTGTTTTATTTATTTATTTAAATGTAACTTTAGGTTGTTGTTTTTTTAGGTTTTATTTAAATGTAACTTTTTTATTTTTATTTACTTTGTTTTCATTAATTAATTAAATCAAACAAATAATAATAAAAAAATGGAGGAGCATCGACCACACCCTTGGATAGTCTCCAAGGGGAGGGTCCTCCTCCTATGATTACGTGGCGCTTATGTGGAGGATAGTCCCTTTGGAGACTATCCTCCCCATACCCAATGGTCTTAAACATATATTAATGTAAAAGTCCTATCTATCTATCCATCCATCCATCCATCTTTTCATGCATAGAAACCCATTCTTACACGAACCAGTTTGAATCAATTTTATCTTTTTAACATGACCTGTTCTGACCCAAACCCAGATTGACCCGAACCCGTTCTGACCCGAACCAAATTGACCCTTTTCTTAAAATGATCTGTTCTGACCCGAACCCATTATGACCCAAACCCGTTTTGTCCCGTAACCCGACCTGACCCACCCATTTTTCCAGGTATACTAGGCTATCAAGCTATGGGGCCTATGGTCGAACGAGTAATGAAATTATTTTTTTATAGCGGTGATTAAGTCTTTGATGGTATGAATGATATATTATGTATTTTTTTATAGCGTTGATTAAGTCTTTGATGGTATGAATGATATATTATGTATTTTTTTATAGCGTTGATTAAGTCTTTGATGGTATGAATGATATATCATGAATAAATCTGATATCACTTTAACATGGTTTAATGGTATGAATGATATATTATGAATAAACTAGGTTATAACCCCGTGTATTACACGGGTTGAATAAATAAATTTTATATACTAAATAATAAAACAATATATCTTTAAAAATCTCCTTTATTGCACGGGTTGAATAAATATAATTTTATATATTAAATAATAAAAAATTATATCTATAAGAACCATATTGTACGGGTTGAATAAATGTAATTTTATATAACAAATAAAAAAGTTATATCTTTAAAACCACGTGTATTACACAGGTTCATGAATAAATCTAATATTGTTTACCAAAGAGTAAATTACGTTTTTCGCCCCTGTGGTATATCACTTTTACTATATTAGCCCAAAATAAGAATTTTTAACATATTTGTCCCCATGGTCTCTATAACTAACCATTTTGGCCCCCATGATCTCTAGACTTAGGGGCCAAAATAGTTAGTTATAGAGAGCATGGGGGCAGATATGTTAAAAGTTCTTTTTTTGGGCTAATATAGTAAAAGTGATATAACCACGGGGGCTAAAAACGTAATTTACTCTTTACCAAATAATAATTACACAGGTTGAATAAATGTAATTTTATATACTAAATAATAAAAAAAATACATCTTTAAAAATATGCGTATTACAAGGTTTGAATAATGTAATTTTATACACTAAATAATAAAAAATATATATCCTTAAAAAACCCGTGTATTGTACGAATTGAATAAATCTAATTTTATATATCAAATAATAAAAGTTATATCTTAAAAAAACCTCATGTATTACATGGGTAGATTAAACGTGATTTTGTGTAGTGAAAATAAAAATATTTAATATATTAACACAAAATTTGGTTTTTTGTGATAAAAAACAGATTATTCGGTTGTTGCAAAATTTGTTAACGAAGTCTCAATAATTTTAACCCTTAACTTAAAACTCCGTAAATGTACAAATGATAAGTAATATTAGTTAATTTTGTTTTAAGTTTCGTAAAATCTATTTGATACCAAACTAAACAAAACATTCAAATAGAGTAAACAAAATAATAATTATCCATAAAATATTAAATTAAATAATATTTAATAGGAGGGTTATCTAACTTAAATTAAATATTTATCTTGATAATTTTCATTTTATCCATAGACTTTATCTTGTCATATGACCGTCCTAAATATTGAATTAACATGCATTTATTTTGGTTATCCCATTAAATTTGCGACAACTTTGTTTTTGAAGGTTGAATATGCACGTCAATGTTACAAACAAAATTAATAATAATAATAATTATCTATAAGAGATGACCTAATATAATGACAAGTGTCCATAAAGTGGTTTTTTATTATATAGTATAGATTCGATATCTCTTTAACATGGATTTGAGATACAACCGGTTTCCTTGGGAGATTCTATCATTATCAGATTGAAGATAAAAACTAAATGCATTAAATAAATTAATTTTTCTTTTCAATTTTATCTCTCATATATTATATTATTATAATCTTATAGCGACAACTCACACACTCATCTAATCCACTATTAATTCTATTCCGCGGTCCATAATGATACTCAAATCCCTGACCTCTAGGATCGAAGACTTGTTAGACCAATTACAAGTTGAGATCCGGATATCATCAACTACGGATTCAAGAAGAAAGCATTCCAAATACGACATTCCGAACTCGTTATGGGAATTAAGAGGTTCTTGTTATGCCTTTTGGTTTAACAAATGCACCAGTGGTATTCATGGGTTTTAAGAATCGCGTGTGCAAGTCGTAACTCGACAAGTTCGTAATAGTATTTATTGAAGATATAATACTATATTCGCGAACTAAGGAGTAACTGAGTAACACGACCAACATTTGAGGATCATTCTCGAGTTACTAAAAAATGAGAAATTATATGCTAAATTTTCAAAGTGCGAACTTTCGGATTCACGAGGTTCAATTTCTCGGAGGTGGTAAACAAGAAAGGTATTCATGTCGATCTGTCAAAGATCCAAACGATCAAAAACTATGAAGCACCAAAGACTACAATCGAAGAGCGATAATTTTTGGGGTTAGAGGGCTATTATCGAAGATTCATCGAGAACTTCTCAAAGATAGTTCAAGCGCTAACTTCACTCACACAAAAGGATAAGAAGTTTGATTGGGGAGACAAGCAAGAAACAACATTCCAGCTACTCAAATACAAATTATGTGATGCTCTAATTTTATCACTTACCGACGATACGGATGACTTTGTAGTGTATTGTGATATATCGTATCAAGGGTTAGGTTGCGTGTTGATGCAACGAGAAAAAGTCATCGCGTACGCCTCACCAATTAAAGCTCCTTAAAGAGAATTATACCACCCACGACCTGGAGTTAGGTGCGATGGTATTTGCATTAAAATTTGGCGTTATTATCTTTATAGTACTCAATGTACCATATTCACGGATCATAAAAGTCTTCAACATATACTTAATCTGAAGGAATTAAATATACGCCAACAGCGTTGGGTAGAATTGTTGAACAACTATGATTGAGAAATCAAATATCATCCGGGCAATACGAATGTGGTTGCGGATGCCTTGGGCCGAAAAGAACGAGTCAAGACGTTACATGTGTGTGCATAGGACTTAACCATTCAAACGAACCCCTCTACTAAAATTTGTGATGCTCAACGTGAAGCTCTCAAACCAAAATCTATACAAGGAGAATCTCTACGCAGCATGGAAAAGCAAATGGAGTCAAAAGAATAGGGAACATTGTACTTATGGGTCGAATTTGGGTTCCACTTCTTGGCGGCCTAAGTAACTTGGTTTTAGATGAAGCTCATAAGTCTAGCTTCTTGATTCATCTGGGAACGGATAAAATGTACCATGACTTAAAATAATTCTATTGGTCGCCTAACCTTAAGGGTGACATCGCGGAATACGTTGGACAATGTTTAACATGCGCGAAAGTTAAGGTCGAATAGCGAAAGTCGTCTGGCTTACTGCAACAACCCGAGATTCCCATGTGGAAATGGGAATAAATATCAATGGATTTTATTACAAAACAACCCAGGACCTCTAGATCTCACGTTATGATATGGGTAATTGACAATCGATTAACAAAGTCAGATCACTTCTTACTGATTCGCGAGAAAGATAGTACCGAGGAGTTAGCTGAACTATATCTCAAGGAGATAGTGGCACGACATGGAGTACCTATATCTATTATCTCGGATCGAGATGGTAGATTTGTGTCTAGAATGTGGCAATCATTTCAAAAGGCCTTTGGATCTCGACCAGATCTAAGCACGGCCTTTCACACACAAACCAGCAGTCAAAGCGAACGGACCATCCAAACTTTAGAAGATATGCTTCGTACTTGTGTGATGGAATTAGACGGTAATTAGGATACTCATTTACCATTGGTACAGTTCTCTTATAACAACAATTATCACACTAGCATCCAAGTCGCCCCATTCTAAGGCTTATATGGACGAAATTGCCAATCACCGCTACGTTGGGTGGAAGTCGATGACAAACAATTAATAGGTCTAGAGCTAGTCCAATAAACTACGGACTAAATATTTCAAATCTGAGACCGCATCAAGGCGGCTCAAGACCGACAAAAGAGCTACATGGACAAACCACGTAAACCATTAACCTTCAAGGTCGGAGACAAAGTCTTGTTGAAAGTCTCGACTTGGAAGGGTGTAGCAAGGTTCGGGAAGCATGGTAAAGCTTAACCCAAGATACATTGGACCAGTTGAAATGGAGATTCTGGCAAAGATTGGTACTGTTGCATACAAATTGAAATTGCTAGAAGAACTTAATTATGTACATGACACATTCATGTGTCGAAGCTCAAGAAGTGTCCAACATAAGAAAAAGTTACCATTTCAGCGGATGAAATCAGTATCGACGACAAACTCCAATTCACTGAAGAACCTGTCGAGGTTATGGACTGGAAAGTCCAAAAGCTAATGAGGAGTCGTATCAAATTAGTCAAAGTTCGTTGGAACTCGAAGCGCGGACCCGAGTTTACATGGGAACGCGAAGAACAAATAAGAACATAATACTCCCATCTGTTCGAGAAGACTGTTACACAAGATAGATCAACTTGAATTTTGTGACGAAATTCTTTTTAACAGGGGGAGTATGTGACAAATGGCAATTTATCATGTAATTTTGTACAACTAAATCAGTGTTCAAATATACAATTATGTGCATTAGACTTAATTTGTTATGATTGAGTCTCATAAGTCTAGAAATCTTCAAGAAATGCATAACATTGCATACTACTTGTTCGTATTCGCCGTGTCGCGATACGATAAAATTATTACTGTAACCGTTGGTTGATTATCTGAACACACTATTCATGCCAGGAGAGTTGCGGTACTCCCTAAAACGCCAATATAAGACATGAAATCATGTCCAATGCAATACATATGTGAAACCCTAAGTGGGAAGACGAGTTTATAAGATGTAATTTTCTGGAAAATGCACTAGTTAAAAATTGTCCGAATTCGAGCCATAAAAGTTACAATTTCAATAAACCAGTTCAAATACACTATCAATGAAACATTGTATGATCATTAGACAATGTTAATGATAACAAACAATATCAAGGGCATCATATATATCATAAGGATATAAAAACATCAATTATCAAATTAATACTACATAAGTGACAGTAATTTATCCGAAAGCGTAACTAGTGCCGATTTAAATTCGAAACACCAACTAGACATAGTCTAATGAACTAGTTAAGCTAGTTTCATCCTAAACATTAATTTAAACATCCTAAATAACTACACTAAAGATAACAACATAAATATCTACTTCAAGGATTCACCACATGTTGAAAAGAATAAACAATTCAACAATCCATAACCTATACCCCCCTATAATTTCGGCCCATGAGTGGGCCCACACCATCTTCACCTTGTGTAGATTTTATGATCTTGCAAGATGTAGAGGCATGGTCTTACACAATGACTAAGAAGGTTGATGATTATAAGTAAGTGAGACTACAAACATTATCTTCATACCACCCTCATTTCAAAAAGGATCAAAACACACACACACACTCTCATCTCTCCTTTCTCTCTCACGTCACTCTCTCTCTCTCTCTTGTTCTTCACCTTGACAAAAAGTCTATGGGTTTACAAGGGTTTTCAAGAAGATCAAAATGGGGTGCAAGACTTAGAGATCATCGAGGAAGCTTTCATACAAGGGTTTGGAGCTTTTCATCTTCTCACCTTCAAGAAAGGATCTTCCCTAGCCATAGCGCTAGTTGTAAGTCCATATAACCCACTATTCTACTTCTTATTAAGTGTAGATATCAAAAGTACAAGTTGATCATCAAAAAGACTTTGTTAAAAATTATGAAAACCCTAAAAATTAACAATATAATCTAACAAAAATAAATGTTCTTGTTGTTAACCTATGATGTTGATGAAGATGTAAACATGATGATCTTGCAAAATGATGGTTAAAAATAGATATAGCAAAGAGTATGTGTAGATCTAGTAAACTACATCAACCCAAGTATCATGAAATTTATTAATTGATTTACATAGGATTTTGAAGTGTTATAGAGTTATATATTTTCAAAAATACCATGTTCATTTTTTTAAAGTTTGTTATTTTTAAACTTGTTAAAGAATGGATGAACATGCAAAATTGATATTTTAGAAGATCTAGTATTTTTGTATAAAAAGGTTCATGAGCTTACTTGTTGAAAACACATACATGTTGATGTTGAAAATTTGTTGATCTTGAAAAGTTGTTGTTCTTAAACATTGTTGATCTTAATGTTGAAATATGTTTATGTTGAGTTTTGAAAATTGAATTAAAAATATTGTTAAAACATGATATTTTAGGGGAAACTATAGTAAAATTTTCTAAAAATATAATTATGCCTTAATCATGATTAAACAAGGATTTACAAAGTTAAAAATGGATTAGTGCCCCTAAACATGTTTATACAAGGTTTTGGTGGAAAAGTGAAAGTTTAAATAAATAGAGTTTCATAAACCTAAAATGGATATAAATATATATTTTTAGGAAAAAATATATATATTCAATCATGTGAAAATGAATATTTATGTATATTATGTGTGTTATATGTATTTAGTAGAAAGATATAGGAAATTATATCTAACTAAATTCCAAGTGAAATAATACACTACAAAATTCAAGTTACAAAAGCATAACAAGTAAATATATAGGCATTTACACATATACATATGTTTACAAAGATATAAGGATAAGACACAAGAAATATATATACGTATACACTTGACAAGGACACGGAACAAATTGTACAAACGGACAATCGAACAAGTTATGAATATATATATATATATATATAGTGTGAGGTTCATTGGGGTACACTAAAAAGTGGGGAACAGTGGGGAACCGGCTCAAATGAACTCCGATTGGACTCATTCCAGTGGCGTTGGAACCTGCTCGTCGAACCCTAACTAGGATCTCTTAACCCTAAACCCTAAATCATAACCCCTAAACCCTAAATATATTAGGGTTTGGCTTTTAGGGTTTAACTTTAGGGTTTAGCTTTATGGTTTAGGGTTTAGCTTTAGGGTTTAGCTTTTGGGTTTAGATTTAGGGTTTAGCTTTAGGTTTAGCCTTTAGGGTTTAGCTTTTAGGGTTTATAGTTTAGATGTTACGGTTTAGCTTAGGTTTTAGCCTTATTCTTTAGCTTTAGGGTTTAGAGTTTAGGATTTAGGGTTTAGGGTTTAGGGTTAAGAGATCTTAGTTAGGGTTCGACGAGCCGATTCCAACGTCGCTGGAATGAGTCGAATCGGAGTTCGTTTGAGTCGGTTCCCCGCTATTCCCCACTTTTTTAGTGTTCCCCAATGAACCTTCCCCTATATATATATATATATATATATATATATATATATAGTAGGAGTTGGGTAGAAAGCCTTATTTTCCTAGAAAGTCTAGGAAGCAATCAGAACGTGACATGTGCCATTGAAGGATTTTAACTAAAAGGGCAATTGTGTAATTTGACATTTTATTTTAATTTTGGAATTTATATCTCATTAACTAACTATGCACGATTTTATGGTAACTGATTCTCCATGACTTGTGAATTACTACCAGATGTAAATATCAATCAAATTCTCATTTGTTCCTTTAACAATCTTGAGCAACTTTATTCGTAAATCATTTTTTACGTGAGAGATAGTTATGGCTTCAAACACAATTCTTGATTGCGGATATGGCAAATACACTTCTTTTTCTGTTTACTATTATCTGGTCTGTATCGATTTTTAATCATGTCTGGAAACCACCAGAATGTCCTTGACGTTCTGTTTTAACAGCAAGCAGATTCATACAGTTGTGTTTTAGTATTCAGATTCATACAGTTGTGTTTTAACAGCAAGCAGATTCATACAGTTGTGTTTTAGCATTCATATTCATACAGTTGTGTTTTAATAGCAAGCAGATTCATACAGTTGCGTTTTAGCATTCAGATTCATACAGTTGTGTTTTAACAGCAAGCAGATTCAGACGGTTGTGTTTTAACAGCAAACAGATTCATACAGTTGTGTTTTAGAATTCAGATTCATACAGTTGTGTTTTAACAGCAAGCAGATTCATACAGTTGTGTTTTAGCATTCAGATTCATATAGTTGTGTTTTAACAGCAAGCAGATTCATATGCTGTGTTTTACCATCCATGCTGGTAATGCTGGAGGATTTCTTGACGCTGTGTTTTAACAGCAAGCAGATTAATACGATGTGTTTTCTTGATGTGTTTCTTCATGAAGGATAGAAGGAAAAGAGAGAGAGAGAGAGAGAAAGGGAGATAGAGAGAGAGAAAAAAAATCGCAAGAAATGTGGGGTGGTTATGGAATGACAATTATTTCCATATTTAAAACAAGCTAAATGACATATCTACCCCTGATTAATTAAATAATCCTATTTTTAAGAAACACATATTACCAAAATTCCACCAAGATGATCTCAACCTTAAACACACCTATTGGATGGCCCAGATCGCTTCCTAGACTTTCTAGGAAAAACACACTTTCCGTAGGATCCCCACTCTATATATATATATATATATATAGGGTGAGAGTTGGCTACAAAGTCCATTTTCCTACAAAGTGTAAAAAGTCATAAAACAAAATAATGTCAACCATAAAACACACTCTAAACCCACAAATAACAAAGTGAAGATTACTAAAACGCCATATTTGTGGGTTTTGTGTTGTGTTTTTTATGATAAGGCTTTGATTATCGAATAACTAACATTAGTGTGTTTTATGTTGATTATCATGTTGTGTTTTATATTCATAGTTCTACGATAGTGTGTTTGAAGTTTTTATGGAATGTTAGGGTTTGGATGTTGTGTTTTAGTGATCTTCACTCTGTTATTTGTGGGTTTTAAGTGTATTTTATGGCTGAAATTGTGGTGTTTTATGACTTTGTACACTTTGTAGGAAAAATAGACTTTGTATCCGAACCCCACCCTATATATATATATATATATATATATATATATATATATATATATATATAAGTCACCGCTAAAATGAGAACCACCTCGAGTTGTAAGAACCGTGAGAACTTTTTGATCCGGGGCGAGGTGGACCAATTTTTTTTTATAAACGTAGATGCGTGTATTATAAACACATTTGCAAAAAAAAAATCAAAAAAAAATGTCGTGTGTGTAGTTTTGAGCACCACAAGTTTGTGTTTACGGGTACCGTAAATTTTCTAGTTAAATTACGGTACCCGTAAACACAAACTTGTGGTGCTCAAAACTACACACACGACATTTTTTCTTTTGAATTTTTTTTTACAAATGTGTTTATAATACACGCATCTACGTTTATGAAAAAAAAATTTGGTCCACCTCGCCCCGTACGGTGTAGTTCTCACGGTTCTTACAACTCGAGGTGGTTCTCATTTTAGCGGTCCCCTATATATATATGTATGTATGTATATATTGATGAAGAATATATATTAACAAGGATCGATAAATTACTTAGTTTCGAACAAGTATCAAAAATGTATATTTTCAATAAAGTATGAGAAGTATATATTTTACAAACCGATCTAAAAAAATATATTATTTTCAAGAAGCATCAAAGATATATTTTACAACGAAATATAATTCCGGAAAAACTAACAAAATACTAAGTGTGGAAATATCCCAATAAATACAAGTATAAATGTATACATATATGTATGAATACAAGTCTACGTATACCATAACACACTTAGTAGAATACAAGGTTCAAGTATCATATATGTATATACGTATAACGACACAAGTACCTATTCAAGAAGTATAGAAATAAGTATATATATACTTGGGTACATGTATACGTAAAAATACACAACAAATACATCAGTTAGACAAATAAATAAGCAAGTACACATACATGTATACATATACAAAACAATGTTAAAAATATTTTTTTAGCAAACAAGTCGGATCAAATATAATACGTTTCATGTTTAATTTTATGTACGTTTTCAACTGGTCTACGTTTTGACGTACGAGTTACTGTACGTTTTGATGCAAAGATAAGGGTGGTGTAGTGGCTAGGTCAAACCCCACTAAAAGAACAAACCCGGGTTCGATTCCGTTTCTTTAATTTATACGGTATAAATTCGATTTACTTTAGTTTTTTTATCCAACCTTAATGCTTAATTTCTTGATTTATAAACGCTTATCGGTTAGTAGTTAGTCAACATATCTTATTGTATTATCTCTATTAGATAAAAACATGGCCGACCCAATGGACTTAAGACCCTAGGCACAGGCCTAGGGCCACCAAAATTGAAAGGCCTTCAAACTTTTGATATGTTTTTATTACACTAGGCACATATATCATAAAGAAACGTGAAAGACGGGCGGCTAATTGATGAACTTCGAGATCTGCGACGTCGTTTGAATAACTGTCAATGGAATCATTGGCAATTAGGGTCGTCAGGCGGAGTTTAGGGATTTCAGAATTTAGATTTGGGGTAATCATGAATCATCGCATCTCAATCTCGAGTGAACACAGGCAAAACAATTATTTTAGATTTTACATACGAATTAGTATTCAATTTCTCAAATGCTCAAGCATAAACTAAGTTTTGTGATTTGTGACTCAGTTTGGAACTCGGTTTTGCAATTTGATATTATAGGATTTGTAGCTCACTCAGTTTGGAACTCAAAGACTCAGTTTTGCGATTTGTGCAAAATAATTCAGGTATACTTCGATTATGTTAAATCAATCCACACAAATTTTCGAAACATTATTTACTCAATTCTGCTTCATGACAGTGGCAGTGTCGCTTTCTAGCCCTAAACAATATACTTGTCGAATTGATATTGTAGCTTACTCAGTTTGGAACTCAAAGACTCAGTTTTGCGATTTGCGATTTGTGCGAAATAGTTCAAGTACAATTCGATTATGTTAAACTAATCCACATTTAATCATGTATTTTCAAAACATTATGTACTCAATTCATCTTAATTATGGTTTGGAAGACAGTGGCAGTGTCGCGTTCTAGCCCTAAATAATATATTTGTCAATTTGATATTGACTTGGAACTCAGTCAATTTTATTCATATGTTATGTTTTCTTCTTTGAATTGTTTCAGTTAGTTAGTTAGTGACACGAAAACTCGTATATTGTACGTGCTGAATAAAATATAATATCATATGTTAACACATACAGTCGTCAAGATTTATTTTTTAAAACTGAACTTTGATGTACTTTTTACTTATTATAACATTTTACTTTGTTTTTTATTTATTATTAGATTAAAAACACAGGCGTTACATGAGGTTGAATCCTGTTTTTATGATACATTCAATGGGGTTGAATCCCGTTATTTTGATACATTCAAATTATGAGATACAATTAATTTAGTTAGTTTTCTGCACCTTCATACTTATTTGTTTATTTCATTCATAAAACATTTGTCGTATTCAATAGAGTTTACGGTACAAAAATGTGGAGATAGATCCCCACGTTTTTATATATAATCATTTTATGAATTATACCGTAAAATTGAGAATTAAATTCTCTTTGAATGGAGTATAGATTTCATATATTTAAAAATGTGCTTTCAACATGTTGATGCAATGTACGATAAATGATGGGTTTAATCCAATTATAACAGTACACCTAATATTACAAAGGTGAAACTAAGTTGTCTAAATTTGACTTTTAAAAAAATTGTGCGATTATAATGGTGAGTCCAATAATTTGTTTAACATTATTATTATTTAATATGAGAGATAAATATAAAAATATTATTATTATTACAAAGGTGAAACTAAGTCGTCTAATAATTTGTTTGAAATTATTATTATTTAATATGAGAGATAAATATAAAAATAAGATGTGAAAGCACGAGAAAGTAACACGTGTTCAATTTTTTTTTCATTTATTAGTATTGAAAGACTTGATGTGTATAACATCCAAGGTAGGCTTGAGTTAAGGGCAGAGTGGGTGATGAGCTAGGGTCCATTGTCGCTGGGCTGATTTTTTTTTTTTAATATAACATATCACATGTAAAGGAGTCCTTACAGCTTTGGATTTATAAACCAACTAGGTGATGCCCCGTCCGCGTTGCGGGGCGATGGCCAATTCTCAGCCAATTAAAAAACAGTTTTGCTAGAAATAAAAAGTAAAAAGAGTCTTAGGCAGCTCTTTGACACGATTTTTAGCTGTGGGTAAAGTCATATTTTTATTTTTACTTGGGGAAAAAATCAATTTTTTTCCCGAGGGTAAAATCCTAATTTTTAGCTAGGGGAAAACCATAATTTTATTTTGCACTGGGGGCAAAAACGTAATTTTGAATTGAGGGTGATATCGTAATTTTGAACCGAGGGGAAGTTCGTAAATTTTAGATGGGGGCAAAAGCATAAATTTATTTTGAACTGGGGGCAAATACGTAATTCTAAACTGTCGGCAAAACCGTAATGTTAAAGTAGGTATAAAATAATAAACTGGTGTAAATTCGTAATTTTAAGCTGGGGGGAAAAACAAAATGTTATTTTGAACTGGGGCGAAAACGTAATTTTGGCTGATGGTAAAAGCGTAATTTTTTTACCGAGTGCGAAATCGTATTTTTTAGCTCGGGGAAAAAGAGTAAATGTATTTTGAAGTTGAGACAAAACCATATTTTTTAACTGAGGGCAAGAACGTAATTTTAAAGTGGATATAAAATAATAAAATGGGTGTTCCAATAGGTATTGATGGCCGCCCATTTGAACCAATGGGAGAGAAACACTATTGCAGGGCAAAAACGTAATTTTAAAGTGTGTATAAGATAATAAACTGGTTAAATTTAATTTCGAACGGGAGGCAATATCGTAATTTTAAACAGAGGATAAAATTGTAATTTAACATGACTTATAAATACCTATTTTATGCAAAGAAAAAAAAAAACTGGCCACCACTTTTAGCCAACCATTGAAATTCCCTATGGGTCTACATATTTACACACCTTAATGCCTATTTTGACACCCTTCAAGACGCCTCGTATAGACCTATACGAGGCGTATAGGGTAACTTTTCCGACCAGCTCTGCACCAAAGCACAATGTCAAATCAGTCACATCAGACGGGGAGTCTAGGTCTGTACGAGGGAAGGATACGAGGCACTAAGACGCCTCGTATAGGCCTATACGAGGCGTCTTTAGTGACTGATTTGACTATACATTTGACAAGTGACTTAAAGCTATACGAGGGGTCTAGAGCTATACGAGGCGTCTATGACTCACATAAAGTGCAACATACAGTGTATTCTTTTTTCCACCCCCGAGCATTCAACATTTAATTCTGCTTCGTCTTTCTGCTTCTTCTTCTTCTTTCATTCTGCTTTGCATTTGTGTTCTTATCATCCCGAAGTGTTGAAATGTCATCATACTGGGACGGCAACTATGTCTTCGGGCAGTATTCTAACGAGAACTGGGTGCCCGAAAGCGATCCGGTAACAGTACAGGTACTTAAATGTTTTAATTAGTTTTTGTTTTAGTTTATTATTTACTAATGATGATACGGTTCTTTATTTTGGAGGAGTCTTGCGTTCCCGATTCTAATGAGCAAGAGGAGGTTGTGTCTAGTATACAAGGAGAACAAAACAAATCGTTTCTAGATTTGAACAAGCATCCCCCTGTTGATGAAACAGCCCCTGTAGATGACTCATACCATGCTTGTCAACCAAGTTATCCGACGCAACAAGGGTATCCGGATTATAGATACGGGTGTGAATACGGGGGAGACGGTGGATACGGGGGAGACGGTGGATACGGAGGAGACGGTGGATACGGAGGAGACGGTGGATACGGAGGAGACGGTGGATACGGAGGAGACGGTGGATACAGAGGAGACGGTGGTTACATAGGAGATGGTGGATACAGTGGATACAGAGGATATGGTGGTTATGGTGGATATGGTAGATATGGTGGTGAGACACCTCCCATCCAGGACAGTCCGTACTTAAAAAAGCAGGTATTAATTACTATTTTTTATTATCATTTAATTATTTTTATTATTATTAGTATTATTATTAGTATTATTATTATTAGTATTATTATTATTATTATTTATTATTATTTATTTATTTATTAAAATTATTTATTATTATTGTCGATGTTACAGGTTTTCAACTCTTTAGATGAACTAAAGAATCGGATACAAGAAATAGCAAACGCGGATGGTTTCGTTATTGTCACCCGTCGATCAAAGAAAACCGGGAGAAGAATCGGGAGGGTAAGGTTTGAATGTGATCGTGGTGGTGAGCACCAGACTACAGCAACACTTAGAAAAGCCGGAAGCAAAAAAACCGGTTGCCTGTTTTACCTGCTGGCTGTGCAAAACCACCCGTATGAAACCTGGGAGATTAAAGACGGAAAAATTGAACATAACCACGAACTTTGTGAGGACCTGTCGGCCCACGCGTTTGTGCGAAGGTTTACTCCAAGCGAAATGAAACTGATCGAGCAGCTGACAGCTCAAAACATGGAGTCGCGCAAAATATTTCAAACGATAAGGAAGCAGGACCCCGACAGGTTTCATGTTCTGAAAGACGTTCAAAACGTTGTGGCGAAGATTAGAGCCGAACAAAGACAAGGATTGACTCCCATGCAGTCACTAGAAAACATACTGATAAACAACGACTTGATTTACGAGACACGGGAGGAACCCGGAACAGAGATCGTAACAGAGATCTTCTTTCTTCATCGGGACTCGAGATGCATGTGGCGTGCATTCCCCCACGTCATGCTGATCGATGCGACGTACAAGACAAACATATACAATATGCCCTTTATCCAGATTGTTGGTATGACGCCTACCAACAAATCGTTTATTATCGCGCATGCCGTTGTTAGTAAAGAACGGGGTGATAACTTTGTGTGGGTGCTTCAGAGGGTCAAGTCAATGTTGGATGAATGCATGGAGCCACGTGTGATTTTAACCGATAGAGACCTAGCCCTTATGGGCGCGTGTGCTAAAGTATTTCCAAACGCCTCCATGCTTCTTTGCAGGTGGCACATACAACAGAGTACCACTTGCGCAACATGCGACAACGACTTGTGGAGTGCAAACGTTCTAGTAAGTTTTTATAATAACATACGACTTGTTAGTGCATGCATCTGTCAACTTCGTCTTGTATCGAGTCTTGTATTGTAATAGTTAGATCAGAGCACGAAAAACGAGATAGTGGTTTTTAGAGGTGATTCCACTCGAAATGACACTTTGTCATTTCGTGGGGAATCACATAAGTTTCTAATTCCACTCGAAATGTAACATGCTGATTCCACTCGAAAGTTAAATTCTAATTCCGCTCCAAATGACACTATGTCATTTCGTGGGGAATCAGAAGTACTATAAATAGGCTAGTGTTATGTCATTTCGTGGGGAATCAGAATATTGTACCGAAGTGCTGCTGGTGTGTTTCCTGATTGTATTTGTTATAATATCAATCAGAAGAGTGTTTAAAGTGAAGAACAAGCTGTATCTACCTTCGTTTCTTGTTATTCCGCACCTGAAACGTAGTTGAACGCCTCTGAACGACTCATTTAGGTCGAAACACGATCCTACACGACTCACCTATGCAAATTTTATTAAATTATTTTTACGTTTTAGGAGTCTTCAAATACGTGTACGATAACTGGCTAAAAGACTATAAGGAGATGTTCGTCTTTGCGTGGACTGATAAGAGGCGCAACTTTGGTAATCGTACCACAAACAGAGTTGAGAGCCAACACGCCTACTTAAAGAGATACGTTGAAGATAAGAGCTCACTCGACCGTATAGTTGGTTGTGTCCATGATATAGTTGAGCAGGTTCAGATAGAGCTTGATGGGGCACCGCCGGGGGGTCAGCCGACTCAGTAGGTTCAGCCGGTTCAGCAGGGTCAGCCGGTTCAGGAGGGTCCACGACGGAGACAGTGGCCGGCTCTGCATACGCTGCAGGGTTGTCCGTATCTAGAGTTTCCCGCGGGCACCGATGCCGCCCGCCATTGCCAGAAGCTTATGAGGATACACATTGGATCGCATGCATTGATCGACTGGGATGCGATGGACCAGCTTGCTGAGACGGCTAGAGTGCGTCGGTTTATACCTCTCGATTCGCCGTGGCATCGTCTTTTTGATTTGGCGCACACGCCGACCTACAGGGAGCTGCTGGTCGAGTTCCTTTCGTCATTCACATTTCACCCTCCTGGTGTCCCAGTGCCGCTTCCGTACCCTGATGCTCCCCCTCCGCCTGAGATTTCTTTCAGGCTCGCTGGCGTTTTGCGTACGATGACGCTAGCAGACTTTGCGGTGCGTTCTGGTTTATACATGCAGGGGGAGATCGAGACTGAGGTTTACACAGCGGGGCTAGTGGTGGTTGACAAACCCACTCTTTTAGGGTTTTGGCAGGTGATTGCGGGGGCAAATCATTGGGAGCACGATAAGTCGAAGGGGAGGGTGTCGTTTGTTATGGACCCACTGTACAGGTACGTACGTTTATTACGGCAATTATTGTGATTATGTGCATTGTTTATTAATCTCTGTTTCTGTATTTCGCTAACACTATCTGCAGGTATCTGCACCATTTGCTCGCTACTTCTATTTCAGCGCGCGGGTACAGCCGTGAGTGGTGTACGACCACAGATCTTTTTTTCCTTTATTGTTTGTTGTATAGGAGGCCGTTCGCGCTAGCACACGGTCTAGCCTAGTACTACGCCTCCGCCCATCACCGGCAGGAGCACGGATTTTTGTATGGCGGGGCGTACGTGACCGTCATTGCCCGTTCATTTGGCCTCGTACTGCACGAGGACCCACATCTACGGACGCCGCCAGTCATGCCGACGCGGATGGGCATGCAGTCGCTGTGGGGGATGAGGGTAATCAGGAGGTTCCCCGTTGGCCCGCGGTTTAAAAACCGCGACGGGGGCATATGGACAGAGGAGGCCCCACCAGAGCATTTCGAGCCCGTTTATCCTCCTGTAGATCCTGCTGATGTAGTGCCCGTGGAGGAGCCTCCGGAGGATGTAGACGGTGCAGCGGTGCCACAGCCACCGCCACCTGCCGGGGCGCCTCAGTTTCCAGGTCACGCTATTCCAGGTCATGCCCCAGGAGCTGCGCTACATCCGGATGTACGAGCCGAGCTTGACAGGCTCAACGATTTGGTAGGTTGGCTGGTACGGTGCTAGCAGGATAGACGAGAGAGAGAGGGATGGCCCCCGATACCGCTTCCACCGGCTCGAGCACCACATCAGCAGCAGCAGCCGCAGCAGCCACATCCAGATTCTGATTCGGATTTGGATGGATAGACCTGTTGTTGTTTTTATTTTTATTATGGATGTACAAACTTATCTTATATATTTTTGTTATGGATGTACAAAGTTATCTTATATATGTCATATTTATGTTTGTTTTCAGTTATTCGGTTACCTAATGATTGTTGTCTTAAATTGAGATAATACGGAAACAAAATATGTTTTGAATATATTACGGAAACAATATATCCCCTGAATATAATACGGAAACAATATTTGAACGAGATAAAATTTTAATCGGAAGAATAATATTTAAAAAAGTAAAATGTTAAAAACATTATAATATTTAATCGATATAATATATTTAAAGAGCTGATTTTTAAAATAGTTGATTTTTAAAAAACAAAACTTTTTTTAAAACCAAAAAAATTTTCAACCACAAAACACATCTTCAAAAACTATAAAAAAAACCATACCAAAACCCACCAAAACACCCCTCATTTCAGCCAAAAAAAAAAAACCCAAGACTAGACGTCTCGTATAGGTCTGTACAAGGCGTCTAGGGTTCCTTAAACTTTGTGCCTGACACCCTCTGAGACCCCTTTGAATTCAGTGCTTAGACGCCTCGTATAGGCCTATACGAGGCGTCTAGGGCACAAAAAGTGTGAAAATAGGCGCAGAGGGTGTCCAAATATCTCCAGCCTTCCCTATTCCCGCCGACATCTTCAATCTTGTTTCCAACTATATGTTGGAAATTGTTTTGCTATATCACTCGGATGCCGTTTGCCCCTTTAAATACTAAGACCTAGATAGAGAATAATATGAAATGAGCCTATAATTTAATAATAATATTTTCAAATAATGTTTTATCATCACGTTGTGAAGCATTTCTTTTACATAAATACATATATCACCATTATTATTCAACAATTAACTGGTAAAACAAAGCATCAAATGCAAGATCCATCCGCGATCAGCCAAAAGCAACACAAATACATAATAAGTTAAAGGGTTGAAGCAACCACCAAACCCTTTGGATCCCTGTAACATGATCCGTCGCCTTTCATACCACATCTTCCAAGCGAAGGAGGAGCAGTAGAGCATGGGCCGGCACAATCTAGGTTGCAACCCGGTTGCATAGCTTTCAGACTGCCAGAAGTCACGGTTCCAGCTTTGCATGATCCGTCACAGTCTTTGATAACTACGATCATGAGGATGATTGATAGCCAAACGATGGTAGCAGTGTAGTAGATCGGGCTTCGTCCGGCATTGAACATCTTGGTTTTCTTGTAATGATCAGCTGGTCTTCGTCATTGCTTATAAAGACCGGATGATTGCATTCTCGGTTAGTGATTGGGGCCCTGGATGGGGGCATGCAGCAATGGTTTAAAAATGCTATTGTCGATCCTTTAATAAATGGGGTACGTGAATTTGGAACCTTCTGCCCAGTGCACATGGACTAATTTGTTTTCACTTTTTGTTTCTTTACAAAAGTAATAGCAGAGATTATCAACGAATCAAAATTATATGAGCGGTTGTCGAACTTCCTGTGATCAAAATGGTATAAAATGTAAATCACTGATTAAGTATTTTTTTATGGTCGAGCGATTAATGAAATTATTTCTTAGAGTGGTAACTAAGTCTTTAATGGTATGAATGTTTATGAGATAAATTTTGATATCTCTTTAACATAATACTGACTAGGTTATAAACTCGTATACTACGCTCGGTTAGATACAAAAAAATATGCAATAAAAAATATCAATAATTATATATTACATCATATAATGAAACATTACAAATTAGTGTTAAGTTTAAAATTTACAAATCTATTAATACAAGTACAAATTACAAATCTCTAAAATTTATTTGTAGACAACATTGGATGTTCGACTCGGAAAATTATCATTATTATTAACAACGAAGAGTCTAATTTCATCTCAACTTTTGACTCTGAAAAAAACCTAAATACAAACAATGTGAAAACACCCCATGTGAAAACACTAGTTATTTTAAAAGCAAACCAACTCTAGATAGCTATTTTGTTTGAATTTTAATTATTGTTATCATGAAACATCCAATGAGAGAAGACTATTTTCTTATCTCGCGTTTTACAGTGGGACTGAATGAATTATACAATGTAAAATGAAAAAGTTTACGTATTTATTAGTTCTTTTTAAATTAATTTTTTCTTAAGTTATACGTTTTTTATATAATCTAAAACATATTATTAAATTTAATAGCAAACTTGTTACCAAAGAAGAATCACATAAGAGGATTTTAAATCATAAAATTAAAAGTATATATAAGAACAAAAATTAGTTTGAAAATAATTTAGGTATGAATTTAAATTTGAAATTATATCAATAACAATAAAATATGATATTGTTTGTTTAATTTACCAATATTTCGGTATTCATTGTTATAAAACAGGAAAGAAATATTTTTATATTCATAATAAGTGATATTCATTATTATAAAAAAAGTTAAAATATAAAAAAAATTACAGCTAAAGATATGTGATTAGAGTAGAGTATGCTACGTGACACTATTTAGAATCATTTACTAGAAGTTTTTGGTTAATCACTTCGATTTATTCGGATAGATTGATTTTTTTTTCATTTAATTTCAGTTAATAGCAAAAATCAAATTTGGGCTATAACTTTTTCTTAGAAATATATGAATTGGGATATAAATACATGAAATGAAAGTATAAATATATAAAATGGAGATATAAAATATGAAATATATGAACCGGAGGTATAAAATATAGAAATATATGAAAATATGAATGATTCGGTTCGTTTCAGCTAATTTTTGTTAAACGAGAGTACAAAAAATTGATAACCGGGTTTTGGTTAATTCGATTTTCAGTTAATTCAGTTTTTTGTTGATTTCGGTTTGGTTTAAGATAATGATTTCGTTATTGCTCCCTAATAAACGATTTTGGTTAATAACCAATAGGTGCGCGTGCATTACGGCGGGAAATACAAACATTGTCACATTATGCATTGTTCAGTTGATTAGATTATTATCCTCAACCGAAATCGAGGCTATCGATTACTCTATTTTATTAACCAATCCGTTTTCAGTTAATCGGTTAATCGGTTTGGTTTATTCAGCTAAATTGACGGTTTTTGGTTTGATTCATTTAATTTCGGTTAATAGCCAAAACCAAACTTAGACTAAAACTTTTTATTAGAATTACATGAAATTTAGGTATAGTAACGTTACGTATAGTGCCTGAATCATTAGAACATGCAAATAGAACTCTTATTTGCTGAAATGGATGTGCTTCAAGTGAGTGTGGTTGTTTTTTTTTTACTATGGTTCATAGTTCAACTGGTGTTCTTGATGAGGTACAACGCATACCGCTTCTTAGATCACTCACATCCCATTTCGTATCACATCTCAATCCATATAATTTAGATAAACTTTAAAAAAATTCACCGAATATGGGACTTTATCCTATTCTCTAAAATGGGGATTAAATTTAGAGACTCACTTTCCATTCCTTATATTTAGGTATTCGTTCTTTGTTCGTTACCCCCTTTTCCTTGTATTTTGTGAGTGGAAGGACGGAATAGAGAAGAAAAGGCATATAGATTATTATTTAGTTAATAGAGATAGAAATGGAGAATGAGATGTGTGGTTTTGTTTTAAAAGTTTAAACAAGATTTAAAGAAAAAGAAGGGTTATAGCTAAATTTTAGGGACGAAAGTAGCTAAAGTGTAACAACTTCATTTAAGAACAAATTTTGTAAGAAGGTTATGTTTATTATATTATTATATGAGTTGCTCATACATTATACACTGTATGAGCCATTTTCAATATGAACACGAGTCAACATCTAATTAAAGCTATATGTTTTAGTAGTTAAATACATTTGTTGATACTCATCAGAGGTTTGTTTTGATGATATTTGTTCAACATTCAAGTTTGATAACCCTCTTTGTGTATTTTGCAGCTTGGAGTTCAACAATTGAAAGACTATCGTCATACATCTTAGATGGTTCTTTTCGTAGAAGGGATTCGATTTACTCAATGCATGGTTGCAAAAGTCGCTAGGCGCTCCCTAGTCGGTCGACCGGGGAGTTGAGAGTACTCGGCTTAGGCAGAGAGTACTCGGGGAGTACTCGGACATGTAAAATTATAAAGAAGTTAGTTTTTGGAAATTAAATATATGTCAAATAACATAAATTTACTAATATCTATAACAAAATACGTGAAAATGAAATCCATTCTTTAATATAATAGGCATAGAAATTATGTTTTATTATTTTTTAAGTCAAACTCGGCCCGAGTTGACCTACTAGATACGATTTTCACCGAGGTTGACCGCGTTTGACCTATTCCGAGTAATTAGGCGGAGTCAAAGCAAGTCGCCTCGGCAGCCTACCTTGTAGCGACTACTCGGGTAGTACTCGGCCTTGGAAACCTTGTTTTACAACCATGACTCAAGGAAAGATTTTGGCAACTCAATGATATGCATCTTCAAATGGACTCAACTATCTTCAAATTGTTTTTCCACTTTGACACTAATTTTATGTAATATGTACTTTGTTTGTATTTTATTTTATTTATACACGTGTATGATTTAGTATTTGATGCTGATGGTAAAACGACAACGCAGACATCTAACGTGGTTTACAAGGAGATATTTGGTAACTTATGATGTAATTTTCACTTTCAATTTGATGTATTTTAATTTAAATTTTCCTACCCGGGTGATAATCTAATGGAGGTATAAATACATAAAATGGGGGTACAAATATGAAATACATGAACTGAAGGTATAAAACTAAAATATATAAAAATATGAATAGTTCGGTTAAGTTAATTTTGGTTAAATGGGGGTTCAAAAAAATCGATAACCGTTTTTGGTTATTTGGGGTTTCGGTTAATTAGTACTAAGTTAATTCAGTTTTTGTTTAATTTCAGTTCGGTTTCGGTTAATGGTTCAGCTATTACTCATCCTTAGACACTGTTAATCACTTAACATATCATTTTTTAATTAAAAAACTATAGCAATACTATACTTAAATTAAAAAGAATAAATATTCGTTTATATGGTATAATTAAAAAAAATATTAACGTACCAAAAAGTTAGGACCGTTTAAAAATAGGTGGAGTTATTTTTTTACATGGGGATTGTCGCAACCCCCGACCCCACCCCGGGAGCGAGAGCCGCGAGCACGAGCCGGTGGTATCGGTGTTTATTAATTTGGCAGCGAAAATGAGACATCAGGACCGTAGTTAGGAAATAATTTCAGAGATTCAAAACACCAAACTTTTATATTAAACAAATGGGATAAAAATCCATATCTTATTTATAATATCTGTATAGGGATAAACCCTAGTTTGCTGAAAATATAATTTCTTCTTTTATTCAGGTAATTTATAGCCACTTTATTTAAGCCTTAGTGCTCCATAGCTGGCTTCTAGTAGCTTCACATTAAGTTACCTGAAACGTGTTTTGAAAATATTTTATCAGCAAGAAATACTGGCGAGTACATTCCATTTTATAAACAGACACATTGTTATACTTTTACAGCATCAATAGTTTTTACATTTGTTTATATCTACCAATTTCTCAAATAGTATTACTACTGGGGCGCCATTTTCCCCCGTGCTTGTGGTCATACTAATATTGGCTAACTCTTTGTCCAATAGTAACGAGTGTCAATTATGTATAAAAAACCCCACATACCGATAGTAATTGTAGAATACAAAAACTTAATCACTGTAATTATAATTGATAAACATTTAGGGTTTTGTAAAGCATTTGAAATATAATTGTATCACAAAATGTGATAAAAAGGAGAATGACTCACATTGTAAACTTAGGTTTTTATACAGGCCTCCTTGAAATATTTTCTGCTAATTTTCTTGAGTTCCTATTAAACTCATACAATGCACGCGCGTTAGTATAATAACCCAATTTAGCTTATCAATACATTCGAGATAGAACCCCAACATACTTAGTCAGGCAGCGCCTTGACATGCGTTTCCGGGTTTCAGATCAATCAATAAGGGTATCAAATTAGTAATTGGGGTTAAAATACTTACAAAGGGGCAGAGCTTCGTGATTTAGGGGGTATAATAGCTATAATTTTCGAGCTATATAGCATAGAGAGAAAGAAAGAAACTGAACGAATTGAAATGTCGAATGTCTGCTCAATTTATAGCTGAAATCGAGGCCTATCGCGCCCCGCGACCGCCCCCACCCCTGCCTGTCGCACCCCGCGAGGGCACCCTAGCTACCGTTAGGGTTGCCGAGTCAACCCCCTAGGAATGCCACGTGTGTGACAGGTGGCAAAAAGTATCTCCGGCAAGTAATGGGTCGTCGCGCCCCGCGACCGACCACCTTCAAACCTGTCGCGGCCCGCGACAGGTGTATTTTTTTGATTTTACATTTTTTAATTAAAATTCATATTAGCGAGTTCGGTTTAGGGAGTACGAAGCGTTTTAGGGTGATTTTAAGGGTTGTTATATCTTCCCCACCTTGTTTTTAAATCTCGTCCTCAAGATTTACTTGAATAGGTATGGGTACTTCCTTTCTGTTTCAGATTCTAGCTCCCATGTATATCCGGGTCCTTTCTTTGAATCCCATTTTACTTTGACCAGAACTAATATCCTGTGGTTGAGATTCTTGATCTTTCTATCTTCAATCTGAATAGGTTTCTATACAAAGTTAAGTTTCTCATTTACCTCTATGTCTTGAAGAGGTATTACCATTGATTCGTCTGCTAGACATTTCTTGAGGTTACATATATGAAATACATCATGTATTCCTGCCATTTCTTCTGGTAATTGTAGCTGATAAGCTACTGGCCCTATTCGTTTGATTATTTCAAAAGGTCCAACATAACTTGGGCTTAGCTTTCCTCTTTTACCAAACCTTACAATTCCTTTCCATTGTGAAACTTTTAATAGTACCTTATCTCCAACTTGAAATTCCAATGGTTTTCGCATGTTGTCTGCATAGCTCTTCTGGCGATCTCGTGCCGCTTTCAGTCTTTTCTTGACTTGACTAATTTTGTCAGTTGTTTCTTGCACAATCTCAGGACCTGATAGTTGCTTTTCTCCGATTTCTGCCCAACATACCACTGTTCGGCATTTTCGTCCATAGAGGGCTTCAAATGGTACAACATTAATACTGGTATGATAGCTGTTGTTCTAAGAAAATTCTATTAATGGTAAGTGATCATCCCAATTTCCTCCAAAATCAATTACACGGGCTCTAAGCATATCTTCCATAGTCTGAATTGTCCTTTTACTTTGACCGTCTGTTTGAGGATGATAAGCAGTACTTAGATTTAATTTACTTCCCATTGCCTTTTGGAAACTTGTCCAGAAATGAGAAGTAAAACGACTGTCTCCGTTAGACACAATAGATAAAGGAATCCCATGCAATGAAACTATTTTATTCACATATAACTTGGCTAACTGTTCCATACTGAAAGTTTCCTTCATTGGTAAGAAATGAGCAGATTTGGTCAATCTGTCTACAATCACCCAGATTGTATCATTACCCTTTCGTGTCTTGGGTAATTTAGTAACAAAATCCATTGTTATCAATTCCCATTTCCAAATTGGCATTTCCAATTGCTGAAGTAATCCTGAAGGTTTCTGATGTTCAGCTTTAACCTGTGAACAGGTTAAACATTTAAGAACATAATTTGCTATATCCTTCTTCATTCCTATCCACCAGAAATTATTTCTTAAGTGTTGATACATATTATCACTTCCAGGATGCATCGTATACTTAGATTTATGGGCTTTTTTTAAAATCCAGCTTCGTATATTCCTTGGATAGGTATCCAAATCCTTATCTTATGGAATCTCCAAATTCCATCTGTTTCTTGTTCTAATTCTTTAATCATTCCTTTTAAACCTTCAGCATCATCCTTGATTGTTGTTTCCTGTATCTTTTTCACTTGTTCATTTAAATCTTCCTGCAGGTTTCGTCTGAGAGCACGTATCCTTTTTGGCTTCTCATGATACTTTCTACAAAGTCTTTAGTTCCTTCTGGAAGAGCGAGTATTGGTTCGTTGGTTAATCTTTGTTTCAAAATCTTAAATGTTTCCTCTTGTTTTGGTCCCCATTCAAACTTAACTGGCGTACAAGTAATTTGGTTAATGGAATGGCTATTCTAGAAAAATCTTAAATAAAACGTCTATAATATCCTGCCAATCCAAGAAAACTTCTTACTTCTGTTGGTGATTCAGGGACTTTTCATTTGGTAATCGCCTCGATTTTTATGGGATCCACATGAATTCCTTCATGATTAACCAGATGTCCAAGAAATTGCACTTCTTGCAACCAGAATTCACATTTTGAGAATTTAGCATAAAGCTTTTCCTTTCTCAATAATGTCAGGAGTATAAGTAAATGCTCCACATGCTCTTCCTTACTTCTAGAGTAGATTAGAATATCATCTATAAAGACAATTATGAATTTATCCAGGTATGGTTTACATATCATGTTCATCATGTCTATAAATGCGGTTGGGGCATTGGTTAAACCAAATGGCATGACTGTAAATTCATAATGATCTTACCTTGTTCTGAAAGCAGTTTTGGGAATGTCCTCTTCCTGTACCTTCAGTTGGTGATATCTTGAGCGTAGATCGATCTTAGAAAAGAATCGGGCTCCTTGAAGTTGATCAAATAGATCATCGATTCTCGGTAGTGGGTACCGGTTTTTAATCATAACCTTATTCAATTCTCGGTAATCAATGCACATATGCATCGATCCACTTTTCTTTTTGACAAATAACACCGGTGCTCCCCATGGTGATGAACTAGGCCGTATGAAACCTTTATCTCGTAATTCGTCTAGCTGTTTCTTCAATTCCTACATCTCCGTTGGCGCTAGTCGATAGGCTGCTTTGGCAATTGGTGTCGTTCCTGGTATCAGGTGAATTCTAAATTCAACTTCTCGGTCTGGCGGTAATCCAGGTAACTCTTCTGGAAAAACATCTGAGAATTTAGATACTATGGGAATATCTTTTAATTTTTTTCCTTTAATGTTAATGATTATGGAAATCATATACACCATTCTTCCTTTCCGTGCATAGCTTGCAGCTTTCATCACAGAAATGAATTTTGTTGATCTTGTCGGCTTGTTTCCCTTAATTGTGATCCTTTCGCCAGTTGGCGTATGTACTTCTACAGACTTTTGATCACATAAAATATGTGCATGATTGGCTACTAACCAATCCATTCCCAACACAATATCGAATCCAGCTAAATCCATTGGTAAGAGATTAGCAGTAAAGTTATGACTTAAAATTTCTATCTTTCCTTCCTGAAGGATTTCACTTATTTTGATAGAATTTCCATTTGCCGTCTCCACCATACAGTCTTGGTGGAGTTTAGTTAATGGTTGATTGAGAAGTTTGTAGAAAGAAGTATTAATAAAACTTTGGTTTGCAACAGAGTCAAATAATACTTTAGCATAAACATCATTAACTAAAAACGTACCGGCAATCACATCGGAGATCATCTTAGCTTCTTCGGCTGTTAGAACGAATGCTCTGGCATTTTTTTTGGGTCCTTCTGTTAGCTTTGATTTGTTGTTTGCCGCTAGAGCTAGTTTCGGAAAGTTCAGTTTGATATGGCTGGCTTCTCCGCAGTTGTAGCATACTCGGGCATTATCTTTCGTTCTACATTCTTCTTCCTTATGCTCGGGTTTCTTGCAGAAATTACAATATCTTGTGCATTTTCCTGAATGCTTCTTCTTACACAACTTACAGAAAGGTGAAAAAGATGAGCCTATTCCTTTCCCACGATAAGAATTACCATAACGTAGTTTCTGGGTAATCTTTTGAGCTAAATCATTTTTCTGATTTTCCTCTTGTATGCTGTCACACCCCAACCGATGGCGGAAACATCGGGATGAGACGAAAACGAGATTGCAAGAGACTTCATAACACTATGTGACAATAATTAATTAAATTCGAATTTCATTTCAAAAACTAGATTGTCATACCAGATTCAAATACAAGAAATAACATTGTCTCACAACAAACCTAACATCAAAATAGATAAACTAATCTAGGTGTGTATCTAAGTCCACCTAAATCTTGTTTCATCTTGATTCATCATCTCAACAATTCAACCCGCAACTTGTAAAAATAGAGTTCAATGCAAAAGCAAATGCGAGTATACAAGTTTGTTACATAGCAAAATATAGAATAAAATTGTTTAAAGTGCTCATATCCAACATGAATCATATTAAGCAAGTTTACTAGCATGCCGAAACAGTGTACTTATATGTTCAAACCCAAGAATCTAATGTGTTAAAATAGCCTATCCCCGAATAGAATAAAGGGAGGTTAATATGCTTGACTTAACAATTGTGACACCTGGGTCACTGCGACCATCAAACAAATACCAAACCGATGAAATATTGTATTTCATACTTAGGATCTGTATAAATATGTGTATCTTTTGCACATATCAATTTTTGTTCAATTTCAAGCTTTAAATCACTTTCTGGAAGGTTATACGCGCACTGATGCGTAAATATAACCAGTTTAATGCAACGAACACTCCGGAATAGTGAAATAGGCTTAACATACCTTAAATAACCTTTACATAACTTAGAAATAAGTTTCGAAGGCTTTGGTATGGCAAAATCAAGTTAAATCGCTTATAGGGACTAAAGTTGACAAACTGCGAAAGTATGCCAATTTGAACTGTAACAGACATTCCGGAACATGGCCATAAGTTAAACATACCATAAATATCCTTTACATAGCTTAGAAATAGGCTTTGAGGGGTTCGGTGTGCTAAAATAAACTTTTGGCTCATTCAGGGACTAAAAGTGTCAAAAAGTGCATAAGTTTGCACTTTCGCGCATAACTTACGTTCTGAATACATCCGGACATCCAAAAATTTATGTAAGCACTAAAATATATTATTTTAGTGTTTGGCATAAGAAAAATCCATTCGTCACACAATTTGGATCGTTTTTCGCGCTTATGCGCATTCCGTCGTAATTAACCGAACATCGCGATCGTACGACCAAACGAACCAACATCCGGCATATTTTTGAGCATGTTTCATGTCCACAATGTTTAGGCATCATTTTAGGGCCTTAACGTTGGCTTAACGAGCCTTATACATGTCGGAAATGGCCTTAATACACAACGGGGACTGAAAGGGAAACTTTGGAAACTGTTGCTGATCAGAAGGACCTTAGCGTGACACCTAGCCCCCTTGGCGTCACGCGAGGCCCTTTCAGATCAGCAAAAGTCATTTTAACAGCTGTTAACAGTTGTTTAGCACTCCCAACTCAATTCCACTTGTTGTTTCCTGATGTTGGGGGGGCCAATGTGATGTACATGAGGTTACCAACAAGTGTAGGGATGTGATTAAAGCACGGTTTCCAATAAACGATCTTAACGGCTCTCCGAACACTATAAATATCCAACCCCCTTTTCTTGTAAAACCCACAAAATCTGATTTGAGAAACTCTAAGTTGAAACCATTGTTTCATACCCGAGCTACTTGGATCAAGATTAGCTTTCGGGGACCCTTTGTAAGTATTCCTTCGTTCTTTTATTGCTTTTCGAGTCCGAAAGTCAAACTTTGTTTGACTTTCTGCATTGACCAGTTTATGGTCAATGCGAAGTTCGTTTGAACTTCGCAACGTGAGCGTAATCACGATGGTTATAGTCCCTTGTGACTATGCCTACTGATTACCACGTTGTCTAGGGTCGTAAGGGTAAGCGATCTAATAAATCGCTTATACCTTCGAACCCGACCCATTTGGTCGATCATTAGGATTCGACCAAACACATTAGGTGACCATAGTATATAGGGAATAACCTTCCGAGGTTATACCTTATGGTCGCTTCGTTTAAGTAGTTATATGATAGGTAGTTTATATGCCTTAGGTAAATTACCAAAATACCCCTTTGATGCCAGAATTCATTTTAAACATATGTAACATAACTTTTGGTATCTAAACTGATTTGGCAACAATACTAGACATGTTGAGGCATATTTTACTTATCATAGGACTAGTTAGGCATCCCGAACGGGTTTTACGCGAACGACGCGTTAAAGTAGCATAAGCTACCTAGACGGGTCGTAATGGGTCGTAAGCACTTAGGTTAGGTTTCATTTTAGTATGTAGGCTTTGTTAAACCATATTACACGAGTCTCCATACTCGTTTGATTTACGAACCCTCATTCTATCCAATCCTCCGATTTAGGTCCGGTATATTAACATAGTTACCTATAATAGGTGCCGTTTAATATCCGTGATCTCTAGCATTGTTTGGTTGTTACTCAAGGACTACTAAGCAATCTCAAGTGAGTACATAGACCCCTCTTTTACTGTTTTCCAAACGTTTTGGGGTGAAACACATGTGCCTACTTGTTACTTTCATGCTTTCCATGTTTTCACATCATATACTTGCTATGTTCATTAGTACATTATAGTGCATGATTTCATTACATTTTATGCTATGTATGTCCATTGTGTGCATACATAGTACATCGTTTTACCTTACATTTTATGCTATGTATGTCCATTGTGTGCAAATCTAGTACATCGTTTTACATTACATTTCATGCTATGTATGTCCATTGTGTGCATACTTAGTACATTGTTTTACATTACATTTCTTGCTATGTATGTCCATTGTGTGCATACTTAGTACATTGTTTTACATTAAATTTCATGCTATGTATGTCCATTGTGTGCATACTTAGTACATTGTTTTACATTACATTTCTTGCTATGTATGTCCATTGTGTGCATACTTAGTACATTGTTTTACATTACATTTCATGCTATGTATGTCCATTGTGTGCATACTTAGTACATTTTTTTACATTACATTTTGTTGCATATGCTCATCCAGCATATGAACACATTATATTACATTTTGAACCGTTGTAACCATTTGACTATGTGAACCGTCGTAACCATTTGATTATATGAACCGTTTGTAACTGTTGAACCGTGTGAACCATTTGTATCTGTTGACATGATTTACATTTGACAGTAGACTTTGGACTATACATAAACATTTCTACAATTGTTAAACAATACATCTTGATGGTTTGGTTTGAGTAAGTGATTTAAGTAACGAGGCGTGTGTAATATGATACAAGCATGGTGGATACGCCGCTGGTACTTCCTATATATAAGTGTTTGTATGGTATCTCATATCGTAGCGTTATTTGAATCATTTCAATTCGAGACATATAACATTTTATACAAATAACATACTTTTCACAAGACATCGTTTTACAAACAACTTATCTTATACAAACTCATTTTACATGGTTATTCATTTAACCATACATTATTCTCTTATTTATACATATCATCTGAACTTATTGTTTTTCAAACGATTTACAAAACAAAACAATTTACAAGGTTCATGACTAAACTTTATTAAACATTTTCTTAAACTTACAAGTCATGAATCCTATTTTCACAAAACCTATGTATCTCACAGGCATTTTTATGCTGACGTACCTATTTTCACATGTGTTTTCAGGAGTTGATGCATAGGAGTTATCGAGATACACTTAGGCGGACTTGGGCCTTAGTGACAATAAAAGATGCAAGACTAGTTATTTATGTTATATTTTTTGATTTTCAAGACATTGTAACTCTTTTAATCAATAAAACAATATTTCAATTTCCATGTGTTATGAAACAATGATTCTGTTACAACACTCCCCGACGTTTCCGCCACGATTTGTTGTTCTACGTGGTCGGGGTGTGACAGAAAAGTTGGTATTAGAGCCCATGGTTATAGGGAATTAGGTTATTAGTAATGCTTTGACCTAGTCTATAACCTTCCTAGGACCCTAACGCGAGTTTACTTGCGTTTAGTCATAAAACGACACCTTCACCTATCCTTAGGTGATAACCACAATGAGAACACAAAGTTCGAATCCGCTTTGAAAATTAATCATCTGTTTTTGGATGATTGATTACTAGGTTTTGAACCCTCTGTTATAAGATTTTGAACCCCTTTGAATTTTCAAACTCTCGTCAAAGTTTTTGGTCCTAAATAGTGTGAACACGTGCAAACTGAAAGAGTGAATGCCTGTACCCTGAGTTTTCTGTCTAAGGCTAGAGTGTTCGTACAAATCCACATAATCGGACCAGTCACTCTTACCTGGGAACTCTTGGGGTGAGTGTCCACTTATAGGCGAGCATGTCTTCGCGATACATTATGAGGATCTAATTGCTTTGATTCAGCCTTTGTGTGTCGTATGTTTGCTTCGTGGTTCAAACAAATGACCATCACCCATGATTTTGGTCGGTAAATTGTAACATCCTATTCTTACCCAATGCCATTTCATTTGTTTTCTCTCTTGTTTCCCTTTTAGAATGCCTCCACGACACGAAAATCCGGTATCTATTGAAGAGCTGGCAGCTGTCATTACACAGCAAATGACTGCTGCATTCCCGAACATCGTTGCTCAATGTAACCAAGCCCTCAACAACAATAATGCCCCCTGCAACTTCAAGACGTTCAACTCGGCTAAGCCATCAAAGTTTTCTGGGTCTCAAGGAGCGACTGCACTTCTGCAATGGTTCGAGAGTTTAAAGAGCACCTTCAGACATGTTCAATGTCCAAATGAGCGAAAGGTAGAATTCGCATCTAGTGTCTTTGAGAAACGAGCTTTGACATGGTGGAATGGTGTGATGAGAGATAGGGGTGCCGATGTGGCACTGGCTCAAATGTGGCAAGAGCTTCGAGCTCTGATAATGAAGGAATTCTGTCCTCGTCACGAGATCAGAGCCTTGGAAAGGGAATTCGACGATCTTAAGCAAGACAGCGGTGAACATCGAGCATACACTGATCGATATGAGGAGCCGAGCCTGTTGTGTCCTACCATGGTTACACCTTTGGATAAGGCGATCGAAAAATACATTGATGGCCTCCCTGACTCAATACAAGACATTGTGACTGGTAGCAACCCTACTACAGTTAGACAGGCCATTGAGCTATCTGCAACCTTGACTGAATCTCAAATCAGGAAAGGTAAACTTTTTCGAAAGAGTGACAAGAAACCGGTCGAGCAATCGAAACCAATCGAGGAATCAAAGACCATGGATGAACAGACTGGATCCCCTAAGAAGTCAAAGAAGCGAAAGGCTTCTCAGAACTTCGCCATGGTTACTCACAATGATCAAGCCGTCCCCAACCAACCAGCTCAACCCCCTGCTAGGAAGCCATACAATGGAACTGCACCCTTGTGCAACCAATGTAGCCTCCATCATCATGCCAATGTAAAGTGCCGCAAATGCCAAACTTGTGGACTTATAGGCCATACAGCAAGAGTCTGCCCAGCTGCAGCTGCACCAAACCAAGCTGGCAACAATCCCGCTCTAGGTCGTTTCCTACCAGGTTCTTGTTTCAACTGTGGCGAGATGGGTCATTTCCAAAGAAATTGCCCAAAGCTTGCTAATGCAAATCCAGCATGGGGATGAGCATCTGATCGATCAGAAGACAACATCGTTTAGAAATAATCACGTCTTATGTATTATTTTCTTTTGTTGTCAAGGTCCATGAAACAGTTGTTATCATTGTTTATAAATAAATCTTTTATTTACATTACAATGTATTTATGTGGTTGTATGTGTAAAGAACATATCCCCTACAATACCGACAATCAAGGAATCGTATTCCTTGAAAAGCAAACTACCCCCAAAATTTTTCCATCTTATGATCTCTTGCATTTTCCACGAAATTCCTAAGTACCCGTTTCTTCTAAGGAAACGAAGTACAAGGCGCAAGTTACAACACTGGACGAATACCCAAAGTACCACTATAAATCCTTAATAAGGGTATCTAAGGATATTTCCATAAATCCAAAAAAAATTGTTGTGTTCCTTAAATTCGAATATTACGTTTCTTTGAAAACAAAATCGAATTTTTGGGAGATCATCCTATCTTTTCAGATAGATCCCAGAGGACATTGAAGCCCATCTATTGGTTTCCTAGGTGTACCTTGAATATCCATTTTCAATCGATAACAAGTTAATAACAAATTAATAACCAAGTTAAACAACTATGTGATTATGTGCTTATGTGTTTCCTTTTTATGTTTTTGGTATAATCCAAGTTTTGTTATCCAAATCCTCGTAGAATCTTCCATATCTTCGTATAAGGGATTCATAGTAGGATATCCAAAGGTACTATATTAAATCCTCAATGGGCTTTTACGTAATAGTAAAGACCCTTGGATTATATTGTACTATTCCATAATTAGACCCCTTGAGTGGTCTAGTTAAACAGATTGATCCAAAAATCTAGTTAGGAATATCATGTGATGAAATAGCTGAAAAGACTCCTTGGAGGTCTAATTAAGAGAGATCATTTGTCGATCTAATTAAAAGGACCCTATGATGGCCTAGTCACACTCATCACAGGTTTAATTTTTCCCCTTCACATTACAAAACAAATTGTGCGGACTGTGCAAGGAATTGCGTAATTATGGATGCATACATAATTATGGAATTTAGTGCACAGAAACCACAACAAGTTTTGTCATGTGCCTAGAGTTAAATCTATTCATTTCTGTTTCTGAGGAAGCACTCGTTGAAAATGACTCCGTTTGTTCATTTTCGTTTCTGAAGATTGTCCGTTGAGGAAATGAATATCCGTTTGATTATCCTTTCCATTTCCATTTCTGAGGAAGCACCCATTGAAAATGACTCCGTTTGTTCATTTTCGTTTCTGAAGATGGTCCGTTGAGGAAATGAATATCCATTTGATTATCCTTTCCATTTCCATTTCTGAGGAAGCACCCGTTGAAAATGACTCCGTTTGTTCATTTTCGTTTCTGAAGATTGTCCGTTGAGGAAATGAATATCCGTTTGATTATCCTTTCCATTTCCATTTATGAGGAAGCACCCGTTGAAAATGAATCCGTTTGTTCATTTTTGTTTCTGAAGATTTTCCGTTGAGGAAATGAATATCCGTTTGATTATCCTTTCCATTTCCATTTCTGAGGAAGCACCCGTTGAAAATGACTCCGTTTGTTCATTTTCGTTTCTGAAGGATGTCCATTAAAGAGATGACAGGATTAGGCCTTGCTTATCTTTGATGGTTACAAACACAAAGTCATAGACAGAGCCCTACGAATAAATTTCGAGACGAAATTTCCTAAAGTAGGGGAGACTGTGACACCTGGGTCACTGCGACCATCAAACAAATACCAAACCAATGAAATATTGTATTTCATACTTGGTATCTGTATAAATATGTGTATCTTTTGCACATATCAATTTTTGTTCAATTTCAAGCTTTAAATCACTTTCTGGAAGGTTATACGCGCACTGATGCGTAAATATAACCAGTTTAATGAAACGAACAATCCGGAATAGTGAAATAGGCTTAACATACCTTAAATAACCTTTACATAACTTAGAAATAAGTTTCGAAGGCTTTGGTATGGCAAAATTAAGTTAAATCGCTTATAGGGACTAAAGTTGACAAACTGCGAAAGTATGCCAATTTGAACTGTAACAGACATTCCGGAACATGGCCATAAGTTAAACATACCATAAATATCCTTTACATAGCTTAGAAATAGGCTTTGAGGGGTTCGGTGTGCTAAAATAAACTTTTGGCTCATTCAGGGACTAAAAGTGTCAAAAAGTGCATAAGTTTGCACTTTCGCGCATAACTTACGTTCTGAATACATCCGGACATCCAAAAATTTATGTAAGCACTAAAATATATTATTTTAGTGTTTGGCATAAGAAAAAACCATTCGTCACGCAATTTGGATCGTTTTTCGCGCTTATGTGCATTCCGTCGTAATTAACCGAACATCGCGATCGTACGACCAAACGAACCAACATCCGGCATATTTTTGAGCATGTTTCATGTCCACAATGTTTAGGCATCATTTTAGGGCCTTAAAGTTGGCTTAACGAGCCTTAAACATGTCGGAAATGGCCTTAATACACAACGGGGACTGAAAGGGAAACTTTGGAAACTGTTGCGGATCAGAAGGACCTTAGCGTGACACCTAGCCCCCTTGGCGTCACGCGAGGCCCTTTCAGATCAGCAAAATTCATTTTAACAGCTGTTTAGCACTCCCAACTCAATTCCACTTGTTGTTTCCTGATGTTGGGGGGCCAATGTGATGTACATGAGGTTACCAACAAGTGTAGGGATGTGATTAAAGCACGGTTTCCAATAAACGATCTTAACGGCTCTCCGAACACTATAAATACCCAACCCCCCTTTCTTGCAAAACCCAAAAAATCTGATTTGAGAAGCTCTAAGTTGAAACCATTGTTTCATACCTGAGCTACTTGGATCAAGATTAGCTTTCGGGGACCCTTTGTAAGTATTCCTTCGTTCTTTTATTGCTTTCCGAGTCCGAAAGTCAAACTTTGTTTGACTTTCTGCATTGACCAGTTTATGGTCAATGCGAAGTTCGTTTGAACTTCGCAACGTGAGCGTAATCACGATGGTTATAGTCCCTTATGACTATGCCTACTGATTACCACGTTGTCTAGGGTCGTAAGGGTAAGCGATCTAATAAATCGCTTATACCTTCGAACCCGACCCATTTGGTCGATCATTAGGATTCGACCAAACACATTAGGTGACCATAGTATATAGGGAATAACCTTCCGAGGTTATACCTTATGGTCGCTTCGTTTAAGTAGTTGTATGATAGGTAGTTTATATGCCTTAGGTAAATTACCAAAATACCCCTTTGATGCCAGAATTCATTTTAAACATATGTAACATAACTTTTGGTATCTAAACTGATTTGGAAACAATATTAGACATGTTGAGGCATATTTTACTTATCATAGGACTAGTTAGGCATCCCGAACGCGTTTTACGCGAACGACGCGTTAAAGTAGCATAAGCTACCTAGACGGGTCGTAATGGGTCGTAAGCACTTAGGTTAGGTTTCATTTTAGTATGTAGGATTTGTTAAACCATATTACACGAGTCTCCATACTCGTTTGGTTTACAAACCCTCATTCTATCCAATCCTCCGATTTAGGTCCGGTATATTAACATGGTTACCTATAATAGGTGTCGTTTGATATCCGTGATCTCTAGCATTGTTTGGTTGTTACTCAAGGACTACTAAGCAATCTCAAGTGAGTACATAGACCCCTCTTTTACTGTTTTCCAAACGTTTTGGGGTGAAACACATGTGCCTACTTGTTACTTTCATGCTTTCCATGTTTTCACATCATATACTTGCTATGTTCATTAGTACATTATAGTGCATGATTTCATTACATTTTATGCTATGTATGTCCATTGTGTGCATACATAGTACATCATTTTACCTTACATTTTATGCTATGTATGTCCATTGTGTGCATACCTAGTACATCGTTTTACATTACATTTCATGCTATGTATGTCCATTGTGTGAATACTTAGTACATTGTTTTACATTACATTTCTTGCTATGTATGTCCATTGTGTGCATACTTAGTACATTGTTTTACATTACATTTCATGCTATGTATGTCCATTGTGTGCATACTTAGTACATTGTTTTACATTACATTTCATGCTATGTATGTCCATTGTGTGCATACTTAGTACATTGTTTTACATTACATTTTGTTGCATATGCTCATCCAGCATATGAACACATTATATTACATTTTGAACCGTTGTAACCATTTGACTATGTGAACCGTCGTAACCATTTGATTATATGAACCGTTTGTAACTGTTGAACCGTGTGAACCATTTGTATCTGTTGACATGATTTACATTTGACAGTAGACTTTGGACTATACATAAACATTTCTACAATTGTTAAACAATACATCTTGATGGTTTGGTTTGAGTAAGTGATTTAAGTAACGAGGCGTGTGTAATATGATACAAGCATGGTGGATACGCCGCTGGTACTTCCTATATATAAGTGTTTGTATGGTATCACATATCGTAGCGTTATTTGAATCATTTCAATTCGAGACATATAACATTTTATACAAATAACATACTTTTCACAAGACATCGTTTTACAAACAACTTATCTTATACAAACTCAATTTACATGGTTATTCATTTAACCATACATTATTATCTTATTTATACATATCATCTGAACTTATTGTTTTTCAAACGATTTACAAAACAAAACAATTTACAAGGTTCATGTCTAAACTTTATTAAACATTTTCTTAAACTTACAAGTCATGAATCCTATTTTCACAAAACCTATGTATCTCACAGGAATTTTTATGCTGACGTACCTATTTTCACATGTGTTTTTAGGACTTGATGCATAGGACTTATCAAGATACACTTAGGCGGACTTGGGCCTTAGTGACAATGAAAGATGCAAGACTAGTTATTTATGTTATATTTCTTTGATTGTCAAGACATTGTAACTCTTTTAATCAATAAAACAATATTTCAATTTCCATGTGTTATGAAACAATGATTCTGTTACAACACTCCCTGACGTTTCCGCCACGATTTGTTGTTCTACGTGGTCGGGGTGTGACAACAATACCCCAAGAATAGTGGGCGGTGCATTACTCCTATAGCGCTATAATTGTTAAGGTAGGCTAGCAAAGTTAATGATGCATATATTGACACAAATAGTTTACATTAGCATAACAAGTCTAAACAAGCATCATATAATTTCATGTTAAGCATGGATAGAGTTTAAAAATAGTTTCACGTGTTATGTAATTTGTATAACATACATGTTGCATCCCAAAGTGATAAAAAGGGAAACCGGATCGAGTATACTCACGGTTTTTGCAAGCTTTCCTACTTGATCACTGTAATTGTAGAATACAAAAACTTAATCACTGTAATTATAACTAATAAACATTTAGGGTTTTGTAAAGCATTTGAAATATAACAAAATGTGATAAAAAGGAGAATGACTCACATTGTAAACTTAGGTTTTTCTACAGGCCTCCTTGAAATATTTTCTGCTAATTTTCTTGAGTTCCTATTAAACTCATACAATGCACGCGCGTTAGTATAATAACCCAATTTAGCTTATCAATACATCCGAGATAGAACCCCAACATACTTAGTCAGGCAGCGCCTTGACATGCGTTTCTAGGTTTCAGATCAATCAATAAGGGTATCGAATTAGTAATTGGGGTTAAAATACTTACAAAGGGGCAGAGCTTCGTGATTTAGGGGGTATAATAGCTATAATTTTCGAGCTATAGCATAGAGAGAAAGAAAGAAACTGAACGAATTGAAATGTCGAATGTCTGCGCAATTTATAGGTGAAATCGAGGCCTATCGCGCCCCGCGACCGCCCCCACCCCAGCCTGTCGCACCCCGCGAGGGCACCCTAGCTATGGTTAGGGTTGCCGAGTCAACCCCCTAGGAATGCCACGTGTGTGACACGTGGCAAAAAGTGTCTCCGGCAAGTAATGGGTCGTCGCGCCCCGCGACCGACCACCTTCAAACCTGTCGCGGCCCGCGACAGGTGTATTTTTTTGATTTTACATTTTTTAATTAAAATTCATATTAGCGAGTTCGGTTTAGGGAGTACGAAGCGTTTTAGGGTGATTTTAAGGGTTGTTATATCTTCCCCACCTTGTTTTTAAATCTCGTCCTCAAGATTTACTTGAATAGGTATGGGTACTTCCTTTCTATTTCAGATTCTAGCTCCCATGTATATTCGGGTCCTTTCTTTGAATCCCATTTTACTTTGACCAGAACTAATATCCTGTGGTTGAGATTCTTGATCTTTCTATCTTCAATCTGAATAGGTTTCTATACAAAGTTAAGTTTCTCATTTACCTCTATGTCTTGAAGAGGTATTACCAATGATTCGTCTGCTAGACATTTCTTGAGGTTACATATATGAAATACATCATGTATTCCTGCAATTTCTTCTGGTAATTGTAGCTGATAAGCTACTGGCCCTATTCGTTTGATTATTTCAAAAGGTCCAACATAACTTGGGCTTAGCTTTCCTCTTTTACCAAACCTTACAATTCCTTTCCATTGTGAAACTTTTAATAGTACCTTATCTCCAACTTGAAATTCCAAGGGTTTTCGCATGTTGTCTGCATAGATCTTCTGGCGATCTCGTGCTGCTTTCAGTCTTTTCTTGACTTGACTAATTTTGTCAGTTGTTTCTTGCTCAATCTCAGGACCTGATAGTTGCTTTTCTCCGATTTCTGCCCAACATACCACTGTTCGGCATTTTCGTCCATAGAGGGCTTCAAATGGTGCAGCATTAATACTGGTATGATAGCTGTTGTTCTAAGAAAATTCTATTAATGGTAAGTGATCATCCCAATTTCCTCCAAAATCAATTACACGGGCTCTAAGCATATCTTCCATAGTCTGAATTGTCATTTTACTTTGACCGTCTGTTTGAGGATGATAAGCAGTACTTAGATTTAATTTACTTCCCATTACCTTTTGGAAACTTGTCCAGAAATGAGAAGTAAAACGACTGTCTCCGTTAGACACAATATATAAAGGAATCCCATGCAATGAAACTATTTTATTCACATATAACTTGGCTAACTGTTCCATACTGAAAGTTTCCTTCATTGGTAAGAAATGAGCAGATTTGGTCAATCTGTCTACAATCACCCAGATTGTATCATTACCTTTTCGTGTCTTGGGTAATTTAGTAACAAAATCCATTGTTATCAATTCCCATTTCCAAATTGGCATTTCCAATTGCTGAAGTAACCCTGAAGGTTTCTGATGTTCAGCTTTAACCTGTGAACAGGTTAAACATTTAACAACATAATTTGCTATATCCTTCTTCATTCCTATCCACCAGAAATTATTTCTTAAGTGTTGATACATATTATCACTTCCAGGATGCATCGTATACTTAGATTTATGGGCTTTTTTTAAAATGCAGCTTCGTATATTCCTTGGATAGGTATCCAAATCATTATCTTATGGAATCTCCAAATTCCATCAGTTCCTTGTTCTAATTCTTTAATCATTCCTTTTAAACCTTCAGCATCATCCTTGATTGTTGTTTCCTGTATCTTTTTCACTTGTTCATTTAAATCTTCCTGCAGGTTTAGTCTGAGAGCACGTATCCTTTTTGGCTTCTCATGATACTTTCTACTTAAAGCATCAGCTACTACGTTAGCTTTACCTGCATGATATTGTATATCACAATCATAATCACTAAGGATTTCCATCCAACGTCTTTGCCTCATGTTTAATTCCTTTTGTCCAAATACATATCTTAAACTTTTATGATATGTGAAGACAACAAACTTACTACCGTATAAATAGTGTCTCCAAATCTTAAGGGCAAAAACTATCGCTCCTAACTCTAGATCATGGGTTGTATAGTTCTCTTCATGCTTCTTAAGTTGTCTAGAGACATAAGCAATTACCTTTTGACGTTTTATCAACACACATCCAAATCATAACTTAGATGCATCACAATAGACTACAAAGTCTTTAGTTCCTTCTGGCAGAGTGAGTATTGGTTCGTTGGTTAATCTTTGTTTCAAAATCTTAAATGTTTCCTCTTGTTTTGTTCCCCATTCAAACTTAACTGGCGTACAAGTAATTTGGTTAATGGAATGGCTATTCTAGAAAAATCTTGAATAAAACGTCTATAATATCCTGCCAATCCAAGAAAACTTCTTACTTCTGTTGGTGATTCAGGGACTTTCCATTTGGTAATCGCCTCGATTTTTGTGGGATACACATGAATTCCTTCATGATTAACCAGATGTCCAAGAAATTGCACTTCTTGCAACCAGAATTCACATTTTGAGAATTTAGCATAAAGCTTTTCCTTTCTCAATAATGTCAGGAGTATAAGTATATGCTCCACATGCTCTTCCTTACTTCTAGAGTAGATTAGAATATCATCTATAAAGACAATTATGAATTTATCCAGGTATGGTTTACATATCATGTTCATCATGTCTATAAATGCGGCTGGGGCATTGGTTAAACCAAATGGCATGACTGTAAATTCATAATGATCTTACCTTGTTTTGAAAGCAGTTTTGGGAATGTCCTCTTCCTGTACCTTCAGTTGGTGATATCTTGAGCGTAGATCGATCTTAGAAAAGAATCAGGCTCCTTGAAGTTGATCAAATAGATCATCGATTCTCGGTAGTGGGTACCGATTTTTAATCATAACCTTATTCAATTCTCGGTAATCAATGCACATATGCATCGATCCACTTTTCTTTTTGACAAATAACACCGGTGCTCCCCATGGTGATGAACTAGGCCGTATGAAACCTTTATCTAGTAATTCGTCTAGCTGTTTCTTCAATTCCTGCATCTCCGTTGGCGCTAGTCGATAGGCTGCTTTGGCAATTGGTGTCGTTCCTGGTATCAGGTGAATTCTAAATTCAACTTCTCGGTCTGGCGGTAATCCAGGTAACTCTTCTGGAAAAACATCTTAGAATTTAGATACTACGGGAATATCTTTTAATTCTTTTCCTTTAATGTTAATGATTACGGAACTCATATACACCATTCTTCCTTTCCGTGCATAGCTTGCAGCTTTCATCACAGAAATGAATTTTGTTGATCTTGTCGGCTTGTCTCCCTTAATTGTGATCCTTTCTCCAGTTGGCGTATGTACTTCTACAGACTTTTGATCACATAAAATATGTGCATGATTGGCTACTAACCAATCCATTCCCAACACAATATCGAATCCATCTAAATCCATTGGTAAGAGATTAGCAGTAAAGTTATGACTTAAAATTTCTATCTTTCCTTCCTGAAGGATTTCACTTATTTTGATAGAATTTCCATTTGCCGTCTCCACCAGACAGTCTTGGTGGAGTTTAGTTAATGGTTGATTGAGAAGTTTGCAGAAAGAAGTATTAATAAAACTTTGGTTTCCAACAGAGTCAAATAATACTTTAGCATAAACATCATTAACTAAAAACGTACCGGCAATCACATCGGAGATCATCTTAGCTTCTTCGGCTGTTAGAACGAATGCTCTGGCATTTTTTTTGGGTCCTTCTGTTAGCTTTGATTTGTTGTTTGCCGCTAGAGCTAGTTTCGGAAAGTTCAGTTTGATATGGCTAGCTTCTCCGCAGTTGTAGCATACTCGGGTATTATCTTTCGTTCTACATTCTTCTTCCTTATGCTCGGGTTTCTTGCAGAAATTACAATATCTTGCGCATTTTCCTGAATGCTTCTTCTTAGACAACTTACAGAAAGGTGAAAAAGATGAGACTATTCCTTTCCCACGATAAGAATTACCATAACGTAGTTTTTGGGTAATCTTTTGAGCTAAATCATTTTTCTGATTTTCCTCTTGTATGCTGTCACACCCCAACCGATGGCGGAAACATCGGGATGAGACGAAAACAAGAATCCAATGTGTTAAAATAGCCTATCCCCGATTAGAATAAAGGGAGGTTAATATGCTTAACTTAACAATACCCCAAGAATCGTGGGCGGTGCATTACTCCTATAGCGCTATAATTGTTAAGGTAGGCTAGCAAAGTTAATGAAGCATATATTGACACAAATAGTTTACATTAGCATAACAAGTCTAAACAAGCATCATATAATTTCATGTTAAGCATGGATAGAGTTTAAAAATAGTTTCACGTGTTATGTAATTTGTATAACATACATGTTGCATCCCAAAGTGATAAAAAGGAAAACCGGATCGAGTATACTCACGGTTTTTGCAAGCTTTCCTACTTGAAATCCCGCGAGTGATGTTGGTAGATGGATTAGTTTGGAGCACCTTGTCCTTCTACACGAGGAAAACATAGGTGTGTGTGTTTGGGGAAATCGGAAGATTATAGACTCGGAGTCTAAAATGTATGGAAAATAACATAAGTGAAAATAATCATCTTGTACACATAACACTTATTCTTGACACTATTGAACTCAAAAGAGTTTGTATGATTTCATGGATTCAAAGGTCCATTAGATTCGTAACAAGAGCATGGTCATAGATGATGTAACATATTCTTGACAAGTAACTATTAAGTTATCATCAAGTTTAGTTACTTAAGTATATATATATATATGGAATAAATAGATAATATAAAGATTGCAAAGTCCTATTGTTCAAGCATGAGGTAGGAGATTAATGTCTCCATTTAGGCACCTCTTTGTGTCATAGATTTCATACATGAGGTTGGAAGAACAAGCTTCCATTTAGGTACTTCTATTGTTCACCACAACACTTGTTGTTATAAACAACAAGGAGGGTAATGAACTGACAAGTAATAATGCAATAACAACAACTAATCTATGGAAAAACATCAAGTAGTGAGTGGATTTCTCTGAAGGATAGCCCAAGCTAGTCCAACTATCACACATCCATCTAGCTTCATGCTTGAACACTACTTGTGGGTAAAACCCTAACTAAAACAGAATGTTTGTGAGGTTTTAACCTCTGATTTAGCATTTCTCAGCCTTGTTTTTAAGCCCAACTAACCATTCATTTGATTATGAGCATTAGGACATAGGTTTGAGATGAGAAAATTCAAGTTTGGTTAAGTTTAACAAAGATTACATGAAAACATAAACAATCAGTGGACTTTGGAGCCTTTTTGCCGGAGTTCCAGGGACTTTTTTACTGTGTAACACCCATGGAATCGAAGCTAAGGTCAATCCAAGCACATAGGAAAAAGAATGGATGAAATTGGACAAGAAATGAGTGAGTTATGCTCACTTTAGTGAAGACGCAACAATCTGCTCGAACCTTCTGATTTTGCACGAATTTGGGACTGATTTGGAGGTTTGAGAGTGTTTAGAAAAGTGAAAATAGCTTGGATTAGGATTGGTATTTTTAGTGAAAAAGTTAGGTTAAGTTTAGGTGAGTATTTAATGCCAAATTCATGTTTAAAACTCAAAAAAAGTAAGAAAACCGCCAAAAAACGAGCTGAAACGCGTCTGACCCAAAGCTGTGCCCTGGGCTGCCTTGGGGGGCCGCGAAGACATGGGCCGGCCTGGTCGCGGGCCGCCTGGGATCGTTTGGCAAGTGTTTAAAGGATTAATGGTGCTGAATGTAAACAATGTTAGGGCAGTGGTGGAGTGGTGTGCGCGTGTGTGTTTAAACCGGGTGACCGGGGTTCGAATCCTGACCACACCCTTTTTTTACAGAATTGATTTTTTTTTATTAAACTTTCAAGTATTACCAAATTAGTCCCTATACTTTAATTAACCGTGAAATTAGCTAAAAAGGTAACCATCTTTATTTTAAACTAACCAAGTTATAAGATTCTTTAACCATGTAGTTTATTTATTAGGTAACTTAACTAGGTTATTTCTTAACTTTAAAAATCTAAAGGGACTAACTGGATTATTGTAAAATAAACTTTTTAAATTGTAAAATTAATTAATTTAATTAACTAAACAATTTATAAATAACCATATTTATAAGGATAAAAGATTTTCGATGATTAAGCACTTCGCGAAACTTTTGAGTTTCGTCATTTTACGAGTTTTAGCTAGTTTAACGAGCATCGAGCGTAATAACGAATCAAGAGTCTTGGATAATATATCGTTTAAACATGAATTTTGATTAACAGCCGCACATAAGTCTAATATGAATACACATGATTAAAATAGCTTCGTTTTCATTATGATCAATAGTCTCGAATTACAAGCGGAACGAAAGTAGATTACAGAGAGAGTACAAGCGTCTTAAATATGGAAAGTACAACATGACTTGCTAAAACAAGAAAGTGCGAAAATGCGGAGCGTTACATATGCGTACCAATTCTTCTGTCAAGGTGTTAGCAAGTTCTACTGCTTCTTCTATGGTTTGTGGTCTAGCTACCTTGACTACATATCTGATCTCACTGATTAATCCCCAGATGTAACGGGAGACTAATACTGGTTCTGGTGAGGCTAGAGTTGGTACTATCCTAGCATATTCAAAGAATGTGGTAGTACATTCTCTACAATCTACCCCAACCATTCTATGATTCAGAAACTTATTGGCAATCTGTTCCTTTTCATGAGGAGGACATAATTTCCTTTGAACTATTTCCTTAAAGTTGGTCCATTCCATACAGTAAACCCTGTCACTTCCTCTTGACTAGAGAATGGTATTCAACCATTCTAATGCTGCATTCTCAAAGAGATTAGAAGCATACATGATCTTATCCTCATCTACACATTTACTTATTTTTAAGACTGCTTCTGTCTTTTTTATCCAGCATAAAGCTGAAATGGCTCCTTCATTACCTGAGAATTCTATAGGTTTACATGATAATAATTCTTTATAAGAACAACCATATTACGGAATTATTCTTTTTTGCCTTTTTTATTAATAGCGTCGATAATAAATGGCATGACAACTATGATTCCTTGAGCTACTATGTGTTCTTTAGCACTCTTATCCACTTGGATTTCCTGATTTACTTTGTTTGACATCTGAATTGTAAACATTATCAGGTATTAATATCGTAGAATAAATTAAACAAACAAACACTCAAGCACATTGAACCAAAATCATCGAGCATTGCGACATTTACTCTTTTTCATATATATGCATCTAGTACAAACAACTGAAATTCTACAGATTAGTAGTTATGCATCAATACATATATATAGGTGATATAATATATATATATATATATTAAATGTTTTTTTTCCAAATTAAAGTAAAATACGTATATATATATATATATTAAGCGATGGTTTTCTAAAAACGCATCTCCATCTCGCCGTATTTCCAGACAAGATCTTTCCCGATACGGTGGATCCTATTTCCTTCCTGAATCAAATCTTCATCATAGTGGCGAAGTTCTTCTACATTCCCATGGCTCATTGGTGGCATTTGAGCTGGTATGGGTTCAGGGTAAGCTAGTAACCTGGGTATAAGGACAGGGATCATTTATTAAATCCTGGAATACCCAATCATTGGTCCACCATTGTTCTAAGGGATTTGGTGCTGGTAACCTGGGTATTTCGTTTGGATTAAAGGCTTGGATTAGAAGTGGGTTTTCCTGGTTTTGTTCTAGGTTAGTGGGTTGCTCAGGGTATAATGGTAGTAGTTGTGGTTCTGGAGCGGCTACAAGGTTAAGATTAGGTGGATTTTCTACAGTTCTAAACATATCCAGATTTGCTAGTCTTCTATCTAATTCTTTCCATAAAGGCCTAGTCACTAGAATCTGGGCAGATCCCTCAGCTATAGTTATTGTGGCTTGTTTTTTTTTTTGGATTTGCCTGATTCTTTTTCGCCTTTCCATCTTTTCTTTACTAAACCATCACCTCTTCTTAGGTGGGAATGCCTCCACGGATTTGGCTTTAAAAACAAAGGTATCTTCAGAATCTGCTACATATCCTAAAGCTAACTCGGATGGTGCTTCATCCATAGGAGAGTGGGACAGGTGACGATAATCGTCGGATGTATTCTGATCACTCACACTGCGAACTTAAAAATCATCAAAATACATAAAATCATAATATACATATTTACGCAAAATAACACATAAGTTTATGAAGATTTCCTAACATAATTGGTTAAAATTTAGGTGTTTAAAAGAACACCTAAATGGCTTAAACCAGTGGCTCTGATACAACCTTCTGTCGTAACCCCCGACTCCACCCCGGGAGCAGGAGCCGCGAGCACGAGCCGGTGGTATTGGTGTTTATTAATTTGGCAGCGGAAATGAGACATCAGGATCATAGTTAAGAAATGCTTTCAGAGTTTCAAACCACCAAACTTTTATACTAAACAAATGGGATAAAAATCCATATTTTATTTTCTAATATCTGTATAGGGATAAACCCTAGTTTGCTGAAAATATAACTTCTTCTTTTATTTAGGTAATTTATAGCCACTTTATTTAAGCCTTCAGTGCTCCATAGCTGGCTTCTAGTAGCTTCACATCAAGTTACCTGAAACGCGTTTTGAAAATTTTTTATCAGCAAGAAATACTAGCGAGTACATTCCATTTTATAAACAAACACATTGTTATACTTTTACAGCATCAAGAGTTTTTATATTTGTTTATATCTACCAATTTCTTAAATAGTATTGCTACTGGGGCACCATTTTCCCCCGTGCTTGTGGTCATACTAATATTGGCTAACTCTTTGTCCAATAGTAACGAGTGTCAAGTAATGTATACAAAACCCCACATACCGATAGTAATTATAGAATACAAAAACTTAATCACTGGAATTATAATTGATAAACATTAAGGGTTTTGTAAAGCATTTGAAATATAATTGTATCACAAAATGTGATAAAAAGGAGAATGACTCACATTGTAAACTTAGGTTTTTCTACAGGCCTCCTTGAAATATTTTCTGCTAATTTTCTTTGTTTCCTATTAAACTCATACAATGCACGCATCGTTAGTATAATAACCCAATTTAACTTATCAATACATCTGAGACGGAACCCCAACATACTTAGTCAGGCAGCGCCTTGACATGCGTTTCTGGGTTTCAGATCAATCGGATAGGGTATCGAATTAGTAATCGGGGTTAAAATACTTACAACGGGGCAGTGCTTCATGATTTAGGGGGTATAATAGCTATAATTTTCGAGCTATAGCATAGAGAGAAAGAAAGAAACTGAACAAATTGAAATGTCGAATGTCTGCTCAATTTATAGATGAAATCGAGGCCTGTCGCGCCCTGCGACCGCCCCCACCCTTGCCTGTCGCGCCTCGTGAGGGCAGTCTAGCTACGACTAGGGTTGCCGAGTCAACCCCCTAGGAGTGCCACGTGTGTGACACGTGGCAAAAAGTGTCTTCGGAAAGTAATGGGTCATCGCATCCCACGACTGACCACCTTCAAACCTATCACGGCCCGCGACAGGTGTATTTTTCTTGATTTTTCATTTTTTAACTAAAATTGATATTATGCGAGTTCGGTTTAGCGAGTACGAAGCATTTTAGGGCTATTTTAAGGGTTGTTACAGGGATAAAGTGTAACTACCAACTAATTATCTATAATTTTGTTAAAGATGAGAGATTAAAGTGTAATCTAGATGGGAGGATTAAATTGATGGTATTTAATCACTTGACTTTCTGTAGCTATTAAACATTCTATGATAATGACTATGTACATTGGGCTTTAATCACTTATACACTAAGGTAATATCTACTTATACCTTTTAATCCACACGTCAATACTGACTAATACAACTATCAAAACGTCGACAAAAATGAGTAGGTCGCCACGGTATTTTTTTTTAAATTATAGTTTATAAGATATGGCAAGAATACATATAAAAATTATAAGTTTGTTGTGGGGGGAGGGGGGAGTGCAACGAATTACCCATAATTAAGTTAAAACTCTGAAATTCAAGTGTAATAAGATGGGGGCCAAAATATAATTATTGTTTAAAAGACCAATTTACCCTCATTTTAGTAGTGTATTTATAAATTAAGAGGGAAAAAATTCTTATTTGTTGGGTATCTTAAAATGCCACTCCCTCATGCATTATAAAATAGTATAGATATTTTTCACATCATCTAAAACTCGAAATTTGTTTGTTTTCATGAAAATATTGGTAAATTAGTTCTAAATTCGTGTACTTTGATATTTCAAGAAAAATCAGGACGAAACAAGCCAAACGAAACTGATAAATAAAGAAATCAAGATTTTGTGAAGAAAGTAGGTGTCTACGAGGGCCCCTAGTTGGGCTCCTTGTCTAGGCTCCCAAGAGGCAATTCATGTTAGAAGCCCATTTCATAACCTCAATAGAAACCTATGCATAAGGAAAGAAGCAGGAACAAGAAAGACCATCACTTCATCGTCCCTGCTAGAGCATTAAATAATCTGCAACAGGAGAGAGAAGATTACAGTCGGAATAGTATGAGGTTAGTACTGATCTCATTAATTTCAAGGATCATCTCCCCGGCAAGGGGAGGACACGTATCCGACGCTGCCAGAAATCTCCTCTGACTTGCAGGCGACCGTTGGATCTCACTGAGATCTTCGCCATCTGATAAGCTTCTTCTAACAACCCTCAAAAAGGTCCCACAACAATCCATACTAGTAACCTAAACACGTACGACGAGAACCAACATGAAAAATAAAAAATAAAAGATTTTTATGGTTGTCGCGGGTCCCGACAAACTCATAAGAAACCCTCACGGGCCACGAGGATCTTGTAATCTGCCTGAGACACGTGTAGGCCACGTGTCGTCCACATGTCAAACCTACCCCATGAGTCATGCCAGCTATGCCCTAGCTAGACAGTCTTGCGGGCCGCGACAAGATAGCCTTAGGCTATCACGGGGCACAAGAGTCTCATATTTCAGCTATATATTGAGCATGAAGCAGGCTTTCAACTTTTCTCAGAACTTTTCTTTTCCTTCTCTCTGAATTGCTGCTATTACACCCGAGTTCTAAACGTCTGCTAGTAATCAGCGTGCTAACTAGAATCACTGGTACGGTACTATGTCTGATGGATTGAAACCGAGCCAACGGATGTTTAAGTGCTGCCTGAATAAGGCTATACTTTGTCATCCCGTTGTGGGTTTTGATCTCGTGATTATCGTTAAAGTTGAATTGAGTTAATACACTAATACGTGTGCATTATGTGCTTAATTAGGAAACCAAGCATTAAACTAGAAGGCTAGTACTGAAACCCTAAATCTGTAATAGGAGTCATTCTCTTTTATCAAATGCTTTCAAAACCCTAAATGTTTTCTAGTTGTATTTACAGTGATTAAGGCTTTGTATTCTTAAATTACTGCCGATATGTGGGGTTTTATATACACTACTTGATAAGCTTCACTAGTTGAGAGAATGATCAACAGTGATATGACCACAGTCACAGGAATTGTCTATTGTTGGGTGATTGTAAGATATAAACAAATGTAAAAACTCTTAATGCTGTAAATTATAATAATGTGGTTTTTTGTACAACTGAATGAACTCACCAGTAATTTCCTCTTATCAAATGTTTTAAAAACGCATTTCGGGTGATTTACTGTGAAGAGAGGAAAAAGTGCTATGAAGCACTCAAGCTTAAATAAGTGGCTATGTAAACCTGAATAAAATGTATTTTTGTAATCAAGGATTTTTCCCCGTGAAAATCCTTTATGTAAATACGGACTTTATCACACTATTTATGAAATGAAAATTTCAGTGTTTTGAAACTCTGATAATTTTCTTGACACTCGGTCCTGATATGTTTTCCGCTGCGACAATTTTAATAAACATCGGTACCACTGATATCTGCTCACAGCTCCCGTCCAGGGTAGGGCCAAGGGGTTGTGACAGAAGGTGGTATCACAGACACTAGTTTAAGCTAATTAAGTATTGTGAGAATACTTAAAATTTGTAGTCAGGAAATAAATGAAATGACTTCTTTGAATAATGTGATACTAATCAAATATTATATATTTGATTTTCGAAGATTGTTGTTTTTATTGTTTTTTACTAACACTATGAGTGCTAGAGAGCTATCAGATGCTTTCCAGACTATATCTGTTAACCATACAGATATGGATACTGCTGAAAATCAGACAGGTACAAAACCGAAGACGAAGCGGATATAGACGAACTGATGATATTCCAGACACAACCGTTACCAAAAGCACCTCCTAAAAAGAGAAAGAGAATATTGGATTGGAAGGTAAGAAGGAAGAAGAAAGTTCCAACAGCGACAAAAAAACGAACTGGAGGAACAAATGGAAAAGAAATTGCAGGAGAAAGTTCAAACAAAACCACTATGCCAGTATCTTGGGAAGAATTGGACCAAAGATTGGCAAACTGCGAGATGTTCAGGCCAATACCTGAAGAAATTAATCTGAATATGCCCTCTTACCCCACTATGCCAATAGACCCAGAACCTATAATTCCCGAACCACCAATACCACAACAACCACTCCCAAATCCGGTGGAAGAATGGTGGACTAATGACTAGGAATTTCAAAACCTCATTAATAATCCTTATCCATTCTATCCCAATTTCCAACTGGAACCCCTGGCGTTTCCCCCGATGAACCCAGAAAATAAGGAAGAGCTTCGCCACTATGGCGAGGAACTAATAGATGCGGGAAGTCGAATCAGGAATGTAGGAGAAAATCTCATCTGGAAGTACGAAGAGAGGGAGCATCACTTCTGAATAGAAAACTAACCCTATAATATATGCATGTATAATGTACTTTCTGTATTTTGTGAAAAAAAAAACTAATATATGTATATATACATATAAAAAATCTATATGTGGTAGTATATGTAAAATATAAGAAGCATATTATATATAAGAAAAATATAAGTCGCAATGATCGACGGTTTTGACAAAATGCTCTGATTTATTTGTGTTTATGATCTTTTGATTATTTTGTTAATTATTCTGTGATATTAATATTTGAAATATGTTTTCAATTTAGATGTCGAACGAAGTTAATCAATCAATCCAGAACAATCAGGAAAATTCCTTGGACAAAAGTGCCATAGAAAATATAATAGCCCAAGGAATAGCTGATGCTATACCTTTAATTATTGAAGCTGTTAGAATCCCCCTACCAATAGAAAACACTAAAGCTGTGAGTAGCAAGCGTACTCGTAGTAACGATTTTAGTCACAATGTCAATGGAGGCAATGATGATATTATCAAAGCCTCATTTCCTAAGAAAATGAAAGCCATGACTTTTGGGTGTACTTAGATAGATTTTCTAGCTTGTAAGCCAACTGAGTTCGCAGGCAGTGAAGGAGCTATGGTTGCTCTGCGATGGTTAGAAAAGATGGAAATTGTTCTTAAGATCAGTAAATGTCTGAAAAAGATAAGGTAATGTATGCTTCTAATCTCTTTAAGGAAGAAGCATTAGAATGGTGGATTCCAATTATTCAGGCAAAAGAAAGTGACACGGCCTATGCTATGAACTGGGGAGAATTTAAAGAAATGTCAGAAAGGAAATTTTGTCCTCTTCATGGAAAGGAACAAATGGCTAATAAGTTACTAAATCACAAAATGGTTGATGTGAATTGTCGTGAGTATACGACAAAATTATTTGAATATGCAAGAATGGTACCAACTATTGCTTCACTAGAATCCGTACTAATTTCTCGTTATATTTGGGGATTAATTAGTGAAATCCGTGACATAGTCAAGGCTCCTAGACCTCATACTATTGAGGAAATAGTCAAACTGGCCAATACTTTGACTGACGGGTTAATCCATACAAGAGAAGAAAACAAGAAGAAAGAATTAGCCCAGAAAATTACCCAAGAATTTCGCTTGGGTAATACCTACAAAAGGAAAGGAGTCTGACAGTCTTCTGCACCACCCTTCTGTAGAAATTGTAGAAGGAAGTATTTAGGAAAATGCAATTTTAGGAGAACGCCTTACTGTAACTTCTACAAGACGACCTGGCATATAGAGGAAGAATGTAGAAAAAAAAAACTACTATCTGTTTCAATTGCGGAGAAACAGGTCAGATCAAGCCGTATTGCCCGAAAATGACGAAGGCAACCGGCAACAAGGAAAAAGCAATAGACAGAACAAAGAAGAACACACGAGCCTTTACACTTATGACACAAGAGGCAGCAGTGATCCCAGACGTAATTACCGATACGTTTCTTATTTATGACGTCTACGCTAAAGTATTATTTGACTCTGGTGCAAACCAAAGTTTTATAAATAATGTCAAGCACTTAATCAACCGTTAACTAACCTTAGTCAAGCTTGTACGATAGAAACGGTAGAAGGAAACTCCACCAACATATGCGAAATACTTCAAGAAGGGAAGATAGAATTATTAGGACATAAGTTCACAGAAAATCTGCTACCGATGAATCTAGCTGGATTCGACGTAGTACTAGGAATGGATTGGTTAGTAACCAATCATGCTCGAATCCTATGTGATCAAAATTCTATTGAGATTCTTACGCCAATAGGAGAGATGATCCTGATACGAGGAGACAATCCGACCAAGCAAACAAAATTCATCTCAGTGATGAAAGCTACAAGTTATGCACGGAAGCAAGGCATAGTGTATATGATCTCAGTGATCATTAACCCTCGAGGCAAGGAACTGAAAGAAATTCCGGTAGCATTGGAATACCCCGATGTTTTCCCATAAGATCTACCCGGACTACCGCCTGACCGAGAAGTAGAATTCAGAATTCACCTGATACCTGGAACCGCACCAATTGCTAAAGCAACTTACCAATTAGCACCAACAGAGATGCTGGAATTAAAGAAGCAATTAGATGAATTGCTAGAAAAAGGATTCATATAACCAAGCTCATCCCCTTGTGGAGCACCCATGTTTTTTGTTAAGAAGAAAGATGGTTCAATGCGTATGTGTATCGATTATAGGGAATTGAATAAGGCCACAATTAAAAATCGATACTTATTACCAATGATTGATGATCTATTTGATCAACTTCAAGGAGCTCGATATTTTTCTTAGATTGATTTACGCTCAGGATATCATCAACTGAAAGTACAAGAAAAGGACATTCCTAAAACTGCTTTCAGAACTAGATATGGTCATTAAGAGTTTGCAGTCATGCCATTCGGTTTAACAAATGCTCCGGCAACATTCATGGACATTATGAATAGGATATGTAAACCGTACCTGGATAAATTTGTAATTGTCTTCATAGACGATATACTTATTTACTCCAAAAGCGAGGAAGAGCACACTAAACATCTATATGTGCTTGTTAACACTGTTGAGATATGAGAAGCTTTATGCTAAATTTTCTAAGTGTGAATTCTGGTTGCAAGAAGTAAAATTTTTGGGACATTTGATTAATCATGAAGGAATTCATGTAGATCCCACAAAGATAGAGGGAATTACGAATTGGAGAGTCCCTAAGTCATCTACAAAAGTCAGAAGTTTCCTAGGATTAGCAGGATACTATCGACGCATTATCCAAGACTTCTCAAGGATAGTCGTTCCGTTAACCAAGTTAACATGTAAGTCGGTTAAGTTCGAATGGGGACCCAAAAAAGAAGAAGCCTTTACAACCTTGAATCAAATGTTAACGAATGCACCGATACTTGCATTGCCAGAAGGAAATGAGGATTTTGTAGTCTTTTGTGATGCCACTTGATTAGGATTAGGATGCATTTTGATGCAACGTGAGAAGATAATTGTTTACGTGCCTAGGCAACTGAAGAAGCATGAAGAAAACTATACAACTCATGATCTAGAGCTAGGAGCGATAATTTTTGCCCTTAAAATTTGGTGACATTATTTGTATGGTTGTAAGTTTACCACCTTTACAGATCATAAAAGTTTAAGATATATTTTTGGGCAAAAAGAATTGAACATGAGGCAAAGACGATGGATGGAGATTTTAAGTGACTACGATTGTGATATCCAATATCACAAAGGTAAAGCTAATGTAGTAGCCGATGCTTTAAGTCGTAAGTATCATGAGAAGCCGAAGTGGCATGACTGTAAATTCATAATGATCTTACCTTGTTCTGAAAGCAGTTTTGGGAATGTCCTCTTCCTGTACCTTCAGTTGGTGATATCTTGAGCGTAGATCGATCTTAGAAAAGAAACAGGCTCCTTGAAGTTGATCGAATAGATCATCGATTCTCGGTAGTGGGTACCGATTTTAAATCATAACCTTATTTAATTCTCAGTAATCAATGCACATATGCATCGATCCACTTTTCTTTTTGACAAATAACACCGGTGCTCCCCATGGTGATGAACTAGGCCGTATGAAACCCTTATCTAGTAATTCGTCTAGCTGTTTCTTCAATTCCTGCATCTCCGTTGGAGCTAGTCGATAGGCTGCTTTGGCAATTGGTGTCGTTCCTGGTATCAGGTGAATTCTAAATTCAACTTCTCGGTCTGGCGGTAATCCAGGTAACTCTTCTGGAAAAACATCTGAGAATTTAGATACTACGGGAATATCTTTTAGTTCTTTTCCTTTAATGTTAATGATTACGGAAATCATATACACCATTCTTCCTTTCCGTGCATAGCTTGCAGCTTTCATCACAGAAATGAATTTTGTTGATCTTGTCGGCTTGTCTCCCTTAATTGTGATCCTTTCTCCAGTTGGCGTATGTACTTCTACAGACTTTTGATCACATAAAATATGTGCATGATTGGCTATTAACAAATCCATTCCCAACACAATATCGAATCCAGCTAAATCCATTGGTAAGAGATTAGCAGTAAAGTTATGACTTAAAATTTCTATCTTTCCTTCCTGAAGGATTTCACTTATTTTGATAGAATTTCCATTTGCCGTCTCCACCAGACAGTCTTGGTGGAGTTTAGTTAATGGTTGATTGAGAAGTTTGCAGAAAGAAGTATTTATAAAACTTTGGTTTGCACTAGAGTCAAATAATACTTTAGCATAAACATCATTAACTAAAAACGTACCGGCAATCACATCGGAAATCATCTTAGCTTCTTTGGCTGTTAGAACGAATGCTCTAGCATTTTTTTTGGGTCCTTCTGTTAGCTTTGATTTGTTGTTTGCCGCTAGAGCTAGTTTCGGAAAGTTTAGTTTGATATGGCTAGCTTCTCCGCAGTTGTAGCACACTCGGGCATTATCTTTCGTTCTACATTCTTCTTCCTTATGCTCGGGTTTCTTGCAGAAATTACAATATCTTGCACATTTTCCTGAATGCTTCTTCTTACACAACTTACAGAAAGGTGAAAAAGATGAGCCTATTCCTTTCCCATGATAAGAATTACCATAACGTAGTTTCTGGGTAATCTTTTGAGCTAAATCATTTTTCTGATTTTCCTCTTGTATGCTGTCACACCCCAACCGATGACGGAAACATCGGGATGAGACAAAAACGAGATTACAAGAGACTTCATAACACTATGTGACAATAATTAATTAAATACGAATTTCATTTCAAAAACTAGATTGTCATACAAGATTCAAATACAAGAAATAACATTGTCTCACAACAAACCTAACATCAAAATAGATAAACTAATCTAGGTGTGTATCTAAGTCCACCTAAATCTTGTTTCATCTTGATTCATCATCTCAACAATTCAACCTTCAACTTGTAAAAATAGAGTTCAATGCAAAAGCAAATGCAAGTATACAAATTTGTTACATAGCATAATATAGAATAAAATTGTTTAAAGTGCTCATATCCAACATGAATCATATTAAGCAAGTTTACTAGCATGCCGAAACAGTTTACTTATATGTTCAAACCCAAGAATCCAATGCGATAAAATAGCCTATCCCCGATTAGAATAAAGGGAGGTTAATATGTTTGACTTAACAATACCCCAAGAATCGTGGGCGGTGCATTACTCCTATAGCGCTATAATTGTTAAGGTAGGCTAGCAAAGTTAATGAAGCATATATTGACACAAATAGTTTACATTAGCATAACAAGTCTAAACAAGCATCATATAATTTCATGTTAAGCATGGATAGAGTTTAAAAATAGTTTCACGTGTTATATAATTTGTATAACATACAAGTTGCATCCCAAAGTGATAAAAAGGAAAACGGGATCGAGTATACTCACGGTTTTTGCAAGCTTTCCTACTTGAAATCCCGCGAGTGATGTTGGTGGATGGATTAGTTTTGAGCACCTTGTCCTTCTACACGAGGAAAACATAGGTGTGTGTGTGTTTGGCGAAATCGGAAGATTATAGATTCTGAGTTTAAAATGTATGGAAAATAACATAAGTGAAAATAATCATCTTGTACACATAACACTTGTTCTTGACACTATTGAACTCAAAAGAGTTTGTATGATTTCATGGATTCAAAGGTCCATTAGAGTCGTAACAAGAGCATGGTCATAGATGATGTAACATATTCTTGACAAGTAACTATTAAGTTATCATCAAGTTTAGTTACTTAAGTATATATATATATATATATATATATATTGAATAAATAGATAATATAAAGATTACAAAGTCCTATGGTTCAAGCATGAGGTAGGAGATTAATGTCTCCATTTAGGCACCTCTTTGTGTCATAGATTTCATACATGAGGTAGGAAGAACAAGCTTCCATTTAGGTACCTCTATTGTTCACCACTACACTTGTTGTTATAAACAACAAGGAGGGTAATGAACTGACAAGTAACAATGCAATAACAACAACTAATCTATGGAAAAACATTAAGTAGTGAGTGGATTTCTATGAAGGATAGTCCAAGCTAGTCCAACTATCACACATCCATCAAGGTTCATGCTTGAACACTACTTGTGGGTAAAACCCTAACTAAAACAGAATGTTTGTGAGGTTTTAACCTCTGATTTAGCATTTCTCAGCCTTGTTTTTAAGCCCAACTAACCATTCATTTGATTATGAGCATTAGGACATAGGTTTGAGATGAGAAAGTTCAAGTTTGGTTAAGTTTAACAAAGATTACATGAAAACATAAACAATCAGTGGACTTTGGAGCCTTTTGCCGGAGTTCCAGGGGCTTGTTTACTGTGTAACACCCATGGAATCGAAGCTAAGGTCAATCCAAGCACATAGAAAAAAGAATGGACGAAATTGGACAAGAAATGAGTGAGTTATGCTCACTTTAGTGAAGACGCAACAATCTGCTCAAACCTTCTGATTTTGCACGAATTTGGGACTGATTTGGAGGTTTGAGAGTGTTTAGAAAAGTGAAAATAGCTTGGATTAGGATTGGTATTTATAGGGAAAAAGTTAGGTTAAGTTTAGGTGAGTATTTAATGCCAAATTCATGTTTAAAACTCAAAAAAGTAAGAAAACCGCCAAAAAACGAGCTGAAACGCGTCTGACGCAAAGCTGCGCCCTGGGCTGCCTTGGCGGGCCGCGAAGACATGGGCCAGCCTGGTCGAGGGCCGCCTGGGCTCGTTTAGCGAGTGTTTAAAGGATTAATGGTTCTGAATGTAAACAATGTTAGGGCAGTGGTGGAGTGGTGTGCGCGTGTGTGTTTAAACCGTGTGACCCGGGTTCGAATCCCGACCACACCCTTTTTTTACTGAATTGATTTCTTTTTTTTTTCTTTATTAAACTTTCAAGTATTACCAAATTAGTCCCTATATTTTAATTAACCGTGAAATTAGCTAAAAAGGTAACCATCTTTATCTTAAACTAACCAAGTTATAAGATTCTTTAACCATGTAGTTTGTTTATTAGGTAATTTAACTAGGTTATTTCTTAACTTTAAAAATCTAACGGGACTAACTGGATTATTGTAAAATAAACTTTTTAAATTGTAAAATTAATTACTTTAATTAACTAAACAATTTATAAATAACCATATTTATAAGGATAAAAGATTTTCGACGATTAAGCACTTCGCGAAACTTTTGAGTTTCATCGTTTTACGAGTTTTAGCTAGTTTAACGAGCATCAAGCGTAATAACGAATCAAGAGTCTTGGATAATATATCGTTTAAACATGAATTTTGATTAACAGCCGCACATAAGTCTAGTATGAATACACATGATTAAAATAGCTTCGTTTTCGTTTTCATTATGATCAATTGTCTCGAATTACAAGCGGAACGAAAGTAGATTACAGAGAGAGTACAAGCGTCTTAAATATAGAAAATACAACATGACTTGCTAAAACAAGAAAGTGCGAAAATGCAGAGCGTTACATATGCATACCAATTCATCTGTCAAGGTGTTAGCAAGTTCTACTGCTTCTTCTATGGTTTGTGGTCTATCTACCTTGACTACATGTCTGATCTCACTGATAGATACCCAGATGTAACGGGAGACTAATACTGGTTCTGGTTAGGCTAGAGTTGGTACTATCCTAGCATATTCAAAGAATGTGGTAGTACATTCTCTACAATCTACCCCAACCATTCTATGATTCAGAAACTTATTGGCAATTTGTTCCTTTTCATGAGGAGGACAGAATTTCCTTTCAACTATTTCCTTAAAGTTGGTCTATTCCATACTGTAAACCCTGTCACTTCCTCTTGACTAGAGAATGGTATTCCACCATTCTAATGCTGCATTCTTAAAGAGATTAGAAGCATACATGATCTTATCCTCATCTACACATTTACTTATTTTTAAGACAGCTTCTATCTTTTTTATCCAGCATAAAGCTGAAATGGCTCCTTCATTACCTGAGAATTCTATAGGTTTGCATGATAAGAATTCTTTCTAAGAACAACAATATGAGATGGTTCTTTTTCTTTTTGGAATCAAAGCTTGGATAAGTTGTCTGTGATTTCCATTCATGCTATGATTTGGCTTACTAGGCGTACGTTTACTGCCTATTATGGAATTACTCTTTTCTGCCTTTTTATTAATAGCGTCGATAATAAATGGCATGACATCTATGATTCCTTGAGCTACTATGTGTTCTTTAGCACTCTTATCCACTTGGTTCATGTTAGCATTATTATTCTGGATTTCCTGATTTACTTTGTTTGACATCTGAATTGTAAACATTATCAGGTACTAATATCGCAGAATAAATTAAACAAACAAACACTCAAGCACATTGAACCAAAATCATCGAGCATTGCGACTTTTACTCTTTTTCATATATATGCATCTAGTACAAACAACTGAAATTCTACAGATTAGTAGTTATGCATCAATACATATATATAGGTGATATAATATATATATATATATATATATATTTCAAATGTTTTTTTCCAAATTAAAGTAAATACGTATATATATATATATATAATATATTAAGCGGTGGTTTTCTAAAAACGCATCTCCCTCTCGCCGTATTTCCAGACAAGATCTTTCCCGATACGGTGGATCCTATTTCCTTCCTGAATCAAATCTTCACCATAGTGGCGAAGTTCTTCTACATTCTCATGGCTCATTGGTGGCATATGAGTTGGTATGGGTTCAGGGTAAGTTGGTTCTGGTTCTCCGTATGGCATATAAGGACAGGGATCATTTATTAAATCCTGGAATGCCCAATCATTGGTCCACCATTGTTCTAAGGGATTTAGTGCTGGTAACCTGGGTATTTCATTTGGATTAAAGGCTTGGATTAGAAGTGGGTTTTCCTGGTTTTGTTCTAGGTTCATGGGTTGCTCAGGGTATAATGGTAGTAGTTGTGGTTCTGGAGCTGCTATAAGGTTAAGATTAGGTGGATTTTCTGCAGTTCTAAACATATCCAGATTTGCTAGTCTTCTATCTAATTCTTTCCATAAAGGCCTAGTCACTAGAATCTGGGCAGATCCCTCAGCTATAGTTATTGTGGCTTGTTTTTGTTTTTGGATTTGCCTGATTCTTTTTCTCCTTTCCGTCTTTTCTTTACTAAACCATCCCCTCTTCTTAGGTGGGAATGCCTCCTCGGATTTGGCTTTAAAAACAAAGGTATCTTCAGAATCTGCTACATATCCTAAAGCTAACTCGGATGTTCCTACATCCATAGGAGAGTGGGACAGGTGACGATAAGCGTCGGATGTATTCTGATTACTCATACTGCGAACTCAAAAATCATCAAAATACATAAAATCATAATATGCATATTTACGCAAAATAACACATAAGTTTATGAAGATTTCCTAACATAATTGGTTAAAATTTAGGTGTTTAAAAGAACACCTAAATGGCTTAAACCAGTGGCTCTGATACCACCTTCTGTCGTAACCCCCGACTCCACCACGGGAGCAGGAGCCACGAGCACGAACCGGTGGTATCGGTGTTTATTAATTTGGCAGCGGAAATGAGACATCAGGATCATAGTTAAGAAATAATTTCAGAGTTTCAAACCACCAAACTTTTATACTAAACAAATGGGATAAAAATCCATATTTTATTTATAATATCTGTATAGGGATAAACCCTAGTTTGCTGAAAATATAACTTCTTCTTTTATTCAGGTAATTTATAGCCACTTTATTTAAGCCTTCAGTGCTCCATAGCTGGCTTCTAGTAGCTGCACATCAAGTTACCTGAAACGCGTTTTGAAAATATTTTATCAGCAACAAATACTAGCGAGTACATTCCATTTTATAAACAAACACATTGTTATACTTTTACAACATCAAGAGTTTTTACATTTGTTTATATCTACCAATTTCTTAAATAGTATTGCTACTGGGGCACCATTTCCCCCCGTGCTTGTGGTCATACTAATATTGGCTAACTCTTTGTCCAATAGTAACTAGTGTCAAGTAATGTATACAAAACCCCACATACCGATAGTAATTATAGAATACAAAAACTTAATCACTGGAATTATAATTGATAAACATTAAGGGTTTTGTAAAGCATTTGAAATATAATTGTATCACAAAATGTGAGAAAAAGGAGAATGACTCACATTGTAAACTTAGGTTTTTCTACAGGCCTCCTTGAAATATTTTCTGCTAATTTTCTTGATTTCCTATTAAACTCATACAATGCACGCATCGTTAGTATAATAACCCAATTTAACTTATCAGTACATCCGAGATGGAACCCCAACATACTTAGTCAGGCAGCGCCTTGACATGCGTTTCTGGGTTTCAGATCAATCGGATAGGGTATCGAATTAGTAATCGGGGTTAAAATACTTACAACGGGGCAGAGCTTCATGATTTAGGGGGTATAATAGCTATAATTTTCGAGCTATAGCATAGAGAGAAAGAAAGAAACTGAATAAATTGAAATGTCAAATGTCTGCTCAAGTTATAGATGAAATCGAGGCCTGTCGCGCCCTGCGACCGCCCCCACCGCTGCCTGTCGCACCCCGTGAGGGCAGTCTAGCTACGACTAGGGTTGCCGAGTCAACCCCCTAGGAGTGCCACGTGTGTAACACGTGGCAAAAAGTGTCTCCAGCAAGTAATGGGTCGTCGCACCCCACGAATGACCACCTTCAAACCTTCAAAACAGCACGAAATTGTCAAAAGAGTTATGCAGATAATAGATGTAAGCCATTAGAATTTCAAGTTGGAGACAAAGTGCTATTAAAAGTTTCTCCTTGGAAAGGAGGATTCCGATTCAGTAAGAATGGAAACTTAAGCCCGAAGCATGTTGGACCATTTAAAATTATCAAGCGAATTGGACCAGTAGCTTATCAGCTACGGCTACTAGAGGAAATGGCTGGTGTGCTTGACGTATTTCATGTATGTAACCTAAAGAAGTGTTTAGCAGATGAATCGCTGATAGTTCCTTTTCAAGACATAGAGGTAAATGAGAAACTAAAATTTGTTGAGAAGCCTCTACAAATTGAAGATAAAAAGATTAAGAATCTCAAGCACAAGAGGTTAGCTCGAGTAAAAGTAAAGTGGGATTCAAAAAGAGGACTGGAATACCCTTGGGAGCTAGAGTCAGAAATGAAATGAAAGTATCTGTACTTATTCCAGTAAATCTCGAGGACAAGATTTAAAACAAGGTAGGGAGGATGTAACACGTCGCAACCCCCGTCCCCTAACTACCCGGGAATGGGCGGCCGCGGTCAATTTCAGTGGTATCGGTGTTTATCATTTTGGCAGCGGAATTTACATCAGGACCGTAGTTAGGAAATATTTTATCAGAGTAAAATACCACGCTTTTATAATACTAAATACATGGGAAAATCCCAAGTTTCAAGTACACACATTTTTATAGGGATAAACCCTATTTTATTTAAATAAAACATCTCTTTATTTTAGGTAACTTTATAGCCACTTTTCCAAGCCTTCAGTGCTGTCCAGCTGGCTTGTATTTGGCTTTCACATTTGGTTACCTGAAACGCGTTTAAAAACATTTTGTCAGTGGGAAATACTGGTGAGTGAATCCCAGTTTAATCAAGATAAGTAAAACCATTGTACAGTATTGAGGGCGGTCGCGAAATTACATTTGTTTCAATCTACTTTAATTACCACCTACAGTACTGTCAACCCAACTTGTGGTCATGCTACTTCTCACAATGTAGTAACAAATTTTGTATACAAAACCCCAACATACCGACAATAATTGTAGAATACAAATACTCAATCACTGCTTAATATAATGCTAATCATATGAGGTTTTGTAAAAACAGTTTGCAAAAAGGAGATTACTCACTTTGCTGTCTTAGGGTTTTCCTTAAGGATTTCCTGGTGATTATCTGTTAATTACACAAATGCACACACGTTAGTATAATAACCCAATATTTACATTAATAATACCCTCCCCGAGACGGCATTCCAACGACTACGTCGGGCAGAACCTCGACAGTCGTTATGGAACCCTAGATCAATCGGGCAGCGCATCTAATACGTAATCGGGGGTTATGATACTTACAACGAGGCAAAACTTCATTATTTAGGGGGGTATAATTCCCGAAAATTACTTTAACTATGCAGAAATTCGAGAGAGAAAGTTGTGAGGTGCGAGTTGGGACTGAAGGCCGATGATCTCTATTTATAGGGCCTTATTTCGTGTTTGTCGCGCCCCGCGAAGAAAGAAGGCAGGGCCTTCGCGGCCCGCGACCTAGGGGGTCTATGGCGTAGCCTTGTCCGGTCAACAATCTAGGTTCGACAAGTGGTGGACACGTGGCAGCTCCGGGTAAGGCCGGGTGGCCAGGCGCTCGCGCCCCGTGACTGAGTTGCCTAGGGGCTTCGCGCCCCGCGAGTGGCACCAATTTCTTGTTTTTATTTTATTTTTATTTATATAAAGTATTTTGGGCTTGGTTTTCGCATACGGGGTATATTTTAAGACGTAAAGGGACATTTCGAGAGTGTATGTTTGCTAAAATTAGCTAAGTGTTCTAACTCAAGCTTGTTATCCCCTTTTTAAAATTAGAAATAACTATAACAACTAACTATCCGCAAATCATGCTAGCTTCCCACGATCTCCATAACGTTAACAAGGGCCAAGCACGTGCGGAATATTGAGGGAATATGCTCCATGAATATCAGCAGGACCAAGTCCATGCACATACTCCTGCAAAACGAGCTTACATACAAGGTAGAAAACCGTTAGTGTAAGGATAACAATGAGGATCCTGAATCCTGGTCCTGCAACACATTCTGAGGATCCTAAATTCAAATAGAATTAAGGATCCGTGATCCTGGCAGCACTTGAGGGTCCTTGATCCTTAGGATTGGAAAATCCTCCCCTAACAATTGCCCCCAAAATAAAAGGAATAAAATGTAAATTAACAAGTTATATTTTCGATCTTATCTGCAACTAACTAACGGATATATAGCCGTTAGGATCGAACTAGCCGTTGCTGATCTTACGTCATTGAAGTGACAATCCTGCAAAATCATCATTATAAATTCAAGTTAGAGATAAGGGCCAGGAAGCATTTAAATTCGTTTGTTACACACTTTAAATCCTCATTCGAAGATTGATCAGGTACTTCTCTCTCCCTTCTCTATTCATCTTCTTCCGCTGTTCCTACTTTCTTTAACATCACCCATGGCCAAGATGGTTTTAAGATCCTCACTGGCTAAGGATCACCAAAAAGATAGTCCCCTAAAGAGCCAAGGAATCATCAAAGATTCTCCGAAGGAACGTTGCTGCTTTACTGATCCGGAGATAGACCGGATTCGTCATTGCTTTCCGGCAGACTCTGTCTTTAAACCTTTTGCCCCTACCGCCTTGAGTGACTTCGTTTCTGTAACTTGGGTTGCTTTTCCGGCCACCCCATTTCTGATAGGATACTCTATCCTTTCCCTGCTTTTACCCAGTCTTTCTTCTCCCTTACCGGCATATCCTATGTCCAGGCCATGCCAATGATGTGGAGGGTTTTATATACCCTTGAGAGAATCATTGAGAAGGAAGATATAGAGTTGGGAATGTCGGAATTGGCTGAACTATATAACCTTGTGAGCCATGGTTCACATCGCTTCTTATTCAAACACAAACCCGGTGAAGAACACCCAATCCTCAAGACCACCAAAAATGACACTAACTGGAAGAAGCGCTTTTTCTTCGTTAGGAGGGATTCTATCCCGGATGGGAAGGATCTCCCCAGAAAATGGGCCACTCATGGTAGGATAGAGGATCCTTATAGAAGGATCATAGGATAACTCTGTTCCTGTTCCTGTAAGGATAACTGACCCCTTTTTATATCTTTTGTGCAGCTATATCTGTTTCTCATATCATTTCATCACCTGCAACGAAGGAGAGGATTGCTGCTTTCTGGAGTTTTGATCCTGCAGTAAGATCATTTCAAGCAAACTCAAAGGATTCTCAAGAAGTATCCTCCGGCTCAGTCACAATGTCAAGTAAGTATCCAAGTCTGTATATGATTAAATGTTTAAATGAAAATAAAACAAGAATACTTATCTGTTGTTTTGGATTGATAGGCGCTGGAAAATCCTCAAAGTCAGCCACCTGCTTCAGTGTCACCGATCTCAGTGCTGTTGCTCCCAGGTTTGGGAAGAAGAAGTCTGCTGCTAGCCCTAGTGTTCCAGTTCCAAAGCCTACCACCTCCAAGGGCAAAGGAGGAAAGAAAAGGAAATCCTCTGAAGCTGATAACCTTGAAGGCCTGCCACTCATCCGTCCCCAGTTCGAGGAATACTTTGCTGATGTAAGGATCCCTGATCCTTAATTCTATCCTGCCCATATGAGGATAAGTGATCCTGAAATGAATCCTTCTTTCTTTGCAGAAATTCGCTGAGATCCAGATGCTCTTCGATGCCTATGTTGAAGAAGCTGAGATGAAGGAGCTGGACTTCCAGAAAATCTTCTTGGCTAAGGATGAGACTATCTCTCACCTTGAGAATGATCTGAACTTGGCAAAGAAGCAGCTGGTAATGGCCCAGATCAATGCTGACCATGAGAAGAACGAGGTGATGGAGGATGCCAAACTCTCTGCTGCCATTGCTATGTACAAGACCAAGCTGCAGATGGATCAAGAGGCTGAGGATCCTGACTTTGACAGGACCAACTGGGACCAGGAGGGCTGGAAGGCTAGGCTGGCTGAGCTTGATGATGAAGAGGAGGCTACAGAGGTCTTGGCAATTGAGGCAGGAGGTAGCGGAGCTAAGGATCAGGCGGGTGATGCTGATGCTGGTGGTGATGCAGCCAAGGTTTGAGCTACAGAAATGGGCGATGATGGATTTATCTAGACGCGGCCGGAGCCCATTTTTTATGATTTGGTAGTGGTTTTGTTTGATGATGTTTTGAACAATGGTTTGTACTTTGAACAATAGCTATTAGGGTTGAGGATCATGGATCCTTTGAACAATAGGTAGGATAATAGGTGGTGGAGGGATCCTCTGTTTGGGGGAAGGATCATGGATCCTTTGAACAATAGGTAGGATAATAGGTGGTGGAGGGATCCTCTGTTTGGGGGGATGAAACCACTTGTTATCCTGCCATCTTTTATTTCCTGCACTTTTAAGACCTGTTAACAATAAACACCCTTTGCCAACCCAAGTGGACGGGCCACGTTTTGTTGGTAGAAACTTGGGTTGGCAATTTTGACAACCTTTAAAACGTTTAACTTTTGGTAAATAAAATCTTAATCTTTTGACTATCTTGTGTTGTTACTTTTGTAAATATTTTATCTTTCAATTGTTGTGATATATTTTGTTTGAATTCACAAATAAAGAATAAAAGTTCAATATATCATGTCAAAAAGGTTAGGATATGATCAAAGATCAAATATCCTATAATCGATGAATTCAAAAAGTAATATAACTTAAGGATCATGTATCCTGTTGTCAAAGAATAAGGGTCACTTAGATAAATAAAGGATAAAATCAAAATGATCAAGGATCATACCTGAGAATCCAAGTTAGGATCCTAAACCTTTAACATTTAAAATAAGGATATCCAAAAGACAAACCTTAGTAAAAGGTAAGGATCAAGGATCCTTAGCTGTTTAGCTTCAAAAACCTGAAATGGAACATAACTTGGGACTAAGCCATTATAAGAAAAGAGTTAGCAACTGGGGACAAGCCCAACAATTCTGGGGACAAGCCCAATATACTGGGGACAAGCCCAAAAAACTGGGGACAAGCCCAAAAAACTAGGGACAAGCCCAAAAAAAAACTGGGGACAAACCCAAAGGATCTTGTGTAAACTGGAGTATGGCCCTCACTGAAGACTATCCAAACTTAGTGACATGAAAATGCCAAAACCTTAGCTAACGTGAAAACGTTAGAAACCTTAGGAACCGATGTATGGAACGTCTACCATTATACGTAGGATCCCGGATACAGCCAGTACAATGAAATTGTCAGCCCCTAAAGCGAGTACTGGTCCCATTGCCATGAACTGTACCAGGATCATCGTGTGCTGCTGGCGATACTGGAGACAGGCCCAACAACTGGGGACTAGCCCAAATAACTGGGGTCAAGCCCAAATAACTGGGGTCAAGCCCAAATAACTGGGGTCAAGCCCAAATATCTGGATACTTCTGTAGATACTCAACCCTTTGTCAAGGATATATGAACCTTCTGCAAAAACTCAGAATTAAGTGAAAGAAGGATAAAGGATCCAGAATCCTTTTCCTTGTATATAGGATAATTAAAAAATGAAATAGTTTGAGATTAGATCATTACCAAAATGAAAATCATCCATCCTCTAAGGATCCTTCAAGGATGTGGATCACGAATATTGCTAAGGATCATGAATCCTTATCACATGAAGTATTTCTTCAGGTGGACAGCATTCCAAGCTCTTGGTAGCAAATCGCCTTCCATTGTTAGCAATCGATATGCCCCCTTTCCAGCCTCAGCTTCAATCAGGTAGGGGCCTTCCCACTTTGGTGCCAACTTTCCATCAGAAGGATTTGTAGTATTCTGAAATGCTTTCCTCAATACCATATCACCAACTTGGAATTTCCTGATCCTGACATTTTTGTTGTAGGCTCCAGGCATCCTTTGTTGATAACTAACCATCCTTATCCTTGCCAAATCCCTGAGTTCTTCTATAGTATCCAAGTCTTGAACCAAGTTTTCAGCATTTCCTTCAGGATCACGAATGCTTGTTCTTGTAGTAGGAACCACCATCTCTGTAGGGATCACTGATTCTGCCCCAAATACCAAAGAAAATGGAGTTTGGCCAGTGGCATTCTTGGGAGTTGTCCTATCAGCCCATAGTACATAAGGTAGTTCTTCTGCCCACTTTCCTCTCTTGGATCCAAGCTTCTTCTTCAAGTTGTTGATGATGATCTTGTTGGATGATTCTGCTTGACCATTAGCTTGTGGGTGGACTGGTGTTGATGTTATCATCTTAATCCCCCAACTGTCACAAAAGTTAGTAGTTCTATTCCCAATAAATTGGGATCCATTATCACAAACAATTTCAGAAGGGATACCAAATCTAGTAATAATGTTTCTTTTAATAAAGGATATCACTTCCTTTTCTCTGACTTGAGCAAAGGCTTCAGCCTCTATCCACTTAGAGAAGTAATCAGTCATGGCAAGCATAAACACCTTTCCTCCTGGTGCTTTGGGAAGTTTTCCAACTATATCCATTCCCCATCTCATGAATGGCTAAGAAGAGGATATAGGATGCAAGAGCTCTGCTGGTTGGTGAAGGATATTACTATGTCTCTAACAAGGATCACACTTCTTGGCATAATCCACAGCATCCTTCTTCATTGTAGGCCAATAGTATCCTGTCCTAAGGATCCTTGAGAACAATGCTCTTCCCCCAGTGTGGTTTCCACAATCTCCTTCATGAAAATCCTTTAAGACTTCTTGAATTTCAGGATCCTCTATGCATCTTAGATATGGACCTGCAAGAGATCGTTTATATAACATGTTATTCAATATTGTGAACTGAGATACCTTGATTTTGAAAGCCCTGGGGTTTTCTCCTGTAGGAATCACTCCATGTTGTATGTATCTCATGATTGGAAGGATCCATGATCCTGAAAGAGACTGTGCACCATCAATAGGAACCATTGCAGAATCCTCTTCTATCTCCATAGTTAAGTGATCCTCAATAGCAGGAGCCAAAACATGGATGATAGGGATCTTGATATCCTCTGGGATCTTTAAGGATGATCCTAAGTTGGCCAATGCATCGGCTTCTGCATTTTCTTCCCTGGGTACCTGTGTCAAACTAAAAGAAACAAAAGAGAGTGCCAATTCCTTGACTATCTCTAGGTATTTGATTAGCTTTTCACCTTTAACAACATAGGATCCATTAAAGTGATTAGTGATTAACAATGAATCTACTTGTACCTCAAGATACCTGATCCTCATATGCTTGGCAATTTGCAAACCAGCTATCAAGGCCTCGTATTCAGCCTCATTATTAGTAGTTTGAAACTCACAAGCTATGGAGTGGGGTATTATGTCCCCCTATGGCGATTTTAGTAGTATTCCAAGTCCTGTTCATTTGACATTAGAAGCTCCATCAGTGAAAAGTATCCAAGGATCCTTAGTTTCTTCAAGCTGCTGAACTTCTAACTCAGCTTATTTTTGTAAATCACTACTAAAATCTGCCACAAAGTCAGCTAAGGCTTAGGATTTGATGGCAGTCCTTGGTTCATATCTTATATCATAAGCACTATCAGGTTTCCTGAGAACATTCTTAATTGGAAAATTAGTCTTAACAATAATGGCATGAGTTTCAAAATAATGTCTTAGTTTAGTAGATGCCATAATCAAAGCAAGAATAAGTTTTTCTAAATGTGAATACCTGGATTCAGCATCAAGCAAACTCTTACTTACATAATAGACAGGATGTTGTGTACCTTCGTGATCCTTAACAAGGACCGCACTTACTGCTTTAGAGGATACCGCTAGGTACAAGGATAATACATCCCCTTTTTCTGGTTTCATCAAGGCAGGAGCTGAGGATAGGTAATCCTTAAGGGCTTTGAGAGCATTTTCATGCTTTTTCAGTCCATTCAAATTTCTTGTTCTTTCTCAAAATGTCATAGAATTCCTTGCACTTTCTGATGATTTTGATATGAACCTATTCAAGGCTGCGATCCTTCCTGTCAACCTTTGCACATCCTTGGCATTGGCAGGAGATTTGATATTCACAATAGCCTTAATTTGCTCTGGACTTGCTTCAATGCCTCTTTTTGTTACCATGTATCCTAGGAACTTGCCTGCTTTAACACCAAAGTGACACTTTGAAGGATTCTGCTTCATATTGAATTTGCCAAGGATATTGAATGCTTCTTCCAGGTCTCTAAGGTGATAAGTAGCCTTTGAATTCGTCTATGTAGACTTCCATAGTGTGTCCAATTTGTTCCTTAAACATCATATTGACTAGCCTTTGATAAGTAGCACCTGCATTCCTTAGTCCAAATGGCATAGCAATATAACAATAGATACCAGTTGGGGTCATAAAGGCCGTATCCTCTTGATCGGATGGTTCCATCTGAATTTGTTGAAATCCAGATGAAGCATCCATAAAAGTCAACAACTCATGACCCGCGGTAGCATCCACCATGGAGTCAATGTGGGGTAATGGGAAAGGATCCTTGGAACATGCCTTGTTTAAATCAGTGAAATCGACACATACCCTCCACTTTCCATTTTTCTTTTGAACAACAACCACATTGGCTAACCATCTTGGATACTTAAAATCTCTAATCATACCTGCTCGGAGTAATTTGTCTACCTCCTCCTGGATAATGGCATTCCTCTCAGGTGCAAACTTCCTCCTCTTCTAATGTATGGGCTTGAATGACCTGTCAATACCAAGTTTATGAGTAATTATATCCTTAGAGATACCTGTCATGTCTTCATGCTTCAAGGCAAAGGTAGTTTTCCTCCTTTTAAGGAAGGATACTAGATCCTGTTCAATGTTGCTGAGGATCCCTGATCCTATGAAGACTTTGGATTCAGGATCATGAGGATCCACAAGGATTTCTTTCACATCCTGTTCTCTTGCCTCCAAGACGTCTCTCGGAGAATACTTTAGTTGCTATTGCTCCCTTGGTCTTGAGGCTGGCTTCATTGATGAGGTATAACAATTCTTCGCTTCTTGTTGGTCACTCTAAATCTTTATCACCCCCATGGACTAGGAAGCTTCACACACTGATGATATGTAGATGCAACTGCCTTCATGTCATGTATCCATGGCCTGCCAAGGATAACATTGCAACAGGATAAGCAATCTATAACACAAAATTTTTTGTAAGAATGAAGTCCCTCAATGTAGATGGGAAGTTTAATGTCCCCCAATGTATTCTTGGTTTCTCCGTTGAATCCCACAAGAACTGAGGATCTTGGGATAATATCTGATTCAGGGATATTCATCTTCTTGAGGACATCAAGCTGAATGATGTTCACTGAGCTTCCTCCATCGATTAGGATCCTGCGAACAAAATGGTTAGATATGAATAAAGTAATAACAAGACCATCATGATGAGGATCCTGAACATCAACACGATCATCCTCATCAAAGGTTATAACTTTCTCCTGTGTGACAGTAGAGGTCCTGATGGGTCTATCTCCAATATCCATCTTGGTCTCCTTGGCATGTCTTTTGGCTACTGAAAAGGAAGTACCACAAATGTCTGATCCACCGGATATGAAGTTTATAACTTGTGCATCTGCTGGAGGAGCAGGAGCTCTTTCTGGAATCTTCTCAGGATCCTGGATCCTTGACTTCTTCCTTCCCAAAAGTTCCTTTAAGTGCCTCTTGCTTAATAAGTAACCAATTTCTTTTCTAAGTGCAATACACTCTTCAGGGAGATGTCCGAAATCCTCATGATATGTACACCATTTGGACTTGTCTTTTGTTACGGCTTGTTTATCGCTTTTCCTTGGCCATCTTGCTTTCTCACCTAGATTCTGCATTGCAAGAATTAGTTCATTGTTATCAACAGAAAAACAGTATTAAGAAATGGGAGGATAATCCTCATCATCCTCTTCCTGTTCTACTGCATGCACGTTCTGATTATCAGACTTATTGTAGGATTTGAACTTGTTGTTCTTGAAGAAGGATCCTTGTTTCTCCTGCTTCGAGGATCCTGCTAGTCTTTCCTGGATCCTTTTATCATCCTCTAATCGGATGAATCTAAGGGCCCTGGTTCTCACTTCATCAAGATTCCTGCATGGGGTCATAATAAGATCATCATAGAATAATGAATCTCTAAGCAAACCCATTTTAAAGGCTTCCACAGCCGTAGCTATATCCAGATTAGGAATGTCTAAGGATTCTTTACTAAACTTAGTGATGTAATCTCTAAGTGATTCATTTTGACCTTGTCTTACCCTATATAGATCACTAGTTAAAAATTCAAATTTTCTGCTACATGAGAATTGACTATTAAACAGATTAACTAGATTGGCAAATGAAGTAATAGAGTAAGGGGGAAGACTTAGCAGCCATTTAAGAGCTGATCCTGTGAGTGTGGATCCAAAACCCTTGCATAGACAAGCTTCCTTTAACCTCTCAGGAATTGGATTGATCTCCATCCTTTCTCTGTATTGAGCTACATGTTCCTCTGGATCCGTCGAACCATCATACAACTTCATAGTTGGTATCTGGAACCTTTTGGGTATCTCAGCATCACAAATAGGTGGTGCAAAATGAGATATCCTATGGCTACCATCTGCAATCTCAGGAATGGGTTTAACTACTCCTGGAACACTGGATATCATATCCTTTAGCTTCTGTAATTCTCTAGCCATAGCTTGATTAATACATGTATCCTACATAAAGCCATGGTTAGTGTTGTAAGAATTATTCAAAGTGTTACCTCCCGGAGGATTCAAGTTTGGAATCCCATATGTGAATCCATATTGACGAGATTCTTGTATGATGGAAGGACCAGAAGTAGCAATGGTCTGCATTGGAATGAAGTCTCCTTGATGAACATCTGAACTTGGGGGTTGTACGCTTCGTAAGAATCCTTGATCCTGAAAGATGTTGGATCCTTGAACCTGGAAGGAGGATCCTTGAACCTGAGAGGATCCTTGAACCTGTGAGGATCCTTGGACCTGTGAGGATCCTTGAACCGTGTGCGTTCCCATATATCCTCCTGGGCTAACGAAGGATCCCTGATGCTGGAAAGAGGATCCCGAAGGTTGAAAACAGGATCCTGAAGGCTGAAAGTGAGACCCAAAAGCCTGACTCATAGTTGTTGTTCCATAACGCCTTCCCAATGGTCCACTCTGATACTGGATATCCGGAGCTGCAGATTGCTGGGTAGACATAGCTGGAGTGTCGAAATCCAGTGACCTTGGTATCAGAGGAGAGTGATCCTCCCCTGATTTCTTCTGTTTCTTGATGTCACCAATTTCCCGGAGGATCCTTTCGTTGGTTTTGTCCTGCTCTTGTATGTGATCCCTCATCTGCAAAATCAAAGAAAAAAGATCACTAGTAGTAGGGTTAGAAGAAACAGCAGAAGTTGGTGGTTTTGGAAAAATGGGGCTTTGTCTCTTTGCAGCATTTTCAGCATTCTTCTGGGATCCAGAAGGTGGTGGAGGCAAAGGTGGAACGCCCTGTGAAGAAGTGATTGCTGGCATTGAACTTGACGTGTTCTTCGCTGAAGAAGCCATGTGGTTGAAGATGATGAACCAGAATGAACACAATGAGCAAATTTTTTCAGAAATGAAGCACCAATTGCCCCACGGTGGGCGCCAAACTGTTTTGGTCAAAAATCAAGCAAGGATAATGCAACCAAATCTTTTTTTGTGAGGTGTGATGCTTGAACAAATAAACAATTGTATGAACAACTTGCAAAATAAACGAGTGACACAAGGATTTATACGAGGAAAAAGCCCTTGATCAAGAGTTGATCTCCGGCATAAAAAACCTCGGGTGATGGAAACTACCAATAACCAATTAAGATTAAACAGAAAAATGTTACAACTCAGGATGATAACAAGCTTGTTACAAGGATCACTAGTGTGCAATGTGCAAAAAATGTATGAAATCGCCAAGTAAACTGTTGAGAGCTGTTTCGAGAGTGTGTGTTTGCTAAAATTAGCTAAGTGTTCTAACTCAAGCTTGTTATCCACTTTTTAAAATTAGAAATAACTATAACAGCTAACTATCCGCAAATCATGCTAGCTTCCCACGATCTCCATAACGTTCACAAGGGCCAAGCACGTGCGGAATATTGAGGGAATATGCTCCACGAATATCGGCAAGACCAAGTCCATGCACATACTCCTGCAAAACGAGCTTACATACAAGGTAGACAACCATTAGTGTAAGGATAACAATGAGGATCCTGAATCCTGGTCCTGCAACACATTCTGAGGATCCTAAATTCAAACAGAATTAAGGATCCGTGATCCTGGCAGCACTTGAGGGTCCTTGATCCTTAGGATTGGAAAATCCTCCCCTAACACCAACTACATAGCTTCTCAAGCGAAGAACACTTCAAGTTCCATGCCGGTGATCACCTCTTCACAGGGCATTCCACCTTTGCCTCCTGCACCTTCTGGATTCCAGAAGAATGCTGAGAATGCTGCGAAGAGAAAAACCCCCGTTTTCTCAAAACCAACTACTGCTGCTTCTTCTGGACCTACTAACAATGATCTTTATTCTTTGATTTTGCAGATGAAGGATTACATGCAGCAGCAGGACAAAATCAATGACAGGATCCTTCGAGAAATTGATGAGATCAATAAATTGAAGATATCAGCGGAGGATCACTCTCCACTGGTGCCGAGATCACTGAATTTCGACACTCCAGCCACAACTGCCCAGCACTCTGCAGCATCAGGTGTCCAGTACCAGGGTGGATCATCGAGTATATGCTATGGATCATCGGCAATGACACTGGCTCAAGGATCCTACTTTTAGCCTTCAGGATCCTCTCTCCAGCCTCAAGGATCCTCCTTCCAGCATCAAGGATCCTTCTTCAGTTCTGGAGGATATATGGGAACGTAGACGGTTCAAGGAACCTCATCTCAGGGTCAAGGATCCTTCTCTCAGGTTCAAGGACCCTCCTCTCAGGTTCAAGGATCCTCATCTCAAGTTCACGGATCCATGGATTATCCTCCAAGACCCCCAGCTTCGGTGTATCAAGGATCCAACATCTCTCAGGATCAAGGATCCTTAAGGAATGTACAACCCAGAAGTTCAGAAATTCACTTGGGAGACTTCATCCCCATGCAAACTATTACCTCATCTGGTCCCTCAGTCATGCCAGAGTCACATCAATATGGATTCACATCAGGAATTCCACCCTTGAATCCATCAGGAGGTAACACTTTAAATACTAGTTATAATACTAACCATGGCTTTGTACAGGATACAGGAATCAACCAAGCTATGGCTAGAGAGTTACAAAAGCTTAATGATATGATATCCAGTGTTCCAGGAGTGGTTAAGCCCATTCCTGAAATTCCAGATGAAAGTCACAAGATATCTCGCTTTGCACCACCTATTTGTGATGCAGAGATACCAAAGAGGTTTCAAATACCAAGCATGAAGCTCTACGATGGTACAACTGATCCGGAAGAGCATATAACTCAATACAGGGAGAGAATGGAGATCAACCCCATTCCTGAAAGGTTAAAAGAAGCATGTCTATGCAAGGGTTTCGGATCCACACTCACAGGATCAGCTCTTAAATGGCTGCTAAGTCTTCCTCCTTTCTCTATTACTTCATTTGCTAATCTAGTTAATTTGTTTAATAGCCAATTCTTCTATAGTAGAATATTTGAACGATTAACTAGTGATCTATATAGAGTAACACAAGGTCAAAATGAATCACTTAGAGATTATATCACTAAATTCAGTAGAGAATCCATAGAAATTCCTAATTTGGATATAGCTACAGCTGTAGAAGCTTTCAAAATGGGTTTACTTAAGGATTCACAGTTCTATGATGATCTTGTCATGACCCCTTGCAGGAACCTTAATGAAGTAAGAACCAGGGCCCTTAGATTCAACTGATTAGAGGATGATAAAAGGATCCAAGAAAGGCTGTCAGGATCCTCAAAGCAGGAAAAGCAAGGATCCTATTTCAGGAACAACAAGTCCAAATCATACAACAAGTATGATAATCCGAATGTGCATGTAGTGGAGCAAGAAGAGGATGATGAGGATAATCCTCCCATTTCTGAATATTGCTTTTCTGTTGATAACAATGAACTAATCCTTGCAATGCAGAATCTAGGTGAAAAAGCAAGATGGCCCAGAAAGAATGATAAGCCAGCTGCCACAAAAGACAAATCCAAATGGTGTGCCTATCATGAAGATTTCGGTCATCTCACTGATGAATGCATAGCACTAAGGCAAGAGATTGGTTATTTGTTGAGCAAAGGGCACTTGAAGGAGCTGTTTGGAAGGAAAAAGTCAAGGATCCAGGATCCTGAAAAGGTCCCAGAAAAGCTCCACCTCCTCCTGCCAATGCACAAGTTATCAACTTCATATCTGGAGGATCAGACATATGTGGCACTTCCTTTTCAGCAGCCAAGAGGCATGCCAAAGAGATGAAGATGGATAATGCGGACAGACCCATTCGAACCTCGATCCTTACCCAGGAGAAAGTTATATCCTTTGATGAGGATGATCGTGTCGATATTCAAAATCCTCATCATGATGGTCTTGTTATTACTTTGTTTATATCTAACCATTTTATTCGCAGGATTCTCATATATGGAGGAAGCTCAGTGAACATCATTTAACTTGATTTCCTCAAAAAGATGAACATCCCTGAATTAGAGATTATCCCAAGATCTTTAGTTTTAGTGGGATTTAGTGGAGAAACCAAGAACACATTGGGGGACATTAAACTTCCCATTTACATTGAGGGAGTTAATTCTTTTCAAAATTTTTGTGTTATAGATTGCTTATCCTATTGCAATGTTATCCTTGGCAGGCCATGGATACATGACATGAAAGCAGTTCCATCTACCTATCATCAATGTGTCAAACTCCCTACTCCATGGGGTGTGGTGAAGATAGAAAGTGACCAACAAGAAGCTAAAAATTTCTACACTTCATCAATGAAGCCAGCCTCAAGACCTAGGGAGCAATAGCAATAAAAGTATCCTCCAAGAGATGTCCTGGAGGCAAGAGAACAAGATGTCAAAGATATCCTGAAGGATCCTCAGGATCCTAAATCCAAAGTTTTTATAGGATCCGGGATCCTCAACAATATTGAACAGGATCTAGTATCCTTCCTAAAGAGAAGAAAAGCTACCTTTGCCTGGAAGCACGAAGATATGACAAGTATTTCTAAAGATATTATTACTCATAAACTTGGCATTGACAGGTCATTCAAACCCATACATCAAAAAAGGAGAAAGTTTGCACCTGAGAGGAATGCCATTATCCAGGAGGAGGTGGATAAACTGCTCAGAGCAGGTATGATTAGAGAGGTTAAGTATCCAAGATGGTTAGCCAATGTGGTTGTTGTTCAAAATAAAAATGGAAAGTGGAGGGTATATGTCGATTTTACTGATTTAAACAAGGCATGTCCCAAGGATCCTTGCCCATTACCCCACATTAACTCCATGGTGGATGCTACCGCGGGTCATGAGTTGTTGACTTTCATGGATGCTTCATCTGGATTCCAACAAATTCAGATGGAACCATCTGATCAAAAGGATACAGCCTTTATGACCCCTACTGGTATCTATTGTTATATTGCCATGCCATTTGGACTAAGAAATGCAGGTGCAACCTACCAAAGGCTAGTTAATATGATGTTTAAAGAACAAATTGGACACACAATGGAAGTCTATATAGATGACATGGTGGTTAAGTCTAAGAAAGCTGAGGATCACCTTAGGGATTTGGAGGAAGCATTTGATATCCTTGATAGATACAATATGAAATTGAATCCTTCCAAGTGCCACTTTGGTGTAAAAGCAGGCAAGTTTCCAGGGTATGTGGTGACAACAAGAGGCATAGAAGCAAGTCCAGAGCAAATCAAGGCGATTGTGAACATCAAGTCTCCTGCAAATGCCAAGGATGTGCAAAGATTGACCGGAAGGATCGCAGCCTTGAACAGGTTCATCTCAAAATCGTCAGAGAAATGTAAAGAATTCTATGATATTCTTAGAAAGAACAAGAAATTTGAGTGGACTGAAAAGCATGAAAATGCTCTCAAGGCCCTTAAGGATTACCTATCCTCAGCCCCAGCATTAATGAAACCAGAAAAAGGGGATATATTATCCTTATATTTGGCAGTATCTTCTAAGGCAGTAAGTGCAGTCCTTGTTAAGGATCATGAAGGTACACAACATCCTGTATATTATGTAAGTAAAAGTTTGCTTGATGCTGAATCCAGGTATTCTCATTTAGAAAAACTTATCCTTGCTTTAATTATGGCATCTACTAAGCTACGCCATTATTTTGAAACACATGCTATTATTGTTAAAACTAACTTTCCAATTAAGAATGTTCTCATGTAACCCGAAATGTCAGGAAGGATGGCAAAATGGGCAGTCAAGCTTAGTGCTTATGATATCAGATATGAACCAAGAACTGCCATTAAATCTCAGGCCTTGGCTGACTTTGTGGCTGATTTCAGTAGTGATCTACAAAGGGAAGCTGAATTAAAAGTTCAACAGCTTGAAGAGACTAAGGATCCTTGGATACTCTTCACAAATGGAGCCTCTAATATCAAAGGAACTGGACTAGGCATACTACTAAAATCGCCACAGGGGGACATAAGACCCCACTCAATTGCTTGTGAGTTTCAAACTACTAATAATGAGGCTGAATATGAAGCCTTAATAGCTGGTTTGCAAATTGCCAAGCATATGAGGATCAGGTATCTTGAGGTACATGTAGATTCTTTATTAATCACTAACCACTTTAATGGTTCTTATGCTGTTAAAGGTGAAAGACTAATCAAATATCTAGAGATAGTCAAGAAATTGGCAGACTCTTTTGCTTCTTTTAGTTTGACACATGTACCCAGGGAAGAAAATGCAGAAGCTGATGCTTTAGCCAACCTTGGATCATCATTGAAGATTCCAGAGGATATTAAAATTCACATCATCCACATCTTGGCTCCTGCTATTGAGGATCATACAGCTATGGAAATAGTGGAGGATTCTGCAATCACACCTAGTGATGGTACACAGTCAAATTCAGGATCATGGATCCTTCCAATCCTAAGATATATACAACACGGAGAGATCCCTACCGGAGAAAATCCTAGAGCTTTCAAAGTGAAGCTATCTCAATTTACAATTTTAAATAACATGTTATATAAACGATCTCTTGCAGGTCCATATCTAAGGTGCATCGAGGATCCTGAAATCCAAGAAGTTCTTAAGGATTTTCATGAAGAAGATTGTGGAAACCACACTGGGGGCAGAGCTCTATTTTCAAGGATCCTTAGGACATGATACTATTGGCCTACTATGAAGAAGGATGCTGTGGATTATGCCAAGAAGTGTGATGCTTGTTAAAGACATAGCAATATACTTCATCAACCAGCAGAGCTCCTGCATCCTATATCCTCTTCTTGGCCATTCATGAGGTAGGAAATGGGGCATATTGGTTATTAGCAATGGAAGGTGATTCGCTACCAAGAGCTTGGAATGCTGTCCATTTGAAGAGATACTTCATGTAAGAAGGATCCAGGATCCTTAAGCATCCTCATATCTGCTATACACAAAGGATCCTTAGAGGATATATGATCCTCATTCTGGTAATGATTTGATTCTAATTTACCTTATCCTTTAATTTATTTAATTACAAGGAGAAGGATCCAGGATCCTTCATCCTTTTTCACTAAAGTTCTGAGTTTTGCAGAAGTTCATGCATCCTTAACAAAGGATCAAGTATCCACAGAAGTGTCCTAAGTTTTATGGGTTTATCCCCAGTTTTTGGGCTTGTCCCGTGTTTAAGGTATCCACTACCTTCTACGAATCAGGTTCTAACACCTTCTCCAGTAGCGCACGATTATCCTGGTGCAGTTAAAGGCAATGGGACCAGTACCCACTTTAGGGGCTGACAATTTCATTGTACTGGTTGTATTCAGGATCCTAAGTATAATGGTAGACGTACCATACATCCGTTCCTAAGGTTTCTAACGTTTTCACGTTAGCTAAGGTTTTGGCATCTTCATGTCACTAAGTTTGGATAGTCGCCAGTAAGGGCCATACTCCAGTTTACACAAGATCATTTGGGCTTGTCCCCAGTTTAATGGGCTTGTCCCCAGATTGTTGCGCTTGTCCCCAGATGCTAACTCTTTCTTTTACAGATTGGCTTAGTCCCAAGTTATTTCTCATTTCAGGATTCTAAAGCTAAACAGTTAAGGATCCAGGATCCTAACTTTCCATAAGGGTTTGTCTTATGATTGTTGCAATTATATTCATTAAGGATATAGGATCCTAACTTGGATTCTCTGGTATGATCCTTATTTACATTATCTTTATTCTTGGTTTATCGATGTTACCCTTATTCTTTGACAACAGGACATGTGATCCTAAAGTTAACTTGCTTTTTAAAACTTTTTGATTAAAGGATATTTGATCCTTGATCATATCTTAACCTTTTGACATAAATTAATTTTTACACCTTCACTAATAACTTGTAAATCCAAAAATTGTACAATAACAATTGAAAGGTAAATAGAGACAAAGTGAACAACAAAAGATAGTCAAAAGGTTAAAGTTTTATTTATTTATCATAATTAAACCCTTCAAAGGTTGTCAAAATTACCTACCCCAAGCATCTACCAGCAATATGTGGCCCGTCAGCTGGGGTAGGTGAAGGGTGTCCATACTAAAAAGTTCTGAGTCATGCAGGAAATTAAAAGATGAGGGGCATCAAAGGCTTCATCCTCTACAAACAGAAGGACCCATCCACCTTTGCTACCCCCTATTGTCCCAAGGATCCGTGATCCTTAAACCTAAATACTATTGTTTAGTTACAGACCAGCATTGTTTAAAACATCAAAACCATAAAACCATAAAAAATGGGCTCCAGCCGCATCTAGATAAATCCATCATCGCCCATTGTTGCAGCCTAAACCTTTGCTGCATCATCACCACTAGCTGCCTCTTCCCCTGGATCCTTCACCCCGCTGCTCCCGGCTCCATCAGTTGCTGCCTCCTCCGCTTCATCCTCATCATCCAGCTCAGCCAACCTCTGCCTCCAAGCCTCCTGGTCCCAGGCAGACCTGTCGAAAGCAGGATCCTTAGCCTCCTTGGCCATTTGGAGCTTGATCTTCAGCATAGCAATGGTGGTAGAAAGCTTAGCTCCTTCCATGACCTCTGCCTTCTCCTGCTGGGCTTTGATCTGAGCCAAGACCACCTCCTTCTACAGCAGGTTCACATCCTTCTCAAGGGAAGAGATTTTCTTGTCTTTGGCCAGGAACAATTGCTGGAAGTCTAGGTTTTTCTGCTCAGCCTCTGCCAGATTGTGATCAAGGAGCATTTGGATCTCGGCAAATTTCTGCATAAAAGAAGTATATAGTCAGGATCCGTTATCCTCAGAAAGGGGAGTTCAGACCTAAGGATATAGGATCCTTACCTCGGAGACATATTCCTCAAACTGGTGTTGGATGAGAGGGAGGCCTTCAGTGAGCTCAGTGGTCTTTCTCTTTTTAGCACCCTTTCCTTGTGTGCTCATGCCCTTAGGATTTAGGATGCTTAGGCTTGTAGCCAGCTCCTTTTTGTTGGATTTTGAGGAGGCGAATGCTTCAAGATCACTCACATTGAACCTGGAAGCATATTTAGAGGATTTTCCAACACCTACAAATGCAAAGCACAGATAAGTATTCATACTTTACATTTATTTAAACATTTATTTACTCACGGATATGGATACTTACTTGACATTGTGTAGGAACCGGAAGAGACTTCTTGTGAATCTTGTGTCTTGGCTTGAAAAGTTCTAATTGCAGGGTCAAGCTTCCAAAAAGCAGCAATTCTTTCTTTCGTTGCAGGAGTTTCTTGAATATGAGAAAGCAAGATAGCTGCACAACAGAAACAAAAAGAAGGATCATTTATCCTTAACAGAAAAAGAATCCTACTTTGGTCCTGGTCTAAGGATCCCATATCCTACCCAAGGTGATCCACTTTTGGGGGAGATCTTTTCCATCCAGGATGGAGTCCCTCCTTACAAAAAAGAATTGGTTTCTCCAGTGGGAATCATTTTTGGTGGTTTTGAGGATTGGGTGAGGTTGACCGGGTTTATGCTTGAACAGAAAGCGATGAGAACCATGACTGACAAGGTTGTATAACTGACTCAATTCGGATAGACCTATTTTAAAACCTTCCTGCTCAATGATATTTTCAAGAGTGTAAAGAACTCTCCACATCATTGGCATGGCTTGTATATAGCACATGCCAGTGAGTGTGAAGAATGATTGAGTAAGAACAGGGAAGGGATAAGAAAACCCTATTAGAAAAGGGGTTGCCGGAAAAGTGATCCAAGCATCAGAAACACAGTCACTCTTCGTTGAAGAGTCAAATGATCTGAAGACGGCTCCTGCTGGGAAGCAATGGCGTATTCGATCAATTTCAGGATCGGTGAAACGACAAAGTTCCAGCGAAGGATTTTTGGTGACACCCTGGCTTTTCAGAGGGTTGTCCTTCTTAGGATCCTTGGCAGGAGAGGATCGTAGCTTCATCTTGGCTTTGAGATTTTGAAGAAACAGAAAATTGGAAGAAGAAGAAATCTTAGAGAGAAGGATTAGAGAGATACCTGCTGGAGTCTCCGAATGAAGATTTAAAGGAGAGAAACGCTCGAATTTAAATGCATTTTGATCCTTATCTCTAACCCTGTATATATAATGATGATTGTGCAGGGAAGTCTTGTCACTGACGTCATATTTGCAACAGCTAGTCCGATGGCAACGGCTAGTTTTTCGCTAACCAGGTTGTTCCGGATCAAGTAGAAAATATGAGTCATTTAGTTACAATTAATTCCTCGTATTTTGGGGGCAATTGTTAGGGATGGATTTTCTAAGCATGTGGATCACGGATCCTCAGTTCAGTTTGAATTAAGGATCCTTAGAAGACGTTGCAGGATCAAGGATCCAGGATCCTCATTATTATCCTAACATTAACAATTGTTTCCATTATATTTGAACTTGTTTTCCAGGAGTATACGAGTGGGACTTGGTCTAACCGAGATTCTAGGGGAATATGCTCCATTATTCTGCACGTGCATGGCCTTCGTGACCGTTGTGGAGATCGTGGGAAGCTATCACCTTTTTTGGATTGTTAGTTAGTTAGCTTATTTCTATTTTTAATGGGGATAACAAGCTTGTTTGAGACATAAGAATTATTAGCAACACACACTACACTCGAGCTCTCAACAACTCTCGGTGATTACATACATTTTGCACTATAGTTAACCTTGTACCAAGCTTGTTATCATCCCGACTTGTAAACATTGTTTGTTTAATATAGTTGGTGATCGGTAGTTTCCATCACCCGAGGTTTTTTATGCCGGAGGTCATTCATTGATCAAGGGCTTTTTCCTCGTATAAATCCTTGTGTTCGGCATTCATTTCATTCATTCATAGTTCATACATTTGTTCATATAATCAAGCATCACACCTCACAAAATCGGATTTGGTTGCATTATCCTTGTGTTATTTTTGACCAAAACACCTGGGGCTTAGCTTTCCCCTTTTTATGAATCTTACCACTCCTTTCCAAGGAGAAACTTTTAATAATATCTTATCTCCTACTTGAAATTCCAATGGTGTTCGCCTGTTATCAGCATAGCTCTTCTGTCGATCACGTGCTGCTTTCAAGCATTCCTTGACTTGAATGATCTTGTCGGTTGTTTCTTGTACTATTTCTGGTCCAGATAATTGCTTTTCTCCAATTCTGCCCAACAGACTGGAGTTCGGCACTTTCATCCATAAAGTGCTTCGAATGGTGCAACATTGATACTTGTGTGATAGCTGTTATTATAAGAAAATTCTATTAATGGTAAGTGATCATCCCAATTACCTCCGAAATCAATTACACAAGCTCTAAGTATAACTTCCATTGTCTGAATTGTTCTTTCGCTTTGTCCGTCCGTTTGGGGATGATAAACGGTGCTTAAATTCAACTTGGTTCCCATAGCTTTTTGGAAACTTGTCCAATAATGAGAGGTAATATGGCTATCTCTGTCGGAAACAATTGATAAAGGAATTCCATGTAATGAAACTATTTATTTACATATAGCTTGGCTAATTGTTCCATACTGAATGTTTCCTTCATTGGTAGGAAATGAGCTGACTTAGTTAGCCTATCTACAATCACCCAGATTGTATCATTACCTTTTCTTGTTTTGGGAAATTTGGTAACAAAATCCATTTTTATCAATTCCCACTTCCATACTGGCATTTCTAACTGCTGCAATAAACCTGAGGGTTTCTGATGTTCAGCTTTAACTTGTGAACTGGTTAAACATTTAGAAACATAGGCTGCTATATCCTTCTTCAATCCTATCCACCAAAAATTCTTTCTTAAGTCCTTATACATCTTATCATTTCCAGGATGCATCGTATACTTAGACTTATGGGCTTCTTCTAATATACGGTGGCGTAGGTTTCCTAATTTAGGTATCCACATCCTTTTTTTAGGGAATCTCCAAATTCCATATGTTCCTTGTTCTAATTCCTTAATCATTTCTTTCAATTTCTCAGTATCATCCTTGATTACTGATTCTTGTGCCTTCCTGATTTGTTCATTTAAATCTACTTGCAGATTTAATTTAAAAGAACGTACTCTTTTTGGCTTTTCATGATACTTTCGACTTAAAGCATCAGCCACTACATTAGTTTTTCCTGCATGATACTGGATATTACAATCATAATCACTAAGTATTTCCATCCAGCGTCTTTGCCTCATATTCAACTCCTTTTGCCCGAAAACATACCTTAAACTCTTATGATCTGTGAAAATGGTAAACTTACTACCAAAAAGGTAATGTCTCCAAATCTTCAGGGAAAAAATTATGGCTCCTAATTCTAGATCATGGGTTGAATAATTCTCTTCATGATTCTTAAGTTGTCTAGATGTGTAAGCTATTGTTAGGACCGGTTTTGACTCCGAAACGATTGCGAACCGAACGTTTGACGTGCGGAATCCGTACACGAACGTGACCGAACACACGAGACGTAATATAATCGTTGATTCTATTAACAGATCTGAAATCGTACAAAGCACCTGAATCACGTGGAGCAGTTTCTCTCTCTAGCTTCTCTCTCTAGGTCTAGATCTCCAATGCTCCAAAATGCCAAAAGTCTCAAAAGTCTTAAATCTAACACCTTAGACTCCTATTTATAGGCCAAGGCTTTTAATGAGAAAACTCATTAATTACAATATTGCCACCTTGCCTTTTCTCCTAATTATAACAATATAAGGCTAGAATTCCTCGGTTTCTAATACGGACTGAATTGACGGAGGTGATAGACCTAAATGCACTAACAGACTCCCCCTTGGATATTGCCGCAGTCAATCCATACTCAAACTCGTAGCATCTTGTCTTTCTCTCTCTCTCTGAGTCTTCTTGAAGATTTAACACGTTTTCATCAACGTAGACTCCCTCTTGCTCGAACATAATCCCCGTGGATCTGTCTTCAGCTTCAGCTCCCCCTTTTTGTAGACTCTTTTCTTCATCAGGCTCCCCCTTTCGTCAAGCTTCCATGCTTTTGGGATCGACACCTGGTTTTCCGGATACAAGCTCCTTCAGGGTAGTTACCTGGCACCTTGAATGCACGTTCCCCCTTTGCGTTGAGCTCGTCTTCAGACTCCCCCTTAGACTCGGCTATCGGGATCGTAGTCTGGTATCTGCAATTCTCAAACATTCATAAGTATAAACATTTTGATCGTCCAGGATTGAAAATCCTGGCTCTCTCAGCATAAGCTAAAATATTTTACAGTGAAAGCATTTTCAGTTATCCAGGAATTGCAACCTGGCTCTATTAAACTTTCTAAATCAAGATCCTGGCTCTAAGATATAATAATATAGATATATCCAGAATTACTTGATTCACTCCCCCTATCAACAATCTTCATAGATTTGGCAGTTTCAGCGAACCGGATCGGAAATTGGCTCTTTTACATATTTTAACAATATGAGCATCCAAATCCCTCACAGTTAATCATCCAAGTCCAAGTTAATGACCTTGGAGATATCACAAACTTTGATTTTTGATTAAAACTTCAAGTTTCAAATTAATGAACTTGTTTTATTTTCAGAAACATAATCAGCATAGTTAGATTTTGAAACTCAGCTCTCGGACATCGGTTGTCGAAAATAAAGTGAAATCAAAATCTATTTATATTTTTCTGAAACATAAAGCAGTAAAGAAATATTTACAAACATATTTACAGACAATATTTTTTATTGAGTTTGCGTCAGAGGATCATATCAGTTTATGACAAATCACTAGTACCGTTGAGCTTTTAACACTTTAAGTTCTAAACGATTCACTTAGATTGTCAGTATACTGATCCACTTAAATTTTCACACAAAATTCAATTGATTCGAGATACGAGATTAGTGTTTTAAGGACTTAAACTTATCCACATCTCCCACCTCAGAATATACTCCCGTATCCAGATCCCAATATTCAGTCTTACAGGTGAATATACCTAGATGATATCTGTAAAGGGTTAAATGCGAGACCATGAGAGCTCAGGCTATTGCTTCCACAAAATCAGAGAGATGATGGTTCGACTTTTAGGTGTGTTCCCTTTAGAGAATCTTTTCTTCAACAGCACATGATTAGCATTTTGCAATGTTTCATCATTTTTTATGGTGAGGGTGATGCTTTTATTTCAAGCAAGCGAAAAGTATTATACGGGGACTAGGCCGTTGCTTCCGCAAAATCAGAAGTCCCGGGATAATACCCCAGATATCACTAAGCATAAAGACCTAGTATCTCAGAAAGAGGGGTCTTTCAAACTAGATTTCGGGGGTTACCCATATATCCGAGAGATGTTCCCCACGAGATAAGTAAGTATGATATTTAGGTTTATATCTCGAAAACAATCTACTAAGCGTGTAAAAACCTACTGGCATATCATCAGTGAGACCGTTTATTACATTTTACTTTCCATTTCTTTAGCGTACTGTGATTGTCTACTGATGTACTATCATTTCCTCTTTTTACACAAAAACTTATTTTCATTTTTTTCATGTTTTTGTCTTTTTCAAATTTTCAAATGTTTTTGGATTTTCTGAAAATTTCTTACTCCCCCTAAAATGCAAAACCATTAAAAGAAAATATGACAAACCAATACTGATAGCTTTGTCTCGCCATCCATTTTCTGCTTTTCATGCACTGATTTGCAGAAAATATAACGTACCCCCATGATTTACAACACATTGATTTTTTACAGATTAAAAACCGTTTTTCAATCTTGTGAAATTAATCATGTTTGTTCAGCCGTGAGAGTTTCGGCGTATTCACGTAACATATTTTTTGAATTTTTGAATTTTTTGACAAAAATTAAAAAACAAACATATTTTTTATTTTTCAATTTTTTTTTTTACAAAATAAAAACATATTTTTGGTTTTTAAATTTTTCAATTTTAGCTCTGATACCACTTGTTAGGACCGGTTTTGACTCCGAAACGATTGCGAACCGAACGTGTGACGTGCGGAATCCGTACACGAACGTGACCGAACACACAAGACGTAATATAATCGGTGATTCTATTAACAGATCTGAAATCGTACAAAGCACCTGAATCACGTGGAGCACTTTCTCTCTCTAGCTTCTCTCTCTAGGTCTAGATCTCCAAAGCTCCAAAATGCCAAAAGTCTCAAAAGTCTTAAATCTAACACCTTAGACTCATATTTATAGGCCAAGGCTTTTAATGAGAAAACTCATTAATTACAATATTGCCACCTTGCCTTTTCTCCTAATTATAACAATATAAGGCTAGAATTCCTCGGTTTCTACTACGGACTGAATTGACGGAGGCGATAGACATAAATGCACTAACAGCTATAACCTTTTGGCGTTACATCCACACACATCCATAACCTAATTTAGAAGCATCACAATAGACTACAAAGTCTTCAGTTCCTTCTGGTAATGCTAGTATAGGTGCGTTGGTTAATCTTTGCTTAAGAATTCTAAAGGCTTCTTCTTGTTTTGGTCCCCATTCAAATTTAACAGATTTACAGGTTAGCTTAGTTAAGGGAATGGCTATTCTAGAAAAATCTCGAATAAATCTCCTATAATAACCGGCCAATCCTAGGAAACTTCTAACCTCGGTTGGTGACTCAGGGGTTTTCCATCTAGTAATTGTCTCGATCTTGGTGGGATCCACATGAATTCCTTCATGATTGAGTAAATTTCCAAGAAACTGTACCTGTTCTAACAAAAACTCGCACTTTGAAAACTTTGCATAAAGCTTTTCTTTTCTTAATATACTTAGAAGTGCGTGCAAATGATTTGCATGTTCCTCCTTGCTTTTAGAGTAAATGAGAATATCATCTATAAAGACAATTATGAATTTATCCAAATATGGCTTACATATTCGGTTCATCATGTCCATAAATGCGGCTGGGGCATTGGTTAAACCAAATGGCATGATAGTAAATACATCATGGCCATACCTTGTTCTAAATGCGGTCTTAGGAATGTCCTCTTCCTGTATCTTTAATTGATGATATCCTGAGCGTAGATCGATCTTTGAGAAAAATCGAGCTCCTTGCAACTGATCGAACAGATCATCGATTCTTGGTAATGGATACCGATTTTTAATTGTGATCTTCTTCAATTCATGGTAGTCAATGCGCATACGCATTGATCCGTCTTTCTTCTTAACAAATAAGATCGGTGCTCCCCACGGCGACGAACTTGGCTGTAGGAATCCTTTCTCCAACAATTCGTCTAACTGCTTCTTCAGTTCTTGCATTTCTTTGGGTGCCAAACGGTAAGGGGCTTTGGCGATTGGTGTTGTCCCTGGTCCAGGTGAATTCTGAATTCAACTTCTCTGTCTGGCGGTAGTCCTGGTAATTCTTCTGGAAATACATTTGAAAACTAAGATACTACAGGAATATCTTTCAGTTCTTTTCCTTTAGTGTTAGTGATTATGGAAATCAAATACACTAATGATCCTTTTCTTATATAACTTGCTGTTTTCATCACAGAGATGAATTTCATGGATCTAGAGGGCTTATCTCCTTTAATTGTGATCTTTTCACCCTTTGGTGAATTTACTTGAATCGACTTTTGATCACATGAAATACTGGCTTTATTGGCTATTAACCAATTCATTTCTAGTACAACATCAAATCCTGCCAGATTCATTGGATAAAGGTTTGCAATAAACTTTTGATTTGAAAATTCTATTCTTGCTCCCTGCAAGATTTCAGAAATTTTAATGGTTTCTCCATTTGCTGTCTCTACTAGACATTTCTTGTGGGAGTTTAGTTAATGATTGATTAAGAAGTTTTCAAAATGAAGTATTAATAAAACTTTGGTTTGCACCAGAGTCAAATAATACTTTAGCAAAAACATCATTAACTAAAAACTTACCGGCTATCACGTCCGGAATCATCTTAGCTTCTTCGGCAGTCAGAACATATGCTCTAGCATTCTTAGTAGTCTTGTTGTTCATGGCTAGAACTAGTTTCGGACAGTTTGGCTTGATGTGAACCTTTTCTCCACAGTTGAAGCACATTCCATTATTAGGTTTCTTCCTGCAGTCTTCTTCCTTGTGTCCTGGTATCTTGCAGAAATTACAGTAAGTGGAGCATCTTCCTGAATGCTTCTTCTTGCAAGCCTTACAATAAGGTGTAGAGGTAGAACCTACATTTTTCCCACGGTTGGAATTTCCATAGCGAAATTCTTGGGTAAGCCTTTGAGCTAGGTTCCTCCTCTGGTCCTCTTCTCGTGTACGCACTAATTCATCAGTCAAGGTGTTTGCTAGTTCTACAGCTTCTTCTATGGTTTGAGGTCCAGCTGCCTTGACTACATGCCTAATCTCACTGATTAATCCCCAGATATAACGGGAGATTAATACTGGTTCAACTGATGCAAGGGTTGGCACTATTCTAGCATATTCAAAAATAATGTAGTGTAACCCTTACTATCCACTCCAGTCATTCTAAGGTTTAAGAACTTATTTTCTATCTGTTTTTTTTTTCATTGGGAGGACAGAATTTCCTTTCTACCATGTTCTTAAATTCCTCCCATTCCATATTGTAAACCCTATCACTTCCCTTAGACTGGAAGATGGTGTTCCACCATTCTAAAGCTGAGTTCTTAAACAGATTGGAATCAAACATTATCTTATCCTCTTCCGCACACTTGCTTATTTTTAAGACTGCCTCAGTCTTTTCTATCCAGCGTTGAGCTGCAACGACCCCTTTATTGCCCGAGAATTCCATTGGTTTACAAAACAGAATTCTTTATAAGAACAACCATAAGAAATGGTTCTTCTTCTTTTGGGAATGGACACTTGAAGTATGGGTCCATTGTTTACGTTGTGTTCAGGTTCAGTAGGTCGCTTACTGTCATGATTACTTTTATTATCCGCTTCCTTAACCGTTTTGATAATATAGGGCATCGCATCTATAATCCCTTGTGCTACTATGTGTTGGATAGCACTGTTATCCACTTGATTTACATTGTTACTGTTATTTAGGTTATCGTTATTCTGGTTTTCCTAGTTCACTTCGTTGTCCATCTGAATTTTAAACATTTGCCAAATATTAATATTACAAAACAATATTTAATGCGAACAATCACACAACACGCATACTTGATCAAACTCGTCGAACATTGCGACTTAATCTATTTTATATTATGCATCCATATATATTACAATACAACTGAAATTGAAATCACAATACTATTAGGCATTTATAGCTATTGTCTAGAATTTTTTTTTCAAACATACACACATATTATATATTATTATTATTGTATTATTATTATTATTATTATTATTATTATTATTACTGGTATGGGTTCATCCAGAACTCCATATTACGCTCGTCATACTTCCAGACGAGTCGTTCTCCTATTTGCCTCATTATCTCGCTTCCTTCTAGAATCTCCTCACCAAAGGTTCGGAGTTCTTGCACATTTTCTTCACTCATTGGGGGTGCAGGAGCTGGTACTGGGTTTGGGAACTGGGGCATGGGTTCTTGGTAAGTATTAGGATTCTCTAGAATTTCCCTGATGTATTGGTCATTATCATAGTAGGGATCTAGAGGGTCCAAGTCTGGGTAAGCTGCTAGGTTTGGCATGGGTTCATCTTCTGGTATCGGGTAGCGTTGCTGGTAGTCCCTATGGTCGTCAAACCACGGGTCGTAGTCTGGGTCTAAGGGATTGGGTGCTGGTACTCTAGGTATCTCAGCTGGGTCAATGTCAGGCATTGGGATTTGGTTTTCTGGGTTGGCTTCAATTTCCATTGGCTGTGTGGGAAACAGTGGTAAGGGCTAGGGTGCTATGAGTTGCTCTAGATTAGGGTCTCCAGCTGTAGTTGCTAAGATATGAAAATTTGCTAGACTCCTATTGAGCATATCCCGAGTGTGAGTATCCGTTTCTCTCTTAACGACTGCTAAAGCATGTTGTTGTTGTAACCTTTTCATCCTTTTTCTACGTTCATGCGCTCCTCTGTTGAACCATCTTCTCTTCTTGGGAGGGAATGGCTCTTCAGATTGGGCCTTGAACACGAATATCCCATCTTCATTGTCAGTCGAATACCCTGAGAGGGACGACTGTGAAGAGGTACTTTTGTTCCTGGGTGAGCTGGACAACTGACGGTAGGCGTCTGAAGATCCTTGGTCGCTCATACTGTAAACTAACAAATAGTCAAATAACACACAACGATAATATACAGATGTGCACGTAGTTCCGTAATTAATTTCCTAACATATTGAATAATATCTTAGTGTCAACAGAACACTTATGTTGCTGAATCAGTGGCTTAGCTCTGATACCACCTTCTGTCGCAACCCTCGTCCCCTAACTACCCGGGAACGGGCGGCCGCGGCCATTTCAGTGGTATTGGTGTTTATCATTTTGGAGCGGAATTTACATCAGGACCGTAGTTAGGAAATATTTTATCAGAGTAAAATACCACGCTTTTATAATATTAAATACATGGGAAAATCCCAAGTTTCAAGTACACACATTTTTATAGGGATAAACCCTATTTTATTTACATAAATCATCTCTTTATTTTAGGTAACTTTATAGCCACTTTTCCAAGCCTTCAGTGCCGTCCAGCTGGCCTCTATTTGGCTTTCACATTTGGTTACCTGAAACGCGTTTAAAAAGATTTTATCAGTGGGAAATACTGGTGAGTGAATCCCAGTTTAATCAAGATAAGTAAAACCATTGTACAATATTGAGGGCGGTTGCGCAATTACATTTGTTTCCATCTACTTTAATTACCACCCACGGTACTGTCAACCCGACTTGTGGTCATACTACTACTCACAATGTAGTAACAAATTTTGTATACAAAACCCCAACATACCGAGGATAATTGTACAATACAAATACTCAATCACTGCTTAATATAATGTTAATCATATGAGGTTTTGTAAAAACAGTTTGCAAAAAGGAGATTACTCACTATGCTGTCTTAGGGTTTTCCTTAAGGATTTCCTGGTGATTATCTATTAATTACACAAATGCACACACGTTAGTATAATAACCCAATATTTATATTAATAATACCCTCCCCAAGACAGCATTCGAACGACTACGTCGGGCAGAACCTCGACAGTCGTTACGGAACCCTAGATCAATCGGGCAGCATATCTAATACGTAACCGGGGGGTATGATACTTACAACGAGGCAAAACTTCGTTTTTTAGGGGGGTATAATGCCCGAAAATTACTTTAACTATGCAGAAATTCGAAGAGAGAAAGTTGTGTGGTGCGAGATGGGACTGATGGCCAATGGCCTCTATTTATAGGGCCTGATTTCGTGTTTGTCACGCCCCTCGAAGAAAGAAGGCAGGGCCTTCGCAGCCCGCGACCTAGGGGGTCTATGGCATAGCCTTGTCCGGTCAACAATCTAGGTTCGACAAGTGGTGGACACGTGGCAACTCCGGGTGAGGGCGGGTGGCCAGGCACTCGCGCCCCGCGACTGAGTTGCCTAGGGGCTTCGCACCCCGCGAGCGGCACCAATTTCTTGTTTTTATTTTATTTTTAATTATATAAAGTATTTTGGGCTTGGTTTTCGCATATGGGGTATATTTTAAGACGTAAAGGGAAATTTTAAATAATTTATAGGTGTAGGAAATAAAGTTAGGAGGGTTGTTATATAACAACCCTCAAAAAGGTCCCACAACAATCCATACTGGTAACCCTAAACGCGTATGACGAGAACAAGCATGAAAATAAAAAATAAAAGATTTTTATGGTTGTCGCGGGCCGCGACAAACTCATAAGAAACCCTCGCGGGCCGCAAGAATCTTGTAATCCGCCTGAGACACGTGTAGGTCGCGTTTCGTCCACATGTCAAACCTACCCCATGAGTCATGCCAGCTATGCCCTAGCTACATAGTCTCGTAGGCCCCTATAAAATAGCCTTAGGCTATCGCGGGGCACGAGAGTCTCATATTTCAGCTATATATTGAGCACGAAGCAGGCTTTCAACTTTGCACAGAACTTTTCTTTTCTTTCTCTCTGAATTGCTGCTATTATACCCAAGTTCTAAATCCCTTCCCGTAATCAGTGTGCTAACTCGAATCACTGGTACGGTACTCTGTTTGATCGATTGAAACCGAGCCAACGGATGTTTAAGTGCTGCCTGAATAAGGCTATACTTTGTTATCCCAATGTGGGTTTTGATCTCATGATTATCGTTAAAGTTGAATTGAGTTAATACACTAATGCGTGTGCATTGTGTGCTTAATTAGCAAACCAAGCATTAAACTAGAAGGCTAGTACTGAAACCCTAAATCTGCAATGTGAGTCATTCTCTTTTATCAAATGCTTTCAAAACCCTAAATGTTTTCTAGTTGTATTTACAGTGATTAAGTCTTTGTATTCTTAAATTATTGCCGATATGTGGGGTTTTGTATACACTACTTGATAAGTTTCACTAGTTGAGAGAATGATCAACAGTGATATGACCACAGTCACATGAATTGCCGAGTGACAAATATTGTTGGGTGATTGTAAATATAAACAAATGTAAAAACACTTAATGTTGTAAATTATAACAATGTTTCTTTTTTTTTTGTACAACTAAATGAACTCACCTGAAACTCAAGCCACCTAGTAACCTGGACAGGTATGACGGGACCAAAGACCCCGAGGACCACCTGCATGCCTTCAGGGGAGCTGGGCAGGTGGGCCGGTGGTCCATGCCCATATGGTGCCACATGTTTGTACAGACCTTGACCGAGGGAGCTCATCTTTGGTTTGATAGTCTTCCGGCAGGAAGCATAGATAGTTATGAAGACCTGTGCAAAAAGTTCCTGAGGAACTTCAATCAGCGAAAAGTTCATGATCTTTTTTTTTCAAAAAAAAAAAAAACAGATCATGCACATCCATCAAAAGGACAACGAACAGGTAGATCAATATATGGAGAGATTCAGTAAGGAGAGCATGAATATTAAGGGAGTCCAAGAGGTAATGAAGATAAGCAGCTTCATCAATGGGTTGAAACACATGCAACGATGTGAGAAGCTGGGGGGATAATTCTCTAAGACCTTCGATGGCCTTATGGACAAGGTTAGGGCTTTCATCAGGAGAAAAGACACCAGCAGCAAGGCCAATGAGCTGGACACTGGATCCCGGAGAACCAACAACGCTCCCCGGCCACAAGACAAAGGTAACCTTTACCCCCAAGAGACCTCTTTATGATAAAATGCAGCATGACAGCTCCCAGCCTACCTTTTCCCCTTACAAGCCTCGGGGAAGGGGACCATCCCCCAATTATGACACTTTCACTACCTTGATCAAGACGCCAAGCGAAATACTGGCAACCAAAAAAGTCAAAAACTCCTTCCCAATACCCCTCCCCTCAAACCCAGACCGAAAGCCTACCCAAATGAGTATTGTGAGTTCCATAAGGAGTGCGGTCAAAAAACAGACAATTGCATGTATTTGAAAAGGAAAATTGAACAAGCGGTGAAGACCGAAAAGTTGTCTCATTTGATAAGGGAAATAAAGGAAGGGGGAGACAAGAAAGGGAAGGACATGAAGCCAGAAGAACCGGAAAGAAGATTCGTGGACATGATTAGACGAAGAGATGAATACGGCTCTAACCAAAGTGTCAAGGCTAGGGTGCTAGTGTGATAACCCGTACTTTTAATGTTCTAACCGTTCACTTTCTTCTTTCGTATATGTTTTTTTAGCTACGTTTTTATTTGCCGCATCATACTTTCATGGTCATATATAATTTATATAATTTATGTTGAGATTCTCCATTCACACATCATAATCATTATCTCATACTTAACTTACTGCAATATTGATATCTCAGCCATAAGCCTACATCATTCTATATTATTTTCTAACACCTCAAATGTTAAGTCATAATTACCAATGTATGACTAAATTAGTTGAGATGAGACAAAAGAATATATATGGATATAGCATCAGCAATATGGTTTTTTTAGTTCAGGTGTTCTATTTTAATGGTCATCAAGTTTATGGTGTGTTGTTTTTTTAGGAGTGTAATCGGTTATACATATGTTATATAAAAGTTACAAAAGCCTTAAAAATAATTAATAATTAGAGTTGCATACAATTAGCTACACAAAGTCAGTATGTTTGCTAGTAAACGTATGTTATTTTCTTCTATAAGAATGATTATTTTATGAGTATGAAAGTTTTAAGGCAGCAACTATTTCTTTCTATTCTAATGTATTATATTATAGATCTATTAAATACTTTAATAAGGAATGGCAAAAGATTTATATACAAATAGTTTTACGGTCCAAAAATAATAATTCAATTGCCATATTCAATTGTGTTCGGCCCAATCCCACATGTGCTTCCTAACCGCCCCACTAATCCTTTATATGTTAATATACGTATTCTAGCATTGATTGGTTATAAAAATTCCAAACTCCACAAACCCTAACTCACATTAAAGAAACTGTGTTCTTGTTCCTTCCCTCTTGGCGATCTACAGCAGCACGAACCTCCCCCCCCCCTTCACGTCGCTACCCTCCCTCTCACACTAGCTCTCTTTCACTCGCATCTCACTACCGGACATGATTGACCAACCCTGACCGTTAGCTATTTTAAGAGTTCAACCGAGCAACCAAAGGTGAGTTCACACTTTCTACAAAGCATGGGATTCCCGGTGGTTTGGGAATGGGTTAAGGATTAATATTGAAACATGTGTATTCCCCTTGGGTGGGATACGTACCTCCATCCTCCTTGGGAAGGATGACAACCTTTAAACCTGCGTAATCTCCTTGGGTAGGTTACGTACCTCCATCCTCCTTGGGAAGGATGACAACATAGAACTTACTAGACAAAAATCTATCATGAAGTCCCTCATTTTTATATCGACTTAATCGTCGGGCCATTGGCGAACGGGTCATTAGTTAAATAGCGCTATTAGGTCTGACAAGCCTCACACTGTGCTGCAGAGGACGGGAGTGGACTAATGTACTTGGGCACTTAGTCAATGATGATAGACATTGACACAAGGCACATAAACATGACTCCAGTCAGTAGTCGATATGGTAACGGGTCTAGTGGTTTACAACATGGGGTAGCCCCCACGGTATATGGTTTGGGAAACAGTGAACTGGATAACATATGCTTTTCGAAATAACTTATGGTTTTTGGAACAATGTAAAAAAACTGACAACCAATTGTGAACTCGCTCAACATGTTTGTTGATTCGTTACTACATGCTTTGCAGGTCGTTAGGTACTTAGCTGGAGCTTCCATGGGGAAGGAGTCGTTGTGGGACATGGACTGTTGTGTGCCATATTTAACTTTATGAACTTTTAAACTTTACTTTGGTTTCGAATTTAATGCTTCCGCTGATAACTTAGACTTTGTTAAATTGTTTTGACACCAGCTATATTGTTTGGTTTGGATTTTATTTATTTTTTTATATTGTTCAATATGATTGGTGGTTGGATCCTGGTCAGTCACGCTCCCTGCGGTGATACTCTGCTTGTGGACTTTGGGGGTGTGACAGATTGGTATCAGAGCCATTGGTTATAGTGAACTTGGTTTTAAAAAGGGAAAAAAAATATTTTTGACAAAAACCAGACTATAACCTGTTCAGTGCTCAACGATCCACAACGACACTTCGTTCCACGTGCAAGACTCAACACTATAGATGGTATGAATTATGTTGTGTAGCTTACGTGTTAGTTTGCATTACATGGTGTGTTGCTTATGGTGCACTCACTTAACATCGTAGCATGTTACCCTTATCAGCCCCCGTATGCTTACTTTGACACTCAACTATTTGTGTGAAACCCTATGTGTTTACTCTTTTCTGTCATTCTTTTTCTTACTCTTCTGCGTCAACATTTTTCTTTTAGTACGTTGTGACTGTGTATTCTTTCGCTTAACGAGGGTTACGCCATCAACTCGACAGGCATGTCTACACCATCCGCATCATTCGACCAGTCCCGGGCGCCAGCGAAGGCACCCGCGGCTACCCACTCACCCCCGTGTTAGGTGGAGACGCGTGCGGCTTATAGAAAGAGACTCGCGCAGGGCGGGGAGTCATCCTCCCGACCTATGCATGCATTGCCAGTTAACCCGCTCAACGCCCATGCCGAGTCTGCCGTGATTAAGGCTCTTTAGGATTATAACCAGATTTTGATAAAACAAAACTAAGTCTTAATGGAACAAAATTAGAAATTGCTGAAACAGACTTCTACCCTAAACGGGCGAGTGTAAGCCCAAGAGGAGCAGATACGGGAACTCTATAGGAGAACTAATGATTTGAAGATAGAAGCCTTAAAGAGGTGCGAGGTACAATGTTTTATAATGGGAGACGCTCGGGTGGATCAAGCAAGGCTTGACTCGCATGCCGAGAGGCTTGTTATATGATATGCGATAAAATATACATACTTGTCCCGTGTAAATTGTATAATTTTTGTATATGTTTTATTTGTTTTTTACTTAGTTTTAGTATTATATTATATTATTTTGTGTTTGGCTAGGTCCTAGTGCAAATGGAGAAAAAACGATTAATATGAAAATGACCAGCCAGTGGAGCAGAGTAGGATGCCAGTGACCGAAATAAAATTGCCGCTATTTTCTGTGAATGGGCCGGGGTCACTATATCTATTTTATAAGCTTGAGGGACCATTATTGCAATAAGCTGAAAGTTGGAAATTCATTGTGATATTTAGAAAAAGTGGAGGGACTATAGTGCTAAAGCATGAAAGTGGTGATTAATGCCACCATTACAAGACAAATCGAAAGAACAAAAATATGTAGATTTTATGTGTGGTGATTAATTCTTGTTGACCGGGTATGAAAAGTTGACCGCACCATTCTGTTTTTGTGTGGGCCGTTCGGATGTTTAGTAAGATCAGGCCCACATACACTTCAACAATTCGTGAATAAAGCCCAATAAGTGGAACGAAATTAAAGAAAGAAGAGAGGCGCAAAGAGGGATTTTTAGTGGGCCGCGTGAAATATTGCACCGACTTGATCAGCAACGGCTATAGGTTTTCTTGGTTATTTAACATCATCTTCAACAACAGCCGTAAAGAGACACGAATTGGGGAGTTCTTTTGCACCATTGAAGCCTGATTGAAGATCTTTGAAGCATTCGGGTCGCTTGGATTCGTCGGGTAACATTCGGGAGCGTTCGGGAGTGAATTCTACGGGTTTTATCTCTTAGATTCTTCGTTTTTCGCTTGTTTCTTATTGTTGCATGATGAATTCAGACTTTATATTGATTGATATTATGTTTTTTATCATGATTAGCGGCTAAAACTTCATAAACTACCTAGGCTAATGACAATAGTTAAATAAAGTTTGGTTCTTTATTCGATTTTTGGCGTGGTTGTGGATTTTTCTTGTATTGTAAAAGCTTCGGGAATTTAACTTGGTGCATATGCGTGCTTGACGATTATTTTATCACTGTTTATTGCTTCGTATAATCCTTGGTGATGGTCTTTATCACATAATAGGGTTGTGCTAGGGTTCTTGATTTAGGTGACGGTCTTTATCACGTAATAGATCATTAATCCTTTAGGGTGAAAATCTAGTAAGTAACCTTAGAAGTAATATTCGGTAATTTAATAAAATCAAGTGTTCTGCTAATCTTGTCGCTGTGAGGCTCGAGGTTATTAATAGGTCTCGGTTTGGTTTATAAGTCCTTAAACATTCCATTGTCTATTAAACCAAGATTAAAACCCGTAGTTGCCTTAGACTTTCGCGTTGTGAGGTAGATCGTCTTATATAGGCACTTTCAAGAAACTAGAGGACTGTGAGGAAATCTAGAAAACCGGTAAGCGTAACAGCCTAGGTAGTGCCACAAGAATCGCCTTGAGAGTGTTTGAGGGGCTTAGTGGTGTCTTAATAGGTTTAGTATCCAAAGATCCCGGTTCCATACCACAAAATTATCGAATAGAAATCCATTCCGAGTTTAGCTTGCGTCTAGCCTAGGTAGTCTTCATCGCCACTGGTCAAAGCCTTCGTTCGAGTTCGTGTCTAGTTATTTAGTTTAATATTATAATATTTATTTAGGATTTTTAGAAACCCCCCCCCCCCCAATCAATAAACAAATAGTTTGAGTCGTGTCAGTCTTAGTCTTTATAGAGTCTTAGCGTAATCCTTAGAGTCTCGTGGGTTCGATACTCGGACTTGCTTTAGCTTTACTACATTGATCGGTACACTTGACGGTTGTGTGGTTTAGGGTTTAGATCGAGTCTTAGTTTATAAATTTAAAGCTTAGAGTGTCTAAATTATGGCTAATTTTAGTTGTTTTTTGTTAAACCACTTTGTGCACATCATTATAACAAATTGGAGGATCCATCAGTTGGAGGAGGCCCGAATGCCACCTGCACCTGCACCCGAGCCAACCCCAGCCCCGGCACCTCCCGAGCCAGAGGAGGAAGAGTCTGATGAAGAACCGGAAGAGGTTCCGGAGGAAGAGCCAGAAGAGGAGGAAGAAGAGCCGGAGGAGGTCCCGGATAGTGACGGAGATGATGATGATGGTGATGACCTCGGGGATGGTGACGTGGACGACTGACTCGTCTTCCACTTGTTTATCTAGTTATTTCTTTCTTTTGTTTCATATAAACAGTCGTGGTGATTAAAACTTTTGCGAATATTCGTTGTAGTGACTTTTATGGTTTAATTTGAATGGATGTGGGCGAGCCCAACAACTTTGACAGAACTTCGCATGTGGGCGAGCCCAACAACTTTGACAGAAGTTTCAGCAAACCTTAACACTGCAAACTTGTGAGACAACCATTCTTCTCTGATTAATTTTTATTATGCTTAATATACCAGCGTGGCACCTCTATTCGACAAACGGCGTTCTTCATTTTAACCTTATGCAACTTGTGTACGGCTAGCTATACCCTCGACGACAGGTAAACCCCTACTACGGATTCTTAAACGCCTACGCATCGATTGCGACTACCCTTCTTGCATGTTTCCACATCCAGTCGCGATAAACTTCTCGAATCCTATGATTCTTATCCTAACAACGTTCTTCGTGAACTCTCGCTTGGAAAAGTTACTCTTTACGAATGTTACTCGAGGATCAATGGGCCATGAATATCACAGATATGATGATATCACAAGCACTGTCCTTGGAACTCAGTACGACCGATATAGATTCTCAGTCACGGCATTCGAATTTAGCCTACCTTGATGGGAATACCACTTGTTCTCTTTGACGATATCCAAGACTACTCCAAGAACTAGTAGGAATCCGAACGATACCTACACCTTACCATGGAGTCCCTACAACACAAACAACCTTATGTTTAGTTTCCAACGAACGACTTTTGGCGTTGCGAAGCCCGCTTTTCTTGATCGTATGCACAAACCCTCGCAACCCTAACTTGAAAGATTGGTCAGGAATCAACGTTTCAAGCAGTTGAAGGTGAAACTCTGAAGTGCACCCATTCCTTCGTTACCAGAAGGCACAGACAATTTTGTTGTTTATTGTGATGCCTCAATCCAAGGACTTGTTTGTGTGTTGATGCAACGTGAGAAAGTCATTGCTTACGCATCACGCCAACTCAAGGCTCACGAAAAGAACTACACTACCCACGATTTGGAGTTGGGAGCAGTAGTGTTTGCACCATCTACACCGATCATAAGCGTCTCCAACATATCTTGGATCCAAAGGAGTTGAACATGTGACAGCTTCGATGGGTCGAACTCCTTAACGGCTACGAATGCGCAATCAAGTATCATCCAGGCGAAGCCAACGTTGTGGTTGATTCCCTCTGTCGTAAGGAAACCAAAACCAAGCGTGTACGTGTGTTGCAGCTTACTATCCACTCTAGTCTTCCTACCCAAATCCGTGATGCTCAGGTTGAAGCATTGAAGGAAGAGAACCTCAAAGCTGAGTCCCTGCAGGGCATGGAAAAGAAACTCGAACGCAAGGATGACGGCACTTACTATTTCATGGAACGTATCTGGGTTCCATCCTATGGAAACCTACGAGAGCTTGTGATGGACGAAGCACACCAGTCTCGTTACTCGGTGCATCCTGGTTTTGACAAGATGTACCAAGACCTCAAAACTTTGTACTGGTGGCCCCACATGAAAGCTAACATAGCGACCTATGTTAGTAAATGCTTGACCTGTGCTAGGGTTAAGGTTGAATATCAGAAGCCATCAGGACTACTCCAACAACCAGAGATCCCAACATGGAAATGAATGCAAATTTCCATGGATTCCGTCATTAGCTTCCTGAGATCTCAGCGGGGAAACGACACCATCTGGGTGATCATGGATCGACTAACTAAGTCTGCACACGTTCTGGCAATCAAGGAAACTGAAAAGTTTTCTACGCTCGCAGACATCTATCTGAAGGAAGTAGTCTCTAGGCACGGAGTGCCAACTTCTATTATCTCTGATCGAGACTCACGCTTTACATCTGAGTTGTGGCGAGCAATGCACAAATCTTTCAGCTCACGGATAGACATGAGCACAGCGTATCACCCTCAGACGGATGGGCAGAGTGAACGCACCATCCAGACACTAGAAGACATGCTTCGAGCATGTGTTATCGATTTTGGAAACGGCTGGGAAAGACACCTACCTTTGGTAGAGCTCTCATACAATAACAGTTACCACACCAGCATTAAAGCTGCTCCATTCGAGGCCTTATACGGGCGGAAATGCCGATCACCTCTATGCAGGGTAGAAGTTGGTGATAGCCAAATCACTAGCCTAGAACTCGTTGTCGACACAACGGAGAAGATTGCTCAAATTAGACAAAGAATGGCGGCAGCTCGTGATCGTCAGAAGAGCTACGCTGATAAATTTAGGAGACCGCTCGAGTTCCAAGTTGGGGATCGAGTGCTACTTAAAGTCTCACCTTGGAAAGGTGTGGTTCGTTTTGGCAAAGGGGCAAGCTTAATCCGTGGTATGTCGGATCTTTCGAAGTCACTGAGAAAATCGGCAAGGTGGAGTACATATTGAATCTGTCCGAAGAGCTCAGTGGTGTTCGCAACATCTTTCATGTGTCGAAACTGAATAAATGTCTGTCAAATGAGATCCTCATAGTTCCTTTCAAGGAACTCACTATCGACGACCATTTGTGCTTCGTCGAGGAACCGGTGGAAATTATGGACCGAGGAATCAAGACTCTCAAACGAACCAAGATACCTATTGTTCGAGTTCGTTGGAACTCTTGTCGGGGCCCAGAGTTCACTTGGGAACGAGAGAACCAGATAAAATGCATATACCCCAGTTGTTAAGAAAGATGAGTCCAATACTGAAGCTACTTCGGAATTTCGGGACGAAATTCCAAACCAATGGGGGAAGGATGTGATAACCCAGGAAAACGCTCAACACAACTAGCTTCTCCAGTGACTGTGTACTAAATTTCAGGACGAAATTTCTTTCAACTTGGGGATAATGTGATAACCTGTACTTCTAATGTTCTAACCGTTCACTTTCTTGTTTCGTATATGTTTTTTTAGCTACGTTTTTATTTTTCGCATCATACTTTCATGTTCATATATAATTTATGTTGAGATTCTCCATTCACACATCATAATCATTATCTCATACGTAACTTACTGCAATATTGATACCTTAGCCATAAGCCTACATCATTCTATATTATTTTCTAACACCTCAAATGTTAAGTCATAATTACCAATGTATGACTAAATTAGCTGAGATGAGACAAAAGAATATATATGGATACATCATCAGCACTATGTTTTTTTTTAGTTCAGATGTACTATTTTAATGGTCATCAAGTTTATGGTGTGTTGTCTTTTTAGGAGTGTAATCGGTTATACATATGTTATATTGTTGGGATTGTAAACTGGGTCAGAGCAGTGGATCCAGAATAAGCAGATGCTGTATTCAATCTTTCCCCTTGGAAGTGGCACTAACAACTGATGTCCTCTATCTACTGCCTATATACAACAACTGCTGATCATTCAACAACTGATGAAGGTTCTAAAGACTGTTGAAGGCAAGCACTGATGCTCAATCTACTGTCATGTTTCAAGTACTACTGATGAAGACAAAGCACTGCTAGGAGTATAACAGTGGAATGGGAAGCAGTAGTTTAGTCTATCTTTTGTTTGTATTGTAATCAGTAGTTTGTAATAGCAGTAGTTGTATTAGATTAGTAGTTACAGGTTGTTAGGAGGTTAGATGTCACTTTCATGGTGACGTCAGCAAAGATGCCACAGTTGTTTGCTCGTGCATATAAATAGAACAGTACCCTGTACTGTTCTATTAGCTCTTTCATCACTTGTCTTCCTGTACGAACAAACACTTGTGTGCTCAGGCTGAGGGGGAGTTTGTAATACATGCATGCAATTGTATTGAAGATTGAAATAAATTTAATCATTCGGTTCAATGATAAACATGTGTGTTGAAAGTATTTCTCCTGTTTGATTGTGTGTGAAAGTTTGTTTCCATTTACATTCCGCTGCAATTACTTATTCATCTTCTTAAATCTCAAACAAAAACACAATCATAAGAAACTCAGATCCTAACAATTGGTATCAGAGCTCGGACAGTCATATTTGATCTAACAATCATTTTGACATAAATAGTTCAGCTCATAATCGTTGATACTTTCAAATTGTTCGTTTTGTTGAAAAACAGAGTAAGGGTTAATTATGATCAAAGTTAGTTAACCAGTGCCTGTAAAACAACCAGGATGACGTCACAATCACAAGATGTTAACAATAGCATCGGTTCACTCTTCAAACCACCCATGCTGAAACGAAATGAGTACAACATCTGGCAGAGAAGGATGGGTCACATCCTTGCTCAACAAAATACCGGATGTTGGAAGCCAGTTATCTTTGGACCACATGTTCCACTGGTGCCGAGTGTTGAGGATCCAAAGAAATTCGAACCTAAGCAAATTGAGAATTATACTGAACAGGATTTTCAGAAAATCGAACTGGATGCCAAGGCTTTTAGCATAGTTACATCTGCACTCCCCAATGAAATTTATGCTAGGCTGTTACACTGTAACAGTGCCAAAGAATTGTGGGATGCACTTAAGGAACAATTTGGGGGAACTGAAGAAGTAATTGAAAACAACAGGGAAATTTTGAACCAACAGTATGAAACCTTTTGTCACATCAAGGGTGAAACATTAACACAGCAGTTTGAGCGATTTAGTTGTCTCATTAGTGAACTTAAACTTGTAAACACTGAATTTCCAAAATCAACCGTTAATAGCAGGTTTTTAAGGTCACTTCCTGAAAAATGGGACACAATTGCTTTTGTAACCAGAAATTCTGTTGAGTTCAAAGATCTGACCCTGACCCAACTTCATGGTAGACTCCTGACCTATGAAAGGGAGTTAAACCAGAAAAAGAAGTTGCAAGAGTCTGGCAAAGTTGCAGATGACTACTCATTTGGCAACACAGCTCTTTTGGGTCAGGAAGAGTCTGGCAGTAGTAAGGATCAGAGTTATGATCATTTTATTAACATAACTGCTGGTGGAAACTTCAACTCTGATCCTCACTCATCCGATTTTGCTTTCACAGCAAATGGAGAAAGCCAGAACTCTGATAATCTGTGCTTTGAACTAAATGATTTACAGCATTTTGATCCAACTGACTTAGAAGAAATGGACATTTTGCATCAACTTGCACTGCTGAGTGTTAGAACCAGCAAGTTTTACAAAAGGACAGGGAGAAAATTTCCAGGGTTGCATGGGAATCTAAAAGTGGGGCTGGATAAATCAAAGATTAAGTGCTATAAGTGCAATAGGTTAGGTCATTTTGCTAGGGAATGCAGGAGTCAAACCACTGGTCCAATCATTACACATCCTAGCTCAAACCCTAGAACACAAAATAACCAAAACACTATGCATTATGCCCAATATGCCCCTGCTTCTCATGTAAACACTTCTCACTATGCACACCCTGCAACCCCTGTTCCTGTGCATTATGTTCAAACCATTGTTCCTCAGATACAGTATGTCCAAGCCTCTACTCCTCAGGTTCAGGTGCAACAAGCTGCATCTCAACAAACTGCACCAGCAGTGGTTCAACCATACCAATAAAGCTTCTTTACCCAAGGGCTGGTTGACTGGAGCAGTTTACCTGAAGAGTTAGGAGATGAAAATTTTGCACTCTATGCTCAAAGTAATGTGTCTGGAAATGATATTTGTTTCATAGCATTGGAGACCATACAAGAAGGGCTGGAAACTGAAGAAGGACAGGCAGTTGATGAAACAGTGGACAAAGTTGCTGAAGCAGTGGTTACTATTGTTGCTGATGAAATACTGTTGGGAGAAAGTTCAAAACCCCTGTTGGAACCACTGTCCGGTCCCTGGTCCAAAGAAGAAGAGAAGAAAGAAGGTGGAAAAGAAGAGATGAATCAAGAAGATAGTGATCATACATGTGATTGTGCCATGATGGCTGCAACCAAGGTATCATCTCAGGTTATTAAAAATCTGTGTTCAGATAAATGCATCATAGCATTTGCTAACATTAAAGAGGTGAATGAAAACCTTAGGGATAAGTTGTTAACTTCTGAAATTCAATTTGAAAAGTCATTAAAAGAACTGAAAAACAAATTGAATGAAAAAGAAAGTAAAATTTGCAGCATCAAACAAGAGCATAGCATAACCAATGACCAACTCCAAACCATGATAGAAAAATATCATGCCTGCAAAAAGGAGTTGGAATCCACCCAGATCACTTGTGAAAAATGGGTGGAATCCTGCAAAGGTTATGAGGTCATGCTTGAGAAACAGATCAAAAGCAATGTAAAATTTGGTGTAGGTTTTAGAAAACATGACCAAGTTGAAAACAATGCTACAAATGAATCTGGTTTTGTTGAAATCATTCCCACAAACAAGGATGGCCAAGAGGTTAAGATAACTGACAAACTTGGTAACAAGATCACTTTGGAAAGATCTGTAGGGTCCTCAAATTTTGAGGAAATTGAGAAATACCAATTTAAACCCACATGGTCCGATGAGTGTGACATCCTTGAAAACTTCAAGCCCATGGACTTCACAACCACTGATGGTGTAAAAGCTCCCAAAGCTAAGGTCATTCCTCTTAAGGACATCCCAACAGTGGTTCAAAACTCTGTTGCAAAGGAGTCTGAAAAGAAGAAAAAGAGAGAAAAGATTAAAAACTTGTTTTGTGATTTCTGTGAAAAGAAGAATCATCTAACAAAAGATTATTTTCATTTAAAAGCATATGATATTAACAAAACAAGTGTCATTGAACCTTCTAAGAGCTGCACCATCTGTGGTAAATCAAACCACATCACTCAAGAATGTGTGTACCTCAAATCCTTTGATGTAAAAGAGAATGAGTACACCGCAAAAACATCCTTGAGTTCATCAACACCACCAATCAAGTTTCAAAAGAATCAACCACTGTTTGTGCCAGTTCAAACAGCTGTTACCAAACAGCTGAGCCAAACCTCTGTTAAAAGAGATGTTCAGGTGACTGATGCACCCCCTGCTAACCAATACCGAAGAGGCAAAGGTCAACCACCATACCTAAGGGTCCCACATGTTTATGAGGCTTAAAAAAGGCCCTCTAAACCAAGAGTGAACAGGCATCCCTTTGGGTATCAATAGCTGATAGGGCAAGACCCCCAACAGTGGTTAGAGAAAAACAGTTCCAAAACTGTCCAAACCCCTGAGCTAACCACTGTCCATCCACCTGAACTTAACACAGACACTGTTGAGACCCCATCCAAAGCCTTATTGGCTTTGGAGACCCTAATGAACTAACCTTTTACTTGATGTGCAGGAAGCTTCTACATTATTAGATAGTCTTTGGTATGTAGATAGTGGAGGCTCCAGGCTCATGACTAGATGTAGAGCCCTACTCAAAGATTTCAAAACTCATGGAGGGGGTGATATATCCTTTGGCAATAATAGTAAAGGGAAGGTGATGGGGTCTGGTACAGTTCAGTCTGGTAATGTTAAGTTTGAAAATGTCAATCTGATAGACAATCTAAAATTCAACCTCCTTAGTGTCTCACAAATGAGTGATAAGGGCTATGGCTCATTCTTTACCAAGGAGTGTTGTAGGATTGTTGGACCAGAAATGGTTGAAAAGATTGAAGAAATAATAAAAAATGGAAAAACTCAACTTGTTGCTCAAAGGAGTGGCAATGTATATGTAGTTGATATGTCAAAAGAGAGCCCCAGAACTGATGCCTGTCTGTTCTCAGCTGCCTCTAACAAAGAGACAGAATTATGGCACAGAAGATTGGGGCACACAAATCTCAAGACAATCACTGCCTTGTCAAAACAGGGGTTAGTAAGAGGTTTACCTCAAAAACTGTTCACCTGTCCTGAGCATTGTGTTTCCTGCCTAAAAGGAAAACAACATAAAAGTTCCTTTAAGTCCATTGAAGAGTCCAAAACAACCAAGTGCTTGCAAATGCTTCACATGGATTTGTTTGGCCCAGTTAAAGTCATGAGCCTTAGAAAGAAAAGATATTGTTTGGTTATTGTAGATGACTTTTCTAGGTTTACATGGACTTATTTCTTACATTCCAAAGATGAGACTGCAGGCATTCTACAAGACTTTGTTACACAGGTTGAAAAGAAGTTTGACTTGCCAGTAAAAATCTTCAGGAGTGACAATGGCACAGAGTTTAGAAATAAGGAGTTGGATGATTTCTGTGTGTCAAAAGGAATAGTAAGGTAGTACAACATTCCAAGAACACCAGAGCAAAATGGGGTTATTGAAAGAAAGAATAGGACTTTGATTGAGGCTGCCAGAACCATGCTTGCTGATTCAGGTTTGCCATTAACTTTCTTCGCAGAGGTAGTAAACACTGCTTGCTATGTCCAGAACAGAGTTTTAATCAACCCAAGACATCAAAAGACTGCTTATGAACTTATGTATAAAATAAAACCACTGATCTCATATTTCAAAGTTTTTGGCTGCCCATGCTTCATTTTAAACTTAAAAGATTCTATCTCAAAGTTTGCAGCCAAAATTGATTGTGATTATCATTTGGGATACTCAACCACTGCAAAAGGCCTACAAAGTGTTTAACACAAGGACCAAGACAGTGGAAGAGACTTTGAATGTGAAGTTCAATGAACTTTCATCAATGAAAATCCCTGAAAACCCTGCAGAATTGTTTGATCTTGATAAATTTACCTTTGAAAATGTTTCTGTCAAGACTAACAGTGCAGGTCCATCAGAAAATTCTCCATCAGACTATGGATATGAAGTCATCATTCCACAACAAAAGTCTGCATCAAATGGTAGAGCAGCAGGTGTTCAAAACAGCTGTGAAAGCTCAACCACTACTACCTCAACAATTGTTGACCAAAGTAGCCCATTAACCCATGCTTCCGCATCATCAAGCACTGTTGATAAAAATCCCCAAATAGTGGATAAAAATCAGCCTCCTTTCACACCAGTTCCTCCTATTCCTCCACCTCCATTTCAAGCCACTGCTGGATCATCAAAGTCACCAGCAGTGGTTAGCTCAGATGATTCACATCTGCAGCCCTCACCATTAAATGCCATTGTTCCATACAAAGGAGAGTTAATCTTCTTGAAGTCTCATCCACCTGACCAAATCATTGGCAACATCAGTGAAGGGGTGCTCACAAGAAGCCAATCCCAAAACATCTGTCTTTTTGTCGGTTTCCTATCTCTCCATCAGCCAGTTAAGTACCAAGAGGCACTAAAAGACAACAGCTGGGTAGAAGCAATGCAAGAGGAGCTCCAACAGTTTAAAAGACAACAAGTATGGGAGCTTGTACCACTGCCAGAGGGTGTGAGTCCTATTGGCACAAAGTGGGTCTTTAAAAACAAAACTGATGAAACGGGTATTGTTGTCAAGAATAAAGCAAGGCTAGTGGTTCAAGGTTACAGACAGGAAGAGGGTATTGACTATGATGAAACTTTTGCCCCTGTATCAAGATTTGAAGCTATCAGACTGTTCTTGGCCTTTGCTGTCAACCACAACATCAAGGTGTATCAAATGGATATCAAATGTGCATTCCTCTATGGTAAAATTCAAGAAGAGGTATATGTTTGTCAACCTCTAGGTTTTGAGGATATATTTAATCCAAATCATGTCTACAAGCTAAACAAAGCTTTGTATGGCTTGAAACAAGCACCTAGAGCCTGGTATGAAACTCTTTCCACCTTTCTTCTTTCCATTGGATTCACAAGAGGTAAAATTGACAAAACACTGTTTTTAAAATGGAGAGGGAAAGACTTGATGATTGTCCAAATTTATGTGAATGACATCATTTTTGGAAGCACATGTTCTAAAATGTGTCAAGAGTTTAGAAAACTCATGACAGCTGAGTTTGAGATGAGTGCAATGGGTGAACTCCAGTGCTTTCTTGGTCTCCAAGTAAAGCAACTGCAAAATGGAACTTTCATCCATCAAGGCAAATATGCCAAAGAACTTTTAAAGAAATTTGAAATGGATGATTGTAAACCATGTAGTACACCCATAGCAACCAATAAATTAGTCATGTCCGATGAAAAGGATGATTTGATTGATCAAACTCTTTATAGAAGCATGATTGGGTCTTTATTGTACCTAACTGCATCTAGGCCAGACATCATGTTTGCAACATGTGTTTGTGCAAGATCCCAATCATCCCCTAGAAAGTCAAACCTTATTGTTGTAAAAAGGATATTCAGATACCTAAAAGGTGCTCCCACACTTGGTATCTGGTATCCAGCTGATGGAAATATCATGCTTTCAGGTTTCTGAGATAGTGACTTTGCTGGATGTGACAAAACAAGGAAGTCCACTTCAGGAGGGTGCCAATTCCTAGGCAATTGCTTAGTGTCTTGGCAAAGAAAAAAGCAAGCAGCTGTTTCCACATCCACTGCTGAGGCTGAATATATAGTCGTTGCAAGCTGTACAGCCCAACTGCTTTGGCTTCAAAATCAATTGCTGGATTTTGGTATCACTGCCTTAAAGACACCTCTCATGTTGGACAGTCAGGCAGCAGAAAATATCATCTAAAATCCAGTCTCCCATTTAACCACCAAGCAGATTGATATCAGACATCACTTTGTGAGGGATTGCTATGAAAAAGGTCTGATTTCTCTGCATCATGTTCCAACTAAGGATCAGCTGGCAGATGTGCTAACAAAAGCATTAGACACATCCACATTTGAAAGCTTGAACTCTATGCTAAACATGGAATAACAAGCAAAATCTTGTTTTTCTATCATTAAAAGCATTAAAATGTTTTCAGAAAATCAAAAATCCATCCTTAAAAATAGCTAAAAATGAATATTTTCATTAATCCTAAAAGTCTGCCATAACCACTGTTTTTGGTTCAAACATCTGTTTTGCTAAATGCTATCCACTGCTGAAAGTCAACCTCTATTATCTCATTTCTTTGCTAATCACTATTGTTCAAAATCAGTGTTTTCAACCACTGATAGGCTATCCACTGATAGTTGAAAATCAGCCACTGTTCTCTTTATAACCGTTGTAACCACTGATACTTGTTCCATCAGTGGTTTCCTAAATAACTGTCTTCCATTACTCATCAGAGGTTGGCACGTGGACAGTACATATCCGTCAGATCTTTGTAACCACCGCCACATCAGCATTCACTTTTCCCTTTATAAAACCCTGATCAAAACTCCAAACAGGGTTTTCACTGTCGAATCGAATTCAAAATTCCTTTCTCAAAGCAGTTACCATCAATTCCTCTCAAAATCACTCATCTTCTTCATTCGTTCTTACCTTCTTCAAATCGCCATGTCTCTCCCACTCAAATCCCCACATAATTACTTGGGCTTACTTGAAAAACCAAGTCATATTGATACTTTCAACTCCATCATTGATACCTTGTCGTCTTCAAAGTACAAAACTTTGTTGACTTGTGATGCACCGATCTACAAGGACACCAGCAAGAATTCTGGAAAAATTCTAAATTGGAAACTAAGGATAAAACGCCCTTAGCCATCAATTCTTCTATTAAGGGTGTTCCAGTCACAATTACACCTCAAACCATTTCGGAGGTTTTTGAACTCGATGATCTTCATGGTAAAACATCTTTCCCAAAAACAGAGTATCAAACAGATTTCATTGAAAGGGGGTATGATGAGGAAATGAAAAAAGACACTTTACAAAAAGGCAATTTTCCTCCTCCCACAAGGTTTTTGTTTCATACCCTTCTAATGTGTGTGTCAAACAAGACCACTACTTTCAATGAAATCCCATTGAAGATTCAATATATGGGTTATGCTATACTACATGGAGAAAATTTTAACTATTCTCAGGAAATCTTCAATTATCTTGTTACAAATGTTAATAAAAAGGCATTTTTTCTATTTCCAAGGTTTTTAAGTTACTATTTTAAAAAGAAATTTTCAAAAGATAATGCCCATGTGCTTATCCAGGGAAGTCCTTTTTCAATAAACAGCCTAACTTCTGATACCTTTACAAGGTTGTCAAAACTTTCCAAAACACAAGCAGAGGTTCCTGAGCAAACTTCAGCAGCTACCACTGCTCCTCAGGCACCTGCTGCTGAGCCCACTACTCAAGGTGATCACAGTAGCAAAACAACTGCTGTGAAACCCCCACCTAAAACCACCAAAAGACCAAAATAGAAAAAATCTCAAAAACCCCCCAAACCTACAAAAAAGGAAACTCTGGAAGATGAGATCCCAGAGCAACTGCCAGTGACAAAACAAAAGTCACCAGAAACCACTGCTGCTACTTCCTCACAGCAGATGGTAGAAAGATCTCAACCTGAGCCTCAAACTCCTCCTGCTTCTTCTCAAAAAGAACAGGTTGTACGAACAGGGACACCAAATTATGATACTCTAGAATCACTTGATTCTATCATCCACAGCCCACTGCCCGGGGCAAATTCTCTTTCCACACCTATCCTTACTACCACAATTCCACCATCAATAATGCCTCTATAGGATGCAGTTGATTTAGCCCAGACAAAAATCAGTTAATCTCAATCACCTATCAATTAGATTATGCCACAACAAGTGACTGTGTCTGGTGTCTCAATCTCTGTTAACTCACCAATAGTTGAGGAGGTTACACCGCAGGAAGTACAAGTACTTCCTGTCAGTAGTTCAAGTGAAGTAGCTACTACAAGTGTTGAACCCACTGGTTTACACTTGGATAGTAGTTTCATCCCTAAGACTTCCTTGAAGGCAATTTCTTCTATGGGGCCCAAGGTGTTTCCAGTATTTACTGGTTCACTTAAAATGGTAACCTCTTTTGGAGAAAGAAGTCCCCAGTACCAAGAAAAAGAGGCATCAGGGGATGACTTTTGGGAAACCTTCCCTAAATCAACCACTGATACAACCACCACTGGTGGGGAATCAGATGATCCCATTAACTTGGGTGATGGTTTAATGTACAGAGAATTGACGGAGAGGGTTGACAAGATTGACACATATGTTGCAGAGATCAAAACTATGCTGCAACAGATGTTACATGCACAAAAGGCACCACCCACTGCTGCTCCAACTCAATCATCTGTTCCATCATCTGCTCCTACTGCTGCTGAGCTTTGGAGTCTATTTCAACCTCTACTTCACCAACAAAGAGCATATGCTGATCAGCAACATGAAATACAAGTTCAAAAGATCAGAAATATGATGGAAGCTAGGTTCATGGATACACAAGCAGACATAAAGGCAATCAAGGCCCACTTGCTGAAAACCACTGGTTCTGCTCCTCCTCCTATATTTTTTATTGATAATCCTCCACCAGCTGATACCAAAAGGGGGGAGAAAATGAAGCAGCTAAAGAAAAAGGGATATGAAGATGGTCTGTACATTGCACTAGATAAATCTAGTATGCTTGCAGACATCCCTAAACCAGATGGTTCGAAAAAGGTTGATGTAACCCTAAATGCCCTTGCTGATGAAAATGAAAGGTTAAAAAGGATTATGGAGGCAAAAGGAAAATCAAGGTTTGAACAGGAGAAGAAAGTTTATATGGAGATGGAAGATCAGGGTGTTTCTGAGCCCAAGGATGAAGAAAATCCTAAGCCACAAAGAAAACAGCCCACTAGAAAAGTGAGGCAACCCAAATCTATACCTTCCAGACCCACAAAACACACTCCCAAACCTCCTAAAAACTCCCCACATCAAACCTCCAAACCAACAGCTGTTAAAACACCTGTTGTATCAATAACTGTTGGTACTTCAGTGGTTTCAGCAGATGTTAACCCTACAACCACCACTTCAACACACACATCAACCACTGCCATCACCACTCAATTCACTGATCTACCACAAACCACATAACCACCAAAAACATCCTCACTACCACCAACACCACCTGCCAAAAAGCATAAGACATCAAGTGACACATCATCTGTTGTAATGGCAACAATGGTTGAAACACCAGTTGTTTCAACAACTGTTAGTCAATCCCCTACTACTCAAATCACCACAACTCAACCCACCAAAACACCACCAACCTCTCCTAAACCAAAAAGGAGAAAGATAATTTTGGAAGATGATGATTCTTCACCACCACCAACTTCTTCACAACCACTGACCCTTGTTACTATTCCTAATCCTGTCCCACTCTCTTCAGCACAAGCCTTTAACCTAAACACTGCCATTACTCCTGCAGGTGTTCAGTTTCCATTAGATCTTCCAGCAGTTAGAGAGGAGATAAAATCTTTCTACTCTGAAGATGACCCTGCTAAAAGGAATCTACCATCTCTTGAGGGATATCCCAGACCAAATAACATAGAAGAATATTTGAAGTTAAAAGGTCAACAAGCTGAGGATATCTCTAAAAGAAATACAAAGGGAAAATCAGAAAAAGAGATTCAAAGACACTATCAATACTTGCTCACTCAAGTCAGAACATTGGAGCAGTTTGCAAAAGATCTTTGTCATAAATTATCTGAAAGAGATGATGAAAGCCTGAGAAAAGATTATCTTGCTCATATCATGGCATTCAAGAAATACAAGGCAGATAAAGCTCAATATAAAGAATGGACCCTTGATGAGCTCAAAGAGGAGTTAGAAAGAATTGAAAAAATGAACAAAGAAAAAATAAAACACACTCCTCCTGTTTGGACAAGGTACAAGAAAAATGTACCTGAAAGAACCTTAAAGCTGAAGAGAATGAAGGAAGAGCTAATAACAGCTGATTTTTGGTCAAGGAATCAGGTGACAAGATGGTCAGAGGATAAAGTGATGGCCTCTTACAAAAAGCTGGAAGAATTGAGAAAGAAAAATCCTAATGTTCCACAAAAGCATGTTTACCCTGAAGTAGTGGTTCCAGCTAAACCACAAAAGCTACAAATTAGGAGACCCACTGCTCCACCTGCTGCCATCCTTTATTAAAGAAGGAAACAAAAGCAGATGGGTGCAAAAACAGCAGAGGATATAGCAGCAGGGGATGACATTATAAAAATGGTTCTCAAGCAAATGATAGTTGAAAATCCTAAACTTGCAAAAGCTCAAAGTACTGCTTAACCAGTTATCACCAGGACACAATCTCCAAACTCATCATCAATAAAACCTCTCCCAAGAAACCCACTGGATTCAAAAATACTAAAGTGGAAATCTGACAAACAGGCCCACGTATTGACTTTGATCAAATCCAGTGGTTAAGTGAAGAAAATATCAAGGGAACAAGCATTGGGCCTGGGTGTTGAAGATCTGCAAGATCTCCTTGATCTTACACTGTACAGGGATGAGGATGATACAGATTCTTTGAACTTTGAATTACAATTCAAAGGGCAAGTCAGGGAACTGTTGATGAGGCAATAAAGATCCAAAATAATGTAGGGTTTTGGCATCATCTGTTCCAGGGGGAGATTGTTGGGATTGAACCCTAACAAAGGAACAGTTGATAAAGCCAAAACTGGGTCAGAGCAGTGGATCCAGAATAAGCAGATGCTGTATTCAATCTTTCCCCTTGGAAGTGGCACTAACAACTGATGTCCTCTATCTACTGCCCATATACAACAATGGCTGATCATTCAACAACTGATGAAGGTTCTAAAGACTGTTGAAGGCAAGCACTGATGCTCAATCTACGGTCATGTTTCAAGTACTGTTGATAAAGACAAAGCACTGCTAGGAGTATAACAGTAGAATGGGAAGCAGTAATATAGTCTATCTTTTGTTTGTATTGTAATCAGTAGTTTGTAATAGCAGTAGCTGTATTAGATCAGTAGTTACAGGTTGTTATGAGGTTAGATGTCACTTTCATGGTGACGTCAGTAAAGATGCCATAGTGGTTTGCTCGTGCCTATAAATAGAACAGTACCTTGTACTGTTCTATTAGCTCTTTCATCACTTGTCTTCCTGTATGAACAAACACTTGTGAGCTCAGGCTGAGGGGAAGTTTGTAATACATGCATGCAATTGTATTGAAGATTGAAATAAATTTAATCATTCGGTTCAATGATAAACATGTGTGTTGAAAGCATTTCTCCTGTTTGATTGTGTGTGAAAGTTTGTTTCCATTTACATTCCGCAGCAATTACATATTCATCTTCTTAAATCTCAAACGAAAACACAATCATAAGAAACTCATATCCTAACATATATAAAAGTTACAAAAGCCTTAAAAGTAATTAATAATTAGAGTTACATACAATTAGCTACATAAAGTCAGTATGTTTGCTAGTAAACGTATGTTATTTTCTTCTACAAGAATGATTATTTTATAAGCATGAAAGTTTTATAGCAACAACTATTTCTTTCTATTCTAATATATTATATTATGGATCTATTAAATACTTTAATAAGGAATGGCAAAAGATTTATATACAAATAGTCTTATGGTCCAAAAAAAAAATAATACAATTGCCATATTCAATTGTGTTCGGCCCAATCCCACATGTGCTTCCTAACCGCCCCACTAATCCTTTATATGTTAATATACGTATTCTAGCGTTGATTGGTTTTAAAAATTCCAAACTCCACAAACCCTAACTCACATTAAAGAAACTGTGTTCTTGTTCCTTCCCTCTTGGCGATCTACGGCAGCACGTCCCCCCCCCCCTCACGTCGCTACCCTCCCTCTCACACTAGCTCTCTTTCACTCGCATCTCAGTACCGGATGTGATTGACCGACCCTGACCGTTAGCTATTTTAAGAGTTCAACCGAGCAACCAAAGGTGAGTTCACACTTTCTACAAAGCATGGGATTCCCGGTGGTTTGGGAATGGGTTAAGGATTAATATTGAAACCTGCATATTCTCCTTGGGTGGGATACGTACCTCCACCCTCCTTGGGACGGATGACAACATTTAAACCTGCGTAATCTCTTTGGGTAGGTTACGTACCTCCATGCTCCTTGGGAAGGATGACAACATAGAACTTACTAGACAAAACTCTATCATGAAGTCCCTCATTTTTATATTGACTTAATCGCCAGGATATTGGCGAATGGGTCATTAGTTAAATAGCGCTATTAGGTCTGACAAGCCTCACACCGTGCCGAAGAGGACGGGAGTGGACTAATGTACTTAGGCACTTAGTCAATGATGATAGACATTGACGCGGGGCACATAAACATGACTCCAGTCAGTAGTCGATATGGTAACGGGTCTAGTGGTTTACAACATGGGGTAGCCCACATGGTATATGGTTTGGGAAACACGGAACTGGATAACATATGGTTTTCAAAACCACTTATGGTTTTTGGAACAACGTAAAAGAAACTAACAACCAACTGTGAACTCGCTCAACATGTTTGTTGATTCGTTACTACATGATTTGCAGGTCGTTAGGTACTTAGTTGGAGCTTGCATGGGGAAGGAGTCGTTGTGGGACATGGACTGTTGTGTGCCATGTTTAACTTTATGAACTTTTAAACTTTACTTTGGTTTTGAATTTAATACTTCCGCTGATAACTTAGACTTTGTTAAATTGTTTTGACACCAACTATATTGTTTGGTTTGGATTTTATTTATTTATTTATATTGTTCAATATGATTGGTGGCTGGATCCTGGTCAGTCACGCTCCCTGCGGTGATACTCTGCTTGTGGACTTTGGGGGTGTGACAACTAGGACCCCCGGATTGCATGAAAGCACCTATACTCATGCCTCACCTGGAGGAACATGAGATTCAGAGGCTCCCCCTCAACATCTCAGCAAAGATAACGGGGCATAAGGTAGCACAAATACATGTAGACAGTGGGAGCAGGGTAGAAGTGATATATGAACACTGTTTCTCAGGTTTGACAGATACATAAGGGAGACAGATTGGAGGAAGACTCCATGCCCCTCGTAGGTTTCAACAACAGTATCTCTCACCCCTTGGGGAAGATAAGACTCCCGTTCACAGTAGGTGTAAGTGACGTGCGTGCGGGTGTGTATATTTTTATTTATATTTTTGCTCTTTTTACTCGCCAATTTCAAGTTTTAAATTTATAAAACACGATATTCCACTATCACTCTACACACACGCTAGGGCAAGTATACCCATCGCGGACGTAGTATAGTGATGACAAGATACCGATGTCGTCTAAGGACACAAGAGCTTTTAGTACCGGCTTATCGTCAACGTCTAATCAAACCAACTTTTGAGAAAAGATTTTTAAACTAATAAAAAGATAAAAACAGAAAATAAAAATTATAGACAAGAAAGAATCACTTGGATCCAACTTATCTTCCATGTACCCTTTTGATTATTTCCGTACTTTGGGCATTTTAAGAGATTATCTTAGTTATAGTAGTAGGCCCCTCCTCCGAAGCGACGTTACCCTCAACCTAGTGGTTTGAGTAAGTTATTAATACAATGCCACTAGGTCGGAATATTGAAAGAAAATTAAGTAAGTTATTAATGCAAACTGTGGTGGACCTCTCTTCCGAGGCGGCGATCACCCTCAGCCCGTTGGTCTGAGTCAGCAGGGATACAGTCCTCGCGGGGTTGGTTTAAAGTTTTAATAGTAGTTTAAGAATAAGGGGTTCAAGCATTTTGCACCTCTCCCGTGGTGGGTAATGCCCGCTCCGACTCGTGAGGTGTTACTGGGCTTGAACCAGGTTCTTACAGGATCTATACACTGAACGAGACATAGAATTACCCAAACCACCTTTCTACCCCCCCCCCCCTCCAGGAAATTAACATGCTTTATATAGACCGTAAAGACATGAATATGTTGACTAAACGAACATATGAAGAATGGTTGAATAAATTCTCCTTCAATATAAAAAAAACTAATTGTTAAAGTCATTAATACATACTCAATTAAAAAGTAGCCAAAGATTGGAAATCATAAAAGAAATACATAAAAGATATGTCTTCACCAAGTGATGTAAGAATTTAGCCAAGCATGGCCTTTGTTTGACAAAGATTCTTACGATCAATCTTGGATCCCGAGACTACACACACACTCTAAAGATGGAAGATGGATGATGGTGGTGGATGATGGTGTTGTAGTGGTGGTGGAATGGTGGCAAGTGAGAGAGAAGTGGTTTGCCAAGGGATGAGTAGAAGTGGAACCAAACATTTCTATCTGTAGTTGTCTTTAGAAGCTTTAGCACAGCCAGTGCCCATCTCTCTCTCTCTTCCTCATAACTACTTGTCAGATGTTGTACTAACACGGCCCCGTGTGTCAACGGCACGACCCGTGGTCAAAGTACTTACTGTACTATCACAGATTCTGAAAATCTTTGAGTTGACCACGCCCCGTGTTGCTTTAACACGGCCCCGTGTTGGCTGCCATTTTTGTACTTTGTAGTTGTCTTTTTCTTCTGCCAGTATCCATCTTTGGACACGGCCCGTGTCTGGTGGACACGGCCCCGTGTCGGCCTTCTATTCTTGTTATTTTGAGGTTTGGATGTGAATTGGGGCTTAGCGAGCTGCGGCAATTCCTCCTTCATTACATTTATGTTTGATTTTGCTGTCTTTTTGCTCCTTTTGCAAATTTAAGCTCCTTTATCCCTGAAAATATAAAAGGAACAAAAACACGAGCTTTTTCCAACATTAGTACTAATAAGGGTTGCTTTTACGTCGCATTTGACATAATTTCTATGTTGTATTTTCATCACATAAGTAGGCGACAGGGTGAGAACCATAGAGCTAGTATTCACGGTAATAAGGTCACCCTCAAAGTACAATGCCATACTAGGGAGACCGGGTATTTGGGACCTTCGGGAACAAGCCTCAACTCCCCCCGGGGCCCTGGTTCTAGACCCCCATAGGACTCGTCTGGTTAAAATCCTCTTATGAAATTGTGTCTTCAGTCTCAAAAGGAGGTATGGGAAAAAAGTCTAAGGAAGAAGGAGTAGAGGAGTGGGTTTTGAATGAAAGATTCCCAGAGCAGACCGTACGAGTAGGCACACACCTGAGTGATAAATGTAAAAGCGCCCTAAAGGAGATGATGCTTTTTAATATAGATGTCTTCGCGTTCCAACACGGGGATATGTGTGGCATACCTCGAATTTTAATAGAACACCGGCTCAATACTCATAGTTGGATAAAACTGGTCAAGCAAAATAAACGAAGTATGGGGCCAGAGAAAAGAAAGGCGGCATGTGAAGAAACCAGGAAGCTCCTAAGGGTCAACATTGTGAAAGAGGTACAATATCCTACCTGTGTCTCAAACCCAATGATGGTAGGCAAAAAAGATGGAGGATGGAGAATGTGTGTGGATTACAAGGACCTCAACAAAGCATGCCTGAAGGACTGTTACCCCTGCTGGAGATCGACGTTCAAATAGACTCCCTGGCCCAGTACCCCCAAAAAATGTTTCTTGGACTCATACAAGGGATACCACCAGATTCAGATGTCCCTAGAAGATAAAGAAAAAGCTGCATTTGTAACAGATGAAAGGACCTTTTACTACACCAAGATGCCATTCGGGCTAAAAATGCAAGTGCAACCTACCAGAGGTTCATGAACACTTTGTTCAAGGACCAACTGGAATGGAACCTGGAGGTATACATGGATGACATTGTGACCAAAAGCCTCAGGGAAACGATGATGCTCAAAGACGTGGCAGAAACGATCAGAACCATGCAAGAGGTAAACATGAAGTTAAACCCAGGAAAATGTTATTTCGAGGTGGAAGAAGGTCAGTTCCTTGGGGTAGTAGTGACTAAAGGAGGGACTACAGCCAATCCGGAAAAAACGCAAGAGGTCGAAGAGATGAGATCCCCAAGATCCCTCAAGGACATCCAACAATTAAACGGGAGATTAATCGCACTCAATCGCTTCTTGTTAAAAGTTGCTGATAAAACCCTCCCATTTATGAAGGTCCTGAAAGAATGTTTGCAGACAAGTAAGTTTCGATGGAGCCAGGAAGCTGAAACAGCCTTCCAAGAAATGAAAAACCTGATGTATATAACTTGCCAACTCTTGCCACGCCCATACCAGGAGAAGACCTCCTATTATACTTGTCAGCATCTAAGATGACTATCAGCGTTGTGATGTTGGTGGAAAGGCAAAGTAAACAGAAACCAATCTATTTCACAAGCAGAACACTCAAAGGACCGGAGGAGAGGTATCTCCCGATGGAGAAACTGACGTTGTCATTGGTCTTTGCATCAAGAAGACTCAGAAGGTACTTTCAGGCTCACAAGGTAGTGCTGCTCATAGACCACCCCCTTCAGAAAATCCTAAGGCGGGCGGAACTTTCAGGCCAGCTCGCAAAATGGGCAGTAGAGCTGGGAGAAAATACCTTTGAATACAAGGCAAAAACAGCCATAAAAGGTCAGGTCCTAGCAGAAGTCCCTGAGGAAGAGGAAAAGGAGTTCCTCAAGTGGAAGGAGCTAGAAGAAGAAGAAGAAGAAGAAAAGAAGAAGAAGGAAGAAACAGCGGTCTGGAAATTGCACACCGATGGGGCATCCAGAGTATCGAGCTGACCTATGCAATTAGGCTATACTTCAAAAATACAAACAACACATCTGAATACGAAGCTCTTGTAGCCGACCTCAGGGTAGCCAAGAGAATGAAAATGAGAAACATTGAGGCCTATTCCGATTCACAACTGGTGGTTAAGCAATACAATGGGGAATATGATGTTAAGGATGAAACCATGGCCCAGTATGTATCCAAGGTGAAGGAACTCGTTGGCCTTCATTACTTTCAAGTTGGACTACATCCCCCGAGGGAGGAACAGGAAAGCGGATGCTCTAAGCAAATTGGCTTCGGTGGCCTTCGACCACTTGGCCAAGGATGTTAAAGTATAAGTCCTTACCTCACCGTCTGTCACACATAAGGAAGTATCTTCAGTAGAGGAGACAAAGGAGTCCTGAATGACCCCAATCACAAAGTTCTAATGGAAGGAACGCTCCCTGGAGATGAGACGTTGGCCAGAAAAATAAGGGTGAAAGCACTTCAATACGAAATTATAGACGACCAACGCTTCCGAATATCATACTTGGGGCCATCATTGAAATGTGTAGACGAAGAGGAAGCAAGATATGTGATTCAAGAGATCCATGAAGGAATATGTGGGATGCATTCAAGACCCAAAACGGTCGTAGCTAAGGAAATGAATGTTGGGTTTTACTGGAATCACATGTATGACAGTGCCTTGGAGGAATCGGGAAATGTGACAACTGTCAAATTCATGCCCCACTAACCCATCGACACAAACATCCCATGATCCCAGTCTCCTCATCGTGGCCATTCCAAAAATGGGCCATTGACATCATAGGGCCTTTTCCAGAAGGTTCGAGAGGGGTAACGTTTGTGGTAGTGACCATCGATTATTTCACAAAGTGGGTGGAGGCCCAGCCTCTAGCAAAGATTGTAGGTGAACGGATGAAAAGGTTTATCCTTGACAACTTCATCTGTCGCTTTGGGGTTCCACAAGAGCTAGTCAGTGACAACGGAGTACAGATTGCCTGAAAACCTTTCAGACGCTGGTGCGAACAAATGCATATACAATAGGTCTTCATGTCTGTCAACCATGCACAAAGCAACGGGCTAGTGGAGAGAGCCAATCAAAGCCTCATAGTGGGAATGAAAGGAAGGCAAGGACAAAAACCAAAGGGTTGGCTGGAAGAACTACCATTTATCATATGAGCATACAGGACGACTCCTAAGACTTCCAATGGAGAAACAGCTTTCAGTCTAACCTATGGAACCGAAGTAGTCATCCCAGTAGAAATCGGCTCCCCCATATCAAGAATGAAGTTGCGAGAGGCAGAAAATGAACAAGACCTCAGGACAACCCTCAACTTATTGGAAGAGAGACGAGAGATCGCACAAGTGCTATAAACGGGATACAAGAAGCAGATGGAATAATACTAAAATGCCAGAATGAAAAAGATGAACTTGGTCCCAGGATATCTGGTCTTGAGGGACAATGAGGCTAGTATGCAAGAAAGCACCGGAAAGTTAGGGCCTAAGTGGGAAGGACACTACTGAATCCAATGGGCAAATGGAAAAGGCGCCTCCAAGTTGGAAACACTTGAGGGAAAAGAGGTTCCAAGAACATGGAACCTGATGCTGCTTAGGAAATACTATGTATAAGCAAACAACCCTATGTAGAGGGGACAGGGGAACAGTAAAAAAAACAGGAAGCCAGAGTACGTGTTTTGTGAAGCTAGCAACAAAGAAAGCCCCCCCCCCCCTCTTTTGTATTATGTATGTATTTTGGACCCGGGAAGAAGTGGGAACTTGGATTCTACTCTAGACGGAAGCCTGGGGGGAGAAGTATGGATAGAGGCATGCTTGTAAGGAGAATCATAAGAAAAGACACAAGGAGAAGCTAAGAAAAAACATAATTCCAACAACAGCAACAAAAACAAAAAAAGGAAGGAGGACATACCTCTTTCTCCAAAAGACGCCTTTCGGCATTAACAACACAGCATTGAAGTTCTGTAGCAATGGTCTGGGAAGACTTCAGACGATCCTCTAAATCCTTTTTCTCTTCCTTCAATGTCAGAACACATTGTAACATCCCCACTCCCCGAGAGAAACTCTCACACATAGCCATGCAATATTGGTCCTCAAATATCTAAGGATCCAAGACAGCATTCATGGATTTCTGAGAAGGGGGAAGAGCATTTGACATGAAATCTCGGGAAATCTCCCCAATGCTAATGATGGACGAAGAAGTGATCTTCCAGTTAGGAGCATAATGGGGAGAATAACCCTCTGTAAACGGGAGCGCCAAAGGTGATTGGACCCGGGAAGAAGAGGGAACTTGGATTCTACTCTAAACGGAAGCATGGGGGGGAGTATGGACAGCAGCTTCAACAGGCACAACATTCCCTTCCGGACCTTTTTCTTAACCAGTAATGGGGCCGAAGAGTCCGGAATCGCAACTGGAGCCATAAAAGTTCCCTACAACAACATAAAAAAAAAGAGAAGGGGAAACTAGAGCCTTAAAAGTTCCCTACAACAACATAAAAAGAGAGAGAGAGAGAGAGAGAGAGAGAGGAAAGGAATAAGAAGTCTAGAAATACATAGAAACAAAGGAAAAGATTCTCTAACTGACCTACAGGAAAAGGTCCCGAGACAAGGCTAGAAGATGGCCGGAGAATCTTCAAATGCTTAAACAAAGGGCCTTTGGTAGCAACAGGAGGAGCCTCAAACATGGTTTGGGAAGTGGGCTGTGACTTCTTATTACTAGCACTCCGCAACCTGGAGCCAATGTTCCTAACCTTAGGAACGGCTCCGCTGGTACCCACATACAAATCAGATTTACGCTTACGAGACAGCCGAGCCTTAAAATCTTCATCACCACTGCTAATGTTTTCAACATGAGGGTAATTCTGAGAACCCTCTGAACCCTTAGGGGAAGCCCCCTCGAGGAGAGGAGTCCCATCCCCAGGAACCACCTCAACATCCTGACCATCAACGTTGGGGGCCTAACCCCCAAGAACAGCACCCATCTCTTGGTTTTCAAAACCCTCAACCACAAAAGATACACCCTTCACATCGGCCTGCATCAGACTCCATAAAGACATCTCTACACAAAAAGAACAAGTGCTTAAATAATAAAAAAACAGTACAAAAGTCCCAAACAACAAAATCGGGTAAAACAACCACCAAAAGAAGACTTACCCCTTCCATTCAAGAAAGCCTTAGGACGATTTGGGTAAAATGGGCTCAGACCCCCAATCGCTAAGATACCCTCGGGAAAGTTGAAGGCACGGGTAGAATTGTCATACATACGCTTCCATAGCACTTCCTCGACGCTAGACAAAGGAGGAACATCATCCTCGATGACGGCTGCAGGATCTCCAGCAGGAAGATGCTCGGATAACAGCGAGGGGGAAACGAAGATGGACCGGTTTTTTCATTCCTTTAGATAAGTGGTAGTCGGCATAAAGGAATAGCAGGGTAAAGAAACACTATCTTTCCTTTTCTCGAACGTAAACCAGTCACCATCAGATCTTAACCAACAGAATCGCCGGAACAACGGCACTGAAGGTACCCCTTCAAATGCAGCACAGGTTAGTTAGAAGTGCACAATCATCAAAAAAGCAAGAGGTTGCACTTGTGAAAAGTGGATGCCATAGTGTTTAAGGAGACTCATCTTAAACGGCGATAATGGATAACGGACACCACAAAAGGAAAAATAAAGGGTATAGTTCACGATTCGTTCCGATGAACAAGTTGACGGATCGTTAGGGCCGGGAAGACGTGGTAAAAGATTGGGAAGGATGCGTTAGGATGTGATGAAAGATTGCAATTCTTCTAGACCGATGATGGAACGGATCAAAGCCATGCCTTTGCGACTCATTGTCAAGAAGGATAGTGAAAGGAGGAACGAAGAAGGTGAAGTGCAGAGAAAAGAAGGAGAATGATGAAGATAATTAGTAGTTTCCAGGGTTTTAATAAGCCAATCAAGTGGGCGGTAACTGTCTTATAAAAGTTTAAAAGATAACCGTCTGATTTTCCCCACGTTGTGATACCCTTCTCTCCCTGACCACTAGATCATCTAAATGCGACAAAGTAGACCATCATCAGGGGAAGTGTTGATACGTCATCGGGACCCACCTACACAGACGCAGCATCGTAGGTAATATAGTCCAGGCCCACACACAAAAGTTAATGGCCCAGGACTATGGATGACTTATCGACGATGGCCCCAAGTTGGGTTCCTCGTCTGGGCTCCCAAGAGGCAATTTGTGTTAGAAGCCCATTTCATACCCTCAATAAAAACCCATGCATAAGGAAGATGCGGGAACAAGAAAGACCATCACTTCATCGTTCCTGCCAGAGCATTTAATTATCTGCAACAGGAGAGAGAAGATTACAGCCGGAATAGTACGAGGTTAGTACTGATCTCATTAATTAAAAGGATCATCTCCCCGGCAAGGGGAGGACACGTATCCGACGCTGCCAGAAATTTCCTCTGGCATGCAGGGGACCGTTGGATCTCACAGAGATCTTCGCCATCCTATAAGCTTATCTCTCTATATAAGTCATCCTTGTGATCGTCGAAGGTAAGCATTCAATAACTCCTTCCTACCAACAACAGAACCACAGTTACTTCGAACATTCTCTGATTTACATTGAACACTCGAATCTTAGAGTTCACAGCATACATTTCGGCGACGTCATCGTGCCGGAATATCATTTCTTCCCCGGCAAGTTTACTTATTCTCATGCCGGAGCTTGGTCACGGACTCCCCTCCGGGGTCCTCCGTGACGAGGCTTACGATGTTCTCTTTTGTAGACACTTTAGAAGATCTCTTTGGACGCGGACGAGTCTCTTCAACCACCAGCCGGATTTAGGGGATTCGACAGTAGGCTAGACACAGGTCAGAGATCTCCTCAAATTTGACAAGAATAGAACTAATAAGAAAAGGGGACGATAGTAATATCATAGAACGATTGGAAATCTCCACAAATTTGTGTTGGTTATTGTCTGAGTTAATTTTGCAAGAATTCCCTCAGGTGATTCAAGATCCTTGGATTTGAAGCGCTGCACCAGAGCAGTGGTAAAACCTCTCTAATCAATGACGGGATGTTGCGGTTAACCCAATCAAATTAGCTCGAAGCTTGTTGACTCTTTTATTCTTGTGACACCTGTGTCACTTCAACCATCAAACAAATTCCAAACCAATGAAATATTGTATTTCATACTTGGGATTTGTAAAAAAAATATGTGTATCGTTTGCACATATCAACTCTTGTTCGATTTTAAGCTTTAAATCGCTTTCTGAAGGGATATACGCGCTCTGATGCGTAAATATAACCAGTTTAATCCAACGAACACTCCGGAATAGTGAAATAGGCTTAACATACCTTAAATAACCTTTACATAACTTAGAAATAAGTTTTGAAGGCTTTGGTATGGCAAAAACAAGTTAATTCGCCTACAGGGACTAAACTTGACAAACTGCGAAAGTATGCCAGTTTGAACTATAACAAACATTCTGGAACATGACCATAAGTTAAACACACCTTAAATATCCTTTATATAGCTTAGAAATAGGCTTTGAGGGGTTCGGTGTGCTAAAATAAACTTTTGGGTCATTCAGGGACTAAAAGCGTCAAAAAGTGCACAAGTTTGCATTTTCGGGCATAACTTACGTTCTGAATACCTCCTGACATCCAAAAATTTATGTAAGCACTAAAATACTTTATTTTAGTGTTTGGCATGAGAAATATCCATTCGTCGCGCTATTTGGATCGTTTTTCGCGCTTATGCGCATACCGTCGTAATTAAGCGAACATCGCGTTCCTACGACCAAACGAACCAACATCCGGCATATTTTTGAGCATGTTTCATGCCCACAATGTTTAGGCATCCTTGTGGAGCCTTTAAAATGAGTTAACGAGCCTTAAACATGTCATAAATGGCCTGAATACGCAACGGGGACTGAAAGATGAACATTTGAAAGTGTTTGCTGATCAGGGGGACCCTAGCGTGACACCTAGCCCCCTTGGCGTCACGCTAGGCCTCTTCTGATCAGCAAAGGTCATTTAAACACATGATTAACAGCCCCTAACACCCTCCAAAGGTCAAGTGCCACATGTTAATCTCTTATGGTGGCCAAAATCAGTTACCACAACATTCCAACAAGTGTAGGGATGTGATCATTCCCTCTTCTCCAAGAAATGATCCTAACGGTGAACCGAAAACTATAAATACCCACCTCCACCCTTCACTTTTCCTCACAAGAATCTGATCTTATGTGCTCTAAGTTGAAACCTTTGTTTCATACCTGAGCTATTTTGATCTAGATTAGCATTCGGGGACCCTTTGTAAGTGTTCCTTCGTTCTTTTATTGCTTTTCGAGTCCGAAAGTCAAACTTTGTTTGACTTTCTGCATTGACCAGTTTATGGTCAATGCGAAGTTCGTTTGAACTTCGCAACGTGATTGTAATCACGATGGTTATAGTCCCTTGTGACTATACCTACTGATTACCATGTTGTCTAGGGTCGTAAGGGTAAGCGATCTAATAAATCGCTTATACCTTCGAACCCGACCCATGTGGTCGATCATTAGGATCCGACCAAACACATTAGGTGACCATAGCATATAGGGAATAACCTTCTGAGGTTATACCTTATGGTCGCTTCGTTTAAGTAGTTGTATGATAGGTAGTTTATATGCCTTAGGTAAATTACTAAAATGCCCTTTTTACGCCAAAATTCATTTTAAGCATATGTAACGTAACTTTTGGTATTTAAACTGATTTGGTAACAATATTAGATAGGTTAAGGCATATTTTACTTGTCATAGGACTAGTTAGGCGTTCCGAACGCGTTTTACGCGAACGACGCGTTAAAGTAGCATAAGCTACCTAAACGGGTCGTGATGGGTCGTAAGCACTTAGGTTATGTTTCATTTTAGTATGTGGGCTTTGTTAAACCATATTATACGAGTCTCCATACTCGTTTGGTCTACGAACCCTCATTCTATCCGATCCTCCGATTTAGGTCTGGTTTATTAACGTAGTTACCTATATTAGGTGTCGTTTGATTTCCGTGAATCTCTAGCATTGTTTGGTTGTTACTCAAGGACTACTGAGCAATCTCAAGTGAGTACATAGTTCCCCTATTTTACTGTTTTCCAAACTGTTTTGGGGTGAAGCATGTGTACCTATCTGTTATTTTCATGATTTCAAAGTATAATTGATTATACATGTTATTACTTATCATTTGACAAACTAAATGACTATCTATGGTTTAAACACTGATTTCTCAAAGAACATAAAATAAAAATGTTGAATTGTACTTATTTTATGTTCACCAGACCGATTGGTAGTATGATATGGCGCTATAGGATTAGACACCCCATTCCTGTTGTCATGGAATGTCTGAAACCAATTTGTTTCTCCATCCAAATAGGGATTGCCTTTGTGGTATCCTTATAGTCTCAAAGGTGTAGTTTGATGCACTAGGTCTGAATGAATTCGTAAATCACACATTTAAAGTATATTTTGATATACTCCCAAAAGTGTAGTTTGATATACTCTCATGTGTGGTATTGTACAGAACCAACATATATATTTTATCAACAAACCAAAACATATTTTTATATGTTATTTATAAAACCCAAAGCATATTTTGATATGTTATTTATGAAACCAAAACATAGTTTAATATGTTATTTACAAATCCAAAAGTATACTTTTAATATGCTACTATAAGGTTATTCGTTTAACCTTACATTATTTTACAAAGCATAACTTTTGATTTATTCAAACACTTTGTTTTGTACATTTTTACTTGTGGTTTAAGAGATCTCATTTTACTTACCATACATAACTTTTGTTTACACATTACATGGTTTACATTTAACTTGAGTTATACAATAACATTGGACTATTGGTTTAAACATGAACATTCTATATTGGTGGTTTGGTTTGAGTAAGTGACTTAAGTAACGAGGCGTGTGTAATATGATACAAGCATGGTGGATACGCCGCTGGTACTTCCTATATATAAGTGTTTGTATGGTATTACATATCGTAGCGTTATTTGAATCATTTCAATTTAAGTCATATAACATTTTATGCAAATAACATACTTTTCATAAGACATTGTTTTACAACAACTTATCTTATACAAACTCATTTTACATGGTTATTCATTTAACCTTACATTTATTTATACATATAATCTGATCATATTGTTTTTCAAACGATTTACAAAACAAATCAATTTACGAGGTTCATGACTAAACTTTATTAAACATTTTCTTAAACTTACAAGTCATGAATCTTACTTTCACAAAACCTATGTATCTCACAGGCATTTTTATGCTGACGTACCTATTTTTACACATGTTTCAGGTACTGCTTTGCAATGATTGTTGATACACGCTACATTTAGGATGGACTCGTGCCTTAGCAACTTTAAAACTTGGAAGATCATAGTTGTATTTATTTGATTGTATTAAAACAATGAGTTCATTTATTCAATAAAACAGAATTTATTTATTCCATGGTTACGAAACAATGATTCTGTTACAACACTCCCCGACGTTTCCGCCACGTCTGGTTGTTCTACGTGGTCGGGGTATGACAATTCTTTCATACGGACTCCTAGCCCAATGTTGCATTCCCCTTAGTTGGACTCGATTGGCCCAATAATTTCACAACAGTGATCCACCGATTCAACATCATTCGTTTGTTGTTTTTTTTTTTTTTTGGTTAGGAACTTTATCCCTCTATTTATTTTAACTAGTTTTTTTACGTCGCGCGTTGCGCCGAAACTGAGCAAATGATAATGTAACACGTACTTGTTTTGAATATAAAACATGTTGTTTAGAAAGACAAATCATTAGAACGTATTTTGAGTACAACTTTGTTTTCAACAAAACTTATAACGGAATGTCGAGGGAAAAAATCAAGCACAACTACGTACTTAAGTTTTTAGAAAAAAAGTTGTAAACGTAATTTATTAAAGAACTATCAAATTAATTGATAAATTAATATATGTTTAAAAAAAAAGAATTATTAAAAAATTGGTAAAGGAAATATGTGGTTTAAAAAAAGAAAAAAATATGTTAGTAAAACTAAATATAATAATAAACTATTATAATTTTAAAAATAATAATAATAAAAAGCTATATATTATTATAAAAATAAAATTACTATTCATGGTCCTTCATTAACAATATATACGAGCAAATAACTTGGAATGGTAAAAAGATAGATAAACATAATTGTGAATTTAGTATTTATTTTAAAATTACTATTCATGGTCCTTCATTAACAATATATACGAGCAAATAACTTGGAATGGTAAAAAGATAGATAAACATAATTGTGAATTTAGTATTTATTTTAAAATTACTAAAAATTCATATTAAATAAGAATAATAAATAATATCCGCGGTAACGTACCAACAAACAACTTAAAATGTTAAAGAAATAAATAAATAAAGATACAGATTTAAAATTACTAAAAGACCAAATTGTAAATAGCTATTAATAATTAAATACATAAATATTTTTTTGTTACTATTCATTAAGATTTTGTTTTGATATGTATAATATATATATATATATAGGGAGAAGATCATGCGAGAACCACCTCTTATTGCGAGAATCAATGTGAACACAACCAAAAATGCCTAAAAATAGCTAAAAATCACACAAATTTTTTTTTTAATATTTTTTATATAAAAATCGTTACTTTTCGAAGCAAAAAAAATTTAAATTTTTTTTTAAAATTTTTTTTTGCCATTAAAAGTAGCGATTTGAGTATAAAAAATATTAAAAAAAAAATTTAGATTTTTTTTTATTTTTTTAGATTTTTTTAGGTTTTTTGGGGTTTAGTTTTTAGCATTTTAGCTTGGGGGGGGGGGGGGGTTAGGTTTTTTTTTTATGTTTTTTGGGGGTTTTAGCATTTAGCTTGGGGGGGGTGGGGGGTTTAGGTTTTTTTTTTTTGGGGGGGGGGGGGGGGGTTAGGTTTTTTTAGCTATTTTAGGTTGTGTTCACATTGGTTCTTGGGTTCTCGCAATAAATGGAGTTCTCGTATGAGCCCCTCCCTATATATATATATGGGGACCGCTAAAATGAGAACCACCTCCAGTTGTAAGAACCGTGAGAACTTTTTTATTCGGGGCAAGTTGAACCAAAACTTTTTTTCATAAACGTAAATGCATGTATTATAAACACATTTGTAAAAAAAAATTCAAAAAAAAATGTCGTGTGTGTAGTTTTGAGCACCACAAGTTTGGGTTTACGGGTACCGTAAATTTTTAATAAATTTTACGATACCCGTAAACACAAACTTTGGGGTGCTCAAAACTACACACACGACATTTTTTTTTTTTGAATTTTTTTTTACAAATGTGTTTATAATACGTGCATCTACGTTTATGAAAAAAAAAAATTTGGTCCAACTCGCCCCGTACGGTGTGGTTCTCATGATTCTTACAACTGACGGTGGTTCTCATTTTAGCGGTCCCCATATATATATATATATAGGGAGAAGATCATGCGAGAACCACCTCTTATTGCGAGAACCAATGTGAACACAACCAAAAATGCCTAAAAATAGCTAAAAATCACACAAAAAAATTTTTTTTTTTTTATTTTTATATAAAAATCGCTACATTTTGAAGACAAAAAAAAAATTAATTTTTTTTTTGCCACTAAAAGTAGCGATTTGAGCATAAAAAATATTAAAAAAAAATATATAGATTTTTTTTTGATTTTTTTAGGTTTTTTGGGGGTTTAGTTTTTAGCATTTTAGCTTGGGGGGTGGGGGGTTTAGGTTTTTGGGGGGTGGGGGAGGGGGGTTTAGGTTTTTTTTTTTTAGGGGGGGGGGGGTTAGGTTTTTTGGGGGTTTTGGTTTTTAGCATTTAGCTTGGGGGGGGGGGGGTTGGGGGGTTTAGGTTTTGGGGGAGGGTTAGTTTTTTTTTTGTTTTTTTAGCTATTTTAGGTTGTGTTCACATTGGTTCTCGCGGTTCTCGCAATAAATGGAGTTCTCGCATGAGCCCCTACCTATATATACCATTATATACAAATTTCCCACCCAAACCGGTGATCGAGTTTGGAACATATGCTTTACAGATATGCAATGAAGCTGACAAGAAGTTTCGTCCTATTATGGGATTGAAACTAACAGATAAACTGCAATGTTTATTAGACAATTTATGGCATATTCAAACCATGCCACAAGCTTCATCATTCAAAGTACAAGTTTTAAATGCTTTAAGCATTTACTTTCAGGAACAAAGTTCAAAAATTCCTGAAAGACAGTTTAAACAGAAACCAAATTACACACATTATGTTATATTTAGGGGGACAAAAACTGGAATTTTTAACAAATGGGAAACAGTTATACAGCACATAACAAATTGTGTAGGGGGAGCATTTTGGAAAGGATACACAAGTTTTGTTGAAGCTCTTCAAGCAGCAAGAGAGAATTTTGGGGTACAAAGTTTTTACATAGAACCTGAAGAGGTTAAAAGTTTTTCTGACATGGCAAAAACAAACCCTGAGCATTACATAAAAGCTCAGCAATAAATTATTTCTGCATTAAAAACACAGCTTGAAGAAAAAACAAAAAATGCACAAGATATACAATTAAAAATTGAGAACAGCCTTTTAAAACAAAAAATGATGTTATTAGAATTAAAAAATACACAGTTATTACAAAGGCTTGAGAAAAAAGAAAACAAAGACAAAACAGAGGTACACAGAACTTTTGAGTGTTTCAGGACAAGGATTCTTGATACACCTTGGCAGCAATGTCTAAAACCAGTTACAGAAAGATTCCCAGAATTTGAGAATCTTGTTTCACAGAAAGTTTGTGCAGAGTTTCCTTTAATTCTGTACAATTTACAACAACAGTTGGTAGACATGACATTCAAATTTGACAGTGAACAGCAAGGGTTTAAAGTGGTAGAAAGAACGGATGAAAAAGGAGACGGAACTGGTCTTCTATTGCTTCAAATACACCATCCTACACAGTTGACAAATGAGCAAATAATTCAATTTTATCATCATGGTATGATTGATTATTTGGAAATAAAGTTAGACAGAAAAGCAGAAGATCTCCTCAATCAACTTGGAGAAAAGATAATTTTAATTGTAGGGAATATGGCAATAAGAACAATAACTTCGATCATTGGTTGTAAAATTATTTCTTCATTCCCTTATACAGATGCATACACATACAGACCAGCGAGAAAAAGAATTTTCATTGAACATAAAAGTAACATATGTCATCAATATCATCTACAGACATCAATGACAAAAACTGATATAGAGTTTTCAACTCTACCTTGGTTAAGTCATTCAGATGAACAAATTCCAGACAATTTTACACAGTTTATTAAAAAACATCAGAAAACCCCAGAACTTCCTGATTATTATCCATGGAGGAATTTTCACTTAGTAGGTGAAGGACATTACATACAAGTCTACACAAAACCAGTTTGGAGAATGCTTCTACCCTTTGCAGGGGAAGGAGACACCTTACAGTTACAGCACATTATCAACCTAGAAGACGAAGAGGACAATAACTTGGAAGATTGTTCTAGTCCACAGTCTATAGACAGCACACACAGAGATTTCTTGAAGAAATCGTAAGCAGTGACGACACAAGACAGAAGACAAAAATCATGACGTGAGCAATGACGTTTTTAATCTCAATTATACACAGATAGTGGTCGACAAAGGGCAAACATTTTCAACACCTAATTTTGTTTCTTTTTAGGCTTTATTCTAGTGCGTTTTCTTTTGCTTTTCTTTATAGCCTAGGCTTTTTGACTTTCTTGTTTAGCATAGATGCTTAGTGTTCTTTATTTTCGCCTATATATAGGGCATTTGTATTTTGTTGTAAGCACCAAGAACCATTTAGAGCAATAATATTTTAACTTCATATGGCACACTAAACTCTCTCCACATCTCTTTAGCCCCAATCCCTTAGCATCCCAGATTTTCTCCAGATCTTCATATTATATTCCAACCTATATATATATATAAAAAAAAAACTCTTTTTCTGCAACTCTCTACTCCGCTGTGCATACTCTCATCCATCATCATCCGCTGTGCATATCTTCATCATTGTAAGTATTCTTAGTTTATTTCTCTTTTATTTTCAGTTTTTACCACCCTCTCTGATATATTGGTATCAAAGCAAAGGCTTTCTTAAAATCTAAAAGACTAAGACAAGTTCCTTTTATGGCGTGTTAAGCCAATGTTTTTGGGAAACTCTCTTAGGTGAAGATTGTGGGAAAGATAGTTGCTTTGATAACATTATAAACGAAAGGATTTAATATTATGACTACTAGTTTTTATATTAAACATCTGTTAAATAGATTAAAAAGATATGATATATTAATTCGTGATTTAAATTCAAGAGATTGGTTAGATTATATAGATGAATATCGTTTAATGCATTATATCTATGAAAGAGATAAGTTATATGAAAGAATATATAGAAATCGTTTAATAGATTAGTTTGTATATTTTTATTTAGTAGTTGGAATATAAGAATATATTTAAAAGAGAAATCTGGAATAAGGGATAAAAGCTAAAGAGAGTTGGAATTTATAAATCATTGGTACTTCTCAAACAATCAAGCGTTTAGAATTCTTAAACCTAGAATTTTCTGAAAAAGCTCACCGAAAACTTTTGCAACAGAGAATTTTACTATAGTTTGTAATCTTAATAATATTGGAGAACATATTTTACATACAAATAATCCACAACTAAACACTCTAGTAGATTTATTAATAAATCTAAGTATTAGTTTACAACAAGAAGCTATAAATAATAAAAAGTTAATAGAAAACCTAACAGTAGAAATTAAAAAGTTATCACCAAATCTTGACTATATAAAAAATCAGCCTAATACATTAACATGAAAAAATATACCTCTAGAAGTTGAAAAAGTTACAGAAGCCTTACAAAAACTAAAAATTGAGAAAAAACCAACTCCATATACACATTGGCAACCAAGAAAATGAATAATCATTTCTTAGGAAGAAGTAGAACTATACAGGAAGCTAGAAATTCTACAAGTAATATAAAGGATAGTATAACATCAGACAGTTTTTTAAACAGAGTAATTAGAAGAGGATCAGGATCTAATAGTAACAGACATATAATACAACTAGAAGAAGAAATAGATTTAGACAGAAACTTGGAATTATATAACCAACATCAATTAGACATATTAAATCCAAGAATTTTATATCAAACAGGAAGATTTAATATAAATACAACACTTATAAGAAGTAGTAGAGAAGAAAGTTTAAGGGTAGTAGATAATACAGTAATCTTAGATCTTTTGTCACCAGATACTATTGAAAAAATTAAAAAACAAAATAAACATTTTATACATACAGGATTAATAATAATAGGAGTTAAAGCTTTAGGAAGAAAAAATTTAGGAACAAAATTATTAGCCTTAATACTAGATAAAAGTTGGAAATCAGATATGAAAAAAGCTATAATTTCAGGAATAGTAGTAGATTTAAGTCAAAACATAGCAATATTTTATTGTACACCAGATATTTTGAAAGATGTTAAAGATTTACAAAATATAAAAATAGCTTTACAAACAAAAGGATATGAAGAATATGAAGGAAATAATTTAGTAGTAAGTATAGGAGTTCTAGGAAGAGCCAGTAATAGTTCAGGTATGCAGTATAAAGTAAATATAGAAGGTATAGTAAAAACAATTGCATCAAAATCTATACAAATGATAGAACCTATAAAAATTGATCCAGAACAATTAACAGGATTAGAATGGGATTTAGATGATTTACAAGAAAAAGAGGAAAATACAGTTTTAGTACCTAAGAAAAGTTATATATATGAAGAAACTGATGGAAAACAAAAATTAAGATATATTGACTTTAAAGAAAAACAAACAGAGAAAAATAAAGAAGAAATTCATTTTATGAATGTTGAGAAAGAAAATGAAGATGAAATACTATCTACATATGATACAGATAATGAAGAAGATGAAATAGATTTTAATTTCTTAAAATTTGAACAAGAAGAAACAATGGATTATACATTATTAGATTATGAAGAAGAATCAATAGATTGTTTTAAAGTAGAAGAAACAAATAAAACAATAGAACAAATTATAGATCGAAAATTTACAGAAATAAATATACAAGAAGAAGTAGATGATATGATTATGGAATGTATAACAGAATTAGGATTAGATTATGAAAAAAGTTATAATAAATTACAATAATATTATAATTTACCATTAGTAGAAGGAATTATGAAAAGAGAAGTAATGATATCAGATTTTTATAAACAAGAACAAAGCTTTATGTTTAATACAACTAATCCCTTAAAAAGACCAAAAATAGAATGGGGAGAAGGATATAGTGGTACACACGAAAGTCATGGTAGAGAACCATGGACACAACCAACAGTAAATTATCAACAAGAGTCTAATGTTATAGGAAAAGGAAGAAGAATGCCTATAGGACAAATATACAGTGGAAATATGTTATTGTTAGAGCAACAAAAGCCACAGTTATGGATAGATGAAGTCTTAACATGGGAACAAAATGTAGTAAGATTATGGGAAACAAATAAAAAAGATAGTATGGATATGTTTTCATATTTAGAAACTACATTAGGGCCAATAGCATTAGGAATATGGCAAAGTAAGAAAACACAAAATCCAGAAGAAATAAATAATCTTAAAGCATTAGGAGATAATCCTTATAATTTTACATCACAAATTAGAACACTTATATTAGGAGTTGATCCAGCAAAAAATAACTCGTTAATACAAGATACAGCTATTAGAAATTTAGAACAATTAAGTATAGCAGACATGAAATATATAAATGAATTTACACTAGATTTTACAAGATTATTATCACAAACAGGAAAGGCTATGGATGATAATTTATGTGACAAATATTTTATAAAATTACCAGGAGATTTAGGAAAATCTATACATGAAGCATGGAAAACAAATTATGGTACACAACAAAATTTAGGAATAGGTCCAAGAATAACTTATACATTTGGTATATTAGAAGAAAAATGTAAGGAAGTAGCATTACAAGAACAATTAAAAAGAAATGCTTATGCATTTTGTAAAACAACAATTTATACACCACAAGCATATGGAGTTTATGATAAAAAGAAAAAGATACGAAAAAGCACAACATATGATAGAAATTATAGAAAACATTATAATACAAACAAATATGTTAAAAAACCACAATCACGAAAATGTAGATGTTACACTTGTGGAGAAACAACACATTTAGCTAATAATTGTCCAAATAAAAGAAAAAATATGGAAAGAGCTAATCTAGTAGAGCAATTACAAGATTATGAAATAGAAGCTCTAAAAACAGATGATGAATCTGATAATGAATCAGTATATAGTATTTACAGTGAAGATGAAAACCCAACAGCAAAAGTATCGTATACGTATATGAATACAGAAGAAATTTGTAAACATGATTGGAAACAAAATAAAGGAAATAATCATATAAGATGTTGTCATTGTGGATATTATCCTAGTATAGAAAAGAGATCACAATGTAATAAATGTTTTAAAGAAATTTGTTTTAAATGTCTTAAAGAAATTTATGATAAAGAGATAGCTACAACATCAAAAGTGAAAACAAATTCTAAAAATAATGAAAATGAAAGGATAAATAAATTGGAATTAACAATAGAATTACACAGTTTAAAAATAAAAAATCTAGAAAATAAAATAGAAGAACTTGAAAGACTGAGTCAAATAGAAGAAATAGGTAAAATGGCTCTACAAAAACCAGATGATCAAACGTATATACAAACACAAGGATCGACAAACAGGATAAATATACAATGCCGTTTATGGTTAGATAATAATAAATACCTAGATTTAACAGCATTAGTAGATACAGGAGCTACAAAAAGCTTAATTTCACATAGTTTAGCACCTATAGAATATCATAAAAAATTATCATATGAACTAAGTACAAGAACAATAGAAGACAGGTTAATATCTATTACACATTGTTTAGAACCAGTATGAATACAATTCTTAGATTTTGCAAACAATTATAGTATAAAATATGAAATGCCACAAATAAATATTAATCCACCAGAGATAAAATCAAAAGATTTTGTTATAGGATTAAATTTTATATTAGGATTAAATGGTGCAGTTACAATTACAAGGAATTTTATAACATTAAGTAAACAGTTATATACAATACCGACCCTTAGGTATATGAATACAACACAAATTGTTAAAAAAAGATGGGATAAAGGGAATTTAGATTTCTTGAAAACACAGAATAAACAACAATTTATAGAAAAGGAATCATTAAAACTTTTAATAGATTTTTTAAGTCATGAAATAGAGAAAGGACAGGATATTACAAAAAGTATAAACCATCATATGATATTACATTTAGAAAAAATAGGATATATTAGAGAAGATATAACAAAATCAAATGTAAAATATATTTGTAAATTTAAATTAAAAAATCCTGATATAGTAATTAGAACAGCTAATATAGAATACAGCCCATTAGACAAAGAAGAATTTAAAAAACAAATCCCTGAAATGGTAAACCAAGGATTAATTATAAGAGATTAAATGATAATACAATAGATGATGGATATAATATTCCTAACAAAGACAGTTTGTTAAATCTTATACAAAATAAAAAAGTATTTTCAAAATTTGATCTAAAATCAGGATATAATCAGTTAAAATTAGAAGAAAGTTTTAAACCATTGACAGCTTTTACATGTTCAGAAGGGCAATATGAATGGAATGTCCTTAGTTTTGGACTAAAAAATGCACCTTCGATTTTTCAAAGATTCATGGACAGGATATTCTTAAAATTTGATTTCTGCTTAGTATACATTGATGATATTTTAGTTGCAAGTAATACAGTGCAGGAACATGAGAAACATCTACAACAGGTCTTTGAAGAAATAAAGAAAAATGGTATAGTAGTTTCAAAAAGAAAAATGGAACTTTTTAAAAGAAAAATTTCCTTTTTAGGATTAGAAATTGGAAATGGAAAAATAGAATTACAACCACATATTTCTACAAAAATTCTAAATTTTCCAGAAAAATTTGAAAACTTAAAACAGATACAAACCTTTTTAGGACTAGTAAATTATGCTAGAAAATTTATACCAAACTTGTCAAAATTGGTTGGACCATTGTATGGTAAAACTACTAAAAACGGCCAAAGGTTTTTTAACCAAGAAGATATTAAATTAGTCAAAGAAATTAAACAAGCGGTGAAAAATATTAAACCATTAGAGTTACCATTAGTTACAGATTATATAATTATTGAAACAGATGGATGCAAAGAATGATGGGGAGCAGTCCTTCTATGTAAACCAAACAAATACAGTCCCAAGGAAGAAGAGAAAATTTGCGCTTATTCAAGTGGTAATTTTCAAAACAAAACAAATTGCACTACAATTGATTTTGAAATACAGGCATTAATTTATTCATTAGAAAAGTTTAAGATTTTTCTTAATAAAGAATTTACAGTAAGAACCGACTGTGAAGCAATAGTTAAGTTTGTAAAAAATGATCAAAGTAAAAAAGTAAATAGAACTAGATGGGTTAATTTACAAAATACTATACAAGGAAATGGATATTTTATAAATTTTGAACATATTAAAGGAAAAAATAATGGGATAGCTTATATGTTATCTTGAAATATAAACAAATGGTTTGTTTTAGATGGACAGGAAAAACGATAAAGAGAAGTTAAAGCTTATACATCCAAAACAAAAGTTACAGGAGAATTCTTCATCAGAAGAAGAACAAATTCAATAGGCGTATCTACAGTCAATAGAAAAGATATACAATTCTCCTCACCGATCATTACCACAGACAATGACAAGACAGTTTTATACACAACAGCAATCAAAAGCAGCTGGTAAACGACCATTATATACAAATTTCCCACCCAAACCGGTGATCGAGTTTGGAACATATGCTTTACAGATATGCAATGAAGCTGACAAGAAGTTTCGTCCTATTATGGGAATGAAACTAACAGATAAACTGCAATGTTTATTAGACAATTTATGGCATATTCAAACCATGCCACAAGCTTCATCATTCAAAGTACAAGTTTTAAATGCTTTAAGCATTTACTTTCAAGAACAAAGTTCAAAAATTCCTGAAAGACAGTTTAAACAGAAACCAAATTACACACATTATGTTATATTTAGGGGGACAAAAACTGGAATTTTTAACAAATGGGAAACAGTTATACAGCACATAACAAATTGTGTAGGGGGAGCATTTTGGAAAGGATACACAAGTTTTGCTGAAGCTCTTCAAGCAGCAAGAGAGAATTTTGGGGTACAAAGTTTTTACATAGAACCTGAAGAGGTTAAAAGTTTTTCTGACATGGCAAAAACAAACCCTGAGCATTACATAAAAGCTCAGCAAGAAATTATTTCTGCATTAAAAACACAGCTTGAAGAAAAAACAAAAAATGCACACGATATACAATTAAAAATTGAGAACAGCCTTTTAAAACAAAAAATGATGTTATTAGAATTAAAAAATACACAGTTATTATAAAGGCTTGAGAAAAAAGAAAACAAAGACAAAACAGAGGTACACAGAACTTTTGAGTGTTTCAGGACAAGGATTCTTGATACACCTTGACAGCAATGTCTAAAACCAGTTACAGAAAGATTCCCAGAATTTGAGAATCTTGTTTCACAGAAAGTTTGTGCAGAGTTTCCTTTAATTCTGTACAATTTACAACAACAGTTGGTAGACATGGCATTCAAATTTGACAGTGAACAGCAAGGGTTTAAAGTGGTAGAAAGAACGGATGAAAAAGGAGACGGAACTGGTCTTCTATTGCTTCAAATACACCATCCTACACAGTTGACAAATGAGCAAATAATTCAATTTTATCATCATGGTATGATTGATTATTTGGAAATAAAGTTAGACAGAAAAGCAGAAGATCTCCTCAATCAACTTGGAGAAAAGATAATTTTAATTGTAGGGAATATGGCAATAAGAACAATAACTTCGATCATTGGTTGTAAAATTATTTCTTCATTCCCTTATACAGATGCATACACATACAGACCAGCGAGAAAAAGAATTTTCATTGAACATAAAAGTAACATATGTCATCAATATCATCTATAGACATCAATGACAAAAACTGATATAGAGTTTTCAACTCTACCTTGGTTAAGTCATTCAGATGAACAAATTCCAGACAATTTTACACAGTTTATTAAAAAACATCAGGAAACCCCAGAACTTCCTGATTATTATCCATGGAGGAATTTTCACTTAGTAGGTGAAGGACATTACATACAAGTCTACACAAAACCAGTTTGGAGAATGCTTCTACCCTTTGCAGGGGAAGGAGACACCTTACAGTTACAGCACATTATCAACCTAGAAGACGAAGAGGACAATAACTTGGAAGATTGTTCTAGTCCACAGTCTATAGACAGCACACACAGAGATTTCTAGAAGAAATCGTAAGCAGTGACGACACAAGACAGAAGACAAAAATCATGACGTGAGCAATGACGTTTTTAATCTCAATTATACACAGATAGTGGTCGACAAAGGGCAAACATTTTCAACACCTAATTTTGTTTCTTTTTAGGCTTTATTCTAGTGCGTTTTCTTTTGCTTTTCTTTATAGCCTAGGCTTTTTGACTTTCTTGTTTAACATAGATGCTTAGTGTTCTTTATTTTCGCCTATATATAGGGCATTTGTATTTTGTTGTAAGCACCAAGAACCATTTAGAGCAATAATATTTTAACTTCATATGGCACACTAAACTCTCTCCACATCTCTTTAGCCCCAATCCCTTAACATCCCAGATTTTCTCCAGATCTTCATATTATATTCCAACCTATATAAAAAAAAAAAAAAAAAAAAAAAAAAAAAAAAAAAAAAAACTCTTTTTCTGCAACTCTCTACTCCGCTGTGCATACTCTCATCCATCATCATCCGCTGTGCATATCTTCATCATTGTAAGTATTCTTAGTTTATTTCTCTTTTATTTTCAGTTTTTACCACCCTCTCTGATATATATATATATATATATATATATATAAAATTATAATGGCTGAATCCAACAATTTTAATTTATTCTCATGACTCGATATTTTATTGTTAATCTAATTGACTTACGTTTTTTTTTTTCAAACCTTTAACAACGTGTATTTTGAATTGGGTGTACCTATTGACACACCAATGTCCCTATATGCACGCTGAAAAGTATTTTTTTTGTCTTATAAGCACACCCTGTAGTGTCGAGCTGTGGTCAAAGCGTGCCTTTTTTGTCCGGTCAACCAGACAAGGACTGACGGGTGTCTGACGGGTCTGTTGACCGGACCAAAACGCCGAGCTTTGGCCGCGTTTTGGTCCTGTCAACCAGACAAAAGACTGACCGGGGTGTCTGGTTGACTGGACCAAAACGCGGCCAAAGCTCGGCGTTTTGGTCCGGTCAACAGACCCGTCAGTCTTTATCTGGTTGACCGGATCAAAACGCCGCGCTTTGGCCGCAGCTTGACACTACAGGGTGAGCATACAGGACAAAAAAGCAATTTTTAGGGTGGCTATCTACACAGCAATTGTGTAGATAGTTTGAGCCATTTTTTTATGTAGTTGTGCGAGGCATGTCTCTTGTTCTTGTCAACAGTTTCACACGTCCTTAATTAATTATATTCAGTCTTTGATCCAGATTCTAAAATGTAGACTAACAGAATTCCAAAAACTTTGTTCATCCACCATAACATACACAAACACATTAAAATGTGCCTAAATTCCATATTTTTTGTGTTCATTGTTCATTTCATTTTGAGTGTCAAGGGGGATTTACCAGCTCCTTACTACCCGATTGACGACATTGCGGTTAACTGTGGATCGATCGGGAACACGTCTGCACTCGATGGACGTGAATGGACAGGTGATGTCAGTACCAAGTTCAGCCTTTCGAGAAAACAAGCCGGTGGCTCGATAAGCTCGAGAGCGGTCCATACATCTCTTTCGGGTGATCCAGTTCCGTACTTAACAGCTCGAGCCTCTCGTTCCCCATTCTTTTACACGTTTAAACTCCATCCCGGTCCTAAATTCATCCGGTTACACTTCAATCCCGCTTCATACATTGGGTTTGAAACATCTACCGATTTCTTCATGGTACAAGCTGGACCGTACAAGCTCCTACACAACTTCAGTGCTTCGATTACTGCTCGTGCACTAGGTGTAATCTCATTCTCTAAAGAATTTTGTGCCAGTGTTGAAGAGAATCGAGAACTGACCATAACGATCTCTCCATCTAATAAAAACGCATATGCGTTTGTGAATGGGATTGAAATCATTTCCATGCCTTCCGGTCTCTATTACACACCCGAAGGTGAACCCGGAGCCAATGTGGTTCACCCTCAAAGGTACAAGTTTTATATTGACAACAACACCGCACTCGAGACAGTTCACCGTTTAAACGTCGGTGGAAGTTCCGTTTCACCGATTGAGGACACGGGGATGTTCCGACGATGGTCCAAAGACTCGGATTACCTGCTGGAAAGAAACAAGAAACTCCAGGTGTACCATGCTACAAGTATGATTAAATACACCAAGATACCAACAATCACTGCACCTCTTAAGGTTTACCAAACATCATGGACAACAAAATCATCTTACATCAAGAAAACAACAACTTTTACATGGAAATTGCCTGTGGATTTAGGATTTAGGTACATGGTTCGGCTCCATTTTTGTCAACACGAACCAGAAAAGAAGACTAACAACGGTCAAAAGGAATTTGGGATCATGGTTAATAATCAGATAGCTGAGACAAACGTTGATGTTACCAATTGGGGTGGTGGATTCAGAGTTGCTGTTTACAAAGATTACGTGACAACGATGAGAGGCGATAAAACAAATGGTAAGTCTGATCTTGTGATCGTTATATTCTCAAAAAGCCGGTTGGTTGAAGGAACGTTGAGCGGGTTAGAGGTTTTTAAACTAAGTAACCCCGACGATAGTCTTGCAGGTTCAAACCCGAAATTTGAACTGCATTCATCATCAAACTGGATGCCAAAGTTGCTGGCTTTTGGCACCCTAAATGCAGTTGCAACGAAACTTATCTTTTTAATCACCACATTGAACATCATAGTGTATGTTCAAAGATGGTTTTGGGAGGAAAAGCTCGGGAAGAAGAGCATACGATCACCATCGCCATCATCGTCGTCATCAGATGATTCTTGTCGTCGTTTTTCGCTTGCGGAGATCAATGCAGCAACCTGCAATTTCGACAAGTCATTAGTGATAGGGATGGGTGGTTTTGCGACAGTCTATAAAGGTGTGATTGATGATGGTGCAAAAACCGTTGCTATAAAGCGAATGAGTTCAAGATCACAAGAAGGTGCTCTCGAGTTTTGGATGGAGATTCAAATGATTTGGAGGCTTCGCCATAACCATCTCGTTTCTCTCATTGGCTATTGTGATGATGGAACTGAGATGATCCTTGTTTACGAGTATATGCCTCATGGGACGCTCGCTGAGCATCTTTTTAAGCTCGGGTTAGACGATAATAGCAGCTTCACGCCACTCTCGTGGGAACAACGGCTCAAGATTTGCATCGGTGCAGCTCGTGGACTGGACTATTTACATACGGGTACTCATCATGGGGTCATTCACCGGGATGTGAAGACATCCAACATTTTACTAGATGAGAATTTTGTCGGTAAGATTTCGGATTTTGGACTGGCGAAAATTGAAAACACGACCCAAATGTTGGCGAAATCGTATGTTAGCACGAACATCAAAGGCACCGTCGGATACCTGGATCCGGACTACTTTCTGTCACGTAAACTATCAAGAAAATCTGACGTTTACGCGTTTGGTGTCGTGTTGTTTGAAGTTTTATGTGGAAGACCAGCGGTGGATCCGGGGCTTGAGGAAGATCAACGCAGCCTTGCTATATGGGCCCGACAGAGCATTCGAGAGGGGAAACTTGATCAGATTATTGATCCATGTATAAGAGGCGAAATGTCACCTCATTGCTTGAAAGTATTCATCAACTTAGCGGAAAAATGCTTGGAGAATCAACCGAAAAAAAGACCGAGCATGGCTAACATAATCTCAGGCCTTGAATTCGCACTTGAGCAGCAAGAAACCGCAGGTTGGTGCATACCTGAAGAGCCAGTATATAGCGGTACCCTTTCGTATTCTAACTCACCGCGATCAGAACAACAATCAGCATCAAGTGTGAGTAAAAAGAGCCAGAAGCTCAAAAAACTCAGGAGTTGGAGATGGGATTTGCTTTGGAACGGAGTGAAAGCAGCAAAAATGGATTCGTTTATCTCCGTAAGTAGCTCAAAGACGTACGAAGATGGTTGTCGCCGGTTCCTTCTCTCGGAAATTCACTCAGCCACAAACAATTTCGACGAAAGCCTAATCGTGGGCACCGGTGACTTCAGCATTGTGTACAAAGCTTACATCGACTACGGAAGCAGAGTGGTCGCCATGAAACGATTCAAGAAGTTCATGATCGAAAACTGGTCGAAAAAAACAGACTTCATGTCTAACTTTTGCAAAGAGATTGAAACATTATCTCAACTCAGGAATCCCAACTTAGTCCCGTTAATAGGATACTGCTACCATAAATCCGAGGTTATCCTCGTTTACGAGTACATGGCTAACCACAGCCTATGCAGTCACCTCTACGAAACCCAAAACCACGACCCGCTCACTTGGAAACAAAGACTGAATATATGCATTGATGCAGCACAGGGTCTGGACTTTCTACACACAGGTGGTGTGCATACTATCCTTCACAACAATGTAAACCCGGGTAACATTCTTATAGACGACAAATGGGCTGGAAAGGTTTCAGATTACAGTCTCACGAAGGCGGGTCCACTGTACGCTGTTGCAGCCAATCTAACTGGCATTCTGGGCAACTGCATAGGATATATGGATCCTGAATGTATGTTTGCTAATGGGGGGACGAAACCCACAGAAAAGTCTGATGTTTACTCGTTGGGTTTGGTGTTGTTGGAAGTGTTGTGTGGTCGGAAGCTTGAAGATCAAACGGTTGAAAGAGATCAAGTGTTTTTGAAAAACTGGGTGAAGAGTAGTATTGTGAAAGGGAGGGTCTATAAGACGGTTGATATAAGTTTGAAGGGGAAGATAGCGGCTGAAAGTCTGAAAGAGTTCGTTAAGATTGTTGAAGGTTGTTTGGCTGACAAGAGTGCTGATCGACCGTTGATGAGTGAAGTTGTTAGCAGTTTGAAGGTTGTAGCACAATTGCAAGAAGCTAATGGTTTGTTAATTAAGTGATGATTATCCTAATTGGGTTGGGATTTATTTTTTTATAAAATGGGTTAATTGGTTTATTATACTCTTTGTTAAATTGTGAAATTCTTTTATTCAAGTTGCACTAATCACTGGTTTAGCTATAGAAAAAGTTACTTTATGAATTATGATGAATGTATAGTAATTCAAATATTATAACGATAAACGATCTACTTTTATAGACGGTTGGACATCAATCTCTAAAATATTTATATGTATCGATTATACAAATTTTAGATATACTAGAATACTCGTCTTAACGAATTTTTCAATCTTTTGTATGCTTGTATATGAAAATAATAAAGTTATGATGATCAATGTGATTAAGAGCCTCATTGTCAGATTTGTTTTGTTCAGATATTAATGCTTAATTAATCTCCTACTTGACAGTAGGGATGCCAAAAAAACCCAAGCCCGACAGGTATACCCGAAACCCGAAACATATGGGCCGGGTATACCCGAAGCCCAATGGGTATGGGCCGGGTACGGGCTTAAAAAAAAGAAAAAAATTGGGTATGGGTACGGGTATGGGATTTAGTGATACCCGCCCGATACCCGGCCCATTTACTCGAATAATACCCGAAAGTACATATTATATATTTCCATATATATAAATTTAGTACATGTACTTATTACCTTCTCTATAGTCATATGTGGATATGTATTTGACAGGTGCTTAGTGAACAAATAACTTAATTTTGAGCATGTATATTCGATATGGAAGCTATCACCCTTTATTATGTAGATGTTTATGCAATTAGGTGGTTCTCATACAATCACTTAATTAAGTAATGGTTTTGATTTAGTTTGGTATATGTGGTCTGAATATGATATGTAAGTTATTAATCATATTTTCATTTGTTATAGTCATTAAATAGTAAATTATATAAACATAAAAGTAAAAATTGCACATTTGCCCCAACGGATATTTTTATGAAATTAATGGGTATACACGATACCCGCGGGTATGCCCGATACCCGACGGGTAATTACCCGACAAATACCCGACGGGTAACGGGCCGGGTATGGGACAAAGAATTATAACCGGGCACGGGCTTGGGATTACCAATACCCGGCCCAAGCCCGGCCCATTGCCATTCCTACTTGATAGTGATTGACGCAAAGAGATAAGACCATGGGTACTGGTTACTGCCTTCTAAGGGGCATTTTTTGCCACATCAATATCATAATGCCCCTTTAAAAAAAAGTGTAACGGTTAATGCTTTTTAATGCTCATTTCATTCCTTATTTTCCATTATTTTTCTTCGTTTGGGGCATTATTTTATATATGCTCATCCCTCTTCATGCACCTATAACACCTAAAATGGTGGTATTAAGGGTGTTATTAAACTCTTTCACGCCTCTATAATACCCATTATGCATAGCCTAAAAGAATAGAAGAAAATGGCAAACCATTTCTATAAACCTTTTAACTACCGGTATTTTCGTATTAGTCTTTTAAAACCTTAATTTCACTCAAAAAAAAATTCTATTTTTTGTATTTTATAATTCATACTACAAGAAGGTGCTTGTGTGATGCGGCGGGAAACACAAACACTGTAACGATGTGCATGGTTTGTATAACTCGAAACCAAAGTAATCGATTAGTCTTTTTATTAACCAATTTGTTTTCAGTTAATCGGTTTGGTTTATTATGTTATATTGACGGTTTTTTATTTGTTTTATTTAACTACGGTTAATAGCCAAAAACAAAGTTAGGCTAAAACTTTGGTTAAGAAATAAATGAAATTGAGGTATAAATACATGAAATAGGTGTATAAATAAATGAAATGGAAATATAAATATATGAAATACATAAACCGGAGCCGGAGGTATAAAAGCTAGATTTATATAGAAATATTAATTGTTCAGTTTTGTTCAGATAACTTTAGTTAAATCGCGGTACAAAAAACCGATAACTATTTTTTGTTAATTTTGTTTTCGGTTAATCACTTTTCAGTTAATTCGGTTTTCTGTTGATTTCAGTTCGGTTTCCTCTATTTTTGGTTCGTTTCCACTGTTTCTGGCTCGGTTTTGGTTAATGATTCAGTTATTACTCAGTCTTAGACATTGTTAATCACGTAATATATCATTTTTTTAATTAAAACAATTATAGCAATACTATACTCCAATTAAAGAGAATAAAATTCTCATTTTTGTGGTGTATTCTAAAAAAATATTAACGTACGTAAAAGTTATGGTCGTTTAAAAAACTTACGGATAGTTGGTTTTTGTGACACCTTGGAAAAATTATATCGAATAATATGGCAACACGTATCCAACAACTCTCAAATATTCCAGATATGTTGGACGAGATGAACTAATTTGATAAAATATGGAAGATGATGAGTGGAGGAGTCCAATGTGACAAAATGCAAAAAAATTGGATTCTGACGATCCGTAAGGCATTTGAAAACAGTGGGCCTTTCCTGGAAGATCACTTGTAGCTGGCAGCGGCAGCTACTGCTTCTGCCACCTATCTCGCGATTTGGCCACCTTTCTTCCTCCTTGAGACACCTGGGGTGACACTAATCTTCTTGATAACACCTTAGTAGCCACTTGTCTTGATTTGGAGGCTCAAACTCAAGTATAAATAGCCTTGTGCAAGCTTCATTTCAACTTGCACCTTCAATATTTCTTTATCTCTATCTTGGAGTTGTTTCTGCTCATAAGAGGCCTCCTATCTGAAGTTTAACCTTCCTTTGAACGCTTGTAAGTGTTCTATCTCAGTTCTTTTCATTCATAGGCTACTTATTAGCCGAAAGTCAAGCAAATTGACTTTTTCTTTTACTTTCGCTTCTGACCATTTCGGTCAAGCCAACGTTCAAATTGAACTTGGCTATGTGATCGTAATAATGAGGGTGTTAACCCCTTGTGATGGCACCCTCTGTAGATCACGTTAAGTAGGCGAAATGACAAATCAACATTTTATTAAATAAAAGTCAAAACACATATTTATGCAAATTACATTAATGAGTTCTAAGTATCGAAACCTTAATTTTTCACTCTATAATAGTTCACATAACATATTAGGACATGTTTAATAATGTCCAACTCGTCATTTCCTGCTTAGAGCTCAATTCGCAATCGAAACTCAAACAGTTTGACTTCTACTTTGACTTTTGATGTGCTAAAAGTGGTCAAATAAATATAAACTAAATTAACCTAATCTAGACACTCTAAGTTTTAAATTTATAAACTTAGACTCGATCTAAACCTAAACCATACAACCGGCTAGTGTACCGATCAATGCAGTATAGCTAAAGTAAGTCCGAGTATCGAACCCACGACACTCTCTACTCACGCTAATTAGACTCTATCTAGACCTAGACTGACAAGGACACAACACTAACCGTTTTTATATTTGATGGGGGGTTTTCTAAGTATCCTAAAATTGCAAATTTAATTAAATTAATTAACTAAAATTACCTAGCACGAATCACTTTGGATTTTAACTCAATTGATAGAAACGACTGCCTAGACTGGATTCCTGATTTATTTTAGTAATGACTTTATTATGTTTATTAATTATTATGGAACCGAGATCTTTATATACTAAACCTATCGAGACACCGAACAAGACCTTTGACCCTTCTTAAGGAGACACCTATGGAACTCTAAATATGATGTTATGATTACCGGTTACTAGACTCCTTCACAGGTTATCTAGGTTTACAAAAGTACCCTAATATTATTCACTCCCTCACGGGTTATAAACCTAGGATAAGTTTGGAGTTTCAGTTTAAATTGTTAGACAACTATCACTAAGGAAACTAGTTCAGACTCCTCACAGATATCCTACCTACCAATTTAATGACGAAGACCTAACAATAGTTTCGCACCTCACAACTATTGAAATTGGTATAACACTTCAATTTATTAAATTACCAATTGTTACTTCTAAGGTGTATCAACGGATTAACCCTAAAGATTATAAATTTATTCCATGATATAGACACTCAGCAAAACTTATAACCTAGTATGAATTTATTCCGTGATATAGACAATAACCAAAATTCATATGAAGCAACAAAAGTTAATAAAACAACTTAAACCATGCAAACACATTAAACCCAAATGACAAACCGATTACTTTTATAAACAACCCATAAATAACCAATGAAACATAATAAAAATTAAGACTTATAAATCCATCATCCAAGTCTAGGCAAAAGGTTCTTAGCCAAGCATAATTGAAATTAAACACAAAGAGCAAGTATTCTCAAAGCAGAGAAACATGATTAAAAGAAGAAAGTTGAAAATAAAAGAACCAGATACTAAAACAAACGACCCGAGTGCTTCCTTATGCTTCCTATCTTCAACTGATGCTTCGAATGCTTCAAAAACGCTTCAAATCCAGCTGAGTTTATGCTCCAAGGGTTGCAAATTCATGAAATAGGGTTTATTGGGGTTTTAGGATGTTTATACATGGTAAAAATAAGCATCAAAATAACAATCCTGGCCCAAATCAAATCAGCCGCGACATAATACCCCTTCGCAGCACGCGAAGAGGATGTCTTCTGTCTTCGCGCGACGTTAAGCGTCTTGGTTAATCTGGGTCAACTAGAGCTCCTCGCGACACGCGGAACTTGCAACCAAACCTGTCGCATAGCGCGACAGGCACTAAAATTCTATTTTGTAATTCGTTTCAACTCCAGAGCTCCCGTTCACGTCCCGACACTTGGTTTTAGCATGATTTAACTTGTTTTCCTCTCTTTTCAGTTAACCTTATCAACCAAGGCCTGTAAAACGTAAGCAAATCAAAAGTACGAGTATTCTAAATAAAACCGAAATGAACGACGCGAAAACTATACAAACTTTACACGATAAATGGATGTATTTTGCAATACATCAACTTTCGATTCTGACACGTTTGTGCAAGCTTAGAGCCTGATTAAGGGTGATTATATGATCATAATAATGTATGGAATAACCATCTGAGGTTATACCATTTGATCATATCGTTTGATAGGTTTTATGATGAAGTCCTTATATTATGCCTAAAATACCAAAATTGCCCTTATCGCCTAAAAATGGTTTTAAAACAAAATAAAGTTGTAATCTGAGTTTGAAACTGATATTGTAACATAATGAAATGTACTTTGGCATAATGGATTTGTCTTAGACCTTCGACCACCCGATATCACATATGCGCGTACGGCTAGTTTAAAAGCATAAATTATACAAACTAGCTGAATCGGGTCAAAACCTATTCAAATTAGTTCAAATCAGAATGCTTGGTTAATTGACGCATATCATACGAGTTTGTACACTCGGAAGGGTATAAACCACATTCTATCTGGTCTCCGCTTAATCTAGCAAACGGTACATATTTATTAAAGTTAACCGGTCAAAGTCAAATGACTTATATAAGACCCGTTAACATTCTAACGGATCATAGTTCCATTGATTCCAGGCTAGGAGCGTCCAGTAAATTGCGCCTGTTTTAGTTGTTTTGATTAACGATTGTGCTTAAACACCTTTGATGTGTAAAGATTAGCACAGGTAAATACTCTTAGGGTATTTTCCTTTATAAGGGCTTGGGATACGACACTAGACGCTTGGTCGGGTATTAAATCATGGGCGAATGATGCTTAAAATTTAAATAACCCGTTTTAATATATTTTGCTTGATAACTTAAACATTGGGGGTTAATACGACTGTGTCCTGGATATCCCGGCTCATTTAATTGCAAATGACCACGACCTAAGCGCGAGGTGGAGACATACACCTGACAGACGCTAATGCTATATTTATATTATATTGAAAATGTGGTGTGTCGATTAATCATGTACCGGTGTTTAGTTTCCGGTCCTCGTATGTATTGATAAGCATGTAAAACTTGTAACAAGAGACATTATTTTTTCCCCAGGTTATTTTAAAATGATATACCAAATGGTATCAAACACTTTTGAAAGGATTTTCAAAAAGAGTTGGTTAATTGTATTTACCAGTGAAAATTGGTGTATTTTCAAAAGACTAAGCGCAAGTTATATAGCAAATACGGAATAGCCTGGAGCTGCTCGGTTTAGGCGATTTGGAATTTGCGACTCCACGAAAGACCTTATTAGTCTCAAGTCTTATTTTTTTAACATCCGATCCGCCTGTGGATCTTTTAGTATGAGCAGTCTGTATATTATTTTAAACTTTGGATATTATATGCTTGTACTTTAATATTTACTTTAAATTCACATCTTTCGTTGTGTATTGTGATTACTGATATCAATCGTCACCCATATACCCTAAGTCCGGGCCCACCGGAAAATCAAGGTGTGATAGTATTTTATAACGTGGATAAAGTGCAACTATTAATTAATTATCCATACTTTGGTTAATGATGAGGGAATTAAAAAGTAATTAAGATGATGAGATTAAAGTGTAATTAGTGTTTGAAATAGGGATGTTCATCGAATCAAATAACAAATTAATCGAATCGAATTTTTTGAATTTTTATTTTTATTGCCTGAAATCGTATTCAATTCGATTCGATTTGTATTTGAAACTCAAATTCGAACCAAATTCGAATAAATTCGGTTTAATTCAAATTCACCCTAAACAATAAATTATTTTACTTTCATTTTTTAGAACTACTACAAACTAATTATATTTAACATAAGTTGCAATACTAATTAACTATCAAAATGTCAAAATGAAGATAGGTTGGTTACTGGTGACAATTTAAGTTAGGTAAAAATTTAGAAAGAAGCAGTATGGGTTATTTGTCATTAGGTTTGGTAATGTTATGAATAATAACTTTATCACTTATCGATGTAACTCATAACTTGGCATAAATTTAGAAGCTATGTGTGTGTGTATATTAAAAAATTATATATAAATTGAATTCGAATTTCAAATCAAATCGAATTGAAACCATAAATTCGTATTCGATTCTAATTCGGTTACTGGACTCAAATACGAATAAACTTGAATTCAAACCTTGATAATCGAATTTGAGTCGAATTTCAAATTTTTTGAATCTAAATCGAATTATGAATACCCCTAGTTTGAAAGACTAATTTACTCTTATTTTAGGGTTGTATCTTATGCACTAAACGAAAAAATAGTTCTTAACTTTTGGGTATGTAAAAATGCCTATGTATTATAATATAGTATAAATCTAATACTAATAAAAGAATACTTATAATGCCATATGGTATTTTCTCATCTAGCATCCTTTCAATTAATGGCACATGGTATTTTTCATCTTTGATTCATTTATAATATATAATAATTAATATCTAATTCTAATTTATGATAATTCATTATTAATAATATATAATAATTAATATCTATTTTTAATTTATGATTAAAAAAATATATATAAGTGATCTATAATATTTAAAACTATGATTTTAGTACTTCTTAAAATAAAATAGTTTAAATTACAAAAGAAAAAAAAATAAAAATTGTTATCCATATCTGAGATTATCTATAAAATCAATATATGAGTTTTTCTAACATATAAATAAAAGCTAAAAAGGAGTAACTAACCAGGGGACTATCTCACAATAAGACTAAAATTTTATTGAAATCGCTTTTAAAATGATAGACGGAGAGAACTTATGTAACACTCCACTTGATTTTATAAGAAATTAACATAAACTAAGCATTCATAACCAAAAACTTTGATTTACATGCCCAACATATGAAAATTTTTCATAGAGTTAACGTTTTGGATTACTACTACTAGTTTAACAAACCCAAAACAAGTATTTAAAAGTTAACATAAACATTGTCTTAAACATATTTATCTAATCGCGGAAGCTTCAAAAATTCGTGTTTGGTTCTTGTAATCGTGCTTGATCGCCATCCGGATTAAGTCCATTTTCACCTATGGTCAAAAACCATGTAAAAGGTTAGTTTTGACACCTTAAAGTCGATTAAACACAAGTTCTATTGCTCAAACAATGGAAAAACAACAAAATTCAGAAAATCGGGGCGGTCGCGCCCCGCGACGAAAATGAGGTCAGCGTTCGCGGCCCGCCACCGCCGTTGCGTCACGCGACGGTGAGACCGTGTTGCCGTGGCGTAGCGCGACGGCTACTTTTCGGCAGAAAGATCAGTTTTTGTTGCTGTAAGTTTGCCCAGCATTCTTATTCACATATATTAGTCTTTAAACTAACATAACTTTTTGCTCGAGCGTCCGTTTTAACCGATTCTTTTTCCTATGCGTCCGTAATAAAATTACCGACGCGTTTATCAACACAAATCACATAAAAATTCAGTTTACGAACAATTGGCCTATGATTCGGCTCTTTGTTTATTCAACCCATTTGTTTACAAGTCCTACAACTTGTTTTTGTTATCATCTCTTGTTTTCAAAGATTTTACCCATTCCCAAGTTTTCAAACAATAGCGTTTCGCTCCCTTACCGAGAGTTGCTCACGCCTTAACACAAGCATTGTTTCCGAGGATCTTAACATGCCCCTCTTAACAATTTGACAAGCATAACTTCTGAATTTTAAATCCCCATACAAAGGGTTCTTTTGCAACAAGTTTAGCGTATCCGCTTCACGGCTTATGCTTTAATTATGACCTCTCATCGAGTGATAGGTCAATCGCTTCGATAATTACAACTCGACATTGTTTTGACCTGTTTGGATGTCGAATGGAGGCCACCATTTCAAAGACATACCAAACTCAACATCTAACACATGTTTTGACCCGTTTTGTTTGTCTAAGGCACTTCGTCACTTCCGTGACTTAACGGGTTTTCCTCTTTTGCTAAATTCTAATACAACAAACTAGAATAAATAAATAACATAATGTAACGAAACCATAGGTCACGTACCTTTAGAGCACTCCCTTTCAAACGTGTATCACCTCCGGCTTGTCCGCTTGACGATCCGGATTCTTTACCTAAAGAGTTCCATTCACAACAAATTTTAGAACTCTTTTATAATCATTAACGCATAATCCATTATGATATTCGAATCTGCGTTTTCGTCCAATCTTTAATATTTTAATCCTCATTTAGGCGTTTTATCAAACACCTAGCGGCTCAGATTTTACATAATCAATACTAAGTTCATGTCTTGTTATTTCCTTTGCTATCAACTTCAATTAGGCACATCAACACATAATTTTTAACATCAATATTCCAGAAATTACTTCATAAATTCAGATTTCACTAGAACAAGCATTATGATCCTAGTGTTCATCTAATTTCTACAAACCCATTGATCACCTACAATGGTGATTATAAACCCTACAAATATGATTCAAGGTTTTTACAAGAAATCATCTAGGGTTTATCCCTAGACATCATATCACTTCTAATTTCAACTATACAACAATCATGCAAGTTCAAATTCAAAACTCATGAGTTCATCTAAAATTTGTAGTGGAAGCAAATATCAAAATTTCACATACCTTACGATCCCTTCGTCGAGGTGATCACTAATATGTATTCAGATTTCGATTAGACTTGATTTAGGCCTCCAAATTGTGAGTTTTTTGTGAAAATTAGGGTTTGAAAGAAACCCATTGGTCGCCCCTTTCTTCTATACGATCCAAACACACACACATGTGTGTGTTTGGTGTGTTATTTGTTATTTTAATCATTCAAGTTTCAGTCTTTGCTAATTTGGTCCTTCAACTTTTGTTTAACTTATAGTTTAGGTGTTTTAACCTTATTATAAGTCACTTCAAGACTCGTAACTAACTGGGTTATAAATTCCTAGTTAGTTGATTCTCGTTTGATTAATACTTTATAATGAAAATATAAAGTTTTATATTTTTGGGGTGTTACAAGTCCACCCCCCTTAAAATGGTTTTGTCCCCGAAACCGTATTACGTACCAAATAATGTAGGGTATAGTCGTTGCATTTCCTCTTCGGATTCCCATGTGGTATCTGAACCCTTCCGGTGTTCCCATTTGACCTTTACTTGATTGATTTCTTTATTCCTTAAGATTTTCACCTTACGATCCAAAGTCACAATCGACTTCACCACATAGTTAAGGCTATCATCCACCTCGATGTCATCGTAGTGGATATATGTTGTTTCGTCCGCAAGACATTTTCGAAGATGTGACACATGGAATGTGCTATGAATTCCGCTTAATTCCTCCGGTAGTTCAAGGCAGTATGCTACCCTTCTGTCACGGCCCCCGACCCACCCTGGACGGAATCGGGAACCACGAACAGCCAAGTGGTACCGGTGATTATTTTGAAAAATATTGCAGCGGAAATTTCATCAGGACCGTGAGTTAGGAAAAATATCAGAGTTTAGAAAACACCAGATTTTATTTATTTAATAGATGGGATAAACCCATGTTTTACAATGGTAGCTTTAATAAGGGATAAACCCAATTTACATAAAACAATATTTCTTAATTTGATTTAATTAATAAAATAAGCCACTTCTTGAAGCCTTTCAGTGTCGTATTCATCTCTTACTCCAATCTACTGTAATTACCTGAAACACGTGTTTAAAAAGGTTTTGTCAGCGGGAAATACTGAGTGAATCATTCTATTTTCTAAAACGACTCAGTTGTTATAATTTACAGTATTAAGAGCGATTACAATGTTTCTGATATCAACCAACTACCCACAGTATTTGTCACTCGACCGGATCTGTGACTATGGTCATATCACCATTGGCTGCCCCAATGATGACGTATATCACTGTTAGGGCTTATTTGCCTAACCTGTGTTAGGGCTTATTAGCCTAACCCTGTGATAATTCACTGTTAGGGCTTATTTGCCTAACCTGTGTTAGGGCTTATTAGCCTAACCCCGTGAGAAATTAATATTGTGCACAATACCCCACATACCGGCTGTAATTTGGTGATTACAAAGACTTAATCCATGTAATTATAACCTTGAAAATAAACATGCTTTTGTAAATATATTTGATAAAAAGAGAATGACTCACATTATAAGCATGCAGATTCATACGGGCAAAGTTTAGTCTACAGATAAACCTTGATATATTGCAGATACAGGCAGAGCTTAGCCTATTGATTAGTCTTGTAACCTAGTGCACACGAACTAGGTAAGTAACTAATACAGCATTTACGATAACTCACGAGATTAAAACCCTCACAACGAATGACAAAGTGTAATCACTTAAACATCCATTGGATTCACAACGAATGACAAAGTACAATTACTTAAACATCCATCGGATTCACAACGAATGACAGAGTATTCCCCGAGTTCAGGTGGTACTCAAACATCCTGTCGGAATCACGACGAATGACAAAGGATAGTACTAAAACATCCATCGAATAGTTTCAATCGATCGGACATTGAATCGTAGCAGCGATCGAGTTAATACCCGGTATCGTAGCAGCACCCCGCTATACTAATTAGTGATTTTGATAGTAAACAGAACGTAACTCAGTGTGTATTACGAATTTTTACGTCGTTCAAGCGCCCAAATTCCAGTCCCAAAGTCTGCTATTTATACACAAAATTGACCAGGCTTACGGACCGTAAGCCTTATCCCTTACGGTCCGTAAGGGACACGAAATCGCCATAGGCTTGCCACGCGTGTTTCTAGCCTAGCTGAGTCGACGAAATCGAGAAATTCAATTTTTACAGCGTTTTATAAGGATAATCGTTAAGTAGGGAATACCCCCCTGAGTTTTAGGGGCCCTGATCTAGATTCTGATTGTTCTGAAATTTGTAGGGTTTGTGCAGAATCACTTGGGTGTCTCAATTAGGGTTTCCTATTGGATAAAATAATAAAACAAATAGGACTTTTAATGAGAGTTGTTACATTCTCCCCACCTTAATAAAAATCTCGTCCTCGAGATTTGGGTTATGATATTTCTTTTGGACTTATGTCATATTTTAGTCAATAAAAACAATATTAAGGTAGATGACACAGAATTAAAATATCGAATTTTGCGAATACAAGTTGTACAATAGGTAGGATTCAATGGTTCAACTGAATTAGTTCAAGAAATCGATGACAATCGAATAAGATGAAATGATATAAATTTCCAAAGTGACTAGGTTCAAGCCAAAAGATATATGATCAATAGATATTTAAAATGAATGTGAATGACTTTTAGAATTAATAAAATTCTTTGTCAAAAGAAAGCATACTTTGATTGGCAACTGAGGAAGACTTAGAATTGACAGGTTCCAAATAAAATAAAGGCATGAAAAGTGATTTGTCAAATATTAAATTATGATATGAGAAAATCAATGTGCTGAGATGAGTGAATTGCATAGATACACCAAAAGACAATAGAGTTAGTGTATCATTGTTTAGAGTTCCAATTTGTTTTAATTGTGAAACAATGTGATAGTATACCATTAGTGACCATATTTTTCATACTATGTCCTAGTGATCGAAATATAATAAGAATAAATTGTTTTGGCATGACCAACCATCTATTATATATAATAAACATGTTAAATAAGGGCTGAGGTGTCAATTGATAAGAGCATGAAAGATGACATGTCATTACCTTAGAGCTCCTCAATTCCATTTTCCCGCTCAAAATTCCGGGTTAAAATTAGTTTATATGGATACCGTGTGTCTTGCTCCAAACCCGTTTATTGACCCGTGTATATAAACAATCTGATAAACCTAAATACCTAAATCCCCCATTCGTCTTCCTAACCTTTGTCTTCTTCTTCTTATTTTTCTTTTTTCCTTAATCAGAAACCCTAAAATCAACCACAACAGGTCCTTCTTTGTTCCATATGTTGGAATGGAAGAATTTCAAAATCACGAAACCCTAGCCCTCATCATCTTCCCTGTTTTGATTCAAGAAGAAAACCTCTTCATGATTTTGATTTTTCATTCATTGTCTGACGATTCTTTTCCCAGCAGCAGCAACTCTCACTGCCACCACCGCACTCCATCCTACCGTCGCATCACCACCGTCTCCTCTCACAACTCCGTCAACGAAGCACCGTCCAAGTTACCTGCGATCGTCTTCATTGTCATTCAGGTCCGATTATCTAATCGCACAAACCCTAGGTTCCGTTTCCTTAATTTTGTTCTTGTTTTCGTAGTAATCGGTTTTATTATTTGTGTTTTGGGTGAAATGAATTTGTATATAAGTGTAAATCTGTTTGATCATTATCTTACATTAGTAGATTGTGTTTATGTGAAGCTTTTATTTGTGTATGAAGTGACGAATGGCTTATATTTGATGATTGTTCTTTGCGATGAATGTCTTTGTATGTGTATGACGTAATGAAATCGAATTGTTTAGTTTGATGATCGTTCCTCTGAATCACAAGTATGATTCCTTCAACCAACTTCAATCTGATTGATGATTATGTTACTTTTTTTTTATTGTAATGAAGTTGAAGATTTTAGGGTTTCGGTTAACTGTTTTTGTTGATTATTGTCTCTCTCAGATCCATGTATCTCGATCTAAATCTCCCCCCTCTCTTGGAAACGAAGCCACTGCTGTCTTAACGGTAAGATCAGGTTCATCGTATAGGGTCCCAAAGGTACGATTTCATTTTTTAACTAATTAGGGTTTTCATTCCATTCTGTATTTTACTCACCTGAGAGACCCATTTTTAATCTCTCATTCATTCGTAATCGATTATAGAACTGAAACGTGGGTTCATTCTATATTCAATATCATAATTGAAATCCTGGGTTCATTCCAAAACTAAAGTGACAAGTTCCAAAACTTGAAGTCGGCTTTCAATTATGATATCGAATCACCATGTATTGAAATCAATAATAAAATTGGTGGTTGAGTTAGGTTAATTGGTTTTCGGTTTTGATACCGGTGATCCTGGCGATGATGATAAGGAGGTTTCTGTTGCAGCCAATTGCAGGTGAAATTTCTATCATTGTATTGATCTATTTGTCTGTAATAGTTTGATTTTGTTCTGGTAAGTTGAATTTGAGTTTGAGTGTTGAGGTTTGAATACATTTTAGTTGATTTTAATATATATTTTAGGGATCTTACCTTTTTCACGTTTTGGGTTAACCAAAGTCGATGATAATGATGATGATGGCTATTTTTCGAGAAGGTTCCATCTAGAATCACTTTCTATTTTCCAAGGTAGTTTTTTCCTAAAAAAAAAGAAAACACAAACCATATATCTTCATTATGTATTTGAAACATTATCCTTAATGATTTTTATTGGAACTTTAAGGCATAAATTTCCGTTATGTAGAATTTAAATTATGAAATGTAAAGGTTTTTCTATGTTACTACATACAAGTTGTTAGAAATACGATTAACAAGTGGCCAAGACGCTCTCTTTAAAGATCTCTGACCCACAAAAGCTATTTTTTATAAAAGATCTTTTATCAATTACATTATTAAAAGATGAATAAGAAAATGTTAATATAAATCAAAATGTTACATTAGAAAAAGTTACTAACCAATTAATCGTTTTTTTTTGTATTTCATCGACCTGGGTATACTCCCCTGATACATACAATTATTTTTTCTTCAGGCGAAGGTGTACATTGACGATGGGTGGCGTTTGGATTTAAGTCAGACTTGCTTTGGTTCATACTCTCCACCAGATTTCTACACAAAGGTTAGCACCGCACAAACGTTTTGCGTTTTATCACAAACATCGAGCTGGTTAATCAAGTTATATGTTATTAAAGTTCAGAAAGTACTGACTTGGCCCTATTTCAGGATAAAGGGTTAGCTTACTTTTTTATATCGGAGGATCTGTGATATTAAACAAACATCAAGCGGTGACTATCCTCTGTCTCATGGTATAGCGACTTCTTTCTACGCAAGAGTTCAACCACTCGTATCTGAACCAAAGAAACTAGGGGCCACTGATAGTGAAAGTCTAAACCTGCTAGAACCGCCTTTATTTGTAGGAGTGCTGCAGGAAATTAGACAAAAGATATGAGTTGTTCCACTACAATAAAAAAAGCTTTTCTTTTTTATTATTTTTATTGTGCATCATTACATCTCTATGTTCATCGATTCACAGGTGGAATATAGATCCATTTTGAGCTCCAACAAGGAGATAGTTCTCTTATGAGGTGAGCAAAGTACACAATTATCGTTAAATGGTAGCCTAATTTCAATTCCTAAAATAATTAATTGTATGTAGGTTTTGCTCACCGGTGAGAAAAAGGCTTTGTCATGGGTAAGACCTGTAAAAGACCAACAATATTAGATTAGACTCTTTTTATCATAGGCCTCTTATGCATCATATATGATAGAAGTAGAAGCGTTTTCATTAAAGAAGTTACAACGAGCCATTTATTGATGCGTAAATGGAAAGCTATTGATCGGCATGCTTAGATCAAAACAGGTGAGCGTTATTTTTATTTGTATCCAGCTTATTTACTCAACAAATAAATATATGTATTTTTTTCGGTATTATTTTTATCTCTCTTGGTAGTTATAATGTAATGCTTTAATTATCTATAAAATTAACAAAAATGAGTAAAAAAGTGTTGGCGGGTCATCCCAACCCATTTCTACCGACACTAACAAATTGCCGTTTCAACCTATGCCTCTTTGACCTGTTGCAAAGTTTGCCACCCTTACTTATTGGTGTGTAAATTGTATAATTTTTTTGTTTTATGGTACATTGTACAGTGAGTTCTGCACACATGGTGCGAATGATATTTATATATACTATTGAAGAAGCAAAGAGTCTTACACCAAAAATAAATCTTCTAGGAAATAATGCCCAGGTTATCACCACAGAGCAGCCCTCATCGAACGAGGGGGCTCAGGTTGCTAAACGTTTTGAGCCGACCTGTATTATGACTATTTTGGAAGAGTAATATATCCTTCTTTTTAAACTAAGGGACAGCTGGTTGCTATGGGCTGGGCCCGCTCACCCGGTTTGATATTATTAATTTTCTTAGTCGTATGGATGTCTTGTGTTCAAGTGTATGTGTTGCTCTGCTTGGTGGTTGAACTTGGTTCCATAAAATAGTTCTCTAATCTTAGAAGCCTCAATTCAAAAGAGCCTGAAACCATTTGCCTGACTTTGTATAAATAAAGCTAGAGACTTTGGTTTTAGTGAAAATACTTTAGTACTTGGGTACCATTTACATAAGTATTCATTTCTATAACTGATAACAAGTTTTTTAGTGCTCATGTGCTTACACGTTTAAATATATTTTGAAGCTTTGCGGGCCTGTTAAATGTTGGAAGCGTGTTCTAGACTCCACCTGCTGGAGTTTTGAAGATATTTGGTTTTTGTGAATTTGAATCCGTGGAAGGAGTTTTACGAGCTTTACTGTTGCTAAGGAGCTTTAGGTATGGTTAAATATCTTTTTTTCCTATATTTTTTATTTGATTGATGGCTCATGTCAAGTAATTATATTCTTTAGTTTTATAGTTTTTTTCTAGAGACAACATAGCTTGCTAATACTTACATTTTTTATTTAGTTTTTCCTTCTACTTGGGCAAATGGCTGTTGAATTCTTAAATGATGCTAATTTTCTTTAACCATTAAGTTCTTCAACGTAGGCCCACCTTTGCTTAGACATATCAATACATAATCAGTTAAGACACATTTTAGGTTATGTGGTTTATTTCTAATGGGTCAATTTGGTGAAATCAAATAATTTAACTTAAAAAGCAATTGGTCAAATGGGTAGAAAGTTGCTGAATTAATATTTTTTTTTATTTTGGGTAAATAAGACTTGCCTAAACTGTATTTGAATGTGTGTCTATAACCTCCAAAATCAACAAATTTAATAAAAACAAATAATTATATTAAGAATAATATAGTTATAATAGTCATATTTTACACAGTAGTTTATAAATCTATGGACAAAGAAGTGTTCCAAGTAAACCCACGTACACAACCGTAGCTGACGTTGCCACTGCAAAATTATTGTTTTTGATCCATTATTCGCGTCGCCTATTTTTTCCACCTATACCTTCTACGTGATATTTTAAAAATGAATATTGTTGATTGTTAGATGGATTATTCTGATACGACAATTCCGTTGTTGCCATCAACTTTGTAGATGACGATGTGAAGCTTCCCGAGTACGCCATGAGGTATGTTCGTTTTGTATTCAATCTCTTGCTTGAATTAGTTTTTAAAAGTGGATAGTGTTTGTGGGTTGACCAACCAACCTGTTTTCCCAAACTACCTGCAGTATTATTAATAAATCTAATAAATTAGGTTACTATAATTGATAACTAGAAACCATTTGCAGCTTAAATGACAATAGTTTATTTTTATTTCATAGTATATAATATAAATTTGACTACCTACTGCACCTTGTGAACAAACAAATAGGAAAACAATGACATTAGTATGGAATCATTTCAACACATATTGTTCTCTTTGTTTTTATAGATAAACACATACTTATATCATATTATAAAAATTTTACTTGACATTTTATTTATTTTTATAGCTAAACACATCATTAATTGTAACGAGTGTGCTATTTTTTCAGTTAGGTTGGGTGGTATGGCTTTGCACCCTCTCCACCTCAACTAAATAGCGCACCCACACCCATTTCCCAGACCCCATTCTCCTTATCGCCGGCCAACTAATGCAGCAAAACGGATCTTAGATGACTTGCTTATAACACCGACACTTGGATCTTCGAGCGACTTTGGTTGAACATTTATGGATGAATAACAACGATGACGACGACAAGTGGTTGTTTTATTATTTTGTTTTAATGTATTGTGTTTGGTTTAATTGTTGATTATTATTGGTAGTTGTTTTATTTGTTGATTATTTTAAATACAAACTTGCGTGAGCGGTCCATTTTGCCATCATTTGTCAAGTTCATAAACCGGAGAACCTTTTAGTTAGTGCATAGGTAACCTAATATCTTACATATGCTGTATTTTAATTTTTTATTTTGTGTTTGATAACTGATTTGGCAGAAATATGATGTGTACTTGTGATCTCATTTAGGGTGACTTAAAGATTGCGGATTTTGGTTGGTCTGTGCACACATTCAATCGTAGGCAGACCATGTGTGGTACCCTAGATTATCTCCCGCCTGAAATGGGTAAATCACACTTGATGAAATGACTTATGATTCAAAACTCTTTCTTTAGTTTTTTTGTTTTTTTGTGTTCTAATATACTAATGTAATTATAGTGGAGAGTGCTAAGCATGATGCAAGTGTAGGCATTTGGAGTCTTGGTATTTTGTGCTTTGAATTTCTCTATGATATTCCTCCATTTGAAGCAAAAGAACACTCTGACACATATAGAAGGTAAGGAAATTTTTAACACAAGTTGGTTAAGCCCCATGATTGACTCTCAATATAATTTTGTGAATTTTATATGGTTGGCGTTTTGAATTAGGCCTGGCAATGGATTGGATATTGATCCATATCCAATCCGATCCATTTAATCGCTTATTGGATCATAAAAAATATCCACCAATCCATTAATTAATCCAATGGATCGATCTATTTATCCAATTAATTATATAGATCGATCCATGATCCATCCGGCTCGAGCCATTACTGGAATATCACGTGCCTCTCAAAAGTCCAAACACTAAATTTTGAAATCAATCCAGCCTCTTCTCTCCAAAAGTCTAAAGTCCGGTTTGACGATTCAGCAAAATCGTGTCCCCTGGCAGGTTAGACGTAGATGGAGTTGATGGCGATGACACAAAAATGATGAGTTGGCAGGTTGCAAAGGTGTGCTGGATGTAGTCACAGAGTTCAACACGTTTTCTGGTCAAGCTGTAGTTGTTTCAATGATTCTAACATCATTTCAGTTTGTTGTTTAATTTTCAACTCATTACCATCATTTATCTGGTTCACATTCAGCTTCATGCTATGCTTTGTTTGCGGGTGAAAGTGTAATTGTTGTTTATGCATTAACTGTTGCTGCATTTGTTGACTGTGAAGTTGCTTCAACTGCTGATGTGAAAGCATGTTGGAACTTGGCTGCTGCTTCAGCATACTCATCATATTCTGTTGTGCAGTTGAAGCAGTATTATGGTGCAAGGTCGCCAAACTATTATGCTGTAAGTTAACTGATTTCATCTGATTTTCATGAGGCTGCATTTGTGATTGGTGAAGAGAATTCATACGTTGTTGTTGCAGGCTGCATTCGATTTTTTATTAATTTTTTTAGATTTTTTTTATATTTTTAGATTTTTTAAATTTTTTTGATTTTTTACAATTTTTTCGTTTTTTTTTTTTTTGAATTTTTAGAGGTTTTTTATTATTTTTTTTACATGGATCTATCCGGATAGTGATCCATCCATTTAAAATTATTTGGATATGGATCGGATCACAATTCATTATGTTGGATCATGGATCGGATCATGATCCATTTAAGTTGGATCATTAATGGATCGATCATGATCCAATCCATATCCATCCATTGACAAGCCTATTAATTTGAATTTTAAACTTTATTAATGTTCCCTGTTTGTATTATGCATAATTTGTTTTTGTTGTTTTACATAGATATTGGGGAGCTGATGTTTGATCAACCAAACAGTAAAGTTCTATTAGAAATAAGATCTGAATAATTAGCCCGTTCTACTAGAAATTAAAATGAACATTGTGTCATCTAAGCAAAATCATTACATTGATGCTTTTATATGTTTGTAATCATGTTCAACTGTTCTCATCTAACATCTTTAATTGGATGCTTTATAATTATTTGATAGGCATTCGTGTGCAGAAGTTTGTTCTGGTTTATACGTGCTAAAATTGGCAATATTGGTGGTCCACGCTGCATGTACGGTGGTTTTCAGGAGCGCAAAGGGAAAAAGGTAAAACACAACTTCACTTATTTACCCCGGATGCTTGCAGGTCAGTTGCTTTTTGGTAGCTTCATTTACAAATCCTCTTATGATCACTATAATAGATCACTCACCGCTAACGTAAATGTCTTTTACGATTTTACCTAACTTTCCATTTTACCACATCTCCCTGTTGTTTATCTCTACCAATACGCTCCATACTTTCCATCTCTCATCTGTGTTGTTTATCTCTTTCAGACATTCAATCTTTCGTTCAAACGATTGTAGGCAAATTCGTTTCTTATCTATATGGTGTGTTTTTAGTCTCCTGTATCTGATTGATTTGCATTCTTACCTTAAATGTCATAATTTTTCTTGGTTTGATTTACATTCTTATAAGACAAGTGTTTCTTGTAGATCCACGTTTCTGTCTACATCATCCGAACACAATTGATTGGTAAGATATTTTTGTCGATTACTTGATATTTTGTACTAAACGTTCTATTTGTTTATGTTTTTTAGTCGATTGATTCTTTCTTCGTGGAAACCCTAAAATTGATCTTCATTTGCTGGCGCTTTCTGATCTACTGCTTAATAAGTATTAAAAGTTGAATCTACTAAATATTGATGTATTACTAATTATATTGTTTTATTTACAGATAACTGATGTCGAGACTAGAAAGGTTTGAGACCAATGTTGGAGTTGACCAATGATGATATACAACCCGTTTTGATAATATGTACAATTGTAAATATTTATTAGAATAATTAATATATACTTTTTATTCATCAGGTATGTATTGATCATTTGCTTATTATGTCAAAATATGTATTAACTTATGGCTTATGTCTTTTTGTTATATCCTGAGACTTGCTTCAAGTATCTGCTATTTGGATAATTGGATGTGATGTTTCAAAGTTATTATTGCGAGGGCTAAAACTTGAGATAGAAACACATAGAAAATGCTCAGTTAATACCAAAGTAGTTCCACATTTCACTTATTATTACCTAATTCTGTTTATATGATCATCACTTAATTAAGTACTGATATTTCTCATATTAGTATGTGAGTCATAATCTATACGTATAATGTATTTTACTATAACTGTGTATGACAAGGCAATGATAACATTTTTTATTATTCAACCCGTGTAATACACGGGGTGTTGGGCCGGGTATGGGTATGAAATTACCAAAATATAAAGTAACATAATAGTAGAATGGTATCTAGACCAACGTTTATTTTATATATTTAAACACTTATAATTTGGTTGGTTATTTTTGTAGATGGGGACTCGATTTACTAAGGGAAATGTTTTGACATTTAAATAAATTTCTCTACCCGTGTCGCATATAAAATAAAACAACCCGTGGGTACCACGGGTGATAACCTAGTTATATTATATTTGTAAAGCAAATGTAATATATATTATTTGTTACTTATTTTTTTTTTACTATATGTAAATGGTCACTACTTTTAAATAAATATTGTTTTAGTATTTACTATACTATATAAAATAACTTATATTTACTATGTAATATATATTACAAAACACCGCATTGAAGTTCTTACAAAATATTTATTATTTCATAAAAGCAATCACTATTATTTATAACGTTAAATGAAAGTTGTAAATAAAGTGTAAAAATATTTATTTGTACAAAAGTACTTGTAAAATATTTTATAAATATATAACACTTAATAGGTTGATTCTATGTGATTACTTATTTTCATTATGAAACCATATAACGTTGTGAATGTATTTACAAATGTTGTAAATAAGTGAAAACGGAGACTATTCTTATATATTATAATGTTCCCCTAACCCAACGTAGTTGATGACTACCATATTTTTTTTTCTTATATTGTTATTTTCTTGCCAGAGTGTTATGGTATATAGTGACCACAAAACATGTGATACACAATTATTTATATAATTTTATTTGTCCCTCTAATTCTTGTATTGTTTTATAAAAATATATCTTCTCCTAACAGTACAAAGTAAAATAATTTTATATATATATATATAAATTTACTAAATAAATATGATGACTTTAACAAATTATTATCATGGTTGGATATTGGTTAGTGCTGCCTTGTTTAAGCATAAGTGATCAGTCCATGCCTAACTAAGGCTAGGCTACTCAATACCTGCCTCTGACAATAACCCTAGTATCTAAAAATAATAATTAATAATAATAAAACTAATATTAATTACCAATAATAAATAACTAAACATAACTTAAATGAGAGTATACTTCAAACATAATTTTATACATATATATAAAAATATAAATTCTTCACCTCAATGGTTTAACAAAATTTATTGACTCAATATCAAAGAGTCATAATGCGGTTTATAGTGCCAAAAATCAAGTATAGCGAAATGATATTTGAGTTTTTATAAAATAACAATTTAGAATGAAGTCCTCCAGTGGTCTTCATAAATTAAACGAACCACATGCGCAATAAACAGTGCATGTGTAACGTGTGAATTTACCGAGAAATGAAATAGATCAATATTCGGTATGATGACCATTAGGGGAATTAGAAACACGAAAATCAACTTATTATATGCAGAAGTCAGAAAAAGAAATATAAGAACTTTTATCTGGAATTTCGTGTGATAACCGTTGTTAAGTGACATTACCAGGGAATGTTGAATAAAATGAAATAGGGGAGTTGTAAAGGTATGTGACTCCTTTTTGCAGTGATAATAATTATGACTCTGATTAGACTGTGCACCGATGGTTGTGAAATCTTGTTACAACGTACCTCAGCGAGATTCATGTCGTTTGTAGGATCACGTGGTAAAGCGCTTCTTTTTAATTAGTAATTTTTCTACTGACGGAATTAGCATTGGTGTCATCGTGCCCAATTTATATTTTCCAAAGGTCTTGCCTTGGAAGTCGTGTGTGATATATTTCGACGTTTGTGGAAGTATAATTTAAGTTTCATGTGTTTTCTTGTGCATTAGCACAACTTTATTTGCTTCGTACTTGCGTTAATAATTTATGATAATGCATTGGAAATTCTTATACTTTTGATGGTATCCCAACTTAAAGGGTTTCCATTGTTTATTTTATCGCACGAGTTACGTGGTAGATGATCAAACGAAATAATGTTTGATATCGGAAAAGATATTCCTGATAAAGAAATCTAGACACAGATGCTTGTGCTTTATTCCAAATTGTCAATCCTTATGGTTTTTTGGATTTCCTTATAGATATATCTATTTATATAATCATATATTTCACATGCTATAATATACATACCCTCTATAAGGTCAATGTATTTAACAGATTTCATCTTTCCAAAAACAAGTCAGATATCAGATCATGATACTATTTAGGGAAATCTTGTCACTTGTTTGACATATTATATACCCCGTCTTATCCGGTTCGCGCCGGAGAGGTAATCCATTATATCCGGACAAACTGGAGAGTCTGCTTCACCATACCCAGTCTTGTCGGAGAAAATTTTCTATTTCCCATAAATAGTATCTTTTCAAGATTTTAAAAGTGCCTCTTTTATTAGGGCTTTTATCCAGAATCAAGGAAATTTGTATTCCCGTAACATATCTTTTTCTAGACCAAATAATATCAATAAACAAGAATTAATAGCAATTAAGTGCTATTGCCTGCAATGTTCTAATCGTCATTCTTACGGCATACCAAAATCCATCATACGTATTTAACTTATCTTGAAGTTTATACTAAGGCATCTTTTCTTAAGTTCAAGTCTAAATGTTATCATGTGTGCTACCAGTTAATAGCAATCTTCCTAACTCTTTTATAGACGCTTAGGTATTTATTATCACAACACCTATTGGCTTAAAGCAGTGGCTCTGATACCACCTTCTGTCACGGCCCCCGACCCACCCTGGACGGAATTGGGAACCGCGAACAGCCAAGTGGTACCGGTGATTATTTTGAAAAATATTGCAGCGGAAATTTCATCAGGACCGTGAGTTAGGAAAAATATCAGAGTTTAGAAAACACCGGATTTTATTTATTTAATAGATGGGATAAACCCATGTTTTACAATGGTACCTTTAATATGGGATAAACCCAATTTACATAAAACAATATTTCTTAATTTGATTTAATTAATAAAATAAGCCACTTCTTGAAGCCTTTCAGTGCCGTATTCATCTCTTACTCCAATCTACTGTAATTACTTGAAACACGTGTTAAAAAAGGTTTTGTCAGCGGGAAATACTGAGTGAATCATTCTATTTTCTAAAACGACTCATTTGTTATAATTTACAGTATTAAGAGCGATTACAATGTTTCTGATATCAACCAACTACCCACAGTATTTGTCACTCGACCGGATCTGTGACTATGGTCATATCACCATTGGCTGCCCCAATGATGACGTATATCACTGTTAGGGCTTATTTGCCTAACCTGTGTTAGGGCTTATTAGCCTAACCCTGTGATAATTCACTGTTAGGGCTTATTTGCCTAACCTGTGTTAGGGCTTATTAGCCTAACCCCGTGAGAAATTAATATTGTGCACAATACCCCACATATCGGCTGTAATTTGGTGATTACAAAGACTTAATCCCTGTAATTATAACCTTAAAAATAAACATGCTTTTGTAAATATATTTGATAAAAAGAGAATGACTCACATTATAAGCATGCAGATTCATACGGGCAAAGTTTAGTCTACAGATAAACCTTGATATATTGCAGATACATGCAGAGCTTAGCCTATTGATTAGTCTTGTAACCTAGTGCACACGAACTAGGTAAGTAACTAATACAGCATTTACGATAACTCACGAGATTAAAACCCTCACAACGAATGACAAAGTGTAATCACTTAAACATCCATTGGATTCACAACGAATGACAAAGTACAATTACTTAAACATCCATCGGATTCACAACGAATGACAGAGTATTCCCCGAGTTCAGGTGGTACTCAAACATCCTGTCGGAATCACGACGAATGACAAAGGATAGTACTAAAACATCCATCGAATAGTTTCAATCGATCGGACATTGAATCGTAGAAGCGATCGAGTTAATACTCGGTATCGTAGCAGCACCCCGCTATACTAATTAGTGATTTTGATAGTAAACAGAACGTAACTCAGTGTGTATTACGAGTTTTTACGTCGTTCAAGCGCCCAAATTCCAGTCCCAAAGTCTGCTATTTATACACAAAATTGACCAGGCTTACGGACCGTAAGCCTTATCCCTTACGGTCCGTAAGGGACACGAAATCGCCATAGGCTTGCCACGCGTGTTTCTAGCCTAGCTGAGTCGACAGAATCGAGAAATTCAATTTTTACAGCGTTTTATAAGGATAATCGTTAAGTAGGGAATACCCCCCCTGAGTTTTAGGGGCCCTGATCCTGATTCTGATTGTTCTGAAATTTGTAGGGTTTGTGCAGAATCACTTGGGTGTCTCAATTAGGGTTTCCTATTGGATAAAATAATAAAATAAATAGGACTTTTAATGAGAGTTGTTACACCTTCCTACTCGTTCAATAATTTTAAACGGCCCAATAAATCTTGGGCTTAATTTTCCTCTTTTTATGAACCGGATAATCCCCTTCCATGGGGATACCTTAAGCATGACCTTGTCGCTAACCTGAAACTCGATCAGTCTTCTCCTTTTGTCCGCATACGACTTTTGTCTATCTTGAGCTGCTTTCAAGTGTGCCCAAACCAAATCAATCTTCTCATTAGTGGCTCGAACTATGTCTTTATGGGCGAGTTCACGTGGACCCACCTCCTCCCAACACATGGGGTCCGACATCTCCTACCATAAAGCATTTCGTATGGAGCCATCCCGATGCTAGCATGGTAACTGTTATTATACGAAAATTCAACCAATGGTAGATACACATCCCAACTACCTCCGAAGTCGATAATACATGCCCGTAGCATGTCTTCCAACGTTTGTATTGTTCTTTCGCTCTGTCCATCCGTCTGAGGATGGTGCGTGGTGCTAATGAACAATTTCGTCCCCATTTTCTCTTGGAATTCGCGCCAGAAGTTTGAAGTGAATCGGGTATCCTATCGGACACGATGGATACCGGTACTCCGTGGCGTGCCACTATTTCATTAGTGTAAACCTCCGACATCTTTTCTGACGTATAAGTCTCACGTATCGGGATAAAGTGAGCACTCTTTGTTAGTCTATCAGCAACCACCCATATTGCATCAAATCCGCGGTTCGTCTTTGGTAGTTTGGTTAATAGGTCCATTGTAATGTGTTCCCATTTCCAAACCAGAATTTCCAACGGTTGGAGTTTACCGTATGGTTTTTGGTGCTCTGCCTTGACCTGTAGACATGTCAAGCATTTCTCCAAGTATTTTACTACATCTCTTTTCATTCTGGGCCACCAATAATTTTGTTTCAAGTCGTTATACATCTTGGTCGCTCCTGGATGAATGGAATAACGAGATTTGTGAGCTTCATCAAGTAGAAGCTTTTTAACTCCACACGAGTTATGAACCCAGATTCTACCAAAACGTGTCTATAAACCGTTGTTGCTATCTACAAGATCCTTAAATTAGCCGACTATTCTTTACTTCTTCCAATTTTCCACCTTCACTGCTTCAACTTGTGCTTCTCAGATTTGTTCTAGTAAGCCCGAGGTCACAATAAGCTACATCGATTGTACCCGTATCGGGGCATAGTCTGCCTTTCGGCTCAACGCATCCGCCACTACATTGGCCTTCCCGGGGTGGTAGCGTATCTCACAATCCTAGTCCTTGGTCGTTTCCAACCATCACCTCTGCCTCATGTTTAATTTCTTCTGATCGAAGAAATATTTCAAACTTTTATGGTCGGTAAAGATAGTACATTTTACCCCATATAAATAATGCCTCCATATCTTTAAGGCAAACACCACTCTGCTAACTCAAGGTCATGAGTCGGGTATTTCTTTTCATGGATCTTCAGTTGCCTCGAGGCATAGGCTATGACCTTGCCTCGTTGCATTAAAACACATCCGAGCCCCGAATGTGACGCATCCAAGTAAACCACCATGTCGTCAACTCCATCCGGTAACGTCAATACCGGTGCGTGGGTTAACTTTTCGTTGAGTGTTTGGAAGGCTTTCTCTTGTTCAATGCCCCATACAAATCTTTCCTCCTTGCGAGTCAGCTTTGTTAACGGTAAGGCAATTTTGGAGAAATCTTGTATGAATCTCCGATAATATCCCGCGAGCCCTAAAAAGCTTCGGATTTCTGAAGGATTCTTCGGAGGGTTCCATTTTGACACGACTTCTATCTTTGACGGATCTACTAGTACCCCGTCAGCACTAATGATATGCCCGAGAAACTGTACCCCTCGTAACCAGAAAGCACACTTTGAGAATTTTGCATACAGCTTTTCTTGTCTGAGTGTCTCTAACACTTCTTGCAAATGATACGCATGTTCAGCTTCATTTATCGAATACACTAAAATGTCATCGATAAATACGATTACCGACTTATCTAGCATAGGTTTGCAAACTCGGTTCATGAGGTCCATGAAAGTCGCGGGTGCATTGGTCAACCCAAAGGGCATCATGAGGAACTCGTAATGCCCGTACCGTGTACGAAAGGCCGCCTTCGGTACGTCTTCCTCCTTGACCTTTAACTGGTGATAACCCGATCTGAGGTCAATCTTTGAAAACCGACTCGCTCCTTTTAGCTGGTCAAATAAGTCATCAATTCTTGGAAGTGGGTATCGATTTTTCACCGTGAGTTTGTTTAACTCTCGGTAGTCGATACACATGCGCATACTTCTGTCCTTCTTCTTCACGAATAGTACTGGTGCGCCCCACGGAGATACACTTGGTCGGATAAACCCTTTGTCGAGCAGATCTTGAATTTGAGACATCAATTCTTGTAGCTCCGACGGCGCGAGCCGATACGGCGCCTTGGCCACAGGTTTTGCGCCCGAAATCAATTCGATTCCGAACTCTACCTCTCGTTCTGGTGGTATTCCCACTAAATCTTCCGGGAACACATCTTCATAATCGCGTACCACGGGTACGTCTCCGATTTTTGGGAACTCTTTCTCCGACTCGCTTGCGTACACCATATATGCTTTGCATCCATGTTTCATAAGTATGTGGGCCTCTAGCATTGTACATACCACGGGGTTACTCCCTTTCTCACCGTATATGGTAACATGCCTTCCGCTAGGAGACGTCAGTTTTATCTCCTTCCGAAAACATGCCACCTTTGCGTGGTATCGGGATAACCAATCCATACCCATGATCACTTGGAATTCTCCCATCGACATCGGGATCAAGTCTATTGAGTACTCTTCGTTATCGATGTTCAGTTTGCAATTTTGACATACATCATTAACGATAAAACTCTTGTTATTACCTATCTCTACTTCTAAAGGCATAGGTAATTTTGTTAGAACAAATAAAGGATGTCGAATAAACCCATATGAAATAAAGGATTTATTCACACCCGTATCGAATAATACACGTGCAGGAATTGAGTTTACAGCAAATATACCTGAAACCACTTCGGGTTCTACTTTTGCTTATGCGGCAGTCAGGTGAAAAGATCTAGCCTTTGCCTTCGGGGCTTCACCTTTTGTGTCTTGCCCATCGTTCTTTCCCGCTAGCTCCGGGCATTCCGACTTTTTATGACCCGGTCGATAGCACTTGTAGCAAACTGTCACTTTATCCGGGCATGATGAAGCCATATGTCCCGTTTTCCGACATATGGGGCAGGGTTTATCCTTGAAGCGACATTCGCCCTTATGGCCCTTTACGCAGATTTTACAACTTGGCGACCCGCCTTTTGAGTCCGATTTCTTCCCTGTTTCATTCGTCCGTGCTTTCTTAGTAGGGCTTGGATTGACATCATGTGCACTTTGTTCGCCCCGTTCAACTTGCTTTTTCAATTCAATCTCCCGTTCCCGAGCAACATTTATGATCTCGGTAAGGGTCTCGTACTTTGAAGGAGTCATAAACTCCCTATACTTGGCGCTCAACATGTTGTAGTAATAATATATCTTCTGTTCTTCGTTTATCACAAGTTCATCACAAGACTTCAACTTATCCATGAATGTTCCCGTAATTTTGTCGATGGACTCACCCTTGTTTCTAAGCTGCATGAATTCTTCTTTAATTCGGTTAATGACCGCCTTGGGACTGTGATGTTTAAGGAACGGCGTCTTAAATTCATCCCATGTCAAAGCCTTAGCCGTTTCACTTCCAATTTCTTTCTTCTTGTTATCCCACCAGTCTTTCGCTTGACCTCTTAATTGACCCGTACCATAGGCTATGTAGTCATTTGTATCACAATGGGCCCTTTCAAACACTCCCTCGATGTCGCTTAGCCATCGTTGGCATATTATCGGGTCAACTTCCCCATTATAAACTGGCGGTTTGCACACCATAAATTCTTTGTATGAACAAGGTTTTCGTCCTCCGGACTTTTCCTTCACTAAATTGGCACTATCTTCCAATTTCTTGATTCTCTCATCCACCACCGATAGTACCGTGTTTTGGATCTTATCGATGAAACCGGACAAACTATTTTCGATTGCCTTTCCAACCTCCTCGGCAATCACTTCTCTCATTTGCTCGGTGACTCTCGGCACCGCATCGTCGTTACCTTTATCCGTCATCTTTAAAACTGAAATGTTTACATCAACTGTTAAACATTTCATTTATAACATATAATTTACTTTCTTTGGTTTAATCAAGTCCGTAACTTGCTTTAACCATTCTTGTTTAATGCACTTCCCGTGTTTGAGTGTGTTAACACACTCTTTCTGTGCATGTCAATTCATGTTTCCTTTCTATATTTACTAAGTCTACTTAAAACAATTAACTCTTACCGGATGCTTGATCAAGCTTGAACCGAACACACTTTATTAACAACCTGGCGCTCTGATTACCAACTTGTAACACTCCACTTGATTTTATAAGAAATTAACATAAACTAAGCATTCATAACCAAAAACTTTGATTTACGTGCCCAACATAGGAAAATTTTTCATAGAGTTAACGTTTTGGATGACTACTACTAGTTTAACAAACCCAAAACAAGTATTTAAAAGTTAACAACATAAACATTGTCTTAAACATATTTATCTAATCACGGAAGCTTCAAAAATTCGTGTTCGGTTCTTGTAATCGTGCTTGATCGCCATCCGGATTAAGTCCATCTTCACCTATGGTCAATACCATGTAAAAGGTTAGTTTTGACACCTTAAAATCGATTAAACACAAGTTCTATTGCTCAAACAATGGAAAAACAACAAAATTCAGAAAATTAGGGCGGTCGCGCCCCGCGACGGAAATGAGGTCAGCGTTCGCGACCCGCCACCGCCGTCGTGTCGCACGACGGTGAGACCGTGTTGCTGTTGGGTAGCGCGACGGCTACTTTTCGGCAGAAAGATCAGTTTTTGTTGTTGTAAGTTTGCCCAGCATTCTTATTCACATATATTAGTCTTTAAACTAACATAAATTTTGGCTAGAACATCCGTTTTAACCGATTCTTTTTCCTATGCGTCCGTAATAAAATTACCGACGCGTTTGTCAACACAAATCACATAAAAATTCAGTTTACGAACAATTGGCCTATGATTCGGCTCTTTGTTTATTCAGCCCATTTATTTAGAAGTCCTAGGACTTGTTTTTGCTAACATCTCTTGTTTTCAAAGATTTTACCCATTCCCAAGTTTTCAAACAATAGCGTTTCGCTCCCTTACCTAGAGTTGCTCACGCCTTAACACATGCATTGTTTTCGAGGATCTTAACATGCCCCTCTTAACAATTTGACAAGCATAACATCTAAATTTTAAATCCCCATACAAAGGGTTCTTTTGGAACAAGTTTAGCGTATCCACTTCACGGCTTATGCTTTAATTATGACCTCTCATCGAGTGATAGGTCAATCGCTTCGACAATTACAACTCGACATTGTTTTGACCCGTTTGGATGTCGAATGGAGGCCACCATTTCAAAGACATACCAAACTCAACATCTAACACATGTTTTGACCCGTTTTGTTTGTCTAAGGCACTTCGTCACTTCCGTGACTTAACGAGTTTTCCTCTTTTGCTAAATTCTAATACAACAAACTAGAATAAATAAATAACATAATGTAACGAAACCATAGGTCACGTACCTTTTGAGCACTCCCTTCAAACGTGTATCACCTCCGGCTTGTTCGCTTGACGATCCGGATTCTTTACCTAAAGAGTTCCATTCACAACAAATTTTAGAACTCTTTTATAATCGCTAACGCATAATCCATTATGATATTCAAATATGCGTTTTCGTCCAATCTTTAATATTTTAATCCTCATTTAGGCGTTTTATCAAACACCTAGCGGCTCAGATTTGACATAATCAATACTAAGTTTATGTCTTGTTATTTCCTTTGCTATCAACTTCAGTTAGGCACATCAACACATAATTTTTAACATCAATATTCCAGAAATTACTTCATAAATTCATATTTCACTAGAACAAGCATTATGATCCTAGTGTTCATCTAATTTCTACAAACCCATTGATCACCTACAATGGTGATTATAATCCCTACAAATATGATGCAAGGTTTTTACAAGAAATCATCTAGGGTTTATCCCTAGACATCATATCACTTCTAATTTCAACTATACAACAATCATGCAAGTTCAAATTCAAAACTCATGAGTTCATCTAAAATTTGTAGTGGAAGCAAATATCAAAATTTCACATACCTTACGATCCCTTCGTCGAGGTGATCACTAATATGTATTCAGATTTCGATTAGACTTGATTTAGGCATCCAATTTGTGAGTTTTTTTTGTGAAAATTAGGGTTTGAAAAAAACCCATTGGTCGCCCCTTTCTTTTGTACGATCCAAACACACACATGTGTGTGTGTTTGGTGTGTTATTTGTTATTTTAATCATTCAAGTTCCAGTTTTTACTAATTTGGTCCCTCAACTTTTGTTTAACTTATAGTTTAGGTGTTTTAACCTTATTATAAGTCACTTCAAGACTCGTAACTAACTAGGTTATAAATTCCTAGTTAGTTGATCCTCGTTTGATTAATACTTTATAATGAAAATATAAAGTTTTATATTTTTGAGGTATTACAACTTAACGTTTTGAAGTTTTATAGATGAGATGATATTAAGATTTGTAGCTACATTGATTTATGATGTGTTTTTAAATCTAATAGAGCTAAGAAATATATTAATTTCATTTTATACCCATTTGTGATATAGACAATTAACCTTTAATAATGAAAAGATTTATTCATCATATATAAACCTTTAACTTATATCATAACTTTACAAATAATATTTATTAATTAAATTCGCATAACAATTATTAGTAAGAAGAGTTAATTACACAAATGGGTCCTGTGGTTTATGCCTATTTTCGCCTTTGAGTACTAACTTTTTTTAACAGGTTTAGGTTTTATGGTTTCAATTTTGTAACACCTTTGGGTACTAACACCAAAATTAGTTAATTAATGACTAAAATACCCTTGCATTTTTTTTAATTTTATCAAAGTAACACATTTGGGTTCTAACACTTAATTTTATTTAAGTTTAAACCAATTTTACAAAATCTATTTATTTTCATCTTTTTATTATATCTCTTAATTAACACAAAATCTATTTATTTATTTTTTATTTTCATATTTTATTAAATTTCTTATTTAACATAAAATCTACTTGTTACTCCAGTATTTTTTTAAATAGATTTTTTAAATAAAATCTACAAGCTTTATAGTTTATGTAAATTAAATTTCTTACTCGTTTTAAATAATAGTAAAATGTAAATGAACAAAAAAATGAGTTAAAAAAAGGGTTACATTTTTTTACATGAAAGATATTTATTATTATCAATCATATCTATCCAAAATTGAAAACGAGTAAGGTTTACATTATTTACAACGAGTAAGAAATTTAGTTTACATAAAACTATATAGATAGTAGATTTTATTTAAAAAAAATACTGGTGTAACAAGTAGATTTTATGTTAAATAAGAAATTTAATAAAAATATGAAAATAAAAAAAATAAATAGATTTTATGTTAATTAAGTGATATAATAAAAAGATGAAAATAAAAAAAATAATTAGATTTTGTAAAATTGATTTAAACTTAAATAAAATTAGGTGTTAGTACCCAATGTGTTACATTGATAAACTTAAAAAAATGCAAGGGTATTTTAGTCATTAATTAACTAATTTTGGTGTTAGTACCCAAAGGTGCTACAAAATTGAAACCATAAAACCTAAACCTGTTAAAAAAAAGTTAGTCCCCAAAGGCGAAACTAGATATAAACCATAGGACTCATTTGTGTAATTAACTCTAGTAAGAATAACATATCTAATTTATGTCACACCAATAAACTTGGCTTTTTACCAATAAAGAGAAAAATAACAACTTAAAAACTGAATTTTGTAAACAGAATTGAGGTCTTAGAATTTTATTTTAAATAAAAGTTATATTTAAAAGATACACAATAATAAAAATTATTATTATTTATAGATTGTTATATGTAACGTAATGCATAACTTCATTCATGTTAATAAAATATAAATTTGTTTATTACATGTTTTTCAGCATTCAACTTTGTTAATACACGACTATTATGATTTTTTCAGTATTACTAATTAAGATGGACCAGTTTTTTTGATAAATTCAAGTTAGTTGTGTGAACTATTATATGGCAGTGGGAATTTGTATATATAAAGTTTCGTTACTAATTAATATAGGTCGTTAATAATATATTTTTTTTTTAAGTTATATAACTATATCATTTATATTGTATAAAGTCGTGTAATATGCGGGTCTATAAACTAGTATTTAATATACGTTTCACTGATTAATCGTAATTATATTCTAAATTAAGTAGATTCTCATAATTACGATGAAATAATTTTCTATTGTTTAAAGATTTTATTTCTTAAGCAATTTTAATATGGTTACGTAATTATATTCTTTTTACAGTTATCTAGCTATTGTTTAAATATCATTATGACTGAAGTGCCTTTATCATTAACAAAAAAATTAGATAAAGTTAATTTAGTGGACTAAAATGACAACTTTTGAAACTATTTGGACTAAAATGACAAGGTTTCAAACATTTAGACTAAACTGGCAAAATGTCCAAACCACAAGGACTAAAATGACATTTAACTCTATTTTATTTCTTAAGCAATTTTAATATGGTTACTTAATTTTTATTCTTTTTATAATTATCTTGTTTGTTTCTGTATCTCTGTTCATTCTCTTTTATCGTGTATAACACGGGTTAAAAAATAAGACTTTTATTTTGCAGAGCACAGTAAGACAAGTAAGTATACATGTTAACTATTTCACAAACTTGCAATCTCTTGCTTCGTAGTAATCACTACTTACCACTAGTGGCGGACCCATGAATTTTTTCATGGGGGTGCGGAACATTTTTAAAATTTTTAGGCCCCAAGGTATATATAAGTAAAAAAAAATTGGTTCGTATCGGGTCGGTTCGAGTCGGGTCGATTCATGTAAAACAAAAGAACATCAAACTAAATTTACCTCGTTAAAACGGTTCCCAAATTCTTGATTTTGAAAATCCACATCAACGAATTCGGAAGATGTATCAACTTTCCTCTTGAGAAATCGCGTCATAACTTCCCTACTCATTGTTCCTATCGGCTATCACAAACAAATTGATCTATAAGTTCATGGCTCCATAACATATTACATAATGTATCAAGTATTCAAGCCCTAGAAATCATAATGTAAATCACACTAAAAATCATCACATTTCTAAAGTACAACTCCCGTTGAAAAAAACATATATATTAGGTGTAGCCTGTAGGTGGTATTTGTATAGGAAAATGATGTTTGAATTTACATATATTTATGTAATTAAAGACTTAAAGTTAGTTCATTATATTTGAAAGACACTTGATTTCATCTGATCGGTGTTATCCCGATTAAGATCTCTCTCTCTGTGTCTTTTTGAAACCTGTCTATTATCAGTTGGAAGGGACATCTAAACAGTGTTATCCCGATTAAAATTGATCTCTCTCTGTCTCTTTGAAACTTGTCGATTATCAGTTGGAAGGGAAAAAACAAAAGAGAACAGAAATGGTTGCGAAAATGCAGAGGTAATGGTTTTATGAAAACCGGTTAGTGGTTTTGTCTAAGATAGTGTCTTTGAAAATAGTTGAACGGGATTTTAGATATATCTAGAATGTGAAAGTGCATGCAATAATGGTTAATCAAGTGCACTAATGTAAAATGCAATAATAATGTAAAATTGTGAAAGTGTACTAATTTTAATGTAAAATGCTTAATCAAGTGTCTTTCATACATGATTACTATCTCCTGTTTGCGGTATGCACATATAATGTATATAACGTTCGGGGTCAAAAGTGAAAATACACTAATTTTAATGTGGTGACGTTGATAGCCGAAAGACAAGGAGTACATGCATTATTGGCCTTTGTCTTAATTGCCAAGTGTTATGTGTCTTATGTCCAAGACTTGAATCAAAACTACCATCGAGCCGGGGGTCTCATTGGAAGTCGCCTCTCTATTCCTACGGGGTAGAGGTAAGGTTGTCTACAACTTACCCTCCTCAGACCCTACCTTAGCTTTGCTATTGGTGGGATTTACTGGTATGATGATGATGATGATGATGAATATATATATGCATACTGTTAAATTCTTAAAAAGTATCAACCAAACTAATATCATCACATTGGTAGTGGTATTCACTTTTATGCTTTTCTTGACGTTTCTACCGGTGTCGTAACAAAGCGAACCTATTTCAACTGAATAACATTAGTACCAGTATCGTTAAAACCATTGTCGGTTGCTACTATTCATAACCGGTGTGTGTTCGTTTTTAGCTCTTTTGGTTGCTATATTGAATGCCCGTATCGTACCGATACCATGAACCGAACCGATATCGCCTTAAAAACCGCCACGCGCGAAGCCTGGGAAAACTTAGTTATTATAAATCTCGATTTGGCCAGGTGTACAAGCTTAAAATTAAACTTACGTGTAGCAAATGAAGTGAAACCTGATGAAGCTTTCATGTCTTTTCCTAAAGGCATTTATGCAAGTCAAATTTGATTACTTTCAACACAAGATGAAGCTTTCATGTCTTTTCCTAATGGCATATATACAAGTCAAATTTGATTACTTTCAACACAAGTAATTGAATCCATGACTAAGTCAAACTTCCAACATATATAAATTCCAACCAATATGCAAGGTAAACTCAATCTATATTTATAATTGCTCTTCCCATCATCCCTTTTCCATCTTGTGATCGCCATGGCTCGGTTGATTGGTCTTGATAGCGGTGAAGGAGTAGGAATTTTTAAGTTTGAGAGCTCACATATCGTGTTCATGTTGTGCATGATTGTTGTGTCTTTGTCGGTTTTGTCTATGATTATATTTGCATGTGGTGACTCCAATGATCATGCTTCGCATAAGAAACACCGTCATCATGGTCGTTCTTCAGGTGGTTTCTTTTCTGGTGGAGGCGGAGGTTGTGGTGGTGGCGGAGGAGGAGGTGGTTGTGGCGGAGGCGGTGGCGGTGGTTGTTAATTATAGAGAAGAAAGTGAATACTATAATAAGTTCGTTATGAAACTACATAACCACCTTTTTTTTGCCTCTTCTATATTATACAATAAGCATGTATTACATGCAAATGCTTATGCAGTACCTTGTATGTAAAATTAGCTTTGTATTCAGCAGACAATGTTAAATAATATTATTTGAAATACTATTTGGAATTTATTATTTGTATTCCTAATAACTTAATGTTTGTTACTGAAAACAATCTCTCTATATCCCGGGATAGAGGAAAAGTATGACCCCATCAAATCCTTCTAGACCATTAGGCTAGAGGGTATGGTGATGGTCCTCCCTTGGAGGATGGTACGCCACGTAAGCGCACGTAGGATGGGCATGAGGATGGGGCAAAGAGGATGGAGGTATGGAAATGGGGGATGATCAGTGGCGGACCCAGGAATTTTTCCATGGGGGTGCGGAACATTTTTAAAAATTTTAGGCCCCTAGGTATATAAGTAAAAAAATCGGTTCGTATCGGGTCGGGTCGGGTCGTGTAAAACAAACGAACATCAAACTAAATTTATATAATAATAAAAAACATGTCAAACCTTGTTACAAACATAATTAAAACGTCGACGCCCTGCGGGTTTTCATTTTTTGAAATCTATTCAAAACATCATCTAAAGCTAATTTCGTAAGCAATTCTTTCTCTATTTAATTTTCAACTATTCAAGCCCTAGAAATCATAACGTAAGTTGTAATCACCCTAAAAATATATAAGCAACATAATCACCCTAAAAATCATCTAAACAACCATAAACAACGTCAAAACACACAAAATTTCAAACCTATTTAACAACTTTATTACCCTTTTCTCTCCTATAATATCAACCAAAATCATCAAAATAACAAAGAAACTTACCAGTGTTCGGATTCTGGTTAGATTTGGTGTCAAACGACGGTGGTATGGTGGCTGATTACGGTGGTCGCCGGCCGCTGGACTGTTGTCGCTGGGTGATGTTATTCGTTGGCAGTGCAGGGACGCAAGAGAGAGAGAGAGCGGGAGAGAATTTCTAAAGATTTTGGGCTTTAATTATTTTATTATAGTTTGAAATATTGTTAGATTTGGTTAATTGGCTAAGACTTAGTGGGCTAGCTAGTTAGGAATTATAAGTTGGTAAAGGTATGAGTATTTGGGTTTAGTTAGTTAGGTATTAAAAGTTATATAATTTAGGTAGTATTTTTTTTTAAATAAGAGTTTACTAAAAAAATTAAAATATAAATTGATAACACTTTTTACCTAAGGGGTGCGGTCGAAAAATTCCAAGGGGTGCAGTCGAAAAATTCAAGGGGTGCGGACGGAAAATTCCAAGGGGTGCGGACGGGATTTTCGACTGAACTTAGCACTAAATATTTTTTTCCCCGGGGGTGCACCCGCCCACCTTGGGCTGACCTTGGGTCCGCCCCTGGGGATGATCCTAAAATATATATTATATATTGTATGTATATATGGTTTGTGAGGAGGTTTTGTCCTTATTTGGACCGTCGTGGACGGCAAGCAGAAGACGGAAAGGACGAGACGGAGGGGGGCGAGGTGGAGGGAGGAACGGCGACGGTTAGGGATGGTCCAAAGCCGATCCCCATACCGTATAGCCTTAGAAGTGAGTCTTTTTTTTTTTTTTTTGCTTCGTGTGCTAGCATGATTATTTGTAACAACTTAATGTTTCAGTATACTGTATGCTATGAAAATAAAAAATTTCAGTTTTACTGTTATGCAAATTTCTTTTTAGTAAACATCAAAAGGGTACGTATACAATATTGGGAGTTTTCGGATAGCTGCAAGTTCAATATAGTTAATATTTTAAATAGCAAGCTACGAGTATATTAAGGAAATCAATATTCACAAATCATCCCTCTTCTCTCTCTCTATATAGATACAGAGAGATATAATGTGAAAAAGAATATGGAAATAAGATTTAAGGGTGTGAGAATAGTAAAAGTCTTAGACTGATGGGTGTGGGCGTTGCCCGCTTGGCATTTTGGCCCTTTAACGCCGGGTGCTTCACCCTGGGTTGACGTTTTGGTGGACGTTGCCCCTTGGCGTGGGGCGCTGCCCTGGGGTGACGTGACTGGCAATGGTTGGTTGGGTGTTGATGACAATCAGTGGCGGACCCAGGATTTTTTTCCTGGGGGGTGCGGAATTTTTTTAAAGATTTTAGACCCCTAGCTATATAAAAAAATCGGTTCATAGCGGGTCGGGTCGGGTCATGTAAAACAAGTAAACACAAACAAACAAAGTTTCATAGCCATTCAAATCAAATCGGGTCGGGTCCATTTCAATTTTCAAGCAATCAAACCCTAGTTCCTAACTTCCTATCACATTAACAAACAAAAAAACATCAAAGTTCAAACCATCCCTACTATTTCTCTTAATCATTAAATAAGAGAACAAAAAGACTTATCTAAAACAAATATTGGTCTTAAATTAGAAGAATCCGGCGAAAAAAAGTTGTTCAACCCCTTTCCTCTTGAGAAATCGCAGCACAACTTCCCTACTCATTGTTCCTTCCTAATCCTATCACATACAAAATAAACAAGGATCTTCAAGTGTTCAACCATAGCCTATGTTCCTTAATTTTCAATTTAAATTTTTGAATTTGAAGCCCTAGTAATTGTTATTTACCAACCAACAATCATATAATCAACAAAACCACCCAACTAAAGACTAGAACAACCCAAAAATACATAAAAACATATAAAATTTTAAACTTTCTAGAATCATATAATCAATAAGAGATTAAGAAACAACAAACCCATCCTATAAAGACTAGAACAACCCCAAATTACCTCAAAACACATAAAAGTTTAAACTTTTTTAACATATCCTAAAATCCTATTATCTCATGACTCTTGAACAAAATCGTATAAACATCAAAACATCAAAAAAAAAGTACCTGTCTGGGGCGGCCTGAATTATCCAGTTTGCAGCAGGAATTTTGCAGTCGCCAAACGGAATTATGCTGTCGCTCGGCGCTGAAGTGAGGCAGAGGGATGACGGGAGTCGCTGGCTAGTGGCAGCGATTTGGGTTTTTTTTTTATTATGTGGACTGATGTTGTTTAACAAAACTAGTAGTTGGGTTAGGCTTGAATGGGTATTAAGTTATTGGGCTTGATGGATTGAATTTAAGTTTTATTAAAGGGGTTAATGGTCTAACTTGTGTACATAATTTGATAATCCGTGTTCACACATTTTTTATATAAATTCCTGACATTTTTTTCTAAGGGGTGTGGACGAAAATTTTCAAAGGGTGCAGTCTGAATTTTCCAAGGGGTGCGGTAGGAATTTTTCAAGGGGTGCGGTCGGAATTTTTTGCGAAAAATACCACTAAATTTTTTTTTTCAGGGGGTGCGGCCGCCCACCCACCTCATAAGGTGGGTACGCCCCTGATGACAATTTGGCTAGCCACTTTCACAACGCCGGCCTAGCCACGCCTCTTCCACGCCCCACTTTCTTGGGTGTGGGCTGATGGAGCCCACACCTGCCACATGTTGAGCAATAGCCACCAACCCAAGCCGCTCCTCACCCGTAATCTTATATTAATCTTTGCTTGTGATGACCTAAAATCATGATTCACACATAAAACTATATGTTGAGGAGGAACATTAAAGGAGAAAAGTGTTGTCTTGCAGTGGCGAGACCAGCTTTTCGGTGTTCAAAATTTTCGTAAGAAAACGTTAAAATTTTCGGGTTAGTTCTTGTTCGGATCGGGTCAGAGCTAGGTTTGAATAAAGTTTAAAAAAACAGAAAAAAGGGGTATACAAGGATTGAACATATGACCACTTATTGGTAAAGATGAGGGTTTACCACTACACCAGCTTTCATTTTCTTTTTATGGTTTCAACCTAATTATATTTATGAGGTCCTTATAAAATTTAATATACCTAATCTATTAATTTTTTTAAAAAACATTGGGATCTAGGGACCCCAAACCCATTCAATATAAGTCCGCCCCTATTGTCATATGATGTCACAAGGCCATATGTTGGAGCACTTTTTTCTACCTACATGCAGCTTTAAAGGTTGTTTGTGACGAGACTTGGAAAGGTCTTTAACCAAGGGTCATGCTATTTCCACACGCAGGAAATTATTTTCACACCTCGAAGCGCCGCGCTATGGCCATAGCGGGGCGCTTCGGTCGACAAAAGGTGATTTGATCGTTTGACTGACATAAGTTGCAGAGACATAAAGGTGATACGAGGTTGCAGAGTCTCGTGAACCCTAAGCGCCGCGCTATGGCCAAAGCGCGGCGCTTCGACCCCAAATTTTCACTTTAAAAGGCTTCACCTGCTCAGACACAACATTCAAGTTTTATGCGATATTGTTACTCTACTATATTGATTTTGGAACATTCAACATATGCGTGAATTTGTTGTTTGTCGATTTTCTTTGCTCTATTAGTTACATCTCTTGAAAAAACGATGTTGTGGTTAAACAACTATCTTTTCGGTCAATATTCTGACGAGTCAGTTGTTCCTGATTCTTACGAGGGGACCGCTATTTCTGACTCGTATGAGAAACCAGTCTCGTCCAACTTGAGGGAGGCAGAGGTTGTATCTGGCATTCGTTATTGTGATAACACGGTGACGCTGGATTTGAATACCCCTGTGGAGGACCCTTACGCACAACAAGGTTATTCGAATTTCGGTTACGGTGGCGAGTACAGCTTTGTACAGCAGGAGTGTGGTCCAAACGACAGTTACGGTTGTCAACAGAGCTTACAAGGTTATTCGAATTTCGGTTACGGTGGCGAGCACAACTTTGTACAGTCGGAGTGTTATCCAAACCACAGTTACGGTTGTCAACCGAGCTTTGAACATCAAGTATATTCGGACCTCGGTGACGATGGTGAGCCGGGGGATGTGTCTGTTGACGAGGAAGGCTGTTACCCGGTTACGTTTTCGTTTGATACAACGCAGACCTTTTCGTCACGTAAAGAGTTGGTGCGTTGGGTACAAGACACGGCAAAAGACAACGCTTACCTCATTGTGACTAAGAGGTCGAATAAAAGAGGAGAGAATTACAAGATTTGGTTTCAATGTACTTTTGGTGGGGAGCATAAGAGTATAGCTACACAGAGGAAAACGGGTAGCAAGAAAATAGGCTGCCCGTTCGAGATGATCGGGTTTTCGGAATCATCCGGAAGTGTTTGGAGGATCGAGGTGACGAAGGCGAAGCATAACCACACTCCTATTGAACACTTAGAGGGTCACGCGTATGCGAGAAGGCTTTCTTCGGAGGATAAAAAACTGGTTAAGGAGCTGGCAGAGCAAGACATTCCCAACCAAAGTATCTGGCGAACGCTGACAAAAAACAATCCGGCTAGAAAGCTTATTCCGAAAGATATACACAACGCTGTTCAGAAGATCAACGCCGAAAAAAATGTCGGTAAGTCTCCGATGCAAAAACTTGAAAACATTCTTCTCGAAAAAAATTACACTTATTACATGCGCACGAATGAGATATCGAACGAAGTTGAAGATGTCTTATTTGTTCACGAAAGATCATTCACTATGTGGTGTGCCTTCCCGCATGTGCTAATGATTGACGCCACCTACAAAACGAACATGTACAACCTGCCATTTGTTCAGGTCGTAGGCATGACGTCGACAAACAAATCGTTTACGGCTGCTTGTGCGGTAATTTCCGCTGAGAAGTCAGAGAACTACATATGGGTGTTGCAGAGGATCAAGTCTATGCTGGTAGGATGTATGGAACCGCGCATGATTTTAACAGACAGGGATTTTGCGCTAATGAACGCGTGTGAACAAGTTTTTCCAAAAGCGCATAAGTATCTTTGTCGGTTCCATATTCAACAAAATATTAATAAGAACAGCAAGAAGAAATTCTCTGACAAGGAGTGGAAAGAATTCGCACGTAGATTTTGGTTATTGTGCGAGTCTACGACCGAGGAAATATACAGGTATAACTTGGAAAACCTTGAAGCACAGCTGAAAGAAGATGACCGTGAACGTGGGTATTTCTTACATAATTATGTTCAAATTTTATATAATAACAAAAACTGACTATTTACGTTTTTTAATTTTAGAGGTTTTTGATTATTTGAAGAAATCCTGGTTGGATCCGTACCGTGAAAAGTTTGTATCTTGCTGGATTAACAAAACTATCAACTTTCACCAAACTACGACCAACAGGGTTGAGGGCATGCATGCAACACTAAAAAGTCACTTTCCAAGTCATCGCAACACACTGGATAAAATTGTATTGTATGTTGATCATGTTGTTGATAGACAATACGCCGAGATTAGTAGTAGCTTTGAAACAAGCCTCCGAAAAGTGATGACGCACCACAAGAATCAGCCCATGCTTGCATATATTCTCAGAAAGGTTTCAATATATGCGATTGAGCTTTTGAGTAGCGAACTAAAACGTAAGGAAGACGGGTTGAGAGCCTACGGTGCAAGCTGTGGTTGCCAACTTTTTACCAGCTGTGGTTTGCCATGTGCCTGTCATTTGGAAAAGTTGGAAAATCATGGTAATTAATATCTTTGACCTTTCTCGTTATGATTTTGCCACCTAATTTGTTTTCGTCCACAGGTCAGCAAATCCGTATCACACACATAGACGTGTTCTGGAAGAAGCTTGACTTCAAGCCTGCAAAGACTAAGATAGAGGATATCGATGTAGACGCGGAATTTGAAAAATTGAAACAACAGATCGATCCAACACCCCCTCAAGTGAAAAGGAGCATCTTTGAAAAGTTTTAGCAAATCCTCAATCCAGGGAACAATAACAAAAAACCTCCTGCTATTCTGAAGAAAACTCGTGGTCGCCCAACATTGAAAACGCAGGAAGAAAGAAAGGTTGAAGCCGCTAGAAAAAGCTCGTACATTCCGTCGGAAGAAACTTGGGTCGAGGCCTCAGACGATCATCCCCGTCACAGCTCGTACATATCACCCGAAGATTCTAGAAGACAAAAGAATACCAAACCGATCAACCTACACCCTGATTTCCCGATGATCAAGCTCGGTCCTAAGACGGATATAGCGATCCGCAACTACGCATCTCAGATTCCCGAAGTGATCCATCCATACATCGTTAGAATAAAGGACGTGAAACCAGATGGTCATTGTGGGTTTCGATCGGTGGCTGTTGGGTTAGGAGTGAAACAAAATTCATATTTGATGATCCGGAAACAACTTATAAAGGAGTTACGTACGAACGAATCGCTTTGGAGGCAGGTTTTCGATCCGGAAAACATAGGACATTATGATGCGCTGCTTAGACGGATCGATTTCAAGGGGGTGGGATGAGCAGATATCGAAAATTACATGACGATGCCTGAGACGGGGTTTCTTATTGCCCAACGATACGGTGTGATTGTTCACACCTTCGACATACGTGGGAGCGATACAATTTTCCCTCTGCTGGGCGGGCCAAACGAAGCTGAGGAACCTCACCTGGTGGTTGCGGTTGTGTTCGTCGACCATGGGCATTTCATACATGTAGCGCTTGGAGGTTGTTATCCAATGCCTCCCCCAAACCGACTCTGGACAGCGAACAGAACAGAGCGCGCAGCAGCCTGGCATACATTATACAGGGATCAGATCAACGCGTACGAAATGCTTACGTATCGTGCCCCTGACCTTAATGTAACCCCATATGTTCACGATGTATGTTAAATGTGTTTAATAATAATCACGTTTGTGTTTGTTCAATATATGCGTTACATCACGTTAAAAACCGAATGTCACCGACACGACCCAATCAGATTCAATACGCACTTGTACGACCCAAAATGACAATATACATCATAATACTACAATTAATGAAAAAATACGTCATGTTCATGTACGGTAGGCGGCTGATACACATAACACCTCTCACAGGAGTACTTGTGCTTTCAAACCAAAATGATACGATATAACGGAATAAGACATCACACGTAACCGATTTGATCCGGAACTTGCAGTATAGTCCATATATAATAGAAAATGATGTATAATGGAAAAACGTAAAATTTAGACTATTATCGACGCGTTTGTGAATTAAAAACAATTTTAAAGAATTTAAAAAAGGCCCAAAGCGCCCCACTTAGACCTAAGAGGGGCGCTTTGCACTTGAAGCGCCGCGCTTTGGCCATAGCGGGGCGCTTCGGACCCTCGCTATAGCTGAAGCGGGGTGGCTTCTTGTCACGGCCCCCGAACCGGTTTGACCCGTTTCAGGAGCCGCGGGACAGAAATCCTGCGGTAGTTAATTAATTGAGTTTGACAGCGGAAGTTTTCATCAGGATCTTTTAAAATGTAAATATTTCCCGATTATTTTATTTCACAATTCGGGATAAAACCCGATAATTTACAATAGTTTGATTTCACGAAGAAATCTTTTATTTTTACAAAACATGTTTCTTTATTTTATACTGAGCCACTTCTTTGAGCTTGTAGTGCTATATGGCACTTTTCCTGATTCATAACAGATCACCTGAAACATGTTTGAAAAAGGTTTTGTCAGCGGGAAATACTGAGTAAATCATCCTATTTTGTATAATGATGCATAGTTATTAATTACAGCATAAGAGCGATTACAATGGCTTCTATCTTATCTTTATCTGCCATTGTCACAATGATGACAAGTCACAATGGTGACGATGGTCATACCACTATTTAGATTAATGAACCTTAATAGTGATGATTATCCCTGTAGGTCAATGAACCTAACAGTGATTATCCCGAGTAGGTCAATGAACCTAACTGGGAGAAAATTAGTAATGTGCACAATACCCCACTAACCAGTAATTCAAGATATCCAAGACTTAGTCCCTGTAATTATAACCTTGAAAATAATTTGAGGTATTGTAAAATAGTTGATAAAAAGAGAATGACTCACATTGCAGATTTATACGGGCAGAGTTTGGCCTACTGATTTAGCCTTTTTAACCTAAATTTAATAACAGGCACACAATTCTGGGTTAGTAATCAATCCAGCATTTACGATAACTCACGAGATCAAATTCTCACAACGAACAACAAAGTGCGATACTTCATCCATCGAATTAACGACGATCCGTCAAATTAATGATGAACGACAAAGTATAATACTTCATCCATCGAATTAACGATGATCCGTCAAATTAATGACGAACGATAAAGTATAACCCTAATGTGGGCGGCACTTAAACATCCATTGGATATATTGATTGATCGGACAATGAATCGTAATAGCGATTGTGCTAATACCCTGATTGCAGCGTCGATTTAGTGCCTGTGTGTGTTAATTATGATAAACAGACAATATCTCAGCGTAGAATTGGAATTCTAACGTCGTTTCAACTCCCAGAATCAAGTCCCACTGCCTAGTATTTATATATGAAAAACCGTCCCCCTCGCGCCACGCGAGGGGTCCTCTTATTCCTGTCGCGTGGCGCGACAGGTCACTTCTAGGGTAGAGTAGGTGCGTGTCTTTTATAGCTTTGGTGAGTCAGATTTCAACGTAATTCAATTCCTACAGCAAACTGTAAGGATATTACCGACTAGGTTTTACCCCCCCTGAGTTTTAGGGGCCCTGATCCTGATTCCGATTGTTCTGAAATTTTTAGGGTTTGTTTAAAATCACTTGGGTGTCTCAATTAGGGTTTCCTATTGGTCAAATTAATTTAATAATTATGACTTTTGATGAGAGTTGTTACATTCTCCCCACCTTAAGAAAAATCTCGTCCTCGAGATTTACTGGAATAATTGAGGATACTTTCTCTTCATTTCGGATTCCAGTTCCCAAGTATATTAGGGTCCTATCTTTGAATCCCACTTTACTAACTTATTTGTTTACCTTTATATCTTGGAAAGGTACTACCAAAGATTCGTCTGATAGACATTTCTTGAGATTAGATACATGAAATACATCATGTATTCTAGCTAACTTTCCTGGTAGTTGTAAATGATAAGTAACTGATCCTATACGTTGGATCACTGAAAATGGTCCTACGTACCTTAGATTTAGCTTTCCTTTCTTACATAATCTAACAACTCCTTTCCAAGGAGATAATAGCATTTTGTCTCCAACTCGAACTCCAATAGCTTTCATCTATTATTTGTATCATTTTTCTGGCGATCTATAGCTGTCTTCAGCTTTTTTCTTCGTGATACTGAATATCACAATCTTAGTCACTTAGGATTTTCATCCATTTCATTTGCCTCATGTTTAATTCTTTTTGCCTAAATATATATCTTAAATTCTTATGATCTGTATAAACAGTAAATTTACTTCCATACTGATAATGTCTCCAAATCTTAAGGCAAAAATTATGGTTCCTAATTCTAACTCATGAGTGGTATAGTTTCTTCGTACTTTTTCAACTGTCTTGATGCATACGCAATTTCCTTTTTTTTGCGTTGCATTAACACACATTCAGATCCTAACTTTGAAACATTATAATATACTTCAAAATCTTCAGTTCCTTCTAGTAAAGCTTATTTTGAAAAAAATCCTTAATAAACTACCTGTAGTATCCGGCTAAACCTACAAAACTCCTAATTTCTATTGCTGATTGCGGAACCTTCCATTTGGTAATTACTGCTATCTTAGCAGGATCTATGTGAATACCTTCATGATTTACCATATGACTTAAAATTATACTTCTGATAGCCAAAATTCATACTTCGAAAATTTGGCGTAAAGCTTTTCTTTTCTTAACAGAGTTAAGAGTATATGCAAATACTGACCATGTTTGTCCTGACTTTTTGAATAATTAAGTATATCATTTATGAAGATAATTTATTCAAATACGGTTTACAGATCCTATTCATCATGTCCATGAATGCTGCAGTTGCATTCTTTAATTCGAAGGGCAGGACTGTAAACTAGTAATGACCTTACCTAATTCTGAAAATAGTCTTAGGTACATCTTCCTCTGATACTTTTAATTGATAATATCCGGAACATAAGTTGATCTTAGAAAACTATCTATCTTCCTGGAATTGTTCAAAATAGATCATCATGTAATGGGTATTGATTCTTAATTGTAACCTTATTCAATTCCCCATAATCAATACTCATTCTCATCGAACCATCTTTTTTTTTTCTTAGCAACCAATATTATGCTAACCGATAAGATTCCCTGGCTTATCGGTAAAATTTCTGGACTTAGATGAATCCTAAATTCTATCTCCCTATTTGTTGGTAATCCAGGTAAATCTTCTGGAAATACATCTGGGTATTCTGAAATTACAGAAATTTCCTTAATTTCTTTATCTTTAGTATTGATGATTACTGAAATCATGTATATTATTCCTTGCTTTTGTTTATAATTTAGAAATTTTCTTTACTAATATGAACTTTATGGCTTACTTGGTTTATCTCCTGTAATCATTATTACTTCTCCGGTGGGTGATTGAATTTCTATAAAATTCTGTTCACAGATAATTCGAGCATGATTGTTTACTAACCAATCCATTCCTAACACAATATCGAATTCGACTAATTTCATATATAATAGGATTGCAGAAAACTTATGACTTATTTCTATGTTCTGCATAACCTTATTTACTTTAACTAAATTCCCATCTGCCGTTTCTAATATAGAAATCTGCCTAATACTGGTTAATGGTAAATTAAGAGCTTGGCAGAATAAAGTATTTCTAAAACTTTGGTTTGCACCAGAGTCAAATAATACTTTTGTGTAAACATTGTGAACTAAGAATGTACCGGCTATCACATCTGGAATCATCTCGGCTTCTTGAGTAGTCAGTTGAAAGGCTCTCGCATTCCTTTTTACTTCTTCTACCGGTTTGGCTTTATTGTCAAATGGTTTATTCAGTTTTGGACAATTTGGCCTAAGATGTCCAGTTTCTCCACAGTTGTAGCAAACTGAAAATTTCTTCCTCCTGCAGTCTACTTCTTGATGCCCTGGAATTTTGCAAAAATTGCAATATCCTTTGCATCTTCCAAAATGCTTCCTTTTGCAAAAATTGCAAAATAGACTAGTGGTAGATTGCCCATTCTCTCTTTTCTTGAAATTGTTATGGTTACCCGAACGGAATTCTTGGGTAATCTTTTGGGCAACTTCTTTCCTTCTATTTTCTTCTCTTGTCCGTACTAGTTCGTCAGTCAGAGTATTGGCTAATTCCACTGCATCATCAATCGTGCGAGGTTTCGCAGCCTTGACAATATTACGGATTTCGGAAATCAATCCCCAAATATAACGAGAAATAAGTACCGGATCTGGCGAAGCCAGGGTTGGTACCACTCGAGCATATTCGAAGAATGTCGTAGTATACCCTCGACAATCTACATCCACCATCCGATGGTTTAGAAACTTATTTGTCATTTGATCTTTTTCATATTCAGGACAGAATTTTCTTTCTACAAGACTCTTAAATTCTTCCCAATTCATAGCATATGCCATCCTTCTTCCTTTTGCTTGTAACACCGTATTCCACCATTCTAGCGCCACTTCTTTGAAAAGATTTGACGCATACATGACCTGATCATCCTGAGCACATTTACTTATGGCAATTACTGCCTCGGTTTTCTCTAACCAACGCAGTGCCGCAGTCGCTCCTTCATTGCCTGCAAACTCAGTGGGTTTACACGCAAGAAATTCTTTGTAAGTGCAACCAGGTGTTGCAACTTTCCTTTTCTTAGGGAGCGGAGCTTGTCGTTGTTCATTATCATGATTAACATGATTATTGCTTCTGTTTACGCTATTACTGAAATTATCTTCAGAAATATGTTTACTAGGAACAACTTGTTGCGGTTCGATTGGATTTTTAATAGCAGCAACGATTGATGGAATAGCATTGGCTATCCCTTGAGCAACTATTCCTGGAATAGCGTTGGCTATCCCTTGAGCAACGATATTTTCTATATCCTGCCTAGTCATAAATTGATCCCCCGGTTGTTGCTCAGATTGATTATCCTCATTAACTGGTTCATTATTAACGTTTTCCATCTGATATCTAATTTATAGATAAATAATTAGTATAAAAGAAATAATCCAATGTCACAATTAATTGCACATAATCACGTAAACGAATATACAACCAAAATTATAAATTTTCTAATATTTTGTTTGTTGTATAGATTATATCATGCTTCTATATACAACCGTTTTATTATTTATTTTACATAAACTGATTTTACTATTACTATTACACAATAACAGTTTCATAATCCCCTATCCTTTGTCAGGTGATGTTCTAGTAACGGCGTTCCTTTTCATCGTATTTCCAGGAGATCTGTCCCAAAATCTCTTGAATCCTATTCCCAGCATCCATTTCGTCAAAATGACGAAGTTCAGTCACATTCTCGTTACTCATTGGTGGATTTGGTAAAGGTTCTGGATTGAACTTGGGAAAAAGCTTATAGGGATGGTTTTGTAACAGTATTTCATTATTCAACCATTCGTCTATTTGCCAGTGGATTGAAGGTTTTGGAATAGCTGGTTCTAAATTCATTGGTAGTTGTGTTTCAAGAGAATGAATAAAATTATTTTCATTAATAGGCTCAATAGTATCATCGTTTGCCATTATAAAATCTAGTTCTTCTTGAGATGGTAAACCCTCAATTTGCCTAGAGCTTTCTCCAATTTCCATTTTCTTAGGCTTGGGTTCTTTGAGAGGTGAGGCGTTAAATTCTATAGGTTCTTCTATGTCTGGTATATACCTATTGAAATCTCTGGAAACTTCTATTCTTACTGGATAGAGATTTAAATTCTGAAGGACGTCAGACAAGTCACTCATGCTGTTATGCAAAATACACACAATTATTAAGTTAAAAATCATATAAATTTTCATAGAAAACCTTTAAATATTATTTCCTACTGGGTATTTACCAAAATAACTGAAACATAAAACACACTAAGTTTTATTTGTAAATTTATTTATTTACTGAATCAGGTTTCTAGACTGTAGATAATAAAGATGTTAAAACTTTGGTCAAATTATTTAAAAATTTATATTTACTACTACAGTAGCTAATATATAAATATCTGCCCATATTGTTCGAAATTAGTCAGATAATAAAACATATTAATCACAAAATAGCAATTAATAGAAATTAAGTATTTTTTAAATACTTAATTGGCTTAAATCAGTGGCTCGATAAGTGGCTCTGATACCACCTTTTTCTGTCACGGCCCCCGACCCGGTTTGACCCGTTTCAGGAGCCGCGGGACAGAAATCCTGCGGTAGTTAATTAATTGAGTTTGACAGCGGAAGTTTTCATCGGGATCTTTTAAAATGTAAATATTTCCCGATTATTGTATTTCACAATTCGGGATAAAACCCGATAATTTACAATAGTTTGATTTCACGAAGAAATCTTTTATTTTTACAAAACATGTTTCTTTATTTTATACTGAGCCACTTCTTTGAGCTTGTAGTGCTATATGGCACTTTTCCTGATTCATAACAGATCACCTAAAACATGTTTGAAAAAGGTTTTGTCAGCGGGAAATACTGAGTGAATCATCCTATTTTGTATAATGATGCATAGTTATTAATTACAGCATAAGAGCGATTACAATGGCTTCTATCTTATCTTTATCTGGCATTGTCACAATGATGACAAGTCACAATGGTGACGATGGTCATACCACTATTTAGATTAATGAACCTAAATAGTGATGATTATCCCTGTAGGTCAATGAACCTAACAGTGATTATCCCGAGTAGGTCAATGAACCTAACTGGGAGAAAATTAGTAATGTGCACAATACCCCACTAACCAGTAATTCAAGATATCCACGACTTAGTCCCTGTAATTATAACCTTGAAAATAATTTGAGGTACTGTAAAATAGTTGATAAAAAGAGAATGACTCACATTGCAGATTTATACGGGAAGAGTTTGGCCTACTGATTTAGCCTTTTTAACCTAAATTTAATAACAGGCACACAATTCTGGGTTAGTAATCAATCCAGCATTTACGATAACTCACGAGATCAAATTCTCACAACGAACAACAAAGTGCGATACTTCATCCATCGAATTAACAACGATCCGTCAAATTAATGACGAACGACAAAGTATAATACTTCATCCATCGAATTAACGATGATCCGTCAAATTAATGACGAACGATAAAGTATAACCCTAATGTGGGCGGCACTTAAACATCCATTGGATATATTGATTGATCGGACAATGAATCGTAATAGCGATTGTGCTAATACCCTGATTGCGGCGTCGATTTAGTGCCTGTGTGTGTTAATTATGATAAACAGACAATATCTCAGCGTAGAATTGGAATTCTAACGTCGTTTCAACTCCCAGAATCAAGTCCCACTGCCTAGTATTTATATATGAAAAACCGTCCCCCTCGCGCCACGCGAGGGGTCCTCTTATTCCTGTCGCGTGGCGCGACAGGTCACTTCTAGGGTAGACTAGGTGCGTGTCTTTTATAGCTTTGGTGAGTCAGATTTCGACGTAATTCAATTCCTACAGCAAACTGTAAGGATATTACCGACTAGGTTTTACCCCCCCTGAGTTTTAGGGGCCCTGATCCTGATTCCGATTGTTCTGAAATTTTTAGGGTTTGTTTAAAATCACTTGGGTGTCTCAATTAGGGTTTCCTATTGGTCAAATTAATTTAATAATTATGACTTTTGATGAGAGTTGTTACACTTCTCCCCCACTTCAACCACAAACACACACACACACTTAAAGGTGCGATTTACACACACTTGAGCCGGAGATCAACGATTTCAAGCTTTCAACCGCTAAAAGGTAAGATCGAACTTCATTTATTGTTTTGGTTAAAGTTATGTGTTTCATTTTGTTTGATTTTGTTTGATTTGGGCGGTATTGATCGAGCTGCTGGGGCTGTTCTTCATAACGAAGAACCAAAGCGCCGCGCCGAGGCCAAAGCGCAGCGCTTTGGTTCATGTTTATTTTTTTATATTATTTGGTTATTATTTAATATTATTTGTTTAATATTATTTGTTTAATATTATTTGTTTATTATTTTATATTTAATATTATTTGTTTATTATTTAAATTGTTTAGTAATATTATTTGTTTATTCTTTTATATTTTATATTATTTGTTTATTTTTTAAATTGTTTAGTAATATTATTTGTTTATTCTTTTATATTTAATATTATTTGTTTATTATTTAAATTTAATATTATTTGTTTATTATTTAAATTGTTTAGTAATATTATTTGTTTATTATTTTATATTTAATATTATCTTTTCAACGTGCAGGGATGGATTCCTCCGATGACAAGATTGAGCATATGGAGGCTGAGGGGGAGGTGGGAGATGTGGGAGAGGAGGGAGAGCCGGCATGTCCGTACCTGCAGTTTCCGCAGGGGTCACGGGCGAGGGGGAGATGCGCTAGGTTGCGCACCATAGAGATTGGGGGGCATGTAGGGATAGACTGGGACCTGCTGGAGACCTTGGGAGAGGCCGCGCGGGCGCGTGATATAGTTGGACTAGATACTCCTTGGTCGCGCCTATTTGGGATAGCGATGGAGGACTCGTACCCTGAGCTTACGGTCGAGTTTCTTTCCACGTTTACATACGCGCCGCATCCGGCGGATTACGTGGAGGACCCGGCTTTTCCAGTCCACGAGGTTACATTCTGTCTCGCCGGTCAGGAGTTTCAGATGAGTGTGCGGCAGTTTGCTGTCCATACAGGTTTGTACACTGAACCCGAGCTTGATACTGATTTATATACGCAGGCGGTTACGGCGATGGACAGGCAGACGCTTATCAGTTTCTGGAGGGTCATTTCCAGGGTTCCCTTTGGGAAATCCTGGCAAAAGGCCACCACCATTAGAGACCCCTTGTACCGATACCTGCACCATGTTATCGCGGCAACTATCGTGCCGCGGGGTGCCAGCAGGGAGAAGGTCAACCTCAATGACCTTTTCTTTCTATACCGCCTACTGCGCCGCCAGCCCTGCGATCTAGCAGCCTGCCTGGCAGATTACTTTGCCACAGCATACCACCGGCAGCTCCGCGGGTACGTGCACACTGGCTCATACATCACCGCCATTGTACGCTCGCTAGGGATCGTGCCCGAGCATGATCCGGAGCTGTCCGACCCGGTCCCGTCTGCCAGGTTGGGCCGCGCGTCAGTATCTGCCATGCAGATCACCCGTACCTTTGATGTTGGTCTGAGGTTTAGGGGCCGTGACGGGCTGATTTGGCATCCGGAGGTGGTGCCGGAGGTCATCCCGGTTGTTATTGAGGTGAGGCCTGGAGTATTAGCCCCTCCTGATGTTCAGGCGGCCGCTCGGAAGGCTCAGCTACAGGCTCTGGGACTCGATCAGTTCCCGGGCCAGCCTCAGGATGAGGCTCAGGCTCAGCCTCAGGCTCAGCCTGTATTAGAGGATCCGGCTCAGGAGGAGCATGTCGAGGAGATCCCGGTACCACCAGTTTAGCCAGCTCCTGAGCCGCCACAGTACCCGCAGCACGTTTACGCTGACCTGCCTCCGGTAGCGCGTGAGGTGGCTCGGGACTTCGACCGGCGCCTCAGACGCCAGGGCGCACGCATTGACTGGATCGTCGAGACGCTCGTTGCTCTACGAGAGCTCGCTGGGTTGCCTCCAGTTCCCCTCCCACCGTCCCCACCGCACGAGGATTAGTACCTTAGTTTGTTTGTATAGTGATTTGTTATGTATTATGTACTCAGTTGTACCTTTTTGTTTTGTATGTACAAACTGATATATATAAATATATATATTGTAGTTAATCTTCTATTTACATCACGTTGGTTTTGGATTGTTTACGTTTAATTCTTATGGCTTTCTGTACATTTTATTTAACGTGTTCGTTTAATTTAACAAAATAAACTAGGTTAACAGTTTATAAAGACGCACTTATATTATATACGTTCTATAAAAATAATGACGTAAAAAAACGTAATTATAAAACAACTATGAATTATATATGTAACTAATATTTTATAATAATAATAAAACTCAAATACAATTTTTTCCTCCAAAAAACACTACCAAACTAACCCACATCCCACCTATTTAAAAAAAAAAAACAACACAAACTCCTGCCCACGCTTTTTGTCTTTTTGCACACTCAAAGCGCCCCGCTTTGGCCATAGCGGGGCGCTTTGAGTGTGCAAAAAGACAAACACCGTGTGCGAATAGACCAGGCCTTAACCAATCATCTGTTAGTTATTGATTTCTTTTTTATTTTAATATGTTTGGTTTGTTTAATTTTACTATTTTAGACTAATTTTCAAATAGTAAATTACACTTTATGTATTTAAAAAATAGTACTTAAAATTATATATTTAAAAAATAGTACTAACATTTAAAAAACCACAATTTATATAAAAAATTAAATTAAAAATACAATTAAATAACTAAAAATACATTAAAAGCTTAAAAACAACCACAAATCACGGTGTTTCACGTGAATTAAACCACAATAATCACAAAGCAAATTGAAAGGATTTGGGGGAGATGAGCGTTGTGCAATGGCTCATTTGTTTAATAAAATTATTAACCTATTTATTATTTAAATAAACAATTTCACCCTTTTAACTCGAAACAAATACAATTCTCTCTTTAAATCTCTAATATCTCTACAAAACATTACTTCTCCACCAAAAAAATACCACCATGGATCCAAACGACCCGAACAACCCGCCATAAACCCTGTGGACGTCACCTGGCTAATCACCACCCGTTAATCCGATGTTGTCGACACCACAATATTCTTTTGCGGGTTACAATCAAGTTCCTAACGTTTTCATGCAACTTCCACAAACCCCACCTCCAAATACTTTCTTTCAACTCCAACAAATCCAATTCCAACAACAATATAAACAACAAATTCAAATGCTCCAACAAAAACAATGCCAAAGTCGGCCTACTCAACCGCATAAACCTTCAAAAGTCCAAAATCAATTGACAACCGATACCCCTTCATTTGACGATTTGGAATAACATTGAAGTTATACCCAAAACCCAACCACAAAGTTCGAAAAAACAACTAAAAAGAAGCGTTCGAGTAGGCGGAAACAAGATAATTTAACCACCGGCAGAGGTTAAACTTGGATATCGATCGAAGAGATGGCATTGACTAGGGCGTAGAGCAATATTTCTACGTGTCCGATCATAGGTTTATTATGTAACGCCCAAATCCTTACAACAATTGATACAAAGATTTATCGTAGAAAAAGTACAACCAAACTTAAACTTTTAATATTTCTAAGAAAACTTGGACATTCTTGTAGAGTTAACCATTTCAAACTAGATATATAACATTCGACATTTACAAAAGGTTATAAAACATATGTTTTTAGTAAACTAAACTAACAACCACCCTTTAAAGTTTTCATAACAACAAAAGTCGACCCGTTTGCAACAATAAGATCGGAATCGTGTCGTGGGCGAGGAATTCTAGTGTGTTCGTTCCAAGTGTCACAAGCCTCTAGAGTTGAGCCTTACCTATGATCATAACAACAAGAAAACATTTGCAAATATAATTAATCACATTCAACTATTTTCCATCAAGCATGATGATCATTCAATTAACATATATATACATGAACTATTCTTTCACCATTCTTTCTTAGTTATTATTATTTGCCAATTTGAATTATATGACCATTTCGGTTATAACATTCTCTCTCACTTGACCCGTATATAACGGATCATTCACATAACCATTCTTTCGTATAACATTCAACTTTGTTTAACCGTTTGCAACGGGTTATTTGCATAACCATTCTTATCTCTTAACATTCTAATTGTTTGACCCGTTCGTAACGGTCAAATAGCATAACCATTCTTTAAATTTACATTCTAGTTGTTTGACCCATCTACGAGTCAACAACATAACCTTTCTCTAATGTGGCATCCTAATTATTTGACCTATTCACGTCGAGTCGTTAGCATAATTCTTCTCTAACTTCACATTCCAATCGTTTGAAATGGGTCAATGGCTTAATCGTTTCTTTAATATAGAAATTAAACATTTCTACTAACAAAGTTTTAATTGAACATGTAACATAGCTCGGTCCTGATTTCCTTGTTGCTTCGAATGACTCAAACCTTCTTCCTTTATACCTATACATAACCGCTTAGAATTCATATCTTATGCTTACTTTGCATACATTCTTTGATAAGACATTATAAAAACTCAATACACACTTCATTTACATTCTCAAATCATGTTCGTAATGTACGGTCTGAAGTCAAAATTACATAATTCTTAACTAAGGCATTTCATCAAACACTTGGTGTGCATGTCACCAACAAAGCATAAGGTGCAAGTATTCTAAGCATACTCTTACTAGTTCATATCATGGATTATCATAATCAATCAAGTTCATACATTTTTCATTCTACATCAAATTTATCTAGAAATTCTCTATTACATACAAAATCATACATCAAGATTACACCTATTTGCATTTACTTGATCATCATATTCATCATAGTATTACATCAAGTGGGTTTTTACTTCAGATCATTCAAATAACCAAAATTAAGCATAATTCTTGTTCTATAGTGTAATCCTAACTCACACTCACACAAAGTATCATATGAACTCATGATTGGGTTGAAACCCACTTTCTACAAATCATCAATTTAAGAAATTTGACTTACCACTTTGATAAACAAGCTTAGATGATTAGAAATTAGGGTTCATGCATTAGTTTGGCTTTGATTTTTCCCTTCTAATTCTGTTGATTTCTGATCAAAAGGGTTTTCCCTCTTTTTCTTCTGCCTTGGTCGATCCAAGCACATACAAAATGTGTGTGTTTGTGTGTTATGTTTTTTTAAGAACCTTACTGATGCGTGTGAAGTGTGTATATAAGTTTAAGTATATTTTAAGCCCTTTTACATTTTTTTAGCCAAGTTTTAAATTTATAAAACACGATATTTACTAACACTAAACACACATATGGGCAAGTGCACCCATCGTGAGCGTAGTATAGTGTTGGTAAGATACCGAGGTCGTCCAAGGACACAAGAGCTTTTAATACCGGTTTATCCTCAACGTCTAATTAAATAAAAAATTAGAAAAAGGTTTTAAACTAGAAAAATAAAAACTAACTAAAATGCTGAAAATTAAAATAAAAGAAAAACAGATAGACAAGATGAATCACTTGGCTCCGACTCGTGTATAGTATAACCTTTGATTATTTCCGCACTTTTGCACTTTTTAAGAGATTATCTTAGTTATTGTAGTAGGCCCCTCTTTTGAAGGTGACGTTACCCTCAACCCAGTAGTTTGAATCAGCAAGGATACAATCCTAAAGGGTCGGATTATTGAAAGATAATTAATTAAGTTATTAATGCATATTATGGTAGGCCCCTCTTTTGAAGGTGACGTTACCCTCGGCTAAGTAGTCTGAGTCAGCAGGGATACAGTCCTAAGTAGCCGGATTAAAGTATTAATAGTAGCTTACATATGAGGGGATCAAAGAGTTTGGACCCCCGCCATCCAATACCGGTAAGTATTGAAGGAGGTCCTACTAAATTTGACCCAGGTCCTTACAGGATCTATACACTGAACAAGGCAAGACTCTTACCAAACCGTTCCCTTAATCCCCGACCAGGTAGCCAACATACCTCCATATAGACCGTGGAGATATGAATGGTGAAAATCTTTTATTTTATATAGACAGTAAAATAATGCCAAGACACCACGGACAAACGATAAGGAAAAATCACCTTCAACATAAGAAACTAGTTATTAAAGTCATTAATATATAACCAAGTAAAAAGTGTGAAAAGATTAAAAATAAAAAGTATTACACTAGACACTTTGTCTTCACCAAGTGATGTAAGAGACTTAGGCAAACATGGCCTTGATTGTCAAGAACTCTTACGATCAATCTTGGATCCCGAGACGACTCACACACTCTATGATGGACAATGGATGATGGTGTTATGGTGGTGGTGGGTGGTGGGTGAAGTGTGAGAGAGGTGGTGTGCCAATGGATGGTTTGAGCTTGAGCCAAGCACTCCTATTTATAGGCTGAACAGAAGCTCGGGCACGGCCCCGTGTCCATTGGGCATGACCCCGTGTCCATCCTCTTCTCTGTCTTCATTAATTGCAGTTTGTCTGCATTAGTTGACCACGCCCCCGTGTCCGCTGGGCACGCCCCCGTGAGCAGAAGCATATCTGTACTATCAAGATTTTCCTGGATTCTGCGAATCTTATAGTTGACCACGGCCCTGTGTCCGCTGAGCACGGCCCCGTGGTGGGCGATAGAAGCTTCTATAGCTTTGTCTTTTATCCTGGCACTTAGGCACGTCCCCGTGTTCACTGAGCACGGGGCGTGTTCAGCCTTCTGTTCTCTTGTTTTGCTTGGGAAGATGCTGTCGTGGGGTCGGGCATGCCACGTTCGTTTCTTTTCTTGTATTTATGTTAGATTTAGCTGCCTTTTTGCTTCTTTTGTTAATTTGAGCTCATTTAATCCTGAAAATACAAAAGGAAGACAAAAGCACACTTTTTCCAACATTAGTACTAAAAAAGGGTTAGTTTTATGCTACAATTGATGTAATTTATATGTTGCATTTTGCACACATCAAATACCCCCACACTTGAATCTTTGCTTGCCCTCAAGCAAAACTCTTTATAATGTGGCTTTACACTCCCAAATGGAATGGGTAGAAGAGAAGGTTTTTGGGCTTGTCATAGAGTGTCGGGATTTCCAAGATTCTTTATTAAGTTTTATTTTTATTTACTTACAATCCTATTATTCATGATTTATTTAAAACTTTTCATAAGATAAATTACTTATTAGGGCGTAACATGCCTTTTAAAAATTCTATTTATATACAAGTTCACATACCTCGCAGGGGATCACTCAACACTCGGCCGTAGATGTATTTTAGTGAATCACTCGAGAGCGGCATGAAACTTACTCCTACCATAGGCTTGCCAAGGAATCAATCCTCCTCCTTTTTAACTATATACCTTTGTAAATATCAAGAGGACTTTTGGGTGAAGGGTTAGGCTTGGGTTAAAGGTAGGTGGTTGGGTTAGTGGTTAGTAGAAAAAGGGCGAAAAGCGTAAAAAGCGTCGGTTTTTGAAAGACTTTCTATTTTTGCAACTTTTATTTTGATGAAGCTTTTATTCAAACGAAGTTATTTTTGATAAACTCGTTTGTTTATTTCTTTTTTTTGCTTCATCATCATCAACACACACACACATATATATATATATAGGGAGCCGCTAGAATGAGAACCACCCCGAGTTATGAGAACCGCGAGAACCACACCATCCGGGCCGCCGTTGACCAAGATTTTTTTTTTACAACTAGATGTGTATATTTTAAACACATTCGTAAAAAAAAAAATTAAACGCCGCGGCCGAGGGGGTAGTTTTTTACACCCAAAGTTTGGTGTTTTTTGTTTTTTTTTTCACCAAACTTTGGGTGTAAAAAACTACCCCCTCAGCCGCGGCTTTTAAATTTTTTTTTACGAATGTGTTTAAAATATACACATCTAGTTGTAAAAAAAAATCTTGGTCAACGGCGGCCCGGATGGTGTGGTTCTCGCGGTTCTCATAACTCGGGGTGGTTCTCATTCTAGCGGTCCCCTATATATATATAGTGTAAGTATATGGAGAAAACCAATTTTAGTGAGAAAACTTAGCAAACTAGAATATGTGGTCCACATTCACCCACATCACCTCATCCATACCCATCCTTTAAGGGTATTTTGGTCTTTTGTTTTTTTCTTTGAAGATTGTGCTTTGTACTTTTCACCAACCATCACATTTCCCCACATCCCCACTCGATTATACCCAACCCATCATCCATCACCTTTTGTACTTCTTATCATCCATCATCTTTTTCAAAACTCCATTGTTCTCTTCTTCAATTTTCTCTGCTTTAGAATGGGAGATCCACACCAAATAATGGAAGATCTTCCTGCATACTCTCCCACCAATGTTATCCCGAACCGGTTTGTCCTTGATGAATCTTCGACTCACGGTGGTTCATCTTCTTCAGGTGTGTGGTGTGTGTTTTCACGGTGTTTTCTTAGTCTGTTTCTTTGTTTTGTTTCAAGCATAAACATGTATAAAGGTTTCCTTAGTTTGTTTCTTTGTTTTGTTCAAGCATAGTCTGTTTTAATGGTTTACTTAGTTTTTTTTTTCCTTCGGTGTTTATATGGTTTCCTTAGTTTGTTTGTTTATTATCTCCAAGCAAAAATCCGCATAGGGATTATAATATAATGGACTGTTTTATCACAGTTACAATATTTTATCTTTTTCTCATTTGAACTTTATGTTTTAACTTTTTGAATAGATTTTATGTTGATTTGTTTTTGAATATGTGTTTATATGATTTTGTTTTTGTTGTTTCTTTCACTGTTTATATGAATTTGTTCCCCCCCCCCCTGGTTGAATTGTTGATTTGTTTGAACACGTGGTACCTCCCTAACTTTCATCTTATTATTTTTCTAATCATAACCAGGTGTTAGAGATGTAGGAGGTAAAAACATTCGATCAGACGTAGCTGCATCACCCACACACTTTCAGATCTATTCACCAACTGAAGAAGGTTCTACAGTCACCCATAAATGTTTGCTGATGTGTCATTTTTTCGTTTTTTAACGAATGTTTGGAAAACTCTTTTTTTTTTTTGTAGATATGTGGAGTAGTGATGAGTCCGGTGAGGAACCGCTGGGACCAGCATGCACTAATGACAGAGGAAAATCACCGCTAATCATTCCTGACGCCCACGAAGGTAACAATTTGTGTTTTAATTCTGTCTGGTATGCAACGTTGTATATATTTTCGTACTCAGGTCTATTTTTTCACAAGTTACACCACTCAGCTTTGTCTTCTACCTAACATAGTACCCTGACACTTGCAACATGTTATATCACATGAATTTATTTTTGGAAATTAAAAAAAAAGTTTCGGGAATCGTGTAGTGTAACATGTCTTAAGCGGGTTACTCAGTGTGACACATGTTACAAGGCTTAACTTGTAACACCTGTCACATATGGTTTCCTAAGAATTTTAAAAACATCCATCTGTAACACGTGTTACAAGTGGAATCTCATTTGTTCAACAATGAAGATTTAAAAAACTCAGCTAGCATAAAAAACATCCATTTTGTACCACTGGCTATCGTCAGGTTTGTCACTTATTTGAAAGTTCTGCAAACAACCGTTGTAACACGTGTTACAACTTTTTACTCGGTCGTGCATTTTCTTTTTTATAATCCCCCCCCCCAACGTAAAGATACATCAAATGTAACACGTGTTACAGCAGGTTTTTACCTACTTACACGTCTCTATTACGTTGATTAAAACAGTTTTTTAAAAACATCCCCTTTGTAACACTTGTTTATTTGAAAGTTCTTAAAACAACCGTTGTAGCACGTGTTACAACTTTTTACTCAGCTGTTAGATTTTTCACATGTTACCAAAGGAAATTACCTACTTACATGTCTTTGTTGCGTTGATTAAAACAGTTATTTAAAAACATCCACTTTTGCAACACTTGTTTATTTGAAAGTTCTTAAAACAACCGTTGTAACACGTGTTACAACTTTTTAAAGTTGTGCATTTTCCTTTTTATAATCCCATCTTCATCTTGAAGATACATCCAACGCAACACGTGTTAGATTTTTCACGTGTTACAAAAGGTTTTTACCTACTTACACGTCTCTATTATGTTCATTATAAAAAAATTCAAAAAAACATATACCTTGTAACACTTGCAACTTTTTTGAAAGTGCTTAAAACAGCCGTTGTAACACGTGTTACTTACAGTGTTTTTAAAAAATTACTTATTTAAACCTACTGTGGTTTCTCAACCACTAGATCAGTTTTTTAAAAAATACTTATTTAAAAAATTACTAGATCAGTGGTTATAAAGGTTTACGTGGTTACGGTTTACGTTTATAACGTTCATTTGTTACATGTATGCCCCTGTGTAACATGTGCAGCGCCTGAGTTGTGTACAGTGTTACATAAAAATGAACTTTAAGAACATGCAGTAGTAACACGTGTTACAATGATGGATCAATATAATAAAGAAAATAATTATATATCCAATGTAACACGTGTTACACGTTAAACCATATGACCTAGTGGTGCCTTAAAGGTTCACTACCGGGTTCTAAATTGTATACAATTTATGTAACACAATAATAAAGTTAAACATTAGCTTTCCAGTTCAAAAAAATAAGTAACAAAAGAATTTTAAAAAACAACAAAGTTGTAACACGTGTTACAGAGTTGCAACACGTGATACATTAAATGTAACACGTGTTACATCAGGTTTTTACCTACTTACACGTCTCTATTACGTTGATTAAATCAGTTTTTTAAAAACATCATTGTATCACGTGTTACAACTTTTTACTCAGCTGTGCATTTTCTTTTTTATAATCCCATCCTCAACGTAAAGATACATCCAATGTAACACGTGTTAGATTTTTTCACGTGTTACCAAAGGAAATTACCTACTTACACGTCTCTGTTGCGTTGATTAAAATAGTTATTTAAAAACATCCACTTTTGCAACACTTGTTTATTTGAAAGTTGTTAAAACAACCGTTGTAACACGTGTTAGAATTTTCTAAAGTTCTGCGTTTTCCACCGTGTAACACTTGTAACTTATTTGAAAGTACTTAAAACAACCGTTGTAACACGTGTTACTTACCATGTTTTTAAAAAAATTATTTATTTAAACCTACAGTGGTTTCTCAACCACTAGATCAGTTTTTAAAAAAAAAATACTTATTTAAAAAATTACTAGATCAGTGGTTACGGTTTACGTTTACAACGTAAAGGTTTACGTTTACCAGATGGCTACGTATAGGTTTACCAAACGCTCATTTGTTACATGTATTCCCCTGTGTAACACGTGCAACGCCTGAGTTGTGTACAGTGTTACATAAAAACTGATCTACAATGCCTGAGTTGTGTACAGTGTTACATAAAAATAAACTTTAAGAAGATGCAGTAGTAACACGTGTTTCAATTATGGATCAATAACATACTAACTTTTTACTCAATAATGTTATCATGAGTTCACAAAAACAATTAATAAAGAAAATAATTATATATCCAATGTAACACGTGAAACCATATGACCTAGTGGTGCCTTAAAGGTTCACTACCGCGTTCAAAATTGTATACAATTTATGTAACACAATAATAAAGTAAAACATTAGGTTTCCAATTCAAAAAAATAAGTAACAAAAGAATTTTAAAAAACCACAGAGTTGTAACACGTGTTACAAAGGTTTAGGTAAACATACAATGTAAAGGCTTACGTGTTACAAGGTTTGTGTTTGTCACATATAGGCCCCGTGTTGCAAGGTTTTACCCCATTGAAATTGCCTTTCTTCTTTTATAAATTCAAAAAGCTAGTGGGTAACACATGTTTACATGTTGTCCGTATGTAACTTGCTTTTCTTTTTTTTATAGATGATCAACAGGGAACACCCCGTTACTACGTAACTCAGACCCCAGAAGGAACCAAATTCTGGACTCCTATTGTGGACAAGGAGTTCCTTCCTGTTCTTGGGAAATCATATGAGACTTTCGAAGAAGTAGTTGCAATGTATAAGGTGTACGGATATGAAGCTGGGTTTAACGTTAAAAAGGCTCAAACAAAGGTAAACCGTAACGGATGCCCCACGCACAAATAGCTCAGGTGCTCGAAGGCTGCTAAACCGCAAAATAAAAGGACGTTTGGCACTCTCTGTGAGTCTTCGGCCATGTGCAGCAGGAACAGTACATTTACACTCACTGATTGTAAGGCCCGGCTTCTTATTGTAGTAACTCAAGACCCTATACGCTTTGTTGTGCATAGCTTGAGTGATGCGCATAATCATCCGCTTATTGACACCTTCAACCGCGACTTATCAAAATTTTCAAGGAAACTCCCGTTTGCAACCCAACAGTTTATTCACCAAATGAGCCTTAATCGCATTGGTCCGGTGAAGACCCACCGTTTCCTGGTGAGCGTCAAAGGTGGCCATCACAACGTGCGTGGCACCCCTGATGACTTTAAAAACTGCAGCCAACAATTAAGGATTTTCATAGGCGACCGAGATGCTCAATTGTTCGTGGAACGTCTACGCGATCGAAGCGAGAATCTAGCAAACTTCTATTACGACTTTGTTGTATCCAAAGGGAAATTGAAAGCTGTGTTTTGGGCTGACGAGATTTCCAACCTAAACTATAAAGAGTTTGGCGATGTTCTAGCATTTGATGCCACCTATCAGACAAACAAGTTAGTAGATGTGTTACATACGTAACACTCGCACATAACATATGTAACAATATCTTTGTTAACTGGATTTTTTATATTCTTACATATGTGTCTTGTTTAACTGTTTTATAGGTACAACATGATTTTTGTACCTTTCACTGGTGTCGACAACCACATGCATTGTGTCACGTTTGGCGCGGGGTTGCTTTTAAATGAGACGGTTGAATCTTACAAATGGTTACTCCAAGCATTCATGAAGGCACATCAGACCGAACCCCGATTGATCTTAAGCGATCAGGACCCGTCGATGAAACAAGCTATCCAACAAGTTTTCACCACTGCCCGCCACAGACTTTGTATGTGGCATATCATGAAAAAACTGCCAACCAAGGTATTATTCTGTATTTTTTTATTTGCTTACACTAACGTAAACCGTCTCATTTCTAACTTATGGCTATAACAGATAGCGGGCGACGTATTGCAAAACACGGACTTTAGGTCTTGCTTCCACCGACTCGTTTGGAATGTCTACATAAAGCCTTCTACCTTTGAAGAACGATGGGCAGCATTGCTGGAAAAATTTTCACTGCAGGACCACCAATGGCTGAATGAAATGTACGAAATCAGGGAACGTTGGGTTCCGGTATTCTTTAGGGACATCCCCATGTGCTGCTTGATGAAGACAACTTCACGATCTGAAAGCTCAAATGCATCTTTTAAAGTTAACTCCACCAGCGCAAATACACTTGTTCAATTTATGCTATGTTACGAGGCACGGATTGACAGCCAACGTTATCGCCAAAGAGTTTCTGAATTCAAATCTTCGTCAATCGTGTACAAGGGGAAAAGTAATCTGCCCATTGAACAACATGCTTTCAGTGTTTACACTCATTCCGTTTTCCATGTGGTTCGGAAGGAAATCCTCAAGGGCAAGTTTTGTTGCTACATTACAAACCAAACATCAGAAGCTGGCATGACTGTTTTCTCTGTCCAGCACGAAGACAATATATTCACGGTTAGATTTCATAAAAACTGTTTTCTCTGTTCCACAGGAATGTCTAACACATGTTACATTTTTATTCGCAATCGCTTAGCCTCTAACACGTGCACCTAAAAATTGCAGGTAAAGTTTAACAACGTGGATAACACAGCTGAATGCTCATGTCGTGGCTTTACCCGAATAGGCTACCTATGTCGCCATGTCTTCTGCGTTTATCGCCTACAACATGTGGATGCCATCCCATCCGAATACATTGCCAACAGATGGAGGCGTGATGTTTTGCCTAAGAGGGTGTTTTCAATTGATAGTCGCTACGGTGTGGACACGCAACCGCAGGCTGTTATGCGCAATGAGATTATCGATGTGATCACCGACTGTGTGGACGTTGTTAGAAATGATACTGAATCGCTTTCAACTTTACTTGAACAGGTAAAAGTGATCAAACTGAATCTGTTAACCAGGGGATTTATTTTGATGCCAGACCAAGTGTCAACAAAGGATGTCTTTGAAGAACTGATTGGCCCTTCAAGAGAGGACACGGTGGTTGTGAATAATCCTGATGTGGCGCGCAACAAGGGTTGTGGTAAACACCGTCGAATTACCGGTGGTAGCGAACAACCAGCACCAACTCCGCAAAAGGCCCCTAGACTGTGCCGAACTTGCATGAAGTATGTTACCAACCATGATTCCCGTAACTGCAAAAAATTCATAAATCTAGAGGTTATCAACCAGCCCGCCAACCCCAATGACGCGGGGCCGTCATACGCCCCTTAGCTTTAGTTGGTAGCCGTGGAAACACACCGCACAGGTTTCAAGTTTTTGAGACGTGTTACGGACGTGTAACAGTTTGGGAAGGCGCATCTATGTGCTACAACAAACTGTTACGTATGTAACACGCATTATCTGATAGTTGTTTTTGTTGACTTATCAAACTTTCCACAACTTACATTATTATCGCGGTCCTCGGTGTGTTGTCCCTATGTTAATTTATAACATCTCCTGCTTTCATGCAGCATGTATTTTGGTTTGTAATATGACAATGGCATGGTTGCCCTTAGCTTATGTTAATTATTCCAGGGTTTGGACAACATATTTGTGAATGCAGTCCTAAACATGTGCCATGTTTTATCTTTTATTTTGTTACCTTGTTGAACTCTTGTGCACCTTCAACATACAATGTAACACGTGTTACCACTTCTCACTAGCGAAGTACTTAAATGTAACACGTGGTCACTCACCCCTCTCCCCGCTTTATCAACGTGTAGTTGTTTGTGTGCATTTAGCGAATGCTTGGAGTTCACCGGTAATCAGTTGAATACCACCCGATGCCAACCACTAACCTTAATTGCAAGGACGGGTAAACGTGATAGAGATATGTTTACCAGGAAACTGAGTATATCACCATAAGGTACTCACATACTAAGTCCCAGAGCTGAGTGACTTAACGCAAACCACTTTGCGAGGGCAATCATGGTAAACTTCTTACAATTCATCATAACACGCCAACCATCAAGACCAGGTTCAGTGTTGAGGAGTAACACGCGTTACAAACTATGTTACATACTTATGTTTGTTTTTCAGTCGCTTTTTTTGCAAGGCACTCATGATACACTGGTTAGAGTTGAACGCATGTCGTTTTGTATTAATCCATCAACGTAACTAATGTTAGGGAACTTTAACATAGACACACATGTACCACATGTTACATAGTTCCACTTTAGATACCAATCTTACATCCAACGATTACATTTCACCATTTGTTTTGGTACAAACAAGTGTTTACGAATCGACACCAATAAGGTTCATATTGTATCAACGTACGACATGACCCTAAATCAAAAACTACATAACTTTAGATAAACAACATATGTGGTGTCCATGATAACTACAAAAACCACCAACAGTTGGATGCGCACGACATGACGACAATAAACAAAATGGTTTGCGTAACGAGTCATATCCAAAAGCCACTTGCCGTGTGGACCACACCAAAATGTTCAATTTAACATTCTACGCCCTAGACATGGCGCCTTTTATCTTTCCTTTCAAAGTGTTTGACGGTGACAACAAAATATGAGTGCCATACTTCATCCGTAGGTGTCTCACCTCTTTCATTTTCCTGCTACCATTCAAACTAAACCCAACATCAAATGGCGCATGGCTGCCCATGTACTTTTCCACATGTCGCATCAAGAAGACACCGCAGTCTGTGCTGTTCCCATTTGTCGCCCACTCCAGCTTCCGTCGCTTTATTTCCAAGCTTTTGATAACCACAGCCTTCGAATGTTTTACCTCCTCCAAATAATGTACAAACATCTCCTTCTGTTAACATATAACAGCAATCACAGTCAAATAATATTCTACAAATGCACACTCCAAATACAAGCATTTCATACTTACATATTTATAGGGTACTGATTTGTTGACGTATGAATCGCTATCCAAAACACGGCGTGTGTAGTTTTCAGCACCGTTGTCAATCAATATAATAGCTGGGTTTTTCAACTCAAAAGCAAGAAGATAGAAGTGTCCCGCCTCCAATACCGGAAACAACACGATATCGAAACTTCGCAGGTCAAACAACTTTTGGTTGCCATACACTCCCGCATGCATATTCTTCCTAAACCGGTCCATACGTTTTTCATTTTGCATTTGTTGATCCATCAGCATCCACTCAAACTGAACCACAATTCAATTACCAGTGATTAATCTTTACTTATGCTCCCACAAAGCATTCATGAATATAAATAAGTAAGACAACTTACAACCACCCTTGTTCCCATGAACAAACGGCTAAGCGACTCTGGTGCTTTGAACCGTTCTTCATAGTTCAACACCTCAGACCAGCAATCAATTATCTGGTCAACCACGAGAGCCCCTGCCGACAAAGTCTTCAACTGCCTTCGAGTTGCCTCTACATAGGCACTGCTACGGTATAACAGCTCCCTATAACACAAAACACAGTTAGAGCAACACGTGTTCTACTCATGTTACCATTTAAACTAACAAATTTATCTTACTCAGCTCTAGGGTTAGCTCTATATTGCTCGTTGGTAAACCCCTCAGCCCACGCCTGTCCTCGCTCTCTCCTATCACATCGCATTATCGCCTGTTACTCAACATAGAAAGGAAAACAAAAAAACATTTACAATGGTATAGGGACACTTACAGATTGACTTTCATTACTTCTCTTCTACTCGAATCACCATGCAGGTTATAATATGGGGTTTCATCGTTGCGGACGTACTCCCAAACACGCTTATCAAGTTTACTTATTTCTTCATTAATGTCAACCCCCCTTCGGAAGTAAGGAGATCTGTTAACATATGCTACCGTCTTATCTCTTGCTGGGTTTCGTCGCCCCGCTTCCAACTCTGCTAAAACCCATTCCTTGTTTGCCTTTATTGTCTCTTCTTTGTAAAATCCCAAATTCTCTACGAGACTCGTCCCGTCAAAGATGCTAACGGGGTCTACCATCATTATCTCGACAGACATCTCCACGGTGCCTGACGTACCAGTCACTTTTTCAGGTATGGAACCTAACACGAAGAAATGACACATAGACCATCAATGTGTTACACATGTTACACGTGTTAGATATTCGGCGACACATGTCATGCCTCACCGACAACCATGTAAAACAACAATGCTTTTATGACACCTACCAGATGGTTTTTCATTACTCGTGCCCCCATCCTGTACTTTAGCCTGCTCATCATGGTTTGTACCAGCTGCCAAGGATAACATAAGTTACATTTTTGTTTTGAAAACTAACAGTGACAGTCATAGAGAACACGTACCTGTACTATTGTTACCCCTATCATCTCCCACTTGGGTCAACTGGGTCAAACCAAGGCTCCAGTTAGGGCCATCATAAACAGCTATCTGCAACATATCTTTTCGAACATCCTCATTCCCAACATCATTTTTTGACTCAATGGTCTCTTTGGTAGCCTTCCCTTCTTCAACAATATCCGGCAAAGGGGCCATATTTCCATGAGGTTCACAATCAGAACCTGTTCCCACATCAAATATGCGGCAGAAAGTCGCATCTTTCACTATTGGTTTCGGGGCTGTGAGAATCAAAAAGTTACACAAATTAGCCCAACAGTTAATATTTCTTATTACGTACGTGGCCATATTTCAGGCGGCTAGGGGCCATATTTCAGGCGGCTGTGGCCGTTACACGTGTTACTTTTACTATGTCTCTAAATCTTAGTACACATACCAATATCCTTTTCGTTACAACTCGTTACAACACCCGCATCAGCATCAGCAGCCCTACTATGAACTTCTTCATCTTGGGCGGCCTCAAAGTGTTCACTTTCTATTGCGACTACCTCATCACGCTCTAGCACTGCATCACAAACCTCTACTGTCCCTCCTACAAATTTTTTTTTTGAAATTTTGGGGGAAAAACTTTCAAAACTCTACACTTTATCAGGTGGCAGTGTTGTTTCAAGATCATTTTATAGGCGACGGTGGCCGTTACACATGTTACTTTTATCTATGTCCCTAGTTATAAATACACCTACCTATATCTTTGTCGTTTAAACTCGGTGAAACACCCCCAACAGCATCATCTTCCCTACTCCCAACTTCTTCGACTTTGCCGGCCTCACATCCATCTACTGTGCTATCTATTTTTAAAAGCCCATCACGTATAGCATGATGCTCACTGCCATCAGAGACAGCCTCTTCGAATTCCACTGTTAGATTTCTCGTCGTTTCCTCAACGTTCTGTATCATCTTCGGGGATTCGACATCTGTCATATCATTTATCGCAACCTCGTTGTAACCTAGCGAAGGAACACCTTTTCAACCGTCAAAACAAATATCAACTATATCATATGTTACACATCTTTTCTTTTGTGTAAAAGGAACAGAGATTGTCCAGTTTAGTTTACCTTTCTGCGCTTCATTGGTTGGCTCCGTTGAGGTCTCCTTTGCGGTATCACTTAGGATGTCTTCGGTACCCTGCAAAAGATATGTTTTTACACATGTTAAAAGTTTTTTCTTCAAAAAACTATTTCTGTACTTAAATATAGGTTACTAATGGACATAGCTCTCCACTTACTTGATTTGAATTAATCCTACTTTTAACCTTACATTTTGCTTTACTTTTCAACCTATCTTGCTTAACAAGCGTTTTCCGATACAGGCTTGCAACTACTGGACTTGTAACAGCAGGACTCGCAAGCTCCACAACTCTTTCATCTATTTGACTTATCAGACATTAAAACCTTTTAAATTTAACAAACAATATGACATGTTAGTTTTCAATATTACCTTCACACGCGGAATCATTAACAGTCTCGTCAGGCATCGCCAATTCCGCTAAAACATTATTAATCTCTTCTGTTGCCTTTGCAGCCCCCTTTCTCTCATCTTCAAACCACGTTGCTTTTCGATCAAACAGGCTCTCATACCGAGCTTTTAACGTTTGCACTTCTACATCTTCTGGGCGCTTAGTACACATTTGGCCCAACATGTCTTCGATTCTTCGCTTTGTTCTCTCCACAACATTTATTAAATTATCCACCAACTGTAGCGCCTCCTACATTTTCCACATAATGTATACACTGTTAATAAAACAAGCAATATCCACACAACGACATCTAACTAACGTTTAACTTTTATGGCCATTTACTTTTCGCACATACCTGTACAGTTGTTTCATCATCTTCCGAAATTTCTTTACAGACTGTCTGAGCTTTTAACTTTCCAGTCCCAAAAGCACCCTTTCTAATCTCCAACTCTTCCCTTTGCTTAAGCTTTTGCTTCGTCCAGAACGTAATGGGATAGATACTGTAATCTACATCCATACCCTGGCACCTCACTCTGTCCACGTACAGCAGCTGCAATTTTCACCCAGAACAGTTACATATGTTAGGAATTCAAATGAACGTATTACATACAAATACACTAGTACAAATGTACATCACACAAACACTTACAACTAGGATTGTCAACGCTCCGGTGAACGGCCTATTCGGGTCATTGCTTTTCCATCCATTCTTGCACTTCTTTAACTTATCTAACACCAACTGGCACCAATCGACTTTTGAAAAGTCCATGTCACTCGTTATGTAGTCTAATATCCAGGGCCGAAGGCATCCTTGTTTGTGGCAATCGATCATCAAGGTAACAAAACACATCAGGAAGTCCATCCGGAAATTAAAGCTGTCTTCCCCATCCGACGTCTCTATCATGTCGACCATTTTCGTGGGTGGAACAAAGCGTCCTGAGAACCTGTCTTTCCACTTTGTAACTGCTTCATCCTTCGGCTCTACTTTAGGCAGAGAACTTAAATGCACACCACCACGTGGTATGCCAATTAACTTATGAATAGCCTTAGCGTCTACCTTGATCTTCCCACACGGCAATTTTATCTCCATATCTAAAGGACTAAACCTCTCAACCACATAATTTGCCAGCTTCGCCGGAAGCCCATCTACCTTGAACTTAAGCAAACGTCCGAATCCCATCCTCTTGACTGCTATTCTTTGTTCTAACGACAGCACATTAATGCATCTCGCAAGTTGTATTGGCGATGATCTGGTTCTAATGCCTGGCCAATTATCCTTCTTTGCCCTCTTCCTCACCCTACCAACCACATTTCCTCCACTTTCCTCATCTTCCTCATCCCATTCTTCGTCTGTTTCTTTATCTTTCTGCTTTCGCTTATTAGCCAGCCTACCCGTCACGGACCTGGTCATTCTCCTCACTCCTGCAAATACAACCGCCATAGTAAATACATAATAGCACAAGTAATATTTCCGAAGTTATTTAACACAACAAACAGGTACGGGATAGGTAACACATGTTACCTGAAACTATATTCTGCACCGAAACTACACAATCGTCAACACGTATCTTCTTTTCGTCAAGCAATGCCCTCGCTACAAAGTGTTATAAATCGTTTTAACACATGTTAGTATGACTGTTTTCGGTCTTTGTTGGTCCGACGCGTCAAAATCATACGCATACCTCTTCGCTTTCGAGTCTTTACGCTTGTACTGCCCACTACAATTGTCTCTTGCACTATAATGTAACATCCCGAAAATATAAGACATTATATCGGAATTATAAAGCATAAATAAATGGGAGTTTACTAACTAAGAATTTTAACCTAGTTAGTTAACTAGTCTAGAAATAGCTTATAACTTGATTAAAAGCTACCAAACTATATGTTGAACAAAGTTGAGGGACCATAGTTGTTTAATTTGAAACTAAATTAAATGGAACTAATAAAAAATAAACCAAACACCCCAAATTGAGGTGTTGGTCGACCAGAACATCTCAGGGGCGACACCCACTTCTCCAAAAACCTAAAATCTCATAATCTTGCAAATTGAAGGGTTAATCCAAGTAGAAATCGAGAATTGAGCCTAGAATCGTAATCCTCATTGCAAGAGGATTCTAAGGTATGTGAAATTTGATGAAATCTATCAACTTGAAATTCTCATGATGTTGAAAATCTGAAATTAGATGCTTGCATGTGTGTTATTTGGTTAGATTAAAGTTGATTAGGTGTTTAGAAGTAAAACCTAGCTAACTATTTGAGAAATCATGACCAAATTCAGAAAGTTCCATGAACACCTTGAAGGTGGGTTGTGGGTTTTACATGATGATGATGAACACTAGGGTTAAGAAGGGTTATTCTAGTGTAATTTGATCTTAGAGAAAGTAATTTCAGAAAAATATGATGTTAATCGCTATATGAGGGCCTTATTGATGATTAAGCTAGCTAATTAGCAAGTTATAAACTTGAATGTGAAGATATAAAATTCTGCCCTTAAAGTGTTTGATAAAATGCCTCAAAGAAGGCTTGAAATTTAATTGTTAAGTTAAAAACGCATAATAGTGATGTAAGGTAAAATGTGCGTTATGTATATGAAACAAAGAGTTCTAAACATAAAGTGATTGAACTCTATAGGAAAGGAAGCCGGGTCATCTAGCGGACAAACCGGTGGGGATGCACGTATGAAAGGCTTGCTTTAAAGGTATGTAACTTGTTCCGTTACATTTATTTTGTCGGATGAATTAAATATGTAATTGAATTTTTTTGCATAAGAGTTGTTTTGAAATAAGCCTTGAAGTCGTTATATTGATAGATTATTTAAGTTCGGATGGTGCGCGTTGGTAGTCGTCATATAGGAGGATTTCCTTAGACGAGCCAAACGGGTCAATTAATCAAGTGAAACATGATATATATATATATATATATATATATATATATATACTCCGGAATGTGGTGGATAGCGTTATGTTATAGGTTAATATTTATCACATTATTAGAAATACCAGAATTTGGATGTTATGGGTTGATAGAGAAGCAATTTACAAGATTTGTTTGGATGAGCTGAACCAAACAAAAACTAAACATTTATTTCCAGGTCTTACCGTAAATTACGGTAATACCGTAATTTACGGTAAAGGTTATACTTGTTACGGTGTAAACCTTCTGATTTACGGTGGACAGACATCTTCAAGACTCACCGTAAATTACGGTGATACCGTAATTTACGGTGGATCCAGAATAGTTGTTTGACATTATTATTTCAAATGTGATGTACAACTTAGTGTTTATAATATACGATAACGTCAAAACTAACATTTTAATGGTTTTGATCATAGGTAAATTTGGTAGATCTTACAGGTGACGATCAAGCAATCAGATGAAGAACCGAACACTCCGTTTTGAAGCTTCCGCAATGTTTTAGATCTATGTAGTTTTTGTGTAGGGGTTGTAAACACATGTTAAACAATTTTTGAAACGTTTTAACTTAGTCATTAGTTGACTAAGGTCTTAGCTACTTATGATCTTTGTTAATGAAAGCCGTGTACTTAAACTATATTTTGTATAAATTTAAGGGTAAAAATCTAGGGTGTTACAAGTTGGTAATCAGAGTTCATGGTTGTCAATAAGTGTTCGGTTCAAGCTTGATCGATCGTCCGGTAAGAATTAACTTGTTTTGTTAATAAATTATGTATTATGTATAGAATGAGAAATGAACAATATGCATGAAAAGAGTGTGTAAGCTCACTCAAAAACAAGAAATGCATGAAACAAGAATGATCAAATCAAGTTACGGACTTGATTGAATAGAAACAAGAATGATCAAATCAAGTTACGGACTTGATTGAATAGAAACAAGAATGATCAAATCAAGTTACGGACTTGATTGAATAGAAACAAGAATGATCAAATCAAGTTACGGACTTGATTGAATAGAAACAAGAATGATCAAATCAAGTTACGGACTTGGTTGAATAGAAACAAGAATTATTAAATCAAGTTACGAACTTGATTGAATTAAAACAAGAATGATTAAATCAAGTTACGAACTTGATTAAATCAAAACAAGTAAAGCATGTGTTATAAATGGAATGTTTAACAATCTATGTAAACATTTCAGAAATCGAGATGGCTGATGGAGGCAATGATAATGCGGTGCCAAGAGTCACCGAACAAGTGAGGGAAGTGATTGCCGAAGAGGTTGGAAAGGCGATCGAAAACAGTTTGTCGGGCTTTATTGATAAAATCCAAAACACGGTTTTATCAATAGTAGAAGATAGAATCAAGAAACTAGAAGAAGATTCAAATGTAGCAAAGGAAAAGCGTGGAGGACGAAAGCCTTGTTCATACAAGGAATTCATGGCTTGTAAACCACCAACATATAATGGGGAGGTTGACCCGATAGTGTGCCAACGATGGCTAAGTGACATCGAAGGGGTATTCGAGAGAACCCATTGTGACGAAGAAGACTACGTAGCTTATGGTACGGGTCAACTAAGGAGTCAAGCGAAAGATTGGTGGGATAACAAAAAGAAGGAGATTGGAAGTGAAGCGGTTAAGGCCATGACTTGGGAGGAGTTTAAGACGCCGTTTCTTAAACACCATAGTCCCAAGGCGGTCGTAAATAAAATCAAGGAAGAGTTCATGCAACTCAGACACAAAGGTGAATCCATAGACAAGATCACGGGGATGTTTATGGACAAGATGAAGTTCTGCGATGAATTGATAACGAATGAAGAGCAAAAGGTCTATTATTATCATAACATGCTAAGCGCGGAATATAGAGAGTTCATATCCCCTTCAAAGTACGAGACCCTTACCGAGATTGTCAATGCTGCTCGGGAAAGGGAGATCGAATTGAAAAAGAGTATAGAACGGGGTGAACGAAGGGCACTAGATGTGAATCCAAGCCCTACCAAGAAAGCAAGAACGAATGAAACAGCAAAGTGATCAGATGCTAAAGGTAGTACACCAGGTTGCAAAATTTGTGGGAAAAATCATAAAGGTGAATGCCGTTACAAGGATAAGCCTTGTCCTATATGCAAGAAAACGGGACATATGGCTATGTCATGCCCGGAGAAAGTGACGGTTTGTTACAACTGTTATCGAACGGGTCACAAGAAGTCGAAATGCCCGGAACTGGTTGGAAAGAAGGATGGGCAAGAACCAAAAGGTGAAGCCCCGAAAGCAAAGGCAAGATCTTTCCAACTAACTGCTGCAGAAGCAAAGATTGAACCTGACGTGGTCTCAGGTATATTTGCTGTAAATTCAATTCCCGCACACGTGTTATTTGATACGGGTGCGAATAAATCCTTTGTTTCATATGGGTTTATTCGACATCCTTCATTTATTCTAACAAAATTACCTGTGCCTTTAGAAGTAGAAATAGGTAATAACAAAAGCTTTATTGTTTGTGATGTATGTGAAAATTGTAAACTGAGCATCGATGATGAAGAATATTTGATAAATCTAATCCCGGTGTCGATGGGAGAATTCCAAGTAGTCGTGGGGATGGATTGGCTATCTCAATACCATGCAAAGGTCGTATGTTTTCGCAAAGAGATAAAACTAACATCTCCGAGCGGAAAACACGTCACCATTTATGGCGAAAAACGAGGCAACCCCATAGTATGTTCGATGTTGAAAGCTCACAAGCTCATGAAGCGAGGATGCAAGGCATTCATAATTTATGCAAATGAGACCGAGAAAGAATCACGTAAGATTGGAGATGTACCGGTAGTACGAGATTATGAAGATGTTTTTCCGGAAGATTTACCGGGGATACCGCCTGAACGGGAAGTAGAGTTCGGGATCGAATTGATTCCGGGCGCGAAACCTGTGGCAAAAGCCCCGTACCGACTTGCACCGTCGGAATTACAAGAGCTAATGTCCCAAATTCAAGATTTGCTTGACAAGGGATTTATAAGGCCGAGTGTGTCTCCTTGGGGCGCGCCGGTGTTGTTTGTGAGAAAGAAGGACGGGAGCATGCGCATGTGTATCGATTATCGGGAGTTAAACAAACTCACGGTAAAGAACCGATACCCGCTCCCGAGGATAGATGACTTATTTGACCAACTACAAGGCGCGAGTTGGTTTTCAAAAATTGACCTTAGGTCGGGGTATCACCAACTGAAGGTCAAAGAAGAAGATGTGCCGAAGACGGCTTTTCGCACAAGATACGGACATTACGAATTTCTCGTGATGTCGTTTGGGCTGACAAATGCGCCCGCGGCTTTCATGGACCTCATGAACCGGGTTTGCAAGCCAATGTTAGATAAGTCGGTCATCGTGTTTATCGATGATATCTTGGTGTACTCGAAAAATGAAGCTGAACACGCACACCATTTACAAGAAGTGTTAGAGACACTTAGGCGAGAGAAGTTATATGCGAAATTCTCTAAATGTGCCTTTTGGTTACGAGAGATTCAATATTTAGGTCATGTCATAAATGCCGACGGAGTATTGGTGGATCCGTCAAAGATAGAAGCAGTGTCAAAATGGAATTCCCCGAAGAACCCTTCGGAAATTAGAAGCTTTCTGGGGCTTGCTGGATATTATAGGAGATTCATTCAAGATTTCTCCAAGATTGCATCGCCGCTAACAAAGTTAACCCAAAAGAAAGCAAAGTTTATTTGGGGAGTCGATCAAGAAAAAGCGTTTCGGACGCTAAAAGAAAGGCTAACTCAAGCTCCGGTACTGACATTGCCGGACGGAGTCGAAGACATGGTGGTTTATTCAGATGCTTCATTATCGGGGCTCGGTTGCGTGTTGATGCAACGGGGCAAGGTAATAGCCTATGCCTCGAGACAATTGAAGATACACGAGAAGAAATACCCCACGCACGATCTCGAGTTGGCAGCGGTGGTATTTGCATTAAAAATATGGAGGCATTACTTGTATGGGGTAAAATGCACCATATTCACCGACCACAAGAGTCTGAAATACTTCTTCGATCAGAAGGAGTTAAATATGCGACAAAGGCGATGGCTGGAAACGGTGAAGGACTATGATTGTGAGATACACTATCACCCCGGAAAGGCAAATGTGGTAGCGGATGCTCTAAGCAGAAAAGCGGACTATGTCCCGATACGAGTGAGATCGATGCAACTCGTGGTAACCTCGGGTATACTTGAACGTATTCGAGAAGCGCAATTAGAAGCAGTAAAAGAAGAGAATTGGAAGAAGGAAAGAATAATTGGGCAGTTGAAAGACTTGTCGGATGGGAATCACGGGTTAAAGACTCGATCCGGAAGGATATGGGTCCCACATACCTGTGGAGTAAAGGCGCTTCTACTTGATGAAGCTCATAAATCCCGTTATTCAATTCATCCGGGTGCGACCAAGATGTACAATGATTTGAAACAAAATTATTGGTGGCCCGGAATGAAGAGGGATGTGGCGAAGTATGTGGAAAAATGCTTGACATGTTTACAAGTCAAGGCGGAGCATCAGAAACCCTATGGCAAACTCCAACCGTTAGAAATTCCGGTATGGAAATGGGAACATATTACAATGGACCTGTTAACCAAGTTGCCTAAGACGAATCGTGGTTTTGATGCAATATGGGTAGTAGTGGATAGATTGACGAAAAGTGCTCACTTCATTCCGATTCGTGAGACTTATACGTCAGAAAAGATGTCAGAAGTCTATACCAATGAAATCATAGCACGTCATGGAGTGCCGGTGTCCATCGTGTCTGATAGGGATACCCGGTTTACTTCGAATTTCTGGCGTGATTTCCAAGAACAAATGGGGACCAAATTGTTCATTAGCACTGCGTACCATCCTCAAACAGATGGACAAAGTGAAAGAACGATACAAATATTGGGAGACATGCTACGGGCGTGTATAATCGACTTTGGAGGCAGTTGGGATGTTCACCTACCGTTAGTCGAGTTTTTGTATAACAACAGTTACCAATCTAGTATTAAAATGGCACCATACGAACTGCTTTACGGTAGGAAGTGTCGAACCCCGGTTTGTTGGGGTGAAGTGGGTCCACGTGAACTCGCCCACCAAGACATAGTACGAGCCACGAACGAAAAGATCGATAAAGTTCGGGCACACTTGAAAGCGGCTCAAGACAGGCAAAAGGCGTATGTTGATAAAAGGAAAAGGCCAATTGAATTTCAAGTCGGTGACATGGTCATGCTAAAAGTGTCCCCATGGAAAGGTGTTATTAGATTTAGAAAGAAGGGGAAGTTAAGCCCAAGGTTTATCGGGCCATTTAAAATTATCGGAAGAGTTGGCAAGGTAGCTTACCGTCTTGAACTACCGGAGGAGCTGAGTGGGATCCATGGCACGTTTCATGTATCGCAATTAAGAAAGTGCCTAGCAGACGAAACGACATATATCCATTACGACGATATCGAAGTGGATAATAGTCTAAATTATGTGGTGAGACCGGTTGAAATTTTAGACAGAAAGGTCAAACGTTTACGAAATAAACAAATTGACCAAGTCAAAGTCAAATGGGAGCATAGGAAAGGTTCGGACACTACATGGGAGTCCGAAGAGGAGATGCGACGTCTTCATCCTACACTATTTGGTACGTACCTTGGTTTCGGGGACGAAACCCTTTTTAAGAGGGGTGGACTTGTAACATCCCGAAAATATAAGACATTATATCGGAATTATAAAGCATAAATAAATGGGAGTTTACTAACTAAGAATTTTAACCTAGTTAGTTAACTAGTCTAGAAATAGCTTATAACTTGATTAAAAGCTACCAAACTATATGTTGAACAAAGTTGAGGGACCATAGTTGTTTAATTTGAAACTAAATTAAATGGAACTAATAAAAAATAAACCAAACACCCCAAATTGAGGTGTTGGTCGACCAGAACATCTCAGGGGCGACACCCACTTCTCCAAAAACCTAAAATCTCATAATCTTGCAAATTGAAGGGTTAATCCAAGTAGAAATCGAGAATTGAGCCTAGAATCGTAATCCTCATTGCAAGAGGATTCTAAGGTATGTGAAATTTGATGAAATCTATCAACTTGAAATTCTCATGATGTTGAAAATCTGAAATTAGATGCTTGCATGTGTGTTATTTGGTTAGATTAAAGTTGATTAGGTGTTTAGAAGTAAAACCTAGCTAACTATTTGAGAAATCATGACCAAATTCAGAAAGTTCCATGAACACCTTGAAGGTGGGTTGTGGGTTTTACATGATGATGATGAACACTAGGGTTAAGAAGGGTTATTCTAGTGTAATTTGATCTTAGAGAAAGTAATTTCAGAAAAATATGATGTTAATCGCTATATGAGGGCCTTATTGATGATTAAGCTAGCTAATTAGCAAGTTATAAACTTGAATGTGAAGATATAAAATTCTGCCCTTAAAGTGTTTGATAAAATGCCTCAAAGAAGGCTTGAAATTTAATTGTTAAGTTAAAAACGCATAATAGTGATGTAAGGTAAAATGTGCGTTATGTATATGAAACAAAGAGTTCTAAACATAAAGTGATTGAACTCTATAGGAAAGGAAGCCGGGTCATCTAGCGGACAAACCGGTGGGGATGCACGTATGAAAGGCTTGCTTTAAAGGTATGTAACTTGTTCCGTTACATTTATTTTGTCGGATGAATTAAATATGTAATTGAATTTTTTTGCATAAGAGTTGTTTTGAAATAAGCCTTGAAGTCGTTATATTGATAGATTATTTAAGTTCGGATGGTGCGCGTTGGTAGTCGTCATATAGGAGGATTTCCTTAGACGAGCCAAACGGGTCAATTAATCAAGTGAAACATGATATATATATATATATATATATATATATATATATATATACTCCGGAATGTGGTGGATAGCGTTATGTTATAGGTTAATATTTATCACATTATTAGAAATACCAGAATTTGGATGTTATGGGTTGATAGAGAAGCAATTTACAAGATTTGTTTGGATGAGCTGAACCAAACAAAAACTAAACATTTATTTCCAGGTCTTACCGTAAATTACGGTAATACCGTAATTTACGGTAAAGGTTATACTTGTTACGGTGTAAACCTTCTGATTTACGGTGGACAGACATCTTCAAGACTCACCGTAAATTACGGTGATACCGTAATTTACGGTGGATCCAGAATAGTTGTTTGACATTATTATTTCAAATGTGATGTACAACTTAGTGTTTATAATATACGATAACGTCAAAACTAACATTTTAATGGTTTTGATCATAGGTAAATTTGGTAGATCTTACAGGTGACGATCAAGCAATCAGATGAAGAACCGAACACTCCGTTTTGAAGCTTCCGCAATGTTTTAGATCTATGTAGTTTTTGTGTAGGGGTTGTAAACACATGTTAAACAATTTTTGAAACGTTTTAACTTAGTCATTAGTTGACTAAGGTCTTAGCTACTTATGATCTTTGTTAATGAAAGCCGTGTACTTAAACTATATTTTGTATAAATTTAAGGGTAAAAATCTAGGGTGTTACAAGTTGGTAATCAGAGTTCATGGTTGTCAATAAGTGTTCGGTTCAAGCTTGATCGATCGTCCGGTAAGAATTAACTTGTTTTGTTAATAAATTATGTATTATGTATAGAATGAGAAATGAACAATATGCATGAAAAGAGTGTGTAAGCTCACTCAAAAACAAGAAATGCATGAAACAAGAATGATCAAATCAAGTTACGGACTTGATTGAATAGAAACAAGAATGATCAAATCAAGTTACGGACTTGATTGAATAGAAACAAGAATGATCAAATCAAGTTACGGACTTGATTGAATAGAAACAAGAATGATCAAATCAAGTTACGGACTTGATTGAATAGAAACAAGAATGATCAAATCAAGTTACGGACTTGGTTGAATAGAAACAAGAATTATTAAATCAAGTTACGAACTTGATTGAATTAAAACAAGAATGATTAAATCAAGTTACGAACTTGATTAAATCAAAACAAGTAAAGCATGTGTTATAAATGGAATGTTTAACAATCTATGTAAACATTTCAGAAATCGAGATGGCTGATGGAGGCAATGATAATGCGGTGCCAAGAGTCACCGAACAAGTGAGGGAAGTGATTGCCGAAGAGGTTGGAAAGGCGATCGAAAACAGTTTGTCGGGCTTTATTGATAAAATCCAAAACACGGTTTTATCAATAGTAGAAGATAGAATCAAGAAACTAGAAGAAGATTCAAATGTAGCAAAGGAAAAGCGTGGAGGACGAAAGCCTTGTTCATACAAGGAATTCATGGCTTGTAAACCACCAACATATAATGGGGAGGTTGACCCGATAGTGTGCCAACGATGGCTAAGTGACATCGAAGGGGTATTCGAGAGAACCCATTGTGACGAAGAAGACTACGTAGCTTATGGTACGGGTCAACTAAGGAGTCAAGCGAAAGATTGGTGGGATAACAAAAAGAAGGAGATTGGAAGTGAAGCGGTTAAGGCCATGACTTGGGAGGAGTTTAAGACGCCGTTTCTTAAACACCATAGTCCCAAGGCGGTCGTAAATAAAATCAAGGAAGAGTTCATGCAACTCAGACACAAAGGTGAATCCATAGACAAGATCACGGGGATGTTTATGGACAAGATGAAGTTCTGCGATGAATTGATAACGAATGAAGAGCAAAAGGTCTATTATTATCATAACATGCTAAGCGCGGAATATAGAGAGTTCATATCCCCTTCAAAGTACGAGACCCTTACCGAGATTGTCAATGCTGCTCGGGAAAGGGAGATCGAATTGAAAAAGAGTATAGAACGGGGTGAACGAAGGGCACTAGATGTGAATCCAAGCCCTACCAAGAAAGCAAGAACGAATGAAACAGCAAAGTGATCAGATGCTAAAGGTAGTACACCAGGTTGCAAAATTTGTGGGAAAAATCATAAAGGTGAATGCCGTTACAAGGATAAGCCTTGTCCTATATGCAAGAAAACGGGACATATGGCTATGTCATGCCCGGAGAAAGTGACGGTTTGTTACAACTGTTATCGAACGGGTCACAAGAAGTCGAAATGCCCGGAACTGGTTGGAAAGAAGGATGGGCAAGAACCAAAAGGTGAAGCCCCGAAAGCAAAGGCAAGATCTTTCCAACTAACTGCTGCAGAAGCAAAGATTGAACCTGACGTGGTCTCAGGTATATTTGCTGTAAATTCAATTCCCGCACACGTGTTATTTGATACGGGTGCGAATAAATCCTTTGTTTCATATGGGTTTATTCGACATCCTTCATTTATTCTAACAAAATTACCTGTGCCTTTAGAAGTAGAAATAGGTAATAACAAAAGCTTTATTGTTTGTGATGTATGTGAAAATTGTAAACTGAGCATCGATGATGAAGAATATTTGATAAATCTAATCCCGGTGTCGATGGGAGAATTCCAAGTAGTCGTGGGGATGGATTGGCTATCTCAATACCATGCAAAGGTCGTATGTTTTCGCAAAGAGATAAAACTAACATCTCCGAGCGGAAAACACGTCACCATTTATGGCGAAAAACGAGGCAACCCCATAGTATGTTCGATGTTGAAAGCTCACAAGCTCATGAAGCGAGGATGCAAGGCATTCATAATTTATGCAAATGAGACCGAGAAAGAATCACGTAAGATTGGAGATGTACCGGTAGTACGAGATTATGAAGATGTTTTTCCGGAAGATTTACCGGGGATACCGCCTGAACGGGAAGTAGAGTTCGGGATCGAATTGATTCCGGGCGCGAAACCTGTGGCAAAAGCCCCGTACCGACTTGCACCGTCGGAATTACAAGAGCTAATGTCCCAAATTCAAGATTTGCTTGACAAGGGATTTATAAGGCCGAGTGTGTCTCCTTGGGGCGCGCCGGTGTTGTTTGTGAGAAAGAAGGACGGGAGCATGCGCATGTGTATCGATTATCGGGAGTTAAACAAACTCACGGTAAAGAACCGATACCCGCTCCCGAGGATAGATGACTTATTTGACCAACTACAAGGCGCGAGTTGGTTTTCAAAAATTGACCTTAGGTCGGGGTATCACCAACTGAAGGTCAAAGAAGAAGATGTGCCGAAGACGGCTTTTCGCACAAGATACGGACATTACGAATTTCTCGTGATGTCGTTTGGGCTGACAAATGCGCCCGCGGCTTTCATGGACCTCATGAACCGGGTTTGCAAGCCAATGTTAGATAAGTCGGTCATCGTGTTTATCGATGATATCTTGGTGTACTCGAAAAATGAAGCTGAACACGCACACCATTTACAAGAAGTGTTAGAGACACTTAGGCGAGAGAAGTTATATGCGAAATTCTCTAAATGTGCCTTTTGGTTACGAGAGATTCAATATTTAGGTCATGTCATAAATGCCGACGGAGTATTGGTGGATCCGTCAAAGATAGAAGCAGTGTCAAAATGGAATTCCCCGAAGAACCCTTCGGAAATTAGAAGCTTTCTGGGGCTTGCTGGATATTATAGGAGATTCATTCAAGATTTCTCCAAGATTGCATCGCCGCTAACAAAGTTAACCCAAAAGAAAGCAAAGTTTATTTGGGGAGTCGATCAAGAAAAAGCGTTTCGGACGCTAAAAGAAAGGCTAACTCAAGCTCCGGTACTGACATTGCCGGACGGAGTCGAAGACATGGTGGTTTATTCAGATGCTTCATTATCGGGGCTCGGTTGCGTGTTGATGCAACGGGGCAAGGTAATAGCCTATGCCTCGAGACAATTGAAGATACACGAGAAGAAATACCCCACGCACGATCTCGAGTTGGCAGCGGTGGTATTTGCATTAAAAATATGGAGGCATTACTTGTATGGGGTAAAATGCACCATATTCACCGACCACAAGAGTCTGAAATACTTCTTCGATCAGAAGGAGTTAAATATGCGACAAAGGCGATGGCTGGAAACGGTGAAGGACTATGATTGTGAGATACACTATCACCCCGGAAAGGCAAATGTGGTAGCGGATGCTCTAAGCAGAAAAGCGGACTATGTCCCGATACGAGTGAGATCGATGCAACTCGTGGTAACCTCGGGTATACTTGAACGTATTCGAGAAGCGCAATTAGAAGCAGTAAAAGAAGAGAATTGGAAGAAGGAAAGAATAATTGGGCAGTTGAAAGACTTGTCGGATGGGAATCACGGGTTAAAGACTCGATCCGGAAGGATATGGGTCCCACATACCTGTGGAGTAAAGGCGCTTCTACTTGATGAAGCTCATAAATCCCGTTATTCAATTCATCCGGGTGCGACCAAGATGTACAATGATTTGAAACAAAATTATTGGTGGCCCGGAATGAAGAGGGATGTGGCGAAGTATGTGGAAAAATGCTTGACATGTTTACAAGTCAAGGCGGAGCATCAGAAACCCTATGGCAAACTCCAACCGTTAGAAATTCCGGTATGGAAATGGGAACATATTACAATGGACCTGTTAACCAAGTTGCCTAAGACGAATCGTGGTTTTGATGCAATATGGGTAGTAGTGGATAGATTGACGAAAAGTGCTCACTTCATTCCGATTCGTGAGACTTATACGTCAGAAAAGATGTCAGAAGTCTATACCAATGAAATCATAGCACGTCATGGAGTGCCGGTGTCCATCGTGTCTGATAGGGATACCCGGTTTACTTCGAATTTCTGGCGTGATTTCCAAGAACAAATGGGGACCAAATTGTTCATTAGCACTGCGTACCATCCTCAAACAGATGGACAAAGTGAAAGAACGATACAAATATTGGGAGACATGCTACGGGCGTGTATAATCGACTTTGGAGGCAGTTGGGATGTTCACCTACCGTTAGTCGAGTTTTTGTATAACAACAGTTACCAATCTAGTATTAAAATGGCACCATACGAACTGCTTTACGGTAGGAAGTGTCGAACCCCGGTTTGTTGGGGTGAAGTGGGTCCACGTGAACTCGCCCACCAAGACATAGTACGAGCCACGAACGAAAAGATCGATAAAGTTCGGGCACACTTGAAAGCGGCTCAAGACAGGCAAAAGGCGTATGTTGATAAAAGGAAAAGGCCAATTGAATTTCAAGTCGGTGACATGGTCATGCTAAAAGTGTCCCCATGGAAAGGTGTTATTAGATTTAGAAAGAAGGGGAAGTTAAGCCCAAGGTTTATCGGGCCATTTAAAATTATCGGAAGAGTTGGCAAGGTAGCTTACCGTCTTGAACTACCGGAGGAGCTGAGTGGGATCCATGGCACGTTTCATGTATCGCAATTAAGAAAGTGCCTAGCAGACGAAACGACATATATCCATTACGACGATATCGAAGTGGATAATAGTCTAAATTATGTGGTGAGACCGGTTGAAATTTTAGACAGAAAGGTCAAACGTTTACGAAATAAACAAATTGACCAAGTCAAAGTCAAATGGGAGCATAGGAAAGGTTCGGACACTACATGGGAGTCCGAAGAGGAGATGCGACGTCTTCATCCTACACTATTTGGTACGTACCTTGGTTTCGGGGACGAAACCCTTTTTAAGAGGGGTGGACTTGTAACATCCCGAAAATATAAGACATTATATCGGAATTATAAAGCATAAATAAATGGGAGTTTACTAACTAAGAATTTTAACCTAGTTAGTTAACTAGTCTAGAAATAGCTTATAACTTGATTAAAAGCTACCAAACTATATGTTGAACAAAGTTGAGGGACCATAGTTGTTTAATTTGAAACTAAATTAAATGGAACTAATAAAAAATAAACCAAACACCCCAAATTGAGGTGTTGGTCGACCAGAACATCTCAGGGGCGACACCCACTTCTCCAAAAACCTAAAATCTCATAATCTTGCAAATTGAAGGGTTAATCCAAGTAGAAATCGAGAATTGAGCCTAGAATCGTAATCCTCATTGCAAGAGGATTCTAAGGTATGTGAAATTTGATGAAATCTATCAACTTGAAATTCTCATGATGTTGAAAATCTGAAATTAGATGCTTGCATGTGTGTTATTTGGTTAGATTAAAGTTGATTAGGTGTTTAGAAGTAAAACCTAGCTAACTATTTGAGAAATCATGACCAAATTCAGAAAGTTCCATGAACACCTTGAAGGTGGGTTGTGGGTTTTACATGATGATGATGAACACTAGGGTTAAGAAGGGTTATTCTAGTGTAATTTGATCTTAGAGAAAGTAATTTCAGAAAAATATGATGTTAATCGCTATATGAGGGCCTTATTGATGATTAAGCTAGCTAATTAGCAAGTTATAAACTTGAATGTGAAGATATAAAATTCTGCCCTTAAAGTGTTTGATAAAATGCCTCAAAGAAGGCTTGAAATTTAATTGTTAAGTTAAAAACGCATAATAGTGATGTAAGGTAAAATGTGCGTTATGTATATGAAACAAAGAGTTCTAAACATAAAGTGATTGAACTCTATAGGAAAGGAAGCCGGGTCATCTAGCGGACAAACCGGTGGGGATGCACGTATGAAAGGCTTGCTTTAAAGGTATGTAACTTGTTCCGTTACATTTATTTTGTCGGATGAATTAAATATGTAATTGAATTTTTTTGCATAAGAGTTGTTTTGAAATAAGCCTTGAAGTCGTTATATTGATAGATTATTTAAGTTCGGATGGTGCGCGTTGGTAGTCGTCATATAGGAGGATTTCCTTAGACGAGCCAAACGGGTCAATTAATCAAGTGAAACATGATATATATATATATATATATATATATATATATATATATATATATATATATATATATATATACTCCGGAATGTGGTGGATAGCGTTATGTTATAGGTTAATATTTATCACATTATTAGAAATACCAGAATTTGGATGTTATGGGTTGATAGAGAAGCAATTTACAAGATTTGTTTGGATGAGCTGAACCAAACAAAAACTAAACATTTATTTCCAGGTCTTACCGTAAATTACGGTAATACCGTAATTTACGGTAAAGGTTATACTTGTTACGGTGTAAACCTTCTGATTTACGGTGGACAGACATCTTCAAGACTCACCGTAAATTACGGTGATACCGTAATTTACGGTGGATCCAGAATAGTTGTTTGACATTATTATTTCAAATGTGATGTACAACTTAGTGTTTATAATATACGATAACGTCAAAACTAACATTTTAATGGTTTTGATCATAGGTAAATTTGGTAGATCTTACAGGTGACGATCAAGCAATCAGATGAAGAACCGAACACTTCGTTTTGAAGCTTCCGCAATGTTTTAGATCTATGTAGTTTTTGTGTAGGGGTTGTAAACACATGTTAAACAATTTTTGAAACGTTTTAACTTAGTCATTAGTTGACTAAGGTCTTAGCTACTTATGATCTTTGTTAATGAAAGCCGTGTACTTAAACTATATTTTGTATAAATTTAAGGGTAAAAATCTAGGGTGTTACATATAAATAGAAAAAAACCCAAACGTTACACACGTTATAGCGAGCGAGTCTACTATATTCAATACAATAAAAAAAAATACACACCATTCGGTGTTTTACGCTGGGCCCTTGTGCTGCTTAGGTCGATTGGCACCATGCCTATATATAAATTAGAAAAGTTACACATATTACTTTCTAAAAAAATATATATTATAAAAAACAGCCACAACTAGTAAAAGGTCAAACCATTCTTCCTCCTTTGAATTTCGGCGATTGGTGTTTCTGAATCCCAGTCATCCAAATCTGCAATATGCTCTTAATATATCAATCAAAATATAATAATTCCAAAGGTATAATCACTGGCATTTTACGAATCAAAACATAGCACTCGCCTACGGTTTGTGCGATCGCCCCAACCCCCTCCACCTCCTTTTCCATTTTAGAATCCCCGCCGGTGTCATCCAACACGATCACACTCTCTGATGCACTCGGGACGCTGCATTTTTTCTGCACACGTCTTTCCACCCTACGCCTTCACATTTTAACAAAGAATGCCCACATTCAGGTAATCCCACACTAAAAACCCAATCTCAATACTAAATCTAACAACATTACCAAACCAAACCGCTTAAACAGAGAAAAAATTACATTTGAACAGTCCTAAACAAACAATAATCACAAATTAAAGAAGACTGAAAAAAAACCAGATAATCCAAACCAAATGACACCTAATAACTAATGTTCACAGTTATAAAAAAAATAGATTTAAACTTCACAAGATTCTGAAGCAAACAATAATCACAAAAAACTTTCCCCCAAAAAAACAAACAATCAAATTAGCGGTGAAATTTAGGAGATATATAAACTGGACTTACTTTGAACTTGGTTTCTTCCCTTTCCGGCGAGCTTTACCGGAGGATAGCAGCCGGAATGTTGCCCTCATAACTAGGTTTTTTTTCGAAACAGCTGGTTGCCTACGTAAAATCTCTCCCGGATTACGATCGTACAGCCTACGTCCACCTTTGCTCACTTTCTCGCCGGCGTTTGCGAGTTCTCTGTTGGGGTTAGCTCTGCTTGTTCAGAGAGAGAAGGAACCAGATCTCTGTTTGTGTGAGTAATGAAATTTGAAAAGGGCTACTGTGTTGATATCTTGGGTTGCTTAACTTGCTTCCCCTATGATTTGACGTGCCCTGAACATGCAGGCATTCCATCAAATCCAAACAATATTTTAATATATGGTTTGTACTTAGCTTGACTTGTTTTGGACAAATATACCCCTCTTTGCATTTACAATGGAATAAAAATAATGATTTAAGTCTTCTTTTTCCTCAACCATTAGATTACCTAGATCAATGGTGAAAAAGTTGGTTTCCTTAGTTTTCTCACTAATAAATGGTTTCCTATATATCCCTTCCCTATATATATATATATATATATATATACATATATATAGGAAAATCATGCAAAAAAAAAACCGAGCTTTTTACTAAAACAAAAGGTTAAAAATAAAAAGGGTTTTGGTGGGTGAAAGGGGTGTTTGGTTTGGGTTATGAAATGAAAAGGTTTAGGCTCAAAGGGGCTAACTAGGGGGATTTTGGGTAGGTGGTAAAAAAAATAATGGTGTTGAAATAAAAAGGGTTAGTCCTAATGCCTCCATCATTTACTTACTCGGGTTTAAGTTGGTAAGGACCGGGAATGTATCGTCGTGGCAAGTTCTAGAGTCGTAAGAACCAAGCAGCTATTCACACAAGAAATGAAAAATGAGCATTTAGTTTAAAGATATGTATTTGTATGCTCAATAAAGGCTCAAAACTCACTTTTTTCGTAGGATCGCAAACGGACCCGAACGAGTCTATCAGAAGAGCTTTTCTTGATTTGAACGGCGGAAACAGACAAATCAAGTTCAATTCAGCAAGGAATACACTTTAAACTGTCGATTGTATAGATTGAATGACTTTTACAGTGACTCGACACTTCGGCAGCACTTCGTTGCAAACCGGAAGAACACTCTCAGTGATTTCGCTCAAGGCTGCCTATTTATAGAGTTTCTGATTCCCCACGAAAGTGCAATGTTCATTTCGAGCAGAATCAGAACATAAACATCTCGAGCTGAATCAGGACTTATGTGATTTAGCTTGAAATGACAAGGTGCCATTTCGAGCGGAATCACTCCTAAAAACCACTATCTCGTTTTTCGTGCCCTGATCTAATACATTCTATACAAGACTCGATACAAGACGTAGACGACAGACGGATGCACCAACAAACTCCCCCTCGGATGTTGACGGAGTCTTCAGTGTCGAGTCTTCGCATCTTCAGTCTTTATCAGTCTTTGGGCTTCTCTTTGAAGTATTTGACGCTGTAAGCATCCTCAATCTCTATCTCTTCTCTTTCATCTTCAACAAACTCTTTCTCTCGGATGTTGACGTCTTCAAATCTTGTCAGCAACAACAATCTCAGGATTAAAAACCTGGCTTTATGCAACTCAGACTCCCCCTCTCAATCAGCTGGGATCACAGTCTGACTTTCACCGGTTCATAATCCATTCCAAGATCGTGACCTGGCTCTCCTCCAGCTCAGGTTATCTGCACAATCTCTACCTTAAACATAAATTTTCTGATATACACCTTTAACTCACTCAGACACCACTAGTAGATTACATCACAAACTAATCTACCAAATAGCCTCTGATGAACCACTTGCAGGTGTATCAAATTCAAAACTTCTGATGACCACTTGTAACAAGACTTTAAAATCTTTCACACAGAACACTCCCAAACCAGTTTGTCAAGTTTAGCACTTGGAATTTTGAAAATTAGCTCTTTAACACCAGTTGTCGAAAATCTTTTTGTATTTTCAAAAATTGTAACATAAATGCAAATAACATAAATTAAAATAAAGAAATGAAATATATACAAACACTATTTTTGTGAGTTTGCGAAAGAGGATCATATCAGTTTTTAGACAAATCACAAGCACCGTTAAGCTTTTAATCGTTTTAAGTTCTAAACAATTCACATAGATTGACGATATTGTTGTCCACATAAACTCAATCTAAAAACTTTCGAAATGCTTACCGATACGTTAAAGTATATTAATTTTGCACTAAATTCTTATGGACCCCACAATCTCAGCATATCCCCTCATCATGCAATACACTAACTCAAGTAATGCCTTTAAACTTTGATCAACTGTGATTTGTGCGAAAACAACTCAGAATGTTTAAACATTAACAATCAGGTCGATCTTTCGATACGCAGAGAAAGTCCAATGTTTAAATAAAATAAGAAAAGATAAAAATAAGTTGAAATTGTTTAGGCTTTAACCATCAGGTCGATACTTCCGTATACGCAGAGGTGATCCAAAGCTTAAACGAAACACCAAAGAAAATAAAGCAGAATGTTTAGGCACTAACATCCAGTTCGATACTCACGTATACGCAGAGGATGTCCAATGCTTAAACAAAATAAAGAAATAAAACAAGTTTAAGTCTTTGCAAAATAAAATGCACAATCACAGCGTCATTTTCAATAAAGTTGTGAAAGCTCACAAATTTAACCAGTTTTTATGCTTTTGGCATTCAGCGATTACTGAGCAGGCACACAATCAAGAAGGACAAAACTAAGTACTATGCTTTCGATCATGTTTCCCACTAGAACTAGGCTATTTCATTTATGTTTGTGTCGTTATCGCAAATCTACTAGTCTACCTGAGCCTACCGTCACATCTTTAGTGAGACCGTTTATCACTTTTAGACTTTACATTTCTTTAGCATGCTGTGATAGTCCACTGATTTTCTATCATTTCCTCTTGTTTCAGCATAACTCATTTTTTAATTTTTCAATGTTTTTGACATTTTCAAATTTTCTGATTTTTTTTTATAAAATTTTCTCCCCCTAAAATCAAAATATATTTCAATTTTGATTTTCTAGAACAATTTTGAAAACAAACTGTACAAAAAATGTGACAACATGATGAGAATTGCATCAATTCTCCATCCTCCTGGCGTAAACAATCAGAACTCCCCCTCACAACAAACTATTCTCCCATTGTGATTTCAAAACACTTAATTTTGTTTTAATCAAAATGGTTTTTCCGGAAAATTAGTTTGTTTACCAACCATTTGTAGGTTCGGGGTCACCTCATCACTTTGTTTTCCTCAAACACATGAAAGATTTATCATTTGTGTTTTTAAACCTCAACACCACTTGTAGAAAATCAAGTACAAATTAATGTCCTTGATTAACCACCTGTAAATCGAAATATCACAGTTACCAACCTGTGAATTTCTCAAGAAAGATGCCGATTCCTACTCCCCAATTACCAACCTGGGAGTTCCGGTAAGTCAGGTTTTTCTATTTAAACAAACTCACCCAAGCCTGGCGGTCCTTGGGTGATTTTGAATTCTTGTTCAACAATGGTGGAAAATTTACATCATCCATTGTTAGACCATAATTCTCAACTTTTACCTCAACACATGGCTCTTCTGGCTTTATCACACCAGATTCATTGTCTGAACTTGGCTTGTCTGACTTTGATGAATCAGATTCATCATCAACACGTGGCTCCTTTGTTTCCAAAGAAACAAATTCATCACCACCAACTTTCTTTTTCTTCTTTCCCTTTTTCGTCCTCAAATTTGTATCTGATGAATCCGTTTTACTTGACTTTGCAGTCGAGTGAATCGATTCTTCAGAACTCTTACTTTTACCAACTGGTGAACCTAAGGACAAATTTTTCTCTAGATACTCACTGGCCTTCTTCCTCTTTTTCCTCAGTCTGTCTTTTTGCCCCTGAGAAAGCTTCACTTTCTTTTCTTGAACTTTAGGTTCTTGAACCTTCTGTTCTTTGGGCTTGACATTGACTGGTTTCTTCACCTGCTTCTGAGATTCAGCCCTCGATCTTCTCATTGATCTCATTGAGCCATCTCTAGCAATATGGCCAATGATGTTGCAGTTAAAGCATCTCCTTGATTCAAACCTCCAACTCTGGCAGTTAACAGCAATGTGTCCTTGATAGCCGCATCTGTAACACACTCTGTTATCGTACCAATCACCATTTTCAACCCAAACATTCAGATCAAAGCACTGTTTGGCTTGGTGATAATCCTTTCTTCTCTTGTTTGCTGGATTTGGCTTTTGAGCACTGTGGTCCGACCTGCACCACTTATTGCCAACAATTTTTTAGTTTTCAGTTTTTAATTTTTGTAATTTTTGATTGCGATTGGATGATTGATCTGATGAACTTTTATTCTCTTTTTGTACATTTTTCAAATTTTTCTCTTTTTGTTTTTGTTCCCCTTTCTTCTTCAAAGGTTTTTGCTTAGAGCATTCTCCTTTTTCAGTTGATTGTGGAACAGTTTCTTGAAACTTTTCTTTTAACTTCAAAAATAAATTATGTTTCTTATTTTTTTCATTTTCATCATCAGATTTCTCATCGCAATCTTCAACTATGACTTTATCATAGTTTGTGACATCGTCACTTATTGGAGCTGAATTAATAGGATTTGGACAAGGAATAGCTGAAGTATTCACAAACACCTTCAACTTTTCTTCCCATTCCTTGATTTTCTTTTGAGCACACTCTGCTTCCTTTTCAAGTCGAATAATTTTTTCAAGATGAGAATTGATTGCAATTTGTTTTTCAAGATTGTTTTTACCAAAAAAATCTTTCTCATCTTCTAAAATTTTTATTTGACTTTGAAAATCTTTCTCAATTTTTACTTTTTCATTTTCTAAATTTTTTATTTGATTTTTCAAAACATTTTCTGATTTTTTAAGATTTTTGTTTTCTAATGACAAACTCTCAACATCCTTCAAGAGTTTGTCATTTTCAGATGTCAACTTCTCACAATTTTCCAGCAAAATAAGAATCTGTTTATCATCAGCTTTTGTCTCAACCTTTAAAGCTGAAATATTTTCAACCTGTTTCTTTTCCTCATGAACACTTTCATCCTTACTCTCTTTTTCTGATGAATGATCAAAGATAGGTGCATCTTCTTCAACCTTTTTCTTTAATACTGGTTCAGGATTCACAGATACAGGTTTTTCAGATTCTACTTTCTCAATCTTGACAGCTGGAACTTGTTCAACCTGCCTTTTCACACTAGGTTTGATTTGCTTTTCTGTTGTTGCTTCTTTTACTTCTTTCCCAGCTCTGATCTCTTCTTTAACAATAACTGCTTTTTGATTCTTTCTTTTTGCATCTTGTTTTTCTTTCAATTTTTCAATTTTATCGAATTAAAATAACTTTCCACTACGTTGATCAGATGGAAGTTGTTGTTTAAGATTTTCAAGTCTTTGGATTTCTTCTTCATACTTGTCACCCTCTTCATCAGACGAATGATCAAAAACTGGAACTATTTCAACAACTTCTTTTGCTGAGACTGTTTCTTCATTAGCCTGAAAATAACTCTCCTGTTGAGATACATAGTAATACAACATTATATCTTCAGCAGATTCCATGCTTTGATAACAAATTTCACACAACAAACACTATGCAAGCAAAATCAATCTTTAAGATTCAAGCTAAATCAGCACACTCAAGCGGGATCAGATGATTCACTCAATCGGAATCAAACACCTTTGAACAAAATAATTGATTTCGCTTGAACACGTTTCAAGCGGAATCAACACGATTGTTTCAAGCGGAATCACTAAAATGCTTTGGAGCGGAATCACCACAAGACTTTTGGAGCTGAATCACACTGATCTTTCAAGCGGAATCAGAAACTAAAGTTTCAAGCGGAATCAGAAACTTAAGTTTCAAGCGGAATCAGAAACTAAAGTTTCAAGCGGAATCTACTCAAAACTTTTCAAGCGGAATCTTTGTTTTAGGCGGAAACAATTGAAATTTCGAGGGGAATGCTAATTTGGAGCGAAATTAGAATCTCAATTCCAAGCAGAATCACTGTGACGTCATCATTCAATCGAGTGATTTCAAGCGGAATCACTAAAAATACATGTTTTAGATCGAATTTTAACTTGAAACTTTCAAGGCTTTGTTAATATGTAATTCCGAGTGCACTGTGTGAATTTGAGCCGATTTTAACCGTGAAAATTTTTAACTTTTGAAAAAGAATGGTGTAGAAACAGAATTTGTAGCTGAATTGTATAGAACTCTTCTTCCTGAGCTCTGATACCACTTGTAGGATCGCAAACGGACCCGAACGAGTCTATCAGAAGAGCTTTTCTTGATTTGAACGGCGGAAACAGACAAATCAAGTTCAATTCAGCAAGGAATACACTTTAAACTGTCGATTGTATAGATTGAATGACTTTTACAGTGACTCGACACTTCGGCAGCACTTCGTTGTAAACCGGAAGAACACTCTCAGTGATTTCGCTCAAGGATGCGTATTTATAGAGTTTCAGATTCCCCACGAAAGTGCAATGTTCATTTTGAGCGGAATCAGAACATAAACATCTCGAGCGGAATCAGGACTTATGTGATTTAGCTTGAAATGACAAGGTGTCATTTCGAGCGGAATCACTCCTAAAAACCACTATCTCGTTTTTCGTGCCCTGATCTAATACATTCTATACAAGACTCGATACAAGACGTAGACGACAGACGGATGCACCAACATTTGTGGGAATGGGTTTTTATGTGATCAAGTATATATAATCAAATTTTAACTAAGCTTGCCATGCCGTTTCATAATTTTCTTATGTTGGTTCTTTTTATCACGACGCTATCGGTTGTAAATTTGTAAAAATATAACCTTTTTTAGAACTTGAATTTCCCAAGTTAAACCTAGACAAGTAAGAAAAATGAAAGTTTTTGAAAAAAATTTGGGGTGATTAGCGGTTCCAATAGAGTTTTGTGTAAGGCTTGTTATTAGGACTTGCAAGATTCAAGGTTTTAGCATCCCCCCCACACTTAAATTACACATTGTCCTCAGTGTGTCCCAAAAATAAGTTTTTAGGTTGATTGAATGTGTAAAAGGGTGTGAAAAAGCAAAAATTTGTGTTACTGGGCGCCTTGACACGGCCCCGTGGTGTCCGGGCACGGCCCCGTGTTCAGGTGCCAGTAACAAAAAGTTGATCAAAAGAAACAGAAGCCTGGACACGGGGCCGTGTTGCGTGAACACGGCCCGTGTCCAGTTTACCTGAACTGGGCATTTTCTGCAGACTGTGCAGCACGGGGCCGTGTTGGGCGGACACGGCCCGTGCTGAACCTGCTGTAATGAGGAAAGTTTCGTCGGATGGCCCTGTCTTCCTGCATGGGGTGCTGCTTCAAGTTTCCCTTGTTATCCTTCGCCATCCCGAGTGTGTTTTATTCCTGAAAATTAAAACTAAACTAGAAAACATAAAAATTAATCTAAACTAAACTAAGGATAGTTCCGCGGAATGCCTCCGTGGTGCGCCACGTTTATAAGGGTCCTTGGCTAGACCCAAAGCCTGGTCATATGTCACTCAAGTGGGATGTTTTGCATCCCATGCTACACCGTCGGAGAGCGTCATCCAAGCTTGAGTCTATGACCTTCATGTAGTTGACCGGGTCTTCGTCTTCTACTCTCTTTCCAACTCCAAACTTCACTTCCTCTTCCCCAAACTTCAATGTTAGTGTTCCGTCATTTATATCCACCACTGCTTGGGCGGTGGCTAGAAATGGCCTCCCGAGGATGAGAGGGACATCGGTGTCTTCTTCCATGTCTAGTATGACAAAGTCGGCCGGGAAGACGAAATTGTCGACCTTGACCAATAGATTTTCAGCGTCACCTTGTGGAAATTTGACGGATCTGTCGGCAAGTTGTATGCTCATCTTTGTAGGGCTCGTTTTTCCTAGGCCGAGTCGGTTGAACATTGATGTGGGCATGAGGTTAATGCTAGCCCCAAGATCGGCTAGTGCGTTACGAATGGGGGATCCCCCAATCGAGCAAGGAATCGTGAAGCTTCCAGGATCAATTTTCTTTTGTGGGAGTTTGTTGAGTACTAAGGCGGAGCATTCTTCGCCTAAGTTAACTAATTGCAATGATTCAATTTTCCTTTTGTGAGTGAGGAAGTCCCTCATAAATTTTGCTTATTTAGGCATTTGGGTTAGGACCTCGATAAAAGGAATATTAACATGCAATTGTTTTAGTAAATTTTCGAACTTTGCGAATTGCTAATCGGTCTTTTGACGAATTAACCAACCGGGGTATGGAACCGGAGGAGTCTTGGTGGGCTCTTGATTTGGTGGAGAAGCCTTTTCTGGTTGGGGCGCGGGTGGAGTCATGGTTTGGCTGGATTGGCTTCTTTCAGCTGGCGGTAATGGAGCCTCCTCGGGACCCACGGTTCGGTTTCTCAATGTGATGAGATGTACTTGCGCTTTTGGGTTGGTTTCGGTATTGCTTGGTAACGCGCCTTGTGGTCTCTCGGAGAATTTTTTAGCTACTTGATTTAATTGTTTTTCAATGTTTTGAATACCAGCTTGTTGATTTCTAAAATTCGATTCCAATTGCTGAAATCGATCCGAGTTTTTCTTTTCGGTGTCGGAGATGAGGTGAGATACAGTATCTTCAAGCCTTTCTCGTCCACCTTGTTGTTGAGAAAAGTTTTGTGGTTGTTGAAAGTTAGTTCGTTGGTTTTGTTGGTTACTACTATTGCCGGGATCTCTCCAACCAAGGTTAGGGTGGTTACGCCATCCTTGGTTGTAGGTACCCGTTGGGGGACCCGGCGGCCTAGGTCTATTATCAATGTAGTTTACCGTTTCTGTTTGATCATCTACTTCTTTCATACAACTCCAATTTTCATGTGGTCCACCACACCCCTCACAAGCCATAACCGAGGCTGCTTTTGTCATTTCGAACTTTTTGATTTTTGAAGAAAGGGCCTCGATTTGGGCTTGTAAAGAAGTGCTTTCATCAACCTTATGGGCGCCCGGGGCAATAGATTTATTGCCTCAGGGAGTGTGCCATTGAAAATTGGTTTGAGCAATTTCCTCAATTTGATTATATATTTCATTTGGGCGACGATTACCTAAAAGTCCCCTGGAGCTAGAGTCAAGTGTTTGTCTTGTGTGTGGCAACAACCCATTGTAGAAAGTGGATACTTGTTGCCATACCGCAAGACCGTGATGAGGACACTTTCTTAGTAGCTCCTTGAACCTTTCCCAAGTTTCATATAAGGATTCCCCATCCTTTTGTGAATATGTATTAATTTCAGTCATTAATTTAGCCGTTTTAGCAGGAGGGAAATACTTATATAGAAACTTTTGGGCTAGTTCATCCCAGGTGTTTACCGAGCCAACTGGGAGGGTGTTAAGCCAAGCCTTAGCTCGGTCTTTTAGTGAAAATGGAAACATTTGAAGGCGGATGGCGTCATTTGATGCTCCATTGATCCGAAAGGTATCACATATTTCTAAAAAATTAGTAATATGTAGATGGGGATCCTCGTCCGCAAGCCCATGGAAGGTTGCGGAGTTTTGAAGCATTTGTATCAAATGCGGCCGAAGTTCGAAGTTATTGGCTTCGACATTCGGTGCATTGATAGAGGCGCCAAGATTACCTACAGTGGGTCGTAGGTAATCCATGAGGGTACGTTGGTCCGCCATTGGAGGTGAGTTCCCCGAAACTTTCTCTTGGTTTTTAGCTTTAGGTCTTTTTTTGAGAAAGCGTTCGGGTTCTTCTAGAGGATCTTTTATGTCTCTACTAGAACTGGAGTTCATACACTACGTAGGAAGTTCAAATGTGGCGCCTGGGTTCCAAGTCCTGGAGTTCATACATCTACGGCCCGTGGTCGGAGATACAGTGATTGTTTTCTGGATCCCTGTTACTGGGGAGTTTGGACACGGCCCCGTGTTGTACCAACACGGCCCCGTGCTCAGCTCTCTTTAACTCGGAAAATAAAAACTGCCAGTAAGAATGCTGGGCACGGCCCGTGTCCGACCAGGCACGGCCCGTGCTGAACTCTGCAGAAGTTGAAAAACTAAGAAAAATTTTAAAAAAATAGAAAAATAAGAAAAACTGATTAGGCTGTTGATTCCTAACTTTCTTAAAATCCTTGATGCGTGTGAAGTGTGTATATAAGTTTAAGTATATTTTAAGCCCTTTTACACTTTTTTTAGCCAAGTTTTAAATTTATAAAACATGATATTTACTAACACTAAACACACATATGGGCAAGTGCACCCATCGTGAGCGTAGTATAGTGTTGGTAAGATACCGAGGTCGTCCAAGGACACAAGAGCTTTTAATACCGGTTTATCCTCAACGTCTAATCAAATCAAAAATTAGAAAAAGGTTTTAAACTAGAAAATAAAAACTAACTAAAATGCTGAAAATTAAAATAAAAGAAAAACAGATAGACAAGATGAATCACTTGGCTCCGACTCGTTTATAGTGTAACCTTTGATTATTTCCGCACTTTTGCACTTTTTAAGAGATTATCTTAGTTATTGTAGTAGGCCACTTTTTTGAAGGTGACGTTACCCTCAACCCAGTAGTTTGAGTCAGCAAGGATACAATCCTAAAGGGTCGGATTATTGAAAGATAATTAATTAAGTTATTAATGCATATTATGGTAGGCCCCTCTTTTGAAGGTGATGTTACCCTCGGCTAAGTAGTCTGAGTCAGCAGGGATATAGTCCTAAGTAGCCGGGTTAAAGTATTAATAGTAGCTTACATATGAGGGGATCAAAGAGTTTGGACCCCCGCCATCCAATACCGGTAAGTATTGAAGGAGGTCCTACTAAATTTGACCCAGGTCCTTGCAGGATCTATACACTGAACAAGGCAAGACTCTTACCAAACCGTTCCCTTAACCCCCGACCAGGTAGCCAACATACCTCCATATAGACCGTGGAGATATGAATGGTGAAAATCTTTTATTTTATATAGACAGTAAAATAATGCCAAGACACCACAGACAAACGATAAGGAAAAATCACCTTCAACATAAGAAACTAGTTATTAAAGTCATTAATATATAACCAAGTAAAAAGTGTGAAAAGATTAAAAATAAAAAGTATTACACTAGACACTTTGTCTTCACCAAGTGATGTAAGAGACTTAGACAAACATGGCCTTGATTGTCAAGAACTCTTACGATCAATCTTGGATCCCGAGACGACTCACACACTCTATGATGGACAATGGATGATGGTGGTGGATGATGGTGTTATGGTGGTGGTGGGTGGTGGGTGAAGTGAGAGAGAGGTGGTGTGCCAAGGGATGGTTTGAGCTTGAGCCAAGCACTCCTATTTATAGGCTGAACAGAAGCTCGGGCACGGACCCGTGTCCATTGGGCACGGCCCCGTGTCCATCCTCTTCTCTGTCTTCATTAATTGCAGTTTGTCTGCATTAGTTGACCACGCCCCCGTGTCCGCTGGGCACGCCCCCGTGTGCAGAAGCATATCTGTACTATCAAGATTTGCCTTGATTCTACGAATCTTATAGTTGACCACGGCCCCGTGTCCGTTGAGCACGGCCCCGTGGTGGGCGATAGAAGCTTCTATATCTTTGTCTTTTATGCTGGCACTTGGGCACGCCCCCGTGTTCACTGAGCACGGGGCGTGTTCAGCCTTCTGTTCTCTTGTTTTGCTTGGGAAGATGCTGTCGTGGGGTCGGGCATGCCACGTTCGTTCCTTTTCTTGTATTTATGTTAGATTTAGCTGCCTTTTTGCTTCTTTTGTTAATTTGAGCTCATTTAATCCTGAAAATACAAAAGGAAGACAAAAGCACACTTTTTCCAACATTAGTACTAAAAAAATGTTAGTTTTATGCCACAATTGATGTAATTTATATGTTTCATTTTGCACACATCACTTACTTTTCTATTGTCCATGTTTGGCCATTCCACTTTATATGTGTTTGTTTTTATTTAGGCATTTTCCATCCTTAGGCTAACATCTTAACATATTTCCTAACTAGGTTAAGTTTCTAGTTAAATTAAACACATATGCATAGTTAAACTTTTTGGGGTGTTACATATTATACTTTAATTATTTATACTTTCTTAATATTTTATTCAATATAAATCATTATTTATTTATACTTTGTTATTTTTTAGGTAACAATAAAAAATAGGAAGGCTTTTGGAAGAAGGTTTCCTCTAAATTTCATGCTTTGAGGCAAAAAGAATCGTACTGAGGTGTGAACTCGATGGTCTCAAAGTTTCGAGAGATGAATAGGAAGATCTCTACATTTTGTGGTTATTACAACAATGCTTATGTGAATCAGCTAAGTAGGGCAAGTGACGGTTCGGTTTTTGCTATAGCTATGTCAAAACACAAGACGAAAGAAGGTGGTACAGATTCCTAACAGGTGGTAAGAGCAAAAGGTCTAAAACAACCGAGTAGGTCGAGCATAGTGTCGGTGTTTTGGATTCGTGTTACCAAATTAATATTAATGACGAACCCTAGTTTGATGATAAAGCGGTGGAGATTCTCGAATTGCAATGCCCTATCGGTAGAGGCAATGCAAAAAAGGAAGTGTCACTGAAAAAAAGGAGGTGTCAACAAGAAGATGAATCTCCCTATGGGTCGATGGTGGATAAGTTGATGAGCAAGTTCGGCGATTTAACTAAATACAATCAGCGAGACTTAATTTGAAGAGAGAGAAATGCAAGAAGCGGCTGATCGTGAAGACTTTAAGATAATGACGACGAACATCGACTCGTTTCCAGAAAAAGAGAAACAAGTGTGGTAAAAAGTGAAGGTGAAAATTGCTCAAAAATAGGGTCATTAAATTATGTCGTGTTCGTTTTTGTATTTGCTAGATTTCGTCTTTATATTATGTCGTTATCGTTTTTTATATACTCTAGTTATCAATAAAAATAATATAATCATCAGATCAAAAAGGATTATAAATTATAATAGTTTTATAGGAAATGTGGAATTAACATTATGTAACTATTATAATTTAAATGAAAATTATTTAAGAGAGGATGAGATATTGTCATGTGCCATTAATTGTCTATGAGTATTAATTCATAACATGAGAAGGGACCTAGCTTTCTTCAAAGCCTCTATTAGACTGTTTTTATTTCTTTTCAATGGTTCTTATGACTAAGAAAAATGGATCAGCCACCACAATGACATCGATAGTGTTTTGACTAATAAAATATTTTGTTTTAAGAATGTTTTTCTTTCTACATTATAGTTTCTTCATCATTCAATTCTCTAATAATTTAGATTATTAACTATTATGGAAAATATGGATACATAGTTGTGTTTAATTTTTTACTCGACAACCCATCATATATTTTGTGTGAACTGGTAGCATGATGAAATGAATTGATTCTGATCGAACAACATATGTACCAGTATTAGTATTAACAAAAATGGCACACTATTCGATTTTATGGTTTCTGATCAATGTGAAATATATGTGGATGTCCATTAGGCATACCATGACTTTGTTCTTTTTTGGGTTTCTCTTTCGGTTGCTATAACAAGTGTCGGTACTGTAAAAACATCAAACCAATATTGGCCGTGTTCCCGCCGCGTTGGGCGGAGGAATCACACTAGTTAGAATTATCTATTAGAAGTTAGAATATTTTACAATAAACTTGTTAATATCTCACTAAAATTATCACTCTTATTTTCTTATTCTGGATAGGTATAGTACTATTAAAGTCTGCACATCTATTTTCGGTTAGGCTAGATGGTATGGGGGTAGTGTAAGGACCTGTAAATTTTCCCAAAACGACCCGTAAGTGGAAACCCGGACCCCTAAAACCCTAATCCTTATGAAAAATCAAGAAATTCGCATTTTATGGTCGCTCGTGGGCCGCGTAAGAATTAAGACAATCTTACACGGGACGCGACAGCTTGATGAGTCGATCGGATAAGCTTTAAGCCACGTGTCACACACGTGGCGGGCCTACACGTGACACGCTAGCCCTAGTCATAGCTAAGGTGCCCCTCGTGGGCCGCGTAAGACTCTCTTAAGGTTTACGCGGGCCGCGAGAGACTCAATTTTCTGCTATAAATAGGTCTTGCATGGGGGTTTCATCTGTGCTCGAAAAACCTTCTCAAAAACGAAACATTCTGCTCATTTTCATAGAATTACATAGGGAAACTCTGCTACGATAAACGGGGTATTAACTCGATCACTGCTACGATACAATGTCCGATCGATTGAAACCGATCCGATGGATGTTTAAGTGCTGCCCGAATCTGGGCTATACTTTGTCATTCGTCGTGAGGGTTTTGATTTCGTGAGTTATCATAAATGTTGTATTAAGTTACTGACCTAGTTTCGTGTGCATTGTTATTTAACTAGGTTACAAGGCTAAATCAGTAGGCAAGGTTCTGTCCAACTAAACTTGCAATGTGAGTCATTCTCCTTTTATCAAGTTGCTTTGCAAAAACCCTAAATGTTTTCCAGTTATACTTTGCAGTGATTAAGTCTTTGCTAATCTTTAATTACTGCCAGTATGTGGGGGTTTTGTGCACATTACTACTAACGATTTATCACTTTAGGTGGGCGAACCTAATTAGTGATATGTCCACAGTCATAGATTCGGTCGGGTGACAGCTGAACCAGCTAATTATAAGATAGGGGCAAATATAAAAACCCTTAATGCTGTAAATTATAACAATGTGTCATTTTGTGCAAATTGAATGACTCACCAGTATTTCCCCGCTGATAAAATCTTTTTAAACATGTCTCAGGTGACTTACTGTAAACCAGGAAAAAGTGCCGCGTAGCACTACCAACTTGAAGAATGTGGTTCAATAAATAAATAAATATGTTTTTGTGAGGTTTTTAACAGACAAATCATAGGAGCAAAGGACAAGCCGATTATCACATGCCTAGAATTCATTAGGGAGTACATGACCAAGAGGATAGTGAATGTCAAGAAATTGCAAGCGAAGTGTATGAGGCCACTGACACCTCATGCCACTGAGGACTTCGATGAGATCAAGAAACAGGCTTCTAAAATGTCTGTTTTAATGGTTGATACAGATAAGTATCAAGTAACAGGTCCGAGATCACAGTGTGTTGTGAATGTTAAACATAAAACTTGTGCATGCAGGAAGTGGGATTTGACAGGGATGCCTTGCAAACATGTAGTTGCAGCCATATTGGATATGTCAAGGAATAGCATTGATGCTGGCATACCAGAAGAGTGGGTTTCTGATGTGTATTGGCTGAAAACATGGAAGAAAGTTTATGAGAATGTGATAGAGCCAATCAATGGGCCGGAGATGTGGACTCCTTCACAGTGTCCAACAACACTCATCCCACCAAAGCATCATACACAAGTTGGAAGGCCAAAGAAGAAATGAAAGAAGGCATTTGGTGAAAAAGAGCTTGAGCAGGAGTTCGACAAAGGAGGTAAAATGACCAGAAAGGGAACCAGCATCAAGTGTGGTAAATGTGGGAACATGGGTCACAATGTCAGGAGCTGCAAAGGACAAGGGGGTAAACAATCCACTTCTTCACAGGAATCACACACTGCCACTCAAGGTGCACCAGTTTACAATCTTTATAAGTGACAGAAATTTGTTTATCGTTTGTAGTATCTATAGTTGTTTAGTTGTTTGTAAAGTTTGTTAAAGACAATGTTTGTTTTCATTTCTGCATGTTTGACTATGGTTTGTAACTTTAGACTATGTTTGTAAGTTTATTATGTTCTCATGAAGATGTTTGGTTGTTTGCATATGGTTTGTAACTTTAGACTATGTTTGTAACTTTATGGCTGCTTTATTATGTTCACATTTGTGTTCAAACAAAATTTCGGCGGAAAGTGATTCGATTACATTGCAAAAGTTAGTACAAATTCCTTAATTTAGTGGTCCAAAATACAACATACAACAAAACAAATCTAGATGTTGCTTTCTACCCTATTTCCAATGACAATCATCCAAACAAGACCAATCCGAATCAGAACCATGCTCCCCTTCATATGGATTGTGGTACCAATCATCCTCTTCATCCCAATAGGTGTAATCCCATGCATATTCCAGCACTTCAGGGTCATAATCCTTTGTCGGATCTCCGAATATCTTTTCATTATCTGTTTCTTGCTCCAAGTAAGGTCTGAGTATCTCAGAGTCTTGATCCTCAAAGTATACATAACTGTCTGGTTCTTCGGCTGTAACGAAGTCTTCATCCTTACAAATATCCTTCTCATTCTCAGCTATATCTTTCTCATTCTCAGCAATACCTACGGCATTACAATCAAGCAACCAAAACAGAGATAAAGTAAGAACTTGAAAAGGACCATTACATAAACTAGAAAACTCATAACTCAAATACAATTAGGGTCAAAATACACAAACTAATCCAATTTCTTTACATTTAACTACTTAAGCAAATAAACTAGAACAATCAAGCTGTAACAACCCGACTTTTGAAAGTCAAAGTACAAGTCAAAGTCAAAGTCTAAGGAAGAAAAGATTGCTAATTGCGATCTGTCACTCCTTGCTTAATTACTGATTGTACTTCTTGACTTGTAATCGATACTCTATTTTAAATCGCTTTAGTTGTATTATGTGGAATACTTGTTAATAAACCGCTATTCAATCGCAGTTTAATCGCTAATCGACTTATCGCTAACCGCACCGCTATCGCAACTCGAATGATAGGTTATGGATATTGTTTTACGTGTGTGTGCTAATTATGTGTTACTTGTGCATGTTATGTTTATGTTGAGGTGTTTAATCGCAAACGCAATCGCAACTCTATCGCAACGCAAACTCGAGATTCAAGGTTTATATTATGGCATTTAGTAGTTAGGTTATTTGTGTAACTATTGGGTAATACTATCGCATCGCTTACTCGAAACGCATCACAACGCTCAACACATGAAACGAAACATCGAAAACCAACTCGCCGGATCACTTCGATCAAATGACCATTTGATCGAATGGTTATCCGTACAGATGACCATCCGATCGGATGGACATCCGATCGGTTTGCCATCCGATCTGACACTTGTGCACACCTTTCCTCTTTTGGAAACCTATAAATACCCCCTGTCACATCACCAACAGTGATGTGACAGCTCTCTCGTTCGACCAGCAGGTTCCAGCCCTCTTTCTCTCGATTTCTCGCGATTCTTGTAAGTTTTCAACTCAAATCTTGTACATCTATCATCTACACACACTTCTTCATCATTTTCACCTTCGAATCTTCACTTTTAACCGTGAAATCAGTGAATTTGAGGTGTTCTAGGCTGATGTCATCATGGGGTTCTTATGAACCTCAAGATTTGGCCTCATTCCACCAAGAACAACTTAGATCTAAAGGGTTTCCACATGATTAAACACTATTTTCGCATAGATCTAAACATTTTGATGGCTAGAAGGATTGATGTCATACCCCAACCGATGGCGGAAACATCGGGATGAGACGAACAAATCGCTCAAAAGCATCATAACACTAATTGTGACAAGATAGATTAAATCAAATTTCATAAATGCTAAATGTCATACATTGTTCAAACATGATCAAAACATAATTCAAATTTCAAACATAGTTTATTTTCTAGGTGAGTTTCTAGTCCACCCTAACTTGCTTCTTCATCATCTTGTCTATCAACCTGCAACATGTATTAAAATAAAATCAACAAATATGTTGGCGAGTATACAAGTTTTGTACGTAGCATAACAGAATAAAATAGTTTAACGTGCTCATATCCAACATGAATAAAATGATACAAGTTAACAGTTATGCCAAAACGATGTTACTCTATATACTCAAACCCAAGAATACAACGCAATTAATTTTGACTATCCCAAAGAATAACGGGAGGTTAATTGTTAAGGTAGCATATGCATATGCATAGTACCATAATTGTTAAGGTAGGCTTGCGAACAAGTTAATGAGCATATAGTCATGAAGTGTTTACATTAGCATCACATGTATAACAAGCATCAAACATTTCATGTGTAATTTGGATAGAGTGTGAATAAATAAAGTTTACCGTGTTTATGAATTTGAATAGGAATACAAGTTGCAACCAAAAGTGTTTAAAATGAAAATGGGATCATGTATACTGAAGACTCAAAACCAGTTGGTTCGACCTGGTTAGAGCAGAGCTTCAGATGACCTGGCAATAACCTGCAAGATCACAAGGAAACAAACACACCGTTAGCCTCGTCACAGGGAGGGGGGCCTCTCTGTGACCAAGCTCGGGCGTGAGAATAAGTATTTGTGAGGAGAAAATAGGCCAGGGAGAGAGAGGGGAGAGTTTAGAGAGAGAAAGTAGCGATTACCCCTTTTTTGAGGTCTGAGTATGGTATTTATAGTCTTTGGGTGTGCTGACGTGGCGAGTTAGTTAGGGTCGGACCAGTCACTGTCATGGTGGTTATGGCTGTGGGGCCTAGTTAGTTATGGCGTACCAATGTATTTGGCCGTTTTGTATATGGCATGAGGTACGGTCCGACCTTTATGTGATATAGTTCGGCTCTATGCTTGCAGATGGTTCGGTCCGTCCAAGGACGTATCCTCATCAAGTCCCCCTAGTTCGTATCGTTTCCTAGGTAAAAGCTTCGAACTATAACGGCGCAACTTTGGCGGGCTGATCCCCTGATTTGTCGTTTTGTTGATTTTTTGAATTTTGAATTTTTTTGGGCGGTGACTATTGTTAGGTGACTGACAGTCATTTTATCTTTCCCGCTGACGTGACGCTTGATGTGCGTCAGCTGTCATGACGTGTCGATCTCTGATTGGTTGTTTTTAAGGCGGTTTATATCTCTATAAAAAAGGAGGAAAAAGTAATTTTTTGTTTTCACTTTTTACTTCATCTTCTTCATCTCTTTGTCTGAGGCGAAACTTTTCCTTCGAGCAGGTTAGTCCCCTTCTTAGTATGGCGAACAAGAGCAACCTATCCGGTTGCTTCAATATTTTGAGTAGGAATGATTTACAGTGGTACATAGATAACTACGCAATTCCTGCCTCATTACACCCCGTTCTCCCCGAAAAAAATACGCCTATTTATCGTTTCGTACCAGGGAAAATAGGGGTTTACACTCGCCTCTTTGATTACTGCAACTATCGTCTTCCTCTGACGAAGTTCTTGATTGAAGTTCTTTTATTTCACGAGGTTCATCTTTCTCAAATGAACCCCTTCGGCCTTGCCAAGGTGTGTCATTTTGAGTTAGCTTGTCGTGGTTTGGGATCCGACCAGGATTTGGATGTGTTCCGGGCCTTTTTCAAGCTGAATCGGTCCGGTAGCTGGTACACCATTTAAGTTAGGGACAAAACTTCTTCTTGGTTGACGATCAGTGCGTTCCGGAGTTTATGACGTGGAGACCGAAGAAGTCGCGCCTTCCAGCCCCTCTTCCTGAAGACTTCGAGTTTTAACAGGGATCTATATGCGAATTTGATTAAGGAAGCTGGTCGTATACAGAAGTATCCGGAACACATCCTTGTCATGGGGCGGATTAGCACGATCTGGGCTGAACCAGAGTGGTATCCTACCCTCAGGTGGAATAAAGAGGGTTAGTTATGCGGTGCTTCTTGAATTTGCTTTGATTGTTTTGCTCGTTTTTGTACGATTTACGTCATGTCGGACTATAGATATTATTTATCGTTTGTTTTGTGCAGCTATGGGTTTAAAGGAAGCTTTGAGGTTGAAGTCTTTTGATTCCAAGGAGCTCGATATCCGGGCCACCAAGACGCCGAAGGGCGATCCTCCGTATCTAAACATCGTGCAAGAGAATCTTTATCTGATTCGAGAACCCGAGGCTCCGGATAATCAGGGAGATTCAGCCGGTCAAGGAGCTTCAGGTTCGGCTCCTGCGGCACAAATAGTGGATATTGTTCCGGCTCAGGCTGCGGTGGTAGTTGGTGGTGATAAGGGCAAGAAATCAAGTTCGAGTGGGACGAAGGGGTCTGGTTCCAAATTTATTATTGAAGACGAAGGAGTACATGTCTCTATTGAAGACGAAGGAGTGCATGTCGAAGGGGGAGAAGAGGGTGATGAGGATGAAGAGCGTCCCCAAGTTAGCTTGAAAAGAAGACGGACTACTTCTTCGAAGTCCGATCCGAAGCCCAAGCAGGCGAAGAAAAAGAAAACGGATTTCAAGACCATCACACTGGTTGATGAGGAGGATGACCAAGCCACTGAGTTTTCTGCTGCGGGAGGTTTATTAGCAAATCTTGATGCCCATCTTCATGGCGGTCGCACCCCTAGGGATCGTCCGGTCAATATTCCAACAAGCCCATTATCTTTCGGCGGGGCTTCTACCAAGGTTATCGAAGATATTCATATGCCCGAGCCCTTATCTTTCAAGAAAATTGAACCATCTCCCTCCGGTAAGCCTACCACGGGGATTGCTTCCAATGTGTCAAGGCCGAGCCCCAAACCAATTGATGGTGGGGATAGTGCCTCTTCTTCCCCTTTATGGTATAACACTGAAGTTGTTTTCTTGTCCCGGGAGCTAGGTTCGGGCGACGTCGAAGACATGGATTCGGCTCGAGCTTTGGAGAAGTATGTACCGAAGTGGTCACTGACGAACAAGGATAGGATTGTTGACGCCCTGTCAGCGAAGATGACATTATTTCATTTGGGGACTCCGGCCGAACATTCTCATTATCGGAAGATGAGCGGTCCGGAACTTGCAAATGCTTTGATGTTAAACCAGGCCCAGTCGAATTCTTTAGTGGTGGAAACATACAAGCGCTGGGTCGAAGCGGAGTTGAACTGTCGTAAGCTTGAGCGTGAAGTTGCTGTTTTGAAAAGCGAAGAGAATGTTCGGTCGAAAACAAAGCAGGAGCTATCTTCTCTCCGTTCTCAGATTGACCATCTGAAGGAGCAGGTTTTGGAGGCGAAGGAAGTTAATAAATCTTCCCAGGCTTCGGCAGCGGCTGCTTATGAAGCTCGAGACAAAGCCCTTCAAGATTTAGAAGCTTTCAAGTTGAAATTCGCTGATCTAGAGAAGAAGTTATCTGATGTGGAGAAGAGGCATGCGGCTGAGCTGAAAGAAATGCAAACATCTTATGATCAGCTTCTGGCCGATCATCATCGCTTGATTGATGGTACGTTCGTAATTTACTTTCTTATTGCTTCCTTTTCCTACTTATTGAATCCTGTTTTTCTTCAGTTAAAGATGAATTAGAGAGGGCTCGGGACAGGGCGATTGAATCGCACAAAGCAACGATCAACGAGGCGAAAGGCATGTTGACCCGTACTGATGGTGAGATGGTTGAGATGTATGCTCAGGTATCGGAGCTCATGCTTACCAAGCAATGGTTTCTCACAGATGGGATTGCCTGGGTAGTTAAGCTAGTTCACCAAAGCCCTGAGATGGAGAAGGTCGTTGCGGACCTGGTCAACAGTGTAAACGTAGTTGGGGTGAATGAAGGAATCAAGCAAGGTTTCAAGGCCTCTTTAGACTCAGTCCATTCGGCCGAGGAAGTTCCTGGATATGACGAAGGAGCACAGGATGTATTGGATGCCGCAATAAAAGCCTTTGACAATTTTCATATCTCTGTTCTTGGCAAGGTTGCGGATTTAATTGACAAACCTTTGTCCGTCATCAAGCAAAGGAGTGAGCTCCCTATCGTGAAAGAAGATTATGAAGCTTGAAGTTTGGTTGTAATAGTCGTATAGTATTTTACTACTATTGTGGCATGTAATTGTACAGTTTAAAATTTTTCTTTTGTAGTGTTTAACTGACATGTTTTTTCAGCTTCGTATGAAATCAAATATTCGTTCCTGGCTACTTTTTTTTTTGAACGGCAAATTTGGATCACTGACGGACCACAGCAGAACCACCCGATCATATCCATCTCCACTAGGCAATAATGCCTATACACCATTTCAGGAGGAAACCCAATAAATCTGGGAAAACCCCCCTTTGTGAGAATCGAACCCATGACCTAATGGTCATAAGCTTTATCTCACCACCAAGATACCACTAGGCTATAATGCCATGGGTCCAAACTTTTACTGTTCGACCAGGTTTTTTGCTCGGTCATCTTAGGTGACTGAGTTTTGGCGAGAAGTTTCTTTTAGACTTCTTTTGCTTAGTAGATTTTTTATAGTTGGATCGTATTAGATATGGACCTTTTGCTTAATAGATTTTACTGTTTTTTTGAACTATTTAAGCCTTCGAGATCGGCGCGAGGCATGGGTTGAGGCCCGTTTGTGCACATTTTTAACATTGTTCGAACTTATTCATACACCATGGTTTACTTACAAAAACACAGATCGCTTTATTTATAAATTCAATCGTAGCTTCCGGGGAAAACCCTCCCGGTTTACAAGGAAAAAACGGAAATTAGTTCGGGGCATTACCCTCCCGATTCATACATGGAAATTGAAAATAAAAACATAAGCAATAGCGATCTTTTCTTAGCCGTAGCAGGCTGTTTACATGAAACACTTCTTTAAATGCACCCCGTTCCATGTCCTTGGTACGGGGGTTCCATCAATTTTTTCCAACACGTACGAGCCTTTTTCACTGGCTTCTTTGACTCGGTACGGTCCTTCCCATTTTGGGGTCAGCTTGCCAGGGGCTTCGACGCGGCTGGCATCGTTGCTCTGGAGCACAAAGTCTCCGACCTTGAACTTGTGAAGTTTGGCATGGGCGTTAAAGTACTTCTCGATTTTCTTTTTGTACCGGGCCTCTTTGATTGCCGCGATGTTCCGACGCAATTCTAGCAGATCAAGATTGGATCGGAACTCACGCTCGTTTTCCTCCCAATTTTTGCACCTTTGGTTTGGGAGCCCGATCTCTGCGGGGATCACGGCCTTAGTGCCATAAGTAAGACTGAATGGAGTTTCTCCGTTACTAGTCTTGTGCAACGTTCGGTGAGCCCATAAAACGTTCGGTAACTCGTCCGCCCAACCTTTGCCCTCATAACCAAGTCTTCTCTTTATCCCATCAACGATTCGGCGGTTTATCTGTTCGACCTGCCCGTTTCCCTGGGGATGGGAGACCGAGGAAAAGACTTGGTTGATTTTCAAATTCTCACACCAACGCTTGAACGGGTTTTCCGCGAACTGCTTTGCATTGTCGCTTACGATATAGAGCGGAAGACCGAAACGGCATACGATTTGTTCCCAGAAGAATCTCGTTACATTATAGCCGGAGATGATTGTGAATGGTCTGGCTTCCACCCATTTGGTGAAATAATCTACCGCGACTAGCAAGTATTGGGCACTCCCGCTCGATCGTTGAAAAGGGCCGACTATATCGATGCCCCACTTTTGGAAGGGCCATGCGGCGGTTACCGGAATCATCTCATTTTTCGCTCGGAGGCTTATTGGCGCGTGCCTTTGGCATTCATCACATTGCTGAAGCTCTTTAACCGCACTCTCGTGCATCCCGGGCCAATAATATCTTGCGTTTTTTACCTTTGTTACGATCATTTTTGACCCGGCGTGAATGCCACAAATGCCATAATGAACTTCTCTGATGATATAGCTGGACTGCTCCAGGTCGAGGCATTTTAACAGAGGCCCAAGGAAGGTCTTCCGGTACAAGCCTCCTTCCTGCATCTGATATTGAAGAGAATTGATCTGGATTTTTCTCGCCTCTGCTTTATCAACTGGCAAAACATCGTGCACCAAGTAGTTGATTATAGGTGTCATCCATGTTTGAGGTGGAGCTTCTACTTGCATAACGTGCGGAGTCGCAATTGAAGGTGCGGTTAACACTTCCACCCTCACCTATTTGGCCAAGTGACTGAATGATACCGATGCCAACTTGCTCAACGCGTCGGCCTTTTTGTTTTTGCTACGGGGAACGTGTTCGACTTTACATGCCTCGAATGACGCCATAATTTTCTTCACTTGTTCGAGATATTCGATCATGTTAGCTTCCCTCGCCTCATATTCTCCGTTTACCTGATTCGCTACGAGCAATGAGTCTACGTGGGCTACGACATTTCTTGCTCCAACTTTTAGTGCCAGACGCAGACCGGCTAAGAGGGTCTCGTACTCGGCTTCGTTATTGGAACTTTTAAAATCTAATCGGAGCGCATATGTCATATCCGTACCATCCGGATCAGTGAGAATTAGTCCTGCTCCCGATCCTTCGGTGCTTGAAGCCCCGTCTGTATACAGAGACCAAGGCTTTTCTGGAGCTTTCTCGGTTTTTTCTATTTCTTTTTCCTCCGGCATCTCTACCAGGAAATCAGCTATCACCTGCCCTTTCAGCGGGCCTTTGGTTCTGAAAGTGATGTTGAATGCGCCCAGCTCGATCGCCCATTTTGCCATACGTCCTGAAACTTCGGGGCGTCGGAGAACATGTTGGATTCTTTGGTTCGTTCGCACCTCAATTGGGTGGGCTTGAAAGTATCGGCGAAGTCTTCTCGAAGCATGGACTAGTGCCAGAGCCAATTTTTCCAAGTTTGAGTATCTTGTTTCGTAATCTTTTAGCGTTCGACTTACGTAGTAAATGGGGATTTGCCCCCCGGTTCGGTGAGCGACTAGCACTGCACTGATAGCTCCAAGCGATGCGGCCAGATAGACCGTTAGTACCTCATCTTTTTCTAGTACGGTGAGGGTAGGCAAGGTGCCAAGATAAGTTTTGAGCTCCTCAAAAGCTCGTGCGGCTTCTTCCGTCCATTTAAACTCCGATCTGAAGCTTTTTCTGAGGACGTCCATGAACGGGAGTGATCTGTCAGCTGCTTTCGACAAGAATCGATGGAGGGCGGCCAACTGTCCATTTAGGAACTGGATCTCTTTTACCGATGTTGGGGGCTTCATTGTAAGAACAGCATCGATCTTGTTTGGGTTGGCTCGCAGGCCTTTTGACCCGACCATGACTCCCAAGAATTTTCCTTCTTCTACCCCGAACGTACATTTTTTGGGGTTTAATTTCATGTTGATGCTTCGGAGTCGTGTAAATGTCTCGGGTATGTCTTTCAACATGGCGGCTTCATCGTGACTCTTGATTACAACATCATCAACATATACCTCTACATTTCGTTCGATCTGGTCTTTGAAAGCTTTGCTCATTAAACGCTGATACGTAGCACCGGCGTTTTTCAAGCCGAATGGCATTTTAGTACAACAATAAACTCCGTCGCCACGTTTAGATCGATGAAGTCGATGCACATTCTCCATGAGTTATCCTTTTTTCGCACCATAACTGGATTCGACACCCACGTTTGATACCGGACTTCTCGAATGATCCCGGCGTCTAGGAGACTCTTTACATCTTTTGCGATTGCCTTGGCTCGATCCGGCGCCATATGCCTTTTTCCTTGTGCTATTGGTTTGATTGATTCTTTTACATTCAGGTGATGCTGTGCCATAGACCTAGGGACCCCTTGCATATCGGAATGCTTCCATGCGAAGACATCGGTCGAATTGCTCAATAACTCCCATAGGAGCTTCTTTGTTCGTTTTGGGAGTTGAGCACCGATAGCTACTTATTTTTCGGGGAAATCCGGATTGATCGCCCAGAGCTCTGTAGGCACTTCGGACTTTTTGGAGCTCGTTTCCGCTGCATGTCTTACTTCGGATACGAATGAGTTTGATTCCGAAAAGATAGTAGCGACCCCAGCTTCGGTGGGGAATTTAATGGCACCATGTATCGTCGAACTGATTGCACCGAGAGCTCGCAATCCAGGTCGCCTGAGTATTATGTTATGCGATGAGTGAGTTCCAACAACCAGGAAGGTTAGTTGAACAGTTCTGCTCTTCTCATCATCCTTGAAAGTGGTCGGAAGGGTAATCTGCCCTATTGGACGAACCACTTCTCCCAAAAAGCTTATCAGAGGAGTGGAGACTTCAATCAACTTCCTCTTTGTTTGGGGGTTCAGCTGCTGGAAACACTGTATATACATGATTTTAAAGGCGCTTCCTCCGTCTACATAGATTCGTCGGACAAAGTGTCCGGCGACGACGACCAAGACCGTAATTGGTCCGTCTCGAGCCTCATTTGGATCGATCGGAGGGAAGTATGTTGGTTGGTGCATCCATGCTGCCCTATGCTGATTCGATCTCTTTACCCCTCTGGATTCGGTCGACCGGATCATATTGATTCCGGGTTCGGTGTTCGGATTATCGATTGCTGCTGCAGATTTCTTCCCGTCTTTTACTTCTTTCACGAGATGAGAGAGTTTACCGGATCGTACAGCCTTCTCGATCTCTTGCTTCAGAGCCCAACATTCATTAGTTGTATGCCCCTTGTCTCGGTGATATTCACAATACTTCTTGGAGTGCTTATCCGAGGTAGGTCGCTGCTTCGACGGTGTAGGGAACCGGGTGGTTTCTGTACTAAGAATTTCACTTGGCGATTTTGTGAGCTCGAAGAAGGTGTTAAAGCGCACGTTTCCAAGTTGTGACTTCTGATACGGACCACGACTTCTATTCCAACAGTTGCCTCTATCTTTTGGTGGTGACGCGTTCCGTCTCCAAGATGTGGCTCGAGCCTTGGTATTTCTTGTTGTTGTTTCGTTCGGTTGACCGCAGGCACTCTTTCCCCGAACGAAGGCTCGAGCTCGCTCCATAAGTATCTCCATGGTTTTTGGAAGATCTTCGTGGAGTTTTTCCACGAGTTGATTGTTCCGAACTCTGTGCTTTCTCGATTGAAGCGATCGATAAAATCTTCTATGGACTCTCTGTCGCGGCGCTTTATATGGTGAACCTCGGTAATGTCTTTCTTGCTGCGTCGCTGCTGACAGAAATTTTGCAGAAATATACGCCGAAAATCTTCGAAGTGATCTATCGACCCCTCTGGCAACCCATCAAACCAAACTCTTGCCGATCCGGTGAGAGTTTGGGCGAACATATGACACCAAGCCGGCATAGGCCACTGTTCGACCTTAGCCGCTCCGGCGAACGCGAACATGTGGTCGTCCGGATCGGACGTACCGTCGTAAAACTTCAACGTAGGGGGCATCTTTAGTTTGGCTGGGAGTGGGGCATTGACGATCCGTAACGTAAACTTTGATTGGGAAGTCATAGACGTGGGGTGATATGGCATGATCAGCTCTTGATCTTGAGGGTTTAAACCCATAGATCCCTGGCGAAATAGGTCGTTTAGACCGTTATTCATCGGAGTACTTGTAATCGAGGAAAATTGTGCAACACATGTTATGGGAGTGGAGATTATAGGACTTACCAGAGATCCGGAAGTGAAGGCTCCAACGGAAACGGGGTTACCCCCTGGATAGGCACTGTTAAACAGGTTCGTTCAGAGACTCTGCAGCATCTCCTCTCGCTGTTGTTGCTGCTGTAACTGTCGCAATAGATCAGCATTCCGTAAAAGGAAGGCGTTGTCAAAGTTAGGTAGCGGTGTGGCGACCGAAGCAGTAACAGACAACGTGGTGATAGAGCTTCCGCCTACAGAATTTGCAGTTGGAGGTGCCGACGCTGATCCTATCGAAGCCCCTGGGGCAGCAACTACTGTTGATGCAACTGTGGAGGCAGCGTTTCCTTCCCATATGTCGTTGTAAGATGGGAAAGTGTTGGTGGAAACTGCTATCCTTGATTCTGCCATAATTTCGAATGAACAGAAACAGGGGAACGAATTGTGTGAATTCGAGGGGATGGCGCCACTGAAGACTCAAAACCAGTTGGTTCGACCTGGTTAGAGCAGAGCTTCAGATGACCTGGCAATAACCTGCAAGATCACAAGGAAACAAACACACCGTTAGCCTCGTCACATGGAGGGGGGCCTCTCTGTGACCAAGCTCGGGCGTGAGAATAAGTATTTGTGAGGAGAAAATAGGTCAGGGAGAGTTTAGAGAGAGAAAGTAGCGATTACCCCTTTTTGGAGGTCTGAGTATGGTATTTATAGTCTTTGGGTGTGCTGACGTGGCGAGTTAGTTAGGGTCGGACCAGTCACTGTCATGGTGGTTATGGCTGTGGGGCCCAGTTAGTTATGGCGTACCAATGTATTTGGCCGTTCTGTCTATGGCATGAGGTACTGTCCGACCTTTATGTGATATAGTTCGGCTCTATGCTTGGAGATGGTTCGGTCCGTCCAAGGACGTATCCTCATCATATACTCACATTGGTTGCGTTGCGATTTCTTGTATTAACGCACGAGTAAAGATGCAGAATCCAAGAGAACACACGTAAGCGATTATCCTAAATATTTAGAATAAATGAATTATTATTTATTAGTTAAAATAAGTAATCCTAATAATTATGATTTGCGTAATAGTTAATTACGTATTATAATTTAACTCGCTATTACTATTTTTGTTATAAAACGAAATAAAATAAATAAAGAAGAATAAAGATGTTAAAATAAATTACTAGTTATTTGAGTGATTAATGTTGAGGGATTTTTATTAAAAGCATAGAGAGTTAAAAGGATTATAATGGGTTGTTAATTATTTATTATAAAAAAAAAGAATATATGTTTCATAAATTTATGGATTTATAACGGTTTTTAAAAGGTTTGAGAATAATAAGAAAAAGGAAAAGGTTATTGAAGTTGTAATTATTATGGATTTTATTAACAAAATAGATAAAAGATTTTGTAATAAGATAAAAAAAGAAAACACAAAAGCTTTGCCAAAAAAACTTGTAGTTTTATTTGAAAGTTTATAATATCAGAATCATAATGCTTTAACAGTGGAGTTATAGAATTCTTTCCTTCACCAAAGAAAGAACTTACGTACAGTAGGTTTGTTTCTAACATTCATGTAAGGTTATGTGACCATCTTTTATTCATAAAAACAGTGAGCTTCCAATCAAGGGTTGATCGAGAAAGTAGAAGGGTGATGGTGGGTATACCGATCAGTGATGATTCGAGTTCCGTTGTAAACTCCGCTTGGCTTCGGCGTCGTATACGAGTTCCGGCGTAAACTTCCGGTGATGCTTCTTTTCTTTCCGACAATGCGCGCTGTCGTCTTTCTTGTTAGTATAATAAACCAGACAAGAATCAGATCATGTAACCAAAATAAGAATCCATTGTGTTTAACTTTGAAATTGACAGAAACGAAGGAACGACGAACGAAAAGAAAACAAAAGAATAGATGGAACGTATACCGTAAACGAGGCATGCCGCGTTCCGGTCGTTCTCCTCCGATGTCTTCGCGATCTCCGGTGGATTGTTTTGAAGTGGCGAAACAGAAAAGTGGGAGATGTGTGTGAGGAATGAGGGTGTCGAGATGTTGTGTACGGGTAACTCGGTGATGAAGGTCTTGGTTTTTATAGCCTTTGCACGATTCGCATTTAAGGAAATACGTTACGAATGATTGTCAGTGGCGGACCCAGGAATTTTTCCATGGGGGTGCGGAACATTTTTAAAAATTTTAGGCCCCTAGGTATATAAGTAAAAAAATCGGTTCGTATCGGGTCGGGTCGGGTCGTGTAAAACAAACGAACATCAAACTAAATTTATATAATAATAAAAAACATGTCAAACCTTGTTACAAACATAATTAAAACGTCGACGCCCTGCGGGTTTTCATTTTTTGAAATCTATTCAAAACATCATCTAAAGCTAATTTCGTAAGCAATTCTTTCTCTATTTAATTTTCAACTATTCAAGCCCTAGAAATCATAACGTAAGTTGTAATCACCCTAAAAATATATAAGCAACATAATCACCCTAAAAATCATCTAAACAACCATAAACAACGTCAAAACACACAAAATTTCAAACCTATTTAACAACTTTATTACCCTTTTCTCTCCTATAATATCAACCAAAATCATCAAAATAACAAAGAAACTTACCAGTGTTCGGATTCTGGTTAGATTTGGTGTCAAACGACGGTGGTATGGTGGCTGATTACGGTGGTCGCCGGCCGCTGGACTGTTGTCGCTGGGTGATGTTATTCGTTGGCAGTGCAGGGACGCAAGAGAGAGAGAGAGCGGGAGAGAATTTCTAAAGATTTTGGGCTTTAATTATTTTATTATAGTTTGAAATATTGTTAGATTTGGTTAATTGGCTAAGACTTAGTGGGCTAGCTAGTTAGGAATTATAAGTTGGTAAAGGTATGAGTATTTGGGTTTAGTTAGTTAGGTATTAAAAGTTATATAATTTAGGTAGTATTTTTTTTTAAATAAGAGTTTACTAAAAAAATTAAAATATAAATTGATAACACTTTTTACCTAAGGGGTGCGGTCGAAAAATTCCAAGGGGTGCAGTCGAAAAATTCAAGGGGTGCGGACGAAAAATTCCAAGGGGTGCGGACGGGATTTTCGACTGAACTTAGCACTAAATATTTTTTTCCCCGGGGGTGCACCCGCCCACCTTGGGCTGACCTTGGGTCCGCCCCTGGTGATTGTATGTGTATTACAAAGAGTCAAGGTTCATAATCAATTGAAACGGAAACGCGGAACATTAATGTCAATAAATCAGCGAGAAAACGGAACTTGGTCAACTGCTCTTGTTCTTCGCAAACGGAAACTTAATTTCGAATTAAAAATAGGTTTAGTATGATTGGCATGATGCCATTGCCAGCGACGGACAGGAATGGCGTATATGATTGTTGCATGATTTAAAAGTTGGGTTGTTCTTGCAAAAATGGTCCTTTGCTTTAAGCTCTGTTACCAAAAACAGTCCTTCCAAATTAGCATGAGCCCTTTTCTGTTAAATTTTAAATCTGTACAAACTGTTAGAATTCAATTAAACAAGTGTCACCTTTTACAAAAAAAAATGATTTCTATTTTCATTCATTTCAACGTTTATAAACATAGTATTTTTTTTCTTTCACAACTCTATATTTATGAAAGTCTATTTAAACTTAAAATACATATAACAAAATGATTTATAAATTCTTGCTAATTTTTAAGAATACATAAAAATAATAATAATAATAATAATAATAATAATGAGAAATAAAAAAAATCTTTCAACAATGATGAGAGATTTCGCGAAAAATTTCCGAGATTCAAAATTTAGGTTTTCGGGTTTCAAAACGTACAGGTCGGATTTTGAAAATCCATTTTTGAAGGATGTTACAATTGAAAGATGGTTTCACAACTTTCTTTCAACTCTTTTACACTCAATACACTCAAAACCGATAGAATCAAAACTCATTCAGGCCTTCTACTCATTTCCTAGTGAAGTGTCGGTCAAAGATCTGATTTCTATCAAAGAGACAACCGATTACGGGTTGAACATGACCAACCGTCACGAATAGTTAACTGATCAAGCTGGAGTGATTCCCACTTCGATCGGATGACTCGGTCTTGACGAAGTTTTCATTGTTTAAACGCGTGTCATACCATCTCGATCAAACCGCAAACTTTTCAAAACTTAAAGATTTCAAAACGATCAGATTGTTGGGCGGATTGCCTTCCGATCGAACGACAATCCGATCGGATTGCACTTGGTCTTCAACACTTAAAATTTTTATCAAATCTTCAAAAATCATCAGTTCTAACGGATTGCGATCCGATCGAAAGACCATCCGATCGAATGACAATCCTGCTGTGAACTTGTTCTCTGAAGTGTCCCACTGGACGGATCGCCATCCGACCGAACGACCGTTCGACCGGACGACCGGAAAGGGAGAGATACTTCTCTGTTTTTAAAATGCTACAACGAAAACTTCAAAGCCATCATACATGTCACACCCCGATATTTCCACGTATTACCGGTGGGCCCGGTGGGGAGTATCGTGACGTAATTGATATCATCATAGTCAAACAACACAATTTCAAATGCACAGCGGAAGCAAAGGGTGAATCACATTACAAACCGAATAAAAAGTAATAGCAAAGTATTACAAATGGACTGTAAATGATCCACAGGCGGATCAAAAGATAAAAAGATCATTATTCAACAGACTTTAACATCTAGAGCTTGCAAGACTTGATTAATGATGCCAGGAGTAGTCACCCTATTTCGTCTAGTACCTGCACTTAGCCTTTTTGGAAAATACGTCAGTTTACACTGGTAAATACAATTAACTGACTCATTTAAAAAAAAAGTTTAAGAAAATTAGTTTGAATGGACACGGCACAAAATATCTTTTATAATTTGGGACAATTATTTAAAAATAATCTTGTATACAGTTTTACTTATTTGTCGTCCGTTAGGGCCGGTTAGAAGAGCCGGACAAGATTCACTGACACGCCACAGGTATAATGCCCACAAGGTTGATTCCTTTAAGTGGATTACCAGTTTTTACATAATGCAACTGTCAGGTGTATGCCTACACCCCACGCTTAGGTCGTGACCATTTCAATGAATGATGCCAAGGATATCCGGGACATGGTCATTAAACCCCCAAAGGCCATACACCAAATAATACAGATTAAAACGAGTTATGTAAATACATTAATCACAATCCGATTTAAATGACTACACACCCGACCAAGCGGTATTATTATAATACCGTATCCCAAGCCCGTATAGGGAAAATAAGTTAAGAGTATTTACCTGAGCAAATATTCAAATTTATCTCAACCGTATTCAATCAGCAAGTGCAAGTAGCTTTTACCGGGCTCCTAATATGGAACGAAGGTTTTTAATAACCTAGTAGATTCCTAACGGGTCTTAATTAAGCCTAAACTTAGACCGGTTAGTTTTAAAGGAAGATATACGGTTCAAAACGCACGATTAAGCGATGACCGGATTAGAGTGTGGTTTAGACCCGACAAGTTTGTATACTTGTATAATATGGGTAAACTAAACACATTCTGGATTTTGAGATAAAAATGATAAGATTTGACCCGTTTCGGCTAATTTATGCAAACTAGTTACATAAACCGTACCGAACGCGAATAATGCGTAACGGGTAACCAAATGATTCATGAACAGGTTTCCTAAGTTAATATGCCTTAAATATGTGGTGATATCAGTAGGATACTTTCCATTATGCCCAAAATGAATTTAAACTCAAACTATGCCTCATAGGGGTATTTTGGTCATTTTAAAGGTTATAAAAGAGTTTAAATATAAATCTGAGTTTCAGGTCTTATATAATTAGTAAAAATATTTATTTTTATATGTCATAACAGTAGGGTATTGCATATATGTGAAATTTATCTTTTATAACCAAACTATGCACCGTAGGGGCATTTTGGTAATTTCACATAAGCTTTAAAGGTCGAAATTAGACTTCTGAGTTTAAAACTTTTGCTTACTGTTAAAATATAAAAAATTGCTTAAAACATCAACAAGGGTATTATGGATTGTGTTGAAAGAGACATGTCCTTGGGATCAGGACTGAGGAAGATGGAACCAATCGGATCCAGAGCTTCATAATGTGGGGTCCCTGTGCTTACAACCTGATCCTTTTGTGAGGATGCAGGAGGAGTTTGAGGCAATGGTGGAGATCTTTCTTCCATCTGTTGTGAGGAAGTAGCAGCAGTGGTTGTAAGTGACATTTGTGTTGTCACTGGCAGTGGCTCTGGGATCTCATCTTCCAGAGTTGCCTTTGTTTTGGGTTTGGAGGGCTTTCTGGATGTTTTCTTTTTGCTCTTTTTGGTAATGGCATGTGTGAGTTTCAAAGCAGTGGTTGTGCTGCTATGATCACCTGGAGCAGTAGGCTCAGCAGTTGATACCTGAGGAGCAGTGTTAACTGCTAAATTCTGCTCAGGCACCTCTGCTTTTGTTTTTAAAGGTGCTAACATTCTAGTGAATGTTTCAGGTGTTAAACCTTTTATTTGAAAATAAACACCTTGTTCGAGCAGATTTTCATTTTCTTTTCCAATTTTTTGTTTAAAGTAGTAGCTTAGAAACCTTGGAAAAAGTAGAAATGCTTTGCTATCAACATTTTTCACCAAATCATCAAAGATCTCCTGGGAATAGTTATAATTTTCATTATGTAAAATGGCATAACCCAGACATTGGATCTTTAATGGTATTTCATTAAAAGCAGTTGTTTTATTTGAAACACACATCAAGAGAGTGTGAAATAAAAACCTAGGTGTAGAAGGGAAGAAACCCTTTTGTAAGGTATCCCTTTTTGTTTGTTCTACATACCCCCTTCCCAGCAAATCAGTTTTCAACTCGCTTTTAGGAAAAGATGTTTTACCTTTCTGATCATCGAGTTTAAAGACTTCCGAAATGGATTGTGGAGTAATTTGAATCGCTTTACCCTGTATGGAGGAGTTGATGGCTATGACTTTCTCGCCTTGTTTGTCAAGGGTAGAATTTTTCCAAAACTCTCTCTGGGTTTGTTGATAGATTGGAGCATCTGCTGTAAGCAAAGTTTTGTACTTTGATGCAGACATGACGTTAATGATGGAATCGAAGGTGTTGGTGGTAGTGGGTTTTGTGAGTAGACCCAAGTAATTGTGAGGGAATTTGTAAGGGATTTCAATGGGTTCAGCGGCCGTTTGAGCGACCTCTTTGGAAGATGATGATGATTTTGACTTTGATTTTGATTTTGATTTCGTCATTTTGATGAAGAAAGACGAAGAATGATTTGAAATGGAGGTTGGAAACTGCTTTGAGAAGAGAATTTTTGGAATTCAATTCGACAGTGTAAAACCCTGTTTGGGGGTTTTGATCAGGGTTTTATTTAGGGAAAAAGTAAGTGCTGATGTGGCAGCGGTTACAAAGATCTGATGGCAAAGAACTGACCACGTGCCAACCTCTGAAGAAAAGATGAATAATGGAGGAAAGTTGTTTTTGGAGAATCACTGATGAAACAAATATCAGTGGTTACAACGGTAACAATATGAGAGCAGAGGGTGATTTTTACTATCAGTGGATAACATATCAGTGGATAAGACACTGATTTTGAGCATCAGTGCTTGCCAAGAAAATGAAGGATCAGTGGTTGACTTTCAACAGTTGATAGTATTTAGGAAGCAGATGTTTGAACAAAACAGTGATTAGGGGTAAGGTAATGGTAAAGTTTTGAAGACTAGTATATCAACAACTGTTAGTGCACCAGTGGATAAGCTTTTGACAAATATTTTGAGCATCTGCTGTTCTGATGAAAGGAGTGATTTTATCTTGTGAAATCACAATATCATATCTAACATCTGTTGATGGTGATTCTGAAATATCTGCAAGATTGTTATCCTTAACAAAATACATTTTAGATGCAAATTGTCAAGTTCAATTTGTCAGCAGCTTCTACAGAGATTTTCATTCAAGGTTTTGCCACATGTCAATTACAGGTTTTGAAACTTTTATAGATTCCTGACAGTGGTTTAGTAACCCAGTATTTTAAAATCTGTTGGCAATCAATCTTTGATCTGTGTTAAAACCAAACTTGAGGTTGACATGACCTTGACCTTGACACATACACCATTTCCTTTTGATCCATTTTCGAGGATAATATCACCAAAAAAATAAAGGTTCTATATCCTGACAGGAGATTGAAACTTTTACTATCAAAAACCAGTAAAAGTACAAAATATATTATTCTTAAATAAAAATAAAGAATAATATATCCTGCTTTATTTGAGAAAATCCTTTTCCAGAAAAATAATTAAAGGATTTTCTGAAAACAGCACCAAGAGGATCTGGTATATTTTCCAATAAAACTCATAATCATATCATTCTCAAGTTTATGAAAGTGGTCAGTGGTTTGTCAACAGTGGTATGAAATTGTAAATACATTTTGACCACTGTTTGGTACCATTTTCTTGTCAGTTGATTGCAAAAATGAGGACACATGTACACATAAGTTTTTGAAAACCCTGTTATAGATTTTGTTACCATGTGATGATTCTGATAGCTTGTCTAGTCCTCTTGTAAGTTTACTTACTGGGGATACTATTGTTACCTGCACTTCCCTGAACCAATGAATGCACACAGTTGCTTGTGCTTGATGACCATTGTTACCCCCAATTTGACTCTTAAGTGTTTTACATTTATGCCCTTTTCTTTTGACATCAAAAGTTTTGAGATAAACACACTTATTGAGTACTTATGAATTTTCTTTTTCCCTTTTTACCCATCCCATCCATAAGTAATGAAATACTCACTAGGAGGTTTTTTTTTTTTTTTTTTTTTGAAAAAGTCCTTATTCCAGAATCATATTGCAGCAATGTTTTGAGAGATTTGGTCATTTCTGCACATACTTATGCCAAATTTCACATTACCCATGATCTGGACATTTTTTACTTGCTAATTTTCTTAATGTATTCTTAACAAAATTGATTTTGGTCCTTTTGAAGGATTCTCAACCTGTTTTTCAATACATAAGATTTAAATGACTAAAGTTTTAATTTCCCTCTTTTTGTGTAAACAAAAACACTACTGTTTTTATGAACATAGGTTTTTGTTGACCTGAGGTTCATACTTTAGCAGCGAACATGATGGAAACAGCAAAAACTTCATAACAACAATTGACATCAATTTTCGTAAATAATTTTACCGCAGTTATAAGATATATTTTCAGATCTGAAAACTGTAGGTGGTTTATGTATGATATCACTTGTTATGTGAAGTTTGTGTGTCCTATGACATCTTGGTTGTTTTACAGAGCCTTTGAGTAGTCACTTTGAACGTGATTTTCCGTTACTCTATTTTTCAACAAAATACACTCAACCTTAGTATCAATGAATTTTGAGCTGAACTGTTATGTCAAATTGACTGTTAGATCGAATTTGACTGTCCAAGCTCTGATACCAATTGTTAGGATCGGAGGCTCCTTATGATTGTGTTTGTTTGTAGAATTTGAACTAATCAATAGAAATGAACAGAGTTTAAGTGCAGCGGAAATGAACAACAAACTTTGTAAACACAATCATAAAGGGAAATAGATTTGATAAACACATGAATTGCATCAGTCGAAAGATTACAAAGTAAATCAAAAGATTACAAAGCATGCTTACAAACTAAACTCCCCCTCAGCCTGATACTCCATGGTTGATTGCACAAGATGAAAGGATTGGACTAGAGGAGAAGAACTTGCTCAGTCAATCAAATGTAACAGTACAGAGTACTGCTCCATTTATATACAAACCAAACCACTGAGGCATCTCAGCTGACGTCACCATGAAAGCGACGTCTAACAGCCTAACAACCTGTAACCACTGTTCCTATACAAACACTGCTAATCTTAACCACTGATTCTACATAAGACAAGTAATACACTAAACTACTGCTATCTTCTTCTATCAGTGCTTTCCTCAAAGTTGATCAGTCCTTGAGTGGGCAGTGCTTTGTCATCAGTAGATTGAACCAGTAGTGTTTACTTCTTCAGGGCTATATCAGCTGTTTAAAGGGCAGCAGCAGTTGTATACGGACAGTGGATAGAGAACCATCAGTTGTTATAATCACTTTCAAGGGGAAAGTCTAATGTAAACAACTGCTTATTGTGAATCCACTGTTGTGATCCGGTTTTGGCTTTAATTATCTGTTCCTCTGGTAGGGTTCAATCCCAACAATCACTTACCTTTAATAGAATTTTCTTATAATAATAATTATCACACAAGTATCAATGTTGCACCATTCGAAGCACTGTATGGACGAAAGTGCCGAACCCCAGTCTGTTGGGCAGAAATTGGGGAGAAACAACTATATGGACCTGAAATAGTGCAAGAAACAACCGACAAGATCATTCAAGTCAAGGAACGACTGAAAGCAGCACGTGATCGACAGAAGAGCTATGCTGATAATCGACGCAAACCCTTGGAATTTCAAGTAGGAGATAAAGTATTGTTGAAAGTCTCTCCTTGGAAAGGAGTAATAAGATTCATCAAAAGAGGAAAGCTAAGTCCCATGTATATTGGACCTTTTGAGATTAGTAGAAGAATAGGACCTGTAGCCTATCAGCTACAACTGCCAGAGGAAATGGCAGGAATACATGATGTATTTCATGTATCTAATCTCAAGAAATGCTTAGCTGATGAATCGCTAATAATACCTCATAAGGATATAGAGGTAAATGAACAACTCTAGTTTGTGGAAAGGCCTCTACAAATTGAAGACAGGAAAGTCAAGAATCTCAAACATAAGAGATTAGTTCTGGTCAAAGTGAAGTGGGAATCCAAAAAAGGACCTGAGTACACATGGGAGCTTGAATCTGAAATGCAAAGGAAATATCCACACTTGTTCCAGTAGATCTCGAGGACGAGCTCTAAAACAAGGTGGGGAGGATGTAACAATCCTCAAGTAAACCGACACCCTAGAATAATTTTTCCGACACCCTAGTATACTTTAAAATACCCCAAAATGTCTTTAAATACAACCCGTATGTGAAAAACCGAGCCCGAAATATAATATAGCATTAAAAATAAATTAAAAACAGAAAAATTAAGTTGAGGCGGGCAGCGTAGACCCACCCCAACCCGATCAAGGTTAAAATCTGATTTCTTTGATTCTTAAGTTCAAACGGGCCGCGTAAGACCCCCGTTAAGTTCACGCGGGCCGCTAGAGATCAGAATTGTGGCGCAGCCCGGTGATGACACGTGTCATCATTGTGGCGGGTCTAGGCGATGATCCGGATAAGATACGCATTGACCGGAGGTCAACGTGGGCCACGTAGGCCCTTGCCTACTCTTACGCGGGCAGCGAGAGACCCAAACTCAGCAACTATAAATAGAACGCATCGGATCTCAGTTGAATTCGTTCATTCTTCGTTTCTCAGTCACAATTTCTGAATATTAGGCATAATATGCGGGTCTTAAACCCCCCTAATTAGCGAAGTTCTGCTCCCTTGTAAGTATTATAAACCCTGGATACGTATTAGATACGCTGCCCGATTGATCTAGGGTTCCGTAACGGTTGTCGTGGTTCTGCCCGACGTAGTGTTTGGAATTCCGTCTCGGGGAGGGTATTGCTAATGTTAAAATGGGTTATTAATACTAACGCATGTACATTTGTGTAAATTATAGATTGTCACCAGGAAACCCTTACGAAAAATCTAAGACAGCAATGTGAGTAATCTCCTTTTTATAAACAGTTTTTACAAAACCTTAACTATTTTATAATGCAATTTAGCAGTGAATGAGTCTTTGTAATTCTTCAATTACTGCCGGTATGTTGGGGTTTTGTATACAAAATGTACTACACTGTGAGTAGTAAGTCGGGATAACAATACGTTACCATTGGACAATGAGTTAGCCAATGTGTAATATGACCCACAAGTCAGGATTGACAGTACTAATGGATTAATTGTGTAGATATAAACATTGTAATCGCTCTTAATACTGTTTAAATTAAATTAATGTTTCTTGATTAAACTGGGATTCACTCACCAGTATTTTCCACTGACAATTGTTTTTAAAACGCGTTTCAGGTAACACAATGTGAAAGCCAATTAGAAGCCAGCTGGACAGCACTGAAGGATTGGAAAAGTGGCTATAAAAGTTACCTAAATAAAGAAGGCGTTTTAATTCAAATAAAATGGGATTTGTCCCTGTAAATCAGCTTGTAATAAAAACTTGGGTTTAATCCCAATATATTTATTTATATAAATGGTGGTTTTACTCTGATAAACATTTCCTAACTACGGTCCTGATGAAAATTTTCGCTGCCAATACATGATACCACCGAAACTGGCTCGCGGCCGCCCGTCCCCGGGGATCAGGGATCGGGGGTTGCGACACGTACTCTATTTGAAGAAGGAGTACTCTTAGATTTTCGGAAGGATCATCGTCAAGAATAAAAGGGACGGTCTCCATGGTTTCATTGGTAGGTCCTACCTTACTTAGTATCTAGAGTTCTTACGAGTATCATCAAAAGTTTGCTAAGCTTATGGTCTATGTAAGACTGATTATTGCATGTACTAAAAACAGGACACTTAGCAGAAATTATCATTGATATATGATAAGGAATGTACCTGATAATATTATTAATATGTACTACCTCTGGTATTTATCAGGTAGTTCAGGCATTTCCCTTCTTAGCCCCTTCAGGCTTCTTGGTTTTATTTGGGCAATTAGTTTTGATGTGCCCTATTCCATTGCAACCATAGCAGGTTGCGTCCTTTATGTCTTGGCACTCCAAAGTTCTGTGCCCTTCCTTATTACAAATTCCACAAGGCTTAGCTTGTGAATCTAAAGTACCTTTCCTTTTAGTCGCCTTCTTTGGGCAACGAGTCTTTATATGTCCTTTCTCGCCACAACCATAGCATGTGGCGTCTTTCAAGTCCTTGCATTCATGAGTCTTGTGATCTGTCTTCTTACAGATGCCACATCCCCTGATCTGCTTATGGAAACATTTTCTGAAGTGCTGCTTCCCGCAGGTTTTACATTTGGGTTTTGCCTCATTTGCCTTGGACTGGTTATAGTTTGAACCAGTCTTACCCTTTTTGTAACCCTTATTTTGGGTATTATCACACTTTCGCTTATGATCCTTTAATACTCGGTTCACGGCTTTGTTTACGGCTGTATCTAACATAGCCTGTAACTTAGTGCTCGTTAAGTTCAGTCTTGCGTTATTATTCTGATCAACTGGATGATTGTGAGCTTCACATGAGTCAGCCATGGTGAAGCTTTGAATACTACAAACCAAGTAATAATAATTTGTTTAATTATATAGTGAATCGTCGAATTTGATAATTAAATAGCCATGGTGTAAATAAACCATATAGGCCAATAGATAGTGTAAAATTTATTTGATTATGTTTTGCCTAGGTTTTTAAATAAACCATCTTTGGCGTTTAAACGGAAATCTAATCCTTCATTTTTATTAGACAGGGGACATAAGTCACAACTGTCAATGTCGTACAGACATTTTGTATAGCGTAAAGGCTTGCCTTAAAGGACTTTTAGATGGCACAAAGGCCTTGTCACAAGGACAATTTAAAACATAATCAATGATCCTTTGGATCGGAAAAATTTCATAGTTCATTGCCTTTTGACAAGAAGTTATGAAATAAAACTATCTTTGTCATGAATACATCTTTGCCCGTAGGCATACATCTTAAATGGATGTTTTGATGTATACATCATGTTCGACGTTTATTAGCCATGATTCATATTGATCATTTCGGCTAAAGAAGGGGTTTGGAAATTCCCAATATAAAGATGACAAGTGTGATTTTATTGCATCACTGTTGTCAGGATTGTTAACATGTTTTTATATGTTAACAAGGATCTGAATCTCTTTTAAACAGGTTTTACCATCATAGCTAGGTCTTTAATGACATTCAAGCTAGGTTATACCCTTTAAGATTCTTTTTTATATATATACTGGCAGATCAATTTCAAAAAGGAATGATATTTTGATTTATTTCATATATTATATTCATATATAATGATAAAAATGAAATTTTAGATAAAACATTCCAACGATTTTAGAAGAGGTACAGAATTGCCCTAAATGGGACTTGAAAGAAATAATGTTGTCCATGAAGGGACTAAAAGATAAATATGTCCTTATAAGGACTACTAAGGAAACGATCTTCAGCAAAAGAAGTTTCTTCTCCACTTTATTTCTGAATGTTTTCTTCTTTGTTGCACTTTTATCCTAGCCGCGGTACGAAGTTCGGCATTTATAGGCTTCGGATGGGGAGAATTTCCATTACGGCTTCTTTGCTTGGCGACATATTAAAGAAATATATGAAATCGAAAGCAATAGTTTTCAGAATAGGGATGAGAGTATTCCTATGTTAAGTCTAGACTCAGAAGGTCAAGGAATGTGCTACCGTGTCATTGAGATTAAACACAAAAGGCTAGTGTTTAATTCACTCAATGTTGGCTCTGATACCAACCTGTCACACCCCGATATTTCCACATATTACCGGTGGGGAGTATCGTGACGTAATTGATATCATCATAGTCAAACAACATAATTTTAAATGCACGGCGGAAGCAAAGGGTGAATCACATTACAAACCGAATAAAAAGTAATATCAAAGTATTACAAACGGACTGTAAAGGATCCACCGGCGGATCAAAAGATAAAAAAATCATTGTTCAACAGACTTTAACATCTAGAGCTTACAAGACTTGATTAATGATGCCAGGAGTAGCCAGCCTATTTCGTCTAGTACCTGCACTTAGCCTTTTTGGAAAATACGTCAGTTTACACTGGTAAATACAATTAACTGACTCATTTAAAAAAAAGAGTTTAAGAAAATTAGTTTGAATGCACACAACACAAAATATCTTTTATAACTTGGGACAATTATTTAAAAATAATCTTGTATACAGTTTTACTTATTTGTCGTCCGTCAGGGCCGGTTAGAAGAGCCGGACAAGATTAACTGACACGCCACAAGTATAATGCCCACAATGTTGATTCCTTTAAGTGGATTACCAGTTTTTACATAATGCAACTGTCAGGTGTATGCCTACACCCCGTGCTTAGGTCATGGCCATTTCAATGAATGATGCCAAGGATATCCGGGACATGGTCATTAAACCCCCAAAGGCCATACACCAAATAATACAGATTAAAACGAGTTATGTAAATACATTAATCACAATCCGATTTAAATGACTACACACCCGACCAAGCGGTATTATTATAATACCGTATCCCAAGCCCGTATAGGGAAAATAAGTTAAGAGTATTTACCTAAGCAAATATTCAAATTTATCTCAACCGTATTCAATCAGCAAGTGCAATTAGCTTTTACCGGGCTCCTAATCTGGAACGAAGGTTTTTAATAACCTATTAGATTCCTAACGGGTCTTAATTAAGCCTAAACTTAGATCGGTTATTTTTTAAGGAAGATATACGGTTCAAAACGCACGATTAAGCGATGACCGGATTAGAGTGTGGTTTAGACCCGACAAGTTTGTATACCTGTATAATATGGGTAAACTAAACACATTCTGGATTTTGAGATAAAAATGATAAGATTTGACCCGTTTCGGCTAATTTATGCAAACTAGTTACATAAACCGTATTGAACGCGAATAATGCGTAACGGGTAACCAAATGATTCATGAACAGGTTTCCTAAGTTAATATGCCTTAAATATGTGGTGATATCAGTAGGATACTTTCCATTATGCCCAAAATGAATTTAAACTCAAACTATGCCTCGTAGGGGTATTTTGGTCATTTTAAAGGTTATAAAAGAGTTTAAATATAAATCTAAGTTTCAGGTCTGATATAATTAGTAAAAATATTTATTTTTATATGTCATAACAGTAGGGTATTGCATATATGTGAAATTTATCTTTTATAACCAAACTATGCACCGTAGGGGCATTTTGGTAATTTCACATAAGCTTTAAAGGTCGAAATTAGACTTCTGAGTATAAAACTTTTGCTTACTGTTAAAATATAAAAATTTTCTTAAAACATCAGTAGGTATTAAGTCTTATATGAGAAAAATGGTTTTAATACATACTATGCGTTTTAAACGCGTAAAAAGACGGTTTTAAGCGATTTCCGGGTTTTTAAAGAAAAGCTGATATTTTTATCATTCCAGAAGACTCAAAATATTTTATTTATTATATAAAATCAGTAGCAAAAGGTTTGGTATCAAAATATTACGTAAAACTCATTTAATAGGCCAAAAGGGTAAAACCGACAATTACCGAATCAAAGCTATAACCCTATGTTATGCTCAGCCTAAAAATAAATAAAAATCTTCAAAAATCCCAAAATATTATTTTACATCAGTGGGTAAAAAGTTTGGTATTAAAAATTGGGTTTAGATAGGCTTTATGCTAATTACGCCGTTTAATTAAAAAAAGCTTTCTAATTACGCTATTGAGCATAACTCTTAATCTAGACCTCTAACTGATGTGAAAATTTAGGGACATGTTTATAAATCAGTAATAAAGATTATTGTCCTCTCACATTTTCAAAATTCTTGTTTTAAGGTCAAAAGGGCATTATGGTCAACATTTAGGCATATAACGGAAACATGCATATAAATCGAATAACTAATGAACCAAGTTGTATAATCACATAGGGTTATACTAACATGTAACCTGGTCCTAATAAAGTTCTAAGGAACTTCTAAAATATGCTATAATGGGTCAGAACTGAAAGTCAAAGCAAAAGTCTACTTTTGCGACTTCCGGTTCCGAACCGAGCTTAAACAGAAAATTGTCGGGTTGAACATGTTTAGACATGTTCTTACATTGATTACCAAGTTATATGAGTGATATAACAGTTTTCATAGCTTCTACATTGTTAATTATGTGTTTATGCGAAAATTAGTTTTTTGTTGACTTTTTTAAAATCAAGTTTGACCCGACAATTGACCTAGTTATAGTGGGAATCAGAGGCTTCCCTTTTTAGGGTTTATTACCCATATAATTACCAACTCAAAGCTACATTCAATTCGAGAATTGATTGGACCATTACTGATTAATCACTAAGTCAACCCTTAATTACGACGGGTTTGACTCTAGGCCATTAAACTAATAAAACTGAATTAAGAAAGGTTAAGGACACTTACTGAAGTTCTATGCGCGACTAAGGATCCTTAGGAAGTGGTCTTGAGCTCCAGGAATCTCCAAAAATTGAGTTTGAATGGTTTTCAAAGTGTATGTGTAACAACCATAATTTTATTTAGCGATTTCCTTAATTAATCACAAATTACTGAGTATTTATATTTAAACATTCATGCTAAAATACGGGTTTATTAAAACTTTTCTGAACTTCAAGCAAAACAACATAGTGTAATTTAATTCATCGCTTTAGAATAACGACGAAATAACTTGCGAAAGCTTCATTTAACGTGTGTTCGGTTCTTGCTCGACGCTTGATCTTCATCCGGGACTCTCGACATTCACCTACGATCAATACCAGCTTAAATGTTAGTATTGATAGTTTAAATAACGGTACAAGACAAGATATTGATAATGGAAGGAAATCCAAACGTTAATTTCTTGATCCAAAAACAAGGTCTACAAACTGGCCTCCACCGTAACTTACGGTGGGCACCGTAAGTTACGGTGGCTCCTGTATGAAAATTCCCCCACCGTAACTCAGTAGGCAACTACCGTAACAATTTCAGCCCCACCGTAACTTACGGTGGGCACCGTAAGTTACGGTGGCCCCTGTATCATTCCATTTCCTTTTTGCCGTTTTTGACACGAAAACTTTCGTATCTTTCAATCCGCGTATCCGTTTGATCTCCCGTTTCTTCCTACATGATCGTAATTTGATTCTCCATCTCATGGAGTTTATATCCGACATTCAAACTAATAAAATTCTAAATTTTTAAGCATTCGGCTTATTATTAAAAATCCACATTTTGACCCGTTGGTATTTAAGACCTCCAAACTTGTTTCTAGTTAATCATAATTCTTAGACCAAGGTATTTAACTCAAAATATCTATCTTGGATTCATAAGTTTTGTGAATTACGCGGCAAAAACCCAAGTTACGTGCGTAATTTATTTTGACCCGTTTAGGGGATCTTTTATGCATTTTGGTCTAAAACTAGCTCTTTTCTTTTCAATACTTCGTAGTGTCACATCTAAATGTTTGCTTATGTTCCACCACAATTATTTTTGTGGTGGATTTAACATAACTAACCTATTATCCCAAATTTACTCATCGGTTGGTCATTTTACGCAAATGACCATTTTTGTGCATTTGACCCGCAAATGTGTATTCCTATAACTTTTATTCATATTTAATGATTCTATAATCTTAATGCAAGTTCCAAAATAACCCCTATGTGTCATTTGCCCCATTATACCCTTCAAGGGTGTTTTGGTCAACTTTTGTCCCTCACTTTACGACGAAGGACTTTCGCTAAATATTTGACCAAGATTTGTATGTTTAACTAAAAGCTTATTTATGCGTACCTGGCTTGGGTCAAAGTATTGACCTGTTTACATAACTTTTGCTTTAAATCTTTCAAGTTAAAGCAACGCAAGCTTATGTTATTCCTGTGATTACAAAACTCAACAAGCGATTGTCAAATGTTATTGTCAAATGGTGTTAACAACACCATTTGACCCACTAAGTTTAATTGACCATTTGTCCGTATGAGATGGTATTTAATTACCATTTCATCCCTTTAAACCTATCCCGGTTTTTCCCTTGAACTCATTTTACTAAAAACTGTTTTTTATTGGTTCGTCATTACATGACTAATTTACCATTTTACCCTTTTTACCATAATTCATGATTTCTTACCATTTACCCTTGTTCCGACTCTCATTGAATCGTGTCGGAACATCAAATACCAACCACTTAGTAGCATTCATATACAATACTTGCAATTAAGTAATTTGTAAATAATGTAAAGGGGCGTAAGCTTTACTTACTTTGCATCCGAAACACGCTTTTCCTTTACACTTGATTCGTTTGACCCGCTTCCTTCCCAAGCCTTCACCTAGCTTGTCAAGCATCAAACTATAATCATAATTAGTAAGATGGTTAGACTAGTCATTATCACATACGACTATTCCATCTTACGAATTCTATGTTGAATCTACTATTCGACTTCATCATTTATTTGTTAAACTTATCAAAAGCTAACTACTTTTAATCACATGATTTTACATAATTAGTCTAAATCAACATGATGTTTAGAACCCCTATTGCTTCATATTACGCATAATTTGTTATATCATTCAATTGCGCGTTTCACTTTAAATTTCAACACTTTGATTCTTATTTAGGCATTTTAACAAACACCTAATGTGCATAATTTTACATATTTATAATCATGTTCATAACTTGTTATTTTTACCAAGATTTTAACATCTTTTACAAGACAATCATCAAATTTATAGTTCAATATCAAAATTAACCTCATAGGATTCAAATAACACTAATTTACTCATCATGGTTCTAGTGTTCACCTTGTTTCTACAAAACCCACTACACACACATGGTGGATGATCATGAATTTCATAGTTTAAACATTAATTCAACAAACTAATGACTATGGTTTACTCCTAGACATGATTTCATTACTATTTCACCCAAATAACGATCATGCAAGCTCAAATCTCAAATCTCATGTGTTCATCCAAATTTGAGATGGAACCAAAGTGGGAATTTTGACATACCTTATGATCCCTTCACTGAGGTGATCACTAGTTTGTGCTCGGATTTCGATTTGGGTTCGATTTCCCCTTCCAATTTGTTGATTTTGTGCTTGTTAGGGTTTGAGTAAGGGAACCCCCTTAGCTCCTGTGATTGTCTCGACCAGAACACACACTTAGAGTGTGTGTTTTGGTGTTGATGTTTTATTAAATAAAACTAGTTTCCAGCTTATCACCTTTAGTCCCTCTCCTTTACCCTTGTTGCATATAACACGTTTTAACCAAGGTTTCTCATAACTACAAGACTTGTAATTAACTAGGTTATTTATTTCCTAGTTACTTTATCTTGTTCACAACCCGTTTTATTTTAAGTCCCGTTAAATCTCGGGCCCTTTTTATATACTTTGCTTACTCAAAGTATTTCTCATCCTTTTAATAAATATTAGATTTATTTATTTAAATCCTAAAATTTACCGGGTAAGTTTTACCACTAACTGTATTTTACCCGTCTGGTAGTATTAACGTGGTTTGATTACCAAACCCGTTTTCGGGGTGTTACAGTATGCCAAAGTGTTGCAACAATGGGTTCTTATATAGTGAGTTTAATTCATCAAGATCATGCCACAATAGTCTATAGATGTTCCTTGATCAATTCCAGGTGTCCCTAGGCATGAAAAACCATTAAACAAGCCCCTAGAATCGAATACAAGGTTTCTAAGTCGGTTTAACTTGCTGAACTCACACCTGCACATGAAATCTGACCGGCTAAGGCCGTCGCGTCGCGCGACGGCAGAAGGGGGAACTGGTGGCGCAGCGCCAGCAGGTGGCTGACTTGATCAACAAGTTTCAAACAATTACATTTCAGCCCCTGGTCCTTTTAAAAGTGGTTTTAACTTCCATATTTGCACTTTTAACCCATCAAATTGATTTCTAAGGACCTTAAGACATAACCAAACTTTGTTAAGTCCTTGGTTAACTTTATGATTACCCGAAAAGCCTTAAATTTCAACGTTGACGCTTTTAACCCCTCATATAAGAATGTTATCATAACTTTCTCATACTTTTTCGAAACCTTGTGAAATTTATATCACTTATTCTAGTGAGCATAATAAATCATTACAAAGCTTCGGGTTTGCTAAAAGGTCACTCAGAGGTATAAATTAAACATGTTGACACATTTAACCCCTGTAGTTTGTAATCACTCACTTTCTTTCACAATTGGCTTCGTATGATCCATAATTCACCCGTTTAAGGGTATAAACATCGTGTAGGTTTATTGAAAGGTATATTTATCCATTGTTGACACTTTGAATCCTTTTATACATGTAGATTCTTCGTTTGTCAACTTTAATCCCTCATAAGTAGTCTGTTGCACGTTTAGAGCTTATGACACGTGTCTATATTATATTGGACATAAAATTACGAGGTGTTATAATACACAAACACATCCATCCTAAACGAATGTCAATCCGACTGAGTGGCCATCCGACCAGATGACCATCCAAACAGATTGTCATTCGATCGAATGACCATCCGTTCAGATTGTCATCTGATCGGATGACCATTCGTCACTTAGCTCACTTGCACCGTTTAACGTGCCGCTCATCGTTTATGCTATCGTTAACTGTTCAGGCTAAGCTCTCAGCGTTCCCTTCAATCCAAGAGAGTGTTTAGTTATTAAGCACTATTTGTGAGTATAATCGATCCCTTTTTGCTTTAAGCACTTTTGGGTGTTACATACATTATCTATATCAAATCACATCGATTACACAACGCAAACACTTTTATACGCTAATCATTACTGCATGTTATACATGTTACTCGATGAATGCTTGTATGTTATGTTTACACAGTGATTGTTGCCTGACACCTTAGCAACGTTAATACTATAGTTTGGACTCAGCACATGTCGTGGACAGGGGTTGTTAAGGGCTTTCCTCACATGTCATGATGGTGATATGTGTTGTGCATTCTATAACTCGCAGTCACGGCTGTGCATATTTCATTGTCGATAAGCTACTTGCTTTACATTTTACATGTTACATGTTGGTTATGCGTAAACTCGCTTTCGCTACTATTATACTATTAAACTTGTATGCTCATCTTTACACTATGTGTATTGACCTCTATTTTAACGTATGTGACAGGTGTTTGAGATGCTAGGATGCTTGCTATGTGGAATCAATGTAGGAAGAGTCTAGAAACGAACAATCTATAAATCTGAGTTGTCGGAACATTTATTTGTTTAAGAGATATCTATGTCTGTAATAACTACTTTATTGTGATGAGTTATGGTATGTGACATAATATTAATTATATGGTAAATTAGTTGTTATGGATTTCTCCTGGAGAATCTGTTTCGCTCAGTGTCGCGCCCCGATGTTTCCACCATCGGTTGGGGTGTGTCACCCGATCGGATGGGCCATCCGATCGGACAGCACTGTCATCCGATCGGACAGCAGCCTTGTCATCCGATCGGACAGCACTTAGTAGCTTCCTGAGTTGCCTATATATACCCTACCAGGGTATGTCATTCAGTAGTTTTTGAAAGAGCTTTTGCTGATTCTGTTGGTGTACTCTGTCAAGTCTGACTTCTACTGGCACTTGTGTACTTTCATATCTTCTTAATAGAAAGATTAGACGGTGCTAAACGTTGAATACTTTGTCTTACTTCTGTGACTTGATCCAATGGATTTCGCACATTGATCAAGGTCGATTCATCTACGACAACGAATTCACCGGAATTCCAGCAATTCTTGTTGATTAGAGTCAAATTTCACCTGAAATTTGACGAATTCTCTCACTTTCTACTCATTTCTTACAGTGTTTTTCACTTTGTCACCTTGAAAACCAGAAAAACGTAAAATTGAACGTGAATCCACGGTTAAAATTGGATAAAACTTATATTAAATGATTCGCAATCAATCATAGTACAATCCTTCAAAATTTCATAAGAAAATTCCATCAAAAACTGGATCAAAATCATCAAAAACTATGTTGAACTGTTCATATGTGCTGACGTCATTCACTCGTTCGAACAGCTGTACGAACGACTTGGCTTAGATTGTTCTTAGATACCTGGTTGCTGACATCATCAGTGTTACCCGATCGAACAGCATCTCGATCGGACAACATTGTTGTTCTTATTGTTGGTGCTTACGTCATCCTGTCACTCGATCGGTCAATCACCCGATTGGTGAAGGGTTGAAAAGTCAGAATCCTTCAAAAGTCTGTGTGCTACTCGTTCGGACAACCACTCAATCGGATAACCACCCGATCGAGTTGCAATCCGATTCGTGTACTTCACTGTTGTATTACTTTGCCACTCGATCGGATCACCATCCGATTCAAGTGCATCAGTGTGAAACTTTTGAAAATCACAAAAAATTATCTAAGTGTTTGAAAACTGTTTCAGGTACTCTAAAATGGGGGACGATTTTCTAAACCCATTTAGCGACATATTTGCTTACACCAGCAACACGGGAGACACCACATCAAGCAACACAAACAACACTGCTCCAAACCTGAATCCTAAGAAAGCCATTGCTGACTCACTAAGCGTGGATAATGCTTATGGCACCAACAAGAAACCGCCCAAGCTCATGGCTATCGAAGATTATAATAGATGGGCGAATAGGTTCGAGGACTGGTTGAAGGCTTTCGCCTACCAAAGTTGGAAGTGTTTGAAGAATGGCTTTTACATGGGAAGAAGTGACTATGCAAATTTAATCGATACTGAACAAGAAAGTTTTATTGCTGAACAGAAATGCATCGCATTGCTACATCAATCAGTGAGGGATGATATCATATCTTTAATCGATTACAAAAATTCCAAAGATTTATCGGGAAAATTAGAAAGAAGTGTGTGGGAGGAGAAGATATTGTTAAGAACAAGAAAAAATTGTTGAAGAAAGAATTTGATTTGTTCGGTTGTATGAAGAATGAATCGGTTTCAAAGATGATAGAGAGGTTTTGTCACTTAAAGATCGAGCTTTCTAGACATGGGTTTAAGTTTACCGAGGAAGAATTGGTTGATAAGTTGTTGGATTCACTGCCCGTCGAAAAAGATTGGTTGTATTTTGCTTTGTTGTTGAGGAACACAGTAAAGAAAGAGGATCTGACAGTTGATTTGCTGATTGAGAGGTTTGAAAGCCACGAGCTTGAGATTAGAAAGACAAACAAAGTCAACAGAACCCCGTATCAACAAAATGTTGATCTGTACTATCGGGGAAGCATGATTCCAAAGACTATGTCACCAAAGACTGCGTTCTCAGCTGAAAACTCAAGCATGCCGAATCAAGAAAAACAAAAAAGCAGTTCTTCTCCGAGCAGTGGATATCATGGAGGATCGTCTTTATCAACTCCAAGTCAACAGCAACAATCTGTTTCGAAAAACATCTTCCAGTGCAACATTGCTGTAAATCTCAACAATGCATAAAACTTCATCGAAGAAGCAGCCAAGCAGTAGATGGTATTTCTGGCATCCATCCTGGAATCTTACGAGAGTTTAGTAGCCGGAAAAATCGGAAACACTAACCTTACCAAAGAGGATTATGATCAAATCGACCCCGAAGAAATGGAGTTGATTGACATTAGATGGTGTATGGCGAGTGTTGTTCGAAGGGCTCAGAGATTCAAAGAGCAAGGTCAGTTCTAATGATTCAACAAATGGGTCAGGTAAGACTGATAAGGCCAAAATTGAAAGTGACTGCAAAAATTGCATGAAAGACTGCAAGGTTTGTAGTACACATGCATATCTCAGTGCTAAAAAAGACTGAAGAACTGACTGAAAGAGTTAGAGAAGTTGAAAATCAAATCTTAAGTCGTGGCAAATTGGTGAAAGCTTCAAATGATCGAATTAAGGAATCTGAGAAAAATGAAAAAGATAAAATTGATGTAGACCGAGTTAGGAAAGAAAATGAAAAGTTAATTCTTGAAAACCGACAACTTTATGAAAATCATGAGAAGCTAAAAAGAACGATAAAAGATTCTGATGAGAGAAACAGTAAAACAACCAAAGAAAACCTTCAACTGTCAGGGGTCCTTCAGTCGAAAGAAAAGCAAATCAACCAACAGTTAGATGAGATTGCTAATCCGAAGCTTCAGTTTCAGGAAGCTAAGATTGAAAATGAACGCATCAATCTGAAACTCAACAGTTACAACTCCGCAAGTTTTGTTCTTCAACACATAGTTCCCAAACCCATTGGGAAGAACAAAGCCGGCGAAGATGTATACTCAGATGGAACTGGGGTTGGGTATCATCAAGTTCCACCGCCAGTATTGAATAATTTTTCAAAGAAAAAGTCTGGGTTGGTTAATGATGAAGAAACAAATGAGATTAAACTTCCAGAAACAATTGATATCACATTCACTTCATCATCCGATGAAGACAGTGTTCAGTCCGAAGTTGTTAAAAATGTGGTTGAAAACGTTTTAAAATCTGACAGCGATTCAACTGAGGACGAAGAATGTTTTCTAAATAATTACATTCCGAAATCAAAATCCAAAAACAACTTAAGTGAAAAACCTACTCTTGTGATGTACAAGATGTCGGGTTCAGATAAGTTGTATTCGGATCTTGAGTTTCCATTAGAGAATGTGAATGTCGACAAATTGAAAAATGTGTTTAAACTGGTTGAAATTGATGTTTCTGAAATCGAGGGATTGAAACGTTCCGAAAGGCAATTGAACTTTGAAAAAGATAAATCTTACTACAAAAACCTGTTGTACCGCCACGTTTTGCTAACAACAACCAAAATAAATGGTCGAGTGGTAAGAATAATCAAAGAAGGAACTTTCAAAACAAGAAATTTGTTGAGAAAAAGGTGTTTGTGAAAAGCTCGAGTTCGCACTCCGAGAAAGAATCTGAGATTTTTTCAAAAACAAATGAAGAATTCATTGAGAAGAAGGCCTCACAGCCTCAGACCGAAGGCACAAGTCGGGTAGTTGACACCCGAACATGCTTCAAATGCAATCAAGTTGGACACATTGCGCGAAAGTGCACCAACTCAAAGCCTAAGTCTGCGGTTGTCGAGAGTCTGAAAAAGAAAAATGAGGCAAAAGGCAGAGCTCCAATGGTTGTTGAGAAGAAAGTTTTGAAAAACGACAACACCAAAGTCAAAACTGAACCCGTAAAGAAGCCGGTAACTAAAACTGGTAAATTTTACAAACGGGTCGTTTCGTCTCAACAAACTTAGAAACCAAAATCTGTTAAAAAGAATGCAAGTTCTCCAAAACCAAAGGTTTCAGAGTCTGCAAAACAATCATCTTTTACCACACCGGTAAAGATGAACGCTCCTTTGGGTTACTATGAGAAACTTGAGAAACAAACTTCAACCTCACCAGGGAAGAAGTATGTTCCTAAGAAAGACCAACCATCTGGTCAACCTCAGAAAGACGAATTTTTCTTATACAAAGAGGTTGAGGTTGAGGTTGAGGTTGAATCTGAAGAAAACCTAAAGATGAATGACAAGAATTTCCCGCCATTATACACCAAAACCACAATTCTAAACGTCAAACGACCTGAGTCGAAAGAGGCTTGGGTTGCTTCAAAATCTCACTAAATGTTTTTGAAATGTGTAGGAGCTTCCAAGATCCGTCTCACGTTGGATTATGGATAGTGGAGCTTCTCGGCACATGACAGGGAAGAAGACCCTACTGTATGATGTTCGAGGGTCTAATGGAGGATATGTGAGATTTGCAGGCAATCAAGGTGGTCGTATAGTTGGTGAGGGAACTTTATCGAATGGTATTGTCACATTTGAAAGAGTAAATTACATCGCCGAGCTGGAAAACAATCTTCTGAGCATTTCTCAAATTTGTGATCGAATGTATTCGACACACTTCACGGACAAGGAATGTTTGATCTTGAAGTCGGGGTTTGTCATCCCCGAAGAGTGGGTCATCATGAGAGCACCGAGAGTCGATGATCTGTACGTGTTGGACATGAGTGTAGCCACTACTACCACGGGTCAGACTCACTGCTTCATGTCAAGAGCCACCAAAAAGGAGTCGCAATTGTGGCATCGAAAGATGGGCCACATTCATCTGCGAAAAATGAACTACCTGGTGCACAATGACTTGGTAAATGGTGTTTATCTGAAAGGTTTCCATCTTGAAGGGGAGTGTATTAGTTGTGTCAAAGGTAAACAGCGAAAGAAATCTCACCCTGGAAAGAAGATGAATTCAGTCTCGAGGCTGTTGGAGAGACTTCACATGGATCTCTTTGGTCCTGTGAATGTCAAAAGCATAACTGGTGATTTATATTTCTTAGTTGTCACAGACGACTTTTCGAGATTTTCGTGGGTAACGTTCCTGAAGACAAAGGATGAGACCTTTGAGAGTTTGATGACACTTTTTAGAAAGATTGCGAACTTGTACCGAACCCGCATCAGAAGATTGAGAAGTGATAACGGTACAGAGTTTAAAACAATAAAATGGAAGAATATTGTGATGAAAGAGGTATACTGCAAGAATTCAGTGCGTCTTATACTCCGCAGCAAAATGGAGTCGCAGAAAGGAAAAATAGAACACCGATTGAAACGGCTAGGACGATGCTTGCTGATTCGAAGTTACCTGTAAATTTCTGGGAAGAAGCAGTGTCAGCCACTTGTTATACGCTCAACTGGGTTCTTACGGTGAATAAATTCAACAAAACGTGTTTCGAGCTGATTAACAACCGCAAACCTAACCTGAAGTATTTGGAACCGTTCGGATCTCCCTGTACAGTTCTAGAACCTTGTGGTAAGTTTGGTCCAAAAAGCATTGAAGGTATCTTCGTGGGATATGCAAGTCCAATGAAAAGAGTCTTTATCCCAAGCTATAAGCGGATCATTGAAGCACGTCATGTTGAGTGTCAAGGTTATACAATGCCACCTCAGAAACCCGCCGACTCATGCAGTTTTAATTATGATACTCTGTCAGACTCATTCGACATAGAGGAAGAACCAGAGTTCTTTGACGAGTTGGATATTCTAAGAGAATATGAAGCATCACAAGAAAGATTTCCAGCAGAACCTTCTAGTCGTCAACGACAAACTTCAAACGATGATGAGGCTGGTCCAAGTAATGCTGGAGAGAATGATGATGTTCAGCAAACTCCGACATCTTCAGAACGTGAACAAGCTCCTAATAATCAGACGGCAGACAATGATAATTCAGAATCTGATGAAAGGCCAACATTCGATCGTGGTGATTCAGAGTCTGAGGGGGAGCAAATCCAGTCTCCAGATCAGACAATTCCTGTCAGTGAATAAGTCGCAGATCAGAACATTACGAAATTGGAAAGTGATGTAGATGTTCCAAGCGAGGTGATGCCACGAACTCTTTCATATCATCCAGAAGAATTGATTATCGGAGAACTACAAACAGGCGTCCGCACCAGACGACAAATTGACCAAGGCCTTACTTGTTTTTATTCTACAGTCGCTCCTTTACAAACAGAGTTTTCACTTAGCTGTTTCATTTCGCAGAATGAGCCGTGAACGTATAAGGAAGCACTAACTGAAGATTCCTGGGTTAACGCTATGCAGGAGGAGCTAAATCAGTTTGAGAAGTTGGGCGTATGGAAACTTGTGGACTTGCCTGATGGGCATAGGAAGATAAACACTAAGTGGGTGTTTAAGTGCAAGAGGGATGATCGAGGGGTTATTGTTCGCAACAAAGCTCGACTTGTGGTCCAAGATTTCAGTCAGCAGGAAGGTATAGATTTCATTGAAGCATAGGCCGGTTGCTCGACTTGAAGCGATCGGAATCTTCCTAGCATTTGCATCTTGGAAAGGATTTAAAGTTTTTCAGCTAGATGTGAAGTCGGCATTTCTCTATGGCAAGGTGAAAGAGGAGGTATATGTCGGTCAGCCACCGGGCTTCTCCGACCCAATCCACAAGGATAAGGTTTATCTCTTGGATCGTTATACGGCTTACATCAGGCCCCGAGAGCCTGGTACGAGACCCTGTCTCAACATCTGCTAGCCAAGAACTTCATCCGAGGAAAGATAGATGCCACTCTGTTCACAAAAGAAGTCGACGGTCATCTTCTGATAGTCCAGATTTACGTGGATGACATAATTTTCGGGTCGACAAATGAAGAACTCTACAAAGATTTTGAAAAGGTTATGAAGCAGAAGTTTGAAATGTCATCAATGGGTGAGATGAAGTTCTTCTTGGGGCTTCAGGTTGATCAACTGCCTGAGGGAACGTTCATACATTAGACAAAGTATGTTCATGATGTTCTGGAGAAATTCGGGATGTCGGGAACATCTCCAATGTCCACCCCGTTAGCGACGAACCATGGGATAAACCCTGATCTCACCGGAGAGAAGGTGGATGAAACGTTGTATCGCTCCATGATTGGATCGCTAATGTATTTGACGACATCAAGACCTGACATCATGTATCCAACCTGCCTCGCAGCACGGTTTCATTCAAGCCCCAGAGCCTCGCATATGATAATTGTGAAAAGGATATTATGCTACCTGAAAGAAACTCCATCACTGGGGTTGTGGTATCCAAAAGAAGGCGATTTCACGCTTGAGGGGTACTCTGATTCCGATTTTGGATGCTGCAAAGTCAACGCTAAGTCAACAACAACGGGATGCCAGTTTTTCGGACCCCGATTGGTCACCTGGCAATGCAAGAAGCAGACCTCTGTCGCTTTATCCACATGTGAAGCCGAGTACGTATCTGGTAGCAGCTGCTGCTCTCAGATCCTGTGGATCCAGCAACAGATGCGAGATTACGGTTTGCAATTTCTTAACTCCCCTGTCTTTGTTGATAATGAGGCAGCTATTGACATTACAAAAAATCCAGTTCATCATGCTAAAACCAAACACATTGAAATTCTTCATCACTTCATTCGAGACTGTTTCGAAAAGAAGTTGATACGAATAGAAAAAATCCACACCGATGAATAAAAAGCTGACTTACATACCAAAGCGTTTGACAAAACTCGTTTTTAATATCTTTTAAAACTTAATGGTATGAAGTTGCAATCGGTTGCGGAGGGGATTCTTGGCGTAGATGAAGATACCACTGTAGATGATGTTGAAAAGCAATCTGCAATGGTTTGTCGATTTTTTAGCTGTTTTGGTATTTAGGGGGAGATAGGTTATATTTTCAGAAAATACAAAAACAATAAAAAATTCAAAAACCTAAAAACAATAGAAAACCGAAAAAGAGCTTGTGTAAAAAGGGGAAATGATAGTACATCAGCTAGACAGTTGCAGTACGCTAAAGAAATGTAAAGTTTAAAAGCATTAAGCAGTCTCGCTGATGATATGCTGGTAGGTTTTTACACATTTAGTAAGTTTGTTCGGGATAAAAACCTAAAATCAAAACTTGCTTGTATGTGGGGAACATCTCTTGGATATATAGGTAACCCCTGAAATCTTGTTTGAAGGGCTTTCTATTTCTGACATACTAGGTATTTGTACGTCATGATATCTGGGGTATTATACCAGGACTTCTGATTTTGCGGAAGCAATAGCCTAGTCCTCGTATAATACTCTGCACTGCTTTATTCATAAAGCCTCCCCTCAGCATAAAAAATGATGAAACATTGAAAAATGCTAATCATGTGCTGTTGAAGAAAAGATCCCCAAACGGGACACACCGAAAGTCGAGCCATCATCTCTTTGTCTGAACGAAAGTTCTAACCTGAGCTCTCATGGCCTCGTATTCACCCGTTTACAGATATCATTAGTGTACACTCACCTGTAAGACTGAATATAGGAGTCTGGATACGGGAGTATATTCTGAGGTGGGACACGCGTATAAGTTAAGCTATTAAAACACTAATTCGTATTCTGAACAGATTGAAGTTTGTATGAAAACTTAAGTGGATCAGTATATCGGTAATCTAAGGGAATTGTTTAATTCTGAGTATGAAATCAAAGCTTAATGGTACTGGTAGCTTGTCGGTAGCTAATATGATCCCCTAACACGCTCACCAAAAATATGTTTGTAAATAGTTCATTTACTGCATTTCATTTCATTTCAGTTTAACATTCAATACCCAAAAAGATTTCATAGCTTTCTAGTCTAGAAATTTTCTTAAAAATCAAAAATATTTTACATTTCTGCTTTGTTTTATCGACAAACCAAAGTGGAAAGCTGATCTTCAGGCTCGCAGTTTGAAGCAGATGCAGGAAGTTTCTGAGCTGGACAGATGGGTTGGGAGCTTATCATATTAAACCTGGGAAAATGAAAAGTCACAGCAAGTTCATTAAGTTGAAACTTGTAATTTTCAGAAAAATGTTTGAAAAAAAGAACAAAACGTAAGTGTGCTTTGTTTCGGGTCAACCAAGGTCATTAAGTTGGACTTGGTAGGCAAATTAAGTACCTAGGGTCAATAATTTGGACCTAGATACTTAAGTGGATTCCTAAAAACTGATGAAATCAAAGTCAAACAATTAAACGGTCAAAAGGTCAAACATTTGAAAATCAAAGAAGTGAACTTGGCTCGGGTGGCACTCCGATCGGACGGCAGCTCGATCGGACAGCACTCCGATTCAAAGTCACTATATATAGAAGGTCAAGATTTCAGTCAAACCTTTACTCGTTCGACCGACCGACCTATTCTCTCTCACAGTCTCTCATTCTGATCTTTGATTTTCACATTCTCTTTGCACAAGAACGTTGGATTGTTGGTTAGCACAACTTTTACAATGGCAAAGGTAAGTTTTTCATGCTCTAATCTGTTAAAACTTGATGATTATTGACTGTTCTTGTTCGACGACGTCTGTTCGGTCATTTATTGTTAGATCTAGGAAGATTTAGGCTGTTTTGATGAGATTTGAACACTAGGTTTTGTTCGCAATGATGAGATCTACATGTTTACCGTCTTGATTTGTATCATAACTTGTTAGATTCTACAGATCTGAGCCTAGAACGAGTCGGTTGACGGTGATGTTTTTGTCAAATTAGTCACTGTTTAGGTTGATTTAGAACATGATGAACATAGGGTTGTGATCGCCTATGTATTCTCTACAAGGATCTATGTTCAATTTGATGTTTAGACTTAGAAAATTTTTGGTGTTCATAAGTGTTCTTGAATGTTCTTGGAACGAGGTGCTGACCGATCGGGTAGCTGTGCTGTCCGATCGGGTGACCACCTAATTCTTTGAAAGTTTACTTGATAATTTTCTAAGTATTTTTGCCTAGGTTTCTGTGCTCTCACATTGTCACTTGGAATGTTTGGCAACCCGATCGGGTGGCAATCCGATCGGGTGGCAACTCGTTCCAAAAGATATTCATTCATTGTTCATTTATAGAGTGGCAATCCGATCAGGCAGCAATCCGATCAAACAGCCATCTTATTCACATTGTCATGACTTGAAATCTGTTTCATTCTATTCATGAATCAAGTGGCAATCCGATCGGACAGCAATCCGATCGGACAACCACTAGATGACAAAATCTTTCAACTGTTCATAAACGCCAAGAGTCAAGTGGCAACCCGATCGGGTGGCAATCCGATCGGGTGGTCATCCGATTCAAATCATTCTCTCATATAGTTGACTGGTCAAAGGAATTCTTTTGCATGTCACAAGAATCGAGTAACTGTTCAGGCTAATCATTCTAGCGCTCCCTTCAATCCATTAACTTCTATCGCTGTGAGTATACTCGATCCCTTTTTGCTTTAAGCACTTTTGGGACATACGTTACTTATTCTAAAATCACATCAACACACAACGCAAACACTATTTATACGCTGACCGTTATTGCATGTTACGTGTTACTCGATGAATGTTGTATGTTATGTTAACACAGTGATTGTTGCCTGACGCCTTACCAACGATAGTACTATAGTTTGGACTCAACACCTGTCGTGGACAGGGGTTGTTAAGGTTAGCTCTTCACGTGTCACAGTGGTGATATGTGTTGCGCATTCTACAACTCGCAGTCTTGTCTGTGCATATTTCATTGTCGATAACCTACTAGCTTCACATTATACATGTTACATGCTGGTTATGCGTAAACGTTTTCGAACTCTATTATTACTATTAAACTTGTATGCTCACCTTTACACTATGCGTATTGACCTCTACTTTAACGTATGTGACAGGTGTTTGAATGCTTAGGATGCTGTGCTTTGGTGAATCAAGCTAGGGGTCTAGTTATGTCACGCTAAATCTGAGTTGTCGGAATAGCTTTTGTTTTTGAGACAATTAATTGTAATAACTGTTTTATTTGGATATGTTGTGGTATGGGACATTACGTTTAAATATCTGGTAATTAATAGTTGGTATGGATACTCATGGACAATCTGTTTTGCTCAGTGCCACGCCTCGATGTTTCCGCCATCGATTGGGTGTGACAATCATCTTCTGCAATCAACCATCACCTTCAACGAGAGGTAGGTCTTAATTTTAGGGTTTTGATGGTGGTGATTAATTGTTTTTTTTAGTAAAGTGGCAAAATGGTCTCTAAGGTTTGGTACTTTTATCACTTTATTCAAAACTCAAACCTTTTAAATCCGGGTCCCTATGGGTTTCACTTTTGTTGTCATTTTCATCCAAAAGCAAAATCCAATCGAATTTTTCAGTTAACATCCAGTTTTTTTGTATTTTTCCTTCCTTTTAATGAGGGGCAAAATAGTTAGATTTTTTTAACTTGTTATAATAAAATTAAAAGACCATTTTGCCCTTTATTAAAAGAAAGAAAAAAGACAACAAAACTGTTAACTGAAAAATTTGACTACATTTTGATTTTGGATGAAAATGGCAACAAAATTGAAACCATAGGAACCCAGATTCAAAAGGTTTTAGTTTTGGACTAAAGTGACAAAAGTGACCAAACCTCAGAGACCATTTTAGCAGTTAACTCTTGTTTTTGTTTTTTTTTATTATAGTGAATGTAGTTTTGTTATTTCACACCCACTTAACTGATTAAACTAACGTCCATTTACTAGGGGGGGACTATACGAGTAAGAACCAGGCGAAACACAGGAAACAAGAGTGTAATTTAGAAATTTAGGAACTAAAGATGAAACATTGGCAAACCACATGGACTTACCCTCCATTTTACTCTAAAACCTTTTGACTTCGATACGAGTATGATACTATATTATACCTTTTATTTAGTTAGATCTGATACTGTTAAATAATTAATTTTATATTTTCTGTATATCGAATTTCCGCTGCATCACAAGGAAAAACCATTGATATAAATATTAGAGACTATGACTTAGATATTTCCCTTTGTTTTATATAGTACTACTTTTAGATCGTAGACGTATTGTCTTCTAGTTCCTTCATTTATTATGCCACTGCTTAGATATTTTTACATGGAAAGTTCCTTCATTTATTATGGCACTACTTAGATATTTTTACTTCATGGAATTGAAATACAGAGGTTTTTGTCTTTAGCTGCTAATTAGGGGTGTAAACAAGCCTAGAGGCTCGAGAGCTACTTGTTATAGGCTCGATTAAAAGCTTAAACGAGCCGAGATTTAACGAGTTTGAGCCTAAGCTCAAGCCTGAAATAGAGCTTGTTTGTTATGGCACTACATAGATATTTTTACTTCATGGAATTGAAATACAGAGGTTTTTGTCTTTAGCTGCTAATTAGGGTTGTAAACAAGCCTAGAGACTCGAGAGCTACTCGTTATAGGCTCGGTTAAAAGCTTAAACGAGCCGAGCTTTAACGAGTTTGAGCCCAAGCTCCAGCCTGAAATAAAGCTTGTTTATCATGAAACTACTTAGATATTTTTACTTCATGAAATTGAAATACGTAGGTTTTGTCTTTAGCTGCTAATTAGGAGTGTAAACAAGCCTAGGGGCTCAAGAACTACTCGTTATAGGCTCGGTTAAAAGCTTAAATGAGCCAAACTTTAACGAGGTAAGTTTTACATCAATCGACTCGTATCCACATTCTGATCAAAAGCTCTAAAACATCGGTTTGTAATTCGGAAAAAAACTTAACTCCGTTAAGCTATTTTAACGGGGGACTATTTTACAAAAAAAAAAAAAAATTAAATAGTTTGGATTATTATCGGCCAATAACTGACTTGAGATTATTTATATTATGACACTCATATTTTGTAAACCATTTTTATAATAACATTTGTTTTGTAAATTATTTTTCACAAAAGATTGTTAAAATTTTCAAAAGCAAACCACTTATTTTATAACACTCATATTTTGTAAATCATTTAACTTTGTTAGAGTAGTTACATTAACATATTCTACGCTATAATTTAACTAAAAAACACACTTTTAAATTTTATCTTTGATTTTAAAAAAGTAGCAATATCTCATTCACAACTTTTATCTTTGTCACTCAGAAACACTTATTTTATTATATTTCTTGTACTCACAATAATTTGATAAAAGATGAATAGTAGTTTTTTATGTATAAAAAACCACTGTAAGAATTTATCAATCTGTAAAAATAGGGTGTAGATTTGATGGTTCTGATGTACAATAAAAAAAATGATGAGTTTTAGACATATACCTTAATTTTTAAAAATATGGAGAGTTATGGATTGAACCAGATGATGTAGCTTCTTTACATTGTTGTTAGACCGCCCGTAGTGGGGCGTTTTTTTAAAAAATTTTTGCCCGAAAACGCCCTATAACGCCCAACCCCCCATTACAGGGGGCGTTTTGGGGCGTTATTTTGGAAAAAAAAAATCGATTTCGCGTTTTAATTAAAACGCCGTGCTTGAGCATGTGTTAGCCAATAGGAGTATTTGCTTTTTGCTTTTGCATGTGTGGGTTTTGACCAGCCAATAGGAGTATTTGCTTTTTGCTTTTGCATGTGTCAGGCTTTTGCATTTGGCTTTTTTTTTTTTTTTTTAATGATTGGAAGGGGCATTATGGGGCATTATACCCACTACACCACTTTTGCTATAATGCCCCATCGCTGACTAGGACGCCACGTGTCGGATAATGCCCCATGGTGGGGGCATTATAACCCACTACCACTACACATGGTCTTAGTGAAGGATAAAGAGTTTGGTACACAATAAGGATTTTACACTTTCAAAGTAAAATTTGGATTTATCTTGGTAATTTTATAAAAATGGGATCATATATAATATTGATGATATTAATAATAATATTAAGAATAATAATAAAAATAATTGATCCACACTACAGAATAGTTAGCAAATAGCAACTCGGTCAATTTTTTAAGGATGATTTTTCTACAACGTGATACTCTAAAATACTTCCCTTCCATGTTCGTAATTAAACAATGAGAACACGTTATTTTTTAAGTCAATCGGTTATGTGGTATCAAACCCTCAAAACACTCCTAATTTTATTCTGTGTTATTTATATCTAATGTAATTAGGCATTAATTAAGCAATATATTAAACCAAACATTATTATATAATATAGAAAATACCAAATGACTCTTTTTCAGATGGTGCATCAAGGATACATTACTATAATGACAGCATAAAAGCTGGAATTCGAAATTAATTAGCATATGACAATGAAACTAGATGATGTTGAGGCACAAGTAGCAGCTGTACCTCACACGTGCACAAGCAACTCCATCATTCATTTCTTGTCGTCACCAAAGAGGTAACCCAGGGAAGAATTGCCACCAGGAGCAGCATGGACCTTAGTTGAAGGTCGGTCCTGAAACAAATCACACACACGTAACTTCAATTATCGGATTATATCATAATTAAAATGTTACTTGTAGATAGCGGGTGTTGAACAAGTCGTGTTCGCGAGTTTGCGTGCCCAACCTGACTCTAACCCGAAAATTTTACACGAAGCTGAACACAACCCGAATTAGAAAATCGTGTCAGACGTTTAAACCCCAACACGACGTGAATATTCGCATGTTGACCAAAGCACGACCCTTTTAACCCAAATTTGTTATTTGTTGTCTTTTTCGCATATTAGTGTTCTAAAAATAAATTTTACAACAAGAAATACAATGTAAATAAAATAATTACATTTTAATTATAAAATGTCATCTAAATTTCTCTTTTAAGTCCCGTTTAGACTAGCGGCGGACCCAAAAATTATTTGCTAGGGTGCGGATGAGGCGTTCAATCATATTTTCAAGGGGTGCAGTCGGGTTTTTTTTGCCTAAAATATACACTAAATTTTTTTTCAAGGGATGCGGCTGCCCACCCACAACTAGATGTGTACAAATCGGTTTTTTTCAAAAACCGGTTTCGGTTATAAACCGAACCGGTTTTTTTCATCCAAAATGAAAACCGGTTTTTTTAATAACCGGTTTCGGTTACTAACCGGTTTTTCAAGTCCAAAACAATAACTGGTGTAACCGGTTGGGATCGGTTTTTAACCGTTTTTTTTTAAATCGGTTTCGGTTATTAACCGGCCTTTCATCAAGAATCCTAACCGGTCTATAACCGGCGGGTTCGGTTATAAAAAAACCGGTTAAAAAAAAAACCGGTTTTGGTTTTTTTCCTGGTTTCGGTTTTAAAACCGGTTTTTTTGTACACCTCTACCCACGACTGTGGGTAGGTCCGCCACTACTTTAGACTAAACCCAAACTCGAAAATTTCGTGTTCGGTTTGTCGTGTCAGAAATTCACACCCCGACTCTAAAACTGAATCGAAATAATCATACAGTGATAAAATTGCCACAATTCTGTCCATCTGCCCTGTGGTAATTGTTGGTTGTTGCGTCATGAGTAGAAGGATTAGGATTTTGGTTGATGATAGTATAAGCTTCAGCCGGTTTTTCAGTGGCGGTGTTAACATCAGACGGCTCTGAAGCGTCCGGAGTTGGCTCAGTGGTCGCAGCAGCCTCTTCACCAGGGTTCTGTGGTGGCGGTTGAGTGTTGCCCGCACCCTCTTCACCACTTCCGAACAAGTAACCTAAAGAACTCTGTCCTCCGCCACAACTTACACCGCGCCCCATTTTCTGTTATTCATAGCATCGTTTCAAATTGCAGTTAATCGACTAATAGAGTAAATGTTTTCACATACACATTCAAATCAATCCTGTTGTTCCCAACTTAATTTATTTTCCTTGCCAGTTTGTGTGTGATTTTATTTTATTATTATTTTGTTTGACTAATCATTGAATAGATCTACTACATGTTCATCAAATAACGAAATTACATAACTTAACGGACAGATCTGAGATAAACAGTGTCCATACGTCAATTCAGATAAAACTATTAATCAATCACCGTACATAACAGAATCATGAAAACTTGTACGAGAAGTTAACAAATAGGAATAAATCATACAGCAAACTATTAAAAAACTAATTCATACAAATGTTGATTCAGATCTAAGACGAATGAATGTTAACGTTTGGTGTGGAAAAACATGAAGAATGGATATTGTAGAAAGAGAAACGTACCGTAAATCAAGTGAGGAGAGAAACGTGTGATTGTTGCAGAAGGATGAATGAATATAATAAAAGTGAAGGGGATGGATGGATGGGGAATGTTTGATGCTAAATTTACATGCGGTTGAATGGAATGGTAAGTTATTTGGGATATTAATACCCTCACATTTTTTTATTAATATTCGTTTTGAATTTGAATTTCAATTCTAACGGTCTTTTATAATCCAGTTAGGTGTTGACACGTGTAATATTGCAAGATATTTATCATTTCGTGTGCTTTAAAGGGGACAGGAGTTGAAAATGAAATGGGAAATTACTGAAGAGAAATAAATAGAAAAGAAATTGAAGCTAGGAATAAGGGTGTCGGTGTGACGGAACTATGAGGAAGAACCGAAAAACTTACATCTCGTGAGTCATGATTTGTTTCCTCAACTATTGGGCTTGTGGGTTCACACCACTGGACCATCCTACTGGTGGGCTTCAGCCCAGTGGCTAAGTCGCAGCCCAAACCAGTTCCCTGTTTAAGTTGGTCTTTTGAAAAAAGATTATTTGGGTCGATACCCACAGGTCTTAAGGTGCTCGGGCAGTGGCGGATCTAGGATCCACGCCAAGCAGTAACGTTTTATAAGAAAAGCGGTAACGAAATCGAAAAAACGTCAAATTTTTCCAAAATTTACACTAAAAAGGTCAAATTTTTCCCCGCCTAGCGGTAGCGGGCGCTCCCCCGAGTAACCACATAGGTCCGCCCCTGTGCTCGGGCCACCCGCCGGATCATCAATCACCCAATGGCATCATCTCCCTTGATTAAACTTGTCGTGAACCCGCTCTCCCCGTGCCAGAACCCACTGTGAACCTGCTCCACTGCACCGTCTTCCATAACGGTCTTGTGACCGTTCACCAATGCCTCCACCTCCTACCCACATTGGTAAACACTACCGGCCACAATACCCGCATTGCCTACTTGAGACCTCGGCGCTAGTGCATGTGTACCCGCCAAACCCGTTGTACCCGTGAGCCCTACCGATGCACACCCCCCTTATACCCTTAGATGTTATATTTTTTGTAAGTTTGATGTACAACTTGGGGCCAAAGACATAAAATGGAACATGTACAAATTGAGTGAAAAAGGTATAAAAACATGTTAGTTGGTCAAAGTCTAGAGAAAGTTAACTGTTTTGTTAGTTGCTTACCATTTTTAAATATCATTACGCCGAAGGGTGTGGGGGTCATGGTTGGAATATAATTCGTCACGTAAGAACATGAGTGAAAGGCTACCCCACCCCTACCCCTCCTTGATTGATGGTGGTTAGCGTCGATTAAACCACGGTTGCCATGACCCTCCATTTGATGACTTTGAAACAAAAAAATATATATATTAAAATAATAAAGGGGATAGTGGTTTGGGTCCTGACCACACCTTTAGGGTAGGTTTTGGATGGTGAATTAGAGGTGAGTGACAACACTTATGTAGGGGTGTTCATCGGTTCGGTTTATGGTTTATTTGGTTTATTCGGTTCGGTTTATTCGGTTTTCAAAATTTTTTACCCCAAACCAAAAACCAAACCAAACCAAATAAGGAATATGCAAACCGATCCAAACCAAACCAAATTCAATTCGGTTTGGTTTCGGTTAGAAACCAAATAAACCAAATCTAACCAAATTGTACCTAAGTACTTTTTTTTCCTAATTTATATTTATGTTTGTGTTCAAACTTCCGAACATCGCAACTAATTACACCTAACAACATATGAATACACGAAAGTTTCATTGCGAAATAAAACAAACACATCCATAAAGTAGTCGTAGACACAACCACAAGGTTAAAACTTCAAAACATACATCATAGAAACTATAAATAGTTAACAAGTCTAACGACACAAAATATAAATAATCTTCAAACATGTAGTAACCCTAGTTTCTATACTGAAGGCCTAAAGTTCTATTATTTTAGAAATGAGTGGGTTTGAGTTGGCCATTTATATTTACATTTGGTATTTTAGGCTGCATAAAAAAATAACTATTCTGGGCTAATAAATTGTATATGATTTATAAAATATTATTATTTTTATTTAATAATTAATTAACTTAAATGGTTTATTCGGTTATCCAAATAAACTGAATAAACCAAATAAAATAAAATGTGGATCCATAAACCGAACCAAAAACCATATTCACAATTCGGTTTCGGTTAGAAACCAAACCAAAAACTGAATTCGTTATTCGGATCGGTTTATTTGGTTACGGTTTTTTCTGAACACCCCTACACTTATGTGAAGGGTCATGGTGATCATGAGGGCCATGACCACACCCTTTAGCCTTAGTATGACGGGTTTGTAGATTTTCTCGTCGTCAACCTTCTCCAATTCAACAGAATGAGAAAGAAAAGAGTTATAGTGAGAGGAAAAATAGATAAACTTTGGAGGTTTAAGGAATTTGAGTTCATCTCCAAATATTCAACAATATCCCCAATGCAATGCATTTAGGATGCATTTGATGAGTTGGAGATGATGTGGAGGTTAGAGAAGATAGAAGAGAGTGATTTCATTCTTGAGTAAGTGTGCGACATTTAATGGTTTGTGAGAGAGAAGGAGAAAGAATGATTTTATAGGTTACATTTCCTTGAGCAACTTATGTGACACGGGCAAGGGTCATTTGCTTTCTCCCCATTGTTGATGATTTAGGTAACGTTGAAAATCAACGTATACATATTAGGGGTGTGTAAACTAGTCGAGTGTTCATAAGCTACCTGACATTACATAGTTAAAAACTTGAATTGAGCCAAAATTAAACGAGCTCGAACCCATGTTCAAATTTAAATTGAATCTCTTTAAATAAACGTGCACGAGTTTCACATATTAAGCTTGATTAGGCTTGAAACCTAATGATTAATAATTAATAAAGGAGCCTAGGCGCACTCAAGTTTGAGAAGTTGTTCATGAGTCAAACTCGAGCTTTTAATGAGCCAAACTCGAGTTTGAAAAGTTGTCCATGAGCTGAACTCAGTTCTCGTAAGTTAAAAGAGACAAGATTAGGCTCGGCTCTACTCGTTTACACCACCAATACATCTATGGATGTTAGCTCTCCATGGAAATGAAGGTAAAACCCTAAAACCCGTTATGAACTCCATGAAAATGAAGTTAAAACTTAAAACACTAAAACCCGTTAAGAACCATGAGTGGGACATTAGACCCATGCTTGAAGCATGATATGCTAAAAAAATAAAGAGTAAATTACAAGTTTTGTCCTTTATGTTTGTCCCAAATTTCAGGCGCTGTCATTTACCTTTAAAATTGATGAGTTTGTCCTTAACGTTTCAAAATCTTGTACGTTATGTCCTTTAGGGCAAACTCAGTTAGAATTTTCTATTAAGTTATGTCATGTGCATTGCACACGAGGGTAGAACAGTCATTTCCCTTCCCCACTTGTGTTTCCCCCCTTTTAAAACCCTAATAACACCCCCTGTTCATCTTCAACCCCAATTCATCTTCATCAACTCATCATCATCGTCTTCACCATCTTCTTCACCATTTCAACTCTAGATTAGGTCAAACTTGATGCTAAATTCAATGTTTGTTGTACATCTAGATTAGGACGTTGATTCTGATTCATTGGCGTTTGAATTCGTTCGTATCGTATCATATATCTGCATTATAGCAAGGATATTGCATGAAATAACTGACTCAAGGTATGCGACTCAATGAAATTTTACAATGATTTAGCTGATGATTGAATGAATTTGTTTGTGTTTTGAATGAATTAGAAAGTAACCAATTGATTCTGAGATTCAATGTTTGTTGTATTTCGAGATTTGGAGGTTAATTCTGTGTTTATATTGTTGAAACAGATCAGTGCCTGTAACATTTGAGGAACTTTGATCAGTAGGAGTTCAGAACTATACGATTAAGGTCAAACTTGATACTATATAGAGCCAATCGTTGCTGCAGAGGCTTGATTCATGTGCTGTTTTGTTGCTAATATTTATCAGTCAAATGGATGTAATTGAAGTTAGGGTTTAAGTAGCTTTGACTGCAATTTTTGAATAAGATGGTGGAAAGTGAGTTGAACACAGGAAAAAGCAGTCATAGTCAAAGATTTGGTTTCCATAGGGATCCTTCGTTTTCTGGATGGGGTGTAAGTGATGGGAAAAATAATCCAAACGGTGTGAAAAATGTGGAAATTGTGAATACGTCTGAAGTGGACGATGGTTTTGAACTGCCAGTGCTTCAAGACATTGGTTTTAATAGGGAAGAGATCCAGAGTGGCGGAGACCGGTCTCACTTGCGTGATGTAAATATGAATGGTAATGGTAATGGTCATGTGGGCATGGTTTCTGCTCCTAGCTCTGGAAGAGGAAACAAAAATGAGAGAATGATATATATAGAGAGAGAGAGAGAGGTGAGGGAGAGTGACTGAGTGGAGAAGATGAAGCTTTATAAATATATATTTAATATGTTTATTGAAAGGGTAAAAAGACAAATTTGCCCTTATGTGGGGTCTATGTGACCAGATTTAACATTGAAAATTAACTGGGTTTGCCCTAAAGGATATAACGTGCAAGATTTTGAAACGTTAAGGACAAAACTCATCAATTTTAAAGGTAAAGGACAACGCCTGAAATTTGGGACAAACACAAAGGACAAAACTTGTAATTTACTCAAAAATAAATAATGAGTTTGTATGATGCAATTAGAATCATAAATTATGGATTTAAAACATGTAGGCAAATAAAATGAGAGTCAACGATGGTGCTTTTGAGTTTTGATGATCAAAACATGAATTTCGTACAATGCTTTTGAGTCAACGATAGAGGCAACGTTTAAAAAAAGGGGTAAGAAAATCGAAAAAACATAAAATTTTTCCAAAATTACACTACCGTCAGAACGTCAAGGGGCAACGGGAGTCGGGGGGTTACCCCTTGTTACAAGGTAGGTCCGCCGCTGGTTTTGAAGCTTACCGAAGGCGCACCACGTAAGCCATGTTGATGTTCAAATCTTACGGAATGTTATAATGTTTTATAAGAATCATATAAAATCAACTATAACTTAGTTCAGCGCATGTTATCGATCCTTTTAAAGGTATAAATGTAAGGTTTAGTTGTGTCACGATTTCGTAGGCTTATTTTGACTTCAAGTTAGTCAAATTAAAAAAATTAGTAAAAGGGATCATAGATGATGTCAATAGGGTCAGTAGCGATGTGGAAGTTGTGGCTCATACCTTAAGGTGTTTTTAGATAATCAATACGTGGTTTTGTCGGTCAATCTATCGTACGTAGAGGGGCGTCATGGGGGAATTTTTTGTCCCATAGCGCCCGTCACACCATTACAGGCGGCGCTATGAGTCTTAAATTTGACGGCAGCGTGATCTTGATAGCGGCGTGATGAAGGAGAATTTTCAATTTATTGCCGTTGCAAACGGTCAAAAAGTAAAAAAAAAATCAATTAATATTCCAGCTTTCCTATAAATATAACCCCATGAAGAAACACTGAACTAACTATGTGATAATCAGTTTGGTTTATGTTCCTTGCATAGTGGTTAATCTTCTCTTGAATTCCTGAGCTCCTTACTGACCGTGTTTAACTGCAAAACAAAACACCGTTACTCGTTAAGAGGGGAATGTGGGGGTTTCCCTCTTAACCGGGCTCCGGCGTGAGAATAAGCGACTGTGCTTTGGGTATGATTAAGTGTTAAGTGAGAGTAGAGGGAATGGAATGAATTTAACCTGTGAAGTGAAGGTCTCTATTTATAGCCGGAGAGGTGTAAGAAGGTGTGGGCTGATGGGCCTTGGGCCGGAAGGCGACAACATGGAGGATATGCTCCTTGTCTCACTGGTGTCGACCGTTAGTGGTTTCTAGAAGCTCTGTGGAGTTGGCGCAACGTGATTGGAGCCACGTGTCACTGTTGTCGGCCTGGTCGCCCTTCTGCCATCAGCAGGTAAGTGGAGATCGTGGGGCAGTTGTCTCTGCCCGATGATTGGTGCCACATAGGAGTCCTTCAGTACTTTTTGTCTCCTGCATGTCAGACGATCGTGGAGCACGATTGCGCAGGAACAGAAGGACCTTGATTGGCTCTTTTATTCTGCCACTTGTACCTTGTGTACTATCTGGAAAAGCCTCGCGCCGTGGTCACGCACGATTCTTGCTGAGCATGCTATTATCATGCGCGCGGCATGGGCTTTCAGATGTCTCTTTTAGAACGCTAAGTGTCGTTAACTGGAGTTTACTCTTTTGTGGACCTCGCGCCGCGCTGCACAGGTGTGCTGTATCCCGCGCGAGGTTGGTGATCAAGAGAATTGTTGATTAAGGAGTATGGTCCCGCGCGGCCTCATAGGGAGTTGCGCGGCTTTTGGGACCATACCCCTTCAAGTCCCCCCAGTCCAGTGCTGCACCATGCGCAAGGCAAGTGGTTGGAGCTCTGGACTTAAGAAAATAAAGTAGAGTGATGATTTTGGCTTTGGTAGACGGCGCGCGTGTAAGTTGTTAGTTACTACGGCGCGGCTACCAGGCTTGTTTTTGGCTTTTCCATGAAGTTTCTCATGACTTTGGGCGGGAGAAACCTCGAAGTTTGAATTTTCTGACAGGTTGGTGAAAAAGTCGCGGTTGGTGACGTTTGAGTTGATCTCTGACGGTTGTCATCAACGTGTTGCTGACGGTTCAGATTTCCGTCAGGCGAGTGAGGCCCACGCGCGCGTGGTAACCGTCACCCCGGGAAACACGCCCTACGTGGCGCTTTCTGGTTGGCCTTGCTTGCGGCGGTTTCGGCACGGTTACCGATCGCATTAAATGCGATCAGTATATATATCCGAAGAGAGGTGAGACGCATCACCTTCTCTCCTACTATTCTTCTATTTCCTCTCGAGTCTCTTTCGAATCTTCAAACTTGGAGGATTATCATACAGATCTGCAAGTTTGTTGAAGGAATCCTAGCAACTCTTCAAGTTTTTGAAGAATATCGTAGCAGATTATCGAGTGTTTTTTCAGTATTTTCGAGATCCCTTTGCTGATTACTGATGGCTGAAGAACATTATGAAGACAATCCCGGAGAAGAAGGTCCTGTACCTGTTCTCCGGTGGGATCTAGGTCTCTTTGAACAACTATCCCGAAGTTTCCGGTTCCCACCGGAGTGGGATGCCCGGTATCCCGGCCAGAACCAGACGGCCGCTGATGCACCACCGGGGTATATCACTCTGTTTGAAGACTTCTTTCATCAGGGTAATTTCCGGTTGCCGGCGACAAACTTTATGGCACACATTTTGCAATATTATGGGTTTCATATCTCTGAGATGAGCCCACCTGGGATGGTCCGTGTCAGACACTTCGAGTTCTTGTGTTGGGCTCATGGCATTGAACCGACGGTTGATAAATTCCGGGTTTTCTACACACTTCAGAGAAACATGGGTTTCTATTCCTTCGCTAGTCGCGGCGCGGCGAAGAAGATATTGCTAAATCCACCCAAGAGTTTCCATGACTGGAAACCAAAGTTTTTCTATATCCGGGAAGAGGTGGTTCCAGTACCCATGACGTTTCGTGCCTGGACTGAACCAATCGAGAAGGAAGACTTGGCGATCCCCAAGACTGAGGGTTGGTACCGGGAACTTACCGCCACCCCAAACCGAGTGTTTGGGGAGAATGTCTTGGTTGCGGCGCGGATGAGCGATCAGTGGCAGCCGGAAAGCAAGGAGGTTCCTGTCTTGATGCTTGGTGACCAAGGTTAGGAATTCTTATTTTTAATTACCTTTGGGGGCTTGCGCTTTTCCTTATTGTATGATTTATCTTGTAGAGGTGCGGCTGTATCAAGCTGCCTTTGCCGCTTTCGGCGGTAGGATGGGTGTACGCCCGCTTCAAGACGGAGAACAATATTGGTACGACCAAATAAGGGATAACTTTATGTATCCTGTTGCGGACGCATTCGCCTTGCCGCCTACTGCAACTGAAGGTGCGCATATACCTAAGCCTCGACCTCTGCGCTCTGTGACTTCTGCTGGGAAAGAGGTTGTCTATCTTTCCAGCGGGGAGTCTGTAGGATCTTCGAACGAGGAGTTAAGTTGGTGGTCTAACATCTTTGCAGGTGTGTTGCGCGACCTAGGTATTGACCCTGAAGAGAAGAAGAAGAAGAAGAAACCGCCCAAGAAAAAGAAGACGAGTGAGACCGAAGTGACCAGCAAGAAGGGCGGGAGTAGCCGCGCAGCTGCTGGTAAAGGTAGTCCTTGTCTTCGTCAAAGTGACATAAAAGATTATGTGATAATTAGTGACTCATTAGAGGGTTTGTCGCGCGTAGGCGAAGGTAAAGGTGGAGCGGGACGCTCAAAAGGCGAGGGTGGCGCGGGCTCTCGTAACCCGGATGCTGGCGCTACTCCTTCCTCTGCTGAGCATGCGGAAGAGGAAGAAAAGGAGGAAGAAGAAGACGCTGCTGGAAAGTTGATCAGCAGAAAGAGGACCAGGAGCGGGGCGACTGCTGGTGTGGCTGTGGCGTCGAAGGCTGGAGGAGCTCTGGTGCTTGGTAAACAGAGCAATTTGCGCTCACTCTATCAGTTCTCTCCTGGTAAGGTTTGTTTCTTAGTTCTTCTTGTTGTGGCTCTGCTTGTCTTGACCTTTTGATTTATGCAGAGGGCAAGAAGAAGACCCCTGAAAAGGGTGTTGTTTTTACGGAGCCAGAGCCAAAGAGGCCTAAGATTGTCATCCAATCTTCCGAGACTGCTGCGGCTGTGCATGACAAGGGCAAACATGTTGCTGAGGTTGATAGGGCGAAGGCTGCCGAAGAGAAGAAGAAGGCTGATGAGGAGCGTAGGAAGAAAGTTGATGAAGACAGGAGGAGGGAAGCGGAGGCGAAGAAGAAAGCTGAGGAAGACCAGCGCCAGGCTGAAGAGGCGCGCAAGAACAAGGCTGCTGAAGAAAAGAGGAAGAAGGCAGAGCAGGAAAGAAAGAAAGCCGATGATGAGAAGAAAAAGGCTGAGCAGGAGAGAAGAGCTGCTGAGAAGGCTCTTGCTGATGCTGAGAAGGAGAAGGGGAAAGAGAGAACCCTGGAGAAGGAGAAGGAGAAATCTGCTGGTCGAGGTGGTGTGAAGGCTGTCGCGCCGCCGCGCTCTCCAATAGGTCCCCGGGATACAGTGGGGGATATCTATTACAAGTCTTATACTGAAGAGGGTCGCGGTGACGCTCCGCACAATCCGCCTTGGGGTTTGAAGCAGAAGGATACTTTCCTCGAGTTCGCGCCTTGCCATGACTGGCTGGTGAATTCGATTCCTCCTGGGGAGATGGATCGTCAACGGGCGCAGACTCACAGCGGGCTCTATCATGCCTACGTTGTTGGTGAAGCCAATACCCGCGCTGCTAACCAAGAAATTATCCGGGAGTGGCGAACCATGGTTAGGGAGAGGGATGATTGGGAGAAGTATCGCGATCGTATTACGAGGCGTGCTACTGACTTGGAGAAGTCTAGAGCTGCGTTTGATGAGCAGAAGGCGAAGTTCGAGGCTGACCGAAAGTCTGAAGAGTGGGGGCGCGAGGCCCTGAAGAATAAGCTTCATACTGCTGAAGAGCAACTGGCTAAGGAGAAAGCCGAGTTCAAGCGCATTTGCGCGAAGGATAACGAGCGCGCGGCTGCGGATCGTAACAAGATTGTCAATCTTGAAGCCAAGGTGGTTGAGTTGACCGGCAAGGTCGAGGATGCGCAAGCTGCACAGGTTGCTAGGGAGCAGGTTGAGGTTTGTGTAACTTATACCTTCTCTGTACTTCATTTTATAAAATAGCCTAAGTCACTTTGTTCCTTTTAGGTTGAGTTGGCTGAGGTGAAGGGTCAGCTGTCTGTTAAGGACAAGGACTTGCAAGCCAAGGATGTCAAGATCGCTGAGCTCAAACGTCGCCTGGAGGGGCAGGTTGATAAATGCGAATCTTTGGAAATCGACCTCGAAGCTGAGAAGGTGAAGGCTGCGACTGCTGAGGAGGCCAAGCAGCGTGCTGAGGAAGCGCGTAATGTTAGCACTTCTGCCCTTAATGTAGCACAAACGAATTATGCTGAGGCTCAAGGCATTGTTGACACTCTCGTCTCTGAGGCCGAGTGGATGCGCGGCCGTGGAGTAGTGCTGGCACGCTTATCCTTTTTTCCTTCCAAAGTATTATCGTTAGAAGTTGTTTTTGATGCGCAAACTCTGCTGTAGATTGCCAACTCCATTCTCAATGCTGGAGAGCTGGATCGTGCTGTTGCTGCTTTGACCGATGCTGCGCGCGCTGTTGGTCACCGAGGAGGGTACCTAGAGTGCGCACAACACGTTGAAGAAGCGCTTGGACAGGAGTTTGACGTCAGTCATTGTTCGGTTACTGATCAGGCTAGTGCTGCGCTGACACGCGCTGAACATGCTTATGACCACTTGTCACTGCCTGTGATGGACTTAGTTGCCAAGGCTTTGGAACACGACGACTGGTGCCAGCGCCTTAAGGGCATTCTTGATCCTCCTATAACGGTTGAGTTATCAGATGAGGAGGCCGCTGAGGATGATGAAGTTGATGGTGGCGACAAGCATGATGGTGATGGTGTCTGAGATTTGTTTCGAATGGGTAGGTTTTGTATGGCTTTGTGCCTTGTGAATTTCTGTAGGTTTCTTATGTAACTTCTTGCGCGGTCGCGCCTTTTAATGGATGACGTTTGCTTTTATGCACTTGTGCTGATTTTGTTTGATTATGACGTTTATCCCATTTCGTTACAATTATTGCACTGTTGTTAGAAACTTAGGTTAAATTAGCGAGAATAAATGTAAGCATGGCTCGCGTGAGCAATTGCCCGGCCTCGCGCTGTGTTCGCGGAGGACCTTGGAGGCATGACTGGAGTGTTTTCTTGCTAATCAGAAGTTTTAACATGCATTTGTGACGAAAGAAGTCAGTCGTGATAAAAGAGCATGTCGTATGCTTTCATTGATTAAGTAGGCGCTTAGGCCAAGATACATTGCGTAAGTAGCAAAATAGGCGTTTAGCTAACATGGCGGGTAATGGCGCAAGGCCGGTAGTAGCTATATGTAGCACTTGCGCAGTTGTTGCGCGTTCCACGTGCGCGGGATGATGTGTCCATCCAGGGTGCGCAATTTGTAAGCCCCTTTTCCTAGCACCTCGTGGACCAAGTATGGGCCTTCCCATTTGGGTGCTAGTTTTCCAGGGCGTTCAGCGTTTGAGGCTTCGTTGTCCCGAAAGACATATTCCCCTGGAGTGAAGGTACAGATGCGTACTCGCGCGTTGTAGTACCTCTCCAGTTGTGTTTTGTACTTGGCTTCTTTAATTCGCGCAATTTCGCGCCTTTCTTCCAGCAAATCCAAGTCAAGACGACGTTCTGCCTCGTTGTCGATTGCGTTGACTGCTGTCAAACGCGGAGAGGGCAGGCCAACTTCCGCCGGGATAACCGCTTCTGAGCCATAGACTAGGCTAAAAGGGGTTTCGCCGGTACTCGTTTTTGGCATGGTTCGGTGAGCCCACAAGATACTTGGGAGCTCATCTACCCAGCCTCTTCGCTTAGTGCCCAGTCGGGCCTTAATCCCCTCGACGATACACTTGTTCACACTTTCGACCTGTCCGTTGCCTTGAGGGTGCGCAACGGAGGAGAAAGTGTGTTCGATTTTCATCTCCTTCATCCAGTTCTTGAGGTCATCGGATGCGAAGTTAGTGCCGTTGTCAGTTACTATCTTGAGTGGGAGGCCAAATCGACAGATGATGTGCTCCCAAATGAACTTGCGCACCATCATGGCTGTAGTTGAAGCAAGGGCTTTGGCCTCCACCCACTTTGTGAAGTAATCGACGGCTACTATGATAAACTTGACGGCGCCGGGAGCGACTGGGAAGGGTCCTACCATGTCAATTCCCCACTGCTGAAAAGGCCAAGCAGTTGATACGGGGATAAGATCGTTCTTGGGGCGCAGGGTTTTTGGAGAATGCCGCTGACAGGAGTCGCACTTGCGCAGCTCCTTCAAGGCATCAACGTGCATCCCTGGCCAGTAGTACCCGGCGCTCATAATCTTCGCAACAACCATGCGTGGTCCCGCATGGATGCCGCAGATTCCTTCATGAATCTCCCTTATCAGATATTTCGCATCTTGAGGGTCCACACAGCGCAGGAGTGGTCCCAAGAAGGACTTTCGGTATAGGATACCGTCATTCATCTCGTACTGCAGAGCTTTGTTCTGAATTTTTCTTGCCTCTGCCCTATTCTCTGGGAGTATTCCGTCTTTTAAGTACTGAATGATAGGGGTCATCCAGGATGGCTGCCCTAACTCAATCACATTGACCTGTCGTAACAAGACTGAAGGGTTCTTGAGTACCTCAATCCTTACATCTTTGGCGAGATGTTGGAAAGATGTTGAAGCAAGCTTGCTCAAGGCGTCGGCTGGTTTGTTTTCGGAGCGATTGATGTGGATGACTTTGTGAGACTTGAATTGTTGAAGCAACTCTTTTGCTTGTTCCAGATATAGGGCCATGACTTCACCCCTTGCATCGTATATACCGTTGACTTGGCTGGCTATCAAGAGTGAATCAACATGTGCTTGTAGATTTTTAGCTCCCATTTTGATGGCGAGGCGTAAGCCTGCCAGAAATGCCTCGTATTCTGCCTCGTTGTTGGTGTTTTTGAAATCCAACTTGATGGCGTAAGTGAATTCGTGGTTTTCGGGGCTTACTAGGCGCAATCCAGCTCCCGCGCCATCTTCGTTTGAAGCCCCATCAGTGTAAAGCATCCAAGTCTCGTTTGTCGTGTCTTTCACTGGAGTTTCAACAAGCTCACAATCCTTGATTTTCTCAGCTGGGACTTCTGTGATGAAGTCCGCTAGAACTTGACCCTTGATGGCTGGGCGTGGCCGGTACAGAATGTTGTGGCCTCCCAACTCTATTGCCCATTTGGCGAGCCTTCCTGACGTTTCTGGTTTCTGAAGTATCGTGCCGATATGGAAATTGGTAAGTACGGTGATCACATGCCCTGTAAAATATCTGCGCAGTCTTCGGGAAGCATGTAACAGCGCAAGAACCAATTTTTCCATCGTGGAATATCTCGTTTCCGGGTCAGTGAGTACCCTGCTGACATAATAAATTGGAGTTTGAACTCCATTTCTTTCCACTAATAACACCGACCCTACTGCCTTATCGGAAGAGGATAAGTACAGTACGAGTGGCTCTTTTTCAAACGGCGCGGTTAGGGTGGGAAGTTCGATCAGACATGCTTTCATTTGCTGGAAAGCCTTTTCTGCGTCGGGTGTCCATTTGAATTCTTGCTTTTTTACACAATTGCGCAGTGTGCTGATAAAAGGGTACGACTTCGCGGCGTGGTTTGACAAAAAGCGGTTAAGCGCGGCGAGGCGGCCGGCCAACCGTTGCATTTCTTTGATTGTTCGCGGCGATGGCATCCGTTCTATTGCCTGAACTTTTTCCGGATTCACCTTGAAGCCGCCGTTGGTGACTATGAAGCCTAGAAACTTCCCTTCTTCCATGCCAAAAGAACATTTGGCTGGATTCAACTTCATGTTTACGCTGCGCAATGAATTGAACGTTTTCTCGATGTCCTTCAACATTTGGTCCTCTCCGGGACTCTTGACCACTAGATCATCGATGTATACTTCAATATGCTTTCCGATGTCACCTGCGAAGGTCTTGTCCATCAGTCGCTGGTACGTGGCGCCAGCATTTTTCAAGCCGAAAGGCATCTTCGTATAGCAAAAAATTCCCAGATCCGTGCGAAAAGTTGTCTTGTCTTCATCTTCGAGCTTCATTTGAACTTGATGGTACCCCTTGTAGCAATCCAAGAAGCACTTCCATCTGTATGGCGCGAGAGAGTCTATCTTTTTGTCAATCTCAGGCAAAGAATAGCAATCCTTAGGGCATGCCTTGTTGAGATCGGTATAGTCGACGCACATTCGCCATCCGCCATTAGACTTCTCTACCATTACGGGGTTCGCAACCCAACTCTGATAACGTACCTCTCGCAGGATGCCGGCTTTGAGTAACTCGCAAACTTGCTCATTCATTGCTTTTGTCTTGTCTGCCCCTAGGCTGCGTCTTCTTTGGACTTTCGGCTCAACCGAGGGGTAGGTATTTAAACAGTGCTCTGTGATGTCGCGCGGGACTCCGGTCATGTCGGCCGGGGTCCAGGCGAATATATCCATGTTCTTGAATAAGAGCTGCTTGAGGCGAGTTCTGATATCTGGTGAGATAGCGTGACCTATCGTCACCGTCTGCTCCGGATACTTGCGATTTAAGACCCATTTTTCGGGCTCGGTTGCTGAGACCTTTGCCGCCTTTGTTGGGCGCATCTCTTCTGTTGACATAACTTCCTTCTTCGCATAAACGATTGCTACCCCCGTCTTGGTTGGGAAACCAATTGCTGAGTGGGGGGTGGAAGTTTTCATATTCAGCTCACCTTGTGTTTCTCTCCCGATCAGTACGTCATGTCTTGACTTGACAGGCATCACCATGAAGTTGACGTTCGTTGTCCTTGAATGCTTTCCGTCAGAGAGTGTGACGGGGAAGCTAATTTGGCCTAACGGGAAGACCATTTCATTGCAGAACCCGGACAGTGGGTAGTCAACTGGTTCGAGTCTCGCTTTGTCTTCATCGTCGAACTGGTTAAAGCATTGTTCATAGATGATGTCTGCTGTACTTCCCGGGTCAATGAAGACGTATTCAGTTTCGTAATGGCCGATGATACCGGTGATGACGATGGGTCGCGTGGCTCGGGGTCCCCCGCGCACCACCGGGAAGATAACTTGTTGTTCTTGCCATGAAGGCTCATACGGTCTCTTGCCTTTTTCTTTTACGCTGTATCTTGGTCCATTGACCATGTGTATCTCCAGGCGTCGAACCTTCTTGTGATTTCCTTCCTCGTGGCGATGGAGTTGTCGCGTTTCTTTGCGCACATTCTTCACTAAGTGGCTCAGCTTTCCACTCTTTAGTGCTTTCTCGATCTCTTGTCGCAAGCTGTAACAATCATCTGTTAAGTGGCCTGTGTCCTTGTGGAAATCACAATACAGATTGGGGTCTTGTCCCTTTTTGTTCGTCATAGGCCTGGGAGTCTTGAAATCGTGGTTCTCCGTCATTAGCACCTCTTTTGGTGTTTTTATGAGCGGAGTCCAATGCTTTTCCCGATTATCATCTCGGACTGCCTTTCTATAACCGATGCGGTCAATGGTGTCACGCGCGTCTTCCTTATAGCGGGATCGTTCTTCGTAACGGGGTCGATCGCTATAACCGCTGGAGTGGTTGGCCTTCCACCCAGGGTTTTTGCCTCTGTTGCGCCTATTGTCATCGCGCGAGTGACCCCCCTTGGAAAATCTATCTTCAGAACGATAGTTGTTGTTTCGTGCGAGAGACTCTTCCGTTTGCGCGACTATCTTCGCGGCTTCCATGAGTTTGTCCCACTCCTTGGGCATTCCATCTTTCCCAGTGATGGTTCTAATCAGGCTATCACAACGGATTGCTTTCTTGAAATGGCAGCGCATGAGTTGCTCACTTACGCCACCAATCTCCAGACATTCTTTGTTAAAGCGCGTAATGAAATCTTCCAGGCCCTCATTATCTCTTCGCCAGATATCTTCAACTTCGGCTGTGTCGCGCTGGTATCGCCTTTGCTGACTGAAGTGACTCAGAAACTGGGTCCTGAAATCTACCCATGATTTTATTTTTCCCGGAGGAAGGCTGTCGAACTAGGCGCGAGCAGCCCCCGTTAATGTTTGGATAAACAAATGACACCACATGGGCATGTTCCAACCTCCCATGCAGCCCACGCTAGTAAATACTCTGACGTGATCGTCTGGATCAGTCAATCCGTTAAACTTTCCGACAGTCGGGGGTAATTTCTCTCTCTTGAGCGGCGCGAGTGCTATCTTTGGAATGAACTTTGAATGCTCTATAGCTTCCTCTGGTCGATAGGCGAGGCGAAAGTCACGCTCTGCCTCTTCGGTATACCCAACATGCTGCCTTGGTTTGTAATACTCGTGATTTCTTTGCAAACGATTAAAGACCGAAGATTCGTCATCGTTCTCCCAGATTGGATCCCAGGTTGGATCGTTCGGGTCGGTTTCTTCCCACTCATCGTTCATGTTACGCGGCGTGAGCCGGCTATGAACTGGGCCTCTTTGGAAATTTGATGGTTCGTCATAGTAGCTTTCTGTCTCCCCCCGTGTGTCGCGCGTGTCCTGTACGCTTAATCTACGGGTGGGGGGAGGTCTGCTAACTCTTCTTGGAATGTATTGCGGGACCGGCGTCTGGCGCGGCCCGTGGCTGGGGCCGGTTGGTGTAACCAAGGACGGTTCTGCCGTTAAAACTGCTTGTTGAGCGCTCAAGGACTGATACGCTTCGTTAATAGTGGCCAGTTGCTTGGCGTACCATGAGGCTGGGGTTTCGCCTTCTGGTAGCCCTAATAACGCCGAGATATTCTGGGGTGGAGCCGGGTTCGATGGTCCAGCACCGTTGTTTCCTGGGGTAGTTTGATTGATGCGGGTGAAGCTCCCGCGAGGACCCCCGGTGTTGGCCATCTCGATCTCGCCAATTTCTTCAACGTTTTGGGGTTGGATGTTTTGATTATCCACCCCAAACGCTGCGTTAGGGTCTGCTCCGAGACCAACAAATTCGGGAATGATTCCTTGACCGGCCATGATCGAAGGAAGGAAAGTAGTGAAAACTCAGGAAATAAGAAGATGAAAATGGTTTGTAGAAAAAATCGGTGGGCGCCAATGAAGAAACACTGAACTAACTATGTGATAATCAGTTTGGTTTATGTTCCTTGCATAGTGGTTAATCTTCTCTTGGATTCCTGAGCTCCTTACTGACCGTGTTTAACTGCAAAACAAAACACCGTTACTCGTTAAGAGGGGAATGTGGGGGTTTCCCTCTTAACCGGGCTCCGGCGTGAGAATAAGCGACTGTGCTTTGGGTATGATTAAGTGTTAAGTGAGAGTAGAGGGAATGGAATGAATTTAACCTGTGAAGTGAAGGTCTCTATTTATAGCCGGAGAGGTGTAAGAAGGTGTGGGCTGATGGGCCTTGGGCCGGAAGGCGACAACATGGAGGATATGCTCCTTGTCTCACTGGTGTCGACCGTTAGTGGTTTCTAGAAGCTCTGTGGAGTTGGCGCAACGTGATTGGAGCCACGTGTCACTGTTGTCGGCCTGGTCGCCCTTCTGCCATCAGCAGGTAAGTGGAGATCGTGGGGCAGTTGTCTCTGCCCGATGATTGGTGCCACATAGGAGTCCTTCAGTACTTTTTGTCTCCTGCATGTCAGACGATCGTGGAGCACGATTGCGCAGGAACAGAAGGACCTTGATTGGCTCTTTTTTTCTGCCACTTGTACCTTGTGTACTATCTGGAAAAGCCTCGCGCCGTGGTCACGCACGATTCTTGCTGAGCATGCTATTATCATGCGCGCGGCATGGGCTTTCAGATGTCTCTTTTAGAACGCTAAGTGTCGTTAACTGGAGTTTACTCTTTTGTGGACCTCGCGCCGCGCTGCACAGGTGTGCTGTATCCCGCGCGAGGTTGGTGATCAAGAGAATTGTTGATTAAGGAGTATGGTCCCGCGCGGCCTCATAGGGAGTTGCGCGGCTTTTGGGACCATACCCCTTCACCCCATCTTCCATTTTTTTATAAACCAACATACCTTCAAACCCTCTTTCTCTCTACTCTTGTTTTTTTAAATCTGGAATTTTTTTACAATTCAACCCTTCAACCAGGGTTTTATTCCTCCCCGTTCTAGTGCGGACCCGAACCAAAGTAGCAATCCTACCCGCCCCGTGTCTCCAGTTCCCACTCGATCCACCCCTTTCGGATCTGGTTTTGTCGATTTTAATCAACATAATACCGGGTTCATTCATGAACCTTTTGAACCAACCACTCTCATGTGTAGGATCGGTTTTGACACCGTACAATTGCGTAACAACACGTTCGACGTGCGGAATCCGTGAACGTGCGTGGCCGAACACACAAGAATGTACTATAACCGTGATTCAATTGATTATAACGAGTACAAAGTGCCGAGAATCACGTGAGAGAACTTTCTCTCTCTAGACTTTCTCTTGCTAAGATTAGCTCCTTAATTCCCTCAAAATGAGCAAAAGTCTTAAACATAACACTATAGCTCCCTATTTATAGGTCAAGGCTTTTAATGAAACTTCTCATTAATTACAAGATTGCCACCTTGCCTTTTGACTAGATATAACACTATAAAGACTCGTTATCTTCAGTTTCTCGCTACGGCTCGGATTGACGAAGGCGATAGACATTACTGCACTAACATCATGGGACCCAAATCTATACGGTTGGAACTGGAATCAAAACACAGACGGAATGGGGTCGTCTCAAGCGTTCGGATCGGCACAAGCATTCGGCTCCCCACGACACGACCCCGAGGTTGTTTCGGAAACACAACCGGAAGTAGAGGAGACGCAAAAAGGAAAAACAAAACTGATGCGGGCCCAAGTGTGGAGGAGCGGGTCATCTTGTATTTGGAGGCCCAAGATCGTGTAACAAAAGGGGCTTCATTAAAATGACTCTAACTTGGGCTACGGGGATCCGTTTTGGGCGTGCGACCAGGCGGTTTGGGTCATCGTCCGGGCCAAAAAACGCTTATTTCTATTAGTTTTTTACGTCTTTATGTTTTTAGTATTTTGGGCATTTTGTTTTTGGGCTTGTGTTTGGCCCATTGTCTTTTTTAGGCCCATTTCGAATTTTTGTCCCTATTTATGTGTTTCTCTAGTAATTTGAACAATCAGACTTGAATTTTGAGATAACTCATATTTCACTTCAAATTCCGTGCCCTTTGGGTTGAATTTTGGGGTTGGGGAAAAACTACACGGGTATTCGCAGAATCAACGTGTTTGATCTTCATTTTCGTAACACACGCTACATAAAAAACGCACACATAAAAAGAAAATGGAAACCAACCGAGCGAAAAAAAATGTAATACCGTGGGATGCCGAAGAAGAGTATACGCTAACCCGAGCTTGGATTGACGTGTCGGAGGACCCCGTAATAGGTAATTTTATTCTCTGTTTTTTTATTTTATGGTTTTGATTTTTAGTTTTTTATTTTCAGTTTTTTTATTTTCAGTTTTTTATTTTTATTTTTTTTTATTTTCAGTTTTTTTATTTTTCTGATTTTTATTTTCAGTTTTTTTAAATATTTGTTTTATTTTCGGTTATTTGGACTAATTATTTGTTTTTTTTAGCAAACAATCAAAGTAAAACCCTTTTTTGGAACCGAATCCGAGAACTTTTTTTCGGGCTTATGGGTAGAGGAGAGGAATACCGGCCGGCGGACTCGATATCGGGCAAGTGGACCGATATCAACAAGAGGTGCACGAATTTTCAAACCGTTTACCAACGCAATTTTTCCGGATGAAAAAGTGGAAGCAAGGACGAGGACTTTACACAAGCGGCCTTAATCGAGTATACACAAAGTCAAGGCAATTTCCTTTACTTAAAGTGTTAGCAAATTTTTCAGAATAACCCCAAATGGGCCAACATCCCTACGCCTAGCAGTCGCTCGACAATTAAAAGGCCGTCAAAAAGATCAAAACCAACGAGTCGGGTGAACCCGAAACACCAACCTCCGACGCTTGAAACACCGACGTCAACGATGATATACCGGAGGAAGAGTCGGTGGAAGAGCTACCACGACCCCCCGAAAGAAGAAGCGGTGCAAGATCGAAAAGGCTCGAGTCATCGTCGATGGGATCCGAAATGACTAATGCATTTTCGGAAATAAACAAACGACTTCAAGACATACACGAACTAGGGACTAAACATATGGAAGAGAACCGCGAAGTGGCCGAGATTATGCGGGATAGACAATGGGCTCATGATTTTGAATTCTACTCGAAACCGCACGGCCACCTAACCGGAAAAGCATTGAAGATGACGTTGGCACAAAAGGAGCGAATCGAAAAAATATATTACCTTTGATTGTGTAATGTTTTTTTTTATTTTTTTATTTTATTCTAGTGTAATGTTTTTTTATTTAATGAAATGGTTTTTAATTTAAAAAAAATAGAAATTAAATAAAAAAATTGTAAATTAATTAATTGAGTAATGATGAGGTAGGGGCTTGATGACTATGGGCTCTAGTGATATAACATCCCATAAAGCCTCTGTGTGACATAGCACGACACATGTCGCATAACATCCACAAAAGGGCTTTATGACTACGGATGACCTTATAAGGGACTCCATGTAATACCTTAAGGTGTTTTTTGTATTTTATTATATAATAATAATTACTAAATAATTTTTTACCCATTAACCTTTAAGATATATTCTATATCCTAACAATTTCAAAGGGCTTGTACAGTAGCCTTTTTTTTTTTTTTTTTTTTTTTTTTTTTTTTTTTGCGTTTTTTGCTTTTTGAATTTTTCTTTTTTTGTCATTATTATTTTCTTTAAACTTTTACCCCTTTAACTTTTAGTGTTAACAATTTCAACCTCTTAACTTTCTAAAAATTTTGTAATCAAGCTTTACGTGTTTATTTTTATGTACGCATTTCTATAAATTTAAATTGATTTACATTTAGACGTAAATTTTTCCCGTTAATAAGTTGAGTCAAGTATAATATATTTCTTATGCTTATTATTATGTACATTTTCTGTTGGTTTACGTTTTCATGTAATTTTTTTCTATAAATGAGCCGGTTAAAATATAATATGTTTTCATGTTTATTTTTATGTACGTATTCAAATGGTCTATGTTTTGACGTAAATTTTGTTCGGAAACACGTCGAGTAAAATATAATACGTTTTCATTAAACGCTCTAAATTCGAGCCACTTAACGTTTCGACACGCCACAACACGTCGTAACTATTTTCTTACGTGCTTATTTTTATGCACGCGTCGGTATAAATTTAAGCTGGTTTATGATTCGAGGTAAATTTTCTTCGGAAATATTTGTCAAATATAATTCGTTTTCATGCTTATTTTTATGTATGTTTTCAATTGGTCTACGCTTTAACACAAATTACAATTAGCAAGTTATGTGGATGGTGTTTTTATCCTATTAACTTTTTTGTTTCTTTCTTGATTTTTTTCTGGACTTTATTATTTTTAGAGTAAACTGCAATTTTACCCCCGGAGGTTAGGGGTGATTGGCACTCTTACCCCTCCTAAGGAAATAATTGCAATTTTACCCCCCACTGTTCACTGTTATGTCGCAATTCTACCCCCCGGCTTCAATTTTTGTTGCAACTTTACCCCCGGCTTCAAAAACACAGGGGGTAATATCAAAAATGTTGACTAATCTGTTGACTATAACTTGAAATGACTATAATGCCCTTTCATATTTACCCCCTGTGTTTTGTGGACTCTGTGATATTACCCCCTGCCACCACTGCCACCGCCATTCACCACCACAACCACCACTGCCACCTCCAGCCACCACCACAACTTAATATCCCTTTCATATCTAACACCACCACAACTTAATATCCCTTTCATATCTTATAATTCCATCTTTTATGTGTGTAATATCTGTTTCAATTTCGTTGACTTGTCACCTCTGTTTCGTGATTTGAAATTTGCAGTCGATGGCCGTCGCCTCTCATCGTCCCGACACCACCAAAATTTGCACTCACTGGTAGGTATATTATCTATAGCTGATAGACATCATTTCATATGTTGTGTGAGTTTTTAATTTTCAAGCTTGTGTTTGCATATAATACTTTTATTGGGCTGATAGACATCATTTCGTTCGAAGTGGAAAGTCCAGATCATATATTCACTACCACATTAACATGGAGGTGATAGTGAATGGGTAGGCACGAACAGAAAAAAAAAAGTAGTCAAAGTCAAGATTTCTAAAGTTACAATTGATTTCCTTTTGAAACAATCATTGCCGCCAAAAACGTCTGCAACTATGGAAAGCATAACCAACTTCTCGTAATCACCAATAATTGATGCAAGTTTCCTTAAGAGAATGAAAATCACAACCTGTAAACGAGCTTCATGGATTCGGGTATAACAATCATCGGCCCGTCCGTAACAATCAAAACCCATTTTAAAACCTTCCTTTTCCTTGTGATTGGCCACTGACTTCTCGAGTTATAAACTAGTTCCGCGTTTCCTTTTCGACGTCAACCATGAATCTAGACTACAAACCGAAATCATTCATCCTTTATTTTTTTTGCCACCCTCTCACCAGCAGCAGCAGCTTCGGTTTGGCTGGAGCTGGAGCTGGCAGTGATGTTTGTGGTGGTGGCTGGAGGTGGCAGTGGTGGCAGTCGTTGGAGAAGATGACCGGAGTTGCAGGTTTCCGGTGACGGAAGTAGTGGTGGTGGCTGGAGGTGGAAGTGGTGGTTGTGGTGGTGAATGGCGGTGGCAGTGGTGGCAGGGGGTAATGTCACAGAGTGCACAAAACACAGGGGGTAAATATGAAAGGGCATTATAGTCATTTCAAGTTATAGTCAACAGACCAGTCAACAAATTTGAAGCCGGGGGGTAAGGTTGCAACATAACAGCAAACGTTGGGGGTAAAATTGAAGCCGGGGGGTAGAATTGCGACATAACAGTGAACAGTGGGGGGTAAAATTGCAATTATTTCGTTAGGGGGGGTAAGGGTGCCAATCACCCCTAACCTCAGGGGGTAAAATTGCAGTTTACTCTTATTTTTATTTTTTAGTTTTCTTTATGTTTAGTGTTTTAGTTTTAGGTTTCTTTTCATTAAAGCTATATTTAAGATAACATTTACGTTTCCATTTACAATTAATTTAAAATCAATTCGTCCCGCTGTCCAATTTAAATTTATTTTTATGGTTTTCGGTTGATCTAAAACATGTGTCGATATTCTTTTGAGCATATTTCTTTCGGTTGGTATACTGAACCAAAATAGATATCGACCGAAACCCCGCAGCGTAGCGCGGGTATTCCTACTAGTATAATACATTTCCCAAATAGATGTACAGTAACTTTGTCAAATTACTCCATTTTTAAATATACTATATTCAAGATTGTGTTTATTAAACCTTTTTATTGTATTTCATTATAATAATTACTTTTTAATAAATTTTTATCCATTAACTATTAACATATAATATTTTATGTCACACCTTGATTTTCCGGTGGGCCTGAATGTGAGATGTGAGCATGCCGATTGTATACCGGTTTCACAGTACAACGAAAATAGGAAGTAGATAAAGTACAAGTATTAAAAACGCCAAATTATATTAATACTTTGGAGTATTATAATTCGGTACAAGATGTCCTATACGCAGGATCTAAATAAAGTAGACTTCGAGACATCATAGGTCTTTGCCATGGAGTCGCAAATTCCAAATCTTTTGACCGAACCTTATCCAACCTACTATTGAGGTTTGTCACCTGTAAATTAATCTTTAAAAATACATCAGTTATTGCTGGTAAATACCATTAACCGACACTTTTGCAAAACATTTGAAAATCATTTGATAGTCATTGGGATAACATTCTTGTTACCAGATTTACATGCTTGTCATATTCAGGAACCAGTGTTCAAAATCGGTTTTTGATTGATATACACACCATATATTTTGTGTCTATCAGGTGTATGCCTACACCCCGCACCTTAATGGTCATTACAATAAATGAATTGGATGCCCGAATACGGTAATATTAACCCCCAAATACGTTATGTTAATCAAGCAGTACGGATTAAAATCGGATCTTCAACATTCCGAAAGCATATGCCTATTGCAATACCCGAACCAAGTGGTTTTCTACCATATCCCAATTATTTATGATAAAAGTGGTTAAAAAGTATTTAACTATACTAGCGTAGAACATATCATATTCAACTTTGTAGTACAACCGGATTCAAAGTTTATTATTCTACGATGTGTTTATTAGAAGGCTCTATAGTCCAGAATGAATGGAAATAATATCCATGAGAATAGTTTATAGGTCATTATAAGTCCTTTGGACTTGTCCGGTTAACATAGATTTGAGCATGGTTCCGCTAGATTAAACGTTGACCGGATAAAATGTGGGTTATAACCATACGAGTGAAGGATCTCATGTTTTATGGTTGAATAACCTTATATTCTGATTGGAAAGTGTTTTGAAAAGGTTTTGACCCGTTACGCCTTATTTACATGGTTTATGTCATTTTAACGAGTCGGTTGCATAAATATGCGTTCAGGAGGTAAAATAGGTTTGTGACAAGTCAAATATGTTCCAACATATTTTTGTTAGGTTGTACAAACTATTTTGATGTCAAAACATTAGATTGTAAATGCTTATGTTAGTGCATGCATCTGTTGACTTCATCTTGTATCGAGTCTTGTTCGTAAAATGTTAGATCAGGGCACGTAGTTCAAGATAAAAAGTAATTTCGCTTGAAAGGTTGTAATTCCGCTTGAAAGAGACATGTTCAGATTCAAGCGAAATTAGCTAAGTTAATTCCGCTTGAACTAACACATTGGCACTTTCAAGCGGAATCAGAACACTATATATATGTGTGTTCAAGCGAAATCATGATTAACGGTTCCGGTTTGTGCAACGAAGTGCTGCTGAAGTGTCGTCTCGCTGTAAATCATTGTGAAATCAATAATAAGACAGTTTAAAGTGATATTCTTGCTGAATTGAACTCAGTACATATGTTTCCGCCTTTCGTACAGAGCAAAACTCTTCTGATCGACTCGTTCGGGTCTGAAAACGATCCTACAAGTGGTATCAGAGCCCAGGAGGAAGAGTTCTTACCAATTCAGCTGCAAATTCTGATTTCTACACATTCTTTTTCAAAATTTATAATTTTTCACGGTCAAAATGTCTTGATTTTCACACATCATACTCGGAATTGTGTTTTAACAAATCATTGAGAAAATTAGACCTTAATTCGATTTAAAATCAGATAAAATTGGTAATTCCGTTTCAAAATCAATGCGAGAATGATGACATCAGCAGCAGTTCAAACGAAATTAAGTCCCTAATTCCTCTTGAAATCGGTATTTAGCTTGAGATATTGGGTTGATTCCGCTTGAAAATCGTATTCCGCTTGACAAGGTATTCCGCTTGAAAGGAGTTTTTCGCTTGAATATACTGATTCCGCTTGAACAAAGTAATCCCGTTTGAAAAGGGATTCCGCTTGAGACTGTTATTTCGTTTGAAAAGAACTGTTTTTGTGAACTTTGATAAATCGAAACATGGAAGAGGAATTTTACAACGCATTCGCTACCCCGGTTACCCCGATTACTCTTGCACAGAACACGTTGTTAGAAAATGAAACGAGGACTATGCAAAAACCACCTAAGCTCATGAATACCGAGGAGTATAAGGGTTGGGAAAGACGTTTTGAGAACTGGGTACAAGCTAATTACTTAGATGCTTGGGAATGTGTTGAGACGAAATATGTTAGGCCGATGACTGATGATGAGGAGATTATTGCTATTAAAGATCTGAGTGCTGAAAATAGAAATAAATACAAAGATGAAAAAATGATGTTAAGTTTACTACAACAAGCTGTGAAAGAAGATATCTTGGTTTTATTGCAACACATTGGAACTTCTTATTCAATATGGAAAGCATTAAGATCGAAGTTCGTTGGAAGTCAAGAGATGATTAAAAACAAAAAGTCACTTCTAAAGAAAGAGTTTGATCTATTTCGTGGGTTGAAAATGAGAGCACAAAGCAAATCATTGAAAGATACTGCAATTTGTTAGCCAACATGAAGAGATTGAGCATTGACAAAGATAATGAAGAGTTGATCGAAAAATTAGCCGATGCATTGCCACACGAGACTTGGGGTACATATCTGATGATGCTAAGGAACAAGAAAGGGTTTAGTAGTTTGACATTGAGCAAGTTCTTTGAAAAAATTGAAGCTCAGGAGATGGAACAGAGAAAGATTTCAAGAATGAAAGATTTTGATGGTGAACAAGACATTGGGCTTTATTACAAAGAAGGATTAAATGATAAATCCACCAACATGTCACCAAAAATTGAAACTGCATTCAATGCAAAGAGTTCATCTGGAAGTTCATCTAAAGGATCAAACAGTAACTCAAGTTTTTCATCATATCCATCATTTGATCCGCAAATTTCAGCAACAAAGAATGGCAAGAAGCTACAATACAATATTGTTCTGAATCTTGAGAATGATGAGGATTATTCAGCAGAAGTTGCTAAGAGTCACATGTCTTTGTTGGGAACTGTGTTAGAGTCTTATGGAAGCTTTGTGGCAGGTCAGATCGGGAATCCAATGCTTACAAAAGAGGATTACGATCAGATTGATGCTGAAGAGATGGAATTAATGGACATAAAGTGGTGTTTGGCAAGTGTATTGAGACGAGCTGAGAAATTTAAGTAGATCACAGGAGGAGATGACTTACGTGAAGCTAATATTTCTACTTTAGGTTTTGATAAATCTAAAGTCACTTGTTTTCGTTGCAGTGAAAAAGGACACTTCAAGAGGGAGTGTAAAAACCGCGAAGCAAGTGGAGCTCAAAATCCGTTCAACAACAACAATGATTACTATCGAAAATCGATCTATCATCAAGTTGCACAACAACAACAAGAACCTCAAGTGGCACATGGAAGAAAAGTGATTGAAGAATCTTCAAAGAGAGCTTGTATGGTAAATCAGGATGACAAAAAGGCAACGGAAGGTTTTAGTTGGGAAAAATATATCTCAACTGATAATAAAGCATGCCTGATTAACCAAGATTATGAAAAGTTACCGGAAGGATTTAACTGGGAAGGTTTTAGTTGGGATGAATATGATCCAAACAAAACTTCACATCAAAAATCTTTTGTCGCTCAAGTTGAAGAAGATAGTGATGATGATAAAGAGTATTATGCAAGAAGATTGGCAGCTCATTTTAAAATGATGGAAGAGAGTGACAGTGATGATGAAAAAGCTAAAAAGAAAAAGAAAAAGATCAAAATACCAGTTAGCAATGATGATGAAGAAGTACCAGTGATAAGGAAAAAAGTAGAAGTTCCAAAGTTTAAAGTTGATGAAGAAGTTGATGCAAGAAAGATTCCTGTGAATTGTGAAACCTGTGAGGTTATAAAGAAGAAAAACATTGAGTTGATTAACAACATGAACAGGTTGAAGGAGTCTTACGATGTTTTGAACAAAGCAATGAATCAATACAACCAAACAAGTGAAGAACAGGCAACGACAATGAAGACACTTCAAGGAGCTCTTATGATAAAGCAGAAAAGCGTTAACAATTATATTGAGAAGTGTGCTGTGCTTGAACAAAAACTGGAGACACAAAGGATTGAGACAGAAAGAGTTAATCGTTTATTGAAAAGTTACTCATGTACTTCTTATGTCATTGACATGATTTATCCAACTGTTGAAGGCATGAAGGCATTTGAGGATGACGAAGTAACTAAAGAAAAGAAGAAGGATACTAAAGTGAATGATTCTAGTAAGAAACAAGGTTTCAGTTACAACAAGTGTCCACCCCCGCTTGAAAATGGATATTCTCCGAGAAATCCAAATTCAGAAAGAGTCGAAAAGGTTACAAACTTAAAGTGGGAGTCGGAGTCTTCAGTTAATCTGCCAGAAAATATTGATGTTACTTTTACATCATCTGACACTGATCAACAATCTCAATTGATGAAGAAAGTCGTGGATCATGTGTTGGATAACGATGAAACTGAGGGGTCAAAGTCGGAGTCTATGTCAGAGTCAAAGTTTGAGTCCAGCACTCCGAGTCAAACCGTCAAACAGGGCAAAAGAGTTTACAATAAAGAATTCTTGTTATCAAAATCTAATTTGAATGACGAGACATTCAAAGTGGCATATACTTTGAATGATTCTGACAAATTATATTCTGATGAGGAATTTCCAATAAGAGGTGTCAAACCTGACATGATAAACAAGCTTTTCAAACTAACAGAAATTAATATTTCTGAAATAAAAGATGTAAATCTTTCTGAAAAACCTAAAAAATACACCTCAAGAGTTCAACAAAGAGAAAACAAGAAAAAGGGTTACAGTTCTGGTTCTGGTTATCGAAAGAAACCAAACCATAACGGTAATTTCAAAAAGAAAGGTCTTGGTTTTATTCCATCAGAAAATCAGAAAAATGAAAAATATGTTCGAGATTTTAAATCCAAAATGATATTTGTTTCAGGTACATCATCTGAAGAAGAAAAAGAAAATTTATTCAGAAATCAGTCGAACAGAGAATTCCTTGCGAAGAAGCAAGAAGAAATGAAGACTGCTGATCAGATGAAAGAAACGAGAACCTGTTTCCAATGCAACACTGTTGGTCATATTGCCAAGAATTGTTCAAAGGCAATACAATCAAAACAGGGAGTTTCTCGTAAACTGAAAGATAAAGATGTTGTGTTTGAACCACCAATTGAGAGGACTAAACTTTTCAAAAATTCAACTTTTGAGATTGGTGAATGTTCAAACAGGTTTTACAAGAAAAGAGCAAACCTTGACAACCAGAAATGGGTTGTTAAGAAATCTGATGAAAGTTCTAGCAATGATTCTGATTCGTCAAAATCAGAGGAGCTATCTTCTGGCGATGAATCTGATTCTACAAAGTCAGATGAGCCACAATTTGAGATTAAACGTGAGAATTCAGTTCCTCCAATGGATGATGTTAATTTTCCACTATTGATGGCTGGAAATTTTAAACAAAAAGTTGGAAAAGTTGATATTTTAAATCAATTTTTTTTCTGAAAAGAAAGAATTTGATAGTGAAAAAGCATTTAACTCCACAGTTCATAACATTTTTGGAAAATTGGTTGACATGAAGGTCAAAGGAGTTAAGGAGTTTTATGAGAAAAAATTGAAAAAACCAGGTAAAGTGTCATCCCGGGTTTGTGACTGGGATGGTACCTATTATGAACAGTAAAAATCTGGACTTGCCGGAGCTCCCAAGTTGGTAATCGCGGAGCATGAATCGGCATTCTTATTAATAATTGTTTTTGAAAAGATATGATTTGCCGGAACTCCCCGGTTGGTAAGTGAGGAGTAGGAATCGGCATCTTGAGAATTCAACCTACAAATGGTATTGGTTGGTAAGCCATATGGTTGAAAAAGAAGTTGTGATTTTATAAGCAGGTTAATCAAGGTCATTAGTTTGAACTTGATTGAACCATTCTTACAAGTGGTATTTTGAAAAACAATATGATGAACCTCTAACCTACAAATGGTTTATAAAATCAACAAATCTAATTTTCCGGAAAAACCATTTGATTAAAAAAAACTTAAGTGTTTTGAAATCAATGGGAAAATAGTTTGTTGTGAGGGGGAGTTCGAATTGTTTATGCCAAATGGATGGCGAATTGAAGCGATTCGATATCGTTTGTCAATTTTTCTTGTATAGTTTGTTTTTCAAATTTCCTTTAAATGTGTTTGCATTTTATGGGGAGTAGATTTTTAGAAAATCCAAAAACATTAGAAAATTTGAAAAAGACAAAAACATGATAAAATGCAAAAATGAGTTTTGGTGTCAAAAAGAGGAAATGATAGTACATCAGTAGACAGTTATAGTATGCTAAAGAAATGTAATGACTAAATAGCGTTAAACGGTCTCACTGATGATATGCCGATAGGTTTTTATACATTTAGTAAACTTTTTCGGGATATAAACATAAATTCAAACTTGCTTATTTTGTGGGGAACACTACTTGGATATATAGGTAACCCCTGAAATTTCGTTTGAAAGGTCCCACTTTCTGAGATACTAGGTCTTTATGCTCTGTGATATCTGGGGTATTATCCTGAGACTTCTGATTTTGCGGAAGCAATGGCCTAGTCCCCGGAGAATACTTTATGCTTGCTTGAAATATAGCCTACCCTCAGCATAAAAATGACAAAACATTGCAAAATGCAAATCATGTGCTGTTGTAAAAAAAGATCCTCTAAAGGGGACCCACCAAAAGTCGATCCGTCATCTCTTTGCTGAACGAAAGTTCTGACCTGAGCTCTCACGGTTCTTCGCATATAACCCCTTACAGATATCATCTGTGGTATATTCACCTGTAAGACTGAATATTGGGATCTAGATACGGAAGTATATTCAAGAGGTGGGACACATGAATGAGTTTAAGTTCTTAATTCACCTAATTCATATCCTGAATCAGTTGAAATTTGTGTGAAAATTTAAATGGATCAGTATATCGGCAATCTAAGTGAATTGTTTAATACTTAATGTGTAACTAAGCTCAACGGTACTTGTGACTTGTCAAAAACTGATATGATCCTCTTACACAAACTCACAAAAAATATTGTCTGTATATAGTTCTTTACTGCATTTCATTTAAAAAAAACCAAAAAGATTTTAGTGTGTTTTAGCATAAATTTTGAAAAATATAAAAAGATTTTCGACAACTGATGTTGGAGAGCTGATTTTCAAAATTCCAAGTGCTAAACATGATGACAATTAGGTTGGGAGAGTGTGTTTTTGAAAAGAAAATGATATTTCTTCAAGTGGTTCATCAGAGTGTAATATTGTAAAATCATTCTTTGATTATATAATTCCTGCAAGTGGTTGTTCAAAAATTATAAATGATAAATCATTTTGAGAATTGTTTTTACAAGTGATTAGCAGAGTGTAAATTTGTAAAATTTGTGAAATTTATTTTTGGGTAGAGATTGTGCAGGTAAGCCAGATTTCGATCCTGAGCAGGATTTGAGCCAGGTTATGATCTTGGAACTGCTGATACTGATGAACTTAAGGAATCAACATTCGAGGGGGAGATTTGATGATAGAGAAGAGAAAAGATTTGGGGATGCTTTACAGTGTCAGATTCTTCAAAAGAGAAGCCCGAAGGCTGATAAAGACTGAAGATACGAAGACTCGACACTTTAAGACTCGTCAACATTCGAGGGGGAGTCTGTTAGTGCATGCGTCTGTCAACTTCGTCTTGTATCGAGTCTTGTTTGTAAAATGTTAGATTAGGGCACGTAGTTCAAGTCAAAAAGTAATTTTGCTTGAAAGGTTGTAATTCTGCTTGAAAGAGACATGTGCAGATTCAAGCGAAATTAGCTAAGTTAATTCCGCTTGAACTGACACATTGGCACTTTCAAGCGGAATCAGAACACTATATATATGTGTGTTCAAGCGAAATCATGATTAACGGTTCCGGTTTGTGCAACAAAGTGCTGCTGAAGTGTGGTCTCGCTGTAAATCATTGTGAAATCAATAATACGACAGTTTAAAGTGATATTCTTGCTGAATTGAACTCAGTACATCTGTTTCCGCCTTTCGTACTGAGCAAAACTCTTCTGATCGACTCGTTCGGGTCTGAAAACGATCCTACAGCTTAAAAGTTTATTCTTTGAAATTATATAAGCTGAGTTTGACTTTCTCTAAATTCAAGTTTGACTTGTCATTTTGACCCATTTACTCATTTAGACGTGATGATCTTGTAGTGTAAATGTAGGTTTCATATGAAACCCTGAGTTTAAAACAATAACACAATTCCACAACAAGTTCTTGTACAATTCACCTTTCCATATTGGCTTCATATTTTCATGTATATGTCTAAGGCAGAACCTATGCTCACACCTTGGAAACACGTTAGACACAGGAGGTATTAAACAATTAACATGTTAAAAATATTCAGAAATGGTACCTTTTGCTTGTCACTTATGAAACAGAAGTAACTGTTAGCATCAATATCAAAGTCTTGACCCAACAACTGAAGAAACCAAGTCCAAGAAGACACGGTCTCAGCCTCAACAACTACGTATGCAACTGGGTAAATCCCATTGTTGGCATCTACTCCCACTGCTATCAAAATCTGCCCAGAAAAGGACCCTTTCAAAAACCAGCCATCAAGGCCCAACAGTGGTCTTCCAGCTAGCTTGAACCCTTGCTTTAGTGCACCTAAGCATATGTACATCCTCCTAAATTGTCTAGTGGGACTAGAGGGATTACATAGTGGTTCCACATCAATCCTCATTGTAGACCTTGGATTAGATCTGAGAATTTCTTCACCATAGTCCCTCAGCTTCTCATATTAAGCCATATAATGACCTTGAACCCTCTCTAATGCCTTCATTTTAGCCCTAAACAACTGATTCTTGGTTAATTGTACCTGCAGCCTTCTATGCGGATCATCTTGAAGAGCTTGGATTGGAATCCCAGGATTGGATTTGATGGTTGGTTGTATTTCCTTAGACAACCAACTGATGGTGCACAAATTAACATCCCTTGTATAAAGGCAGGTGTGCTTCTTAAAGTATGTTTTTACAATCCATGTTCCATATCTCTTCACATTTGAAATGTATAAAAGCCATGGACAAGTAGGTGTTGGAATCTGCTTTTTAAGTGTCTTGGATTTACACTTGTTGGGTGTATCTGTTTGTGATGGTCCACACTCTTTTTTTGATTTTACTGTTTTACCCTTCGAAGTGGTTGGTTGGTTTGGCTTGTCCACATTACTTTCACAACCACCAAGATTATATTCTGACCCAAACAAATCACCCTAAATCTAACACTCTCATTTCTTGTGATACACAACTGCCTTTTTGAATGTATTGCATGTTTTTAACCAATGATTTAATTTCTTCCCTGTTAATGAACTGTTGGCCAACAAAGAAAGGTTCATCGTCTGTTGGTTTACTTCTTGTCTTCTTCTTCCTAATAATCTTACAGGCTTGCTCCAATGTCGTATTATCTTCAAAAGTCTCAAAGTCTTCTAAGTCAACCTTTTGATTACTACCCTCTTCATCAGCCTTTTCATTATCTTCACCTGCATCACTAAGATCAAAGTCCACTGCAGCCCTAAACTCATCCATATTTACATCATACTCAGGCACTATGTGATCGTCATCAACCAAGTAATCAGAATCTTCATCATCACTATTCTTATCACTCCCCTCAACACTGCCACTGTCCTCATCACCAGACCTGTCGTTGTCACTATCCTTATCACTATTATCATCACTCAAATCAACATACTGAGGTTCATTAAGTTGATCATGTTTACCCTCTTTAGTATTCAAATCATTTCTCGGAAATGTTTGGATATGCTGAACATAAACTTCAATAGTTCTAGTAGTTTCAACATATTTAATTAGCTTCAACACTTTAGAATCAGTACCCAAAGATCTTAAACCTGATTCTAGCATCTCTCCTGGTTCCCTAAAGTTGTATATCACTACATCTTCCTCTGAATAACCTAACTCTGCATCATATCATTGACTATAATAACATAAAACAGATCGGGATTCACCTTGTCAATGTGGTCGACTTTACCCCCTTTGTAATGAAAATCTGATACATCATCAAATTCACCACCATGGTGAAATTCCAAGGTGAAGTAGCTTGGAAATTTGGCTGAAACAAAAAGAAAAAAAAAACGATTGATTTATCAAAAATAGTAAAACCTTAAACCCTAGCTTACAAGCAATTCTCAGATAATGATGGATAGAACATACCATATGTAATGTCGGGATTGAAATTTGCGTTTTCACCTCTGATACACCAATTATCTGGCTCCAAATCACTAAACGATTGGGCTATTGCTGATGCTTCACCGATTCGTTGTTATTCTTCAGCGATTCGTTGTTATTCTTCAGTGATTCATTGAAATTAGGGTTTGTTTCTTCTCTGTGAAATGGGTTTTATGAAGAAGGTGTGTTATAAAAGGCTAATATATAATATCTAGAAGATAATTTACAAGTTACCCCTTATAATTGATAAATTTCAAAAATACCCCATAATAAGGTATAAAGTAACTTGGTTAGGTTCAAAAATACCCCATAATAAGGTATAAACTAACTTGGTTAGGTATTTGGATGAAAATGGCGAAAAGTTACAAACTTGGGGGCAAAATGGTACAAAAACTTCATTTTGGACAAAAATGGCAAATGTGCCCAAACCTCAGAGACGATTTTGGCAATTAACTCTTTTTATTATTTATGTTTGATCTTTCACTACATTCACAAATTGGAATACTATTACAGCCATTAATTCTCTAAAACATAAGCTATTTTAGGGACCTTTACATAAAACACAATGACGAATAGACAAACATTAAAGTGAAAAACACTTTTACAAATTCAGTGTGTTTTTTAGATTCACGTAAACAAAAAAAACATAAAGGTGAAAAAACACAATTGCGTTTTACAAAATTGCGTTTTATAACAAGTCGTCACTGTTCCCATTCCGACCACTATCATAAGAAAACAACTCACAACTGTTACTTTCATTACATCCTTCAGTGATTGATGGCATTAATCTGGTTGTTCACATTGCCGGCGCCGGTAGGACGTCGTCGGAGATGACGTATCCGTTGGTTTTCTTCATCATGGCAACCAGAACGGTGTCGTTTGGTTGATCTAATCGGAATAGTTTGGAATTCTGACGTACACCGCCCAAGAAATTGTTCGCTGGTGTTCGCTGGTGGTGTTGGTGGTGGGATGGGATGAACATGATGCTGCTGGGTTTGGGTTTTTTAGATCTAGGGTTATTTGAAACAAATTTGTGGTTGACTAAAATGCTCTTTTGTTTAGTTTTATTAGTTTGCCACATGTCCTCCTACTATTGCTTGCTACACTTTCTACCCAAAACAAACTTCTCTTTGATGTTTTCCATGAAAACCCATTCCTATACAAATGTCTAAACAATCTTAGAATTCAATCTTAGAAAATTGTCATATATACCTTTTTGTTATAAACCAGACATTTTAGGCCCAACCCATTATTTATGGGCTTTAGGGTTTATAGCTAGGTTCATCTATATATTGTAATGTTGAATAATGAAGAAGTTAGTTTTATCTCTTTTCTCTTTGGTTTTTATCACGTTATCAGCACGATTGCCTCTACACACAGGCTCTTCCCGGAGATTCATCATACAATTCTCTGTTCATCACACTTTATCCTGGTACGCATCATCACAGTCTCTAATATGCGTTGCTCATGATTATATATGTTAATTATATGTTATTCTGTACCATGCATACATCTGCAACTCACAAAAACCACAATCGCAAATGTCACCAACAGTATTTAGATTATATTATACACCATTGCCTTCAAGTTTGAGTTTAGACGTTAGAATATAAACTAAAATTTGTTGAATAAGGTATCGACTACGTACACGATGTGCACAAAACATACATGCATATTATTAGCAAATATCTAATTAGAATCATTACTTGTTTTGATTTATATTTTAGTAACGCTTTATCGATCTGCCACAAAGAACAACAAACTGTGGAAAAAAAATCAAAATTAAACAAGCGATACGACACTAAAAACTGAGTCGTACCCTTTCTTTCACCGCTACCACCGCTCTAGTAACGTATCACCGTAATTAGGCTCTAACCTCGCTCTAGTCCACGGACCGTTGTGGATCGGAGAAATATCACGTTATCAGCACGATTGCCTCTACACACAGGCTCTTCCTGGAGATTCATCATACAATTCTATGTTCATCACACTTTATCCTGGTACGCATCATCACAGTCTCTAATATGCGTTGCTCATGATTATATATGTTAATTATATGTTATTCTGTACCATGCATACATCTGCAACTCACAAAAACCACAATCACAAATGTCACCAACAGTATTTAGATTATATTATACACCATTGCCTTCAAGTTTGAGTTTAGACGTTAGAATATAAACTAAAATTAGTTGAATAAGGTATCGACTACGTACACGATGTGCACGAAACATACATGCATATTATTAGCAAATATCTAATTAGAATCATTACTTGTTTTGATTTATATTTTAGTAACGCTTTATCGATCTGCCGCAAAGAACAACAAACTGTGGAAAAAATCAAAATTAAACAAGCGATACGACACTAAAAACTGACCCGTACCCTTTCTTTCACCGCTACCACCGCTCTAGTCAACGTATCACCGTAATTAGGCTGTAACCTCGCTCTAGTCAACGGACCGTTGTGGATCGGAGAAATATCACGCCGTCCTCTAAGTTGTCAGAGTAAAACTTGTGTTGACGAACAATAACATAACCGTCGCCGGTTTCTTTTTTTTTTAACCATCGCCGCCATCGGAAGACCTAGCGACATCCGGAACTTGTTTCCGGCGAAACCGCCGTGATCTCTCTTCGACGTTGTTGTGGAGATTTGAAGCTTTCCGTTTCAATCCGCCTCTTCACCGTTCACCGGCGAAACTGTAAACCCGAAGTTCCCAACAAGTTATTCAACATGTATTCTTCAAGCTTGGTCCACCTATATGTTTTTATCCATAAATCTGATTAAGGATAATGTACCTTTTATGCTTTACTTTTCATACTGTGACCTTTGTATTTAGCTTGGTTTGAAACTCTTGCAATGTTTCATTTTACTTCTTTGCATTAACTTTTATTTATTTTTTTTATTTATTTCCTGAAGAAATATGTGTACTAGCTCCAGTAGAGCTATTATTGGTGATGAATGTCTGGTAGATAGCGATAGTACTAACACTATTCTCAAAGATATCAAATTTTTCTCTCAATTATCTCCGGCAGAGATGCTGATTAGTACTATATCGGGTGTCAGTAACCTTATCGAAGGCTCTGGCAGATCACACATAACATTATCTTCGGGTACCAAATTAACTATTGATAATGCATTATATTCTAGTAAATCCAGAAGAAATTTACTTAGTTTTAAAGATATTCGAAAAAACGGTTACCACCTCAAAACAATATCTGAAAATAATATTGAATATCTTCAAATTACTTCAAACAAAAATGGCCAAGAAACAATTGTTGAACAATTAGAAACCTTATCCTCTGGATTATTTTGTACTAATATCAATCCTATCGAATCATACATGGTGAGTAACCAAAAGCTATTAGATAAAGACACATTCAATATATGGCATGACCGTCTAGGTTACCCTGGTAGCATAATGATGAGACGAATAATCAAAAGTGCAACCGGGCACCCTCTCAAAAACTTAAAAGTTTTGCTACCACAAGACTTATCATGTGCAGCATGCTCTCTGGGCAAACTTATAACTCGGCCCTCACAAAATAAATTGATACATAAAACCTCATCATTTTTAGAAAGAATCCAAGGGGATATTTGTGGGCCTATTCATCCTCCGTGTGGACCATTCCGCTATTTCTTGATCTTAATAGACGCATCCTCAAGGTGGTCACATGTGAGTCTTTTAGCTACACGAAATGTAGCATTTGCCTGACTTTTAGCTCAAATCATACAATTGAGAGCCAATTTCCCCGATAATCAAATTAAAAACATCCGGATGGATAATTCGGGAGAGTTCACATCTCAAGCTTTTAATGACTATTGTATGTCAATTGGGATCAATGTTGAACATTCAGTACCTCATGTTCACACACAAAACGGTTTAGCTGAATCTCTGATTAAACGATTACAAATATCGCTAGACCACTCTTAATGAGATGTAAATTACCATCTCTGCATGGGGTCATGCTATTTTGCATGCCGCTGCACTGATTAGATTGAGACCAACTTCTGATCACGAATACTCCCCATTGCAACTGGTCTCCGGACGAGAACCAAGTTTGTCCCATCTTAGAATTTTTGGTTGTGCGGTATATGTACCAATACCGCCACCACAACGTACTACAATGGGACCCCAAAAAAGACTGGGTATCTATATTGGTTTTAACTCCCCGTCCATAATTAAATATTTAGAACCAATGACGGGAGACATGTTTATAGCACGGTATGCACTGTCATTTTGATGAAACAATGTTCCCAGTCTTAGGGGGAGATAAGGACAAAGAAAGACTGGTAACACAAGAAATAACATGGAATGCATCATCGCTATCAAATCTCGACCCCCGAAGTGGTTAATGTGAATATGAAGTCCAAAAGATCATACATTTGCAAAGAATAGCGAATGAATTACCATATACATTCACAGACATGAATAGAGTGACAACGTCACATGTACCAGCATCAAATGCACCTGCTCGAATTGAAGTAATCCCAGATGCGATTACTATACAACGAAAGCGTGGGATACCAATCGGTTCGAAAGATAAAAACCCTCGGAAACGAAAAGAGCAAAGTAACGCAGTTGGTAAAAACTCACAAAAGATTATACGTGAAACCCTGGTAGAGGTAAATGTCCTAGAAGAGACAACTATGAATCCAGAGGAAAATGAAGTTTCAGAAGAAACACCGGTACCGAACGAAAATGAGATCTCTATTAATTATGTACAAGATAGTACAATGTGGAACCGGAATAAAACACGTGTTGATTACGTACCTAAAACTTTAGAAGAGTGCATGCACAGAAATGATTGGCCAAGATGGCAAGAAGCCATAAACGCCGAATTGAATTCGCTCGAAAAGCGACATGTTTTCGGACCTGTTGTCCAAACGCACATAGACGTCAAACCAGTTGGTTATAAATGGGTGTTTGCAATAAAGAGAAATGAAAAGAATGAGATTGTACGATATAAGGATCGACTTGTAGCGCAAGGGTTTTCCCAAATCCCAGGAGTTGATTATGAGGAAACGTATTCTCCTGTACTGGATGCGATAACCCTTAGGTTCCTAATCGGCCTCACAATCTCTGAAGGACTTCATATGAGACTAATGGATGTCGTCACTGCATACTTATACGGGACACTTGAAAATGACATCTACATGAAAATCCCTAAAGGATTAAAATTGCCTGAAGCATTAAAATCAACACCTCGAGATATGTGTTCTATAAAGCTCCAGAGATCTTTATATGGTCTTAAACAATTTGGTCATATGTGGTACAATCGACTTAGTGAATATTTCAAAAAAGAAGGATACAAGTCTGATGTAATCAGTCCATGTGTTTTTATAAAAAGAACACTCTCAAATTTCACTATAATAGCAGTCTATGTTGATGATATCAACATCATCAGATCTCCTGAAGAGATAGAGAAAGCTGCTTAGTTATTAAAAAAGGAATTTGAGATGAAAGATCTTGGTATGACAAAAGTATGCATCGAACTACCATTTGGGTATGCTAATGCCGGATATCTATCAGATCCTCAAAAAGCAAAATCTCAGACATGTTACGCATTCACATACGGGGGCACAACAATTTCTTGGAAGTCAACTAAGCAAACACTTACATCAACATCATCAAACCATGCCGAATATGATACTGGTCGAGAATGCGTGTGGTTGAGATCAATGATTAATCACATACAAGAAGCATGCGGATTAGAACAGATCAAGAAGGAGCCGAAAATTATTTATGAAGACAATGCTGCTTGCAAAGCTCAGATCAGAGAAGGTTATATCAAGGGTGATCGAACAAAGCACATCTCACCAAAAAATTTCTCAACATATGACTTGCAAAAAGAAGGGGAAATTGATGTTCACCAGATTAAGTCAAGTGAAAATCTAGCTGACCTGTTCACGAAATCTTTACCTAGAAGCAGTTTCGAGCAACTATCACACAAGATCGGTCTTCGTATATTGAAAGATGTTTGTTGAATTCAGGGGGAGAATTATACACGCTGTACTCTTTTTCCCTTAACTAAGTTTTGTCCCACTGGGTTTTCTTAGCAAGGTTTTTAATGAGGCAGCATAGCTGATCCAGTAGTATCAGTTTATTTATTCAGGTCCTGAAGTACCTATTTAACATCATCCTAAAAGTACGTTGTTAAACTGTGTATAATTCTAAATGTCTAAGGGGGAGTGTTATAAACCAGACATTTTAGGCCCAACCCATTACTTATAGGCTTTAGGGTTTATAGCTATGTTCATCTATATATTGTAATGTTGAATAATGATGAATTCAGTTTATCTCTATTTCTCTTTGGTTTTTAACCAACCAGAAGAATACATGTTTACACTTGACTTATTTGTGTAACGACGTATAATAGATATTCGAAAATTTATTCAGAATACATAAACTATAAACCCTAAAGCCCATAAGTAATGGGTTGGGCCTAAAATGTCTGATTTATAACACCCCCCCCCCCCCTCAGACATTTGAAATTATACACAGTTTAACAACATACTTCAGGATGATGTTAAGTAGGTACTTCAGGGCCTAAAAAAATAAACTGATACTACTGGATCAGCTATACTGCCTCATTAAAAACCTTACTAAGAAAACCCAGTGGGACAAAACTTAGTTAAGGGAAAAAGAGTACAGCGTGTATAATTCTCCCCCTTAATTCAACAAACATCTTTCAATCTACGAAAACCGATCTTGTGTGATAACTGCTCGAAACTGCTTCTAGGTAAAGATTTTGTGAACAGGTCTGCTAGATTTTCACTTGACTTGATCTGACGAACATCGATTTCCCCTTCTTTCTGCAAGTCATATGTTGAGAAGAACTTTGGTGAGATGTGCTTTGTTCGATCACCATTGATGTAACCTTCTCTGATATGAGCTATGCAAGCAGCATTGTTTTCATAAATAATTGTCGGCTCCTCATTGATCTGTTCTAATCCGCATGCTTCTTGTATGTGATTAATCATTGATCTCAACCACACACATTCTCGACCAACATCATATAGTGCTATCAATTCAGCATGATTTGATGATGTTGTTGTAAGTGTTTGCTTAGTTCACTTCCAAGAAATTGTTGTGCCACCGTATGTGAATACATAACCTGTCAGAGATTTTGCTTTGTGGGGATCTGATAGATATCCGCATACCCAACAAGCTGGGACTTTTGATCTTTCTGATAGAAAAGACATAAATCTTGTGTCCCGCAAATATACCGGAATATATGTTTTACGCCATTCCAGTGTCTACGTGTTGGATTCGAACTGTATCTCGCTAGTACATGTACTGCAAATGCAATGTCAGGTCTTGTGTTATTTGCGAGATACATAAGGGCACCGACCTCGTATAAGTACGGTACTTCTGGACCAAGTACTTCTTCTCCTTCTTCTTGAGGGAGGTAAGGATCCTTATGTAGATCTAGCGGTCGGACAACCATGGGTATGCTAAACGGATGTGCTTTATCCATATTGAAACGTATTAACATCTTCTGGATGTAGTTTGATTGATGGAAAAATGTGCCATTGCACAAATACTCAAATTGTAGTCCGATGCATAATTTCGTCATACCAAGATCTTTCATTTCAAATTCCTTCTTTAACAACTGAGCAACTTTCTCTATCTCTTCAGGAGATCCGATGATGTTGATATCATCCACATAGACTGCTATTATAGTGAAATTTGAGACTGATCCTTTATAAAGACACATGGACGGATTTCATCAGACTTGTATCCTTCTTTTTTGAGATATTCACTAAGTCGATTGAACCACATACGACCAGATTGTTTGAGACCATATAAAGATCTCTGGAGCTTTATAGAACACATTTCTCGAGGTGTTGATTTTAATGCTTCAGGCAATTTTAATCCTTTAGGGATTTTCATGTAGATGTCATTTTCAAGTATCCCATATAAAGATGCGGTGACGACATCCATTAGTCTCATATGAAGTCCTTCAGAGATTGTGTGGCCGATTAGGAACCTAAGGTTATCGCATCCACTATAGGGGAATACGTTTCCTCATAATCAACTCCTGGTATTTGGGGAAACCCTTGTGCTACAAGTCGAGCCTTATATCGTACAATCTCATTCTTTTCTATTTATTGCAAACACCCATTTATAACCTACTGATTTGATGTTTATGGGCGTTCAGACTACATGGCCGAAAACATGTCGCTTTTCGAGCGAATTCAATTCGGCATTTATGGCTTCTTGCCATCTTGGCCAATTATTTCTGTGCATGCACTCTTCTAAATTTTTAGGTACGTAATCATTTTCATTGATTACATCCGTTGCTATAGCATATGCGAAAATATCATCAACACGTGTTTTATTCCGGTTCCACATTGTACTATTGATAGAGAGTGTGAAACATGGGTGTTAAACGTGCTTATCTTACGTGCTTGAATCCGTTTTACGTGATAATATGCTTGGAATATGTTTATTGCGAGTGTTTGTGCTTTTGTAGGTAAAACGCATAATTGGTGAAGTTTGGAATTTTAGTGGACGCATGTGAGGAGGTTTGGTTCTAGAAATCAACATCAATCTTGATATTGACGGCATGGACAAAAACCACAACATCAAATCATCATTAATGTGAGGACATGTGAGCCAAAGGAAAGGAAAGAATAAAAGATGGCTGACATATGCACATGGGGAGCTTTTGTTTATCACATAATCCATCCATATACATCTACATACACACTCATACAATGGGATTTGAAGAAAAGGGTTTTTCATCTACATCATGTAGGCAGCCATTATCACACGTGAACGATTCTCTATTTTGAATGGCCATAATATCACATTATCATCAATATGCACATATTTACAAAGTGAGTGGGGTGCATATGTGGAGATGCAGGCTAACATCATCATTGGGCTTGAGTTGGCGGCTGACTAAAGGGTTTTGACGGGCAAGGGGACCCATCACACGTGAACAATGGACATGTGGTCTTGACTCTTGAGGGGTATTATTTCATAATAATTATAATAATATTACATACATTATCGAGAGTCCAACATCACTTGACGAAAAGGGAGTTGGGCCGACATATTGGAAGTCCAAGAGGCACATGTGGACTTCTTTTTGGTGGGCCGATAACATCATTGGGTTTTCTTTCTTTTGGGATTGACGTGGACTTGAAACGGAGGGGGGTTACGGTCCGCAATTTTGGAGAGAAGGAAGTTTCAGTCAAGAGAACAGAATCATCATCAAAACTGACATCATCGACCATCACACATTCCGACCTCTCAACCAACTCGACCATGCCTTCAATCTCATCTCAAGCCGGTGATCGCGTCCACCCAACCATGAACGGCTAGTCTCTGCGGATTCACCCCGGTGTAGGTAGTTTTATTTTCTAGGGTTTATGCATTTGTTCTTTGATTCGACTTTGTGACAATTTGTATTGATTTTTGAAACCATTGACAATAGTGTTACATTTGTTTCGTATTCGTAAATTGTCGAACGATGTTAAAAGTTATGACTTTACGAAATGGTTATGTGTAGTTGTGCATTGTCGTGGTTAGGTTTTACTTGTGTTGATTACAAAGTGCATTCTTGTCCGTTTCTCGAAACATTGATAGTTATTGGCACCTAAGTCACGGTACACTAAATCCGCTAATCGTATACAATTGAGTTGAATCTAAAACTTGTAGGAAACCTAGGACTTACAATTACCGAAACCGGGTGTGATCCGTATTATTAATTCTTGTTTTCAATTAAGTAGTTTAGTTTACAAGTTTAGTTAATAAATCATTGTTTTAAATAATAGTCATTTGTCGGTTCACCCTATTTCTTTTCAAAACAAATAAACAAAATAAAATTAGCAAACTTCATAATCACTTTGTACATTGTTTGATAGCGATGATGCATTCCACGTTATTTCTTGTGTTACCAGTCTTTCTTTGTCCTTATCTCCCCCTAAGACTGGGAACATTGTTTCCTTAAAATGACAGTCAGCATACCGTGCTGTAAACATGTCTCCCGTCATTGGTTCTAAATATTTAATTATGGACGGGGAGTTAAAACCAATATAGATACCCAGTCTTCTTTGGGGTCCCATTGTAGTACGTTGAGGTGGCGGTATTGGTACATATACCGCACAACCAAAAATTCTAAGGTGGGACAAACTTGGTTCTCGTCCGGAGACCAGTTGCAACGGGGAGTATTCGTGATCAACAGTTGGTTTCAATCTAATCAGTGCAGCGGCATGCAAAATAGCATGACCCCATGCAGAAGATGGTAAATTACATCTCATTAAGAGTGGTCTAGCGATTATTTGTAATCGTTTAATCAGAGATTCAACTAAACCGTTTTGTGTGTGAACATGAGGTATTGAATGTTCAACATTGATCCCAATTGACATACAATAGTCATTAAAAGCTTGAGATGTGAACTCTCCTGCATTATCCATCCGGATATTTTTAATTTTATTCTCGGGGAAATTGGCTCTCAATTGTATGATTTGAGCTAAAAGTCGAGCAAATGCTACATTTCGAGTAGCTAAAAGGCTCACACGTGACCACCTTGAGGATGCGTCTATTAAGACCAAGAAATAGGGGAATAGTCCACAAGGAGGATGAATAGGCCCACAAATATCCCCTTGGATTCTTTCTAAAAATGATGGGGTTTCATGTATCAATTTAGTTTGTGAGGCCCGAGTTATAAGTTTGCCCAGAGAACTTGCTGCACATGATAAGTCTTGTGGTAGCAGAACTTTTAAGTTTTTGAGAGGGTGTCCGATTGTACTTTTGATTATTCGTCTCATCATTGTGCTACCAGGGTGACCTAGACGGTCATGCCATATATTGAATGTGTCTTTATCTAACAGCTTTTGGTTACTCACCATGAATGATTCGATAGGATTGATATAAGTACAATATAATCCAGAGGACAAGGCTTCTAATTGTTCAACAATTGTTTCTTGGCCATTTTTGTTTGAAGTAATTTGATGATATTCAATTTTATTTTCAGGTATTGTTTTTAGGTGGTAACCATTTTTTAGAATATCTTTAAAGCTAAGTAAATTTCTTCTGGATTTACTAGAATATAATGCATTATCAATAGTTAATTTGGTACCCGAAGATAATGTTATGTGTGCTCTGCCGGAGTCTTCGATAAGGTTACTGACACCAGATATAGTACTAATCGGTATCTCTGCCGGAGACAACTCAGAGAAAAATTTCATATCTTTGAGAATAGTGTTAGTACTACCGCTATCTACCAGACATTCATCACCAATAATAGCTCTACTGGAGCTAGCATGCATATTTTTTCAGGAAATAAATAAAAGAAAAAATAAAAATTAATGCAAAGAAGTAAAAATAAAACATTTCAAGAGTTTCAAACCAAACCAAATACCAAGGTCACAATGTGAAAAGTAAAACATAAAAGGTACATTTTCAATGAAATCACATAAAAGGTACGTTAAATGTGTCGACTCGATTCACCACCGCTATTTTTAGTGTTCTGGGACTCCCGACGCCATGTATATCCCCGTCCTCGACCACGACCACGACCTCTGCTGGGGCCGCGGCCTCTACCTCTACCTCGTCCACTTTGATAATTGGCCACATTCGCTTCAGGGAATGGGCTTGCACCAGCAGGTCGCGATTGATGATTTTGTAGTAAGAGCTTGTTGTTTTGCTCCGCGACCAGAAAACATGATATCAATTCAGAATACTTAGTAAATTGACGTTCCCTGTATTGCTGTGATAGGAACATATTTGAGGCATGGAACGTTGAGAAAGTTTTTCAAGCATTTCTTCATCGGTAATTTTCTCACCACATAATTTAAGTTCAGAGGTAATACGGAACATGGCAGAATTATACTCACTGGCGGTCTTAAAATCATGTAGTCGTAAATGAAGCCATTCATAGCGGGCTTTAGGGAGTAAGACCAACTTCTGGTGGTCAAACGTTCTTTGATGTTTGTCCATAATTCAAGAGGGTCCTCAACAGTTAGATATTCCTGCTTTAGATCTTCATGAAGATGATGGCGGAGGAATATCATGGCTTTCGCTTTATCTTGAGGTTTACTTTGATTACCATCAATAATTGTCTCCCCCAAATTATTTGCCGTCAAATGAATTTTAGCATCAAGAGTCCATGGGAGGTAGTTGTTACCCGAGTTGTCAAGTGCGGTGAATTCAAGTTTTGATAAGTTCGACATTTTATCTACAAATGAAAGAAACATGCATTTAATAACGAGCATGTGTATATAATGGATACCATAGGATAACTTCAGGTTCTTTATGATTAGAACTTTGGGTTCTATTCAAGAAAACAATTTTCATATGTACGAATGTTAGATTGTTATCATATACATGTTTATATGTGGATTGTATAAGATTTGACTATATGAAATATAAATATAAGGATATATATGTATGAAGTATTGAGACTCTCATGATACCCTTATATTATAAGAAACAATAAAATTTATTATTATAGAAAAAAAAAACTAAGCTATAAGCAATAAAGGATCATATGTAATCTATCAAAACATTACGTGGATTTGATGGAGATATTTATTTACCTTTTAGATCAGAGTGATAGGTTGATAATTAATATTTGCTTGTAAGTTATGAAAAACCTCTTATTTTATAAGTTATATATTATATCTTTTGTTATGTTATATGGTGATATTTTATAATGTTATATTTGATTTAATGGCGTGCCTTGGAATATACTGTATATATCAATAAAGCAACAAAACCAAAGTTATGGTTTATTATAACTCTTATGAAAGAGTATAGATATGTTTATATATGACACCTGAAGTACCACACTCTCCGAATCTCATTATCAAGTTATAAACGATCGTAAGATGTTAGACCGAAATGTTATTAGACTCGAACACTTATTTACTTCTCAATTGGTGTATTGTAAAGAGAAGATTATTTATGAGGAAAATGTTGATAACAATTTGTCACTTGTCACATTGTGATATACTCCTGAAGTAGCAGTATCATTAGAGAGTATATAAAAATTTTAAACGATCATGGAGAGAATATTATGACGATGAGATCAACCATGAGAATCGTAATAATGTTAATAATGATATTGACCACTAGAAGTGGCAAATTAAGGGAGTAGTTACATGAAAATAAAATGTGAGAAGTATGAAAGTAATAACATGATAGTTTGAAATGATAAGACATTGTTCTCTTGTATATTATGTCATGTATTGGCATAAGTGCAACTAGTACATAGACGATCATAAACTAAAAGTTTATGGATCATAATTATTTAATTAGTTGGCATGACCAGTTAGACCACGCTGAGTCAATGATGATGTGAAAACATAATGAAGAACTGCTAGATTCTTCAAGCTGATAATTAGTATGTAATGTTTGCTCTCAAGAGAATTTATATATTTACCAAATAAAGGAGGGTGTATAACCCTAAATATTCTGGAAGTGATTAAAATATATGCATATCCTAACATGATACCATTTAGTGTTTTAAATCGATGCATCGTCTAAATGGTTATCTAATCCACAACCTGAAGTTTGTGTGATTGTGGCTTAGCTAATGTGATATCAAGCATATTAATCCAGATTAGTATATTTATTTGGTAATAATGAATTTGACTCCCAAGTTATTAACGATCATTGGAGTAAGTGTTATTTTTGAGATGATCACTAGACGTCTACTATTGATTACAAAGCCAATGATCATGAGAGAAGCAAAAGTTCATTTAGGTACATGTAATTTTACATATAGTACCATTAATTCACATCAAGCCAATAAGTTATAGTTATCCCAATACAGTTGGTTTTTGGTCAGGAACCAAAGATGTCTCATCAAAGATTTTGGTTGTGTGACATATATTGAATCTCATCCATCACACCGCACAAAGATCAGACTTTTAAAAAGTTTGAGAATATGTTGGGTATAAATAATCATTTATTATTGAATACTTAAAGCCATTAGTGAGAAATTTGCTTATGGCTCATTGTTTTTCACTTTAGTGAATGAATGTTCCCAACATTAGGGGGAGATAATAAGCAGTTGGAAAGTGAAAAGTGGAATGAATTATCATGTCATCTTGATCCTTAGACTATAAATGGTGAACCAAAAGTTCAAATGATAATTCATTGACCACTATTAAAGAACAAATTACCAGACAAGTTCATTGACCTAAATAGAGTGACTAAGTAAGTCACAAAATCAACTGCTTATGCTCCAGTTATATTTGTGTCCCAAGAGGACAACAACATAGTTTGTAATAAGTCTATTGCACGCCAAAAGCGTGGTAGACTAGTTGATTCCAATAATAAAATTCCTCGAAAATTGGAGCAAATAATTAAGATGGTCAAGTCGAGGTTATAGTAATAACATCTCCTGAAGAGACAGTAGACATGATGGTTCAAGAAGAACCTCAGGTACCTGAAAATAAAGAGAACTCAATAGGTTGTATCATGTCTAAGATATGTATGGAATCGAAATAAAATTTACGTCGTTATACTTTTGTATATAATATCGCGCTTGAAATGATGAAGTGACGAGGATCAAGATTTAAGATCTGCCTATGAATGAAAACATATAAGTGATTGGCAAAAATTGAAAGATACAAATAAGGCAGAGTTGAATTCTCTACATTTATACAATTAAGAGGCAGCGTTTCAAATAAGTCAAGTGTAAACATGTATTCTTTAAGTAAAGCATAAACTTAAAAGTCAAGTTCTAATGAAAAAACGGTACCGATCTTGCAGCCTGAAAAAATGTTTCCTTCATTACTTATGCGTTTTCATAAGTAAATGAATACCACCGCTATGTTTAGTTGTCTCCGCTATTCTTCAATATCAAAATATATTAATGATAGCTTTCTTATTCAACATTACAATATATAGAACTTTTTCCCTATACAATTATTGAGACATGTTAATATCTTAATACTATATTGCAAATGTATAAACCATATGATAAAAACCAAAGAGGAATAGAGATAAAACTAAATTCTCCAATTCATTCTATTCAACATTACAATATATAGATAAACATAACTATAAACCCTAAAGCCCATAAGTAATGGGTTGGGCCTAAAATGTCTGGTTTATAACACTCCCCCTCAGACATTTAGAATTATACACAGTTTAACAACATACTTCAGGACGATGTTAAATATATAGGTACTTCAGGACCTGAATAAATAAACTGATACTACTGGATCAGCTATGCTGCCTCATAAAAACCTTACTAAGAAAACCCAGTGGGACAAACATCTTTCAATCTATGAAGACCGATCTTGTGTGATAGCTACTCGAAACTGCTTCTAGGTAAAGATTTCGTGAACAGGTCAGCTAGATTTTCACTTGACTTAATCTGGCGAACATCAATTTCCCCTTCTTTTTGCAAGTCATATGTTGAGAAGAACTTTGGTGAGATGTGCTTTGTTTGATCACCCTTGATGTAACCTTCTCTGATCTGAGCTATACAAGCAGCATTGTCTTAATAAATAATTGTCGGCTCCTTCTTGATCTGTTCTAATCTGCATGCTTCTTGTATGTGATTAATCATTGATCTCAACCACACACATTCTCGACTAGTATCATATAGTGCTATCAATTCAGCATGATTTGATGATGTTGCTGTAAGTGTTTGCTTAGTTGACTTCCAAGAAATTGTTGTGCCACCGTATGTGAATACATAACCTGTATGAGATTTTGCTTTGTGAGGATCTGATAGATATCCGGCATCAGCATACCCAACAAGTTGGGACTTTTGATCTTTCAGATAGAAAAGACCTAAGTCTTGTGTCCCACAAATATACCGGAATATATGTTTTACACCATTCCAGTGTCTACGTGTTGGATTCGAACAGTATCTTGCTAGTACATGTACTGCAAATGCAATGTCAGGTCTTGTGTTATTTGCGAGATACATAAGGGCACCGATCGCGCTTAAATACAGTACTTCTTGACCAAGTACTTCTTCGCCTTCTTCTTGAGGGCGATAAGAATCCTTGTGTGGATATAGCGGTCGGACAACCATAGGTACGCTAAACGGATGTGCTTTATCCATATTGAAACGTATTAACATCTTCTGGATGTAGTTTGATTGATTGACAAATGTGCCATTGCACAGATACTCAAATTGTAGTCCGATACATAACTTTGTCATACCAAGATCTTTCATTTCAAATTCCTTCTTTAACAACTAAGCAGCATTCTCTATCTCTTCAAGAGATCCGATGATGTTGACATCATCAACATAAACTGCTATTATAGTGAAATTTGAGACTGATCTTGTTATAAAGACACATGGACTGATTACATCAGATTTGTATCCTTCCTTTTCGAGATATTAACTAAGTCGATTGTACCACATACGACCCGATTGTTTGAGACCATATAAAGATCTCTGGAGCTTTATAGAACACATATCTCGAGGTGTTGATTTTAATGCTTCAGACAATTTTAATCCTTTAGGGATTTTCATGTAGATGTCATTTTCAAGTGTCCCGTATAAGTATGCTGTGACGACATCCATTAGTCTCATATGAAGTCCTTCAGAGATTGTGAGGCTGATTAGGAACCTAAGGGTTATCGCATCCACTACAGGGGAATACGTTTCCTCATAATCAACTCCTGGGATTTGGGAAAACCCTTGTGCTACAAGTCGAGCCTTATATCGCACAATCTCATTCTTTTCATTTCTCTTTATTGCAAACACCCATTTATAACCTACTGGTTTGACGTCTATGGGCGTTCGGACTACAGGTCCGAAAAGAAGTCGTTTTTCGAGCGAATTTAATTCGGCCTTTATGGCTTCTTGCCATCTTAGCCAATCATTTTTGTGCATGCACTCTTTTAAAGTTTTTGGTACGTAATCATTTTCATTGATTACATCCGTTGCTATAGCATATGCGAATATATCATCAACACGTGTTTTATTCCGGTTCCACATTGTACTATCTTGTACATAATTGATAGAGATCTCATTTTCGTTCGGTACCGGTGTTTCTTCTGAAACTTCATTTTCCTCTGGATTCATAGTTGTCTCTTCTGGGACATTTACCTCTACCGGGGTTTCATTTATAATCTTTTGTGAGTTTTCACCAACTGCGTTACTTTTCTCTTTTCGTTTCCGTGGGTTTTTGTCTTTGGAACCGATTGGTCTCCCACGCTTTCATTGTATAGTAATATCTTCTGGGATTACTTCAATTCGAGCAGGTGCATTTGATGCTGGTACATGTGACTTTGTCACTTTATTCGTGTCTGTGAATGCATCTGGTAATTCATTCGCTATTCTTTGCAAATGTATGATCTTTTGGACTTCATATTCACATTGACCACTTCGGGGGTCGAGATTTGATAGCGATGATGCATTCCACGTTATTTCTTGTGTTACCTGTCTTTCTTTGTCCTTATCTCCCCCTAAGACTGGGAACATTGTTTCATCCAAATGACAGTCAGCATACCGTACTATAAACATGTCTCTCGCCATTGGGTCTAAATATTTAATTATGGACGGGGAGTTAAAACCAATATAGATACCCAATCTTCTTTGGGGTCCCATTGTAGTACGTTGTGGGGGCGGTATTGGTACATATGCCGCACAACCAAAAATTCTAAGGTGGGACAAACTTGGTTCTCGTTCGAAGACCAGTTGCAATGGGGAGTATTCGTGATCAGCAGTTGGTCTCAATCTAATCAGTGCAGCGACATGCAAAATAGCATGACCCCATGCAGAAGATGGTAATTTACATCTCATTAAGAGTGGTCTAGCGATAATTTGTAATCTTTTAATCAAAGATTCAGCTAAACCATTTTGTGTGTGAACATGAGGTACTGAATGTTCTACATTGATCCCAATTGACATACAATAATCATTAAAACCTTGAAATGTGAACTCTCTCGCATTATCCATCCGGATTTTTTTAATTTGATTATCGGGGAAATTGGCTCTCAATAGTATGATTTGAGCTAAAAGTCGGGCAAATGCTACATTTCGAGTAGCTAAAAGGCTCACATGTGACCACCTTAAGGATGCGTCTATTAAGATCAAGAAATAGCGGAATGGTCCACATGGAAGATGAATAGGCCCACAAATATCCCCTTGTATTCTTTCTAAAAATGATGGGGTTTCATGTATCAATTTAGTTTGTGAGGGCCGAGTTATAAGTTTGACCAGAGAGCATGCTGCACATGATAAGTCTTGTGGTAGCAAAACTTTTAAGTTTTTGAGAGAGTGCCTGGTCGCACTTTTGATTATTCGTCTCATCATTATGCTACCAGGGTGACCTAGAAGGTCATACCATATATGGAATGTGTCTTTATCTAAGAGCTTTTGGTTACTCACCATGTATGATTCGATAGGATTGATATTAGTAAAATATAATCCAGAGGATAAGGCTTCTAATTGTTCAACAATTGTTTCTTTGCCATTTTTGTTTGAAGTAATTTGAAGATATTCAATATTATTTTCAGATATTGTTTTAGGTGGTAACCGTTTTTTTCGAATATCTTTAAAGCTAAGTAAATTTCTTCTGGATTTACTAGAGTATAATGCATTATCAATAGTTAATTTGGTACCCGAAGATAATGTTATGTATGCTCTGCCGGAGCCTTCGATAAGGTTACTGACACCAGATATCGTACTAATCGGTGTCTCTGCTCGCTGCTGGAGATAACTCAGAGAAAAATTTCATATATTTGAGAATAATGTTAGTACTACCGCTATCTACCAGACATGCATCACCAATAATAGCTCTGCTGGAGCTGGTATACATATTTCTTCTGGAAATAATTAAACACGTTAAGTATAAGAAATTGCATGTTTGAGTATGATAAAAACATCATGCAACTATAAATCAAACATCACTAGGTTTTAAATGAAACCATAACAATAGTTCGAAACATAAAATACCACTAGAGTTAAAATAAAATCCAAACCAAGAAAAAAAAAACATAGTCTAAAAAAAACATCACATAACACGCATTTAATGATTTTGTAGTATGAGCTTGTTGTTTTGTTCCGCGACCAACAAGAGAACTTCAGGTTCTCTATAGATAGAACTTCGGGTTCCATACGTTAGGATGTTGTTATATAATACTAACATTAATTTGATAATTTAATTTTCTAATATAATCATTTTGATAGAGAACACCCAGTTAAGAGAACACCAAAGAAATAATAATATTAAATTAGCATTGTGTAATTTTGCTTCTTATCAAGAAAAGAAACAAAACAAATATGTTATATTTGTTATGGAGTACGGCTGTTATGTGGAGCATCTCTTAATTTTTATGAAATAACAATTATTATGTTAACAGATAACAGATATTGAGATTCAAAGAGTGTGGTACTTCATGTGTCATATCTAAGAGTATATATACTCTTCCATAACAGTAACAATAAACGACAACTTTATTTTTGATTGTTCTAAACAATATTATCTATATAAATAAATCAGAGCATATAAACAATATACAGAACTGCAATAGTGATAATATTCCAATAAGCCTATTATAAGTGTGTGAGCTTCAAATTTTTATTGTCTTACAAAGGACGAAGTTGATACATGATAAAGCCACAATAAAATCATATATCTTGAATCATATATTATTGCATTTACCAACATAATATCTAGAAAGAAAAATAAGCAAATCAACATATGATTTTTACTACTAATTTATTACAATAATTTGTCACCAATTGAAGTAAAATTTATATAATAACCTGTCACGTAATGTCATATAAGGTACCAAAGCTCGTATATTATAGCATATAAGAATACTGTAACATAGACTTGTCATATATAGTGTATATCTAGACAATATGATTAAGAACACCAATAATATGCATAATAATAAACTTAAAAAATAATAAACTTAAAAAATACATGCATTGCACATTCTTAGAATTAAACGTACATGAAATATTTAAATTAAAGCACATTTTAATAGCATAGTATAATCTATATGAAACTAAACCAACTCTTATACATTGCATGCTCTATTTAATAAGCACAATGTGTGCATAATATACCAAATGACTGTACGCCAAAACAATATTTGTAATTCCTCAAAACAATAAAAATACAACCATGATTATATATATGCAATAACAATATTGTAGAATTAAGATAATTATAACTTAGAAAAAAAATACCATCTTTAACACACAATCTAGTTTATGATATAATTTCCATCACAATTAACCTATTTGACATTATATGAATATATTTTTATGTGCTTCCACTATCATGCATATAATAATAAATGTTGATTCACACCAGAAATATCATATTTGTTCCAATCACTTACCCTAGCCGCCGATTACCGGACATCACCCCAAAACATATAAATACGAATTGTGAATCAATACACAAGACTTTTAGTGGTATCGGAATTTTTTTTTTCTCTATTTTTTATGATGAATTAGTTACGCTTTCAAACTTAGTCAGGTAGAATTGTAAATAATTTCTTTCAGGAAATAAAATAATGACTAACCAATTAAACAAGACTAAGAAACACCAGATGGGAACAAATCAATTTGCAGGCGACTAGTAATTAGAAATATAGAGTATATAAATTAATATAATAACATTTAGTTCATATTCTGTAAATCAAACTACCGTAGCCAAATAACTAAATAATTATTTTTATCAAAATTAAAAGAATAAATTAGTTGTATAAAACAACAATTCAAAATCAACCACTAAAGAAGACTCATATATTCAATCATCATACAAATCAGCAACTTCGTAATAAATATATAGAAGACTTAATAAAAATTATTAAAAAGGATTTTCAAGATTACCTGGTAAAATCGCAATCGTTTACCTTGTAACAACTAAAGGCGTGATGGATTCCGGTATATTCCAAAGACTCCAAAACACAAGAAAAACTTGCCTCGGTCCTTCGTCTCTAATCTTGATTAATTCCTACGCATGTAACAAGAATAGGTTTTTGGGGTGTGGGATAACATGGAAGCGAATATAGGGTTTTTCGAGAGAGCACTTTGAATTTAGTTTTATGCATTGCATAGCGGTGTTTTCTCAACATATGACGTATTCATTTATACAGTTTATTTGTTCATAAATAAACTGTTGAGTAAAACAATTATTGATGAATAGATATTCGAAAAAAACGGTTACCACCTAAAAACAATATCTGAAATAATATTGAATATCTTCAAATTACTTCAAACAAAAATGGCAAAGAAACAATTGTTGAACAATTAGAAGCCTTATCCTCTGGATTATATTTTACTAATATCAATCCTATCGAATCATACATGGTGAGTAACCAAAAGCTCTTAGATAAAGACACATTCCATATATGGCATGACCGTCTAGGTCACCCTGGTAGCATAATGATGAGACGAATAATCAAAAGTGCAACCAGGCACTCTCTCAAAAACTAAAAACTTTTGCTACCACAAGACTTATCATGTGCAGCATGCTCTCTGGGCAAACTTATAACTCGGCCCTCACAAACTAAATTGATACATGAAACCCCATCACTTTTAGAAAGAATCCAAGGGGATATTTGTAGGCCTATTCATCTTCCGTGTGGACCATTCCGCTATTTCTTGGTCTTAATAGACGCATCCTCAAGGTGGTCACATGTGAGCCTTTTAGCTACTCGAAATGTAGCATTTGCCCGACTTTTAGCTCAAATCATACTATTGAGAGCCAATTTCCCCGATAATCAAATTAAAAACATCCGGATGGATAATGCGGGAGAGTTCACATCTCAAGGTTTTAATGACTATTGTATGTTAATTGGGATCAATGTAGAACATTCAGTACCCATGTTCACACACAAAACGGTTTAGCTGAATCTCTGATTAAACGATTACAAATAATCGCTAGACCACTCTTAATGAGAAGTAAATTACCATCTTCTGCATGGGGTCATGCTATTTTGCATGCCGCTGCACTGATTAGATTGAGACCAACTGCTAATCATGAATACTCCCCATTGCAACTGGTCTCTGGACGAGAACCAAGTTTGTCCCACCTTAGAATTTTTGGTTGTGAGGTATATGTACCAATACCGCCACCACAACGTACTACAATGGGACCCCAAAGAAGATTGGGTATCTATATTGGTTTTAACTCCCCGTCCATAATTAAATATTTAGAACCAATGACGAGAGACATGTTTATAGCACGGTATGTTGACTGTCATTTGGATGAAACAATGTTCCCAGTCTTAGGGGGAGATAAGGACAAAGAAAGACTGGTAACACAAGAAATAACGTGGAATGCATCATCGCTATCAAATCTCGACCCCCGAAGTGGTCAACGTGAATATGAAGTCCAAAAGATCATACATTTGCAAAGAATAGAGAATGAATTACCAGGTGCATTCACAGACACGAATAAAGTGACAAAGTCACATGTACCAGCATCAAATGAACCTGCTCAAATTTAAGTAATCCCAGAAGCGATTACTATACAACGAAAGCGTGGGAGACCAATCGGTTCCAAAGACAAAAACCCACGGAAACGAAAAGAGCAAAGTAACGCAGTTGGTGAAAACTCACAAAAGATTATAAATGAAACCCCGGTAGAGGTAAATGTCCCAGAAGAGACAACTATGAATCCAGAGGAAAATGAAGTTTCAGAAGAAACACCGGTACCGAACGAAAATGAGATCTTTATCAATTATGTACAAGATAGTACAATGTGGAACCGGAATAAAACACGTGTTGATGATATATTCGCATATGCTATAGCAACGGATGTAATCAATGAAAATGATTACGTACCAAAAACTTTAAAAGAGTGCATGCACAAAAATGATTGGCCAAGATGGAAAGAAGCCATAAATGCCGAATTAAATTCGCTCGAAAAGCGACATGTTTTCGTACCTGTAATCCGAACGCCCATAGACGTCAAACCAGTAGGTTATAAATGGGTGTTTGCAATAAAGATAAATGAAAAGAATGAGATTGTACGATATAAGGCTCGACTTGTAGCATAAGGGTTTTCCCAAATCTCAGGTGTTGATTATGAGGAAGCGTATTCCCCTGTAGTGGGTGCGATAACCCTTTGGTTCCTAATCGGCCTCACAATCTCTGAAGGACTTCATATGAGACTAATGGATGTCGTCACCGCATACTTATACGGGACACTTGAAAATGACATCAACATGAAAATCCCTAAAGGATTAAAATTGCCTGAAGCATTAAAATCAACACCTCGAGATATGTGTTCTATAAAGCTCCAGAGATCTTTATATGGTCTCAAACAATCTGGTCGTATGTGGTACAATCGCCTTAGTGAATATCTCGAAAGAGAAGGATACAAGTCTGATGTAATCAGTCCATGTGTTTTTATAAAAAGAACACTCTTAAATTTCACTATAATAGCAGTCTATGTTGATGATATCAACATCATAGGATCTCTTGAAGAGATAGAGAAAGCTGCTTAGTTGTTAAAGAAGGAATTTGAAATGAAAGATCTTGGTATGAAGAAATTATGTATTGGACTACAATTTGAGTATTTGTGCAATGGCACATTTGTCCATCAATCAAACTACATCCAGAAGATGTTAATACATTTCAATATGGATAAAGCACATCCGTTTAGCGTACCTATGGTTGTCCGACCGCTATATCCACACAAGGATCCTTATCGCCCTCAAGAAGAAGGCGAAGAAGTACTTGGTCCAGAAGTACCATACTTAAGCGCGATCGGTGCCCTTATGTATCTCGCAAATAACACAAGACCTGACATTGCATTTGCAGTACATGTACTAGCGAGATACTGTTCGAATCCAACACGTAGACACTGGAATGGTGTAAAACATATATTCCGGTATATTTGTGGGTCACAAGACTTAGGTCTTTTCTATCAGAAAGATCAAAAGTCCCAACTTGTTGGGTATGCTGATGTCGGATATCTATCAGATCCTCACAAAGCAAAATCTCATACAGGTTATGTATTCACATACGGTGGCACAACAATTTCTTGGAAGTCAACTAAGCAAACACTTACAGCAACATCATCAAATCATGCTGAATTGATAGCACTATATGATACTAGTTGAGAATGTGTGTGGTTGAGATCAATGATTAATCACATACAAGAAGCATGCAGATTAGAACAGATCAATAAGCAGCCGACAATTATTTATGAAGACAACGCTGCTTGTATAGCTCAGATCAGAGAAGGTTACATCAAGGGTGATCAAACAAAGCACATCTCACCAAAGTTCTTCTCAACATATGACTTGCAAAAAGAAGGGGAAATTGATGTTCGCCAGATTAAGTCAAGTGAAAATCTAGCTGACCTGCTCACGAAATCTTTACCTAGAAGCCGTTTCGAGAAGCTATCACACAAGATCGGTCTTCATAGATTGAAGGATGTTTTTTGAATTCAGGGGGATAATTATACACGCTGTACTCTTTTTCCCTTAACTAGGTTTTGTCCCACTGGGTTTTCTTAGTAAGGTTTTTAATGAGGCAGCATAGCTGATCCAGTAGTATCAGTTTATTTATTCAGGTCCTGAAGTACCTATATATTTAACATCATCCTGAAGTATGTTGTTAAACTGTGTATAATTCTAAATGTCTGAGGGGGAGTGTTATAAACCAGACATTTTAGGCCCAACCCATTACTTATGGGCTTTAGGGTTTATAGTTATGTTTATCTATTTATTGTAATGTTGAATAGAATGAATTGGAGAATTTAGTTTTATCTCTATTCCTCTTTGGTTTTACACCATTCTAGTATCTACGTGTTGGATTCGAACTGTATCTCGCTAGTACATGAAACTGCAAATGCAATGTCAGGTCTTGTGTTATTTGCGAGATACATAAGGGCACCGATCGCGCTTAAGTACGGTACTTCTGGACCAAGTACTTCTTCGCCTTCTTCTTGAGGACGATAAGGATCCTTTTGTGGATCTAGCGGTCGGACAATCATAGGTACGCTAAACGGATGTGCTTTATCCATATTGAAACGTACTAACATCTTCTGGATGTAGTTTGATTGATGGACAAATGTGCCATTGCACAGATACTCAAATTGTAGTCCGATGCATACTTTTGTTATACCAAGATCTTTCATCTCAAATTCCTTCGTTAACAACTGAGCAGCTTTCTCTATCTCTTTAGGAGATCCGATGATGTTGATATCGTCAACATAGACTGCTATTCTAGTGAAATTTGAGAGTGATCGTTTTATAAAGACACATGGACTGATTACATCAGACTTGTACCCTTCCTCTTCGAGATATTCACTAAGTCGATTGTACCACATACGACCAGATTGTTTGAGACCATATAATGATCTCTGGAGCTTTATAGAACACATATCTCGAGGTGTTGATTTTAATGCTTCAGGCAACTTTAATCCTCTAGGGATTTTCATGTAGATGTCATTTTCAAGTGTCCCGTATAAGTATGCGGTGACGACATCCATTAGTCTCATATGAAGTCCTTCAGAGATTGTGAGGCCGATTAGGAACCTAAGGGTTATCGCATCCACTACAGGGGAATACGTTTCCTCATAATCAACTCCTGGGATTTGGGAAAACCCTTGTGCTACAAGTCGAGCCATATATCGTACAATCTCATTCTTTTCATTTCTCTTTATTTCAAACACCTATTTATAACCTACTGGTTTGACGTCTATGGGCGTTCGGACTACAGGTCCGAAAACATGTCGCTTTTCGAGCGAATTCAATTCGGCGTTTATGGCTTCTTGCCATCTTGGCCAATCATTTCTGTGCATGCGCCCTTCTAAAGTTTTTGGTACGTAATCATTTTCATTGATTACATCCGTTGCTATAGCATATGCGAATATATCATCAACACGTGTTTTATTCTGGTTCCACATTGTACTATCTTGTACATAATTAATAGAGATCTCATTTTTGTTCGGTACCGATGTTTCTTCTGAAACTTCATTTTCCTCTGGATTCATAGTTGTCTCTTCTGGGACATTTACCTCTACCGAGGTTTCACTTATAATCTTTTGGTAAACATGCTGCCGGTAAACCGTTCCCGTCAGGCAAACACGCCGCCGGTAAACCGTTCAGAACCACCATACGTTAGTTTTTACTCCGCCACGCATTGCTACCGCCACCACAGAAATTGTGCGAAAAAAACTTCAAAGTTTGAGATTCCGGCGAACATTCCGGTAGAAAACGCCGTTAACTGGTGCCGTGGAAAAAGTTTCAGGTCAGTTTTTTTTTCATTGTTTATCTAACTGTTGAGGACCCCCATAAGTAATGAAGGAAACGTATTCATTACTTCAAACAATAAATGTATAATCTTTTGGACTTCATATTCACTTTGACCACTTCGCGGGTCGAGATTTGATAGCGATGATGCATTCCATGTTATTTCTTGTGTTACCAGTCTTTCTTTGTCCTTATCTCCCCCTAAGACTGGGAACATCGTTTCATCAAAATGACAGTCAGCATACCGTGCTGTAAACATGTCTCCCATCATTGGTTCTAAGTATCTAATAATGGACGGGGAGTTAAAACCAATATAGATACCCAGTCTTCTTTGGGGTCCCATTGTAGTACGTTGTGGTGACGGTATTGGTACATATACCGCACAACCAAAAATTCTAAAGTGGGATAAACTTGGTTCTCGTCCGGAGACCAGTTGCAGTGGGGAGTATTCGTGATCAGCAGTTGGTCTCAATCTAATCAGTGCAGCGGCATGCAAAATAGCATGACCCCATGCAGAAGATGGTAATTTACATCTCATTAAGAGTGGTCTAGCGATTATTTGTAATCGTTTAATCAGAGATTCAGCTAAACCGTTTTGTGTGTGAACATGAGGTACTGAATGTTTAACATTAATCCCAATTGACATACAATAGTCATTAAAAGCTTGAGATGTGAACTCTCCCGCATTATCCATCCGGATGTTTTTAATTTGATTATCGGGGAAATTGGCTCTCAATTGTATGATTTGAGCTAAAAGTCGGGAAAATGTTACATTTCGAGTAGCTAAAAGGCTCACATGTGACCACCTTGAGGATGCGTCTATTAAGACCAAGAAATAGCGGAATGGTCCACACGGAGGATGAAAAGGCCCACAAATATCCCCTTGGATTCTTTCTAAAAATGATGGGGTTTCATATATCAATTTAGTTTGTGAGGGCCGAGTTATAGATTTGCTGAGAGAGCATGCTGCACATGATAAGTCTTGTGGTAGCAAAACTTTTAAGTTTTTGAGAGGGTGCCCAGTTGCACTTTTGATTATTCGTCTCATCATTATGCTACCAGGGTGACCTAGACGGTCGTGCCATATATTGAATGTGCCTTTATCTAACAGCTTTTGGTTATTCACCATGTATGATTCGATAGGATTGATATTAGTACAATATAATCCAGAGGATAAGGCTTCTAATTGATCAACAATTGTTTCTTGGCCATTTTTGTTTGAAGTAATTTGAAGATATTCAATATTATTTTGAATGTCTGGTAGATAGCAGTAGTACTAACACTATTCTCAAAGATATGAAATTTTTCTCTGAGTTGTCTCCGGCAGAGACACCAATTAGTACTATATGTGGCGTCAGTAACCTTATCGAAGGCTCCGGCAGAGCACACATAATATTTTCTTCGGGTACCCAACTTACTATTGATAATGCATTATATTCAAGTAAATCCAGAAGAAATTTACTTAGCTTTAAAGATATTCGAAAAAACGGTTACCACCTAAAAACAATATCTGAAAATAATATTGAATATCTTCAAATTACTTCAAACAAAAATGGCAAAGAAATAATTGTTGAACAATTAGAAGCCTTATCCTCTGGATTATATTGTACTAATATTAATCCTATCGAATCATACATGGTGAGTAACCAAAAGTTGTTAGATAAAGACACATTCAATATATGGCATGACCGTTTAGGTCACCCTGGTAGCATAATGATGAGACGAATAATTAAAAGTGCAACCGGGACCCTCTCAAAAACTTAAAAGTTTTGCTACCACAAGACTTATCATGTGCAGCATGCTCTCTGGGCAAACTTATAACTCGGACCTCACAAACTAAATTGATACATGAAACCCCATCATTTTTAGAAAGAATCCAAGGGGATATTTGTGGGCCTATTCATCCTCCGTGTGGGCCATTCCGCTATTTCTTGGTCTTAATAGACGCATCCTCAAGGTGGTCACATGTGAGCCTTTTAGCTACTCGAAATGTAGCATTTTCCCGACTTTTAGCTCAAATCATACAATTGAGAGCCAATTTCCCCGATAATCAAGTTAGAAACATCCGGATGGATAATGCGGGAGAGTTCACATCGCAAGCGTTTAATGACTATTGTATGTCAATCGGGATCAATGTTGAACATTCAGTACCTCATGTTCACACACAAAACGGTTTAGCTGAATCTCTTATTAAACGATTACAAATAATCGCTAGACCACTCTTAATGAGAAGTAAATTACCATTTTCTGCATGGGGTCATGCTATTTTGCATGCCGCTGCACTGATTAGATTGAGACCAACTGCTGATCATGAATACTCCCCATTGCAACTGGTCTCTGGACGAGAACCAAGTTTGTCCCACCTTAGAATTTTTGGTTGTGCGATTTATGTACCAATACCGCCACCACAACGTACTACAATGGGACCCCAAAGAAGATTGGGTATCTATATTGGTTTTAACTCCCCGTCCATAATTAAATACTTAGAACCAATGATGGGAGACATGTTTACAGCACGGTATGCTGACTGTCATTTTGATGAAACAATGTTCCTGGTCTTAGGGGGAGATAAGGACAAAGAAAGACTGGTAACACAAGAAATAACGTGGAATGCATCATCGCTATCAAATCTCGACCCCCGAAGTGGTCAATGTGAATATGAAGTCCAAAAGATTATACATTTATTGTTTGAAGTAATGAATACGGTTCCTTCATTACTTATGGGGGTCCTCAACAATTAGATAAACAATGAAAAAAAAACTTACCTGAAACTTTTTCCCCGGCGCCGGTTAACGGCGTTTTCTACCGGAATGTTCGCCGGAATCTCAAACTTTGAAGTTTTTTTTCGCACAATTTCTGTGGTGGCGGGAGCAATGCGTAGCGGAGTAAAAACTAACGTATGGTGGTTCTGAACGGTTTACCAGCGGCGTGTTTGCCTGACGGGAACGGTTTACCGGCGGCGTGGCTCTGAATAGTTGTTGACGACCATTGTTTGTGGTCTCAATTTAACGGCGATGAAATTTTGATGTTTGCTGGCTGTCTTCCGAGCTTGTATTTCCGGCGGCCGTTCTATTATACATCGAGTTTTTTAACCATACTAGATTCAGTCCAGTGGTGAAGGCGCTGTTGTTTTAACCAACCTTTCTTTCTGCTTTGGTAACGTTGTCGGATACAACTGTCTTAGGACATCATTTAATATACTTTACTATATTCAGCATATATACAGAATTTTGATTAAATCGAAAAGATGGTTTTCAATATATTTCTTTTTAATTCACATAACCTCTTTTCTCCTTTTGGTTTTCAATATATACGTTTCATATTAAATTAAGTTATGTTTAACATATTTAATTAAATATTCATATATTTTTTTATATTTAATTAAATTTATATTTACAATAGGAAATCATACAAGAGTTTCTAAATTCCCACTCTATTATTAAAACGGCGTAAAGTATAGAACCTGCAGTTCTATCTATAGAGAACCTGAAGTTCTCCTATAATATATAATTTAATATTGTCGCTCGTTTTTAAAATCCATGATTCTTTCATTTGTTGATAAAATGTCGAACATATCAAAGCTTGAATTCACCGCACTTGACATCTCGGGTAACAACTACCTTCCGTGGACTCTTGATGCTAAAATTCATTTGACGGCAAAGAATTTGGGGGAGACAATTATTGATGGTAATCAAACTAAACCTCAAGATAAAGCGAACGCTATGATATTCCTTCGCCATCATCTTCACGAAGATCTAAAGCGGGAATATCTAACTGTTGAGGACCCCATGAAATATGGAGAAATATCAAAGAACGTTTTGACCACCAGAAGTAGGTCTTACTCCCCAAAGCCCGCTATGAATGGCTTCATTTACGACTACAGGATTTTAAGACAGTCAGTGAGTATAATTCTACCCTGTTCCGCATAACCTCTGAACTTAAACTATGTGGTGAGAAAATTACTGATGAAGACATGCTTGAAAAGACTTTCTCAACGTTCCATACCTCAAATATGTTCCTGTCGCAGCAATACAGGGAACGTCAATTTACCAAATATTCTGAATTGATATCATGTCTTCTGGTAGCGGAGCAAAATAACAAGCTCCTACTACAAAATCATCAATCGCGACCTGCCGGTGCAAGCCCATTCCCTGAAGCGAATGTGGCCAATTATCAAAGCGGACGAGGTAGAGGTAGAGGCCGCGGCCCCAGCAGAGGTCGTGGTCGTGGTCGAGGACGGGGATATACATGGTGTCGGGAGTCCCAGAACACTAAAAATTGCGGTGGTGAATCGAGTCGACATAATACGGGGCGACCTTCAAAAGGGAAAAGTAGCGGGAACTAAAGCAACATTTGTTATAAATGTGGGATGTCAAATCATTGGTCCCGCACATGTCACACCCCTAAACACCTCGTTGAGGCATATCAACGCATGATGAAAGAAAAAGGAAAGAATGCTGAAACTAATCTGATTGAGAATGCACCTTCAGCCACAATATTAGACGTTCATTTGGATGCATGTGATTTCATTGAAAATGTTCGTGATGTTTAAACATATTTAACGTACCTTTTATGTTTTACTTTTCACACTGTGACCTTGGTATTTGTTTTGGTTTGAAACTCTTGCAATGTTTTATTTTTTACTTCTTTGCATTAACTTTTATTTATTTATTTTTATTTATTTCCTGAAGAAATATGCATGCTAGCTCCAGTATAGCTATTATTGGTGATGAATGTCTGGTAGATAGCAGTAGTACTAACACTATTCTCAAAGATATGAAATTTTTCTCTAAGTTGTCTCCGGCAGAGACACCAATTAGTACTATATGTGGCGTCAGTAACCTTATCGAAGGCTCCGGCAGAGCACACATAATACTATCTTCGGGTACCCAACTAACTATTGATAATGCATTATATTCAAGTAAATCCTGAAGAAATTTACTTAGCTTTAAAGATATTCGAAAAAACGGTTACCACCTAAAAACAATATCTGAAAATAATATTGAATATCTTCAAATTACTTCAAACAAAAATGGCAAAGAAATAATTGTTGAACAATTAGAAGCCTTATCCTCTGGATTATATTGTACTAATATTAATCCTATTGAATCATACATGGTGAGTAACCAAAAGCTGTTAGATAAAGACACATTCAATATATGGCATGACCGTCTAGGTCACCCTGGTAGCATAATGATGAGACGAATAATTAAAAGTACAACCGGGCACCCTATCAAAAACTTAAAAGTTTTGCTACCACAAGACTTATCATGTGCAGCATGCTCTCTGGGCAAACTTATAACTCTGCCCTCACAAACTAAATTGATACATGAAACCCCATCATTTTTAGAAAGAATCCAAGGGGATATTTGTGGGCCTATTCATCCTCCGTGTGGACCATTCCGCTATTTCTTGGTCTTAATAGACACATCCTCAAGGTGGTCACATGTGAGCCTTTAAGCTACTCGAAATGTAGCATTTTCCCGACTTTTAGCTCAAATCATACAATTGAGAGCCAATTTCCCTGATAATCAAGTTAGAAACATCCGGATGGATAATGCGGGAGAGTTCACATCTCAAGCGTTTAATGACTATTGTATGTCAATTGGGATTAATGTTGAACATTCAGTACCTCATGTTCACACACAAAACGGTTTAGCTGAATCTCTGATTAAACGATTACAAATAATCTCTAGACCACTCTTAATGAGAGGTAAATTACCATCTTCTGCATGGGGTCATGCTATTTTGCATGCCGCTGCACTGATTAGATTGAGACCAACTACTAATCATGAATGCTCCCCATTGTAACTGGTCTTTGGACGAGAACCAAGTTTGTCCCACCTTAGAATTTTTGGTTGTGCGGTATATGTACCAATACCGCCACCACAACGTATTACAATGGGACCCCAAAGAAGACTGGGAATCTATATTGGTTTTAACTCCCCGTCCATAATTAAATATTTAGAACCAATGACGGGAGACATGTTTACAGCACGGTATGCTGACTGTCATTTTAATGAAACAATGTTCCCAGTCTTAGGGGGAGATAAGGACAAAGAAAGACTGGTAACACAAGAAATAACGTGGAATGCATCATCGCTATCAAATCTCAACCCCCGAAGTGGTCAATGTGAATATGAAGTCCAAAAGATTATACATTTGCAAAGAATAGCGAATGAATTACCAGATGCATTCACAGACACGAATAGAGTGACAAAGTCACATGTACCAGCATCAAATGTACCTGCTCGAATTGAAGTAATCCCAGAAGCGATTACCATACAACGAAAGCGTGGGAGACCAATCGGTTCCAAAGACAAAAACCCACGGATACGAAAGAGCAAAGTAACGCAGTTGGTGAAAACTCACAAAAGATTATAAATGAAACCCAGTAGAGGTAAATGTCCCAGAAGAGACAACTATAATTCCAGAGGAAAATGAAGTTTCAGAAGAAACACCGGTACCGAACGAAAATGAGATCTCTATTAATTATGTACAAGATAGTACAATGTGGAACCGGAATAAAACAGGTGTTGATGATATATTTGCATATGCTATAGCAACGGATGTAATCAATGAAAATGATTACGTACCAAAAACTTTAGAAGGGTGCATGCACAGAAATGATTGGCCAAGATGGCAAGAAGCCATAAACGCCGAATTGAATTCGCTCAAAAAGCGACATGTTTTCGGACCTGTAGTCCGAACGCCCATAGACGTCAAACCAGTAGGTTATAAATGGGTGTTTGCAATAAAAAGAAATGAAAAGAATGAGATTGTACGATATAAGGCTCGACTTGTAGCACAAGGGTTTTCCCAAATCCAGGAGTTAATTATGAGGAAACGTATTCCCCTGTAGTGGATGCGATAACCCTTAGGTTCCTAATCGGCCTCACAATCTCTGAAGGACTTCATATGAGACTAATGAATGTCGTCACCGCATACTTATACGGGACACTTGAAAATGACATCTACATGAAAATCCCTAAAGGATTAAAATTGCCTGAAGCATTAAAATCAACACCTCGATATACATGTTCTATAAAGCTCTAGAGATCTTTATATGGTCTCAAACAATCTGGTAGTATGTGGTACAATCGACTTAGTGAATATCTCGAAAAGGAAGGATACAAGTCTGATGTAATCAGTCCATGTGTCTTTATAAAACGATCACTCTCAAATTTCACTATAATAGCAGTCTATGTTGACGATATCAACATCATCGGATCTCCTGAAGAGATAGAGAAAGATGCTCAGTTGTTAAAGAAGGAATTTGAAATGAAAGATCTTGGTATGACGAAATTATGTATCGGACTACAATTTGAATATCTGTGCAATGGCACATTTGTCCATCAATCAAACTACATCCAGAAGATGTTAGTACGTTTCAATATGGACAAAGCACATCCGTTTAGCGTACCTATGGTTGTCCGACCGCTAGATCCACACAAGGATCCTTATCGCCCTCAAGAAGAAGGCGAAGAAGTACTTGGTCCAGAAGTACCATACTTAAGCGCGATCGGTGCCCTTATGTATCTCGCAAATAATACAAGACCTGACATTGCATTTGCAGTACATGTGCTAGCGAGATACAGTTCGAATCCAACACGTAGACACTGGAATGGTGTAAAACATATATTCCGGTATATTTGCGGGACACAAGACTTAGGTCTTTTCTATCAGAAAGATCAAAAGTCCCAATTTGTTGGGTATGCTGATGCCGGATATCTATCAGATCCTCACAAAGCGAAATCTCAGACAGGTTATGTATTCACATACGGCGGCACAACAATTTCTTGGAAGTCAACTAAGCAAACACTTACAGCAACATCATCAAATCATGCCAAATTTATAGCACTATATGATGCTGGTAGAGAATGCGTGCGGTTGAGATCAATGATTAATCATATACAAGAAGCATGCGGATTAGAACATATCAAGAAGGAGCCGACAATTATTTATGAAGACAATGCTGCTTGCATAGCTCAGATCAGAGAAGGTTATATCAAGGGTGATCGAATAAAGCACATCTCACCAAAATTTTTCTCAACATATGACTTGCAAAAGGAAGGGGAAATTGATGTTCGCCAGATTAATTCAAGCGAAAATCTAGCTGACCTGTTCATGAAATCTTTACCCAGAAGCAGTTTCGAGCAGCTATCACACAAGATCGGTCTTCGTAGATTGAAAGATGTTTGTTGAATTAAGGGGGAGAATTATGCACACTGTACTCTTTTTCCCTTAACTAAGTTTTGTCCCACTAGGTTTTCTTAGCAAGGTTTTTAAAGAGGCAGCATAGCTTGTTTTGGTCAAAAATTACCGAAGTAATTAAGTGATCAAATTAGTTAAGTGAGGTAGTGTGCTAGAAGTAAGTGTCAAAAAATGTGTTGATTAAATTACTTGCAAAAACAGTTTAAAGATACGGCTCGGGATATTGAACTGTATCGACGATCAAACAATGAGCAATTAATGAGCAAAAAGTAAAGGAAGTGACACGAGATGTACGAGGAAAGCCCTTGATCAATCTAGATCGCCGGCATAAAACCTCGGGAGCTGACAATCGCAGCTGCCTAGTTCTTCAATTGCTTCAAAAATCAGGATACAGTGCAGGATGTGGTACGGATCGACTAAGTGTTACAACGAAAATGAAATACAAGTGTGGTGTTTGCAACTAGCTAGAATGTGATTGTGTTCGAGAGTGTAAGTGTGAAATGATGTGTTCTAAGTTGATCCGACCTCATCTATTTATAGTAAAGATAACATAACTAACTACCCTAAACTCGCGGGATTCACCGAATATTCCTTCTTGGAACGTTGCAGACCTGGTCTTTCGGGCTCAACGTCTCTTTCTCAACAAATTCGTCCGAGTCTTGAGGAGAAGAAGTCCTTGTGACCGTTAGCAAGCCTCTGCCCTTAATCTGCACGTGGTTAATTCAATAAGCTTCAGGATATCGCCCAAGATGTCAGCAATATCCTCTTCCAGCATCCTGATTACAAATAACCAAACAAAGGCAGGATATTGGTCAGGATACATATGTTAAGAAAATGACCCCTAACAATTGTCCCCAAATATATCAGTTGGGATACCAATCCAACGGATATATTTCAAAACTTTACTTCATAATTTAAGGCAATTAATATGAGTAGACTCTTGAAATGACAGCAGTGCTATTTCCAAGACATTATTTACTTTTTACCCCCTTATACTCATCCTATATTAACCAAGGGACTCCTTGTCTCGGTCATCCTTATCTTCAAGCAAGCATCAGGTAACTTCTCTTCTAATTTTCCCTCTTTAATTTTTCATGATTTGCTCAATGGCACCACGAACGAAATCCCGCTCAGTCCGGTCTGACTCAACCCTGATAAGTCAAAACCTTATCACTGATCCAGCGAAAGAGATTTGCTGTTTCAATAATGCTGACATTGCTGCTCTCCAAGACTCCGGTGCCTTTCCCGCCGGGACGGTCTTTCGCCCGTTTGATAAGGAAGTCCGATCGGATGCATCATCCAACGAGTGGGTTTGTTTTTTCGCTTATCCTTTCTCCCTTGGACTCCGGTATCCATTTCCACCCTTTATCTCCAGTTTTTTCGAACTCACCGGCCTTAGTTATGCCCAAGTTATGCCAATGGTCTGGCGAATCTTGATAGTGTTGGATCAAATCAAATCTCGTCATTACGAGGAGAAATACAAAGCTATGACCCAGGAACACCAAGTTGCTCTTAACAAGGCTACTCTTCAAGCCCAAGCCGATCTGGAAGCTGCCCATGTGCAGTACGAACGGGATATGGTCAGTTACCGAGAAAGCCTCAAAAGTTCCATCGTCATTTCTCTCCTCCAGGCTAGGTTGAAGATGGCTCACGAAGCCAAAACATTGGACTTCGAATGCCCTTCCTGGGACGTTGGAGCCTGGGAGACCAAGCTGAAGAATCTTGGCGGTACCTCTTCCAAATCAACTGTCGATGATCCTTCTAAAGCAGTTGAAAAGGCAACCGATGCTGACAAGGATGCTGAGGCGGATCCCAAAATGAATGTTGCTGAAACCGCTATGGAGCAAGAAGGCACTACCCCCTAGAGCTTATTTTTATTCGAACAATTTTATGTCTTTATGAACAATTTTCATTTCTACCTCTAAACAATTTGACAGCCGAAGGTGGATGGGTCCTGGGTTTCAGGATGAAACCTTCGGTTATCAACCAGTATTGATTGCTCTAAGAATAATTTCATCTTTTGACTTATTTTTTGTTACTTTACATTGTTTAGTGTAAGTTTTAGCTTTGTAAAAATTTCATACTGTTATTTCACAAAATATCCTGATTAGTATGCTCAGCAACATACTGCAAAAGCCTTTTATTAAATAGATCTTCCAGACATTCCTTTATCTTTAAAAAGTTTTTTAGAAAGTAAAAAATAGCTTATCTCTTCAAAACCAAGTTTTGATGATGATCAAAATTCCAAACCAATACTAGTTTCAAACATCCTGATCAAATATCCTTAAAAGGACTTTGAGGATATGTGTCAAGATGCTATTAAAAATTTAAATGAGACTTGCAAAGGAAAGACCATACCAGACATAGGATATAAACCTATTACCAAACTTCAATCCCTTTGCAACTCTTCCAATGAAGATGTCCCCAGTGCAAGGTACTTAGTGCATTAGTTGCAAACTTCATCCTTTTAGCTTTACACCACCGCCTTGGTGGGAATGTCCCCTGTATATAATGTCTTCAAGTATCTTAGAAATCTACTTAATGTCAGTTTCCATGGCATAAGCAATTTTTCTCGTTCCGAGGGTATAACCCAAGGATGTACTGGAGATAAATCCTTTGTATCCTGGGGAAAATCCCAATTTTTCATGCGCTACAGGCGGGAGTGTATAAACTCCAAGACTTAGAAAAGTGAAAACCTTTAAACCTTAGAGAGTATGAAAATACCCTTTCGTGAGAGAGGGTGATCAATCCTCATATACCGTTAGGATTCAGGATATAGCCAATGGTAACGAAATTGTCAGCCACTTTTACATGGACTGGTCCCGCCACCTTGAACTATCCCTGAATAACTTGCGCTCCAGGCGGGGTGTTTAAACCCAATTCGGAAGAAAGGTGAATACCTTTAAACCTGTGAAGGGATCAGTATCCCTTAAACGTGAGAGAGGGGGCCAATCCTCTAATCTTCTGAGTTATCCCGAGTGCATATCCTGGAGCTATATCCTGAAACATATCTTGCAAAACAAATGTAAACTAAGGTGGGTGTTAGCTTGGCTAACACCCCTCCGATGCTTAAGTCAGTATCAGGTTATAAAGAACAAATTACACCAAACACATTTAAAAGAAGCAAGAATTCATACCATCTCGAGTTAGAAATTAAATTCTAGACTCACTTAAAATAGAGCTTAAGGTGTATAGCATTCCAAGATCTCGGTAGCATATCTCCCTCCATATTCTTGAGTCTATACGCTCCTTTCCCTGCTTCTGATTCGACTTCATACGGTCCTTCCCATTTTGGAGCTAACTTGCCATCGGCAGGATTAGTAGTATTTTGGAAGGCCTTTCTTAATACCCAATCTCCAACCTTAAATCTTCTGGTTCTAATATTCTTGTTATATGCCCTGGATATTCTCTGTTGATATGCTGCCATCCTTAGCCTTGCCGCATCTCTCTTTTCATCTATAGTGTCTAAATCCTGACTCAAGGCTTCAGGATTCTTCTCAGGATCACTTAAGATAGATCTTGCAGTGGGTATTGTCATCTCCGTTGGAATCACTGCTTCTGCTCCAAACACCAACGAAAATGGGGTTTGACCTGTTGCATTCTTTATCGTTGTCCTGTCAGCCCATAAAACAAAGGGTAATTCTTCTGCCCATCTTCCTTTTTTGGCTCCAAGCCTTTTCTTTAAGTTGTTGACAATTATCTTGTTAGAGGATTCTGCTTGTCCATTTGCTTGAGGATGTACCGGAGTTGATGTGATCATTTTGATTCCCCAACTCTTGCAAAAGTCAGTAGTCCTCTTACTTATGAACTGAGAGCCATTGTCACAGATTATCTCAGCTGGTACTCCGAATCTGGTCAGGATATTTCTCTTGATGAAGGATACTACTTCTTGGTCTCTTACTTGAACAAATGCTTCAGCTTCAACCCACTTAGAGAAGTAATCCGTCATTGCTAGCATAAAGACTTTTCCTCCCGGAGCTTTCGGTAACTTTCCTACTATATCCATCCCCCACTTCATGAATGGCCAAGGGGAAACTACAGGATATAGTGGTTCAGCTGGTTGATGTAGTATGTTACTATGCCTTTGACATGCATCACATCTTCGAGCATATTCTGCAGCATCCTTTCTCATTGTTGGCCAAAAGTATCCTGTCCTCAATACTTTCGAGAATAATGATCTGCCCCCAGTGTGATTACCACAGTCTCCTTCATGTATATCCTGAAGTACTTCTTTGGCTTCATGATCCTCCAAGCACCTTAAATATGGTCCTGCAAGAGATTTCTTGTACAAAATATTATTTATAATAGTAAATCGTGATACCTTCATCTTAAATGCCTTAGGATTTTCATTTTCGGGGATGTGTCCATCTTTAAGATATTTCAGGATTGGAGCCGTCCAGGTTCTAGGATCCTCTTCAGGATATTCCGCCCCAGGATCCTGAATACCAGCTACTTCTTTATCCCGAGGATTCGTTGCAGGATATAAGACATGTACTATTGGTATTTGTGTCCCTTCAGGTATCCTGACCGACGATCCCAGATTTGCTAAGGCGTCTGCTTCAGCATTATCTTCCCTTGGTACCTGTTCAAGTGTAAAAACATCGAAATATCCTGCTAATTTTTTGAGAATATCAAGATATTCAGTCAATTTCTCACCCTTAACTGCATAGGATCCATTAAAATGGTTAGTAATTAACAAAGAGTCAACATATGCTTGTAAATTCTTTATACTCATACTCTTAGCCAATTCTAATCCTGCAATTAAAGCTTCATATTCTGCCTCATTATTGGTAGCAGGAAATTCACACCTAATAGCCTGGGGTAATATGTCCCCCCTGTGGCGATTTTAGTAGTATTCCCAATCCTACTCCTCTTATATTAGATGCACCATCAGTATATAATGTCCAGGATCCTGAGGATTCTCCTAGCTGTTGAACTTCTAGATCTACCTCATCCTGAATGTCACTACTAAAGTCAGCCACAAAGTCAGCTAAAGCCTGAGACTTTATGGCATTCCTAGGTTCATATACTAAATCATAAGCACTCAATTTTACTGACCACTTAGCCATCCTTCCTGACGTCTCTGGTTTCCTAAGCACATTCTTAATAGGATAGTTTGTTTTAACATGTATCCTATGTGTCTCGAAATAATGCCTAAGTTTCGTTGATGCCATAATTAATGCTAGTATTAATTTTTCTAAATGAGAATACCTAGTTTCAGCATCTAACAAACTTTTACTAACATAATAAACAGGATACTGCTGACCTTCATGGTCTTTTATAAGAACGGCACTTACAGCATTCCCTGATACAGCAAGGTACAGGGATAGTGGTTTACCATTTTCCGGCTTCATCAATAGAGGTGCGGTTGAGAGATACCGTTTCAAATCCTGTAGGGCTGCTTCGTGTTTTTCCCCCCATTCGAATCTTTTGTTCTTCTTTAGGATATCATAGAAGTCTTTGCATTTCTCCGAGGATCTTGAGATAAATCTGTTTAGAGCTGCTACCCGGCCTGTTAATCTTTGTACATCCTTCATATTCGAGGGTGATTTTATATCCAGGATAGCTTTAATCTGCTCTGGGCTTGCCTCTATCCCCCTTTTCGTCACCATATACCCAAGAAACTTTCCTGCCCCCACTCCGAAATGGCACTTAGCAGGATTCAGCTTCATATTATACTGATCCAGGATATCAAATGCTCCTTTAATATCCTGGAGGTGATCCTGAGCTTTCTTTGACTTTACTACCATATCGTCAATGTATACTTCCATGGTGTCCCCCAGTTTGTCTTTGAACATCATGTTTACCAATCTTTGGTATGTTGCACCTGCATTTTTCAGACCAAAAGGCATAGCTGTATAACAATAAATACCTGTTGGTGTCATGAAGGCAGTATCCTCCTGGTCAGAAGGCTCCATTTGTATCTGTTGAAATCCTGAGGATGCGTCCATGAAAGTTAGCATTTCATGCCCAGCAGTGGCATCTACCATTGCATCGATATGGGGAAGAGGAAATGGGTCTTTAGGACAAGCTTTGTTCAAGTCTGTGTAGTCTACACAAACTCTCCATTTCCCGTTTTTCTTCTGTACCACGACCACGTTTGCTAGCCACCTTGGGAATTTGACTTCTCTAATCATTTTGGACTTCAACAATCTTTCAACTTCTTCTTGAATAATTGTATTGCGTTCAGGAGCAAACTTCCTTCTTTTTTGTTGCACTGGCTTGAATGATTTATCAATTCCAAGCTTGTGAGTGATAATATCTTTGGATATGCCTGTCATATCCTCATGCTTCCATGCAAACGTAGACATCCTGCATTTCAAAAAGTTAATTAATTGTTCCTTAATATCCTGAGGGATACTGGTCCCTACGAGCACCGAAATATCGGGGTTATCCTGGTCCAGGATAACTTTCTTCACATCCTGCTCCGGATCCTCCACGATATCCTGGGCCCGCTTCTTTAATTGCTATGCTGCACTAGTTTTGGCTGAGGATTTCATCGAGGATGAGTAGCATTCTTTCGCCTCCTGCTGATCGCTATCAACTTTAACGACTCCCCAAGGGGTAGGTATCTTGATGCATTGGTGATATGTTGATGGCACGGCCTTCATATCGTGAATCCATGGTCTTCCCAGGATAATGTTATAGCAGGATAGAGAGTCCATCACACAGAAACGTTGTATCGAATTGACTCCTTCAACGTATACTGGCAACTTTATCTCTCCCACTGTGTTTCTTGCCTCTCCACTGAATCCAACAAGCACGGTGGACTTTGAAGTGATATCCATTGGAGATACATTCATTCTTTTAAGTGTCTCTAGCTGGATTATGTTGACGGAGCTGCCATTATCAACCAATATCCTGCGTACAAAATGGTTAGCCACATATAACGTTATTACCAGAGCATCATGGTGAGGATCCTGGACAGTATCCCTGTCATCAGCATCAAATGTGATCACTTTGTCAGTTGTGAGTGTAGTCATCCTGACAGGTTTGTCTCCCCTTTCGGCTTTGGCTTCCTTTGCATGTCTCTTTGCTGCCGAATACGAAGTTCCACAAATGTCGGATCCCCCCGAAATGAAGTTGATTATCTTGGCATCCGCGGGAGGTGATGCTGCTCGTTCAGGATCCTTCTCAGTATCCTGACCCTTATTCTTCTTCTTTCCTAAGAGATCTTTCAGATATCCCTTGCTCAGAAGGTAGCTTATTTCTTTCCTTAAAGCAATGCAATCCTCAGTCATATGTCCGAAATCTTCGTGGAAAGCACACCACTTCGACTTATCTTTCCAGTCAGCCTTTTGTTGATTCTTTCGGGGCCATCTAGCCTTTTCTCCTAGACCCTGCATAGCATACATCAATTCAGGAATATTAACAGAAAAGCAATATTCAGACAATTCAGGATACTCTTCAGGATCCTCATCTTCGACAGCATTCACTCTCTTGTTTTCATTTCTACCATATGGCTTAGGCCGATATGACTTAAATGAGGATTCTGACTTCCTATTAGTCGATTCATAAGTGTTGGACGAGTTCATCCTTTCTTGCATCTTCTTGTCATCTTCCAGACGGATATATCTCAAGGCCCTGTTACGAGCTTCATCGAGATTCCTGCAGGGATTCATTACAAGATCCTGATAAAACTGAGAATCCTTTTGTAATCCCATCTTAAAAGCTTGCACAGCTGTTGCAACATCAAGATGTGGGATATCCAAGGATTCTCGACTAAATTTGTTCACATAATCCCTCAAGGATTCTTGAGGCCCTTGAGTTATCCTGTAAAGATCACTGGTTAGTTTCTCAAAGCTCCGACTACAAGAAAATTGACTGTTAAATAAATTAACCAAATGAGCAAATGAAGTGATTGAGTGAGGAGGAACGTTCAACAGCCATTTCAAGGCTGATCCCGTTAGAGTAGAACCAAATCCCTTGCACAAGCACGCTTCCTTGAGCTCCGGAGGAATAGGGTTAATCTCCATTCTTTCCCTATACTGAGCAATATGCTCCTCAGGATCCGTAGTCCCATCATAAAGCTTCATATTGGGAGTTTGGAATCTCTTTGGGATCTCAGCATCACATATAGGGTATGCAAAACGAGATATCTTGTGGCTGTCTTGAGACACTTCCGGGATCGGCTGGACCACCCCAGGTACACTAGATATCATGTCCTTCAACTTCTGAAGTTCCCTGGTAAGTGCTGATGTTACACCTGTGTCCTGCAAAGATCCACCACTGTTAGTAGCATGAGTATTATTATTATTCGACACGTTACCCGTTGGAGGATTTTGCCCATATCCTGAAGCATATCCTGAGCTCCTCATGGTTGACATCCTGACCGAGGAGGGTATTTCAGGAGTATGATTCTGAGGAAGATTGGGCACAATATTCCCCCTGTTATCCTCAGTATACACAGCTGAACTGAAGTTCAACGCTCTGGGATGTAATGGAGTGACAATATCCTCAGCAGATCTGCTCGAGCCAGACTTCAGGAGTTGTATTTCCCTTAAAAGCATTTGGTTTGTTTCCTGTTGCTGCCTCATTTGTTCCTGCACACTTCCAAATAAAGTTAAAATTTCATCATTAGAAGCTAAAACGGGAGCAGATCCCTGGACACTCCGAGTAGGGATAACATCTTGAGATTGTGTAGAGGCTGGCATCCTTGGAGGAGGTGGTGGAAGCACCGAACCGGTAGTAGCAGAAGTCATAGCAGACATAGTAGAGGAACTCATGTTTGATCGTGAGGCCATTGTGGACAATGTAGCAAAAAGTTTTGAAAATAAAAAACCGATTAGCGATTTAACGAAAATTTTTAGTAAAGAGAGCACCACTTGCCCCACGGTGGGCGCCAAATTGTTTTGGTCAAAAATTACCGAAGTAATTAAGTGATCAAATTAGTTAAGTGAGGTAGTGTGCTAGAAGTAAGTGTCAAAAAATGTGTTGATTAAATTACTTGCAAAAACAGTTTAAAGATACGGCTCGGGATATTGAACTGTATCGACGATCAAACAATGAGCAATTAATGAGCAAAAAGTAAAGGAAGTGACACGAGATGTACGAGGAAAGCCCTTGCTCAATCTAGATCGCCGGCATAAAACCTCGGGAGCTGACAATCGCAGCTGCCTAGTTCTTCAATTGCTTCAAAAATCAGGATACAGTGCAGGATGTGGTACGGATCGACTAAGTGTTACAACGAAAATGAAATACAAGTGTGGTGTTTGCAACTAGCTAGAATGTGATTGTGTTCGAGAGTGTAAGTGTGAAATGATGTGTTCTAAGTTGATCCGACCTCATCTATTTATAGTAAAGATAACATAACTAACTACCCTAAACTCGCGGGATTCACCGAATATTCCTTCTTGGAACGTTGCAGACCTGGTCTTTCGGGCTCAACGTCTCTTTCTTAACAAATTCGTCCGAGTCTTGAGGAGAAGAAGTCCTTGTGACCGTTAGCAAGCCTCTGCCCTTAATCTGCACGTGGTTAATTCAATAAGCTTCAGGATATCGCCCAAGATGTCAGCAATATCCTCTTCCAGCATCCTGATTACAAATAACCAAACAAAGGCAGGATATTGGTCAGGATACATATGTTAAGAAAATGACCCCTAACATAGCTGATCCAGTAGTATCAGTTTATTTATTCTGGTCCTGAAGTACCTATTTAACATCATCCTGAAGTATGTTGTTAAACTGTGTGTAATTCTAAATGTCTGAGGGGGAGTGTTATAAACCAGACATTTTAGGCCCAACCCATTACTTATGGGCTTTAGGGTTTACAGTTTTGTTTATCTAGATATTGTATTGAAACAATGAGAATTCAGTCTAACCCTATTACTCTTTGTTTCCGGCGGAACCTCCGTGACCTCTCTTCGACGTCGTTGTGGAGATTTGACGTTTTCCGTTTCAAATCCGCCTCTTCGCCAACGGTGGTGCATCCGTTGATACCCGCAATCTGGTTACTCTAATTCAGCCTTTCGTCATCTCCGTCAACCACCATTGATTCGACATCGTAAAAAAAAACTGTTGTCGGCGGTTTTCTCCTTCATCCTACGGTGTTGATAAATTGAGAGGCGGTGAAGACAGTTTGAACAGTTGTAATACAAATATGCACCCTTTGGAGCATGTTCAAATCTCGGAGGAAATATTGGGTAATGTGTGTAAAAGAAGAAGATATGGATACAGCTATTATAAACCACATATAATATTATATAAAAGCTGTACTTTATATATAATTTAAATTAATCATGGGGTAAATTACATAAGGATATATTATATAATATTCTATAATATAATATATATTTAATATATGATGAGATGGGATAAAGTTGTAACCCACAAAAAGAATTGTTGACTACCTTAGTAGATTCAAGAATTGTTGCCTAACTTAGTTCGAGAATAATGTAGTTGTAACACACAAAAAGGAAAATTTAATTAAATGGGAAAATATGATTTTTTTTAAAGAAAATTTAAAGGATATAGGCCTTATTTTTACACCCACCGCGTGGGTTGATCAGAAAAAGCAATCCCATATCAAATTAAGTAATAAAATATATATTGTTTTATGGTGAAAATATTTTATAATTGTTAACAATTTAAACATTCAATGAGTCGTTCTACCATTACTTAACATTTTTAAATTATTTTTCTTATTATATAACAACGGCCTAACGTATAGAACCCGAAGTTCTACCTTTAGAGAACCTGAAGTTCTCCTACAATGAATATATTTTATATTGCGGCTCAATTTTAAATCCATGCTTCTTTCATTTGTAGACAAAATGTCGAATTTATCAAAGCTTGATTCACCGCACTTGACATCTCGGGTAACAACTACCTCCCGTGGACTCTTGATGCTAAAATTCATTTGACGGCAAATAATTTGGGGGAGACAATTATTGATGGTAATCAAAGTAAACCTCAAGATAAAGTGAAAGCCATGATATTCCTACGCCATCATCTTCATGAAGATCTAAAGCTGGAATATCTAACTGTTGAGGACCCTCTTGAATTATGGACAAACATCAAAGAAGGTTTTGACCACCAGAAGTTGGTCTTACTCCCCAAAGCCCGCTATGAATGGCTTCATTTAAGACTACAGGATTTTAAGACCGTCAGTGAGTACAATTCTGCCCTGTTCCGCATTACCTCTGAACTTAAATTATGTGGTGAGAAAATTACCGATGAAGACATGCTTTAAAAAACTTTCTCAACGTTCCATGCCTCAAATATGCTCTTGTCGCAGCAATACAGGGAACGTCAATTTACTAAGTATTCTGAATTGATATCATGTCTTCTGGTCGCGGAGCAAAACAACAAGCTCCTACTACAAAATCATCAATCGCGACCTGCCGGTGCAAGCCCATTCCCTGAAGCGAATGTGGCCAATTATCAAAGTGGACGAGGTAGAGGTAGAGGTCGCGGCCCCAGCAGAGGTCGTGGTCGTGGTCGAGGACGGGGATATACATGGCGTCGGGAGTCCCAGAACACTAAACATAGCGGTGGTGAATCGAGTCGACACAATACGGGGCGACTTTCAAAAGGGAAAAGTAGCGGGAACCAAAGCAATATTTGTTATAAATGTGGGATGTCAAATCATTGGTCCCGCACATGTCACACCCCTAAACACCTCATTGAGGCATATCAACGTATGATGAAAGAAAAAGGAAAGAATGCTGAAACTAATCTGATTGAGAATGAACCTTCAGCCACGATATCAGACGTTCATTTGGATGCATGTGATTTCATTGAAAATGTTCGTGATGTTTAAACATATTTAACGTACCTTTTATGTTTTACTTTTCACACTGTGACCTTGGTATTTGTTTTGGTTTGAAACTCTTGCAATGTTTTATTTTTACTTCTTTGCATTAACTTTTATTTATTTTTTTTATTTATTTCCTGAAGAAATATGCATGCTAGCTCCAGTAGAGCTATTATTGGTGATGAATGTCTGGTAGATAGCGGTAGTACTAACACTATTCTCAAAGATATGAAATTGTTCTCTGAGTTGTCTCCGACGGAGACACCGATTAGTACTATATCTGGTGTCAGTAACCTTATCGAAGGCTCCGGTAGAGCACACATAACATTATCTTCGGGTACCCAATTAATTATTGATAATGCATTATATTCTAGTAAATCCAGAAGAAATTTACTCAGCTTTAAAGATATTCGAAAAAACGGTTACCACCTAAAAACAATATCTGAAAATAATATTGAATATCTTCAAATTACTTCAAACAAAAATGGCAAAGAAACAATTGTTGAACAATTAGAAGCCTTATCTTCTGGGTTATATTGTACTAATATCAATCCTATCGAATCATACATGGTGAGTAACCAAAAGCTGTTAGATAAAGACACATTCAATATATGGCATGACCGTCTAGGTCACCCTGGTAGCATAATGATGAGACGAATAATCAAAAGTGCAACCGGGCACCCTCTCAAAAACTTAAATTTTTTGCTACCACAAGACTTATCATGTGCAGCATGCTCTCTGGGCAAACTTATTACTCGGCCCTCAAAAACTAAATTGATACCTGAAAACCCAACGTTTTTAGAAAGAATCAAAGGGGATATTTGTGGGCCTATTCATCCTTCGTGTGGACCATTCCGTTATTTCTTGGTCTTAATAGACGCATCCTAAAGGTGGTCACATGTGAGCCTTTTAGCTACTCGAAATGTAGCATTTGCCCGGCTTTTTGCTCAAATCATACAATTGAGAGCCAATTTCCCCGATAATCAAATTAGAAACATCCGGATGGATAATGCGGGAGAGTTTACATCTCAAGCTTTTAATGACTATTGTATGTCAATCGGGATCAATGTTGAACATTCAGTACCTCATGTTCACACACAAAATGGTTTAGCTGAATCTCTGATTAAACGATTACAAATAATCGCTAGACCACTCTTAATTAGATGTAAATTACCATCTTCTGCATGGGGTCATGCTATTTTGCATGCCGCTGCAGTGATTAGATTGAGACCAACTGCTGATCACGAATACTCCCCATTGCAACTGGTCTCCGGACGAGAACCAAGTTTATCCCACCTTAAAATCTTTGGTTGTGCGGTATATGTACCAATACCGCCACCACAACGTACTACAATGGGACCCCAAAGAAGAGTGGGTATCTATATTGGTTTTAACTCCCCGTCCATAATTAAATATTTAGAACCAATGACGGGAGATATGTTTACAGCACGGTATGCTGACCCCAAATATAACCGAAGGAGGGAAGCCTGGGAGGAGGCACAGGGACCCCAAATGCAGGAGTTTTGGGCAGTTCAAGCAGCCCATCGGGAGAGAATGGATAAGTTTGTGGAAGAGCAACAACTGTTCCAAGCAATGCAGAGGTCACACATGGAACAGTTGGCGAAGATGCAAGAGGATGAGGCAGCCCGAAGACGGGCATGGGAGGAAGCAGAGGTAACGCGTAAAAATGAAGCAAGAGAATTGGAACGACGCTGCTGGAGTGCTTGGTATGTCTCTCACCAAATGGCCATTAATAACACCAAGATAATCCATGATCAGGAGCGCCACCAAAGAGACTACCAAGCCGGCCTCCCATATGTCGAACATTCGGGGTGGACCAATTACCCCGACCTTCCCCATCCACAAGGCCCGTCCGACCCGACTCCTCACTGGCCCGAAGCGGTAGGCTCAAGCTTCATCCCAATTCCCTACCATCCACCACCACAAGGGGAGCAAAGTCCACTCGATAACTATAGGGAGATGTTTGAGGCCCTCACTGGTTATCAATACCAGCCAAACCCGCCAGTTGATCCCAACGAGCGATATCAGCGGTAGAGGCGAGGTATGTTTTTGTTGTTGTTGTTGTATATTATTTTGTTTCCGTTATTTTTTTTATTTCATGTTATTTATTTTCGCCTAGTTAAATGAACGTTGTGGGTGTGTTCCCTATATAACCCTCACGAGACCTCTCGTCCTCCCAAGCTATTGGGGGGTTTAAAAGGGCTTGTTGCATAAGCTAAATGCAACCGTGATTCCTACGAAAGTGAGTTAGGTTTATTGTTGTTGTAAATTATTGTCCACATAAATCGAAGTGAAATAACACATGGCTTGGTAATATGTTTCATAAAAAGGGTAGAACTAGGTAACTAACAAATTTTGATGGTTGTGAGAAGCATGCTTCTACACAAGGATTAGAATTTGTAGGTACAACATGTTCGCGGGACAACCGTTTTTATGAAGAGGCGAAGGAGATACGAGTATCAAGCGACAAAAATCAGGTGCATGTGTTTCCTTTTACTTTGATTCTTAGTTAGGAATAAGTGGATTGTACATTGTATTTTATTTTCCACGGTGAGATTTTGGGAAGGTTAGACGTGTCACATCCCTTGTGCGTTTTAAAACTCTAGTTCTTGCACATTGAGGACAATGTTTACCTCAAGTGTGGGGATGGGGGAGTAGTAAATGTTTTCGAGTTTGACCCGTTCATTTAAATTCTACACATTGAGGACAATGTTTACCTCAAGTGTGGGGATGGGGGAAATTTCAAAAAAATTTCAAAATTTCTTGTTTCAAAAGCGGTCTTAAAAGCACAAGTAACCAAGTCAACGAGGGATGTCACAACCCATTTGGTCTTTTGTCATGGTCAAGTTCAAATTAATAAGCATAACGGGTATTTAGCGGGTGATTATTTGGGAATAATTCGCCTAAGGAACTAGCAATTTATGCATATCACACATCATACCCTTATACGTGAGGTTTGAGCCACTTTTATATCATAGATTTACATTTACATGTTTCTTTGTTTGAGTGGACCATTAGTCGCGTATTGTAGAACTTGCAACTTTTGATACGTTTGAGACTATAGACCGAATACAAGCACGAGAATGATTAAGGCATTAGGTAAACCTTTTCTCTTAACACCATTTATCTATCCTTACCCGAACAAATTCCCTAGTCGCCCATTTTGAGCCTAAACCTTTCGTTTGACCACCCTATAGCCCATAACCCTTAAACCTTTTTCTTTTAAACCCGTGTGATGGAAATTCGATTATAGGAGTCGTATTTGTATAGTTATTCTTGATTGTTTGCATTTATGTTAAAAAAATAATAAAAAAAACCAGAAAATATTATGAAAAAGAATTGAAAATTGTTAAATTAAAACACAAAAAGAAGTGTTAGTAGTTGTCCAATAAAAGGGTGGAAGATTATTTCCCATAGTTGATGTTTATATTTAGTTTTGTTTAATTTAGTGGTTTGTAATAAAAATCGAATTTTTATCGCCTTAGCCACTTTAAAATGTCCTATTCCCTACCCTTAGCCTAGCCCCGTTACAACCCTTCAAAGACCTTTTGACTTGTGCTTAGTATTCGTGATCGGTGGTGGAGAATGATTGAGTTGCAAGCCTATGCGGCTACGTGTTCTAACCGGTTTTGAGCGATTAATTGATTAAAGTGCTAATACATTATATACATTAGCCGAATTATAAGCCGAGTGGAGAGAACATTGTGAGGGATATGCATGACTTGTTAGTTTTACGGGCGGGTTAATCTTGGATAACCATTATTATATGTGATTAGTCACTTTACCGGTAAATATGTTTAAATTGAAAAGAATGTGAACTTTAGTATGACAATAGACCTTAACCTTTGTCTCGGGAATGGGATGTGTATTCGTTGTTCGACCCACGTGAAAGTGAAAAACAGATTTGCTTGAGGGCAAGCAAAAGACAAGTGTGGGGATGTGATATGTGGTTGAAAACCGGTGTTCGTTATTGCGTAACTTTGTGTTTTTACATAAGTTTCAGTCTTGAATGGCCTAATTTTAATAAGATTTGTGTTATGCAGGTTTAACGAAGTTTAAGGAGCTATTTGGGAGCTTTACGAGTCACCGGGTTGAAGACCGGAGCACCGGAACGTATTACGGATCAAACGGGAGTGAAACAAGCAAAAATCAGAATCGAAGTTTTGAGAGCCCGTCGCCGACGGGTCCCAAGCCGTCGGCGACGCCCTTCGGTTAAGCCCGTCGGCCAATTGTTCCCGTATCCAGACATTTAAACCGTCCGCTGAACAAGCAAAAATCAAAGCCCGTCGCCGACGGGTTGAGGGCCGTCGGCGACGGCTTGTCAATTCCTGAAACGTGAATTGTTGTGAATTGATGGGTTAAACTCGATTTTGATTGTTCCTCTTGCATTGAATTCATAAGTTACACACTTGTGGGAGTTTGAACTTGTATCTTGGAGCCTAATTGAGATATCATTCGCCAACCATTGGATCTACCTTCATCATCACAAGAACCAGAATCTACAATCATCCATCTCACAATCAATCTTACAAACCCTAATTCATCCAATCCATCATCCATCTCACCATCATCATCCATAAACCCTAATAATCCATCATTCCTTCATCCATCAAGCTTCAAGATGACTTCATTCACGTTCAAATCATCCGGTGATCAATCTTCTTCAACCATGAGCGGCTAATCATCTCGGTTTCACCCCGGTGTAGGTAGTTGTTAATTCTAGGGTTTCGATTTGTTCTTGTTTCAACTTAGTGACAATTTGTGTTTGATTTTTGAAACTTTTGACAATAGTGTTACATTTGTTGCGAATTCGTAAATTGTCGAACGATGTTAAAAGTTATGACTTTGCGAAATGGTCTGTAACATCCCGAAAATGCGAGTTCGTAAATTTGCAATTAAGTTGCAAATAAACTAGTAAAATAAACTAACTAGCAATGACACTAACTAAGTTAGTTGATCACTTATGAGCAGTTAAAAGTTAAAACAAATAAAGAATGAAAGATGAGGGGCCAAAAGTATCTAAAAGAAAACTATTTTTAATAAAACAACAAAACTAAACTCAAAACACAATTTTGTCTGTGTTGTTGAGATCGACCAGAACAAGGGGCTCCCCCAGGCTCCCCCAAAGCCCTAGTTCATCACAAAATCTCACAATTGAAGGTTCAAATCTGATTCAAAACAAAATCCGAGCTAAGATTAATGATCCCCATCGAAAGGAGATCATAAGGTATGCAAAATTTTATAAAATTTCTCTACTTGAAATTCTCATGAATTATAGAACTCGAAATTTGTTGATGCATGTGTGTTATGAAGATGAAATAAAGACATTTAGGTGTCTAGGAGTAAACCCTAGGCAATTACATGTTGAAATCTTGTATGATACTTGTGGTGATTTTAATCACCATTGTAGGTGATTATTTGGTTTGTAGAAACTAGATAAACACTAGGATTATGATTCTTATTCTAGTGAAATTTGAATGCATGAAGTAATTTTCTGAAAAATTGATGTTAAAACTTGGTGTAAATTGCTAAATTGAAGTTGATTTAGATGAAACTAACAAGTCATGAATTTACTATTGATTATATAAAAAATCCGACCCGCTAGGTGTTTGTTAAAACGCCTAAGTGAGGATCAAAATGTTAATAATCGGACAAAAACGCAGATTCGGATATCATAATGAATTATGATAAATGAATGTAAAAAGGGTTCTAAAACGGTTGTGAATGGAACTCTTTAGGTAAAGAATCCGGATCGTTAAGCGGACAAGCCGAAGGTGATACACGGTTGAAGGGTGTGCTTTAAAGGTACGCGACTTGTCGTCTCGTTACATTTACGTAGATAAGCTTAGTCGTAAATATGTCTAATGTTGTTATAGCAAAAATAGTTGCGTTTGGTAAGTCTAAGAAGTGATGGAATTCACTCGACAAACCAAACGGGTCAAAAGAAATAGTTGAAATAGGTATAATGTCGAAATGGTAGTGTTTGGAGTGACTCGAACGTCACTCGTTAAATTGAGTTATAAAAGCAGAAACCGAGGATTAGAAGGGAGACGCTAAGGTCGACAAGCCCGGGAATGGGTAATTATGATTAGAAAGCAATGTTGACGAATTATGAAGGTATGTAACTTGGTCCGTTACATTCAATGAATTGTTGTTAAATTATGCATAGTTGCGTTGTTGATTTAAAGTTGGGTTGATTGTAGCGACATGTCCGTTACTTAAATCCGTAGGTTAAGAATTAGTTTGTAGTCGTTTGGTAGTCATCAAAATAGAGGATTTTCCGTAGATGAACCAAGCGGGTCAAATAATGATACATTGTAGTACTAATATTGTAAATAGATAGAGATGGCGAAAATAGTCACAAGAGCACGAAGCCATAGGTTTGGTAATGAAGTGCCGGTGATAATAAGCCCGGAAGTTGGGTAATAAACGCCTTAGGTTATTAGTTAAATGGTAGTAAAATAAGTAGAGTTATAATGGGTCGAATAAATGCATAGCGACATTTAGTAGTTCGGTCCGTAAGTTAAATTTTCGTTATAAAAAATTTTAATATCTATGTCGGTAATGAATTTACAGACGTATAGGAAAAAGAATCACCTAAAACGGACTTACGAGTCAAAAGTTATGGTCAAATGAAGTTAAAAACTTGAATTTCCGGAGCTGGCAGAAAAATGCAGCTCAAAACATAAGCTGCTGGAAAATCCAATCCCCCGCGCCACGCGGAAGGGGACTCGAAATAAGCCGCGACACGCGAGAGGTTCTCGCGGCCCGCGTAACGTCTCTCGCGGGGCGCGAGAGACCCTGATCCGAGAATTTTATTTGTTATCAATTATTTTGATGCTAGAATTCGATTATAAGTGTTTTATTATTGTCAAAATTAACCCTTGATGTGGTTTTGACATTAGGTGATGCTGGTGAACTTACGGATGGCGATCAAGCAATGCTTTGAAGAACCGAACACTACATTTTGAAGCTTCCGCAATGTTTTAAATCTTTAATAGACTTTATGTATGGGTAGTAAACAATAGTCAAACAACTTTTTAACGTTTTAACTTAGTCGTTAGTTGACTAAGGTTGATGCTACTTATGAACTTCTTTAATGAAAGTCATGTTACTTAAGAAATATTTTATTCGAAATGGTATAATCTATTATTAAAATCAAGTAAAATTAGACGGGTGTTACAAGTTGGTAATCAGAGCTCAAGGTTGTTAACAAAGTGTTCGGTTCAAGCTTGATCGATCGTCCGGTAAGAATTAATTGCTTTAGTAGACTTACTAGAATACTAGAAGAAGGAAATTTGAATTGATATGCACGGGAAGTGCGTGTTTACACACTCAAACCCGGAAAAGTGCACTAAGCATAAATGGTTTAAGCAAGTGGTGAACTTGGCTAGATCAAAATGAATGACGCATATGTCATAAATGAAATGTTTAACAATTAGTGTAAACATTTCAATTTCAAGATGACGGAAAGATGGGAGGAGTGTATGAATACGCTCGAACCCGGGAAAATACACTAAGTAAGAAAGGTAAGGCAAGATATATACTTGACCAAACCGAAAAAAGAATAACACATTATTTATGATTGAATGAGAGTGATATAAAATTCCATATAATAAGATGGAAATGAATTAAATGATTATTGATAAATCATGATGGATGTTTCAGTTAAAGAAATGTCTGGAGTAATCGGAGTTGATTTGACATCTCAATTGACTGAACAAATGAAAGCTAAGATTTCCGAGGAGGTCGGAAAAGCTCTAGAAAATAGTCTATCACATTATATTGATAGATTACAAACCACAATCGTGCCGGTGGTGAACAATATGATGGCTGAGTTGAAAGACAGCATACTACAAGAAATAGAAGAAAGGAGGGTGTTGGATATGAATCCAAGATCCGTAAAGAAGTCCAAGTTTAATAAAGCTCCCAAGAAGGGAGTTACAAAAAGTGTGTTACATCAGTGTAGATTTTGTGGAAAAATTCACAAGGGCACATGTGGTAAGCCAAGACCTAAAAAGTCTAAATGTCCACAGAGGCTTGGAACCAAGGACACAACCGACACAAAGTCTGATGCCCAGAAATCAAGGACAAAGTTGTTTTATATAACAGCCACGGAGGCTAAAGCTGAACCTGATGTCTTTTCAGATATACTCTTGTAAATTAAATTTCAGCATGAATTTTTAATTATTACGAGTGCAAATAAATCGTTTGTTTTATATCGATTTATTTAACATTCTACATTAGTGTTAACGAAATTACCAAGGCTTTGAAAAATAGAAAAAGGTAATAATAAAAGTTCTATTGTTTATAAGAGGTGCTGAAACTGTACGTTGAGCATCTAGGTAAAAATAATCATGATAAATATTGCCTTGGGAAGGGGTGCGCGCACACTCGAACCCGAGAACGTAATGAAAGATAAGCGTCATAATAGGGAGGAGTGTAATTTCACCCGAACCCTGGGAGTTTACAATAGTAATAGATGACAAGGACATGGTTATAGACTAAGCCAAACTAAATGAAACAGATAGAAACACCGTTTATGTCAACAAACGATGCGGATAAATTTCATACAACGATATGAAATAATAACATGAAATGAATTGATTTTGTTATTGTAACAATGGGTTAAAGTCGGAAATTAAGAGATTAAGATTTGGATAGGAATATCCTCGAAAAAAAAGAAACTAAATGGACAATACGTATTATTTGTTGCTGTAAATAATGAAATACCAATAAATTTGGATTTAAAAGCTCGGGTATGGGTAGATACCCAAGTAACATGTTATTAATAAATTCCTCCTAAGGAAGAACGATAATCACCTTGGTAAGGGTGAATATGTAAAAGAATTAGTAAGACAAACATTTTGAAAATGTTAGAATAAGAACGAGTAAACCCCAAAGGTCGTATAACCATAACAGTGGTTTTACCAAATAAAACTCAAGAGATGGGTTTTTGAAATATTAGTAAAGGAAACAGACCTAAGAGTCGCTAACAACTGAAAGGTGGTGATACGATCAAATAAGCGAAAAGCTTAATAATAAAAGTAAACGAAATACGCTAACACTACTGAATAAATCAAAACGAGGTCTTAATACATGCTGGAATGGCTGCTTTGGTAGTGACTTCGGTAAAATACCCAATAGATGGGTAGGAATACGGATTTATACGTAAACCAAGAGACGGTGACGCAGATTAAAGGTCAAAAGACTCGGATTAATAGTTAGCACTAAAAGACGATAAAATTTCACAAAACAGAAATTTCGATAGTTATATTCGACTATTGCAATGCTGGACGGACTAAATAAAGTATAATACCTGATATTCCGAGTAAGCGCGAAACGAATAATGGAAGTGTGAAATATTACTGAACCTATGTGATAGGTCGTAAAAGAATATGGAAAGGGAAACGAAAACTAATAAAACCGGAGTGTTAAAGCCATTAAGATGAAGAACCCAGGTAACGGGTTGAAAGGAAATAGAGGCATAAACCAAATAACAGTATGAGTAAAATAAACCGACGCAAAGGACACATAAGAAGTCATAGAGTCGGAAAGATAATCCGAAAGAAAATGAGTGTAGCCTTAGACTACGGTCAAGGTCAAACGAATAGAAGAATGATCCATGGGATCACCATAACCTCCAAATTATAAACAATGTAAAGACCTACGGGAACAAAATGACCGTTGGGTCGCAAATATAAATGGAACATACTAGGGGGGTCTCACCCTAAAAAGGTGAAGACCTAATAAAATAGTCTACAAGGCTAAGTAAAGGAACCTACGGGTCGATAATATAAAGCGTGGGGAACCAATTATGGTCTCTCGCGTAAAATGATAATCCTGAAGAATAATCCTTGTCGTCAATTCCTTGATATGATTAATCGACATGGTTAAAGAGAAAAACATTAAACTAAAATTCAGTTTTAGTAAAGAAACGATGTTCTAACACCTATGAATACCGAGAGAAATTAGAAAATAGTTAGCACTAAAGAATATAGGTCTAAAGCCGAAAGCTGTAAGATGATGCATTCGGAGGAAAGATTCTTAAGAATGAAAAGTCGATGTAAAACTAAACATGGCGTGATCTGATCACGGACACAAAAGTAATATAGAATGTAATCACGTTATAGTGTGAATGACTAGATATGAAATTATAAGCACGCAAAGGGCCGATGACGGCAATATTGCATACCCGAATGACGAGGTATGAGGTAAAATGGTGACCAATTAGTTTAGGCAATAAAACAAGTTGTAGCCTAAATAACATTGCGACCTATGTAGAGCGCTTGTTAATACAAAACTAGCGTCAAGTAAGTATGCTGATGGACTCAGTGACTGAATGGTCAAAAGACAACCCGATCAAAAGGGCGACAGAGAATAGGAAATAAGTGATATAGTTATGCTAAAAGTTTTCCCAAAGGAGGGGTGTTATCCGATTCAGGAAAAGAGAGAAACTAAGCCCGAGGTTTATTGGGCCATTTAAAATCATCGAGCAGATTGGCAAGGTGGCTTATTGCCTCGAGCTACCGGAAGAATTGAGTGGAATACATAGCACGTTTCACGTGTCACAACTGCGAAAATGTTTAGCAGACGAAACTGCTCGTATCCACTATGATGATATCGAAGTGGATAATAGCCTGAATTATGCAGTGAAACCAGTGGAGATTTTAGATCGAAAGGTCAAGCACTTACGAAATAAACAAATCGATCAAGTCAAGATCAAGTGGGAGCACAGGAAAGGCTCGGACACTACGTGGGAGTCCGAAGAGGAGATGCGACGTCTCTACCCTACTTTATTTGGTACGTACTTTGGTTTCGGGGACGAAACCCTTTTAAGGGGGGTGGACTTGTAACATCCCGAAAATGCGAGTTCGTAAATTTGCAAGTAAGTTGCAAATAAACTAGTAAAATAAACTAACTAGCAATGACACTAACTAAGTTAGTTGATCACTTATGAGCAGTTAAAAGTTAAAACAAATAAAGGATGAAAGATGAGGGGCCAAAAGTGTCTAAAAGAAAACTATTTTTAATAAAACAACAAAACTAAACTCAAAACATAATTTTGTCTGTGTTGTTGAGATCGACCAGAACAAGGGGCGACCCCAGGCTCCCCCAAAGCCCTAGTTCATCACAAAATCTCACAATTGAAGGTTCAAATCTGATTCAAAACAAAATCCGAGCTAAGATTAATGATCCCCATCGAAAGGAGATCATAAGGTATGCAAAATTTTATAAAATTTCTCTGCTTGAAATTCTCATGAATTATAGAACTCGAAATTTGTTGATGCATGTGTGTTATGAAGATGAAATAAAGACATTTAAGTGTCTAGGAGTAAACCCTAGGCAATTACATGTTGAAATCTTGTATGATACTTGGGGTGATTTTAATCACCATTGTAGGTGATTATTTGGTTTGTAGAAACTAGATAAACACTAGGATTATGATTCTTATTCTAGTGAAATTTGAATGCATGAAGTAATTTTCTGAAAAATTGATGTTAAAACTTGGTGTAAATTGCTAAATTGAAGTTGATTTAGATGAAACTAACAAGTCATGAATTTACTGTTGATTATATAAAAAATCCGACCCGCTAGGTGTTTGTTAAATCGCCTAAGTGAGGATCAAAATGTTAATAATCGGACAAAAACGCAGATTCGGATATCATAATGAATTATGATAAATGAATGTAAAAAGGGTTCTAAAACGGTTGTGAATGGAACTCTTTAGGTAAAGAATCCGGATCGTTAAGCGGACAAGCCGAAGGTGATACACGGTTGAAGGGTGTGCTTTAAAGGTACGCGACTTGTCGTCTCGTTACATTTACGTAGATAAGCTTAGTCGTAAATATGTCTAATGTTGTTATAGCGAAAATAGTTGCGTTTGGTAAGTCTAAGAAGTGATGGAATTCACTCGACAAACCAAACGGGTCAAAAGAAATGGTTGAAATAGGTATAATGTCGAAATGGTAGTGTTTGGAGTGACTCGAACGTCACTCGTTAAATTGAGTTATAAAAGCAGAAACCGAGGATTAGAAGGGAGACGCTAAGGTCGACAAGCCTGGGAATGGGTAATTATGATTAGAAAGCAATGTTGACGAATTATGAAGGTATTTAACTTGGCCCGTTACATTCAATGAATTGTTGTTAAATTATGCATAGTTGCGTTGTTGATTTAAAGTTGGGTTGATTGTAGCGACATGTCCGTTACTTAAATCCGTAGGTTAAGAATTAGTTTGTAGTCGTTTGGTAGTCATCAAAATGGAGGATTTTCCGTAGATGAACCAAACGGGTCAAATAATGATACATTGTAGTACTAATATTGTAAATAGATAGAGATGGCGAAAATAGTCACAAGAGCATGAAGCCATAGGTTTGGTAATGAAGTTCCGGTGATAATAAGCCCGGAAGTTGGGTAATAAACGCCTTAGGTTATTAGTTAAATGGTAGTAAAATAAGTAGAGTTATAATGGGTCGAATAAATGCATAGCGACATTTAGTAGTTCGGTCCGTAAGTTAAATTTTCGGTATCAAAAATTTTAATATCTATGTCGGTAATGAATTTACAGACGTATAGGAAAAAGAATCACCTAAAACGGACTTACGAGTCAAAAGTTATGGTCAAATGAAGTTAAAAACTTGAATTTCCGGAGCTGGCAGAAAAATGCAGCTATAAACATAAGTTGTTGGAAAATCCAATCCCCCGCGCCACGCGGAAGGGGACTCGAAATAAGCCGCGACACGCAAGAGGTTCTCGCGACCCGCGTAACGTCTCTCGCGTGGCGCGAGAGACCCTGATCCGAGAATTTTATTTGTTATCAATTATTTTGATGCTAGAATTCGATTATAAGTGTTTTATTATTGTCAAAATTAATCCTTGATGTGGTTTTGACATTAGGTGATGTTGGTGAACTTACGGATGGCGATCAAGTAATGCTTTGAAGAACCGAACACTACATTTTTAAGCTTCCGCAATGTTTTAAATCTTTAATAGACTTTATGTATAGGTTGTAAACAATAGTCAAACAACTTTTTAACGTTTTAACTTAGTCATTAGTTGACTAAGGTTGAAGCTACTTATGAACTTCTTTAATGAAAGTCATGTTACTTAAGAAATATTTTATTCGAAATGGTATAATCTATTATTAAAATCAAGTAAAATTAGACGGGTGTTACATGGTGATATGTAATTGTGCATTGTCGTGGTTAGGATTTAGTTGTGTTGATTAGAAAGTGTATTCTTGTCCGTTCTTCGGGACGTTGATAGTTATTAGCACCTAAGTCACGGTACACTAAATCCGTTAATCGAATGCATTTGAGTTGAATCTAAAACTTGTAGAAATCCTAGGTTAGCAATTACCAAAACCGGGTGTGATTCCTTTTTCTCATTATTGTTCTCGTAATCATTTTTCTTGTAATCGTTAATCATTAGTTGTTAATCAATTTAATCAATTCAATTAGTCTAAGCTCATATCTCTCAATTAAACAAAAATACAAGAACATTCTAGTAAGCTTCATAATACGTGACATTCTTGATAATTCAATCGAATCCACACACAAACCACATACTCTTCGTGGTTCGACCCCTCACTACCACTAGCTATTTGTTAAGGGTAATTAGGGCATATAAATATTATCTTTGACTAGAGCGCGACACTCTGATCAAATTTTGGCGCCGTTGCCGGGGAGTGCGTGCGCTTTGTGTTTGGATATTGTTTGAATTTTGTGATTATCTGTTTAAATTGTTTAGTTTCTTTTTGCACTTTGCCTTTTTCCTTGTTACGCGGGTGTGTTACTGGTGCAGGTTACAGGTAGTGCATGCATACGCGGAACTCCGGGAGGACTTCACCTTTAGTCTACGAACCGGAAATCGAAAGGGTAGCAAGAAGAAATCTAGCAAGCCGGTTAGAAGCAACACTTGCTTCTAATCAAACCACCAACACACCACAACATACACCATCCATTGAAACCGATTCAATGGCGAACAAAAACTCTAACCAAAATCAAAATCCGAACCAATTTCAATACCGAAGCAATTTCAATCCCGCTCCAAATATGCAACCTATACCTCCAGAGCGACTTGGTGGTAATAACAAAAATACCGGACCACCCACACCACCTTTCCAAAACCAAAATCCCAACCACAATCAAAGAACACCTCAACAACAAAACCTTCATCGACAAACCTCTTTACCCATCAACCTAGATGACCGGAATGTCAATTCCGACCGTCGGGGAAATCGTGATCGCGGCAATCCCGCAAATGAAGACCCATTCTTCAACATAGATGACTTCAGGAATGCAATCCCCGATGATGAACCGTTTAGTGTTCCCGGTTATCAATCGCCAGAACATGTGAGTGTTCATACGGAAAATTCGGATGACGGGGGATACTATGATGATAGGGCTAACGATGATGAAGATTGGGGCTACGTGAATAGGGGAAACGTCTACAACGCTAGAAAGTATGATGATGAGGAATTTGGCTACCAAAATGCCAATTACGTTGGGGACGACGAATACGGTTACAGAGGTGGAAGAAATGATGGTTATGGGAACAACCGTCAACCACGAAATAATGACCAACGGAACCGGAATGATGGGTTTTATAACAACAACAACAATGCAAACCCGGATTCCTCGTTTTGTGGGAGGTGGTAACCCAAGGGATAATAGAAGAGAGGATCGAAGAGATGATCGAAGAAGTGAAAGACGGGATAATAGAAGACCGGTGGATCAAGAAGTTAACGGTCCACAACGTCGTCAACGACCTCCACGGGGAGTGAATGATTGTTTTAGGCCGGTTGTCACCGAGAGCGACTCACCAATCGTTTGTGAGAGGAGGATGTTTGATTGTAAACCACATTACATCAACATACTTCCTCATTTTAATGAAAGGTCTAACGACGAACCGTACACACATTTGACAGAGTTTTCTTCCATTTGCAGCACTATCGGGGGGCATAACTTTGCACTAGAGGAGGTCAAACTGCGTTTATTCCAATTTTCATTGAAAGACAAAGCGAAGCAATGTTTCCTTACACTTCCAGCCAATAGCATTCGCACATGGGGAGAAATGCAACAAGCTTTTCTAGATGAGTATTATTCAATGGCAAAGACCGACGATGCTCGTGATGAAATTAGGTCTTTTCGCCAATTATCGGGCGAACCATTGCATGAAGCATTCACTCGATTCAAAGAAATGATGCGAAGATGCCCACATCACCAAATAGAAAAGTGGGAGTTGGTGAAACGTTTTGTACGGGGTTTGGATGACACAACTTGGAATCGTCTTGAGTCAACAAGCAATGGAACACTTTTGAGCAATCACGAAGGCGACGATTGGGAATTCTTGGAAAGAATGAGCAAGCGGTCTAAAGAAAAAGAATCGGCCGATAGAGCAAAGAAACATCCAATTTCCCGATCACTTCCCGATCTTGATTCCAAGGATCGAATCTCTTCTTTAGAGCGGGAAATGGCTCGTCTGAAGAAGAAAGAGGTAAATGCGGTTCAGTTTGCGGTTTGTGAAGAATGTGGAGATATTGGCATACAACCGAGCAATGTCCAACGGGGTCGAGTGGCTACACCGAAGAAGTCAACCAAGTGTATGGAGATAGGAAGCAATATGACATGAATTCCAACACTTATCATCCGGGTTTAAGAAATCACCCTAACTTCCGATATGGTAATGCTTCAAATCAAATGAACCCGAATTTTCAATCCGGTAACCAAGGAGGTCAAAGCGGGTCATCATATCAAAACCGTCAAGGTGGTAACCAAGGAGGTTATCAACGAAATTACAACCAAGGGTACCAAGGTAGGGACAATAATTACCAAGGTGGGTACCAAAGGAATTACAACAATCAAGGCGGTAATGGAAGCGGGTCGAATAATCAAACCGGTGGCGATGATTTGAGTGCCAAAATGGATGCTTTGTTGAATATGCAAAAAGAATCTCAAAACAATATAAAAGAATCTCACCATGATATCAAGGAGATAAAGAAGACAAACGAGATTCGGGATAAAGCACATGAGGCATTGGCAAAGCAAGTGGGCCAACTCGCGGAGGAAATGGCTCAATTGAGAGGAAGCACGGGAAAGCTCCCAAGTGACACCGCGGTGAACCCTAAGCATCAAGGGTCAAGCTCAAGGAACACACGTGAGGTAGCAATTAATAAAATTACTTTACGTAGTGGTCGAGTCGTTGATAATGGTGTCAAAACACCATCACCCCAATTTGTTGAAGGGGTGGTGGAAGATGCTAGTGAGGATGAGCCTGAGGATGGTCAAACGGGTCAAAATAAAAATGATTTGAAAAAGAATAATAACACTCCCGTTGTGACCATACCCGTCCCCAAGGCTAAGGAAAAGGGTGTGGAGGCTAATACCGCCCCTTATCCCAAAGCATTGAAGGGACCCGTGAAAAAAGTTGTAAACAAAAGAGGTCCACAACAAGAAGAGTTGTTGGAAATTTTTAAACAAGTAAAAATAAATTTACCTCTTTTGGATGCAATCAAACAAGTACCGTCTTATGCTAAGTATTTGAAAGAGTTGTGTACCCAAAAGCGAACTCATAAATTTCCAAAAAAAAATAGATTTAACCGAAAATGTGAGTTCGATCCTTTCGGGTGCACTTCCACCTAAGCTCCAAGATCCGGGTGCGCCTATCATTTCAATTCAAGTAGGCGATTTTAAAATCAATCGGGCACTTCTAGATCTTGGTGCTAGCGTAAGCATTCTACCGGGTAGTTTGTATGACCAATACGAATTTGGTCCACTTCAGTCGTCAAACACCACCGTGGTGTTAGCCGATTTGACACCCAAACTACCCCGTGGAATTTTTTCGGATGTGATAGTAAAAATCGAGGATTTTTACTATCCGGTGGACTTTTTAGTACTTGATTACGTGGCCAAGGACCCAACCAAGCAACCTACGGTGATTTTGGGTCGACCGTTCTTAGCAACCGCCAATTCTCAAATTGATTGTAAAACGGGAACAGTTGACATGACATTTGGAAACCGAAGGTTGAGGTTGCATGTTTTTTTCCGGACTCATGAACCCTCCAGTTGATGATGAATGCTATATGGCGGACATTGTTGACACGTGTATCCCTCTTTGCGACACAGTCGTGGATGGGGAAAACACAATGGAGGATTGTTATATGTTTGACAGGTCACAGGTGGAGATGGATAAGAGCATAGACGAGGAAGTGAAAAGTTTGGAGGTGCTTGCGGTTAGAGAGGGAAAACCGACATGGACGCACCAAGTTGAGAGTTTACCGGAGAGTATTGACACTAAATTGAAGCCGTCATTAGTAGAGCCTCCGGAGGTTGAATTGAAGGCGTTGCCTAAGCATCTCAAATATGCTTATGTTGGTGAAGGCAACACGCTCCCGGTTATCATTGCATCAAACTTAACCGTGGAGCAAGAGGATAAATTGATGGGTGTTTTGGTTACCAATCGGGCGGCGATTGGATGGACCATTGCTGATTTGAAGGGTATTAGTCCCTCGGTGGTGATGCACAAAATCATCACGGAAGAGAATGTAACTCCCGTTCGCGATGCACAACGAAGACTGAATCCGAACATGCGTGAGGTGGTGAAAAAGGAAGTGCTGAAATGGCTCGATGCGGGTATCATTTATCCAATCTCGGATAGCCAAGGGGTGAGCCCAACGCAGACGGTTCCGAAGAAAGCGGGTATACAAGTCGTCAAAAATGATGCAGGTGAAGAAGTAGCCACTCGGCCGGTAACCGGGTGGCGAATTTGTATTGATTATAGGAAGTTGAATACCGCAACTTCCAAGGATCATTTTCCTTTACCTTTCATAGACCAAATTGTTGAGAAATTGTCAGGGCAAAAATTTTATTGTTTCTTAGATGGCTATTCTGGTTACAACCAAATCGCCATCCATCTGGAAGACCAAGCAAAGACCACGTTTACTTGTCCCTGCGGCACTTTCGCATTTAGGCGAATGCCGTTTGGATTATGTAACGCCCCCGCCACCTTCCAAAGGTGTATGATGAGTATCTTTTCAGATATGGTGGGGAAGTCATTGGAAATCTTCATGGATGATTTCTCAATTTTTGGGTCATCTTTTGAGGCTTGTTTGGATCAACTAGATAAAGTGTTAAGAAGGTGTGTCGAAACTAGTTTGGTCTTAAGTTGGGAAAAGAGCCATTTTATGGTTCAAGAGGGAATAGTGTTGGGACTCGTGGTGTCAAGTCGTGGGATAGAGGTTGATCATGCTAAGGTACAAGTTATATCTACTTTACCGTATCCCACAACTGTTAAAGGTGTTAGGTCTTTTTTAGGTCACGCGGGGTTTTATCGGCGATTTATTAAGGGTTTTAGTGATATAACCAAGCCTTTATGTAATTTGTTGTTAAAAGACCAACCGTTTGATTTTAAAGAAAATTGCCAAAATGCTTTTAACAATTTGAAAGAGAAGTTAGTTGAGGCCCCAATCTTGCAATCGCCAAATTGGTCTTTACCTTTTGAAATTATGTGCGATGCAAGTGATTATGCGGTGGGGGCCGTGCTGGGACAACGGGTCGATAAGAAACCTGTTGCCATATACTACGCAAGTAAGACACTTTCGGATGCACAATTAAATTACACCACCACCGAAAAAGAGTTACTTGCGGTAGTATATGCATTGGATAAATTTCGGTCTTATAGATGGGGTAGTAAAGTGATTATCTATTCTGATCACACTGCAGTTAGGTACCTCATGGAGAAGAAGGATGCTACACCGAGATTGATCCGATGGGTGTTGTTGCTTCAAGAGTTTGATTTGGAGATACGAGACAAAAAGGGTACCGAGAATGTGGTAGCGGACCATTTGTCCCGGTTGATGGTCGAAGAGGATCCGAAGTCTTTAGATATCAATGAGTCTTTCCCAGATGAGCACATAATGAAATTAGATAAATTGCCATGGTATGCTAACATTGTCAATTATCTTGTTACAGGTGATATGCCAGCACATTGGGATAGACGGAAGAGGCAACACTTCATGTCCCAAATCAAGTACTATCGGTTGGAAGAACCGCACTTGTGGAAGGAGTGTGCGGATCAAGTGATAAGAAGATGCATAGATGATGAGGAAATTCCAAGCGTGTTGCAGCATCTACATTCGTTTGCATGTGGTGGCCATTTTAGTGGTCACAAAACGGGTCACAAAGTGTTGAATAGTGGCCTTTATTGGCCAACTATTTTTAAAGATGCAAATGAGTTTTCAAAGAATTGCATAGAGTGCCAAAAACTAGGGGGCATTTCAAAAAGGGATGAGATACCCATGCAACTAATCCTCGTAGTCGATGTTTTCGATGTGTGGGGTATTGATTTCATGGGCCCATTCCCCAATTCTTATGGCAATTTATATATCTTGTTGGTCGTTGATTACGTGTCAAAGTGGGTCGAAGCAATAGCCACCAAGACAAACGACCATTCCGTAGTTTGTAACTTTGTTCAAACCAATATTTTCTCAAGGTTTGGGATTCCTCGTGTCATCATAAGACACGGAGGATCTCACTTTAAAAATTTTCGGTTTGGAAAACTTTTAAAACGGTTTGGTGTTGACCATAGAATCGCTACCCCCTATCACCCGCAAACAAGCGGGCAAGTTGAAGTGTCAAATAGGCAAATCAAACAGATTTTGCAAAAGACCGTGCGGGCGGACCGTAAGGATTGGTCAATTAAATTGAACGATGATTTATGGGCCTACCGTACGGCACATAAGACACCCATTAGCACTACACCTTACCGGTTGGTTTACGGTAAAAATTGTCATTTACCGGTTGAACTTGTGCATAAATCATTATGGGCTATTAAGGAAGTGAATGTTCAATATGATGACGCAGGTAAGGAAAGGAAAGGAAACTCAAGCTATGCGAGTTGGAGGAGCTAAGGGAAATGGCATATGAACGCGCGTCTAAATACAAGGACAGGATGAAGAAGGCGCATGATGCCAAGTTGAAAAAGAAAGAGTTCGAGGTTGGGCAAAAGGTGTGGCTCTACAATTCGAAACTCAAATTCTTTCCCGGAAAGCTCCGAAGCAAATGGATGGGACCCTATGTGATCACCCGGGTCGGACAATTGAGTGATGTTACAATCGAGGACCCGAAGGATGGGATACGGCAAACGGTTAATGGTCACCGACTAAAACCGTTCCTCGACGGTAACGGAAAAGTGGACGAAAACAAGGAATTGGTGAGCTTTGTGGTAAGCACACCGATTTACGAGGTCGACTAATAAGGACCGGTAACATTTTATGTAAAGTTATATATAATTTTTAATTGTTTGAGTGCTTTAGATATAATCGTTTTCATTTCGTACTAACCCCGTTTGATTGTGTGAAGTCCGGATATTCCGAATGAGTTTTGAAGACGTACGGTATGTTTTTAGACTTCGTTATGTGCATTGAGGACAATACACGAATTTTTTGGGGGTGGTAGGGCCGTTAACGGTTTTAGCGTTTTGAAAATTTAATTTATAAAAATTCACAAAAAGATTTTTAATAATTTTTAGGAATTTTTAATGTATATAGTCCTTTTATAAAAAGCGTATAAAATTCCTCCTATTTCCCATAAAAAAAGTTGAAAATAAAAAAAGTAAAGCCCGTCGGCGACGGGGGATGGGGCGTCGGCTACGGGTCCTCTAAACACCCGCCGGCACACAATTTCCGTAGACAGGAGCTTAAGCCATCGCCCCCATCACCTTTAATCCTTGCCCGTCGGCGACAGGTTCACCACCGTCGGCGATGGGTTGCCATTTGTTGCTCCGACCCAGCTCGTTGTTATGCATTAAAACCGAACCAAAACCCTCCTAAACCTATTAAAACATATCCCAAACTCCATATACACCACATATTCGACTCACATTCACCCTATCCTCTAAATCCCTGCTCTCTCTCTCTCTCTCTCTCTCCTAACTCACCTTTCAACTTCATCTTCTCCACAAACACTCCAAGAACCCTAGCAACCTTTAAGCTCTCATAACTCTCTCAATTCTCCACCAAATCACCTGATTTTTTAGTCCATCTTGCGTGATTTTTCGAGAGGAACAAAACCCCCAACACGGTTTTCATCAATTCTTGCTAGTTTGCAAGATTTCTGGGCGTGTAATTTCGGGGTTTTGAAAGGGTGTTCATCAAGTTGCTTGCTTTACATCTTTTCCTTAGTTCTTCTTATTTACAACACGAAAGGTATGGATTTTCCTTGATTTTATGCATGATTATCATATGATAGTTGTTTTTCTTCCGAAATTTTAAACTTTTTAGTTTAAGAGTAGGTTGTTTAGACAATGTATGTTGTTCTAGTATGATTTTGAGTAAGATTGGTTGTTTTGGATGGAATTTGAGCATGTTATAACCATAGTGATGTGATTACACTTGTTATGAACATGATTGAACATGAACGTGATGTTGAAACTTGTTGAATTTATTAGAAAAACTACAAGTCATCAACGAATTGATAAGTACATGATATAATGAGCGACTTTGGAAGTTAATTAAAAAGTTTAACATCACAATTTATGTTCAAAGTTTGGAAGTTTATTAAAGGTTGGGTTTATATTGATGTTTCGCTTGTTTGTGATTGTAGCTATGGCCGGTGGCAAAAGACAAAAGACTACAGGGCAAGCTTCATCATCGGGAGTCGGTTCTTCTTCCGGTTTAATACCGAGGAAGTGGGAGCAATTAAGCTCCATCCAAGAGGGTGATGCAAGACTGTACAGACAAGATTGGGTGTGGGCAAAGTTCAGGGATAGCAAAAGCGCCGAAGTTTGGGATGAGGAGAAGAGAAAACCTTTATCGGAATATCAAGATAGGAAGTTAGAGGCCAAGCTCTGGAAATGGAAAATGGTCAACAAAGTGAGTACCTCAGTTCCGAAAGGAGTTTATGTGAAAGAGTGGTGAATGTTGAAGAGTTCAAACAAATCGGAATAACACAAATGTTTGAACGCCAAGGTTGGGAAAGGGTGCTTGATTGGTGCGAAGATAACACCTCGCGGGTGTATTTGATGGATGTGTGCGAGTGGTTGTCGACGTTGAGGTTTATGAATAAAGATAGTCCTCCTGCTGAGTGGAAATTGATTGGTAAAACAAGCCGGGGGTTAATGACGATGTCTTTCGAAACAATCAATTGCATTGCACGCTTTGATTCTCTGGGGGTGCAAGCATATGACTATCCAACTATGCAATATTTTTTGGATAATCATATGAATGATGGTGATCCGGAGCAGATGACCGCGGCTATTTTACCTTACCATGATGGAGGAGAGGCAAAGAGAAATCAAATGACGATTGAGGGAAAGATTCTCCAAGGGATTAATGTTGAGAACATTTTGGTGAGGTTTGGTGATCGTGGAGGTGTTAGAGCGGGTGACTATAGGGTGGTGCATTCTTTGCTATACGGGACCCCGAAATTGTCATGGAGACACATAGTGATGATGAATACGTGGGCTACTCAGGAGTCGTCCCAGAGGCGTTTTATTCCATACGCACGCCTCATTAGTGCCATGATTGTTCAACAAAATTGCTTACCTCCGGAATCACTATGGGTAACTAAACCGTTGGAGGAAATTAACAAGGCCTCCATGAAGAAGAACTGGAATATAGAAGTTAAACTCTCGTGGAACAAGTATGTTGTGACCGACAGGTTGGGTCATAAGTATGAGTTTCTTACTTCAGGGGCACCACCGGAATCGGGAGAAGATGAAGAAATCGGTGATGAAGAGGAGGAAGCTGAACCCTCTGGTTCACAAAGACCAAGACAAAGATACATGAGGCCGCATAGAGAAATTAATGCAGATGTGGCGGGCTTTGTGAACATTAGACGGGTGCCCTCCTACAAAAATTTTGATCGGGGACAGCAAGAGATATATGACAATGTCTCTGCATGCATAGGTGAAGGTCGAGAGTATAACCAAAGGAGGGAAGCCTGGGAGGAGGCACAGGGACCCCAAATGCAGGAGTTTTGGGCAGTTCAAGCAGCCCATCGGGAGAGAATGGATAAGTTTGTGGAAGAGCAACAACTGTTCCAAGCAATGCAGAGGTCACACATGGAACAGTTGGCGAAGATGCAAGAGGATGAGGCAGCCCGAAGACGGGCATGGGAGGAAGCAGAGGTAACACGTCAAAATGAAGCAAGAAAATTGGAACGACGCCGCTGGAGTGCTTGGTATGTCTCTCACCAAATGGCCATTAATAACACCAAGATACTCCATGATCAGGAGCGCCACCAAAGAGACTACCAAGCCAGCCTCCCATATGCCGAACATTCGGGGTGGACCAATTACCCCGACCTTCCCCATCCACAAGGCTCGTCCGACTCGACTCCTCACTGGCCCGAAGCGGTAGGCTCAAGCTTCATCCCAATTCCCTACCATCCACCACCACAAGGGGAGCAAAGTCCACTCGATAACTATAGGGAGATGTTTGAGGCCCTCACTGGTTATCAATACCAGCCAAACCCGCCAGTTGATCCCGACGAGCGATATCAGCGGTAGAGACGAGGTATGTTTTTGTTGTTGTTGTTGTATATTATTTTGTTTCCGTTATTTTTTTTTATTTCATGTTATTTATTTTCGCCTAGTTAAATGAACGTTGTGGGTGTGTTCCCTATATAACCCTCACGAGACCTCTCGTCCTCCCAAGCTATTGGGGGGTTTAAAAGGGCTTGTTGCATAAGCTAAATGCAACCGTGATTCCTACGAAAGTGAGTTAGGTTTATTGTTGTTGTAAATTATTGTCCACATAAATCGAAGTGAAATAACACATGGCTTGGTAATATGTTTCATAAAAAGGGTAGAACTAGGTAACTAACAAATTTTGATGGTTGTGAGAAGCATGCTTCTACACAAGGATTAGAATTTGTAGGTACAACATGTTCGCGGGACAACCGTTTTTATGAAGAGGCGAAGGAGATACGAGTATCAAGCGACAAAAATCAGGTGCATGTGTTTCCTTTTACTTTGATTCTTAGTTAGGAATAAGTGGATTGTACATTGTATTTTATTTTATTTTCCAGGGTGAGATTTTGGGAAGGTTAGACGTGTCACATCCCTTGTGCGTTTTAAAACTCTAGTTCTTGCACATTGAGGACAATGTTTACCTCAAGTGTGGGGATGGGGGAGTAGTAAAATATTTCGAGTTTGACCCGTTCATTTAAATTCTACACATTGAGGACAATGTTTACCTCAAGTGTGGGGATGGGGGAAAATTTCAAAAATTTTTCAAAATTTCTTGTTTCAAAAGCGATCTTAAAAGCACAAGTAACCAAGTCAACGAGGGATGTCACAACCCATTTGGTCTTTTGTCATGGTCAAGTTCAAATTAATAAGCATAACGGGTATTTAGCGGGTGGTTATTTGGGAATAATTCGCCTAAGGAACTAGCAATTTATGCATATCACATATCATACCCTTATACGTGAGGTTTGAGCCACTTTTATATCATAGATTTACATTTACATGTTTCTTTGTTTGAGTGGACCATTAGTCGCGTATTATAGAACTTGCAACTTTTGATACGTTTGAGACTATAGACCGAATACAAGCACGAGAATGATTAAGGCATTAAGTAAACCTTTTCTCTTAAAACCATTTATCTATCCTTACCCGAACAAATTCCCTAGTCGCCCATTTTGAGCCTAAACCTTTTGTTTGACCACCCTATAGCCCATAACCCTTAAACATTTTTCTTTTAAACCCGTGTGATGGAAATTCGATTATAGGAGTCGAATTTGTATAGTTATTCTTGATTGTTTGCATTTATGTTAAAAAAAATAATAAAAAAAAACAGAAAATATTATAAAAAAGAATTGAAAATTGTTAAATAAAAACACAAAAAGAAGTGTTAGTAGTTGTCGAATAAAAGGGTGAAAGATTATTGCCCATAGTTGATGTTTATATTTAGTTTTGTTTAATTTAGTGGTTTGTAATAAAAATCGAATTTTCATCGCCTTAGCCACTTTAAAATGTCCTATTCCCTACGCTTAGCCTAGCCCCGTTACAACCCTTCAAAGACCTTTTGACTTGTGCTTAGTATTCGTGATCGGTGGTGGAGAATGATTGAGTTGCAAGCCTATGCGGGTACGTGTTCCAACCGGTTTTGAGCGATTAATTGATTGAAGTGCTAATACATTATATACATTAGCCGAATTATAAGCCGAGTGGAGAGAACATTGTGAGGGATATGCATGACTTGTTAGTTTTACGGGCGGGTTAATCTTGGATAACCATTATTATATGTGATTAGTCACTTTACCCTTAAATATGTGGAAATTGTAAAGAATGAAACTTTAGTATGACAATAGACCTTAACCTTTGTCTCGGGAATGGGATGTGTATTCGTTTAACGAAGTTTAAGGAGCTATTTGGGAGCTTTACGAGTCACTGGGTTGAAGACCGGAGCACCGGAACGTATTACGGATCAAACGGGAGCGAAACAAGCAAAAATCATAATCGAAGTTTTGAGAGCCCGTCGCCGACGGGTCCCAAGCCGTCGGCGACGCCCTTCGGTTAAGCCCGTCGGCCAATTGTTCCCGTATCCAGACATTTAAACCGTCGGCTGAACAAGCAAAAATCAAAGCCCGTCGCCGACGGGTTGAGGGCCGTCGGCGACGGCTTGTCAATTCCTGAAACGCGAATTGTTGTGAATTGATGGGATAAACTCGATTTTGATTGGTCCTCTTGCATTGAATTCATAAGTTACACACTTGTGGGAGTTTGAACTTGTATCTTGGAGCCTAATTGAGATATCATTCGCCAACCATTGGATCTACCTTCATCATCACAAGAACCGGAATCTACAATCATCCATCTCACAATCAATCTTACAAACCCTAATTCATCCAATCCATCATCCATCTCACCATCATCATCCATAAACCCTAATCATCCATCATTCCTTCATCCATCAAGCTTCAAGATGACTTCATTCACGTTCAAATCATCCGGTGATCAAGCTTCTTCAACCATGAGCGGCTAATCATCTCGGTTTCACCCCGGTGTAGGTAGTTGTTAATTCTAGGGTTTCAATTTGTTCTTGTTTCAACTTTGTGACAATTTGTGTTTGATTTTTGAAACTTTTGACAATAGTGTTACATTTTTTGCGAATTCGTAAATTGTCGAACGATGTTAAAAGTTATGACTTTGCGAAATGGTGATATGTAATTGTGCATTGTCGTGGTTAGGATTTACTTGTGTTGATTAGAAAGTGTATTCTTGTCCGTTCTTCGGGACGTTGATAGTTATTAGCACCTAAGTCACGGTACACTAAATCCGTTAATCGAATGCATTTGAGTTGAATCTAAAACTTGTAGAAATCCTAGGTTAGCAATTACCGAAACCGGGTGTGATTCCTTTTTCTCATTATTGTTCTCGTAATCATTTTTCTTGTAATCGTTAATCATTAGTTGTTAATCAATTTAATCAATTCAATTAGTCTAAGCTCATATCTCTCAATTAAAAAAATACAAAAACATTCTAGTAAGCTTCATAATACGTGACATTCTTGATAATTCAATCGAATCCACACACAAACCACATACTCTTCGTGGTTCGACCCCTCACTACCACTAGCTATTTGTTAAGGGTAATTAGGGCATATAAATATTATCTTTGACCGGAGCGCGACACTCTGATCAAATTTTGGCGCCGTTGTCGGGGAGTGCGTACGCTTTGTGTTTGGATATTGTATGAATTTTGTGATTATCTGTTTAAATTGTTTAGTTTCTTTTTGCACTTTGCCTTTTTCCTTGTTACGCGGGTGTGTTACTGGTGCAGGTTACAGGTAGTGCATGCATACGCGGAACTCCGGGAGGACTTCACCTTTAGTCTACGAACCGGAAATCGAAAGGGTAGCAAGAAGAAATCTAGCAAGCCGGTTAGAAGCAACACTTACTTCTAATCAAACCACCAACACACCACAACATACACCATCCATTGAAACTGATTCAATGGCGAACCAAAACTCTAACCAAAATCAAAATCCGAACCAATTTCAATACCGAAGCAATTTCAATCCCACTCCAAATATGCAACCTATACCTCCAGAGCGACCGGGTGGTAATAACAAAAATACCGGACCACCCACACCACCTTTCCAAAACCAAAATCCCAACCACAATCAAAGAACACCTCAACAACAAAACCTTCATCGACAAACCTCTTTACCCATCAATCCGAACCAATTTCAATACCGAAGCAATTTCAGATCAGAGAAGGTTATATCAAGGGTGATCGAACAAAGCACATCACACCAAAATTTTTCTCAACATATGACTTTCAAAAAGAAGGGGACATTGATATTCGCCAGATTAAGTCAAGTGAAAATCTAGCTGACCTGTTCACGAAATCTTTACCTAGAAGCAGTTTCGAGCAGCTATCACACAAGATCGGTCTTCGTAGATTGAAAGATGTTTGTTGAATTCAGGGGGAGAATTATACACGTTGTACTCTTTTTCCCTTAACTAAGTTTTGTCCCACTGGGTTTTCTTAGTAAGGTTTTTAACGAGGCAGCAAAGCTGATCCAGTAGTATCAGTTTATTTGTTCAGGTCCCGAAGTACCTATTTAACATCATCCTGAAGTACGTTGTTAAACTGTGTATAATTCTAAATGTCTGAGGGGGAGTGTTATAAACCAGACATTTAGGCCCAACCCATTACTTATGGGCTTTAGGTTTTATAGTTATGTTCATCTATATATTGTAATCTTAAATAATGAGAATTAGGTTTTATCTCTTTTCATATAGTGCGATACTTCTGACGTTTGGTTTGCTGTACATCATTACTATTTTATTATCATTTGATATTTAATATTTGATTTATATCAATAACAATAATTTATCCTCTTAAATCTAAATTTAGTAATAATTAAAATTGTTACTTCTTTGGTGACTTAATGTGTGCGGGGCCTAATACCAAGTAATATGTTTAAAAGGATCCGCTTATTTGAACCCTCCAACACACTTTTTGAGGACATTGTTTGACCTCTCAAAACACTTTTATTGATTAAATATATCCTTAAAGGGTGGTTTCACCCAAACCATCTAAAAATTATACCATTAATAATATATTATGTCAGAAGTATCTTCAAATATGGAGTATAACAAATTTTGAATTCCAAATTTAAACCACAATTATAATGTTACAAGACAACTACATTACATGATACAAAAATTAATAAATGAGTCAGTTTTCCTCCTCTATTTTATTAACATACTTAAAGTTTAGAACCTTCAGTTCTAGCAAAAGAGAACCCGAAGTTCTCATACAATATACATTTCATTTGAATATTCTTTTTAAATGTCTTATTCTTTCATTTGTAGAAAATATGTCGAACTTATCAAAGCTTGAATTCACCGCACTTGACATCTCGGGTAACAACTACCTCCCGTGGACTCTTGATGCTAAAATTCATTTGACGGCAAATAATTTGGGGGAGACAATTATTGATGGTAATCAAAGTAAACCTCAAGATAAAGCGAAAGCTATGATATTCCTTCGCCATCATCTTCACGAAGATCTAAAGCGGGAATATCTAACTGTTGAGGACCCTCTTGAATTATGGACAAACATCAAAGAACGTTTTGACCACCAGAAGTTGGTCTTACTCCCCAAAGCCCGCTATGAATGGCTTCATTTACGACTACAGGATTTTAAGACCGTCAGTGAGTATAATTCTGCTCTGTTCCGCATTACCTCTGAACTTAAATTATGTGGTGAGAAAATTACCGATGAAGACATGCTTGAAAAAACGTTCTCAACGTTCCATGCCTCAAATATGCTCCTGTCGCAGCAATACAGGGAACATCAATTTACTAAGTATTCTGAATTGATATCATGTCTTCTGGTCGCGGAGCAAAACAACAAGCTCCTACTACAAAATCATCAATCGCGACCTGCCGGTGCAAGCCCATTCCCTGAAGCGAATGTGGCCAATTATCAAAGCGGACGAGGTAGAGGTAGAGGCCGCGGCCCTAGCAGAGGTCGTGGTCGTGGTCGAGGACGGGGATATACATGGCGTCAGGAGTCCCAGAACACTAAACATAGCGGTGGTGAATCTATTATTACTATATCTGGTAGATAGCGGTAGTACTAACACTATTCTCAAAGATATGAAATTTTTCTCTGAGTTGTCTCCGGCAGAGACACCGATTAGTACTATATCTGGTGTCAGCAACCTAATCGAAGGCTCCGGCAGAGCACACATAACATTATCTTCGGGTACCAAATTAACTATTGATAATGCATTATATTCTAGTAAATCCAGAAGAAATTTACTTAGCTTTAAAGATATTCGAAAAAATGGTTACCACCTAAAAACAATATCTGAAAATAAAAATGAATATCTTCAAATTACTTCAAACAAAAATGGCCAAGAAACAATTGTTGAACAATTAGAAGCCTTATCCTCTGGATTATATTGTACTAATATCAATCATGTCGAATCATACATGGTGAGTAACCAAAAGCTGTTAGATAAAGACACATTCAATATATGGCATGACCGTCTAGGTCACCCTGGTAGCATAATGATGAGACGAATAATCAAAAGTGCAACCGGGCACCCTCTCAAAAAAACTTAAAAGTTTTGCTACCACAAGACTTATCATGTGCAGCATGCTCTCTGGGCAAACTTATAACTCGGCCCTCACAAACTAAATTGATACATGAAACCTCATCATTTTTAGAAAGAATCCAAGGGGACATTTGTGGGCCTATTCATCCTCCGTGTGGACCATTCCACTATTTCTTGGTCTTAATAGACGCATCCTCAAGGTGGTCACATGTGAGCCTTTTAGCTACTCGAAATGTAGCATTTGCCCGACTTTTAGCTCAAATCATACAATTGAGAGCCAATTTCCCCGATAATCAAATTAAAAACATTCGGATGGATAATGCGGGAGAGTTCACATCTCAAGCTTTTAATGACTATTGTATGTCAATCGGGATCAATGTTGAACATTCAGTACCTCATGTTCACACACAAAATGGTTTAGCTGAATCTCTGATTAAACGATTACAAATAATCGCTAGACCACTCTTAATGAGATGTAAATTACCATCTTCTGCATGGGGTCATGCTATTTTGCATGCCGCTGCACTAATTAGATTGAGACCAACTGCTGATCACGCATTGTAACTGGTCTCCGGACGAGAACCAAGTTTGTCCTACCTTAGAATTTTTGGTTGTGCGGTATACGTACCAATACCGCCACCACAACGTACTACAATGGGACCCCAAAGAAGACTGGGTATCTATATTGGTTTTAACTCCCCATCCATAATTAAATATTTAGAACCAATGACGGGAGATATTTTTACAGCACGGTATGCTTATTGTCATTTTGATGAAACAATGTTCCCAGTCTTAGGGGGAGATAAGGGCAAAGAAAGACTGGTAACACAAGAAATAACGTGGAATGCATCATCGTTATCAAATCTCGACCCCCGAAGTGGTCAGTGTGAATATGAAGTCCAAAAGATCATACATTTGCAAAGAATAGCGAATGAATTACCAGATGCATTCACAGACACGAATAGAGTGACAAAGTCACATGTACCAGCATCAAATGCACCTGCTCGAATTGAAGTAATCCCAGAAGCGATTACTATACAACGAAAGCGTGGGAGACCAATCGGTTCCAAAGACAAAAACCCACGGAAACGAAAAGAGCAAAGTAACGCAGTTGGTGAAAACTCACAAAAGATTATAAGTGAAACCCCGGTAGAGGTAAATGTCCCAGAAGAGACAGCTATGAATCCAGAGGAAAATGAAGTTTCAGAAGAAACACCGGTACCGAACGAAAATGAGATCTCTATTAATTAAGTACAAGATAGTACACTGTGGAACCGGAATAAAACACTTGTTGATGATATATTCGCATATGCTATAGCAACGGATGTAATCAATGAAAATGATTACGTACCAAAAAGTTTAGAAGAGTGCATGCATAGAAATGATTGGCCAAGATGGCAAGAAGCCATAAACGCCGAATTGAATTCGCTCGAAAAGCGACATGTTTTTGGACCTGTAGTCCGAACGCCCATAGACGTCAAACCAGTAGGTTATAAGTGGGTATTTGCAATAAAGAGAAATGAAAAGAATGAGATTGTATGATATAAGGCTCGACTTGTAGCACAAGGGTTTTCCCAAATCCCAGAAGTTGATTATGAGGAAACGTATTCTCCTGTAGTGGATGCGATAACCCTTAGGTTCCTAATCGGCCTCACAATCTCTGAAGGACTGCATATAAGACTAATGGATGTCGTCACCGCATACTTATACGGGACACTTGAAAATGACATCTACATGAAAATCCCTAAAGGATTAAAATTGCCTGAAGCATTAAAATCAACACCTCGAGATATGTGTTCTATAAAGCTCAAGAGATCTTTATACGGTCTCAAACAATCTGGTCGTATGTGGTACAATCGACTTAGTGAATATCTCAAAAAGGAAGGATACAAGTCTGATGTAATCAGTCCATGTGTCTTTATAAAACGATCACTCTCAAATTTCACTATAATAGCAGTCTATGTTGACGATATCAACATCATCGGATCTCCTGAAGAGATAGAGAAAGCTGCTCAGTTGTTAAAGAAGGAATTTGAGATGAAAGATCTTGGTATGACAAAAGTATGCATCGGACTACAATTTGAGTATCTGTGCAATGGCACATTTGTCCATCAATCAAACTACATCCAGAAGATGTTAGTACGTTTCAATATGGATAAAGCACATTCGTTTAGCGTACCTATGGTTGTCCGACCGCTAGATCCACACAAGGATCCTTATCGCCCTCAAGAAGAAGGTGAAGATGTACTTGGTCCAGAAGTACCGTACTTAAGCGCGATCGGTGCCCTTATGTATCTCGCAAATAACACAAGACCTGACATTGCATTTGCGGTACATGTACTAGCGAGATACAGTTCGAATCCAACACGTAGACACTGGAATGGTGTAAAACATATATTCCGGTATATTTGCGGGACACAAGACTTAGGTCTTTTCTATCAGAAAGATCAAAAGTCCCAGCTTGTTGGGTATGCTGATGCCGGATATCTATCAGATCCTCACAAAGCAAAATCTCAGACAGGTTATGTATTCACATACGGTGGCACAGCAATTTCTTGGAAGTCAACTAAGCAAACACTTACAGCAACACCATCAAACCATGTCGAATTGATAGCACTATATGATGTTGGTCGAGAATGCGTGTGGTTGAGATCAATGATTAATCACATACAAGAAGCATGCGGATTAGAACAGATTAAGAAGGAGCCGGCAATTATTTATGAAGACAATGCTGCTTGCATAGCTCAGATCAGAGAAGGTTATATTAAGGGTGATCGAACAAAGCACATCTCACCAAAAATTTTCTCAACATATGACTTGCAAAAGGAAGGGGAAATTGATGTTCGCCAGATTAAGTCAAGTGAAAATCTAGCTGACCTGTTCACGAAATCTTTACCTAGAAGCAGTTTCGAGCAGCTATCACACAAGATCGGTCTTCGTAGATTGAAAGATGTTTGTTGAATTCAGGGGGAGAATTGTACACGCTGTACTCTTTTTCCCTTAACTAAGTTTTGTCCCACTGGGTTTTCTTAGTAAGGTTTTTAATGAGGCAGCATAACTGATCCAGTAGTATCAGTTTATTTATTCAGGTCCTGAAGTACCTATTTAACATGATCCTGAAGTACATTGTTAAACTGTGTATAATTCTAAATGTCTGAGGGGGAGTGTTATAAACCAGACATTTAGGCCCAACCCATTATTTATGTGCTTTAGGGTTTATAGTTAGGTTCATCTATATATTGTAATGTTGAATAATGAAGAAGTTAGTTTTATCTCTTTTCTCTTTGGTTTTTATCACTTTTCAATTTCAAATTTCAATGCCTGACAAATTCATGTAGTGTAAATCTCAACTTCTTAGGCCATGTGTAGTCATAAAGCCCTTTGTGGGGCGTTATACAACTAGTGGCAGATTGTGTAAGAGATGGGCTTTATATAACTTGAGTGTGTAGTGGGGTTATATATGTATGGGCTTTATATATATATATATATATATATATATATATATAGGGGAGGGTTATCTTGAGAACGCTAAATATTGCGAGAACCGTGAGAACGAACGAAAAAACCAATCAAAACCATTTTTTTTAATACAAACCTCATTGTAATTAAAATACAACATCAAAAAAAGAATTTATAACATCAAATAATTCATTTCTACTTTCAAAATCACTCTTTTTAGATTTTTTACACATGTGTAAATATAACAGATTTACACATGTGTAAATGGCAAACTTACACATGTGTAAATTTTCTTTTCTTACGAATTCACATAAATTTAAACGTGTAAATTAAATTTATAACATTGTATTCGAATAATAATGATGAGCGTAGAAAAAAATTTTGAATTTGAATTGTTTTTGACCAAGTTCTAGCGATTTTTTCATTTGTTCTCACGGTTCTCACAATATTTAGCGTTCTCATTTAAACTCTCCCCTATATATATATAGGGGAGGGTTATCTTGAGAACGCTAAATATTGCGAGAACCGTGAGAACGAATGAAAAAACCAATCAAAACCAATTTTTTTAATACAGACCTCATTGTAATTAAGATACAACATCAAAAAAAGAATTTACAACATCAAATAATCCTTTTCTCCTTTCAAAATCACTATTTTTAGATTTTTTACACATGTGTAAATATAACAGATTTACACATGTGTAAATGGCAAACTTACACATGTGTAAATTTTCTTTATTTACGAATTCACGTAAATTTAAACGTGTAAATTTAATTTCTAACATTGTATTCGAATAATAATGATAAGTGTAAAAAGAAATTTTGAATTTGAATTGTTTTTTACCAAGTTCTTGTGGTTTTTTCATTTGTTCTCACGGTTCTCGCGATATTTAGCGTTCTCATTTAAACCCTCCCCTATATATATATATATATATATATATATATATATATAGGGGAAGGTTCTATGCAGAACACTAAATATTGCGAGAACACGCAGAACACAATAAATCACCCATTTTTGCTATCCTAAAAACCAAAAAAGTAAATGAAAATGTTACAAATATAAGATTTATTGTTACTTACACTAGAATTCAAAACAAAATATGGAAAATTTTTACTTTTTTGTATAACCTACACATATGTAGGTTACGTGTAGGTTAAATTACCAACATATATGTAGGCTATGTGTAGGTTAAAATCTTTGGTTTTTTATGTATACATAATAAACATATGAATTTAAGAAACATAAAATTTAAAAAATATGTACTTTAAATCCCAAAATTTAGGATTTTAGTGTTGTTCTTTTTGTTCTCGCCATAGCTAGTGTTCTGTAATGATCATCATCCTATATATATATATATATACACATGTATGTATATGTGTGTGAGAGGGGAAAGATTCATCACACCGCTATGCTAATCACGCTGCTACAACTTTCTCCCCCATAGCGCCCCCTGTGTTGGTGTTGACGGCGCTATGGAGGTGCTATGCCCATTTTTTCCTTGTGATGGCGCCCCACTACGGACGCTCTTAGAATTCTTATTAAAATCATAAAATATAAATAAACCATCGTTTACTGTAAAAGGCCATGTTTATTGATACACCTTAATTAACTTTAAATTTAAAAATAAGATCAGGAAAAAGGAAAAAGTTACACTAATTCAATCTTTTAGTGTGAGAGAAGCAAACGTATGAAACGTACAAAGTTAGGAATCTTCTAATTCTAAGTGATAGATTACTCCTGAAAACTCAAAGATGCAATAACTTATTTTATGGAAATCTATATTTGAATTTCAAGTTATGGAAAATGGATAAACCTCTAAAGAAATTTGTGATGTTTCCTAATGCAATTTTTAACAAATTAGAAAATAAAAAGTTTGACTGTATTTATTTAAAGACTTTAGGGGGTTACAACCAGTAAATGTAACCTAGTAAAAAGAGAGTGTATTTAGCAACATCCTCAATATCTTTGTAACATGAGATCAACAACAACAACAACAACAACCATACCCAGTATATCCCACAGATAGCAGAGCTATTTGTAGGGTCTGGGGAGGGTGGGATGTAGACAGACCTTGCCTCTATCCATAGGGATAGAGAGGCTGCTTCCAGAGAGACCCTCGGCTCGAAAGCGAACAGCAAACCAACATACCAAGTCAAAGAATACAGAAATAAGAAGTCGGCCATACTAAGAAAGTGATAAGAGTGGGACAATATAATGTGAATCATGTATAATGGCATGTAACATCATTTTGGGCGTACACATAATGTAAATCATGTATAATAGCATACAGCATCATAGACACAAGAAGGCAATCATCGGAAAAGTCCCTTAAAGAAAAGGAAAAGCCTACGTCCATGAAAAACACCTAAGACCTTTCTACAATACCCTCTAGAAGTCCTTAACCCTAATCCTACGCCTCCACGAAGTCCTATCGTGGACCATGTCCTCAGAAAGATGCAACTCTAGTAAATCATGCCTAATCTGCTCATCCCATGTCAGTTTGGGTCTGCCTCTTCCTCTCCTCCCCTCCACAGTAAGAGTTTCCACTACTCTAACCGGTGCTGTCGCTTCCCTCCGCTTCACATGCCCAAACCATCTCAATCTCCCCTCCTTAATCTTCTCCGATATACTAGCCACTCCTAGTCTATCCCTAAAAACCTCATTTCTTATCCGATCTAACCTTGTGTGTCCACACATCCACCTCAGCATCCTCATCTCTGCTACCTCCATCTTGCGCGCTTGTGTCTTCTTGATAGCCCAACAGTCTGTTCCATATAGCATAGCTGGCCTAACTGCTACCCTGTAAAATTTCCCTTTTAGTTTAGTTGGGAACCTCCTATCGCACAAAACCCCACTGGCTGCCCTCCATCTACACCAGCCGGCCTGTATGCGATGAGTTACATCGCTATCTAAGTCACCATCTCTTTGTACAAACGACCCCAGATACTTAAATCTGGTTACCTGCGGGACCAATTGATCCTCAATGGTGATTTGGGTTTCATCGTCAATGGCTACACCGCTGAAATCACAGTGTAGATATTCAGTCTTAGATCGACTAATCCTAAGGCCCTTGCCTTCTAAAGCTACTCGCCACTCCTCTATCCTCACGTTTAGGCGCTGTTTAGTCTCTGCAATCAACACAATATCGTCTGCAAAAAGCATGCCCCACGGAACTGTCTCCTGAATCAACTTAGACAACTCATCCAAGACAACCGCAAAAAGAAAAGGGCTCAACGCAGACCCCTGGTGGAGTCCTACCTCCACAGGAAAGAAGTTTGTATCTCCTACAGGCGCGCGAACACTAGTTTCCGTTCTATCGTACGTATCCTTAATTATGTCTATATACTTTCCCGGTAGCCCTCGCCCCTCCAAACTATCCCAAATCAGTTGCCGTGGGACAGTGTCATATGCCTTTTCCAGGTCGATAAACACCATATGTAAATCTTGCTTCTTTGCTCTATATTTTTCCATCAGCCTCCTTAGAATATGTATCGCTTCTGTAGTTGACCTCCCTTTCATGAATCCAAATTGGTTTACTGAAACCTGAGTTTCTCTTCTAATTCTAGTCTCAATTACCCTCTCCCAAAGCTTCATAGTGTGGCTTAGCAGTTTGATTCCTCTGTAGTTCCCACAACATTGAGCGTCTCCTTTATTCTTGTATAAAGGCACCACGATGCTATTCCTCCACTGATCAGGCATTTTTCCAGTCTTGAAGATACAATTGAACAAAAGTGTTAACCATCGGACTCCTTCTTCTCCCAAACACTTCCACACCTCAATCGGTATGTTGTCCAAACCCATTGCCTTCCCTCTTCCCATCTTCCTAAGTGCCATCCTCACCTCGTCATGTGTGATCCTCCTGCAGTAGCAATTATTCTGTTGTAGCCTTTGAATCCTGGGGTTGCTGCTCTCCTGTTGGTATGCCCTACCTTGGTTGAAAAGATTATGGAAGTATGTTTGCCATCTCATCTTAATGTCTTGTGCCTTGACTAAAACACGTCCATCCTCTCCTTTGATAAACTTTACTACTCCTAGATCTTGTCTTCTTCGCTCCCTAGCTTTGGAAATCTTAAACATATCATGCTCCCCCTCTTTCGTTTCCAAACGTTCATACATTTGTTTATATGCTGCGTTTTTTGCCTCGGTCACCGCCTTTTTTGCTTCCCTTTTTGCCTTCTTGTAGATCTCCCTTACCCTCAGCCGCTCCTCCTCATCTGTGCACCTCAAAAGATCTCTAAAACTATGTTGCTTATCCTTTATTTTGGTATGCACGTCTTCATTCCACCACCAAGACTCCTTATGCCCACTAGTCTTTCCTGTTGTGACCCCGAGCGTCTCATTCGCCACTGTAGTGATCGTAGTCGCCATAGCCTCCCACATCCGGTTTGCGTCGTCACCTAGTTGCATCGATGTCATTGCGATAACTCTTTCTGTGAACATCATAATTTTTTCTCCCTTCAAGTTTCCCCAACGGATCCTGGGTCGGGTTTTCCTTTCCCCCTCAGTTAGTCTTACTTTTAGGGCTATATCTGCTACTAGCAAATGGTGTTGAGTCGCCGCAGTCTCCCTGGGTATAACCTTGCAGTCCATCCACATCCGTCGATCATCCTGCCTCATCAAAAGATAGTCGATTTGCGTGTTGCGACCTCCGCTACTAAAAGTGATCAAATGAGATTCTCTCTTCCTAAAGAACGAGTTTATAATACCTAGGTCGTTGTTTGCCGCAAAGTCTAGAAGGTCTCTACCAGGGTCATTTCTATCGCCAAAACCAAAACCCCCATGTACCAACTCAAAGCCATCACGATCCTTACCAATGTGCCCATTAAAATCTCCTCCTATAAAAATTTTCTCCTCCCTAGGTATGGCCCTTACTACTACATCTAGACAATCCCAAAACTCTCTTTTCTCTTGGTCTCCTAATCCCACTTGCGGTGCATATGCGCATACCACTGTCACTATTTGCTCACCTAATACTAACCTTAACACCATAATTCTATCGTTGTGTCGTATCACCTCAATTACATTCTTATGCAATTCTATAGATACCAAAAATCCTACTCCGTTCTTGGCTTCATCCGACCCTGAATACAACAACTTGTACCCATTGCGCTCTTCTGCTCTCTGTCCTTTCCACCTAGTCTCCTGAAGGCACGCTATATGTACCCTACGTCTTTTAAGTGCGTCTATCACTTCCAGCAATTTACCACTAAGAGTTCCTACGTTCCAAGACGCCACCCGTAAACTACAGCCTCTAACTTTACCCTTACCTGCACCTCTCGTCCTTGGACATGATCTCAAGTAAACGTCACGTTTTCTATTGTCTATGTTTACAAGTAACAACAGGTAGCAAACAACGTGCAACACAAAGGGTGAAACTACGTTCTTCCTTTTTTTTTGTTTTTTTTTTGACTTTTTCTTATTAATATTATTTTTTTCTAATGATTAAATGAACCCCAAAGTTAACAAGAGCAACACACACAAGAAAATCCAAAAAAAAACACAGCTTCTTGTATATTTACAAAAAACACACAGCTTCTTGTATATTATTTCGATGATTACATGACCGTTAAAATTAACAGAAACAACACACGCAACAAAATTCAACAAAATTTCAGAGCTTGTTGTATATACACAAATTATAGCCTAATTCACAAAAGGCAATAAAAAGCAACACACACAATCAATCAGAAGCGGATTGAGCAACAAAATTACAAAATTCAACAAAATAACACTGAGCTTATTGTATATACAGAAATTATAGCCTACATTCACAAAATCCACACACAAAATCAATCTGAAGAGAATTGAACAACAAAATTCGACCAAATATCACTGAGCTTCTAGTATATACACAAATTATAGCCCAAATTCACAAAATCAACACACCAAATCCACACACAAAATCGACACTTCACACACGTTCAACCTACTGCCTAAAAGTCAACACACAAAAACAATCAGAAGCGGCTTGAACAACTAAAGAGTGGTCGAATACGACCTGGTTGAAGAAACATACGATTATAAGGTCAGATCGAAGAACAAAACTCATGGAAAGAAGTCACCTGGTACAGGGTTATCGTGAAGCCGGAGAGCTGGTTCTGGATCCGGAGAAGTAGGGAAGAACCGTCGGAGCAAAGATGCGAGACGTCGATTGAGCGAAAATGCGAAGATCTGAACAGAAACACGCCTGGGTCTTGTGGTCAGACACTGCCACCGGAAAAGCCGTCGGATTCGAGGGTAGTTGCCGGAGAAGGAAAGTGGTCTCCGGTGGTTGTACCTGCAAGAAAAGAGAATAGGTTGCCGGAGGTTGTACCTGCAAGGCGAGGGGGCGCCGGTAGTGGTCGCCGATTGTTTTACCGGCGAAAGAAAGTTGCCGTTGTTGGTCTGTACGGCAGGAATTTTGCCGTTGATGATATGTACGGAGAGAAAAAAATTTATTGTAACATGAGATCAACATCACTTATATTCTATCAGCTCCAACTCAGTATGTACGCAAACATCAACCAATAATTTGACAAATGAGAAATATTTTTTATTATAATTTAAGAAATAAATTTGAACATAACACATGTACACCTATGCAACTGCAACATTTAGAACTGAGAACACTTTTAAGACATGATTTGTACACCACATTCATTACTACACGCATCACAACTACCACTGTTGAAAAGTTGTACCCTCGAGTCTGATTTTACTCATTTTATTCTGTCTCTTCCATTTGAGGGTAAACCCATAAAAAAATGGTTGCGGCAGGCCAAGTAGTTACGGGATTATTGTGGCGTAGAAATCACCTCCCTCTATAAAGTATAAAGTTTATGTGATTTTTGCAATTTCGACTAGTAACTTATGTAGGGCCTGAGGCTTTGAAAAGAAGGGGGAGTGATCGGAACCTTTGAGGCGAAATACTTTTTCTGGCGGGCTTTCGTTTATCATGCTTTCTTGTAGAGTTATGGGAATGGCATTGTCTTCCGGAGTTTGTATGTAGAATCGTCTGACTGATCCATAGTTTGCGTCTGTGAGAGACAGCTTTTCCAAAACAGGTGGAAATGGAATTGGCCTCATTGAGACAGAAGCCAATGCTACATCCTAAAACAGAGAAGTGAATCAGTCAAGTACTTAAAAGATTATTAGCTTTTGTTTATCGTTAATGTTCAGAAAAGTAAGGACTAGCGTGCATTGTCAACTATAAATAATATAATTACGCGAGGAAAATGGTAACCATGACACATTCATGGATAATAGGTTGATTCGGCTAAATCTTGTTTACTCATGGGTTCATTTGGGTCTGCTCAAATTATACAATAGATTAATTTGGTCTGCTCAAATTATACAAAGGGTTAGAATGGGGCACTCTTACAAAATTTTGCTAACATAAAACGGGTCCAAATGTCTCAAGCTCCACCCGCCGCTCCCACCACTACCATACTGCCCATTTCAACTTGAGTCATTTTGGTCAAAATCCATTATGACCTGAACCCCATTACCCGATTGCCGTTTTGCTAGGCTTAAATATAATCAATATGCACATTTGTATTTGGTGAAGTATCAATGATGGGTCATACCTTGGCAGGACTGTGATTGAATAAAAGGTCCTTCAAGAGCGTTTTGTCAAGATCTATTGCCGTTGGAGGCAAATTATTACCGTTTGTGTAGAGGAACTTTTGGGCTTGCCTCATGAGATCGTTTGAATTTTCCTGCATTATAATATATGCAAATTGTATTTATTAATTGCCACAGAAATTTTAAATATTCTGGCACTTATAAATTGAAAAAAAAAAACTAAAACAACTAGAGCACTAAGCTTTTTAGACACATCAATGCATGTTTGTTAAATATAAGTCATGTTGTACATAGTTCTGCTTATCCTAAAACCCCTACTGAAGGGAGATTAAGAATAAATTGTAGATTAATTACGGGTTAGGGGACAAACCTTCTGGGAGAACATATCAAGAGTACTTTGCCCACTTTTCAACATAGAAGCAGCGATAAAGATAGCTTTAGCAATTTTAGATGGATATAGTTCCATTGCATATGATATGCATGCACCACCAAAGTCATGGCCTACCAAAATCACCTGCATAAATTGTAATACATGACAATTTTGAAGTTGGAATATGTGAATTTAAGACACTAACTGAAGTCTGACAATAGTACTAAAATAAGCTTATATTGCATATATAATGGAACACATGTAGCCTGTTCCAACATGGAAATTAAATCTAACTAGAGTTTTAAATTAAAAAATTGTCAATGCATCAAGTACATTAAAATGGTCCTGCATTCTGTTCATATATAGATCTGCTTTATGTTTAAAAATGGTTACTTTAAACTTCTTTTTCTAAGAAGAGCTATGATCATAACACATGTTAACTGCCTTCTTTCCTTTCAAATGTAATTGTAAGATCTATGTTTGCATTAAGGTCAAAGAAGCAGCAACAAAAGAAATAATAACACTAAATATAAATCAATAGCCGATAGAGGAATAATTTAATAAACCTTCTCTCCATCTGCAAGCTTCTCCAAGAAATCTGTGAGTGGCGCCACATACTGCGAAAGACTTTGAATGCCATTGGCGTCAAACAGATCAATTCCAGAACCAGTTAAATCAATAGCAGTAACTCTAAATTTACATTCTTCTAATAGTGCAATTGTTTTGTACCAACACCAGGCTCCAAAACCTCCTCCATGAACAAGCACGACATGACTAACCTCCAATTCATCAGCATTCACATCCTGGTGAACATAAATGATTTTACGCATTATTTAAACCAATAAATCGTTTAAAAGCTATAATACGTAAAAAAAATTAAAAAAAAAAACTAAATGTTACAAATTACAAAATCTGCTTAATCAAGATCACATCAACATTTAAATACTGGTGGTCATAAATTATGTTACGCATTATTTAAACTGACAAATCGTTTAAAACTTATAATACGAAAAAATGAAAAAATGTTACAAATTACAAAGTCAACTTAATCGAGATCAAATCAACATTTACATCCTGTTTGTCATAAATTCTGTTACACATTATTTAAACCGACAAATCGTTTAAAACCTATACTACCAAACAACAACTAAATGTTACAAATTACAAAATCCGCTTAATCGAGATCCGAAAACAACCAGATATTCCCCAAATCTCCTCACCTATCATTCTATCAAGATACTTTTAAAATCATCTGAATAAACGAATTTAAACAAAGTATTCACATCAATGATCTAACTACATGTTTAGTGCATTGCAAAAGTGGATGTTTCTCTAATTCTCCACAAAAACAATCGGAACATCTACTTTTACATGAATCAATAATAATTTTACACATTAATCAAATAACAATCAATTGCGTATGATTTACGAAACGAACAACAACCAGACCTGCTTAACGAGTTACTCTGGATGAAACAGAGGATCAGTAAGGACAACTAAAAAGTTATAAATTACAAAATCACCTTAATCAAGATCCGAAAACAACAAGATATTATCTCGAATCTCTGATCACCTATCAATATACTTTTTAAATCATTTGAATAAAAAATTAAACAAACTATTCATATCAATGATCTATGTGCATGTTTTTTTTCAGAAACTTCCCTAATTCTCCACAATAACAATCGAAACATCCACTTTTAGACATGAATCAAAATAACGATCAATTTCGTCCAATTTACGAAAGAAAATCAACCAGACCTGATTAAGCAACTGCTGAGGAGGAAGCAGAGGATCAGTAAGCGACCGAGCCCGAGTACTGGAACTCCTTGGCAGCGATTGATGACGTTTGGAGTTCGGAACCTGACGTAGAGAAGTCGATCGATCAAACGGCAACACACCGCCATTCTGCTGTTGGAAAAGCAGAGCCGCAGCGATTGCATGTTCATGAATAACCGAATCGTCGAACTTCTCTCGCTTAATCGAGGAAGATCGAACACGAGACCATCGGCTGCTAGAATTGGTGTTGTTTGTTACACGTTTTGAGAGGTTTCTTCGTGGCGGTGATTTTGTTGATAAGCATATCCCCATTTTTGTTATGGTGTGTTAATGGATTGTTGAAGTTAGGGTTTATGTGTGATGAAAAAGTGGTTCAACAATGGCGGAGAAGAGAGAGAGAGAGAAGCTTCGGTGCGGAAGATCGTGAGAAAGAGAAGAACAAGTAGCCTTTTGGTTTGGTTGCAACTGCTATTGATGAGCGTTAGTTTTTTCATTTATTTTTTTATTTTATTTTAGTATTACAAAGAAAATTACACAAATCTATGTTTTATTTAATACACTCATGCCTACTATCGTAGACAGCGATACTGACATGGCCAATCGTCAATTTCAGAATAAACGAATGCCGACTGTAATAAAACCCTATGTCGTGTATAACATTTTGTCATGAATTAGATTCCAACCGATAGTCTCCCTAAAGAAGGTTATTCTAATCAGTGGCGGATCTAGGATTCACGCCAAGCAGGAACGTTTTATAAGAAAAGCGGTAACAAAATCGAAAAAATGTCAAATTTTTCCAAAATTTACACTAAAAACGTCAAATTTTTCCCCGCCAAGCGGTAGCGGGCGCTCCCCCTTGTGTCCACATAGGTCCGCCCCTGATTCTAATAGTGCCAGAGCCCTAACGCTTCGGTACATATTTTTGTATTAGTTATATATCTAATATTTTTGTATTTGTTATATATCTAATCTAACACTCTAACTATTTTTGGCGAGTTCTATTTTTCTGAAATATATTTTTTCGTCAATTTCATGCAACATATCTCAACTTTATTATGATTTGAATTTAACCTAAGTTTAGATAATATAATATGCTTAGTGAGCAAAGTTATAATATTATAACCCTATACATCACTCTTATAGTAAACTATGAAATTAATAATCTTTTAGAATTGACAGTTGATTAATATATGTGAAGGTTGGAAACTAGTGGTCATTGTTGAAAATAAAAAAATGAGTACGTCGTAAAATTTGTTTTATACAACACAATCGCCGTGGTTTTCGAAACTGGAGCCATGGACAGGACAATCGTTACCACTCGAAAGAGTGGCTTGGCTTAACCTGCATGGTATCCCTTTGCATTTGATGGTCCCGGACGTTCTTAGGCTGATCGGTGACCAGTTTGGGAAACTCTTGCATGTCCCTAGCTCCTTGGATGAGGATCATGCTCTTTCTTCCTATAAGATCGGTGTATTAGCCGGGGAGGCTTTCAGAATCAGAGGTATTGTGTCGTTGAAATGGAAGAACCGGGTTTTCAGAGTTTGGGTAGAGGAAGAGCAGGAGGTTTGGTTTCCAGATTGCGTGGACAGTGAGGAGTTAGACTCTATCGATGATGGGTCGTCTCCGATGTCCTCACCGGTGGTTGGGTCGGTGAAGACCGGGAAGTGGAAAGGGGTGGGTCTCGGGAGACGGAACGTTCGGAGGAAATCGAAGAGACTATCCAGGTTGCTGCTACCAATCCCCAGGGTGCGTTTCCCATGCATGAAAATAATGATTACCCCTCCATGCATGAGGATATTGCAGATTCCAATGTTGTTTTGAACAAGGCAGAGGTGGGGTCACGTGGGGACAAGACAGGGTTTGGGTCTGCGCCGTCAGGGCTGGGTCCTAGTGTCTCGTTTAGTGGGGGTGGGCCAGAGTTCCAAGGTTTCTCTTCCCTTCCTGGTGAGAATAAACTCAGGGCCCAACGTAAAAATTTGGTGGGCCTTAAATCTGTTAAAAGTCGGGCCCATAGAAGCAAGAGTGGGTCTCCGGTGGATCAAAGGCCCAAAAAACGTCCACGGTCTGATTTAGAGATGGTGGATCCAGGTTTTGGTTTTGTTGGCTTCACATCTAAGGCGGACGCTGGCAGAGAGAAAGAGAATTGGAGATCGGAAGAAGAAACAGTTAATGGAGGTTTTGACCTGAATGTGGGAGCCATGTTCGAGGCTGCTGGTTCCGAAGGGGCGGAGGTCTCTGGACCTCAAGGTGTTTCAAATGGGGTCCTGGCGGAGGACGGGGATCCTCCTCGTTCTCTGTTGGACGATGAAGTGGAGAATACAGTGGCTATCGGAGCGAAAATTGGTGTCGATCTACACAATCACTCTGAGTTAATAAGGAAGTCGTGTAGGTCCCTCTCGAGGATGAGATAAAAACCTTTTCCTTGTTATATCAAACACACTAGCGAGTGCGGAATCCAAGCTAGCATGAAACCGAGAATTTATACGAAAACAAGCACAAACACAACACGCAAGATTCACCGATTAACACCACATGTATTAATACGAATCAAGGGTCCGGTTACAAGCTCAATGTTTACAGATATGTTCTATAAACTCTCAAAGTGTGTGTGTGCTCTCCTGTCTCTCTCTGCTCTGTCTAGTGTCTAACTTATGTCCTTCCTACGAAGTGAACACAACACACGGGTATTTATACCCGACACAGCAGGTCTGGTCGAAAGATCAGACAGACTGATCGAAAGATCATCTGTCGACCAGAAACACATCGAAAGATCTGCATACACCTCGAAGGATGATATCCTTCGAGGTTCATCTGTCGAGGGTTTATGTTTCGAGATTATGATCGAAGGATATAAACAATCCTTCGATCACACATCTTTCGACCCAAACACCTTACAAACATTTGTTTACTGTTTGGTCAAGTCAAACCAGGAAGATGGTTGACTTGGTCAAACTTACATCAACCTTACATTAAAGACATCGTTTTGTATCATGACGAAATACAGACAAAGTACAGACACAAGTGCACCAACAAACTTCCCCTTGGCTGTAGCTTTGTCTCGATCTTCGTGTCTTCAAGTCTTCAAGGCCGAGTCGAACCGAGCCGAGTCGCGTCCACACAAAGTGCATCAACAAACTCCCCCTTGGACGCTACTCGTGATGGTTCGTCTTCTATGTCTTTCATGTCGGAGGATCTTCAAAGTTTTCACGCGTCGTAAGCAGAAAGTGTATCAACAAACTCCCCGTTTAATGTAGAAAGTGTGTTGACAAACTCCCCCTTAGATTGAACTCTCCATTGAGTCATGCTCGTGAATCTTTTGACTTGTCAATTCTTCAGATCCTTGTGGTGTTGATGAAGGGACAGCGGCAACTCGATCGTTTTATCCTTTGAGTGCCTCCACTTCGTGTCTTCATTCCAAAGCTTTTCATCGAACATGTTCTCCTCGCCTTTAGCATCTGCACATGCAAGAAAGCTAAACGCATAATGAGAACAACCGCTTGGAATATAGTTAACATTTAAACTAACGACACATATGAGATCAAATCTCAATCAAACACCAACCGACAGCAGTTTGAAAGTTTTAGAAAAATATTCATTTTAATCCTTTAACTTTCAAAACTCGTTAACTTCGACTGTTTATGAAGAAGCAGTTGTTTTCCAGCTTACGATCAGGATTTTGGGTAGGATAGACTCGAGTTCCAACATCGGTCAATCAAAAATAAACTTGAAGAAAAATCTTTTTGGATTTTATAAAGTTTAAATTAAAACACACCTAAAATCTTTTTGAAATTTTCATTTTTCAAAAGTAAAGACGGAAAGCAATAAATAAATATATACCAAGATACATAAACAGGAAACATTAAATAAATATTTACAGACATTCTTTTTGCGAGTTTCGAGGGTAAGAGAATCATATCAGTGTACGGTCATGTCCAAAACACTCTTGTTGTTCAGTTAATTAACATTAAGATAAGCATCCTATAACAATTATCGGTATTGTTGTCCACATAAGCTCAACTTATCATTTGTACTCATGGCGAAGGGATACGTTAAGGTATAATTTATACTTACCGACCGGTGTTCATCCACATCACGACACATTCCCGTATCAAGGTATGCACGAGGGTTCATCTTACCGGTGAGTATACCGATTATCATCTGTTTGACCGTATATGATGTGAGATTCTCACTTATTTTGATTTGAAAACAAGCCCTGTGTGATTTAATCACTTATTGATGAGGAACTTGATTTTCGATGCATGAGGGCACAGGAGCAAGTCCGTGAACAGGTCAGTACTTTCGTACAGCAGAGAGACGAACTTGACTCCCGGAAAGAATTTGTGATATATTATCACTTATTTGATTGGACATGTGATTGTTGATCACTTATTGAGGTCGTATGCAGTATGTACACGTATGTATGGTATCATGGAAGATCTAGACTTGCGTCCCCGTTATTTTTCGGTAAAAGATACAACCATGATACCCAGATGATAAGCAGCATAAAGACCGAATATCTCAGAACCTCGGCAATCTCTCAAACGAAATTTCGGTACTAAGACCATATGCCAATGAATGGTTCCCACCCAGTCTTCAGTCGATTTAAGTTTATATCACCCTGCACACTTTAAAATGATTGTGAGCCTACCGATACATCTTATATAGATCTGCTTATCGTTTTTCATTTAAGGTTTAAAGAGGTTTAGACAGACCACTGATGTACTATCATTTTCTCTTTTGCTCGCCAGGAAACTCATTTTTGCTTTTCTATTGTTTTTGTGTTTTTGAAATTTTTCGATGTTTTTGGATTTTCAGATTTTGGATTACTCCCCCTAAAATCAACAAACTAAAATAAATTTAAAACACAAAGGTATTTACAAAAATGATTTTCCGATGTTGGTTAACTCATGTTTTACCTCAATGCCGTTTACCAAAATTAAGTTTTAATCAGAAATGATTTCGCAAATTTTGGAAACATAATCAGTTGGCATGTCGGTAAGCGGTGCGGACCATGACAGCATTGTCTGGCCAAAGAGTGCTGAACGAGATAATAATTCACAAAGCAGCTTAAATATCGACAAGTATAGGAGAGATTAGAAATTTAAAACCGTATCCTGCAACTGCATCGTGCATTGCAAGGAATCTGTGTGCTCTCCCAAACTGGATATCCACCCGGTGTGGATTTCAAAGTCGATTCTTTGTAGCCACTTAGAAATCTCTTGACAGCAACAAGATCAGAAACCTTTGGGTCCGGCTGGTCGTCCACATTGCACCAGCGAAGGTCTTTATCTTTCTCTTGAGAAGTAGTGTGCGGTTGTTCAACCCATGCCAAGGCGTCCGCACACCTGGTTGGTTTGTTCAACAAACACATTTTCTTCAAACACACCACTAAGAAATGTACACTGCACGTTCATCTTGTAGATTGTTGAACTTCAGACGTGCTGCAGGTGCGTACATTTTGATTTGAATCTATCCCTGGGTCCCGATCAAAGCCTTGAACATTCACATTTTGAAATGATTTTCATTTTGTCGAAGCTTCCAATCTCTTTCAACAGACATTTCTGTTTCCCTGTACTTTTTCTCTCCATCAAAGGCAGCAATTTCTTCTGTTGCCTATTTTGTGCAAAGATGCTCCACTATCAACAATCTTACGACTATCGAAAGTTCCTCCTGGAATATCCTACACGCTTACTAAAAAATTAGTTGGAGAGAGGGACCCAAGCCTTTGTGGACTTGGGTCGTCCTTGATCATCCAGAAAAGTGATTTCAATCACTTGATGATTAGGAAAAATAACCTGTGGTGCTCCCCCTGACTGAATTACCTGTTTTTGTTTCCAAGCTGTTTGTCCGTTACCAGTATTTGCATTAATTGTTTTAGCATTTACTGGTTTAACAGTTTTAGGTTTTGCTTGAACAGGTTTTTCTTCTTTGACCTCTGATTTTAAGGCCTTCTCAATTACCTTTTGATTCTTTTGTTTTAACTTCTTTTCCTTTTCTTTCAAGACACGTGGGTCTTGTTTCGGGGAAAATGATCGTTTTTGGTAATTGGTTTCTTGGGGAGCACTTGTTTTTGCCTTCAACTTTTGCAGGTATGGGCAGTATCTTACAATATGCCCAATTGTGCCACACTCAAAGCACATTCTCCGCTCTACAAACCTCGGAGAAACACGTTGATGACCAGACTGAGAACCAGACAATGAACTTTGTGATCTAGACGTGCTTGGACCTAAATCACATCCGTTGGTGTGTTGGGTGTAATTATTCTGATCATTTCGTTTTAAAATTCTAACTTGTTTTATAAAATCAAGGTTAGATTTATCCTGAAATGTTTCAAGTTTGTCTGAACCCGTGGATCCAACAAAGTTCACTTTCGGTTCTCTTTTCTTAACAGGAGCTCTTTTGTTTTGCACCCATTGTTGTTGAACCTTAGGTGCTTGAACATTCTTGTTCTGAGCCTTCTTTCCCTGTACCTTACCTTTTCCGGAGTTGACTTGTTGTTTTCGCTCAACTGGTGGTTTTTGGTTTCCGTATTGTTTTCTAATTTGGTCACACGGAATTGGATCACATTGAGTGACGGTAACTTTGCCACTTTTGTTTCCCAAAAACTTGTCAGTACATCCTTCAAAAACTTGCTCAATTAAATCTTGATTTACATTTTTAATTGGAAAATCTTTGTTAGAGTAAATTTTGTCATCTCCTTTGAGCGTGTACAACAAGTTACTCCCTTCAACACTTGATACAATCGACTCCATTTCTTTTGACATTTCAGTCTTACTCGGTTTCACTGGTGGATCACACAGGATGTGATTCTCGATTGGAATATCTGTTGTAACCGAGTTAGACTGTTGTTCCACAATTACTTCAGATTCATCATCCGAAGAATCAGCATCCTCAACAGTGGGAGGACTCTGTTCCTTAACACATGATGAATCTGTCACATTCTCAGATTCAGATTCAGTTTCAGATTGGCCCGAGGATGATGTACCAGTTGTGAACCCGAGGCCTGCTGCAAAGTCATCTAGACCGAGTGGCACAGTAGGTTCAAAACGGGGCATATCCTCGTCATCAGGCAATTTGGAGTAATTGTGATTCATTGGGGGAGGACATGATTTGAATCCCATACACTTCTTATCCCCCTTTTTCTTTTGAACATCAATAATGTGATCCAATACATAGCGGGAATTGGAATAACTTTCCAATTTCTGCTTGATTGTTTCACATTCACATCGAGCGGTGGCCAATTCTACCATCTGCTTTTCAATTGTGTCTATAAGATCATTGTTAGCATGTTGTTTTCGCAAAACAGCTTTTTGTAATTCTGAAACATCATGTCTTAATGACGCAATTGTTGTTTTAAATTCCTTTTCATTTCTGGTTAAAAACACGTTAGCTTCAGCTGCTTTAGAAAGGTTTACAATCAATTCTTGATTGTGTTTGGATAGGATTTCAATCTGACTTTCCTGTTCAGCATATTTAACATTTAAACTATCACAATTTTCACAGCTAACTACAGTGGGTTCATCGACACATACCTGACCTGATGAACTGTCGACATTAGCCATAAAGGCTGAATGGAGAGAAGACGAAGAGTAAGCAGCTTGATCCATCAAATTAGATCTTCTTTCAGTTCCTGCTGCAGCTTCTTCCAAAAGCTCATCAATATCTGCATCGACTGACGCACTTGATGTCTCATCCACATGATCATTTCCTGAAGTGGAGGATTCTTCATCTGAGCTCCCACTATAACCAGAACTGTCTTCATTTCCAGAAGATGCAACACCATTGGTGGAAGATTCTCCACCACTGGCGTGCTTTAAATCCTTTACTACTTCAGCAAAACATGCTGTTCCACCATTTCCTCCTTCTCCAAGCTGAAGCGACCAATCACAACCCTCATCTATTTGAACCAACAGCCCCCGGTTGGTATTTGATGACCCAGCTTGGCCTTGGTTGTTGACGGGTATCAACGTACGAACATTGTTCCCGTTCTGGTTGCCTTGATTTCTGAACGGATTTTGATTTCCATGTTGAGCTGGTCTTGTGCATTCCCTTTTGAAATGACCCCGTTCCCCACAGTTAAAGCACTTGACAGCTTGCTTGTCGAACCCATACTTGGTGTCTTTCTTGTTTTCCAAGTTGGTTCTTCCCGTCCTTTCCATAAACTCCTTTGCTCTTCGAATTGCACTAGCAAGAGCCCATTTGATATCCATCATTTCAAACTCTTCTTTATCCACTTGCTGATAATCTTCATTGGTTAGATTGATATTCCCAATCTGACCCGCAACTAATCCACAATAAGCACTAACCAAGGTATTCAACATCTCCATATGCTCCTTGGCTACTTCGACACTGACTTTGGAAAAGTTGGAAGTGTCTAATCTGACTGTGTTAGGATTGGAAGTGGCTTGAAAGTTTGAAGAGCTTCCATAAAACCCTTGCTGTTGCGGTTGTTGCTGCTGAGCTGTCGGTTGCACATTTGGTCTTGAAAACATCGTGTAAGCTGAAGGATCAAACTGATCTGTTGTTGAAGGTCCGGTGCTTGAGATGAAAGCTGTTTGAAGCTTCGCGTGTTGAGAAGCTGGTTTTTCTCCACTGATACCTCCTGCAATCCCAAAGTACATTTCTGGATTTTGAGGAGTTTGTGTTCTTTTTGCCTTCAGCTTTTCTTCTACATCCTTATTCTCCAATCTTTGAATTAATTCATAAACGGTGATCGTTTCTAGAACACCATTTTCTTTGAGAATTTCAAGATAACTGCTCCACTTTGCTGGTAAGCTATCAGCAAATCTCTTCACCAATTCTTGTGGAGTGGCAGTGACTTTAAAAGCAAACATCTCGCTCAACAAGTGATGAAACCTTGTAGATAAATCTGCCAAAGTCTCATTCTCCAAACACGTGAATCCTTCAAACTCTTTCTTCAGTAATTCTTGCTTGATCTTTCTAGATTGAGCATTTCCTTCACACCGTAACGTGAGCATATCCCACAAGCTTTTAGTAGTCGTGCAGTAAACAAACTGGTGGTAAATGTCTTTATGAAGAGCTTGTGTGAGAATCATGAATGCTTTCTTTTCTAACTCAAACTTCTTTTTATCTTCTTCAGACAAAGTGCTGTAAGTTTGTGGATTAGATCCTGCAATTTCCAACTCATTTTCAAATGCTGTGAAGAAGCACATCCATAGATCTTGACCTTGTCCCTGAACATAAGTTCTCAGCCTTTCTTTCCACCATCCCCAATCATTGATGTGATTTAACTTTGGCGGTTTTGTGCTTGTACCAGTTTCACTGTCGTTCTGCATCATAGATTGAATGCTGTTGCTTTGATTTGTGACCAAAGCCCATTGATTTGCAGTTATCATTGCAGCTTGAGGTGGGGCAATAGCTCGCATCCATGCCGTTTTGTCGAAATCAGACGTAGATTGCGTAGATTGCATAGCTGATGATTGTGGAGTCGAAGTTATTTGAGTCCACGCGGTTGGATCCCACTGACCGTTTGTTCCCATTTTATGAAAATTAATATATTAAGTGAAAATTGATTTAAAATTTGAAAAATAAGTTTTCTCCTTTTAAAAATTTAATTTTCACAAAGTATGTTAAAATCACGAAGGATAACAACCAGCCGAAGGATCCTTGATCGAAAGACCTGAAACACAAACTTGTTAGACACAAACAGACAAAGGATCGAAAGATCAACACCTGTTCGAAAGATCAACAGGGTTCGAAAGATCACTGTTGAGTTTCGAACAATGTTTTCGAAAGATTCTCCAACGAAGGATCCTTATCCTTCGAAAACGTACTGTAGACCGAAAGATGAAACGGAAGATGACTTCGAAAGACTTCCCAATCGAAGGATCCTAGTCTTTCGAAAATGAGCAGAAGACCGAAAGATGTATGTTTCGAAAAGATTCCTTGGTTCGAAGGATGATTATCTATCGAACCTCCCTTGATCGAAAGATGAACTTTCGACTTCGAAGGATATCTTTCGATCTTGTCTGACACAGTTGACAAAGAGTGACGGGTTGGTGAAAAAGTTGACGGGTTGGTGAGACTTTCGGCAGAAAGTATGTTCAGACCATATCTTGCAGGTCTGAATATGCAGGTCTTTCACCAACCGGGTAATGATCCCAATATTTTAATCAGTTTACAACTCCAAAGCACAAACAAGTTCCAATATTCAAATTTTAAGATCAAATGTGTATTTTTAAGAAGAACACTATGAAGACTTCAAGAACACCAACCAGAAAAACAAGAATTTCGGTGAACCGAAACTCTCCAAACAAACGATTTTGCTAAGATGTTTAACAAAAACCAACAACTAACATGTAAACATGAAAAATAACAAGGTTTTTAACAAAACATCAAGCAAAAACAGAAATATTTCCAGAAAAATATGAACTTTAAACACCCGGAAAACACCCGAAAACACTCGGTTTTAACAAGGAGAAGAGCCAAGGCTCTGATACCACTTGTAGGTCCCTCTCGAGGATGAGATAAAAACCTTTTCCTTGTTATATCAAACACACTAGCGAGTGCGGAATCCAAGCTAGCATGCAACCGAGAATTTATACGAGAACAAGCACAAACACAACACGCAAGATTCACCGATTAACACCACATGTATTAATACGAATGAAGGGTCCGGTTACAAGCTCAATGTTTACAGATATGTTCTATAAACTCTCAAAGTGTGTGTGTGCTCTCCTGTCTCTCTCTGCTCTGTCTAGTGTCTAACTTATGTCCTTCCTACGAAGTGAACACAACACACGGGTATTTATACCCGACACAGCAGGTCTGGTCGAAAGATCAGACAGACTGATCGAAAGATCATCTGTCGACCAGAAACACATCGAAAGATCTGCATACACCTCGAAGGATGATATCCTTCGAGGTTCATCTGTCGAGGGTTTATGTTTCGAGATTATGATCGAAGGATATAAACAATCCTTCGATCACACATCTTTCGACCCAAACACCTTACAAACATTTGTTTACTGTTTGGTCAAGTCAAACCAGGAGGATGGTTGACTTGGTCAAACTTACATCAACCTTACATTAAAGACATCGTTTTGTATCATGACGAAATATAGACAAAGTACAGACACAAGTGCACCAACAAGTCGCTTTTGTCTACAGGTATTCAATCGGTTCTTAAATGAATTTTTTATCAGTTAATATTAGAGGGATTGGGGGTTTCCAGAAGCCTGGTTGGATCAGATCGATCGTTCAGGAGCACGGTATTAGCTTTCTTGCGCTGCAGGAGTCTAAACACTCTAACGTTTCCCGGTTGGAATTATCGAATTTTTGGGGTAACAGTAAGTTTGGATTGGAATCTGTTGATTCTACTGGTCTCTCGGGGGGTTTAATTTGTTTATGGGATGAGAACTTATTTCATAAGGAGGAGTCCAAAAAGAACAGGCATTATATTTATGTCAAGGGCAGGTTGGTTGGGTGCAACTCGACTGTTAATGTTCTGAATGTCTATGCCCCCCAGGGGGTGTTGGCTAAAAAGGAAGTTTGGGATGAGCTGTCCGATCTTATCACCAGTGGGGACGGGGTTTGGGTCGTCGGTGGAGATTTTAACGCCGTTCGGTTTCGAGAAGAAAGGAGGAACTGTTCGTTCAAACATACGTGTGCTAGCAATTTCAATTCTTTTATTTTTGATTCAGGATTGTTTGAGTTTGATATGAGGGGAGCTCAGTTTACGTGGCGCTCTGAGAGCGGGAACAAACTTAGCAAGCTCGACAGATTCTTAGTTAATTCCGAATTCCTCAATAAGTGGCCGGAAGCTCGGGTTCAGGCTCTCCCAAGGCTTTGGTCTGATCATTGCCCTATTATTTTGATTTCGAAGTTGGTTAATTTTGGGGCTAGGCCTTTTCGGATTTTTAACTCTTGGTTGGAGAAAGACGGGTTTTCAGAGGTGGTAGAAGAGGCATGTAAGAATTTTTGTGATATGGGGTGTCCTCCTGACGTGTCCCTTATCAGAAAATTAAGTCATATCCGTTGCAAGCTTAGAGATTGGAGAAACAGGATGATTCAAAAGGAAGGCGAGGTTCGCGGTCTTGCGGAAGAAGAAGTTGCTTCTTTGGAGTCTATCCTTGAGTCTAGAGAGTTATCCGAGGAACAGGATTGGATTTTGGCAGAGAATAAGAAAATCATTGTTGAAATCGATACTGCTAAAGTGATGGACCTTAGACAACGTTCTCGGGTTAGGTGGGCCAAAGAAGGTGATGAAAACTCCAAGTTCTTTCATTCTATGATTAATTGTAGGAAAGCTTGCAACACTATCCACGGGTTGAACATTGGAGGAGATTGGGTTTCTAAGCCTTCTCTTGTTAAAAAGGAGGTGTTTAATTTTTTTAGATCGAAATTCATGGAGGATTGTGAGAACCGGCCATCCTTTTCTTGTCCTAACTTAAAGCAAATTTCAGCCTCGGATGCGGCGGGGTTGGAATCTCATTTTTCGGCAGATGAAATCAGAGCGGCTGTGTTTCAGTGTGGGGATGATCGGGCGCCCGGGCTAGATGGTTTTAATTTTCGGTTTTTTAAGAGTTTCTGGAATTTGTTTCACGAAGACTTCGAGAAATTAATGGCGGCTTTCTTCGACTCTGGCCGTATTAATATTGGGTGTGGTTCTTCTTTCATCGCTCTTATTCCCAAAAAGAGAGATCCCGCGAGTCTCAATGATTATAGGCCTATCAGTCTGGTTGGGGTTGTCAACAAAGTGGTGTCTAAGATTCTCGCCAATAGACTTAAGAAGGTTATTGGCTCGGTGATTTCTGTTAGCCAATCGGCCTTTTTGAGTGATAGACACATCCTGGATGGGCCGCTTATTATTAATGAGGTATGGTCGTGGCTGAAAAACTGTAAAAAGAAGGCCTTTTTGTTAAAAATTGACTTTGAAAAGGCCTATGATAACATTCACTGGGGGTTTGTGGTGGATATCTTTCGCCAGATGGGTTTCGGTGCGAGATGGTGTAATTGGATATGGGGTGTCTTGTCTTCAGCCAGGGCCTCGGTCCTGGTTAACGGGGCGCCCACTTTCGAGTTTGAATGTGGTAAAGGGATGAGACAAGGGGATCCCATTTCGCCTTTTTTGTTTCTGGCGGCCATGGAAGCTTTGTCTTGTTTGATTGATAAGGCTGGGGAGGAGGGCGTGTTCTCTGGTATCCATCTTCCGAATGATGGGCCGAAGTTATCTCACCTTTTCTTTGCTGATGACGCTCTGATTATTGGAGAATGGGAAGAGAATAACGCTTTGAACATAGTGAGAATTCTTAGGTGCTTCTTTGCTTGTTCGGGGTTGAAAATTAATTTGGGGAAATCCAATATGTTTGGTATAGGGGCGGTTTCTGCAAAAGTGGAGGCTATGGCCGATATTGTTGGGTGCAAACCGGATACTCTTCCGTTTAAATATCTCGGGTTAAAGGTGGGGGCTAATATGAATAGAATCAACAATTGGAGGCCCGTGTATGATCTGTTCGAATCTCGTCTCGCTTTATGGAAGTCCGCTTTGTTGTCTATTGGTGGGAGAATTACCCTTATCCGGTCCGTTCTCGAAAGCCTTCCCGATTATTATTTTTCGCTCTACAAGGCTCCTGTTAAGGTTGTTAAAGACCTGGAAGGTATAATTAAGAAGTTTCTTTGGGGAGGGTCGAGTGAGGTGAGAAAAACTCATTGGGTGGCCTGGGACAGAGTATCTTTACCTAAAAAAATCTGGTGGGTTGGGGATTTGTAAACTTAGTACTGCCAATAGGGCCCTTTTATGCAAGTGGGGTTGGAGATATAAAAAAGAGAAAGACAATCTGTGGGTTAAGGTGGTAGACGCTATCCATATTGGTGGTTCGGGTTGGTCGTTTCTCCCAGTCAAGAAAACTATCGGTGGAGTTTGGAACAACATCGTCTCCGTTATTAATAAACCTTTGGTTGGAAATTCTAGGCTCCGTGGGTATTTTAGGGGATCGGTGGGAAAAGGTGATAGCATTTTATTCTGGTTGGATCCTTGGCTTAAGGACGCCCCTCTTATGGAGGTCTTTCCTAATCTTTTTCGACTTGAAGTTGTTAAAACTTGCTCTGTTCGGGATCGGATTAGTGGAGAATGGCTTTGGAAACACGACCCTGACTTGGCCGACGAAGTGAGGGAATTATCGGACCTTATCTCAGCATTATCCTCGGTTTCGCTGAATGATAGGAATGACGACTGGGTTTGGCAGCCTGATCAAACGGGTTCCTTCTCCGTGAAATCTGTCAAGCGGGTCTTGGACGGCATCGAGGTTAGCAGCAGCAGGTATGTGCTGGATTGGTGCAACTGGGTTCCGATCAAATGTAACATTTTTGTGTGGAGAGCGGAAATGGGGAGAATCCCAACCTTTGATTCCCTTCGTAGCAGGGGAATCGTTGTGGGGGATGGGTTGTGCCCTTTGTGCAAGACGGAGTCCGAGTCTGTGGAGCATCTTTTCACGTCATGCATCACGGCTGTGGTGTTGTGGCAAAAGGTCAGTTCTTGGTGCCGTATCCCTCCTATCTTTGCTTTTTCTTTCAAAGACTTGCTGGACATTCCCAAATCGAGTTCCTCCATTGCTGGGAATAATTCTGTTGTTCGTGGCATTATTTTCATCTCTTGTTGGTGCTTATGGATGGCTCGTAATAAGGCGGTGTTTTCGGACGTTGAGATTAAAGTGGAAGTTATGTTCAGTGAAGTTAAGTCGTTAGGATTCTTATGGTTTAAACATAGGTCTAAAGGTAGTTCCATCTCGTGGTCGGATTGGTGTAAATATGTAATTATGTAATCTTGTTTTTGCGGTCGGCCTGGCCCGGTTTTCGGGTTTGGGTGTGTTTTTTTTATGAAGTTCTCCTTTCAAAAAAAAAAAAAACACAATCGCCGTCATGAACCCATTACCTATTACCTACTTATACATTTCCAAAGTTAAAGGAATAGTGCCAGGCAATTATTCATTTCCAAAGTTAAAGGAATAGTGCCAGGCAATTATTCATTTCCAAAGTTAAAGGAATAGTGCCAGGCAGCTTGCCTGACACTTTTCTATTGGCCCAACTCGTTTTTAATTTAATTTTATTCACAGTTTAAAATTATGCTTTCGTCTTTCGTTTAAAATTACGTTCTTGCCCCCAGTTCAAAATAAAATTATAATTTTGCCCCTAGCTAAAATTACGTTTTCGCCCCAGCTCAAAATAAAATTATAATTTTGCCCTTAGCTCAAAATTACGCTTTTGCCCTCGATTCAAAAACTCATTTTTAATTTTGTTCCCAGTTTAAAATTACGGTTTCACCCTCCGTTTAAAATTACATTTTTGCCCCCAGTTCAAAATAAAACGTTGTTTTTCCCTCTAGCTCAAAATTACGATTCTGCCCTCAGCTCAAAATTACGTTTTTGCTTCCAGTTCAAAATAAAATTATGTTTTCCCCTAGCTCAAAATTATTAGCTGTCTGCCACTTCCCTATTGGACCAACTCATTTTTTATTTAATTTTATTCCCAGTTTAAAATTATGCTTCCGTCCTTCCTTTAAAATTACGTTTTTGCCCCAGCTCAAAATAAAATTATAATTTTGCCCTAGCTCAAAATACACTTTTGCCTTCTGTTCAAAAACTCTTTTTTTAATTTTGTTCCCGGTTTAAAATTACGGTTTCGTCCTCCATTTAAAATTACGTTTTTGCCCCCAGTTAAAAATAAAATGTTGTTTTTTCCTCTAGCTCAAAATTACGATTCTGCCCTCAGCTCAAAATTACGTTTTTGCCCACAGTTCAAAATAAAATTATGTTTTCCCCCTAGCTCAAAATTATGATTTTGCTCTCAGTTTAAAATCATGATTTCGCCTCCTGTTCAAAATATAATTCCGATTTTGCTCTCTGTACAGACATACATGTTATGATAGAGAAATATTCGGCTTATTGCCCCGCAACGCGGGCGGGGCAAAAACTAGTTATCTACATATACATTTCCAACTTGAGGGAATAGTGCCAGACAGTTTGTCTGGCACTTCCCTATTGAACCAACCCATTTTCAATTTAATTTTATTCACAGTTTAAAATTACGGTTTTGGCCTTTATTTAAAATTACGTTTGTGCTCACAGTTTAAAATAAAATTATATTTTTGCCCCTGGCTCAAAATTACTATTTTGCCCCCAGTTTAAAAAACTCATTTTTAGTTTTATTCCCAGTTTAAAATTACGTTTTTGCCCCTAGCTAAAAAAATTATGTTTTCCCCTAGCTTAAAATTACAATTTTGCCCTCGGCTCAAAATTACCTTTTTGCCGACAGTTCTAAATAAAATTATGTTTTCCCCATAGCTCAAAATTATGATTTTACCCTCAATTTAAAATTATGATTTCGCAACCAGTTCAAAATATAATTACGATTTTGCCCTCTGTTCAAAATTATGATTTTGTTCTCATTTCAAAAATTACGATTTTGTTCCCACAGTTGCTTGACACTTCCCCATTGGTCCAGCCAAATTACGATTTTGCCTCGTATAAATTTACAGTTTTGCCATTGGTTTTGTTTTTTTCTCTCCCATCCTAATTACGATTTTGCCCTCGGTTTCAAATTTACAAGTTTGTCAGTGTTTTTGTTTTTTTCTGTCGAATTACGATTTTACCCCCCAGTGTAAAATTACATACATTCTTTCGTTTTAGTTTTTTTTTGACAAATCTATGGTAGTGTTTTGTTTTAATTATTGACTCGATGTAATTTTTATTCGTGTCAAGCGGTTGCGTGGCACACGCTCATTTGTTCTGAAATATTACAATTTTGCCCCAGTTAAAAATTATAGTCTTTTCATCGTTTTAGTTTTTTTTTTTTTAGCAAAAGTATTGATAGTGTTTTGTTTTAATTGGTTTTCTCGATATAATGTTTTTTGAGATGGTGTTATGAGTAGTATGTACAAGTATTTGAAACACAGATATATATGAAAAAGAAATATTTGGCTTAGTGCCCCGCAACGCGGGCGGGGCAACACCTAGTTGTATTATATATTTTAGAGGTTGTGTAGTGTGGTGTATATAAAATAATTTAATTGACATAATAACCCCGGGTCAAAAAGATCTGAATTTATTTCGGATGTTTCTTAAAGTAATTTTTATTTAAAGTTAATAGAATATAGCATTGTTACATAACTTGTATAGTTATTAGTTATATCACACGAACCACCTGCAATTCACTGATAAAATACTTCATATTTTGTTTTAAAATTAGTGATATGTGTATGTGTATTTTTTTATTTATGAGATCACCTAGTTTTTACAACTGGTTCGAATTGTTTTAAAATTAGTGATTTGTGTAAGTGTATTTCTTTTATTTATGAGGTCGCATAGTTTTTACAACGGGTTCGCTTTGGTCAATAGAACGTAAAATACGGGATGATCCATGGTAACTAAAGTAGTGATTTATTTCATCTCCAAATGGTAATCAAATAAGATAATAGAATGTAATGATCATATTTATTTTTTTGTTTTCCATTATCCCATTACACCCCCTTATTCTCCGTGTCCAGGAGCGTTGTAACCTCCCCTTTAATGCTTGGTATTTGGATGATGACACGATTATAGGTAATGCAATAGAAGTTGCTAAAGCCTTGGACATCATCAACACGGAGGGACCATCCCTAGGGCTCCATCTCAATATTAAGAAAACGGAAGTGTACTGGCCATCGTGTGACGGTCTCAAGGTCCAGGACGGCCTTTTCCCGAGAGGGATAGGTAGACCTGAGAGGGGGGTTAAGCTCCTTGGGGGGGCGGTTAGCCGAGATTCTGCTTTTATTGGGGAATTAGCTGGGCGGCGGGCATCGACAGCGGTTGACCTTATGAAACTCTTGCCCTGCCTCCAGGACCCTCAGTGCGAGCTTCTTCTTTTAAGGTCATGCATGGGGGTAGCTAAGTTACTATTTGGGCTGCGGACCTGCCAACCCCACTTGATGGCAAATGCAGTATCCTGTTTTGACGATGGTCTCCGAGAGGCTATCGAAGACATTGTTGTTTGCGGGGGGTCCTACTTTGGTGACCTTCAGTGGCGTTTGGCATCTTTGCCGATGCGTTTGGGTGGTTTGGGCCTCCTCTCAGCTCGGGAGGTTGGAGTTTATGCTTTTGTGGCGTCTAGAGCTCAGTCGTATGTATTGCAAGACCATATCCTTCGGAACAGTGGGGTTGTTAAGCTTGACGTAGACTACCAACAAGCCCTTGAGTACTTAAGTGTCTCTCTTCCAGACTTTGATATTGGCGGTTTCTCTAATATGGACACCGCCCCCCCAAAGCCACAAAAAACTTTGGCGAATGCTCTATTTGACAAAATCGCTCAGAGTCTGGGAGAAACATTTGATCTGTCTCCCCGCCAGAAGGCGGTGATTGAGTGCTTGAAAGGCCCCCATGCGCAAGACTTTTTGACTGTTATCCCGATCGAGGGGCTGGGGCAATGCATGTCGGCTGTTGAATATAGGGCTATCCTCAAATACCGGCTGATGATCCCTATGTATACAGAAGACGAAACCTGCCTAATCTGCCGTAAAGCCTGCATGGATAAATACGGGGAACATGCTGTTCATTGTAAGGAGCTCCCTGGTTTCAAATATCGGCATGACTGGGTGAGGGATGTTTTGGGGGACATCCTGAGGAGAGCGGGGATTTCTGCGAAGAAGGAGGCCCCTGTGAATTTCCTTACAGACCCCATGGAAGGGAGATCTACACTGAGACCAGCGGATCTGCTCGTCTTTGGCTGGGCGGGAGGGAAACATGCTTGTGTGGATCTCACAGGAGTCTCCCCCTTAGCTGGTTTAAGGGAAAGCGGGTTTGTAGCAGGACAAGCTATAAGGAAAGCAGAATCTAAAAAGGTGGATAAACACGCTAAAGCATGTGCTGATAACCAACATGCATTTGTCCCCTTCGCCTTCGACACCTTTGGCTCCCTAGCTCCAGAAGCTATCCGTTTGTTGACTAGGGTCCAAAAGGTTGTCCATAACAGTTGCTCATCAACAGGGGGCAGGGGTTTGTCTTTAATAGGCTAGGGTTTGCTATTCAGAAAGGGGTAGCGGCGCAACTTGTTGCTCGCTTACCTGCGATATTGATGTAAAGTGCACTTATTATTAACTTATGTATGAAAAAAATGGGACCAAAAATCGGAATGCTAAAAAAAAATAAAAAAAAATTGTAAAATTAGAACCATATCCAATCTTTAATCTATAATTAAATTGAATCCTCTAAATGTAATTATATATTTTTTTTATTATCAAAGGAAAGTGTAGCTAGTTTGTTGCTGAAAACAGTAAATGTGACCAGGATGATTTATTCAATAGTTTCTTCCTATAATTAAGGAAAAAGTACAAATACTTAAATAATCATGTTAAATATTATTCTTTTAGATTAGATCGCAATTTATAGCTGGAAGAAAGCCATAAGGATATGAAGAAATATAAACTATTCCTTGCGGAAGAAACCCATAAAGGATATGAAGAAATAAAAACTATTCCTTGCGGAAAATAAATAAAGTATTTTTATCTATCAAATCATAATGTTTTCCCTTCTTTTCTGTTTGGATTTTAATGTTAGTGTTTAATTCTAAAAAAACTTTAACTGAAAATCTGAAATCATGGAATATTTTCTAAAACCAAAATTTAACCCTAGATTGGATGTGTGCCACACCCCTTGTAAGACTTTAGTAATTATCTAGAAAATATGTGACGTTTGAGTCTTTGACTAACGCAATTCAACGTCGGTGCTAGTAGAGGACCCCAAAAGGAACATTTCGTAATATACAATTTTATATTAAAACATAGTTATTCTGTGGATAATTATTATAACAGTTATTTCATAGATACTTATCATGACTTTTCAGGAAGTTACATACTTTTTTTAATTTCTACTCAAAGTATATGGTGGTTCTATGATTTAAACTTGTTATACAAACATTTAATTATTTAAATGATTGTTATATAGTTTTCTCAAGTTATTTCACGTTCAAGACACAAATAAAACAATCATTTAATTGAATATAATTTGCCACTTTTCCACTTCACTCACCACCACCATTCTTTCCCTGACATGCACAGCTGCTAACAGGGCAGATCCAGGGGTGTTTTTGAGTTCACAAGAACCCCTTCGGTTTGGAAAAAAATTTAGTAAAAACCTTGTATGATTTAAAAAAAAAATTAGTGAGAATCTACCAAAAGAAATCAGGTATAAAAAATTTATAGATCCATCACTGGGTGTCAACCTCTCCTTAGCATCATCTTTCTCTGTATAGATTGGGGTGTTGAGCCCACATTAACACTCACTACCACAACCATCTTGGTTATAGACATAGGTCATGTTTGGCGATAGAATCACTTTTTGGTTTTGAAACATTTGATAAATGAAATTGTTGTCCAATGGGATTTATGTGTGTGACATGTATGCAGGGGCGCAACTTAGGCATAGCCCGAGGGGGCGCCCGACCCCCCGAACTTTTCGATGCGTAGTGTTATGAATGGTACTTTCGTATAGAAATTTTTTAGGTATATACGTTTCCGCCCCTGGTTTCGGAAAATTTTTTTTGGGGGGGGGGGGGGGGGAAGCTTCGCCAATGCATGTATGGTATATTATGGTGGTACGTCATGGTGGATTTAAGCAGTGCACAATGAACATATGTGGTGGGGTAGATTGTGGTTGTAATGGTTCATGGTGACATCGATGGTAAGGGACTTACGCGTAGTTGGAGATGCCCATCGTCATGAATGGAATGAGTTATGCAATGTTTCGAGAGTGTGGTGACTATGAATGGCAGTGTAAGAAAGAGATGATAACGACATCCGGATTAAGAAATAAAAGATTGAGAGGGAGAAGATCATGCGAGAACCACCTCTTATTACGAGAACCGCGAGAACCAATGTGAACACAACCAAAAATGCCTAAAAATAGCTAAAAATCACACAAATTTTTTTTTTTTGATTTTTTTAATATTTTTTATGTTAAAATCGCTACTTTTCGAAGCAAAAAAAAAATTAATTTTTAAAAAAAAAAAATTTTTTTTTTTGGATTCGAAAAGTAACGATTTTAACATAAAAAATATTAAAAAAAATGTTTTAGATTTTTTTAGGTTTTTTGGGGGGTTTAGTTTTGGGGGGTGGGGGAGGGGGGTTTAGGTTTTTTTTTTTTTGGGGGGGGGGGGGGGGTGGGGGTTACTTTTTTTTAGGTTTTTTTAGCTATTTTAGGTTGTGTTCACATTGGTTCTCATGGTTCTCACAATAAAGTTCTCGCATGAGCCCCTCCCAAGATTGAGAAGGACGTAAATATAAAAAGGGATGAGAGGTCGAGAGAAAGATATAGATAGTAACGAAAATAAGGGGTGATTTTTGTTTATGTATGTTAAATTTTAATGGTCATTGGATGCTCATGTGTCATGCACATGAGAGAGTTTAACGAAGGAATTTAATGATCATTTAACCCCCCATAATCTATAAGCCTTTTTGGCTCCGTTACTACTATAGTTCATACTTTTTTTTGTGATTTTGAGGCGGTTATATTGTTAATACAAACATGTGTAGAAAGAAGACTTTTTTAGTCGTCAAGTCGCTGTAAAGTATTTTAAGTTTACTGGTAATAATGTAACATGGGTAACTAAGGATACAACATCCCCTTAATTCGAAGGATCCATAAAACCATTCCTCAGCTGTTTTAGAGGCTGTTTCTAAATTGTTAAGTGATGAACTAGTAAGAGGTCTGAACCATTAAGTGTTGAACCAGTAAGAGGCCTGAACCATTAAGAGCCAGTATAATGCTTAACCGTTCAGAAACAAATGTCTGACCAATTCAGATTAGAGGTTTTAACCATTAAAGACAAATGTCTGACCCATTTAAACATCTGCTCACGAAACAAACAATCTAAACCATTAAGTGTTAAATCAGTAAGAGGTCTGAACCATTAAGAGCTCCATTAAAAATTAAACAAACACCCCCTTATTTTTTATTTGTATTTTCGTCATAGTGTTAATATATTTTAGGAAGTAATATAAAAAAACATGATTTTGAATTATGTTTCACATGTTTAAGGGAAGGGGAGCAATTAGTTGAGCAAATAAAATGGGGGAGAAAATTAAGAAAGGTGTGCCAGGCACACCCAAATGCCTATATGCACACTAAAAAGACTTTTTTTTCCTATATGCACACTCTGCAGTGTCGAGCTATAGCCAAAGCGCGGCGTTTTGGTCCGGTCAACCAGACAAAAGACTGACGGGTGTCTGACGGGTCTGTTGACCGGATCAAAACGCTGAGCTTTGGCCGCATTTTGGTCCTGTCAACCAGACAAAAGACTGACCGGGTGTCTGGTTGACAAGACCAAAACGCGGCCAAAGCTTGGCGTTTTGGTCCGGTCAACAGACCCGTTAGTCTTTGTCTGGTTGACCGGACCAAAACGTCGCGCTTTGGCCACAGCTAGACACTGCAGTGCAGGGTGTGTATATAGGACAAAAAGCCCTTTTTGAGCTAACTATCTACACACCAAATGTGCAAATAGTCTCGGGTAGCAATTAATTGAGCAAATAAAATGGAGGAAAAAATCTGGTTGAAAAGCAGACTAAAAAAAGGGATGGAAAGCATGTGGCCAGAATTTTAAAAATAACCCATCACTTTTACAACTGTCTCACGCGCAACTTCTCATGTACACCATAAAAAAGGCCGACCTTTCCTCCTTTTCAAAATACCATGAAAGCTTTATGGGCCGATTTGAAGCCTAACAATCTTGCGGACCCACATTGAATAATTAAAACATATAAGGGGAAATTTGTTTACATTTTTTTTAAAGAGAAGTTTGTTAAATAAATTGTAACTAGTGGGATACCCTGCGTGTTGAGATGGACACTCAGTCGATATTGGTATGGTTCGTTACCATATCGATATGATACCAGCACTCGGTTATGCAATCGAAAGCGATATGCCCAAGTGGATATTAACACGCGTTTTACATCGATTGAAAACCTTAAAAACGAATATCGGTACCGGTTTAGATAATACCAAAACCATCACCGATGTTTTATTAGGTCAGAACCGGTTCGGTTTGTCACGGCACCAGTACGAACGTCAAGCAAACCATAAAAAATACAGGTACAAGTACCCATGTTGTTCAGACGGTATCAATTTGGTTCATTACAGTAAAGAACAAAAACAAAACATTAACCGAATCATAGAAATAAACAATCAGGTCGAAACGACATATTTGGAATTTTATAGTTATATTATTAAAATAACGAAAGGGGTACATGATGTCAATTTATACAAAGAAAACAAATCCAAATTCGAGTTAGCTTTGATAACATGTACATTTGTGCTTTGATTACTTGCACATTATCACTAACAATCCGGTTTCGAAAAAAAATTATATTGAGACGTAGATAAAAATAGACACGTTAGTATCTTGATGACACATTGTGTTGGAATAAATATGTCTCGTCATTTTTAGGGTGAATATCACGAGGTTGGCATTTTTTGTTCCGAGTTTTGAGGCTTTCTCTACTAGGGTTGACAAAATCACACATGACACTTGACAAAACCAACAAGACCTTTAAAGAACTACGTCTCGTGAGAGTAAGAAGACGTTTACAATTACAAAATTCACAAAGGGTGGTTACTGTTGGAAAATAGGTGAAAATAGCATTTTTCACAAATATAGGAAAATGATTTTTTCCTATTTTGGACTAGAAATAAATATAATAAAATGAACGGGTTTTATATATTTATTTGTGGGTTTGTGTTCTATGTTGGGAGAGCTTCGCAACAAACTAAACCACGTCCAAAACGGAGCTAAGATGAATGAGATATCGATGCTCAAAGTTGAGTGTTTGGAACATTCAATGCTGAAACAAAAGGGAAAGTAGCACCTTGTCCCACATCGGATGAGAGATGGAACTTAAAGGGGTATTTAAGTGGGAACTCTCCATCCTTATTGTTTCATGGAAGCACACACTAGTGTCCTCGCCCCTAACTCGCACTCGCCCACGCTCGCACGCGCGCGTGGCGTGGGCGATGAGGCGCAATGTGGCGCTTTGATGGCGCACTTTGCACGCTGCACTTCGCACTTCGCACGCTCGCATCGCCGCTTGAGAGCCGCCTTTGTATTTTTGACCACGTGCGCGTGGTGGAGCACAAGGGTTGCAAGGACCAAGTGGTAGGTGATGCGGCGCATGACGTGGCAGTCATGCGCATGCGCGCGCGAGTACACATGGCAAGGAGGCGCGCGGGTGCGCGCATGGTGCATGGGTCCTACTGTGTCGTGCGCGGCGCACCAGAGTGAGCCAATACGGCGCAACTGTGTGGCGCGCCCGTATAGGCTCACAGGTGACGTGGCGCACGCGCGCATGGACTTGAGCCAAGAGGACGCACCGCGCATGGTGACGTGGCGCATGCGCGCATGGCAGTGAGCCAAGAGGACGCATCGCGCATGGCGTGCACACCTGGCCGCGCGCGCACGCAGAAGCTTCCAGCATTGAATGGCAGTGCAGTTTCAGTCCAGCTTCGTAACTGACGAGTTAATAAGCTCTGACTGAGAATTAAATGACGTATTAAACTGCATTGAAGACGTTTAATGCAATTTAAACCTCTCATTTAATTCGTTTTTGGCTGTTTCAATCCGGGAGTTGTATAAATACAGCTCCATACTCAGCTGCAGAGATGACCAGCAACACAACAGCAAATACAACTCTCTCAAACAGCTTCTGATCTTTTTTTTCTAGTAGTTTTCAAGGTAACCTTCGGGTTGTAGTCGAACTCCGGCAGTACTACTGCTCCGGCTGTTGTACCCTGGGAAACAAAACGAGTACTCTTGGGAGACTCGGAATTTGTTTTAAGGGAAGCGTGTTTACACGTGCCTCAGTCAATTCTGTCTTCTACTCCATTCTTGTGTTTATTTTATTTCAGTTGTAATAGTATTTTGTTTTTCCAGCTTTCTGTATTGTAATCATTTTAATAAAATTTGTTTATTTTATTTATTATTACGCGAACGGTTCCTACAATCTTAAAACAAATTTTTTAAAACCGTTCGTGTATCAAAACCATTCTGTTTGTGATTCAAACCAGTTTTGTTTTCACTCAGTTTGTGTTTTAAAAACATATTTTTTTTTTTTGGTTTTCATCTTCAAAGGAGCGACTTTGGTTGAAAACCATTCTGGTTACATTCAGAATTTGTCCTAAAAAATTTGCTAAACTTTCTGATTTGGTCTTCAAAGTTGGACTTAGAAGCCAATTAGTAAGTTCTAAATATTATAAATTTTCTGTTTTTGGTCTTCAAAGTTGGACTTAGAAGCCGAAACAGTAAATTGTGGTAAAATTAAAATTTAGTAGTTTCCTTCTGGTTTGTGCGTAAATCAGAATTTTTTTGACTAAAAATTTTAATTTTAATTTTTCAGAATGTCGACCTCAAACAACAACAATACGAATGTTGTAGTTGGAACCCCTGCCAACACTGTGGGAGCGTCCACAGTGGCAAATCATGCTGAAAGACCTGAGAAGTTCTCGGGTCTACACTTCAAGCGGTGGCAACAGAAGATGTTCTTCTACTTGACCACCATGAACCTTGCGAGGTTCTTGACGGAAACCGCTCCCCAACCTGCGGAAGGGGAGACCGACGCTCAGGCTCTGAGCGCGGTAGATGCGTGGAAGCATTCGGATTTCATATGTCGAGGCTATGTACTCAACGGTCTCTCGGATGCCCTGTATAATGTGTACTATAATATCAAGACTTCCAAAGAGTTATGGGAGTCCTTGGAGAAAAAGTACAAAACGGAGGATGCGGGAACAAAGAAATTTGTTGTCGCCCGTTTCTTGGACTTCAAAATGGTTGATAACAAGCCGGTTATGAACCAAGTCCAAGAGTTGCAAATTATACTAAATGACATCCATGCCGATGGAATGGTACTTAGCGAGACATTTCAAGTGGCAGCCATGATTGAGAAATTACCTCCTGCTTGGTTGGATTTTAAGAATTATCTTAAACACAAGCGGAAGGAAATGTCGGTGGAGGACCTTGTTCTTCGTCTTCGTATAGAAGAGGAGAATAGGATCGCCCTAAAAAACAGCCTTGTGCAGCCTAGTGCTAGTGCAAACGTGGTTGAGCATGGGCAATCTTCTAAAGGCGCAAAGGGTAAGGGGAAAAAGGACAAAGGGAAAGCAAAGGCTAGCAAACTTGGACCGAAGAAAGGGGTTGTGAAAAAGAAACCTCCAACGTTCCAAGGGACTTGTTACAACTGTGACGAGCCGGGGCATCGGGCTAACCAATGCAAGAAACCAAAGCGTGAGCGTGCGCACATGGTGGATGAAGACGGAATGCCTTTGGTGGCAATGATTTCCGACAAAAGTGCAATGATGGATGAGGTCAATACGGTGACCAATACTCCAAAAGGTTGGTGGGTTGATACGGGAGCGACCCGTCATGTTTGTGCAGACAAAAACCTCTTTACTACCTTCAAGGCGCTTGAAGGAGATGAGAAGCTGTATATGGGCAATGCAGCCACCGCCGACATCATGGGTGAAGGAACGGTGATCTTGAAGTGGACCTCAGGAAAGGAGCTCACTCTAAGCAACGTGTTGTATGTTCCGGACTTGCGGAAGAATCTAGTCTCGGGATGGTTGCTTAACAAGTTTGGATTTCGTTTAGAATTTGAGAGCGATCAATTTGTACTTACTAAACGAGGAATGTATGTTGGTAAGGGCTACGCCCAAAACGGCATGTTTAAATTGAATGTAATGGCTGTCAAAAAGATGAATAAAATTGCTACTACTTCTACTTATATGCTTGAGTTTTCTGATTCAAATAAATGGCATGGTAGATTAGGTCACGTTAATTTTAATTCAATACGACGTTTAATCAATTTAAATTGTATACCAACATTCCATATTGATTCACACTATAAATGTGAAACTTGTGTAGAATCCAAACTTACAAGAACATCATCCAAATCGGTTGAACGAATAACCGAACCCCTTGATTTAATTCACACCGATATTTGTGATTTAAAAGCGGTAACCACAAGAGGTGGAAATAAGTACTTTATCACGTTTATTGACGATAGTACTAAATATTGCTATGTGTATTTACTAAAAAGTAAAGATGAAGCAATAACTAAATTTATCTTGTATAAAAATGAAGTTGAGAATCAACTTCAAAAGAAGATAAAAGCTTTGCGAAGCGATCGAGGAGGCGAATATGTTGCACCTTTTGCCGAGTTATGCGCAAAAAGTGGCATAGTACATGAGTGTACACCTCCTTATTCTCCACAATCAAATGGCGTGGCGGAACGAAAGAACCGCACATTGAAAGAAATGATGAACGCCATGTTGATAAGTTCTGGGGTGAGCCATGACATGTGGGGGGAAGCCATTCTCTCGGCTAACTATCTTTTGAATAAGATACCACTCAAAAAGAGAGACGAAACTCCATATGAGTTATGGAAAAGGAAAAAACCTTCCTACAAATACTTGAAAGTGTGGGGGTGCCTAGCAAAGGTGACTGTGCCACCTCCTAAGGCTCTTAGGATAGGACCCAAAACTGTTGATTGCATATTCATTGGGTATGCGCATCAAAGTAGTGCACATCGCTTTCTTGTACATGAGTCCAAGAACCCTGATGTACACAAAGACACTATCATGGAGGTGAATCCTAACGTTGTTTCGTATTTTGAAAATGTGTTTCCTTTGAGAAGACAAACACATACAACTTCATCAACAGCACTTGATGAACCGGGTCCAAGTTCATCTACATGGTTAGATGAAGCGGGTCCAAGTTCATCTACGCGGATAGATGAAACACACGATCAACCTGAGGTTGACGAGGGTGATCGTAGGTAAAGCAAAAGGCCAAGGGTTGAAAAATCCTTCGGTCCTGACTTCGTTAGCTATATGGTTGAGGGCGAGCCCAATACATATCGCGAAGCAGTTTCTTCTTCGGAAGGACCTCAATGGAAAGAAGCAATAAAGAACGAGATTGATTCTATATTGCAAAATCATACTTGGGAGTTAGTAGATCTTCCACCTGGTTGTAAACCACTTGGATATCGTTGGATATTCAAAAGGAAGATGAAAACTGATGGAAGTATTGATAAATACAAGGCTAGGTTGGTGATTAAAGGATTTAGACAAAAGGAAGGTCTAGATTACTTTGATACCTACTCGCTTGTGACGCGCATAACCTCGATTAGATTGGTTCTTGCTATAGCGGCTTTAAGAAATTTGGAAGTTCACCAAATGGATGTTAAAACCGCATTTCTAAATGGCGATTTAGAAGAAGAGATTTACATGGAGCAACCTGAAGGTTTCTCCGCCCCAGGTCAAGAGGGTAAAGTATGTAAACTCGTCAAGTCTTTGTATGGCTTGAAGCAAGCACCAAAACAATGGCACCAAAAGTTTGATCATGTCATGATTGACAATGGTTTCAAAATAAATGAGTGTGACAAATGTGTTTATGTCAAAGACACAAATGAAGGTTATGTGATTTTATGCCTTTATGTAGACGATATGCTTATCATTGGGAGTAATGATAAAATTATCAAAGCTACTAAAAGCATGTTGAAAGCGAGATTTGACATGAAAGACATGGGTTTAGCTGATGTGATTCTTGGAGTAAAGATCATAAGAACCCAAGATGGTCTTGTGTTAAGTCAATCTCACTATGTGGATAAAATTCTTGAAAAATTCAACTCGGGAGATACGAGTGTAGCTCGAACTCCAGTTGATACCTCCCAACATCTTAAGAAGAATAAAGGAGAGGGAGTTGCTCAGTTAGAGTATTCAAGAATTATTGGCAGTCTAATGTATCTAATGACATGTACTAGACCCGACTTGGCTTATGCGGTGAGTATGCTAAGTAGATACACCAGCAATCCGTGCGCGGATCATTGGAAAGCTATCACGAGGGTGCTTAAATACATAAGATACACAAGAGATTATGGACTGTATTATACCCGACAACCAGCAGTGATTGAAGGATACACTGATGCAAACTGGATATCGGATAATAAAGATTCCAAATCAACAAGTGGATACGTATTTACACTTGGAGGAGCTGCTATTGCTTGGAAGTCTTCTAAGCAAACGGTCATAGCAAGATCCACAATGGAATCCGAATTTATCGCCTTGGATAAGTCAGGCGAGGAGGCGGAATGGCTACGTCAATTCGTGGAAGATATTCCAAGATGGCCAAAGCCTTTGCCAGCCATATGTGTACATTGTGATAGCCAATCAGCGATTGGTAGAGCTCAAAGCTTGATGTACAATGGCAGATCAAGGCATATGCGACGTAGGCATAACACGATACGACAACTACTCTCAACGGGTGTTATCACAATTGATTATGTGAGATCAACGGATAACATTGCGGACCCGTTTACAAAAGGCTTAAGCAGAGAGTTAGTAGAAACGTCGTCAAGAGGAATGGGACTAAAGCCCGTGGTAAATGGGAATATGAGGGAAACCTAACTTAGTTGACTGGAGATCCCAAGATCTAAGTTCAATAGGACAACTTAATCATATTACCAAACGGAGTCACTGTGGGGGAGTACCCCAAACTAAATAAAAAGGGAGTTATTTATACTTCCTAGTCCATTCCAATCAGTGACATTGATGTGAGGCTAAGCATATTAAGGTTAACGATTTCGGGAAATCAAATAACCAGGATGCTTTTAATGATTCAGGGGAATCACCTATGTTAGAGAGAAGTGGGGTCGCTTCAAATGGATTTGTGGGGTGCGCAAATCCTAGAGCTCTCGCAGACCAGGCTAGTGTTCCAGGACCATAATAGGACACGACAATGAGGAGTTGGCCAAACCAGGGAGAGTATTGTGTGAAGTGTATTGTCGTTTACACAAACGGGGGTATGTTCAAGGACATCGCGTCTACACACCGCTAGTAAGCTAAGTGCGCTTCACAAAAGAAGGTTCAAAGGTGACAACCTACCTATCTTGCAATACTCAACTGTCGAAGTTTAACGTTGAAAAGTGTAAGGAAAATATCCATTTCCATACATGTGGGGGATTGTTGGAAATTTGATGAAAATAGCATTTTTCATGTGGGGGATTGTTGGAAAATAGGTGAAAATAGCATTTTTCACAAATATAGGAAAATGATTTTTTCCTATTTTGGACTAGAAATAAATATAATAAAATGAGCGGGTTTTATATATTTATTTGTGGGTTTGTGTTCTATGTTGGGAGAGCTTCGCAACGAACTAAACCACGTCCAAAACGGAGCTAAGATGAATGAGATATCGATGCTCAAAGTTGGGTGTTTGGAACATTCAATGCTGAAACAAAAGGGAAAGTAGCACCTTGTCCCACATCGGATGAGAGATGGAACTTAAAGGGGTATTTAAGTGGGAACTCTCCATCCTTATTATTTCATGGAAGCACACACTAGTGTCCTCGCGAAGGGTGCGGAGCACCCTAACTCGCACTCGCCCTCGCACACGCTCGCGCGCGCGTGGCGTGGGCGATGAGGCGCAATGTGGCGCTTTGATGGCGCACTTTGCGCGCATGGCAGTGAGCCAAGAGGACGCACCGCGCATGGCGTGCACACCTGGCCGCGCGCGCACCAGTGTGGCTTGCGCGCGCGCACGCAGAAGCTTCCAGCATTGAATGGCAGTGCAGTTTCAGTCCAGCTTCGTAACTGACGAGTTAATAAGCTTTGACTGAGAATTAAATGACGTATTAAACTGCATTGAAGACGTTTAATGCAATTTAAACCTCTCATTTAATTCGTTTTTGGCTGTTTCAATCCGGGAGCTGTATAAATACAGCTCCATACTCAGCTGCAGAGATGACCAGCAACACAACAGCAAATACAACTCTCTCAAACAGCTTCTGATCTTTTTTTTCTAGCAGTTTTCAAGGTAACCTTCGGGTTGTAGGCGAACTCCGGCAGTACTACTGCTCCGGCTGTTGTACCCTGGGAAACAAAACGAGTACTCTTGGGAGACTCGGAATTTGTTTTAAGGGAAGCGTGTTTACACGTGCCTCAGTCAATTCTGTCTTCTACTCCATTCTTGTATTTATTTTATTTCAGTTGTAATAGTATTTTGTTTTTCCAGCTTTCTGTATTGTAATCATTTTAATAAAATTTGTTTATTTTATTTATTATTACGCGAACGGTTCCTACAGTTACTACATTATTCAGTGTCCCCCTTATTAACAAAGGAGGTTTTGGTAGCAATAGTCATAGTTATCAACATCTTGCCAACATAAAGTACATCCCTTATGCTAACTTCCAACTTGATGAGAAATATGATCATTTTGATGATAACTCGAATGTTAAAACCGATGAATCCCACAACAATGATGATATGCCATATCAACATACAGAGGTTAAAACAAGAGTAAAGAAGCCCCAACCATAATGTTGGAGAGGGGCATAAGACACTAGATTGGTGGGAAAGTAAATAGGTTGAAGCAACAAATCCTAAAGAGACCATTCAAATAATTTTGGAGGGGACATAACATGCTAGATTGGTGAAGAATTAAGAAATAACAAAGAGTAAAGAGAAGAAGATATAATGTTGGATGACAGATAAGATGATAGATTTATGGAGAGTAAATAAATTAAAGTAACAATTTTTAAAGATTAGCAATGGTATGTTGTTGGATAAAATAGAAATACGTTAGCATATATTGAGTGATTTATGGAAGTGAAGAAGCTAAACAACACATCCATTGTATCTTCATACTCTAAGAACTCGAGGACAAGTTCTTTTAAAGTGAAGCAGAATAATGAGAGATCAATAGATCCCTAATTGATTCGTATGTGGTTCGATGGGAATGCTGGAAATAGTGAAGAAACAATCTCGTAACACCCAAAAAAATTGTTTTAACAATTTTAGTTTTATTTTAGATTGTTGCTAATTTTGACCAAACTATGTTCTCAGTTTAACTTTTTTTTGAATGACGATTTTTTTTGCTTCTTGTGATGCTTGAATTCAAGATTTCACACTTGAGTGATTTATGGAAGTGAAGAAGCTAAACAACACATCAACTGTATCTCCATACTCTAAGAACTCAAGGACAAGTTCTTTAAAAGTGAAGCAAAATAATGAGAGGTCAATAGATCTCTAATTGACTTGTATGTGGTTCGATGGGAATGCTGGAAATAGTGAAGAAATAATCTTGTAACTCCTAAAAAAATGTTTTAATAATTTTAGTTTTATTTTAGATTGTTGGTAATTTTGACCAAAATATGTTCTCAATTTCACTTTTTTTTAGTGGCGAATTTTTTGCTTCTTGTGAGGCTTGAACCCAAGATTTCACATTAAGTGTATTAAAAAGCTTTGTCTTGCCACATTACCACCAATTATTTAGTTATTATGCAAATAACTTTGACCTTACTTAATGATTCGATTAATGTATTATCATATACACATGGGTTCTTTTACAATGTTTATGAAATAAACTTAATATAAGATAATAAGGTCTTTACCGTTTGAATTTGTATAAACGTTTGCTATAAGACAAGGGAGTTAATAATCACAGATGGTAATATCTTATTCTCATATGGTGTATACCGGTCGTATAAGGTTATACGGCCCGTATAGAATAAGGTTATGCGACCCGTATAAGGTGTATCTGATCCTTAACAGATGGTGCAGGAAGTCTGAGGATCACAAATCCTTTTCATTGTTTATATTAACTAACATTTGTATCCTTGTTTAAAACTTGTATTCGCAGGTACGTAACGAATTGGACTCAATCAATGCTAGAATTTCGGGGAATATGCTATCAAACACACATTAGAACTCGATTGTACATTTTTGGAATAGTTAGCTAGCTAGATATTTCTAATTATATCAAGGGGTATTGAGCTTGATTATAACAGAATGGCAATAAGGATAACAACAACTCGTACACTTTATCACTCTCGAATCTGCTCTCAAACACACACTAGAACTCGACTGTAACAAGCTCAATATCATCCAAAGTTGTACTACATTTTAACTTTCTTGTTGAATACAGTTGGTGATCGGTAGTTTCCATCACCCAAGGTTTTTTGTGCCGGAGATCTATCAAAGACCAAGGGCTTTTTCCTCGTATAAATATCGGTGTTCATTGTCATTTTTGCATTATACTTTGATGTTCCGACAACTTGTAATGATTAAAAGTTTGAGTTAATGAAAAGTTTGATCTTATTTGATGTTCCGACAATTTGTAATGATTAAAACATACTAATTAAAAAGAAAAATACAAAAGTTGGTTCCATGTATACGGACCGTAAAATGTTACACGACCCGTATACAAGGCATAAAACAGTGCTCGTATATTGAGTATACAAGTGAATAAAAAATTAATAAACATTTTATACGGCCCGTATAATGTTATACGGCTGTATACAATCAATAATTGATCGTATAATAAGAAGATATACGACCACATAACAACCATACGACCTCAAAATTCACAAAAATTCTCTCGGTTTTCTCTTGGATTGTTCTTGGATACCGTTCTTCGGTGTTCGTGACGTTTTCTTCTGGTTCTTCTACTATTACGGTACGTTTCTAAGCCTCATTCGTTCATTAAACTTTCGGATTACGTAACTTGTTTGATTATACAATCGTATAGCATATCGAATAGCGTAGATTAGCTTAAGGAAATTGATTGTTTGATTGAATTTGAAAAAAAAAACTGCACTGTCAAGTGTATACGGGTCGTATACATTATATACGATCGTATACAACTTAAATATTCAAGTTTTATACGATCGTATACATTTAGGGATGTGAAAATAAGAAAATAGGTATGTATGGATGTGAAAAATAAGAAAATAGGTATGTGAGAAGAGATCAATAGAAAGACCCTAAGACAATTAGCCTTTTCATCCTTTTCTCGCTTTTGTCCAGCGTCAATAAGGGATATGATGAAGATTCTATACAGATATACGATCATAATGGTAACTTGTTAATTTTCGATAGTTATATACGATGAAGATTGTATATACGATCGTATACAACTTGAATATTCAAGTTTTTTGGATAGTTTTTTGGAAGCGGATTGAATATTTTCACACCATAATGAACCGTGAATAAAATCGTACACATCATCAACTGAACTCCAAGTGGAGGGATTTAAGATGGAAGCTTCGAGGTTTAGTGTCCTCTACAATCAATTAAAGATCGTACAAGTGAAGTTGATATTTGAAAACGGCTCATGAGCAATACCTTTTGATACACGGCACATCATTTGCTCATATGACAAACATAGTGAATAGTTAATGCTCATCCCAATTTTTTTTAGTGAATTGTAATCTTTATTTATGAAAATTTTATTTTCGTCTTGTAATATTTTTAGTACTGACATCTAGTTGTTTATTTACTTATAATTTTTTTATTATATAATTATATAAACATATACTAATACTCTTTATATCTTTAAAAAGTTAAAAATGATAAGTGGTGATGAGGGATGTGTATTTTCAAAAATAAAATGGTGGGGAGTGAAAAATAGCGTAGTGATAATATGACAATGAGTAATGAATGAAATGTACGCGTGTAGGTGTTATCGCCTTCTTGTTTGTTCGTACCAATAAAAAATTAATTGTTTTAAAATATAGAAAGTTTAATCCTTATTTGTGTCATTTTGATAAATTAGACAATAATAGATAGACACTAACCTTTTTGTAGATGTGTCAGACTCTATCCTAAGCTCACCCAAGTTTTCGTCCCACCGTGTGTTATGCTAGAGAGTTCTACTCTTGTGGTGGCATAACGACTGTCAAGTGGTAGCCGACAGTACGGTTTCCCGGATAACACCCAAATCAAACTCTGAAGGCAGCGTGAGCCCGATTAAGACAGCATAGTCTGACAGGATTGAGGCAATATGACTCTCCGATTTAAAGAGTGCGATTGCCTAATATAAGAAAGACGCCGTTTCAAAAAAAAAAAAAGTTACCTCATATGTAAAATAATTTGTATTACATTTTGGTAGATTTGGAAAACAAGATCCAACAACATTATGATGGTGCGATATTGATATTGAATTCGTAAGTTAGGTAGTAGATCAAGGTGCCTTTCAAAAAAAAAAAAAAAAAAGTAGATCATGGTGTTTTATGGTACAATCTCATTTCTTTCTCATACGTGGCACTTCGAGTGATTGGATCAAGTGGATATACAATTAATGATTTTGTCTTCACGAAATTAATTTTGGATCATGTGTAGATGGCATTTAAACTGTCAATAAAGTTATATACATAATCGTGATTGATAAGTTGAATATTTCATTAAAAAAAATTAATACCAATAAAAGTAGCATCTTGTTGCCGGCTCCTTGTCGATTCATACTAACTAGTGTTATTAAATCCGCGCGTTGCGCGGTGGGTTGGTATCAGTTCGTTTAATTACGGTACTGACACTCGTTATAGCAACCAATAGAGAAAAAAAATCATGATATGACCAAAAATATACCAACACGGTGGGAATTTGATCGGTATCGGTTTGTTTTGTTACGTCACCTACACTCGTTACAGCAACCCATAGAGAAAAAAAATCTTAATATGATAAAAAAATACTAGTATATGAATTACATCGATAAAAAACAAACGCAAGTTACATAAGATATATAAAAGAACCACATATAGATATGGCAATGGGTCGGGTTTGGGACGGGTTTAGATAATCCCAAACCCAAACCCGGTTAGATAAGCTTGTCCCAAACCCGTCCCAAAACCCGTCGGGTTTCTAGCGGGTAAATACCCATCGGGTATCGGATATACTCGCGGGTTTCGGGTAAACCCGTTAATTTAAAAAGATTACTCGTTGGGTATACTCATCTCAAAACCCATTGGGTATCTATCGGGTAACTACTAACCGGTTACATTTTGTATTGTCATTATAAAAATATTTATCAAATAACTACAATGTATACGAAATAGAATACCTATATGTGTAAAAAATGGATGTATCGTATATATACATATTTAATAATATAAAAGGAATTATATCAGGTATACAATCGGGTAAACGGGTACACTTTATCGGGTAATTGGGTCGGGTAAACGGGTATATCACTAAATCCCAAACCCGCGAAAAAATAAAAACTATTACCAAACCTGTCCCAAACCCAATTAACCGACCTAAACCCGTCCCAAATGTAGCGGGTTTCAGGTTTACCCAGCGGGTTCGGGTTTGATTGCCATCCATAACCACATAACACATGTAAAAAACCATTAAATAATACATAAAAATAAAAAAAAAATCAATAAAACAAATGTACTGTTCATTCAGTTTATCTATTATTAGTATACAATAGTATACAATTTTTAACAAAAATATCAACAATAACTAAGATAATTTTTAACAAAAATATCAACAATAACTAAGATAACTTTTTCTTTTATCCTCTTACTAAACTCTAATTCTACTTTAAAACTACACCTTTGTTCATTATGTGACTTAGAAGTTGTTTCAGACCACTTATTGGTTCAACACTTAATAGTTCAGACTGTTTGTTTCGCAAGCAAATGTCCGAATGGTTCAGACATTTGCTTTTGAATGGTTAAGCATTATACTTGAGCTTGAATGATTAAGACCTCTAATCTGAATTGGTCAGACATTTGCTTCTGAACAGTTAAGCATCATACTGGCTGTTAATGGTTTAGACCTCTTACTGGTTGAGCGCTTAATTGTTCAGACCTCTTACCAGGGCCGTCTCCGAGAATGATAAAAAAAAAATTGGGCCTCGGATGAAACAAAAAAATTGGGCCCACTTATTATAATATAAACTCATCAGTTATATATCAATAAATCACAATACGACGGTAATTGTTACAAAATAAACAAAACAAACCAAAAGTGGTGCAGTTTGATAAAATATGTTTATACACCCATGTATATATAAATATATTATTCAAATTAATGATATTTTTAGGCATAACATGTCGCGTAATCTCACTTTATAAAACGTTAATATTGTTTTTAGAAAATGAACCGTTACAAAATCATTAACTAAAAATAAAACATTAACCAATGAATCATATAATCATCTTGTTAAGAAGATCAAACTGTTAATTAATTAAATGGATTGATAAATAAAAATGCAGGGGACTAGAACCCATGACCTTTGGATTTAAAATTTTAGTGTCTTAACCATTGACCTAGCTTCATTTTTTGTTACTGAACTCATTTATTAAAATCTAACATAATGGTGCTCACTTAAAAATCTAGGCCTTGAAATTTTGTCGGACCCTATAAACCCTTTGGGCCTTGGCGTCTGCCCGGGCTGCCCAACCCTAAAACCGGGCCTACCTCTTACTGGTTCAGCACTTAACCATTCAGAAGTTGCCAAACAGCCCCTTAATCCCTCAAGTCCTCAACTTTATGACGGAGATTGGGAAAAAAACACTTTTACTTCACACCTTAATACCGTTAAACTATATAATCTTTAGTATTAAGATAACTAGATATAATTGATTTATAATGATCTCTCACTAAAGTTACTTGAAAGTTGTCTTTTTTCTTCTAAAGTCACTAAATTTTCATTAGTTTTCACATTCAAATCCTCTAAATTATTTTATAAATTTTTCCAAAATTAAAACTGAGGCAAATGAAAGACATATGAATCTTGGTTATTATTCACTCAGTTATATAGGTTTGTAACGATAAGCTGAATGAAATAAGTTGATCATAACTGTCCGTTTATTTGAATGTCGTTTAACAACTTATTTTCATTTTTCACAACTTTGTACTGTAACAAAAATGTTATTTTAAGAGTACTCAATGAGCAAATTTGCGTAAAACAAAAAAAAAAAAAAAATGTTATTTTAAGAGTACTGCAACTGAATGACGACCAAAACCATGGAAAAAGCGTAAAACAAAAAAAAAAAACTTTGTACACTTAGTGACTCATGTAACGTAATAATAAGCACGTAAAACTCGAAGAAGTAAAAATGATATTAAACAAAAGTTTTAGATAAGTGTTAATGTTGAAAGTTAAACACAAAAACATAAAATAAAAAAAAAGAAGCAAAGATCTACTCAAAATAGTTACCATTATGTTAAAAGGAAAGAATGAAACCAAAAATATAAGCATTAAAAAAAACTACTGTAGCGCCGAAAAAAAAAAAAAACAAAACAAAACCTAAAAAGACAAAACACTATTCACCACTGTTCATTAGCATGTTATGAATTAATATATACTAGTGTTATTACCTGCCGCTTCGCGGCGGGGTTAAATAAACTATTAACAGGTTTTGGCATTTCATATGCGAGTATAACATGTACTTTTTTTGGTTGTTTCTGTCAGCCAAGGAGAAACTTGGCATAGTAGTAAATTAGGGTCACGCGGCTCTTCTTAGACGATGCCGCTAGGAAAACGAATGTGATAGCCATGGTAGCGGTGGATGGTTTTCCATGGGGAATAGCAACGGTAACAACTCTTGAATGTTACCGGCTAGGGAGAGTGCACCATGTGGTGTGCAAGTATATAAAAACAAAACCTATGCGGCCAATGTTGAAACCAAAAAAAAAACTATATTGTTCCTCGACATGTTGTAAATTAATACATACAAGTGTATCTAATCGACTAACAAAGAAAGAAGCAACACTCGTAATCCTAGATAAGTCATGAAGACCTGAAGTTATAATTACGTTTTTAGGATATAATTACGTTTATTTTTTAAGAAAACTTGAACTTCGTCAAGTGTCGTTTTTAGGATATAATTATGTTTCGTAGTACAGGTTTTTAACGAAAAATGGACAGAGTTTCCTCTATTTTTTGACGATCCCGACAACTAAAGTGTCGATAATTTCAAAACGCAACAATACTTTTCAACCGTTCAAACAATATATATATATATATATATATATATATATATATATAGGTAAAGAGTACTGTACAAATGCCCTTATCGTACATTACGTACGCGCCAATCTCAGCCGTCAGATCATCTTCCCGCAATGAAAATCGCATGTTGTTTTTTTTTGTAATAATTTCGCATGTGATAATTTTGATGAAATAGCAGGTGTTTTTTTGTAACAATTTCGCATGTGGTAATTCAATTTCGCATGTGATAATTTTGATGAAATAGAAGGTTGTTTTTTTGTAACAATTTCGCATGTGGTAATTCAATTTCGCATGTGATAATTTTGATGAAATAGAAGGTTGTTTTTTTGTAACAATTTCGCGTGTGGTAATTCAATTTCGCATGTGATAATTTTGATGAAATAGCAAGTTGTTTTTTTTTGTAACAATTTCGCATGTGGTAATTCAATTTCGCATGTGATAATGTTGGTAACAATTTCGCATGTGGTAATTCAATTTCACATGCGATTTTCAATGCGGGAAGATGATCTGACGGCTGAGATTGTAGCGTACGTAATGTACGATAAGCGCATTTGTACGTTAACCGGCCTCTATATATATATATATATATATATTATGCCAAAATAAAACGTAAATATTCGCTAAAAATTCGTTTCGTTTAAATTTTTACCGGGTCTGGGTTTGACTGCTGTTGACCAGCAGTTTGACCGTTGACTTTTGTTGACTGAAGTTGAACGAAAGTTGTTCGTGTTGACTGAGTCTGACCCGGACTCAAACCGAAACCTGAATTGACCCGTGATACCAAGGTTGACCCGTGTGTCGTTCGATCACTTTTGACCTGACCCGCTTGACCCGAATCCGAACTGGAACGAATCCGCGCAACCCGCACCAACACCAACAAAACCAAAATGCAGGGGAAGCTAGGTTAGCACTTGTAAAGCTGACAGGTTTACCCGAGAGAAAAGAGAATGAAATAAACTTACTAAATCCTTGTCGTCAGTCGTCCAAACCACCCCGTACCACCGTGTCTCCGCCGCTTTGTCGCCGGAATTCCACCGGAAACCTTGTGCATCTAAATCTGATGCGGAATTCCCGCACCTCAGCCGTCGATTGCCGAAATCTGGGTCGCCGGAGGAGGATTCGCCACCTGTCGACCTTTGCGCCGCCACGGGGGAGGTGGTCGGCCTCCCCTTTCTCTCGCCGATCTCTCTCTCATCTCGTTCCCTCCCTTGCTGCCGTATTACGGCTCCGGTTGCCGGAGCTCGAGAGAGGAGGCAGAGGGTGAGAGGTGTCAGCTGCAATGTGTGGGTGTTTAGGTTTTCCATCACATCTCTCTCTCTCTTAGTAGGATGAAACTGATATCAGGAAGATGTAAAGAGAGGGGGTGACATCAATGGCAAGTGAGAGAGAAGGAAGGGGGCGGAGCAAAGTGAGGGAGTGAAATTGTAAAATCAGAAAATGACCTGACGCCGTCAACGTTAAGTCACTGTTGTTCGGTTATGTGTTGAATTAATATATATATATATGAATATCATCAATGAGCTGAAGAAAGTAACATAAGTGGTTCGTAGTTTTGTTCTGCTCGTATATATTTCTTGAGTGCAAATTTTATGTACATCCTACAAATAGATGTTGTCAGGGCCGGCCCGGAGGGTGTGCCGGGTGGGCGACGGCACAAGGCCCAAACTCCCCTAGGGCCCGAAAGGTTTTTTTTTAATATATATATATTAAAGTTTATATATAAATATTTAGTTTCTAATTTCTTTATCAAAAAAGAAGCTTTGCATGCTGGCCTTTAACACGCATGGAAACTGTTTAGATGGCATTGTCTCAAGTTCGATTCCCTAGCTTCCTTAAGACCATGTGTAGTGGTAAGTTGTTATAATGCCCCCACCATGGGGCATTATCCGACACGTGGCATCCTAGTCACACTTGGGCATTATAGCAAAAATGGCGTAGTGGGGCATTATTCCAATAACGCCCCTTCCAATCAATAAACAATTCTTTTTTTTTATAGAGAAAAGAAAAAAAAAAGATGCTCAAGTTGTCGGACACACACACACGAAATATGGGACCATTCAAAAGTCAAAAAGTTGTCAGAAGATGCTCAAAGGTGATTGGCTGGTCATGTATGTGCCAAACGTTTTAAATAAAACGCCAAAGGTATTTTTTTTCAAAAAACAAGCCCCATAACGCCTAGTGTAATGGAGGGGGGGGGGGGCGTTTTGGGGCGTTTTTTTTTCAATTTTTTTTTAAAAATCACGCCCCACTACGGATGGTCTAATTCCCTTTAGTTTTTTTTCCAGTTTCTTATTTTTTTGTTTTTCGTTTTCCTATTTCAATTTTATGTTTTCTTTTCCAGTTTAAAACTTGATTTTCTTTTTCTATTTTGTTTAAAACTTAAATTCAACAAACAATATCTGAAATGTTTTATATTTTTCTCTTTTTATACAAAAAAGTGATGAAACGGACACGTTTGCTTGCGCATGTTACAACTGTATTTTTTGGGTTTTAACTTTCGTTTGCTATAACGAGTGCATCGAAACAAAGTTCCCGCTCGATGCAACGGGGTTTAGGATGTGGCCGAAGGTGAGGATGGCGGTAACGGGGCGTGGTTGGTTGCGAAGGAGAGGAAGTAGGTTGGGTGGTGTTTGTCTGAGGAATAGGGGCGGTTTGGACAGGTTCGGAAATAGGAGGGGCGGGTGGCGATGGTTCGGTTGTAGGAATGGATGGGTTATCGAAAATGGTTAATGGCGGATCAGGAATTGTAGAAAAGGAAGTAGCGGCTGTGGAGGATGAATGGGGGTCGATGGAGGGTTCAGTAAGGGAGGGAAAAACATGCTCGTTAAATCGGACATGGCGAGCAATGTAGATTCGGTGAGTAGTTTGATCAAGGCATTGATATCCATGATGAGACGGGCTATAACCGAGAAATATACAAGGAGTAGAACGAAAATCAATTTTGTGTTAGTTATATGGACGTAAATAAGGAAAACAGAGACATCCGAATACTCGAAGAAATGAGTAACCAGGAGGACGTTGGAAAACAAGTTGATATAGAGATTTGTTTGAGAAAAGACGAGAAGGTAGACGATTGATGAGGTAGAAAACGGTTCGAAAGGCGAACGACCAAAAAGTTTGAGGTAGTTTGGATTGGGCTAGTAAGGTGAGTCCGGTTTCCACGACGTGGCGGTGGCGACGCTCGACAATGCCATTCTGTTCACTCGTATGAGGACACGAGCGACGATGTAAAATACCATGGGATGTAAAAAACTGAGTAAGGTTCCAAAACTCGCCACCCCAATCAGTTTGAACAATTTTTAGTTTGGTGTTAAATTGACGTTCAACTAGGCGAACGAAATTTGTAAAGGTGTTAAAAACGTCGGATTTTTGCATGAGCGGGAAATACCACATATAGCGGGTATGATGGTCAACACATAACAAAAAATAACAATAACCGTCAAAGGACGTGGTAGTATGGCCCCAAATATCACAATAAACCAAATCAAGTATGTTTTTACTACCAAAAGATGAAATAGGCAAAGTAAGTTTGGACATTTTTCCCAATTGACAAGAAGTACACAAAGATGAACAAAGTTTGTCAGAAACAGGTAAAGAAAAAGTTTTAACAATATGTTGAAAAACTCGAAAGTGAGGATGCCCCAGTCGTTGATGCCACATAGTAGATGGAGCTCGAAAAGTAGTGAACGCCATCTTGGAAACCGGTTGAAAAGAAGGTAGGCGAATGGTGTAGAGACCCTGGTCCCTGGGGCCCGTGAGGAGGATAGCCCTGGTAGCCTCGTCCTTCACGACAAAAAAAGAAGTGTGAAATTCAAAGAAAACGTTATTATCTTTGCAAAATTTGTGAACAGAAAGTAGGTTACGTTGTAGGCCCGAGACATGAAGTATGTGGTTAAGTTGTAAGTTTTTGTTTGAGGTAAAAAAGATTTGAACCGACATGAAGAATTGGAAGAGATTTACCGTTACCAACATAGATGGAGTCATTACCGTAATAGACGTCCGAGTTGTCCATACTAGTAAGATCAGGAGTACCATGGGAATTAGCGCCTGTATCCGATGTCCAAGTAGTATATGAGCCCGCCTCAGAGTGAACATAATTCGCTTGAGGTGATCCACGAGAAGAGCCGGTGTGATTCGGGTACTGTGAGAGGCCGATGATGAAGAAACAGTGGACCGAGTGATATATTCATGATCACCAATCAGACCGTGAAGCTCGTTAAATTGAACCGGTGGGGAGCGGGCAAGAAGGTTGCTTTTCAAACCATGGTATTCCTCACGTAAACCGGCTATAGTAAGCATGACGAGATCTTTGTCTTTGACGGGTTCACCAATATTTGCAAGAGCCGTTGCATATTCTTGAGCACGACTGAGATAATCGATACCTTTTTCACCATCTTTCATTGAAATCTTTAAAAGCTGCGTTTTTAGTGTGAACTCATGAGATGAATTCGAAGGAGCATATGCACGTGCTAGACTTAACCACACTTCCCGAGCCGTGTCTCCTTGGATGTGTTGAAACGAAGACTCGGAAACGGTGGATATAATGATCATGCGGACGTGTGCATCATTAGCAATCCAGTTTGTAAAATTAGGGTTTGTAGTAGTAGCATTACCAGTTGTAATTTTCTCTTTCGGGCAAGATAACGTGTTGTCAACATAACAATATAATCCATTGGCCTTTAAAAATGGTTCCATCATGGCTTTCCAATAGCCATAATTGTTTGGTGTAAAATTGAATGCAAACTTGTGGGAATTATGAGATGTACGTTCTTGAATGCTGAAAGCAGTAATAGTTGTCATGATGAGTAAGAACAGTAATTTTTGATACCTGTAGGGTGTTGATTGTTCGACGATATTACTTGTTCGCCGCTGGTGTTCGTGGGTGTGAATTGTTCGTAGGCTGTGAAAGCTGTTCGTAGGTTGAAGGTGTGATGGCAGACACAAATAAAGGGAAGGTTCTATATTGTTTTTCGAAAAGAATATAAGTGGGGGGATCCCAATTGTGTTTTCGAGAACAACAATTGACGGCAGCAACAACTATAATTTATTCTTTTTGTTGAGTAACAGTGGAAAGCAACAACTATAATTATTGTTTTCAAGAAGCAACAATGTGAAGCACATGAATGAAGGAGACACGAGGTTGATTTCGCCGATGTTGATTTTTGATACCTGAGGTTGATCGCCGGCTTGTTGACGACGGCGAGTGGGGTTTGTTTAGGGTTTACAAGTTGATACGCTCTGATACCATATCAGCTCATAATTTCATTCATAATTGAATATTGATTACAAAGAGGTTTATATATATATATATATATATATATATATATATATTCTACTAGTTACAATAATAACCCTCTAACTTATGACAATTAAATATTTGGCTTAACAAATTTCATTCCATTTTTTCAAAACAAACACTCTTATATTACAAATCAAATTTCAATTTATGCGCACTCTTATATTACAAATCAAATTTCAATTTATGCGCGAATTCCCATTCCATTACAATCCATGAAACAGACACTACCTTATAATCGAAACGAATTCTTGATAATTGAACCGAATTTCAATTTTTTTGAATTCGAAACGAATTCTGAACACCCTAGAACCAGCCCTATAATACAAGTAACCCAAGCTTGAGCCTAGGGCCCTCACCAAGGCGAACCTACAGGGGAGTCGGAAGCGTTCGTCGACCCTCCGGTCACCCTCCGCCCAATCAAATTTCATACGTGAGGAAGATCTAAAGATGACGTTTATTAATACTTTAACCCTTCAGTAATCGCCCTATTTAAAAGTAATAAAAAAAACACAAGGTAAGGTGACTATAGTTTTTATCTTCAGGAGGTACGGCGGTAGTTCATAGTGTTTTGGGTAAATTACATTTTTCGTCCTTTATGTTTGTAGCGGGTTGCAGTGGATAACCTTTAACTTCAATAATTACAGCCACAATCCTTTATTTTAAAAACATGTTGCATGCTTCATCCTTTACCTCAAACCCAGTTAAAAAATTAAGTTAGTTTTGATCACGTGTTTCGCACGTGAGGGCATTTAAGACATTTACCAACCAACTACCCACCATATAAATACCCCATTTTCTCCCCCAAATCCTCATTAGGGTTTATAACCTGCAACTCTCTACCTCAGCCACCATCTACCGTCACCACCACCATCTCTCTTATTGTTACATCTTCGGATTAAATGACAAAACCCTCGGATCAGAGATAGATCCCGACAGAGATTCACAGTTGTGGCCTGTGAACGGGACCCTAGTTTCGAAAGTGATTGTGGTGGTGTCTTTGCTGGAAAACGGGCAGCAGTGGAGGAAGGAGGCGAAGGATGCGGCGGAGAGAGGTTTCAGGGGACCGGAGCTCCGGCGAGTTAGAGCCATGACGACGGTGGTTCATGGCCGGATCTGAGATCTGATAGAGATGTCGGTAAGGTTAGGGTGCGTACCTACTGCGGCCACCAAGATGTCCAACATGATCCAAACCAAGATAATGAAGAATCTGAAACGAAATTGCTGAGAATTCAAGTGTTGATGCGTTATAAAGTTCCTGTAATAAATAGTTACAAATAAGATTTAGCTGTGTGTTTGGGACTTTGGGTACACTTTTGAGAGTTTACAAAATAAAAAAAAAAAGTTTATCTATATTTGACAGACACATGTGGATTAAAGAATCCCTGAAGTTTTAATTGAAGTTATTGACTGCACGAAATTGTGTTAGTAATTGCAGTTGAATTGTGGGTGGTGGTGAGTTTGATGGTGGTGGTGGTTGGTGTTTGTTTAGAGAGAGATAGAGAGGTCAAAGTGTGTGAGTGAGAGAGTGAAAGAGAAAAAGGGTATTTATATTTGATTTTATTTTTTTTTATTTATACTATAAATAATTAAATAGAAAGACTAAATTGCCCTTAAGTGAATAAATTTAACTGAAAATTTTAACCATGTTAGTGCTAAAGGACGAAAGATGTACCGAGTTTTTCAAATAAATGATTGTGACTGTAATTATTGAAGTTAAAGACTATCTATTGTAATTCAATACAAACATAAAGGACGAAAAGTGTAATTTATCCTAGTGTTTTTGTTAGGTTTCAATAAGAAAGACACACGCCGTATGTATTTTATTTATTAGATGTGCTTTTCAAGTTTAGTTTCTGGACTCGCTTAAAACCTAGTACAAAACTAGTATTTCTTGAAACAAACCTTTATTTGAAACATCAACATCCATATTGTTGGTGTAACTATAGTTTATAAACATAAAAGTCAAATAAGAAATTGAGTAAAATGCCAAAATTTCCTTTGAAGCTTAGACACTTTTGATCAATATTCTTATTCAACTAAAGCTGGTATACTTATTCCTTATCCATATAATTTTATTAAATCCTAGTGATTTGATAAATATACCAGTCCTTACTCATTCCATATAAATATATCAAATGGGGCTAGCTCACTTGGTAGAGACTCTTGCCTTTTACTGGGAGGTCTTGGGTTCAATCCCAAGCAAGGGTGAGTTATTTGTAAATATAACGTTAGCCATTCAAAAAAAAAAAATTATAATTATACCAAATAAGATTTGAAATGTTTTTTAAATTTCTAAACACCTTAGGTTAATTCCATTTACCAAACTTGACATGAGTAATTTAGAAAAGGTTTTGGACCCATTCCAGCATCTTTGAAACTTCATGTTAAAAAATGAACAAAATATAAACGTTCAGGTATCAAACTGAAACTTATATTAGGGCCTCCATAGATGGCTGCTGCCTGAACCCTAATCCCCTGCCGCCGTCGTGCAACCGTGAACTACCAACGAACTCTGTCTACACCGTCGTATTCTGAGCATCGCCGACGAAAACTTCACCGGTGGATGAACAATTCGGAATCAGGTATCTTCAATAATCGTGAAACCCTAACTGAATTAACTGAAATCGTTCATCATTATCATAAATTTATCTTATATCGTCGTTAATTTGCGCCGTTATGTGTGTTGATTTTGTGCTCCTGTATATGAAACTAAGATTAAGTTATTACTTCAATTGATTAAAGTATGATTACTGGTTACATTGAATCGTTATAGATTGATATAAATTGTACTCTCTTTGATTTAAAAAATTGAGAGTAGCAGTTTGTCACAAAGATTTACAAATAAAAAATAATTAAGTAGCCTTTTTGTATTTTTTTTTTCTCAGAAGATTTTGAAATGACTTTTATTTAGTAACTTTTTGCATCGAAATCTTAGATAGAATGGGAGTGATGATGTCATCTCCTGTCCAGGAGTGTTCATTAATGGAAAATGATAATGGTAATGGTGATCTTAATGTTAATAAATCAAAGAGAAAGCGAAGGCAAAAAGCGCACAAGAGACAGTCGGATGAAAATCTAGGGTCGCTAGAAAAAACGGATCTAAATACTGGCATAGGTATATCCACAAGCGTTGATAAGATGTCAGCGGAAAAGAGCACAAGTATGGCTAAAGATCTTAATGGGGAGGTGGAATTCCAAATGAAAATGGAAACTGTGATCGGTGAAACGAGTTCAGCTTCAAATGTAATAGATAATACAACATCAAAAAGAAGAAAGAGAAAGAAAATGGAGAATAATAATCCAGATTTGGGTGATAGTTTAAGTATCTGTGAGAGCGCACAAGCAGGATCAAGTATGACTAAAGTTCTTGGAGAAAAGTGTGATGAAACAGTGTTGGGTCAAACTACAACTCTTGATGAACACATGGGGTCAAAAGAACAAGATCACGCAGAAGTTGCTAATGGTAAGACGGGGGAGAGTGAAACCACCGATCTTAATGTGAATGGCAAGGAAAAAAGGAAAAGGAAGCGGAAATTAAAGAACAAGCAACCAACTTTAGCTGAAATTTCGTATCCACACTACGTACGAGGCCTGGAAGCTTCCAAATGTGCGAGGGATTCAAGTACAATTTCAACAGATAATTTAGCATCAAAAAGAGAAACGATGCAGAAACTAAACAAGAATCCAGACTTGGGTGACATTCTAAGTACCCACGAGAGCACACAGGAAGGAGTAAGTACAGCTAAAGTTCTTGAACTAAAGTGTGGTGAAACGGTCTCGGCTAAAGCTGCAGCTCCTGATGCAAACTTGATGTCAAAAGGAGACCATACAGAAGATGCCAATGGCAAGACGGGTGAGAGTGAAACCACAAATCTGAACGTAAATGGCAAGGAGAAAAAGAAAAGGAAGGCGAAATCAGAGATCACGCGGCCAACTTTAGCTGAAATATCGAATCCGCAATACTTACAAAACTTGGAAGCTGCCAGAGGCGAGATGGATTCAGGTAGGGGTGTGCACAGTTCGGTTCGGTTTTGGGGTACGGTTTTTGGTTATTGAAAACCGTTCGGTTTTGGTTTTTTCTGTTTCGATTTTAGCAACGGTTCGGTTCGGTTTTTGGAACAAAATTACGTAAGATTCAAAAATAAAAAGTATAATTCAAGATTTTATAATCTTTCTTAGATATTTCCAGTTAATTTATTATGTTTAACCTTTTTAGTTAATATCATTCACATAAATCTAATTTCTAATCTATTTTTATTTTTCTCCAAAGTTTTTATTAAGACATTTTCTTTTATAATACTTTGAAAATCATCTAATTTTTATGTTGAATTTTGTTATTTCTTGTAGGCAATGGATAAATCATTTCAAAGATAAATAAACATGTTAATGTTTTTATCATAAATACCTAACATTCAAGAATAAAACTAATAATTCCTAAATCAAAATATAACAAACGTTAAAAAATGTTTTTTTAGGTTATTCGGTTCGGTTTTTTCTGTTTTTTTTTTGTGCGGTACGGTTAAGTCTGTTTTTTCGGTTTTCTGCTCACCCCTAGATTTTCAGGTACGACTTCAATAGGCAATTCAGCAATACAACAGAGAACAAGAGAGAAGATGATGAACAATAATCCAGAATTGGGTGACATGTTAAGTACTCGTGAGAGCACGCATGAAGGATTAAGTACAAATAAAGTTTTTGAAATAAAGAGTGGTGAAACAGTCTTGGCTAATACTGCAACTCTTGATGCAAACATTGTGTCAAATGGAGATCATGCAGAAGTTTCCATTGGTAAGGCCGGGGAGAGTGAAACCACAAATCTTAATGTGAATGGTAAGGAGAAAAAGAAAAGGAAGCCGAAATCAAAGAACAAGCGGCCAACTTTGGGTGAAATTTTGAATCCGCTATACCTACAGAACTTGGAAGCTGCCAAGATGGGTTCAGGTACAACTTCAACAGATAATCGAGCGTCAAAAAAACACAAGAGGCAGAGACTAAACGGGAATTCAGACGCGGGTGACATTTTAAGTACCCATGAGAGCACACATGAAGGGCTAAGTGCAACTAAAGGAGATCATCTAGAAGTTGTTAATGGTAAGGTGCAGGAAAATAAAACAAATAATCTTAATGTTAAAGGTAAGAAGAAAAAGAAAAAGAAGCCAAAATCAAAGAACAATGAGAAGACGGGTTTAGAGAGCACAGATTTAGAAAGCATAGCATCCCCGCAGGTTGCCAACAGTGAGATGGGCTCCACAACCATTGTTCTCAAGGAGATAACTCATGTTGCAACATTGGGGAAAAAACTTATTATTCTCGATGTTAACGGGTTGCTTGCAGATGTTCTTACAGAACGACCAAAGGATATTGTAGCAGATAAATATATTCCAAGACGAGCAAGTACGACTAGGGACCATAATTCAAAAGTTAATTTGTTACATATAACTTTGAATTCTTGTTTAACAAGTTTAGTTTGCAATTTTGTATGCAGTTTTCAAGAGACCATATTTAGATGATTTTTTGTGCTTTTGTTTTGAGAGATTCGAAGTTGGCATTTGGTCTTCAAGAGCCATGTATTGTTCATTTTTTTCAATTACTCTTTTTTTTTCTTTCTTTCTTTTTTCATGCATCCACAAGTAATTTTTGTACTTATATGCAGGAAAAATTTGGTCCCGGTGATTAACTTTCTGTTGGGAGATTTGAAGAAGAAACTGCTTTTTTTGTGGGTGAGTGCGTTTAGACTTTGTTATATCTGTCAAATCCAACTACTCCCATTATACCAATATTTGGGAGACGATACAGTTGGTAAATATTATTTGTCACCTCAGATTTTTTACCGACACAGCTGCCTCTATTGTAATTTGAGCAACCACTGATCTAAAGTATGGAATTCAGGATAGTTGCAAATGCACAGATTCAGGTATTGGAACTCTTGAAGTCAAACATAAGCATGTAGTCGTAAAAGATCTAAGAAAAATTTGGGATGAAGATGGTCCTAAAAAGTCTTGGGTGAAAGGAACGTTTCATGAATCAAATACGTTGTTGGTGGACGATTCTCCATACAAGGCATTGCTCAATCCTGTAAGATCATTACCTTTTCAGCTCATATATGTATTTCATGAATAAAATTATTAAATACAGATAATAATTTTGTCATGATAAAAAATATACTCATTTTGTTTTGATTTATATTTTTAATCTTGCAGAAGCATACAGGAATCTTTCCTGCGTCTTACAGCTACAAGAATAGAGATGATAACTTCTTATGTGAGCTACATATAAAACAGCGTTTTTAGTCCTATCTAATTCATTGAACATGTTAAATATATAAAAGTGTTGTTGGTTCTTCTTGCAGCTCCTAAAGGCGAACTCCAAACCTATCTTGAAAGTTTGGCAGGCGCAGATGATGTGAAGACGTATGTAGAGCAACATCCATTTGGTCAAGGTGCCATCGATGAACACAGCCCACATTGGGCCTTTTACTCGAGCATTATCGAACGATTAAATAATAAAAACATTATGGAGAGTTTGTATAAGAAGAGCCATGACAAAAGAAGAAGATGCCACAAAGATTTTTACCATCCCTCATAAAATAAACTTGTTCATGCACCATGGTTTGTGCTATGGAACTTGAACACCCAATTTTGTTGTAGTGAACCATTCTTTACTTATGTAAACATTTTGACTTGTGTGTGTGTGTGTTTTTTTTTTTCTGGTAGTTTGTGTTCTTTATGTGATTGTGCTGGAAATAATGGGGTTTCAATGTGTCTTTGTGTTCCTTGATGTATGTAGTATTTCAAACTTATTAAGTTTTAAGTTTGCCTTTTCATATTGATAGTTAAAATCATTATACATGTTTATTAATTAAAATAATTTATTATAGATATACCACATTATATCAACTTTAAGATTGCAATCTTAATCTGCATGTATCAAAATCGATAGTAAAGATGGTATTAATAATTATTAAAAACTTTAAAGTAAAAATTTTATATAGATTATTTCTGTAATTTAGTCATCAATGTTTTTGTTCGAGACAAGAGTGGATGTATAATTGGCATCACATGAGTACATGCTAAGCTAAGGTTGTGTGTTATACTAGTGGGAGATGGGACGGGGCTCCTACAGAACACGATGGGGGAGTGGTGAACACGCCGCTATCACTCACCTCGCAAAATCAACGACCTTGTGGGAGCCCGTCACACTCATCATTCAAGCCTTATCATTTTGGAATGGTCAATTTTTATATTAAAAAAGTTATATTTATTAAAATATCATCTTTCTCAACAATTTTCAATTTCTTCTCTACTTCTATACAACTACAAAATTTCCATTTTTTCTATCTAAAAAATAATCCAAACAATCCCAACTCGAAGCATTTAGCATGGACTATAAGTGGCTTTAGTGTATGTTTGGATCAATGCGAATACGACCGAGGATTGTGATACAGGTAATGTTTATTTTTTTGTTTTTTCTAATATTTATTGTATAATGTTGAATCAACTTTTTTTTTTTTTAATAATACTATGTAGTGTATTTTAGTTATTTAGGTAACTCACAAAAGTTCTTGGAGACGCGCTCAAATTATTTTCATATTGCAATGCAAGGTAAAGAATATCATACGCACAATCAACTTACTCGAAGTAGAGAGATTTGAAACTGAAGATGGCGAAGTTTCATGTAATCTCCAACATGTATAATCTAAGGCTAGAAATGAAGTTGTTTGCCATATGTCGATTTCTATGCAAGGAATTATCAGGGATTTAACCCATAATTTTTTTAAATGTAGTGCTTTTATATTATTATTATTATTATTAAAAATGATCAATGTTAATGTTTTTATATCCAAAAACTAGTATTAAGCCCCTGCGTTGCAGCGGTTTTCATAAAACTGTGTTAAGTAGTAGCAATACTATACCATTGTCAGCGATCACCAACACCGGAAAAACTCGTAAAAAAATAAATAAAAACGGAAAAAAACAACGCCGAGCGAAAAGCAGACGTAAAATCTTTGAATCACGCACGCTCGTTGCTGATAAATTAAACCGAAACGTAAAACATAGAAAAAAAATAACTAAGTTCATCCAGTACCCGCGTGTTGGACGAACTTGTCAAACGCAGAAAAATAGATGTGACGCGACGGGCCAGTTAAACGGAAAAAATATACGAAAAAATGTTGAACCCCACACGCACGTTGCGGTGCATTAAGTCGCAATGTTTAGAACGAAACGAAAAACTTGGGAAAGATGAAAAGTATGATGGACCAAAATTGAAAATAAAAAAGAGTTGGGATTAAATTGCAAAATATGAAAAACTTTGAATTAAAAGTAAAAAAAAAAAGGTCTAAATTGCAAAATTGATGTTATTTATTAATTTTAGATAAAGACAAGAATAAAAATAAGTGATATCTATATATTCGTTATTAATTAACATCTATCTATAGTTTCTATAAAAGGAGAAAACTAAGTGACATAAGAAAAGCTGAGGTGACAGCCATAGAGGCTGTCCAACAAGGCTTTTCTTATGTCATTACTGAATCATAAACCTTAATATATAAAATCACTTTAATTTTCAAAGGTCTGTCCCACATCTATACTTTCAAAGGTCTGTCCGTTATTAAAAATTTAAACCTCTGCCCATATATAAAAGTGCAACTGTTTATACACACTTCAAACCTCTGCCCATAACTTCTACCCATATTCAAAATTTAAAATCTTGGCTTCAAATTCAAAATTCAAACTACATATGAATCTGGCTCCCTATAAATAACATATATGAATTTGGCTCCACATTCAAATTTCAATCTATCTCTCTCGCTCATATTTGCGTTCATATCTCTCACACTCAAATGCATAGCTCTCATGATTGAGCTGGTTAATCTCCGAGTACAGTTCTTTGTTCGAACATTTGTTGACTCTGTTTACACATTATCCTTCCAATATCATTGTTTCAACATCGTTGTTTCATTGAAGCTCTGTTCCACACATCAACGTTTCACCTCAGTTTTTCTTATCTCACTTGGTTTTCTCTTTTTATAGAAAGTATAGATAGATTGTTGCAGAATGCATAATTTCCATATTCAGTCTGTTCATCTTCTATTACAGTTTTTTGTAATTCACATAATTTTTCCAACATCATTGTTGCAACATCGTTGAGAGTATGTTTTTTTTCTATAATTTTGAATCTTAAATTTTGAACTGATCTATTCTAATTCTCGCTTTATATTTCAGCTTAATCAGAGTTGTTTAAAATTCAAACAATCAGTTGCGGGTTATTTTAGGTTTGTGGATTCTTTTAAACTGTCGATATATGTTGATAATTTTTATTTTAAGGTGTTGATATATTTCAGCTTTGTTTTTTTCGAGCGAGCAGTGGGAAATTCTTCTGCACTGTTCTTGAAGTCTGTGTAGGAGAGTGGAAGACTTCATGAAGCAATCCGGTGCTGCTCAAGGTTTTCTTGTATTTATTATCACTGATGATGTCGATTTTATATATTAGTTCTTCATTAGGCCAGTTGTGTTCCAACTTTGTTTTTTGAGAGGACATGTTTTTAAAACACAATTCTTGGTGTTTTGAATCAGCCTAATCATTAGCCTTTTATAGTGTTTAAAATGCATCTTTATGAAAAATGAAAAAGCTAATGGTAATTATGATAACCTGTTTATTTATTTATTTTTGTTCTTTCGGTTTCTTGATATTTAACTTTTTAGTTTTCCCATGAAAACTTATTTTTGAAAGGTTTTGCATTAAATGGCTGCTATTTTGAAATATATGAATTTATATGTTTATATTAAATGTACACGTTTTTGCCTCCTAGATTAGTTTAATGGTGCAGTGAAATTAAGTCTGACCTTTGGGCTGTTAGCTGTTTCACTATATAATATGATTGTCAGTTCACCTGTTTTTCATCACGTTTACAAGTTAAAATGTCATCATACCCTTTTACAGACTCTGATGATTTAAAGTATCGCTTTATCAAGCAAGTTGAGGATCAAGTATATGAGGATATGGCTACTCTTCAAGAGCTGAAGAGGTGTTTTGATGGACTGCATTTTGGTCTGTTTACGAGAGATCAGGTGTCCAGAAACCTGATGGCGATGCCTTCAACTGCCGTACGTGACCTTTGTGTTGTCAGTAATATAGAGTGCGGTGATAAAGACTTGGAGTTCATGGCGATGCTCAAAGATATACATAGAGAAGTTTAGTACTCGATAGAGTTGAAGCTAAAATTTCTTAATTTTTGCTGTTAGATTATTAAATTTCGTTGTTCAATACTTGATGTAATTGTTGATCTATCCTCATATGTCATAGATAAAATTTAATTCTATTAATCTTTGTGGAGCATTTTATTTTTACTAATTTTAGTAACAACAGTTGTTAGAGTTGATATATGCTATTGTAAAGGTCTGTTAAAGTTAAATTTTGTCAAAAGAGAACCACTGCTTGAAATCATTGTCTTTAGATTATTAAATTTCGTTGTTCAGAACTTGATGTAATTGTTGATCTATCCTCATATGTCATAGATAAATTTTAAATCTATTAGTCTTTGTGGAGCATTTTATTTTTACTAATTTTAGCATCAACAGTTGTTAGAGTTGATATATGCTATTGTAAAGGTCTGTTAAAATTAAATTTTGCCAAAAGAGAAGAACTGCTTGGAATCATCGTCTGTTGATGATTAAAGCATTATAATGTCTTTAGAACATCAAAAGTCCATTATTAAAAAATAACTATTTTTAAAAAATTTGTCAAAAATCTTTAAAATTCTGTTGGAAACAACTGCTTTTAAAACATCTGTTTGGCTAAAGATTCATCCACTACTGAAAGGTATTGTCTATTCTCATAATTTTTGTTTTATGTAACGACTGTTGAGTTGCTACTGTTGCCAACATCTGTTATTGCCAGCAACGGTTTCCAAAGAATTATCAACCATTAACACAACAGAAGTTCTAAACATCTGTTATTGCCCAACAGATCTTTGTAAAATGTCTTCAGAACATCAAAATGTCCATTCTTAAAAATAGCTATTTTTTAAATATTTTTAAAAATTCTGAAAAAGTTTGTGGAAAACAACTGTTGGGCAAACCTCTCTTTCTCTAAAAATTGCGGTGACATAAGAAAAGCTGATGTGGCAGACAGAGAGGCTGTCCGGCAATGCTTTTCTGAGGTTATTATTGCATCATAATCATAAGTCTTAATATATAAAATCAATTTAAAACTAATCATCAGTGTTTTCATAGTATTTGTTGATGTTTTGAATCAACTTCTGTTTGGATAAAAATTCATCAACTTCTGAAAGGTATTGTCTGTTTTAATAAGTTTTGTTTATCCTAGCGACTGTTGATTTACCACTGTTTACAACATTTGTGTCCGATGAAGTGGTAGAAGCCTGTGTTTGCCATGTAGAGTATTGTTGGTGTTTAAATGAAGATGTTTTTTTTATGCTAGAGGTCTAAAATTTGTCCTTTCGGTTTCTTGAAATTTAACTTTATAGTTTTCCCATGAAAATTTATTTTTGAAATTTTTTGCATTAAATGGCTGCTGATATTTAATATGAATTCATTTGTTTATATTAAAAGTCTGTTGAAAACAACTGTTTTCCAAACCTCTGTTTGACTAAAAATTCAACAGACTGCTGAAGGGTATTGTCTGTTCTCATAGTTTCTGTTTAATCTAAGGACTGCTGACTTACCGTTATTTCCTAACATCTGTTGTTTTCCAACAGTGGTTTCCAAACACTGCTGAATGGTATTGTCTGTTCTCATAGGTTCTATTTAATCTAAGGACTGCTGACTTACCATTGTTGCCTAACATCTGTTGTTGCCCAACAGTGGTTTCCAAACAACTGTGATCCATTATCACAACAGAGGTTCTGACGTGGACAGATGTTAGCCATCAGATCTTTGTAACTTTTGACACGTTAGCATTCACTTTTTCACTTTTTAAAACCATGTTTCATCCCCAAACAGAGGTTTTACTGTCGTCTCGAATTTAAAATTCAGCAAAGCGGTTTCCACCTTCTTCTTCAACACTTCTTCGTCAACCTCTCGTAAGTTTCAATTTCGATCATGGCTCTGATAATGAAAAAGCAGCATAACTACCTGGCTATTTTTGAGAAAACCGAGAACAATGCTTTCTATCATTCAATGATTGATGTTCTTACATCATCAAAATATAAGGCCATTCTTACCGCCGACGCACCCATTTACCAAGAAACACTCCGCGATTTCTGGGCAAATGCGAATATTGAAGAACAAAACAATGTGGCATTCAGTATAACTTCAAAAGTCGGAGGTGAATCGGTTGCTATTACCCCCACTACCATATCAACAACATTTGGGGTAAATGACTTGGCAGGTAAGACATCTTTCCCGAAAAATGAGATTCAAACATAGTTGATTGAGAGACATGATGGACAGTTGAATAAGGCAACTATTTTTAAAGGTAATTTTCCACCACCAATGAAATTCCTGTTCCATACTCTCTTAATCTGTCTCTCAAATAAAACTACTTCTTTTAATGAAATACCTTTGAAAATTCAGTCATTGGGGTATGCAATTTTGACAAATACCGATTTTAACTACTCCTAGGCACTGTTTGCTGATTTGGTTGCAAATTTAAAAAACATTAAAAGGGGAAAACTGCTGCTTTTCTTATGTTTCCTAGACTATTAAGCTACTACCTGCAAAAACATGTTTCTCAAAAAGCTTTTGAAAAAGGTAAAGTTTTTAAAATGAATAGTCTAACATCTGAAACTTTTACTCGCCTTATGGCTAAAGAGTCAGATGTTTCCAAAACTGAAGCAGAGGGGAATGAGGAAATTTTAGATGAGTCCACAACTGCTCCTCAAACCTTTGTTGCTGAGCCCACTGCTCTTGGTGATCACAACACTACAACCACTGCTGTGAAACCCCCACCAATAAAACCCAAAAATACCAAAACAAAATCCAAAAAGCCCACCGAAACGACAAAAACGAGTCCTCTGGAAGATGAGATCCCAGAGGTTAACCCTGTGACAACACAGATGTCACTACAAACCACTGTTGCTACTTCCTCACAACATGTGGAAAGATCTCAACCCTTAAACCAAACTACTCATGATTCCTCACAAAAGGAACATGTTGTATTCACAGGGACACCACAATATGATGTCCTACCCTTATATGAGAGTATGCTTAAAATCCCTTCTCTCGGGGCAATGTCTCTTTCGACAGCAATCCCTTCATCTTCTATTCCAGCAAAGTTTGTAACACTGCTTTAGGCTATTGACATTCAGACTCATAGCAGTCCCTCCCACGAACACTTTATTGAGAGTTTAACTTCAACAATAGCTGTGTCTAAACCTGTTCAATTAGCTAACCCAGAAACAGTTGAGGAAGCTACACCTCTTGAATTTCACAAAATTCTTGATGGTATTTCAAGTGGAGCAGCTACTACAAATGTCAAATCCACTGATTTACATTTGGACAGTAGTTTCATCAGTCAAACTCTGTTAAAGGCGATCACTGCTGTGTCTACCAAGGTATCCACTGGTGAGTTCAAGTTAACCACTGGTGAGATCACTAAGATAACCATTGATGCAGAGGGAAGTCCCCAGGACCAAGAAAGGGGCATCTGCTAATGAAAATTTGGAGATACCTCCTCTTTCAAAAGCAGATACAACCACCTCTGGTGGGAATTCAGATGATCCTATTAAGTTAGGTGATGGATTAAAATACCAGGATTTGACGGAGAGGATATCCAACTTGGAAACAACTGTGACTGATATGAAAGATCAATTGAAGCAGTTGGTGGATGCTTTCAAAAGTCGACCTTCTCATCAGCAGTTATGCCAAGAGCTTTGGAATTCAGTACAACCCATTCTTACAGCTCAAAGGGAACTGGCTGAGATTCAACTTAATTCCCACATGAAGCTAATTAGAGTTAGGGTTGAGGCAAGATACAAAGACACACAGGCTGAAATCAAGGGCATAAAAGAATCCATTGCAAAGTTAACTGGTACTACCCCTGCACTTGTGTTTGAAAAAGATGATGAAGATGATGCTAAAAAGGGGGAGAAGGATTCCATGAAATACTTTGGCAAACCAACACTAAGGAATCAGCCAAAACAAAATCCAATGCCTGCCAAGTAAACTTCTGCAAAATCTTCTGGAAAATCTAATAGTGGTAAGAAAAAGGGAATTAATGATACCCTTAACAAACAGACAGATAAGGAGATTGAAGCAAAGCAGAATAGGAAGGATACAAAAGAATGTAGAACAGATGTGTTGAGGCAGGAGTTATTGAAAAAAGCGAAGAAAGAAAATGAAGTGCTCAACATTGGAACCTAAAATAGAAGAAAATCACACAAACACAACAAATCTTTTATTGTCATATTTCCTAAACCAATATCACCACCAGAATAACCAACCACTACTGCGGAACTTAAAACCACTGCTGAACCTAAGAAGCCAAATTTTGATACACCTAAACCAAAACTCTCACCAGAAAAACCACCTGTCAAAAAGCAGAATACAAAATCCTCATCACCACTACCAACCTCCACTGAAACAATTGTTGATTCAACAAATGCTTCTACAGATGTTAAGACAACAACGGTTGAGACACCAGTTGTTTCAACAGTTGTTAGTCAATTCACTGATTCTACCCGATTTTAATTCCCTTCATAATCAACCCTTACACTCATAACACGTTCTTCTTCCAAAACTCCTCATTCTCCAAAATATGTTTACACAAGAAAGAGAAAATTCATGGTGTATGAAGAAGAGAAAGAAGAAAAAGATATACCCGCACCAATTCCGTTATCATCTGCTCCATTCATTCAAACTTCACCCAAACCAGTCATTCCACCTCCATCACCAAAAATCAACCCATTGGCAGTAAATTTCCCTCTGGAACTGCTTGCAGTTCAAGATGAAATGATTCAATTTTAAACAGAGGATGATCCATCCAAAAGAATCTTCCCATCTCTTCATGGATTCAGAACTCCACAGAATATTGATGAATATCTGAAGCTAAATGGCAAGCAAGCAGAATATCAAGCAAAAGAAGAGAGTAAAGGGCTAGGAGACACCAACTTATCAGGTCGCATGCAACATTGGCTTAGTCAAGTCAAGAAGTTAGAAGATTTTGCTAGAGACCTGAGTAAGAAAATGTCAAATCTGTCACCAAATGCTGAGCTACAAAAGACATTAAGGAATGATTTCTTGAACATTATCATGGATACCAAGCCCTACGAAGCTTACATGTCTGATTTCAAAGACTGGCCCCTTGAAGCTCTTAAAGGGGAAGTTAATAGAATTGAAAAGATGAATAAAGATCCTCAAATGCAAAAATCTGCTCCCAACTGGAAACAATACAAAAAGGTTGAAGTGGATGAACTGTTGAAGTACAAGAGAACGAGGACAGAACTTGTAGCAGCAAAGTATGGGACTGCAAGACAAATTGGAAAATGGTCTAGGCAGTGTATTGATCAAGCTTACAATAAGCTAGAAGTGCGAAGAAAGACAGATCCATCCCTTCCTAAAAAGCCAGTATACAAATATGAAACTACTGTTAGACGTTGGCAGACCATTACATCTAAAAAGCTGTTCTCATCAGCAGATGTATCCATCGCTGCCTTGAACCAAAGAAAAAGACAACAACTGATTGATGAGGAAGATGAAAAGAGAGAAGCTGAAATCAGAAAAGTGTATATCAGAAATCAGTTACGATATAGATTGGATGATGCTTCGTTGCAATTACAAGCTCAAGTTGCTCAAACACTTCAGAAGTTGGCAAGCAGGCCTCAATCGCCAAACTCCTCTCAAATAAAACTTCTCCCAAGAAACCCATCAAATCCAAAAATACTAAAATGGAAGTCTGAGAAATAGACCCATGAATTGACTTTAATCAAGTCTGATGGTAGTGTTGAAAATATATCAAGGGAGAATGCACTTGGTCTGAATCCAGTTGACCTCCAAGATCTTTTTAACCTTTAGCTTGATAGGGATGAAGATGATACTGATTCCTTAGATTTTGAGCTCCAATTCAAAGGGAAAATCCGGGAAAGGTTGATGAGAGAATAAAGATCTGCTGATTTCTAAATTCTGCTGATTCCTTGATTTAGCTTTGCTGAAAGTTGTTGAGGCAGGTGATTGTGTGCTTGTAGTTAATGTTTGTTGAAACTCAAGTTGTATTCAAATTCTATTAAGTTTTGTTAGACATCTTTTATATGTACTTATGTCTATAAACAATTTATATTGTCTTTTTGGGTAAACAATTTACATTGTCAATGGGTGGATACACGCTTTTTCGGATAAGGGAATGGAAATAACCGTATGCAACTGATATATTAATCGATAATCTATGTTTATAGTTGTCTTTTAGCTATAATAGATAATACGTTTTGGTACAATATCTATATACCTATCTATACTTTCTATCAAAATGTGTTATGCATGGTTTTCTAAAAGCCACCCGTGTTTGCACACGGGTCTTACCGCTAGTACTATATAATAAAAGAAACCAATGGGGGGACACATGTCATTCATTGGAGCCATCTAATTTTTCTCTCCTACTTAATTATAGATAATTAATATTAATTAAAAGATAATTATAAAATTAAATTTAATATAAATTTAAACAATTCGTATAGGAGATAATATAATATTTTGAAATATTTATTAGATTTCAAAATTATTTATTCTGAAATTAAAAAAGAGGTACACTAAATATAAATTAATATAATGTAAATGATTTATTTATTTTATTAAACTAAAGTAGTTAAGGGTAGAACTTATTTAAAAAAAATGTTTATAAAGGGTAACCAAAAACATTAATCAATGTTTATTGGTTCTATACTTTTATTTTTGTGTTCAACTCTCAACTCAAGTACGATATTCCCTATGTTTACATGGCATTTATAAGAACTGTAACAACCCGACTTTCCGGGTCCTTACTGTCACTATCATTTCTTGCTTAATTGCTTGTACTCCTGAGATTTCGATTATCACTAATGGGTTTAAACTATATTTTACTACACATTTTAAACATTATTACAACGCTTATTCAAAACGCATTTATCGCATTTAAACACTATTTTAACGCATGTTACATTGCATGTTTAGACTAAACGCTATCACAACCCTATCGCAACGCAAATTCAACGCAGACTCAAAACGCAAACTTACTTATATTTTGTGTGTTATATGTGTGATTGATTGTTTATTTGTATGTGGTTATCAACGCAATGCTTACATGCGAAACGCTTACTCGCAACTCGCTTAAACGCAACGCTTAACACACGAAACTAAAGTTGGAAAACTAACAAAACGCAACTCGGCTGATCGAATGAGCAACCGATCGAATGGACTTCCGTCCGGATGGCCATCCGATCGGATGGCCATCCGACCGAGCACCACTCTCCACTGACTTAACTCTCCACTCACCTCTATAAATACTGCCGTACACCCTCCTTTCACTGATTTGACATCTCCATCCGACCACACACACTCAAGTCGCTCTCAATCACTTTTGATCACGATTCAAGGCTATTTCGTAAGTATTTCTCCTTAAATATTGTACGGTCTTCATCACTAAATACTTCTACATCATCTTCTTCATCAAGATCACACACAAACACTAACTTTTCCTCTGAAATCACTGATTTGGACCTCTTGAAGATGTTCTTCACTCATTTTGCTTATGCAACCTGTTGTGGAGCACCAACTCATCAAGATTGGCTCAGATCTAAGAGATTTCCACAACCTTTCAACTAAGTTTTGCAAGATTTCACACTTCTTCATCTGTTTTCAAACTTTTCTTCACTTTTCTACACAAAACCGATGGAAGCTGGACTCATCCAGACTCTCTACTCATTTCCTAGTTGAAAGCCGGCTTGAAAACGGATTTCCACAGGAGAGATGACCGATTAACGGGTTGAACATGATATTCCATCAAACACAGTGAGCCCGATCAAATGGGCTAAGACCATTCAACCAGATGAACTGGACCTGGTGTGTTTTCGTTGCTTGACTCGTCGTCACGTTATCTCCGTTGAACTCCAAACTTTTACTTAGAAAATTTTACAAATTTTCAAACAACAGATTGCCCACTCGAGTGGCCATCCGATCAGATGTCCATCCGATCAAATGACCATTCGACCAGGTGACCTGTCCCTCATACCACTCCTTCTTCAAAACGATTTGGTTGAACTTCGAATTTTAACAATTTTACAAACACCCACACACTCACTCGAATGGCCATCAGCTCAGATGACCATCCATCCGGATGGGTTATCCCCATTCATTTGGATCACCATTCGAATACTCTACCACCCGACACTCTATTACGCACGGTTCAACGCTTACGCTACTGTTCTATGCTCAGGCTAACTCCAACGTGCTCCCTTCAATCCAATCAAGTCTGTGTTTACTAGTTAAACACGAATTGTGAGTATACTCGAACCAGTTTTCATTTAACGCACTTTGGGTGTTACATACGTTCTATATCAAAACACAACACACAACACTTTATAACGCTAACCGCTCCTGCATGCTATACGTGTACTTTGAATGCTTGTACAGTAGAAACTCTATAAAATAATACACTTAGGACCACTAAAATTTATTAATTAAAAGAGTTATTAATTAATCGATAAATTAATAATTATTAATTTATATATATTAATTAGTATTTTATTAATTTATAGTAGAATACTTAGTTTACAAACACCTTTCAAGCTTCCACTTAATTATTGTATACAATGCATGTATATCAAATGAACGGCCCAATTTGAAAGAAACCTTCAATCTCCCACCTTATTATGCTTCTTGTGGATAATTGCCCTGCTCATCCAAAAATTATTGAAGGATTACGAAATGTTGAATTATTTTTTTTTTGCCACCAAACACAACTTCAAAAATTCAACCTTGTGACGCGGGGATCATACGAGCTTTTAAGATGCATTATCGTCGTCGATTTTATAGAAGTCTTTTGGAGGGTTATGAATTAGGGGTTCCAAATCCAGCAAAAATAAATGTATTAGATGCAATGAATCTTGCAATTTCAGCATGGACTATGGATGTCCGTGCAAATACAATTGTGAACTGCTTTCGTCATTGTAAACTTCGATCAACAGATAACATGACTTTTGAGAACTCAGATGAAGGTGGTGAAAGCACTCAAGAACTCCAGAATTTGATCAAAGAGTTGAGTTATCGCAATGCAATGGATGTCGAAGATGTTCTGACTCACCCAGAAGAAAATGTAGTTGCACAGTTGTTGACTGATGAAGAAATTATTGAAAGCGTTATTGGAATTAATAAAGATGATATCGATGAAGAAGATGATGAAAGTTCTACAATGGAGCCCCCTTTGCGAAACGAAGCTATTAAAGCGGCAATCACATTGAACAATTTCTTGTTGAGCTATGAGAAAACAACACCAGAAGTTCTTACCATGCTAAGGAAAATTAGAGACGAGATTCAAGGGGAAATTGATTTCAACAAAAAACAAAAGACAATTGAGTCATTTTTCAAGAAACCTTCATAAATCATTCATGTAATATGCTATATATAAGGAATTATTAATTTATATTTTATACGGGATCTAAAGAAATTATCAAAAATGTATTATCTTATAATTTTAGCGAATTATTAATTTAGCACCCTATCCCCGAGTCGGGACCGGCAAAAAATATTATCTTAGAGAGTTTATTAAATAATCGAGTATTAATTTATCGAGTTTCTACTGTACTATGCTATACAGTGTTACACTATACCGCCTATAGGAACGATAGTACTATAGTTTGGACTCAGCACCTATCGTGGACGGGGGTTGCTAGGGAACACTTTACTTTACTTCACGTGTTCGCTGAACATGTGTCGTGCATACTCCAAAACGTAGTCTCGTGGTTAAGTTGTAGACATTGTTTGATAGTTACTTGCTTCGCCCGTTACATTATACATGCTGGTTATGCGTAAACGCTTTCTCTACTATATGTTATGCAAACTTGTGTACTCACCTTTACATTTTATGCATTGACTTTATTTTAACGCATGTGATAGGTTGATAGGATGCAATGATGTGATGAATCAAGTAGGAAGTCTAGAAACCCGCTAAATAAAATCTGAGTTATTGGGATAGTATTTGTTCATGAGACTGATATCTGTAATGACTGTTTGCTTTATATGTTTGATAGTATGGGATATTAAACGTTAAATATTGTCATTAATAGTTGTTATGGATTCTCCTGTAACAATCCAACTTTCCAGGTCCTTACTATCACTGTCATTTCTTGCTTAATTCCTTGTACTCCTGAGATTTCGATTATCACTAATGGGTTTAAACTATATTTTACAACGCATTTTAAACGCTTATTACAACGCTTATTCAAAACACATTTATTGCATTTAAACACTGTTTTAGCGCATGTTATATCGCATTTAGACTAAACGCTATCGCAACGCAAACTCGAAACACAGACTTACTTATTTTATGTGTGTTATATGTGTGATTGATTGTTTATTTGTTATGTGGTTATCAACGCAACGCTTACACGCGAAACGCTTACTTGCAACTCGCTTAAATGCAATGCTTAACACATGAAACTAAAGTTGGAAAACTAACAAAACGCAACTCGGCTGATCGAATGAGCAACCGAACGAATGGACTTCCGTCCGGATGACCATCTGCTCGGATGCCCATCCGACCGCATGGCCATTCTGTCACACCCCAACCGATGGCAGAAACATCGAGGCGTGGCACTAAGTGAATCAGATTGCTCAAGAGATTCCACAACACTACTTGTTTCAATATAGATTAATCAAAATTTCATAAACACGTCTAGAATGTCAACCACATTCCACAACCAACATAATGTATCAAAATAACATAAAGATTCAGTTATTGTTCAAAATTGTTTAATTATCTAAGATGAGTTTCTAAGTTCATCCTAGCTTGATTTTCTTGATTCCTAGCTGCTATCAACCTGCAACATGTATTAAAATACAATCAACCAAAATGTTGGCGAGTATACAAGTTTGAATACATAGCATTAATAGTTTAAACGTTTAAAACTCATATCCAACATGAATAACATATCACAAGTTTCAACATGCTAGTTTACACGGTTCCTATGATAATCCAAGTCTCCAACGCGTTAACATGTCTTTCCTACTTCGACTCATCGAAGAGGAGGTAAAAGAATCAAGAATCAAAACTTAACAAAACTCCCACGACTCAAGGAGCGGTGCATTACCCGATAGCGCTACAATTTTTAAGGCAAGTTACACATAAGAATCAAATGTTCACATAGCATAAAAGTCTCAAGTTTCACAAGCATCATGTTTTCATGTTTAATGGGGATAGAGCATGTTTCAAATAAGTTTCAAGTGTCAAGTGTTAAGTGTCAAGTGTGTTTGATATAGAATACATGTTGCATCCCAAAAGTGTTAAAGCAAAAAGGGATCGAGTATACTCACAGTGGGTGCTTAGAACTAAACACTGCCTAATTGGATCAAAGGGAGCTGTGGATCAGCCTGCGTGCGGGGAACAGAGCATAAGTCCTCTAAGTGCCCTCTAAGTGCTGACCCGGTTGGAACAGAGTGTTGAATAGTGCGAAAATCGAGTTAAAGTGTCTGACTGACTACCTGAGCGGATGGTCATCCGAACAGATGATCATCCGGACAGATGGCCATTCGAACGGATGGGCTCCATCCAATCGGATGGTCATCCGGACGGATGACCATTCGAACGAATGGCCATTCGAACAGTGGGTGTTTGTGAACTGTTAAATTTTTGAGGTTTTGATCATTGTGTCCTATAAAACAAACAATAAGTGTTATCATAATCAGAACATTTGGACGAATGGTCATCCAATCGGATGACCATTAAAACAGATGGTTAGTGGGTGAAGTGTTGTAAAAAATTTCTAAGTTTTGCGTAACGACGTGACAACGTATCAAGCAACGGAAAACACCAAACCCAACTCGTTCGATTGGATGGGTATCACCCCGTCGGACAGACGAGCTGTTTTCAGTGGAATTTCATGTTTGACCCGTTAATCGGTCCGTTTTCCGGTGGAAATCAGTTGCTAAACCGACTCTTGACTAAGGAACGAACCAAGAGCCTGTTTGAGTCCGATTTCACCAAGGTTTTGTATAAAACTGAAGAAAAGTTCAGAAATCAGTTGTAAAACATGAAGTTTATCAGATTTGAGCCGGAAACATGTGCAATTCCATCAGATCTGGTGTATAAGTGTGAGATTCCTTTAGATCTTGTATAAAAGTTGTGAAAATCCTCTAGATCTGGAGCCGATCTTGGTTAAATGGTTCTCCACCACAATTTGCATAAGCAACTGAGTGGAAACCACCTTCAAAAGGCCCAAATCAGTTGGTTTTTGAGAAAATGTTGAAGTGTTCGTGTGATTTTGATGAAGAACATGGTGTAGAAGTGATAAATGATGAAGGTTGTACGAGATTCGAGGAGAAATACTTACAAGGTTACCTTGAATCGTGATTAAAGTGACTGGGAGTGACTTGAGTGCAGGAGGTCGGATGGGAGAGTGAAAGGTAAGAATGAAGAGTCAAGTGTCCTATTTATAGGTGATAGTGACAAGCTAGTCGGTGGAGAGGTGCAAGGGTCGGATGGCTTTCCGGTCGAATGGCCATCCGATCGGATGGTCATCCGATCGGATGTCCATTCGGACAGCCGATACTCGTTTGCTAGTTTTTCGACTTTGGTTCGTTTTGCAAGCTAGGTTGCGTTGCGTATTATTATGAGTAATCATTGTATGTAGCATGAGTATCACAAGAAGTGTCCGTGTTTTGCGTTAATGCTAGTTTCTTGTTCAGTAAGTATCAAGCATAACAAGTGTCAAGTTTCTAGTATCACAAGAGTCAAGTCTCACATTGTTCATGTATAAGGCATCACAAGAGTCAAGTCTCACATTGTTCATGTATAAAGCATCACAAGAGTCGAGTTTCACACCGTACATATACATATAGCATGATAAGAGTCTAGATTCACGTTGTTTAAGCATAAAGTATCACAAAAACATCGCATAGATTAAAGTATCACACATAGTTTAACATAACAAAGTTTCAAGCTGGTTCATTATGATCGGTCGTCTTGAGAGTCGAAACGCTGGGCGTTACACATTCGACCGGGCGAGCCATCCGACCGAGCACCACTCTCCACCGACTTAACTCTCCACTAACCTCTATTAATACCGTCGTACACCCTCCTTTCACTGATTTGACATCTCCATCTGACCACACACACTCAAGTTGCTCTCAGTCACTTTTGATCACGATTCAAGGCTATTTCGTAAGTATTTCACCTCAAATCTTGTACAATCTTCATCACTAAACACTTCCACATCATCCTCTTCATCAAGATCACACACAAACACTAACTTTTCCTCTGAAATCACTTATTTGGACCTCTTGAAGGTGTTCTTCACTCATTTTGCTTATGCAACCTGTTATGGAGCACTAACTCATCAAGATTGGTTCAGATCTAAGAGATTTCCACAACCTTTCAACTAAGTTTTGCAAGATTTCACACTTCTTCATCTGTTTTCAAACTTTTCTTCACAAAACCGATGGAAGCTGGACTCATACAGACTCTCTACTCATTTCCTAGTTGAGAGCCGGCTTGAAAACGGATTTCCACAGGAGAGATAACCGATTAACGGGTTGAACATGATATTTCATCAAACATAATGAGCCTGATGCTAGGTGCGAATAATACATGTGGTCCTCCTGTATCATAGAGTGCTATAGTAACCATTCCGGTTAGTGTTCTACTAGATAGAAACTTGAACAACTTAAGAATTTCAAATGGATAGTGATCGTTAGCTTGAACCGCAGAGCCCACCAGGATTCCCCATGCACTACAATTTGTTATTACGTAGGCCCCCGTAATAATAAATTGTCTTGCATGGTCACCCTAGCATTCTCTCGTTCAAAACAAATGATCAGTCGAAGAAAGGACACTATTGTTTATATACCCTTAACATAGAAGGGACCTTCGTGATGGTCCACGTGCTAACGCCCATTGTCATTATTTGTGAAAGGGCACAATGTTAGCCGAAATAGAAATAAAAATAAAATCTGTAACAATAATAACTGGAGGGGCACCTTAAAGATGAGTACTTCATCTTCCTTGTCTGGATGAGAGTGTCATCAATCACGATTAGTATGAGCCTCAGGGATCTCGTCTCACTAGTGACCTGTCCCTCATACTACTCCTTGTTCAAAACAATTTGGTTGAACTTCGAATTTAAACAATTTTACAAACATCCACACACTCACTCGAATGGCCATCTGCTCGGATGACCATCTGTCTAGATGGGTTATCCCCATTCGTTCGGATCACCATTCGAACACTCTACCACCCGACACTCTGTTACGCACTGTTCAACGCTTACGCTACTGTTCTAAGCTCAGGCTAACTCCAACGCGCTCCCTTCAATCCAATCAAGTCTGTGTTTACTAGTTTAACACTGTCACACCCTGCTAGTAGCGGAAGCGTATTGTGTGTGACGTAAGAAAGGTAATCATTGCATCCAAATGTATTTAACAACATGAACCAACAACGATGCCATAGTTATATAAATTCCAACGAATATTTACATATTTTCCCAAAAGTAGTTTCAAGTACCATACATGTTCACAACATTAGACATAACATAGTTATCAAATTGTTTTACACATCACAAAAGATAGTTTTGACATAAAACTTAGTAAGGTTTTGTTTCCTATATACCCATACGAAGTTGGGATATAGAAGACAAACCCTTCAAAAGTGGCAATCGTTGTCATTTGTTTTCCCGAATCCCATAGTGAATCACCGGCTCAAGACATGTTTCCTGAAATACATGTAGTTTTAAAAAGTCAACAAAAAGTTGAGCGAGTTCATGCAGTATTTGTTATCATATGAAATCTCATAAATGTTATCTTGTAATCATGGTATGTTCTGATTCATTCATGGAGTCTGTCAAGGATCTATCAGTGGGTAGCGAGCCCCCTGACATAATGTACCATAAGCAAATAACCAAACCGAGAACACTTTGTCATCATTTGGGATCACAAAAGCACTCCAGGGTATACCAACCAGGAGTGGGGCGTGCCTCAAGCCCAATAGATCTACACCTTTTGCACCTTGGTAACTAAGTGATTAATGGTTACTAATGTTATCTCCCTACTTATGCACATTGATCATGTTATCTACTACTCCGAAACTAACATACCAATAGCTTTAGCATGTATTTCCCCTCGATGTTTTTGAAAACAAAACATTGAAAACAGTGAAAGGAGGGACATGAACTCACAAGTTTGCGTTCCGTGTATTATGATATCAAAGTGAGCGTCCGTACGTGTCAATAACCTACATGTGTACTAATCTCGTTAGACACTAGGTCTTTCGGACCTCATACAAGTTGTTCATTTTGAATTCTTTATTATGTTCTCATTTGTTATCTTTGGAACAACTTTGTATTTTAGAGCGTTGATAGTTTACTCACTCGATTGTTATGTGTATACATGTATTCTATTCGTATTGAATTCATAAACGTATTCATGTATTCTATGTGTATTGACTTATGTGTGATCGGCTTCGTTCTTTACACGTCCTCGTGCAGTGCACGTATGCCATTGTGCCTTTGCTCATGTCATTGGGCCGAGCCCATGTCATCTATGTTATCGTATCTAACCATGTTTTAATGTTATTGGGCCGAGCCCATGTTATCTATGTTATTGGGCCTAACCCATGTTTTATTGTTATTGGGCCGAGCCCATGTCATTGGGCCCTAGCCCATGTAATAAGGAATTTGGGCCTCGCCCATTACTAACTTTGATAGGCCCAATTCTAACTTCATGAGTCCATTAACATAACCTTGCAATTTTTACCAAAATGTTACCAAGTAGCAAACTTAAATAAGTTCATTTTTTCTATGAAAAATACTTGGTAATTTTTATAGTTTTCGACTTTCCGGATTCTTGTTATAGGTCACTTACATATGTGCTCGTTTAAACGTCCAAAATATGTTATTTTAGACTCAACTTTGTAGTAACTTGTTTACGGTGTCGATACGCCCAAATTGTCGTCATCAAGTGTTATGTATTTCCATTTCGGCCATTTTATTTAATTGTCCGATTTTATTAGCATTTCTTGGACCATGTAGGAACATGTTTGTGGATTTATTTTGATCACCCTATAGGTATCTAATACATACACATATATATCACACATTGCAAGCACTTAGAAAGTTTCCGAAAATATATAATTTTTCTTACCAAAAAAATTATATTTACACATTGTTATATTTCTACCCATTTATTTGTAAAAATATAAGTTAAAGTTCATAAGAACTTCCTGAATATTTAAACTATAAATATTCCCATCAATGTTTCCATAATGACGATTAAGACCACTAATCGCGTTTAACATTGTTAATCACCCTTTAATCCCTTCTTTAATCGCGATTAGATTTTTAGAAAAAATCTCCATAGTTTCCCTTAAACTATGACGTTTCCCACGTTACAAAAACGCGTTTAAATCAATAATCAATTCACTAAATCACCATTATTCACCAAGTTTCTTTTAAACATGTTTATATGTTAACATACTTCCATATTTCATGAACTTTCATAATTCACTTTTTAGATAAACCTTCTCCTAAAAAATCTAAGTTTATATATTCTTCAAAATCAAGTTATAAACCATTTTAAACCCTTGTTTCTTTTAACATTTTCAAGAAATATATACATAACTGACCAACATGAAGGTGATGATCTTACATGATCTAAACATGGTAATGTTTAAATCATATTTTTGTGTTCATCATACTAATATTATCATGCTTGTAAGTTACTACAACTTACAAGCTTCAAGATCATCATGTCTTTATTTTTCTATAAACTTGTTCTAGCATAAACAACGTGATCATTATAAATTTCATGAACAATCAACATAAATATAACAAGGAAACACATAATAATAGTTATATTTAGTGATCTTTATGTTTATGTTTAGGGTTTTTGATTAAGTTTATCTTAAATTTCAAGTACAACAACTTATACTTCCATAAACTACTAGTAATTTAAAGCTTAAAAATGGTGGTTTGAAGACCTACAATATTGCACTAATTTAGACAAGAAAGTAAGTAGAAAATAAGCTCCAAGAAGACTGCTAGTAAAGCTCCATGCTTATCCCATGAATAAGTGATCTTGTAAGGCTAATTTTTAGTGTAAATAAGATGTTTAATAGAGCTTGAAGGTGGGTAGTTTGGGGAACTATGGCTGCCGAATTTAGAGGTGCACAAGGAAGGGTTTTGAGTTTGATGTTTTTTGGTGTGAAAGATAATGATAAGTAATGGTTATGATGTATGGTTATATCAACAAGTTTTCCCAAAATCATGATTCATATCTTACTCTCCATACTTACAATCTCTAGACCATACTCAAATCTTTCACAAATCCAAGCAAAATCAAAGGATGGGGCCCCCTTGAATTCGGTCATGATGATGGGGGGGGGGGGGGGTAAAATGAAAATATTTTATACGAAGATGATTAAACATAGATATTTTGACCATTAAGAGGTGTAGGGTGATTAGGGGTTTAATTACGTCGTTAAGGGGTAATTAGTGATTCGGAACCAAAATTATTATTAACTAGTTCACTAAACTAGTAAAAATCATGTTTTGATACTGAGGATGCTTTTCGTTTCGTTGACGGCGTGTTTACGGTACTTTTATGTCGTACCGACAAGAAATTCCGTAAGTTGTTTTCTTGCATCCGAAGGTTGTATGAAGTGATTCCGAGTCCCAAATTTAGCTTGCTAGATTCTTCGTTTGCTTGTTTCGTGACCAAAAATGTCGTCTACTAGTTTGTCGAGTCGCTAACGGACTAGTTTAGTGCATAGTGATGTAATGCAAGAAATTCGTGATTATGAACATTCCGTTGATATTATCTTATTGTTTTAGTGTGCTTTTCATCAATTGACATTATTCCGAAGTCCCGAAAATGCTTTGTTATAGGTTCGGACTAGTTAAAAATACTATATTTTAAGCCGAAACGGACACTTTTGAGATTAGGGCGTTATACCGGTCTTGTATCTTTGCAAGATGTTTTCATAATAATGTTTTCTTATATAAATGGATTTAGTTATGTTATCCGAGTGTCGTTTTTCAGTGTTTCGGTCTGATTTCAAGGTTTGCTGGCATGAATAGTGTGACCGTGAATAGTGCACGTGGCACTTTCTACCAACACTTTTAGGACATTGTTTGCCTGATTTCGCAATGTGGCGAAAACCAACATATGTTTTAGCATTGTTTCCTTGTCCTAACCTTGTTATCCACTTAACGACACTGTTACGTAATTAAATTACGCTAAATGCATGAGATTATTTAAATAAAATAGTGATTAGTTTGTACGGATTTTCTGGTTAATTGCCATTTGTCACATTCTCCCCCTGTTAAAAAGAATTTCGTCTCGAAATTCAAGTTGAGTCATCCTTTGCAGGAGTCTTCTCGAACAGATGGGGATATTTTGCCTTGATCTGATCTTCACGTTCCTAGGTGTACTCGGGTCCGTGACGTGAATTCCAGCGGACCTTAACGAGTTCGATACGACTTCTCCTTGTCTTGTGGACTTTCCTGTCCACAACCTCGATGGGTTCTTCGGTAATCTGGAGTTTGTCGTCTATATGAATTTCATCCGCTGGGATGATAACTGTTTCAACGGTCGGACTTTTCTTGAGATTCGACACATGAAATGTGTCGTGTACGTTACTGAGTTATTCTGGCAGTTTCAACTTGTACTCGACGGTACCAATCCTTTCTAGAATCTCAAATGGCCCAATGTATCTCGGGTTTAGTTTTCTGCATTTCCCGAATCTAGCTACGCCTTTCCAAGGCGAGACTTTCAGTAAGAATTTGTCTCCGACCTCGAAGGATAATGGTTTACGTTTTCTGTCCGCGTAGCTCTTTTGTCTGTCACGAGCCGCTTTGATACGGTCTCGTATCTTTGCTATCTTGTCCATAGTCTCTTGGACTAGCTCAGGGCCAATGAGTTGTTTGTCTCCGACTCCCGCCCAACACAGTGGTTATCGGCACTTCCATCCGTATAGTGCTTCGTATGGGGCGGCTTTTGATGCTTGTGTGATAACTGTTATTATAGGAAAGCTCCATCAGAGGTAAATGAGTATCCCAGTTTCTGCCCAAATCCATCACACAGGCGCGAAGCATGTCCTCCAACGTTTGGATGGTTCGTTCGCTTTGTCCATTGGTTTGCGGATGAAATGATGTGCTTAGATCCAAACGAGATCCAAGCGATTCCTGAAATGATTGCCATATTCTTGACACAAAGCGACCATCGCGATCCGAGATTATTGGAATAGGCACTCCATGACATGCTATTATCTCTTTGAGGTAAAGCTCAGCTAACTTCTCTGTACTGTCTTTCTCGCGAATTGGCAATAAGTGAGCTGACTTGGTTAATCGACCGACGATAACCCAAATGACGTCATGACCTCGAGAGGTCCGTGGGAGTCCTGTAATGTAATCCATTGATATCTGTTCCCATTTCTAAACGCGAATCTCGGGTTGTTGTAATAGTCCGGATGGCTTTTGATACTCGGCCTTGACCTTTGCACAAGTTAGGCATTTCCCAACGTAGGTCGGAATATCTCCTTTGAGATTAGGCCACCAGTAATATTCCTTTACATCCTGATACATCTTATCAGGTTCGGGATGTATTGAATATTTTGACTTATGTGCTTCATCCAACACTAAGTCTCGCAATCCGCCAAAGTAAGGAATCCAGATTCTTCCCATGAAGTACCTTGTGCCATCTTTGTTCTCTTCTAATTGTTTCTTTAATCCTCACAAGGATTCTGCTTGAATGTTCTCCGACTTTAGAGCTTCTAGTTGTGCATCGTGCACACGAGTAGTGAAGTTTGTCTGGATTGTTAACTCTAAAGCCCGTACTCGAAATGTTCTAACTCGTTCTTTCCGGCTCAAGGCATCTGCTACAACGTTTTCCTTTCCCGGATGGTACCTGATTTCGCAGTCATAATCGTTCAACAATTCTACCCATCGCCGTTGGCGCATGTTTGATTCCTTTTGGTCGAATATGTGTTGAAGACTTCTATGATCAGTGAATATGGTACATTTAGTACCATAGAGATAGTGACGCCAAATCTTTAAAGCGAATACCACTGCGCCCAACTCTAGGTCGTGAGTGGTATAATTCTTTTCATTAACTTTCAACTGTCGTGACGCGTACACGATGACTTTTTCACGTTGCATTAATACACAACCCAAGCCTTGATGCGATGCATCACAATACACCACAAAGTCATCGGTGCCGTCAGGGAGTGATAAGATTGGCACTTGGCATAGTTTATCTTTGAGCGTTTGGAATGACATTTCTCGTTTTTCACCCCAATCGAACTTTCTATCCTTTTGAGTGAGTGTGGTCAGCGGTTGAGAAATTTTAGAAAAAATCTCTATGAATCTTCGATAGTATCCCGCTAAGCCTAGAAATTGTCTTACTTCCGTTGGGGTCTTTGGAGCGTTTCCGTTCTTTATGGGTTCTATCTTAGCTGGGTCCAAATGTATTCCATTCTCATTCACAACGTGACCGAGAAATTGGACCTCGTGAATCCAAAATTTGCATTTTGAGAATTTGGCATACAATTGTTCTTTCTTAAGTAGCTCCAGAATAGTTCTCAAGTGTTGTTCATGTTCCGCCTTGGTTCGTGAGTATATTAAAATGTCATCAATGAATATGATCACGAACTTGTCGAGATATGGCTTACATACCCGATTCATCAAATCCATGAATATGGCGGGAGCGTTTGTTAGGCCGAAAGGCATAACAAGGAACTCGTAATGCCCATAGAGAGTCCTGAACGCTGTCATAGGAATGCTTTCCTCTTGGATCCTCAGCTGATGGTGTCCGGATCTTAGATCAATTTTGGAATAGAAGCTAGAACCTTGTAACTGATCGAACAAGTTGTCAATCCTTGGTAAAGGATACCGGTTCTTTATGGTTACTTGTTCAGTTCTTGGTAATCTATACACATCCGAAAGGTTCCGTCTTTCTTCTTGACAAATAGCACCAGAGCTCCCCAAGGTGAGAAACTCGGTCGATTAAATCCTTTGTCAAACAATTCCTGCAGCTGAGTAGATAATTCCTGCATCTCCGAGGGTGCGAGTCGATATGAAGCTTTCGCCACCGGTGCAACTCCTGGCACAAGATCGATACTGAATTCGACTTGTCGCTGCGGAGGTAGTCCCGGCAAGTCTTCTGGAAAGACTTCAGGGTATTCCCTTACCACAGGGATGTCCTCCACCTTGCGCTACTCGACCTTCTTGTCGACCACATGGACAAGAAAGGTGATGCATCCTGTTCTCAGACTCTTCCGAGCCTTCATGAAATTTATAAATCATAGGGGCCTATCCTGTTTCTCCTTGTGAACCAACAAATGTTCTACATCGACCAGGGGGGATGCGAATGATCTTCTCGTGACATGTGATTTTGGCTCGATTGTCGGATAACTAGTCTATGTTAAATACTATGTCGTAATAACCCAATTGAACGAGTGAAAGGTCGATATTGAACTTTCGTGCTCCAAGTTCGAGTGTGCATACGTTAATGTCTTCTCCTGACTTAACTAATTTATCGTTGGCCAATACTATGGGAGGAGGAGACGTCTAGCTTATTTAAGTCTAGGCCAAGTATATTTTGAATTCTAGGGGGATGAAACTAATACCGACACCGATATCAAACAAAATGGATGCAACAGGTTGATAGGAAATGTATCGGTGACCCTGAATGACTTCACATGACTCCGCTAATTCCCAATTAGTTAACTTGACTCTAATTCATGTATACGCTTAATGTCTAGAGACACTAAGTTAAGCTGACGTTGGTATCCAAAGAATTGATACATGCTGGTTGTAGGGTAGACCATACCCATGGCAACATTGGGATTTTGTGGAGTATTCCTAGTTCTACCCATATACTCACTCATTCACTTGCTTGATTCGTCCCCAGACATCAATCCTCGCAGTGATATCTTTGGCACAGTTAAAACCTCCTTGTTCTTTCTTGAATATAACTAACTCATTAGTTTCCGTTTTGCGCCCAGTCTCACCACACTACTACTCTTGGCACTTTTGCAAGTGCTTTCATGGTGAAAGTTTCACCTATCTCATTCCGAATTTTGACAAGTTATTAGCATACTTCTTAATGCGAGCATCGATTATGGCAGTAACCGCCTTCGCTTTGCTTGTCACGGGATTTCTCTTTCTCTTAACACCCTCATTGGGCAGTCCCCCATCCTCACCACATCCTTGGTGAAACTAACTGAGAGAGTTACTTGAAAATAAATCTAGGTAGGGTGACATGATGTGATCATGATTCGGATCTCAGGGCTAAACCCCAAATGTAGCGCTCAGTGCGTTTGGATTCGAGTGTTATCCAATATGCAATAAATCCTTGACAGATTGTAGAGGCGTTGGGGTAACTAACAACATTAGCTCTGATCATGATCGAGTTCTAGAGCTCGGTTCCCAAACTTGGAATTCTTCCACTAGCGAGCAATACTCTTCTCGTTTAAGATTCTTGAGTTCTTCTCATGACAGCCTCCTTACTGTTTTACTTCCTATAATTTGCACCTGGTGATTCCACCAAGTTAACGCCTCATTTAACAGAAGGCTATTCGTTTACCAAAACGTTTACTTAGGAGTACATTTATTAGCAAGGTTAACTGACTTCCTTGTCTTTATCTAGCGGATAGAACTCACCGCACCTTCCGTATCAATGAGGTCTCGTGACTTATAATTCGGGAAAGCCTTAGGATTAAAATCTGGTGTGATTGCATCTCCAAGTGAGGCATTGCAACTCGTTCTCGTCCCATCGGGATTTGAACCACTTGAACTACCGGTACAATCAGTACCATCACTAGTGTCGACTCGACAACCTCATGTTGTTCCATAAGACCTCTAGTTTAACTTTAATAGTAGGGCGCTGATTAACTGACCCTCTTCTAGGCGTAGATTTTCTTGTCGACGCCACGCTGTTTCTGATACATAGTATCATGGGGTCTAGGCTTTTATTTGGACAGATATAGCCTACCATGCGCCTAAAAATCAAGGAAGTAATTGGTCATGGAAACCTCAAGCTCTCATTGTTCATACGTTTGAAACCATGATAATATGAATAAAAACATCCCAAAATAAGTAGTACCTCTTGCGTGTACTGACCATATGCCTAAGTGAAAAAAGAGGTAATTCGTTGAGGAGGAGAAACCAAACGGTCGTCTCCAATTTTACAACGTGTATTCCATACTTCATGGATCTCGATAGTCCAAAGTAGGAAAATCCTTCGCCGCACTAACCCGTGTGACGAATACATTGATATCCCTTGAGCTCCAAGAGCTCCAGCAAGATTGTTATAATTTCCATAGATGTCGAATAACGAAAGGAAGGGGTTGTAGCATGGCTCATGCCATATTATCCCTTAGAATAAGACAAATGTCAAATGACGGAGTTCAATGTAATCATTTCCGATAACTAAGATAAGGTAGGGTGTCATGGACACCAAAGAACCAACCCATGTACAAGAAATCTAAGAATGTTGAGGAAAATCCTCCATGAGCGGCTAAAAATTTTGTTTTCTTTCGACGACTAGTCTCAAACGACTCGTGTTATAAACCGAATGCTAGGTGCGAATAATACATGTGGTCCTCCTGTATCATAGAGTGCTATAGTAACCATTCCGGTTAGTGTTCTACTAGATAGAAACTTGAACAACTTAAGAATTTCAAATGGATAGTGATCGTTAGCTTGAACCGCAGAGCCCACCAGGATTCCCCATGCACTACAATTTGTTATTACGTAGGCCCCCGTAATAATAAATTGTCTTGCATGGTCACCCTAGCATTCTCTCGTTCAAAACAAATGATCAGTCGAAGAAAGGACACTATTGTTTATATACCCTTAACATAGAAGGGACCTTCGTGATGGTCCACGTGCTAACGCCCATTGTCATTATTTGTGAAAGGGCACAATGTTAGCCGAAATAGAAATAAAAATAAAATCTGTAACAATAATAACTGGAGGGGCACCTTAAAGATGAGTACTTCATCTTCCTTGTCTGGATGAGAGTGTCATCAATCACGATTAGTATGAGCCTCAGGGATCTCGTCTCACTAGTGACCTGTCCCTCATACTACTCCTTGTTCAAAACAATTTGGTTGAACTTCGAATTTAAACAATTTTACAAACATCCACACACTCACTCGAATGGCCATCTGCTCGGATGACCATCTGTCTAGATGGGTTATCCCCATTCGTTCGGATCACCATTCGAACACTCTACCACCCGACACTCTGTTACGCACTGTTCAACGCTTACGCTACTGTTCTAAGCTCAGGCTAACTCCAACGCGCTCCCTTCAATCCAATCAAGTCTGTGTTTACTAGTTTAACACTGTCACACCCTGCTAGTAGCGGAAGCGTATTGTGTGTGACGTAAGAAAGGTAATCATTGCATCCAAATGTATTTAACAACATGAACCAACAACGATGCCATAGTTATATAAATTCCAACGAATATTTACATATTTTCCCAAAAGTAGTTTCAAGTACCATACATGTTCACAACATTAGACATAACATAGTTATCAAATTGTTTTACACATCACAAAAGATAGTTTTGACATAAAACTTAGTAAGGTTTTGTTTCCTATATACCCATACGAAGTTGGGATATAGAAGACAAACCCTTCAAAAGTGGCAATCGTTGTCATTTGTTTTCCCGAATCCCATAGTGAATCACCGGCTCAAGACATGTTTCCTGAAATACATGTAGTTTTAAAAAGTCAACAAAAAGTTGAGCGAGTTCATGCAGTATTTGTTATCATATGAAATCTCATAAATGTTATCTTGTAATCATGGTATGTTCTGATTCATTCATGGAGTCTGTCAAGGATCTATCAGTGGGTAGCGAGCCCCCTGACATAATGTACCATAAGCAAATAACCAAACCGAGAACACTTTGTCATCATTTGGGATCACAAAAGCACTCCAGGGTATACCAACCAGGAGTGGGGCGTGCCTCAAGCCCAATAGATCTACACCTTTTGCACCTTGGTAACTAAGTGATTAATGGTTACTAATGTTATCTCCCTACTTATGCACATTGATCATGTTATCTACTACTCCGAAACTAACATACCAATAGCTTTAGCATGTATTTCCCCTCGATGTTTTTGAAAACAAAACATTGAAAACAGTGAAAGGAGGGACATGAACTCACAAGTTTGCGTTCCGTGTATTATGATATCGAAGTGAGCGTTCGTACGTGTCAATAACCTACATGTGTACTAATCTCGTTAGACACTAGGTCTTTCGGATCTCGTACAAGTTGTTCATCTTGAATTCTTTATTATGTTCTCATTTGTTATCTTTGGAACAACTTTGTATTTTAGAGCGTTGATAGTTTACTCTCTCGATTGTTATGTGTATACATGTATTCTATTCGTATTGAATTCATAAACGTATTCATGTATTCTATGTGTATTGACTTATGTGTGATCGGCTTCGTTCTTCACACGTCCTCGTGCAGTGCACGTATGCCATTGAGCCTTTGCTCATGTCATTGGGCCGAGCCCATGTCATCTATGTTATCGTATCTACCATGTTTTAATGTTATTGGGCCGAGCCCATGTTATTGGGCCGAGCCCATGTTATCTATGTTATTGGGCCTAACCCATGTTTTATTGTTATTGGGCTGAGCCCATGTCATTGGGCCCTAGCCCATGTATTAAGGAATTTGGGCCTAGCCCATTACTAACTTTGATAGGCCCAATTCTAACTTCATGAGTCCATTAACATAACCTTGCAATTTTTACCAAAATGTTACCAAGTAGCAAACTTAAATAAGTTCATTTTTTCTATGAAAAATACTTGGTCATTTTTATAGTTTTCGACTTTCCGGATTCTTGTTATAGGTCACTTACATATGTGCTCGTTTAAACGTCCAAAATATGTTATTTTAGACTCGACTTTGTAATAACTTGTTTACGGTGTCGATACGCCCAAATTGTCATCATCAAGTGTTATGTATTTCCATTTCGGCCATTTTATTTAATTGTCCGATTTTACTAGCATATCTTGGACCATGTAGGAACATGTTTGTGGATTTATTTTAATCACCCTATAGGTATCTAATACATACACATATATATCTCACATTGCAAGCACTTAGAAAGTTTCCGAAAATATATAATTTTTCTTACCGAAAAAATTATATTTACATATTGTTATATTTCTACCCATTTATTTGTAAAAATATAAGTTTAAGTTCATAAGAACTTCCTGAATATTTAAACCTTAAATATTCCTATCAAAGTTTCCATAATGACGATTAAGACCACTAATCGCGTTTAACATTGTTAATCACCCTTTAATCCCTTCTTTAATCGCGATTAGATTTTTAGGAAAAATCACCATAGTTTCCCCTAAACTATGACGTTTCCCACATTACAAAAACGCGTTTAAATCAATAATCAATTCACTAAATCACCATTATTCACCAAGTTTCTTTTAAACATGTTTATGTGTTAACATACTTCCATATTTCATGAACTTTCATAATACACTTTTTAGATAAACCTTCTTCTAAAAAATCTAAGTTTATATATTCTTCAAAATCAAGTTATAAACCTTTTTAAACCCTTGTTTCTTTTAACATTTTCAAGAAATATATACATAACTCACCAACATGAAGGTGATGATCTTACATGATTTAAACATGGTAATGTTTAAATCATATTTTTGTGTTCATCATACTAATATTATCATGCTTGTAAGTTACTACAACTTACAAGCTTCAAGATCATCATGTCTTTATTTTTCTATGAACTTGTTCTAGCATAAACAACATGATCATTATAAATTTCATGAACAATCAACATAAATATAACAAGTAAACACATAATAATAGTTATATTTAGTGATCTTTATGTTTATGTTTAGGGTTTTTGATTAAGTTTCTCTTAAATTTCAAGAACAACAACTTGTACTTCCATAAACTACTAGTAATTTAAAGCTTAAAAATGGTGGTTTGAAGACTTACAATATTGCACTAATTTAGACAAGAAAGTAAGAAGAAAATAAGCTCCAAGAAGACTCCTAGTAAAGCTCCATGCTTATCCCATGAATAAGTGATCTTGTAAGGCTAATTTTTAGTGTAAATAAGATGTTTACTAGAGCTTGAAGGTGGGCAGTTTGGGGGACTATGGCTGCCGAATTTAGAGGTGTAGAAGGAAGGGTTTTGAGTTTGATTTTTTTTTTTGGTGTGAAAGATAATGATAAGTAATGGTTATGATGTATGGTTATATCAACAAGTTTTCCCAAAACCATGATTCATATCTTACTCTCCATACTTACAATCTCTAGACCATACTCAAATCTTTCACAAATCCAAGCAAAATCAAGGGATGGGGCCCCCTTGATTTCGGTCATGATGATGGGGGGGGGGGTAAAATGAAAATATTTTATAAGAAGATGATTAAACATAGATATTTTGACCAGTAAGAGGTGTAGGGTGATTAGGGGTTTAATTATGTCGTTAAGGGGTAATTAGTGATTCGGAACCAAAATTATTATTAACTAGTTCACTAAACTAGTAAAAATCATGTTTTGATACTTAGGATGCTTTTCGTTTCGTCGACGGCGTGTTTACGGTACTTTTATGTCGTACCGACAAGAAATTCCGTAAGTTGTTTTCTTGCATCCGATGGTTGTATGAAGTGATTCCGAGTCCCAAATTTAGCTTAACTAGCTCACTAGATTCTTCGTTTGCTTGTTTCGTGACCAAAAATGTCGCCTACTAGTTCGTCGAGTCGCTAACGGACTAGTTTAGTTCATAGTGATGTAACGCCGGAAACTCGTGATTATGAACATTCCGTTGATATCATCTTATTGTTTTAGTGTGCTTTTCATCAATTGACATTATTCCGAAGTCCCGGAAATGCTTTGTTATAGGTTCGGACGAGTTAAAAATACTATATTTTAAGCCGAAACAGACACTTTTGAGATTAGGGCGTTATACCGGAAAGTCTTGTATCTTTGCAAGATGTGTTTTCAAAATAATGTTTTCTTATATAAATGGACTCAGTTATGTTATCAACATATGTGGCGAAAACCAACATATGTTTTAGCATTGTTTCCTTGTCCTAACCTTGTTATCCAATTAACGACACTGTTACGTAATTAAATTACGCTAAATGCATGAGATTATGTAAATAAAATAGTGATTAGTTTGTACGGATTTTCTGGTTAATTGCCATTTGTTACAAACACGAACTGTGAGTATACTCGAACCCATTTTCATTTAACTCAGTTTGGGTGTTACATACGTTCTATATCAAAACACAACACTTTATAACGCTAACCGCTCCCGCATGCTATACGTGTACTTTGAATGCTTGTATTATGTTATACAGTGTTACACTATACCGCCTCTGGCAACGATATTACTATAGTTTGGACTCAGCACCTGTCGTGGACGGGGGTTGCTAGGGAACACTTTACTTTACTTCACGTGTTCGCTGAATATGCATCGCGCATACTCCAAAACGCAGTCTCGTGGTTAAGTTGTAGACATTGTTTGATAGTTACTTGCTTCGCCCGTTACGTTATACATGCTGGTTATGCGTAAACGCTTTCTCTACTATATGTTATGCAAACTTGTGTACTCACCTTTAGATTTTATGTATTGACTTTATTTTAACGTATGTGACAGGTTGATAGGATGCTATGCTGTGATGAATCAAGTAGGAAGTCTAGAAACCCGCTAAATAAAATCTGAGTTGTCGGGACAGTATTTGTTCATGAGACTGATATCTATAATGACTGTTTGCTTTATATGTTTGATAGTATGGGATACTAAACGTTAAATATATTGTCATTAATAGTTGTTATGGATTCTCCTGGACAATCTGTTTCGCTCAGTGCCACGTCCCGATGTTTCCGCCATCGGTTGGGGTGTGACAAGAACCGTCACCGCAATCACCATATCTATCATATATCGAGTATATTCGTTCGTTTTTTTAAAGATATAATTTTTTATTAGATTCATTCAACCCGTGTAATAAAAGAGGTTTTTTAAATATATAATATTTTTATTATTTACTACACAAAATTGCATTTATGCAACTTGTGTAATACACCGGGTTTTTAAAAATATAACTTTTTTGTTATGTGGTATATAAAATTAGATTTATTCAATCCGTAAAATACATATGGTTTATAAAGATATACCAAGATATAACTTTTTATTGATTGATATATAAAATTACATATGCTCAACCCATACAATACATGGGGTTCTTAGAAATGTAACTTTTTTTTATTATTTAATGTATAAAATTAAATTTACTCAACCCGTACAATACACGGGGTTCTTAAAGATATAAATTTTTTATTATTTAATATATACCATTATATTTATTCAACACATGTAATAAACTAGGTTTTTAAAGATATATTGTTTTATTATTTGATATATAAAAGGGTTATTGGATTTTAATAATCCTAAGTTTCACCAGTTGGCCGATAATAATCTCAATTTTAAAAATTCCCTCCAATAATCCCAACTTGTAAAAGTTTGGCCGCCATTGATCATTTTCAAACATATAAGAATTTGGTCTCATCAATAGATTCAATTACACATAGAGACTCCTTAATTGATTTAAGTGCACATATGTTAGAAAATGTTAGAAAAGGATTAATGGCGGCCAAACTTTTACAACTTGGGATTATTGGAGGGAATTTTTAAAATTGGGATTATAATCGGCCAACTGATGAAACTTAGGATTATTAAAATCCAACAACCCTATATAAAATTACATTTATTCAACCCGTGTAACAAACGAGGTTTTTAAAAGACATATTTTTTATTATTTGGTATATAAAATTTCATTTATTAAACCCGTGTATTACACGGGGTTCTAACCTAATTAATATTAAAAGAAATTTATTAAACAAATATAAATAAAATTTATGAGGTTGAAGGAGAGAATGCCATGCGGCATTATTTGAAGTCTTTTATTATAAGTTAGATTAACAAGTGGGTGAATGATCGTATAACATAAATTGAACACTAGAAGTGAATGGTTAATGGTTGGAATATATGGTTGTGGCTTGTGTCTGTTAGAAGGAAATTAATAGGCTCATCATATTATTATAGTATATATATATTTTTTGAAACGCTTAAATCACACCAAACTATGTAATATAAAATATAATAAAAGTAAAATGGTGCTTTACTGGAATATCCGAACTATTTATCTTGGTGATTCTACACATCATGCGTTAAAAATACTAGAGTAAAATACAATTTTACCCCGCTGATATTCTCACCCTCTGAAACCAAAATCTTGTTGCCCTACCCCGGACGAATGCCAATTGCCTCAATCTTACCCCCTGCTGTTAGTAGCTGTTTAAAGTCCATGTTAATGTTAAACGGTCAAATGGTATATTAGTAATTTCGCCGTTTACTTAGTTCGTCACGTTAGCAAAGACCCTTACTTATGTCACTCAGTTCTGCCTTACCCCCCAACCATTTCCCACACGCTTTTAGAACTTGTTATCGCCGGCGATTCAAACTATTTCGACTAGAACACTTCTAATCAACAAGAATGCCGATTCAAACTACTATTAGAGACATGTTGAGGCAAATGGCAGGTATGTTTTGCGCTTTGTTCTAGATCTATTTCAGTTGAAATTAGGTGAATGTGCTTAGTTTGTTTATACGGTTTAACAGGGTAACACATTAGTTTGTTTATACGATTTATCCTTAGGTGAATCTGCTTATTATCGAACAAGGGTTTAGTGTTCATTTAATTTTGACAAGATCACTTGAAACAGGGGGTTAATTAGCGGTTCATTGAAACAGGGGTTTAGTAGAGGTTCATTGTTCATGTGGATTCTTTGTTTGTGGAATCACAATGGATTCTTGTTGTTTGTGGAATCATAGTGGATGATCAGAGTGGATTCTTGTTGTTTGTGGAATCACAGTGGATTATTACGGTGTATTATTTTTTTTGTGTTGTAGTTTACTGTTGTTTGATTTCGTTTGTTTTATTAGATGATCAGTGTTGTCTGATTTCATTGTTGTTTGATTGTTTATTTGTAGTTGAGGTGAGGATGCAGGTAACGGTAACAACCATTGTGTTACACATGGTGGTCACAATGCATGGCCGCCCTTTCCTGCACTTCCAGTATCCCCCTGAGCATGAAAGGGTTGAATAGTGATTGTAGGATGGATGCTGATATCATGTTATATATATACGTATTATAACCGTTGTAAGGCTTCGCATTCTTGTACTTTCCTTATTTAGAAAAATATTGTTGTAATTCTATTTTTGGAAACTTGTAATTATATTGTATTGTACCATACTTCCTTTCAACTTTGTAATCCGATACTATTGATCATAATGAAACTCAACTATGTTATTCACAATTATGTTACACATTTTAGACTTGTTTACATGTTTATACTCAAAATCTATGTTTTAAACACCATTATACATGCTTTATACTTGTACATTACACGATTATACTCATTACACCTAAAACCGGCTAAAATACGCAAAGTTAACTAAACTTGAACTTTCAAGAGAGGGAAAGATCCCCTTCGCGCGAAGAGACCCTTCTATTCGTGCGAATGGCCCAATCGCTTCAAGACCCAGCCGCTCAAGCCCACTCGCCCGAAAGACTCAGTCATCCTAAACACTCCCTAACCCTATAAATACGTGCCTGCCTCCTCCCATTTCACTTTCCCAGTCGCACAGACACTCTCAGACGCTCTGAACTTGCATTTTCGAGCAAATTGTTGTAGAAGCATTTAAGTAATCATTTCCTCCATTTTTCTATACTTTTCTTGCATTTCTTTTCATTTCTTTAACTTTTCTTTACATCATTTTGTTTGGCAACACCTCTTGGATGATTTTCACGAGTTTGCCTTGGCAAACTAATGGTGAAACCTCACCACTTTTGAGGTCCAAACTAAGATTTTAAAACCTTGATTTTAATCTTGTTCTTGCATTTTAAATCTTGTTTTATTACGAAACTTGGTGGAATTTGGTACCCACCATGCTCACAACTCAGTTCATAGTTGTGAGTTTGCGTTATAGGGTTAATTTTCATCAAGAAATGACCTGTTTTGAATGAATCAAATAGTCGTTTTGGACAAATTTACACCCACTCGCACGAGTGGGCATTCCCTTCGCACGAAGGGACTTTGTCACATGTTACGTTTCTGATTTTTATAACCTGTTCGATTCGAGTTCATCAGTACTCCAATTGTTGAAGTCGTCTCAGATTTACCATCTTCAATATGGACGAATCTGAGTTGTGACAGAAGTATGAACTGTGGGCGCCTTGCCTTTCCAAACTAGTTCCACCACCTCATTTGCGTACCATACGAATGAACGCCAAACAGTTTGCTAGAAACAAAGTAAGCTAACCCCGCCTCGCCTCCAACATTTGGGTTGTTCTTATTTGACTGTTTGGATATTTTATTAACTTTTTTTTACCCTCTATGACAATTAGTATTACTGTATAACGTTAAACCAGTTTATAATTAAAATTTTACGCACGAAACCTCGCACAACTGGTCCAGTCGCACGACGGAAAGATCCATTCGCACGAATGGGTATTCCACTCACACGAGTGGGTATCCCATTCGCGCGAACAAACTTCCAGTCGCACGAATGTTCCTGTAACTTGTATTATTTTATACTTTTTCGTATTTAAAGTCTGATCTGAACCCTTCATCACCTCAGACTACTCACACCTTTGTTTACCCATTGTAGGGTAACCTCGGTGTACCGACCCTCATCTATTTGACTCTCGGTTAAGTGGAAAACTACACAAAACCGTGAGTATACTCGATTCCATTTTCAATTTCATACACTTTGAGTGCAACATGTACACTTATACAAAATCACACAATCATAATTAAACTTGTTACAATCACACTCTATCCACTTTTAACATAAGACTTGTATTATTCTTGTTAATCTCGCATGCTATGTATACTTGTGTCTATATGCTCATTAACTTTGCAAGCCCACCTTAACAATTATAGCGCTATAGGACTAACGCCCCACCCGTATTCTTGTTGTATTGTTAAGTAAACTATGTTACACCATTGTCGTTTCGACAATATTTGGTAATCACGATTGCGTTAAACTCTGGTTTCACATATAGCTTACACTTGTTTAGTATGTTAGTAACAGTTTATGCATTTTATCATGTTGAATATGAGCAAACTCTTTCACTATTATGCTATGTTATCAAACTTGTATACTCGTCAACTTTTGTTGATCTTTATTTTAATACTTGTTGCGGGTCGCTAGTTAATGTGACGAAGAAACTTATTTAGGGTGGATTTAGATACACACCTTAAAGATGAAATATTATTTCTGTTTCATGATGTTTGTTTGCAATTGGATGTATTTGATTTTGAACAATGTATTCCATTTTAGAATTTATGCAAATTGGAATTTATTAAATATTGTCATATTTAGCGTTATGATGTCTCTAGCAATCTTGTTTTCGTCTCACTCCGATGTTTCCGCCATTGGTTGGGGTGTGACAACTGTAGGATGGATGATTATATTATGTAACTTTCAGACTTATTGATGATCATCTTTTGGTATTTTTAATGATGTTTTAATATTTTAAATGATCTGATATTATATATCTTATGTGGGCTAACTTTACTTAATTATAGAATATTTGATTAGGATTACACTTTCATTAGAATATTTGATTATAGTTTGAGTTTGATTAGAAATATGTTGATTATGATGTGCATTTGAGTTTGATAGCAACATTATAATACAATTTAGGGGGGTTAACTAGGTTTAGGAGTTTGATTTGGGCATTCTTTTGAAAATCACAACATTGAAATCACAGTTTTAGAATTAACATTTCAGTTTTGGAATTAGGATTAGGAATTCATAAAAGGTATTAATCACAGTTGCCCTTATAGGTTAATTATAGGTTGATTTTGATTACAGTTGCAAGTTTTGACTTTGCTTGGTTCAACCAATTTAAGTTGTTGACTATCCAAGGTCAAATAGATTAAGCGGGAATGGTAAAGAGTTATGCAGTGGGTATGATGTTTTCTTGTTACAAAGAACAATTGAAAGGGTAAAATGGTCATTTCGCATGACAACTAACAAATCTGGTAAGTCATTTAACAACAAGGGGTAAGATTGAGGCAATTTGCATTCGTCCGAAAGTAGGGCAGCAAGATTTTGGTTTCAGAGAGTAAGAGTATCAGTGGGGTAAAAACCTAGAAGGTAAAATTACATTTTACTCAAAATATTATGTAAAATAACTCCTCTCTATGGTTCTCTTGAATATGTCCAGGTAAAATATAATAAAAACATCTTTAATATATTCTTGCACATATTTTTTTTCAAAAATAATGCACGAAAATTATTAGTAAGCATTAAAACATATTGTAACACAATCATTTACCACACTGATCATGTAATCTTTTAAGGAGTTTTTTTCCCAATCTCTTAGGATATGAGGTATGGGATGGTGGTTTGGGTCATAGATTGCCACGTAGGACCCTGGAATCACCTCTGCAGCGCTCCTGTGCAAACCATGGTGGTTCGCATGGTATAATCCATGGTAACCATAACCCTCTTTCAATTAATTAGGGGATTTTAATTGGTAGGGGATGATAGTGAATGATAGTGAGGGTCATAGTCCATACAATATAGGGTGGTGAATTAGGTTGATGGATGAGGGTGGAGTGACATGACGCTGACGTGAAGGGTGGTAATGGTCATTTAAGTCATGACCACACCACACCACACCACTCCACACCACCACACCACATAGTCTTATAACATGTCGATGATACATTTAACAATCTAGATAGTACAAAAGAAACAATGATAAATGAGTGTAACATCAGACATTCATAACATTTAAACTATTAATGATAAATATTTAACAAATTACATAAAATAATAATCAGTATGCAACCAAGAATATTAAATAAACTTTTGTAACCAAAAAGTAGGGATTAAATCGGTATAGTATCTGAATAAGATAATACCAAACGGGAAAATGAGTAGAAAATAAAAACCAAATACCAAAATGATTATGGCAGAACGGTACCAATTCGGTACCATTAGTGTAAAAATATGGAAAAACTGCAAAACTATATAGTCCTAGGACTACTCATGTAATTTACTCTAATAATTGACTTGGAGCCTTGATATCTTAATGACGCAAATTAGGTACACACGTTAAATTATTTATGATAACCCGAAGCTCATTTATAGACCACAACATGTAGAATTATGATGATCACCTAAGACTAGTATAATAAAAACAATGTGTTCGGACTTTGAAGCCATCATAGAGCTCCACACATCTTTTAGCCTCAAAAGCTAGGGTGTTACTAACAATATTCGTTTGAAGTTATCTTGTGGTGTCCACCTTTGAGATATTGTCATGATTTATTACAACTCCATTATTGGTAGAGCCTCGTGCAACATTATTGGTAAATAGTAATCTTGTTGATTTCAAGAAGATTAGTAAACTTGTAAGACTAAAGGGTATTGGGTCGGGGATGCTGATGTGACATTGGGAAGGAAGGGGAACACCGACCCCGACCTCCCTTCGGTGCATTTGGGGAAACTTCCCAATCTCCCCGATTAAGTTTGAACGTTGGAATCTTAATTGAATGTGACGCGGAAGGATGGGGAACACCATTCTCCTTATAGAGATAGAGGGGAAGGTGGTGACATGGAGCTGATGGGAAGGATGTGGATGATAGGGACACGAGGAACCATACTCAATAGCTTAAATACCAAAGTTGTCTTCCCTCTAAAGCTATCACCTACATATTCGTACTTTTACTCTGAGATCAACGCTAAAAATATTTCATAAAGCTCCAAATTTCATGATTTATAGCTATGACCTTATACATCTTAACTACACATGGCTACATTTATCACTTTAACTTTTGTAATTTTTTTAAAAAGTTGATTATATTTGTTGTTTCTATCCTCAAAAGTTTGAACAATTTAAAAAGAAGATTTACTCTTCAATAATTATATATGACAGCATATAAAAAATGAAACGTTGTAAACTCTTTTGAGATAAATATTAATAAAAAACCACCTTGCGAAAGCACATGCTATTTAAACAATGAACTTGAACTATGGGTACCTAATTTGCAATCACAAGGTTTAGAAAGATCTCCGGTCAATTATTAGTGTTAATAACATGAATAGTCCCTGAGGTTTTTTAATTCATGTTTTTGTCCATAAATTTAATAAAATTACGGTTGTAATTTCTACACTTCAATCGTTAATCACACGTTTTGTTCTTTGATACATGTATGCTATGTAAACTTACTTTTCTACCCTTACCATTAAAAGAATTAAATACAATAAATTATAATAACACCTGAAAGGGTAAAACTAATTAACTCTTTTAACTACCCTAGCCGATCCGCGACTAGTCCTCCACCGTAATAGTCATACCCAGTGGTGGACCCATCTACAAACACTGACAAACACACCACCCAACCCAAATCTCCCCGGCACTCCACCACAATATTCCTCTCTATAACTTCACTGAGTTGAAACACCGAAGAAATGTGATTGAGGTGGAGATTGACGACGACCAAAAAAAGTGAACCGGGAAAAAATGAACGACTAGAACCGTCAATCATTGTCAGAAAAACTTGAACTCGGGAAAGACAAATGGCCGAAAAAATGAGATTTAGGTGGATGTTGCGGTGATGGGTTTTGTTTTGAGTTTGGTGCAGTGAAAACGAAAGATTGGAACCGTCGATCCTCGGCTCCTCGCCCCTTATGTTCGCCCCCTTATTAATTTAAAGTTGTAGAATAATATTTATTTTTGATAAACCATAGTTAGTAAAATGATTGGCTCTATATAGATGAAAGAATCAGAATCAGATTAAAGATTAATTAGAGAAAAAGGTGATTGAAATCAAGAGTGGATTACGTGGATCCGAAACAAAGCATGTGCAATTAGGTGACTTTTGATTTCATTATCTGGCAATTTTTGTAGTATGATTTTACTTGACACTGACCTTTGACTTTGATTTTTTCATCGAATCTCATTATAGTTATGTATACTTTTTTTTATACAAAATATACATAAATAAATAAATAAATAAATAAATATTTTAGTGTCATGTCTCATTAATAAAACTACATTTATACTTGGAAAATGATATGTGTTTCGTATTTTTCTGGAAAATGTATGAATAAAAATAGATAATTCAATGAAATTATTAAATAAAAGAACAAAGTGTAGGCAAATTAAGAAACAAGAAGTGGGGATGTTTATTGGTTAATAGTTTTTTCGTCTTCATTGTCGTGCTCCTTAAACCACCAAATAACTTAAATATGACATCTTACTTTCAATTATTATTTAAACTTTACTATTTAGATTGCTGCAAATTCAAATAATGTTTAGTGAATATAATTGGAATAGATTGAAATGGGATCAAGAATCCACATTTGTACACAAAGTCTTAAAACAAAGTGTTGTTTAGCATTGTATACAGTTACAACTCAAATCTATTTTGAAAGTAGAAAGCAGGTTTTGGTTTGCACATATTTAAAAAAAACCAAGCTCACAAGGGGTTTATAAGACAAATCCTTAGCTGGTTTTTACTCTCACACCTACTAACCTACCTGTGAAAAATCTTCTCAAATTGTCCTCAAGCCATTGAACCAATACGTGCCAAGGAAACACACGAATGCAACTTCTAAAATTTTGGGCTCATGTAGGTCCATTCTTGCTTCAATCCACAATATCTCTTTATAGATTTACGAATCTATTATTCTTGGTTCATGGTTTATAAAGACATACTATATATTAAATTTGATTTATAACTGTTGTAAGCTGAAACAAACATGCGTACACGATCTCTGGTCGTATATGCTAGTTAGTTTCATTAATTAAGAAGAATCATGATAAGATGTTGGGTTTCGCTTAAGTTTTTAGGCGAGAGGCCTTGGTTTCTTTGGTAAAAAAAAGAGAAAAATACCCAACAACGATCACTTTCGAGAGAACATAACATTATCGATTAAGTTTTCAGGTAAGTGATTGGTTGCTCCAACCATGTCTCGACCTACTTGTGAATATACGTCACTTGTGCTAATTCACATGTATAAACCGTAAGAAAAATTACATGTGGATACTTTGAAACGTAGTTATTTAGAGTCGCGTCTCTAAGAATTCATGTACTTTGTTCGAACTCGAAAAATGTGCCCTTATGCCTTAACAATAAACAATGCAATTACGAAAATGATAAAATCGTAGTATTCGATAAACAATGTAATTACAAAAAATGAGAAAATTATAGTATTCAAATGAGTTACATTACATACCGTAATAACTAATAAACTAATAGCTAACCAATGATTCGTGCAGCCCTTCTTGCATTCTTCGTAGCAAATTGGTGGATCAACTCTTCATAATTTTTAGAGTAAAATGCACGGATAGTCCCTGTGGTTTTGCAAAGTTTCACCTATAGTCCCCAGATTTTGGAAATTACACTCCTAGTCCCTGTGGTTTGACAGTTTGTTACGCTGATAGTCCCTGGAGTGGATGTGGGTTAGTTTTCTCAGTTAAGTTGATGTGAAATTACTTATTTACCCTTCCCTTAGAAAAAAACAAATCTGGATTACTAAAAGTGTGAGGCCACCTTATCAACCGGCCACCCACCTCCACTGCCACCCACACCCACCATCACCATAGCCACCCACGGCTGGACAAACACCCACCCCAATTCCAGATCCAAATAACTAGCTGCCATCATTTCTTCTTCTATACTGTTTCTTCTCAAGATCTCAAACCTAAAAATTAACCACTCCAGCCGCAAACAACCTTTCTTCTTCTTCGTATCAAGCTAAAATTTCTTTAAAACCAAATCTCACAAAACAACCATCCTTTTTAGTTTTCACACAACAAACCTGCAACTTCTTGTTTTCAATTATCAATCAACACAATGGAACACTTCTTTTTCTTCTATGTTTATTTCTGCAACACGGACAAAAACAAACAATATCAAATCTTAACCAAATCGCTGAAGAAGATAAAGTGCAACTCAGATTCAGATTTGAAACCTCGAGTTCAATCAGATTTCTTCATCATCAACAAACTATTTCAGGCTCAACAACAAATACAATAACACCACATGTACAAATGGATTTAATAAAACCCCCCAATAATCCAAGATAACAAAGATTCAGAACACAAACAAGCCATAAAAACGGCATTTATTCAACAAAACAATTAAACAGAACACAGAAATAACCCTTCTTCTTCAACACAGCTATTGATACTCCTTTTCTTCTTTCTCCTCTTTCCAGCTCTCACATTTCAGAACAGATCTAGGTGACCCACAGCAGCTACCATCCTTCCTCACAAACTTCTGGTACACAATCCAACCTTCACAACCAAGATCTTCACTACTCTTTTCCTCCAAACTACACCCCTCAACATCCATCGAACGAATCCTCTCCAAAGCATCCGGTGCACCAACCGCAACTGAAAACTCCCCTGGTTCAAAACACTCCAGCACCTGTCGAACTAGCTGGTCCAGGCTCAAGTCTTTGAAATCATACCCAACTGCTTCAAAGCTCGCGTAGCTGATGGTGACAGGGTGAGGTGGATAGGGGTGGTTGATTTGGGGATGGGTGGTTGATGGTGGAGGCGGGTATGGGTTTAGGAGGCGGAGGTGTGGTGGTGGAAGGGGATGGCGGTGGTGGTGGTGGTGGTGGGGAGTGGTGATGGCGGCAGTGGAGGTGACGGTGGTGGTGGTTTTTAGTGAGAGAGAGAGAGAGAGTAGAAAGAGAGATACATATTGTTCAGTAAGTGTGTGTATATACATACATATATGTTTTATATATTTAAATACTTGATTTGTTTATTTTATTTTATATTAAGGGTATTATAGTCATTTCACACCAACTTAACTGAGAAAACTAACCCACATCCACTCCAGGGACTATCAGCGTAACAAACTGTCAAACCACAGGGACTAGGAGTGTAATTTCCAAAATCTGGGGACTATAGGTGAAACTTTGCAAAACCACAGGGACTATCCATGCATTTTACTCTAATTTTTATTATCTAAGACTTCGTTTTCAATTACTAATGAGCTCAGTTAACCCAATGGGCTAAACTCTAAAGTCAAAACCATAAAAAATGATTTGTAAATGGGCCTTACTTGACATTGGTATGGGTTTGCTATTAAAAAAAACATATATATATATATATATAGTGGAGGGTTCAAATCAGAAGAAATTCTTTGTAAGAAGAAAAAAGAAGAAATTTCAACCAATAGAAATGCTTCATTAGACTTCATTTAATATTTGTACTTAATGTAACTATAAGGGTATATTAGTAAACTTACATACATCATTAATTGGTAGTTTCATCTTTAATAACTAACTATATTAAATTTGTAACTTATTTTTAAGATATATATTTTTCACAAAAAATAAAAATAAAAATTCATTTAAAGTGTAGGATAAATTACGAGTTGTGTAGGATAAATTTCAATATGTGTAGGATAAATTTCGAAATGTGTAGGATAACTTTTGATGTGTGTAGGCAAAAATATTTAGTGTGGAGGATTATAGTCTTAATGACTAATTAATTAGTCAAATATAATAATAAATTAGATGAGAAAAAAAACTATTTAATGTTTTACAATTATACCCTTTTATTCTTTTTCTTCTCAATAAAATTTTCTTCTCAAATGAACCTTTCCCTATATATATATATATCAGATTTTATTAAAGCATATGCCCGGCGAAATCACAGACCCTGTGCGGAAGTCCTCCTCACACACCATCTAAGCCTCCCCTAGTTATTTATTTATACATACATACATATATTATATATATTAGAAATAAATAAAAAATCATTTTAAAACCATTTTATGAAATTGATTATTGATATTCTCTTTATTTATCTCTCTACTCCCCTCAAGGTTAGACTGAGGGGAGTTGGGCGACTCCTCCCTTTGAGATGCCCCAAGATGCCTCAAACACCGCCCCCCTTAGGCAACTTCCATAGCAACTCTTTCTTGGGCGTCTTGCAGAGGATGCCATCCTCCTTTTTCATCCACCAATCAGAAAAACTTCACTTTAATAACAACCAATCATAACTCTTTCTTGGGCATCTTGAGTTGCCATAAACACCACCCCCTTTTTTTACGCAACTACCTCTATGATGACGTGGCGACACATGGCGCAAGTCGCCCCTCAAAAGGATGCCTCACTCCCTTCAGTCTTAAGTTTCCTTCTTTCTCCATTGATCGGGGACAACAAAAATAATATAAACTATAATAAGTATTCTCTTAGCTCCTAATAATTTAGTGATTTCTCTCACTACATATACAACTAATAAATAAATAAAAGATGAAAAGTGTTTCTTTTCCTTAAAGGATCGGCCCCAAGCTTAAATGCACAAAACTTTTATGCTCCTTCATTCCTTTTCATGTGATGAAAAAGGGATAAGAAGGAATCTTGACTTGCAAATAACAATCAGTTAACAACTTGTAACCCTTGTTTAATGCTCACACAATCTTCAACCCCTTTTTAGAACCCTAGAAGAATGTGTAAAAAGTTACCTCCTTTTAAATATTCATATCAAACACAAGCCATATTTTATTGACACCCTGTAAGAATCACACCATATCCCCTTCCAACCCACCCCAAATTTTAACAAATCACTAAGAAACAACCATAAAGATCCATCCAACTCTCTTATGGGCCTGTTTATATGTACATAACACTTGGTGATTTGTTTGTGGTGGGGGGGGGGGGGGGGGGGGGTCATCATGTAGCTAAAGTGGCATGCTAATGTGGCTTTTATTTTAAATTCTTGGAACCTAGTTAGGATGGTTTGATTGATGGCTAATGGTTGGTGAATGTTTAGTGAAACAAAGGCAAGCAATCCTCATGTGAGTCCTTTAAGCATGTGGTCATGCCCCCAAGACCAGCCATCAGAGTCAACTGCCCCACAAAAGCAAGTTAATTGGATAGATGGATATGTATTAAGTAGAAAAGTACATGTAGGTAATGCATGCATGCAGTACATCACTTGCACCTTCATAATCATGTATGTAGACAATCATTGTACTGCCTATGTACATGGAGGCACATGATAAATGTAGCAGCTTGCTTAGCCATGGGACATTTTCTTTTTGTATGTATGCTTGTTAACTAGTCAATTTAAGTTAAACAAGGCCATAGAAGACCGGATTGTAATTTTAATGTATTATTACATAAAGAACATTTTTGGTTTCTTTTTTTTACTAATTTTTTTTAATAATCATAAGAATGCACTGCAAAAAAAAAAAAAGGTTATATCATTAGTATTCATGGGTGTTTACAGTCCGGTTTGACCGGCCTGATGAAAATTGTGGATCGAAACAATAACTACAGTTTTGGAAAATGACAAACCCAAAAAGACGGTTTTACCAATTTGGTGGTTTAATGGTTCGGTTTGACATGTTATATTGTATTTCTTTTTTATTCTAAATTATTACTTTGTACTAAAATATTAAAAAAATGATTTATGCATATTCTTAACTATGCATATTATTACACGGCCGATCCAAGTTACAAATCAAATCGAATCGCTAAACTGGTAAAGTGTAAGAACCGAACCATGAACCAAACCGTTTAAATCTCAAACCAGTCAAACTGGCCGACTTGCTTCATAGTATTATACCATAGGAATGGAGTACAAAAGGGGTTTAGAAACCACAAATTGACAATACACAATGTATGTAGTAATAGTATGTAGTTAGCTTCCTCAACTGACAAACTCCACATGAAAGGGGCCAGACTGCATACCCCATCAACATTACTTTGTCCACATGGCTGTCAAGATCTGACCACATCCACACCCAAACTCTCAAAAATAATTATATAAATCTAAACCACCATCCAAATTTCCCTCTTAATATTAGAAAATTGCTCCTCATTTCATTTCCCACATAAAATAATCCATCAATACTTCCATATATTGCTTCAAAATCCCCTTCCAACTATACATCTAGCAGCCTTCTACAAGCAGCCAAAAAATAAATAAAAAAAATATTCAAATCCTTCTTTCACCCTTCTATAATAAAGTGGAGCCAAAACTACTAATTTCTGCACATTCTTCTGCAGCTTTACAGAAAAACTATCAAATCCTCTGCACGCTTGAACAAGAAAAGCATCTTTTGTTTTTCTTCTAGTGGCTGTGCTTGTTTTTTTTTTCTTTTTAATTATGGCTACTAAGGTTGTACACACACTAAGAGAAGATAAACAAGGGCTGCAGAAGCAGTTGGGATGCATGAATGGGATTTTTCAGCTCTTTGACCGCCGTTACCTTCTCGGTCTACACCGCCACGGCTCAATCCAGAACAGGCTAACCGCAGGTACGACCGTGCGAATTGAATTCAGTTATGTTGTTAGAGTGTGTTTGTGTGTTTGTTCATCTGCATAATGTTAAGTGTTTTAACTTACATCTTATGAAGTCTTGATAGATATTATTTTCATGGAAACAGGTAGATGAATTTTAGTGTAATGGTAGTTATGTAACAACCGTTGTATCTCAATATTCCAACTACCTTTCATCTACCGGTCATGTATAGTTTTTACCAAAAAATATAATATTATTGTTTTGTCCTTGTTAGTTTTAGTGTAAAATTGTGCAATTTGTATTATCTAAAGGATAAAAAGTGGTTGTTTTAATTTCTACTTATAATTAACTACTGGCGTCTAGCTTTGCTAATGGTCACAAATTTATTTACTCTAACAGCAATGGGCCAATATAAGGGAAAATTACGAAAATAGTTGAGTTGACCAATCATTTAAAACGAAATAGTCATTGACTTTTTTCTTTTTAAATTAAATTTTGACCGTTAAAAATGACAACCGCACTAATGAAAACACACGAAGGATCTCAAAAAATGTATTTTTTTGCCATAGCAATGGGCCAATGTCAGGGAAAATAGCTGAGTTAACCAATCACTTAGTAAGAAATAGCCATTGACTTTTTTTCTTTTTAAATAAAAATTTAACGTTACAAATGACTACGACCGTACCAATGGAAACACAAGAAGTATCTCAAAAATGTATTTTTGCGCCATAACAATGGGCCAATGTAAGGGAAAATCACGAGAATTGCCTAGTTGACGAATCACTTAAAACAAAGTAGCCATTGACTTTTTTCTTTTCAAATTAAATTTTGACCATTAAAAATGACAACAACCAATGAAAACAAAAGTATCTCAAAAATGTATATTTGCGCCATCGGACACAAAAGATGTCTTGTGGGCGCAAAAGTACCCCACATGTCATGATAGAGTGAACAACTGTCAGTGCAAAAGTACACCACATGCCGCCTAACTGTTGGTTTTCTTTGAAAATTTTGACCGTTAAAAATGATTGCAACCTTACGAATGAAAACACAAGAAGTATCTCAAAAATGTATTTTTGTGCCATAGCAATGGGCCAATGTAAGGGAAAATCACGAGAATAGCTTGGTTGATCATTCACTTAAAAGAAAATAGCCATTGACTTTTTTCTTTTCGGATTAAAATTTTGAGCATTGCAAATGATTACAACCAATGAAAAGATAAGAAGTATCTCAAAAAATGTATTTTTGCGCTACAGGACGCAAATATGTACTGGGGGCGCAAAAGTACCCCATGTGTCATGATAGGGTGGGTGTGTCGACGCAAAAGTACACCACATGTTGCCTAACCATTAATTTTTCTTGATACTAAAATGTAAAGAGTCATGTTGATATTGTTTTGAAAAGTCATTGACTATTTTGTTTAAAACAAGTGGTCAATTAATCTATTTTCATCCTATTGTAATCTATGTAATGACTAATGACAAACCAATTGTTGTTTAGGTGAAGGTGGTCAAGGTGAAAAGGAGTTCAAGAATTCACTAGAGAAACCTAAGGTGAAAAAGAATGTAATTTGTAGTTTTTACCATATCTAAACATTAACAGAAATATAGATGTTTAATTAAAATTTGTAACATACAGGAGAAAAACCAAAAGAAAATGATAGAAAAGAATGGAGCCTCAGTTGAATCATCAAGAAACTCATTTTCTTCTTCTTGTTCATCTACCACCTTCTCATCTTTCGAAGGTAGTAGGCGAGTCCAAAACGATTGGCAACTTCCCTCCGAACCCACATCCCCAACCTTGCACAAAAAACACCCAGATCGGTCCTTACCAACACCTGATATCCGAGATGTGGTCAAGGAGTCCATGACTAGAGAGATCCGGGTGACAAAACATGAGCGCGCACCCCCTGTCATGAAGCACATTGATTCCCCGAGGCCTTTCATACACCAAAAATCCATTCAAAATGACAGAAAAGACCGAAACCTTGCAAAGAATCAGAAGAGTTCATCCGCAGTGAAAGAAGTCAAGGAGATATCAAGGTTCTCTTGTGATGAAAGGGAATCACAATATTCTTTGAAGTCAACTTTCAAAGTCAAAGAGCCTCCTAGGCTATCATTAGATAGCAAGCAAAACTCACACTCGAATTTCATGAACGGGCCAGGAAGCGAGCCGGGAAGTAATAAAAGACCGTCATCAGGTGTCGTGGCTCGGTTAATGGGTCTGGATAGTTTAACAGACTCTGTTTGTGAAGTTGAATCTTTGAAGATTAAACAGAATGTGAGTGACCAACCGCTTTCAAATTCTCCAAGGGTGCACTCAAGGATTAGACCAGCTTTGCAGCAGTATGAAGGCAATGATCGGGCCAAAAAACCTTCTGTTTATGGCGAGATGGAGAAAATGTTGAATGAGCTCAAGTTTAGCACATCAGGGAAAGACCTCAGAGCACTTAAACAGATACTTGAAGCAATCCAAATGACCAAAACAGGGGTGAAGAACCAAGAGCAGTCTCTGGAGATACAGAAGCCCGATCAACCATGTTCACCAACGGTCAAAGGGACTAGCTCACCAAAGAGACGTGAACTCGTGAACCGGGCCATGAAACCGGCCAAGATGGCTACTGAACTTAAGATGATGACAGGTCATCATGATGTTAACCATACGGATCGAAAGCAGGTGAATTGTAGAACTCCAAAGAACATGAAGGAAACTGATAGGACGACGAGCCCAAGACTGCAAAAGCCAAAGAATGATGTTGACAAGCAATGTTTTAACGGGCCATCATCAGACAAGCAATGTTTTAACAGGCCATCATCCAATTTGAAGACCAAACACCGAAGAATCAAGCCCATTAATCCAATGCAAAACAATGGGCAATCATTTAGGTGTAATAATGATGGTGATAAAGTTTCCTTCAAATCAAAAGGCAAAACTAATCTGGCTTCTCAAAGTAAACTGGAAGTCCCAAGAAATGATCAGCCAAAGAAAAATCACAGGGTGAGTAGGCTGGTTCACTTTCTTTTACAAAATACACACATTTATACATACACTAAACGTATATGCGCATATGCACATAAGCACATGTATTTGTTACAGATTTAACTTAGTTAACATGTGTCATTTTTCCCTATTCAGAATAATTTTGCTGAAAGATTGATAGAAGACATCCCAATGGTTAAACTTGCCAAACTTTCTGTGGAACAACCGAGTCCTGACTCAGTTCTTGATGCATTTTTCATAGAAGACACACCATCTCCAATAAAGAATAAACCAAATGAGAATTTACGCGATGATCAAACCGAATGGATGAACAATACAGAGGCAGAGGCAGAGCATGTAAAGCTAGAAAACAAAGCTTGTGCCATTCAACAAATTGAATCATCAAAGCTAATGGATGAAACACTGGTATATCCATGCAAAACCACAAATGAAGATCACAGATACATCAGAGAGATATTATCAGCCTCGGGTTTTCTAAAAGATCTAGACTCTGCCATCTGGCAAGTTCAACTTCATCCAACTTGCAGCTTGATTAAACCAGACTTATTCCACCTTCTGGAGAACCCAAGATCAAACTCAAATGAGAAAATCAGAAGAAAAATGATATTTGATTCTGTAAATGAAATTCTCTTCCACAAACTAGTGAGTTTGGATGGAAAAATATGTGGGAAATTTATGAATGGAGAGAAACTAGTAGAAGAGTTGTGGTCAGAAATAGATACTCTTCAAAAGGGCTTCAGAAGATGCACATACAATGAGGATGATGATGATGAAGTGATAAACATTGTAAGTGCAGATTTGAATAAAAAATCTGAAGACTGGGGAAAGTGTTGTTATGAGGTTCCAGGGGTAGTGTTAGACATAGAGCGTCTCATTTTCAAAGATTTGATTGATGAGGTGATGAATGTTGAGGTAGCAAGTCTGCAACATCGGCAAAGACATTGTAGGAGATTGTTTTCCATATAGAACATTGAATGAATGTATCCACTGCTATAAAATTGTAACATATACTAGAATGTTAATTTAACTACTTTGTGTAAACAATAATTTGATTTATGGAAAGAGGTTATTATTAGATGTTATTATTACTAGTTTTTTTACGTCGCGCGTGCAGCAAAACCGAACAAATGATAATGTAAAAGAAACGTGATTTGAAAATAAAGCATGTTGTTTAAAAATCCAAACCATTAGAACGGTTTAGTTTATCATCGTACCGTTTTATGATACCAAATAAATACTTTATTTAGAGTACAACTTTGTTTCTAACAAAATGTCGGGGGAAAAATCAAGCACAACTACGTACTTAAATTTTTAGAAAAAAATTATAAATGTAAATTATTAAAGAAGTATCAAATTAATCGATAAATTAATATATTTACTAAAAATGAAAAAAAAAGAATTATTAAAAAAATAGTATAGGAAATATATGGTTTAAAAAAATGAAAAAATTAAAAATATGTTATTAAAAGTAAATATAATAATAAACTATTATAATATACTAAATAATTATAGAGGTAAGGCTTGCCTACATCCTACAATCCCTAGACCCTATCAACAGCTTCTCTATATGTGGGATTATACTGGGTATGGTGGTTTTGTAATATACTAAATAAAAGAAAAAGAAAAACTATATCTTATTATAAAAATAAAGTTACTATTCATGTCTTTCGTAAACAATATTTATATATTTAAATTTATTGTAACGCCCAAAAACTTGAATTTTAGTTCACTAGTACGTTTCCTTGTGTAATGGTATGAAATAAAATAACCAAGCTATTTAACTTAGTTAAATAGTTAGTCAAATAAATAGGCAATGAAACTTAGAGACATTGGTGACAAAATAATAAACAAGAAGGACCAAAAGTGGGAAAATGAGTTATAGTTTCTACTAAATAGAAACATCAGGTTGTGAGTGTTGGATTTTGGTGTGTGGGTCGACAATCATGGAGAAGGAAGAAAGGGTTTCTCTTATTCAACCAAGAATTCATAAATTGAAGATTGATTTGAGCTCAATCCCCTGCATGGGGTGAAATTCTTCATCATCCTATCCTAACAAGCATATGGTAAGTTATAGATTTCAACTTGATGATGTTGATAGCAAAAGGGTATGTGTTCAATCTTGAAATTTTACAAAAATAAACATGAAGGTGTGTTAGAATCACTAAGTGGAACATGGGTTATGAACAATTTTGAGAGATTTGATGTTTTAGGGAAAACCCACTTGTTATGGGTAGGGTGGCGACAAGGGTATACTACCCATGTCAAATCTTTATGCAAGTTTTGATGTATTATGTTATATGTGATTGATTCTTGTTAGTTAGATAGAGTATGGTATTAAGTAATGTGATTTTATTTAGTTGTTAATGACAAGTGAAAACAAGAGTTAGGAAGATGAGCATGAAAAGAGTTCTACATTGTGCCTTATTTGTGGTACGCACGCCAAGTGTTTGAGGAAATGCCTAGTATAAGTTAGTATGTAAAATTACATGATAACAATGGATGAATATGGAAAGATGGTGAAAGTTATGTGATTGTTAGTAAACCTACGGGAGGAAGACATGTTAGATTAATTCCATATGGAGATTTTGTTGATTTCATGCACGGGTAGAAGTGTGCACTAGTGGCTTGTACTACGTGTTTAAATGATGTGATGCACACCATGTGGTTGTTTGATCCACTAGTTATGAACTAGAAGTATATGTGAAGCATACGAGATTCCTAAAAAGGAGTATTGTTGGAATAGTATAAGGCTAGCTTAATATGTGTTATAGTGTTAGTTGTGGAGTTATAGAAATACTAGTATGAATGGAATGGGTTATGTATATGTGTGTGTGTACGTAGACAAGTAATTATATGGTTGTATGTGTCCTAGAATATGATTACGAAATGTATAGGATGTCGTTAGTATAGTCCACTACATCCATATGGACATATGTTCTTGAGTTGGAAATTGTATGCTTGACCGTTGACTTTCTAAAAAGTCAACGAATATGCGAATGGTATGGTTCGACTTATGAATGCTACTATAAGGTTTAGGAATAATCGTGTGTCATGTGTTAGGCTAATGATGTGTTTCGTATGATGAGTGATTAAATTTCGTGAATGTGAAACAATGTAATGGTATTTTATGCATGTTAGCGAATGATTGACTAACAGAAGCCAATGTAACTAAAAGTTTGAAATGAACATTGTTGATATGGACAAACATAAATACTAACGATGTTATGGATATGATGGCATGGAAGGATGGAATCACATTAGCATGGACTTAAGCACGAGAGGCTAACGGATCAAGATGAGGCAAGGAAGCGGATACGAATACGGATGCATAAGGTAACTGATTTCTGGAATCACTTCTCAGTTTGTTTAAGTAAGGCAGCGTTTTCATTAATTAAACATGATGTTTGAAGTCAATTATGGATTTTGTTGTATGAAATCGATGATTTTCGCTAAGTAGACCAAACGGGTCAAAATGAGTTCTTATTGTTATAACAAAATGTTGCATAAGAAATGGCTACGGTAGTATAACCGGGCAATGGGTAGAATTGCATATAAGTACGCTAACCGGGAAGCAGAGATTCAGATTAATAGTCAAAAGACTCGGTTGTGAGTTTGGACTAATAGTTAAACAATTTCGTGAATGGAATTTGTATTAACAAAGGTTGATTTTGCATAATCGAATGAAATGAATGAGTTTAATGCATACAGGGATATCGGGTGCGTAAATCCCAAGTACGAAACCCCGGATAATATAAAAGTATTATAGTTATAATGTTCATGTAAGTTTTGGGTTAAAAACAAATGAGTTGTTTGCTGAAAACATGAATGGGTCGAATAATACATAAATGAATAATAAGCCGAAAGCGCATAAGTTAAGAATTTCGTTAACCCGGATGTTGGATTTCAAGTTCACATGATAGAATATCAAATTACGATCATGTGGGAAGAAACGGGAGGTTAAACGGGTAAACGGTTTAAAAGTTACGCAAGTTTTAGCGTTAACGGACGACGGAACAAAGCTGCAGAAAAACCAACATTCGTGGGGGCGTCGCCGACGCCATGTGCAAAGTCAGGTTTTGCCGACGCTCTATTCTGAATACGCGTAAATCCAAGGGGTGTCGCCGACGCCCTCCCCATGTTTCAAAAGCTGAAATTTGGTATTTAAGTTGATTTATGTATCATAAGCTTCAGTATACTAACCGTGCTCTACGGCGGGCCTCCCAAACTTGATTTTGAGTGTGTCCTTGATGTTTATGGGTTATAAATCCAAGTCTAAGCCCCATGTAATTAATGTATGAGTATGTAAGTGGTATGCAAGAACTTGTACGTATACATATGGGTATGTATACATGTATGCAGGTATGTTTGAAACGTATGTACGTTTGTAGGAATGCATGTAAGTATGTACGTATGTAGGTGTGTATGTATGTTTGTATGAATGTATGTATGAGAGTATGCATGTATGTAGGGATGTAGGAATGTATGTGCTTATGTAGGAATGTATGTATGTATGTAGGTGTGTATATATGTGTGTAAGTATGTATATATGTATGATTACAATACGTTTGAGTATTAACGTTAAAAATAGTGTACCTTGAGATTGAAATGTAATACAAGTACATTATTGAAGTCTCACTAAGAGATAGACACTCAGATGAAATGCACGTATTTAGAAAGATAACGGAATGGAAAATACACGAGGATAGAACGTAACGAGACTCCATGATTATGAATCATGTTTATATATAATGTGTACTAACGCAGTGATGATATGTGGTGAGTGCAGGTTGTACAGAATTATCGATCATCATCACGAGGTGTAAGAGATCGAAGAACGAGTCACATGACAGATTGTACGGGAATGCTTGATTATGTAATTTAAAAAGCATAAGTTACGCTTCTTATTTCATAAATAAGAGCGAATGATGTATTTATTGTACAAGAGTCGTTTTAAAATGGACTTTCAAGGTTGTCAAAATGTTTATAAGGAAAAAATTTATGGTACGTTTTTCCGCTGCGTCTTTTCAGTTAAAGCATGTTAGGGTCTTACAGGTTGGTATCAGAGCCCTGGTTTGAGAGAATCAAGTAAGAGAAGGTAAGTACTTAAACTCAAACCCGTGTGCTCTTGTGATAAGGAACCCGTACAATCCATGACTCGATCAAGATCTAAAGGTAGAAATGGAATGAAAGCGTGTACTTATGTACTCATATAATGAAGCTAACGGTTTTGTATATGCAAGGTAAGCTTAAATGTTTGAAGAGGATGATTCCAGGATGCGATCTAGGATGAATACTCAAGGCATGTTATTAGACAGATGAGCCCCAGGTACACAATGTTAATATATATGAGTACCGACGTTAAAAGAAAAAGGAAATCCCCTTGGGGAGGGTAAATATTAAACGAAAGACAACGATGTTGTCTTGGTAAAGTTTTATAGATGTTGCACGAAACTGAAACCCACTTTTTTTTTGGACATAAGGCGATGATTACATGAATGCACGAAACTAGTATGTGGATTGCGCACCTGGCCAGTACGCAAGAGGCATATGCCGTTCGTGAGAGCGTGGTAATTATCGCAGGTATGTCCGGTGGAATTGGGTAGTATGTGGACGTGCGGGTAAAATGGGTAGAAAGACTCTCAGGAGATTGAGAGCATTATGTACGAATGAAAAGCATGAATGATAAGAATGAAGAATGTTGAATCCGTAAGTAAGTACGGATCAACAAAGTATGAATGATATGTTTGAATCCGCAAGACGGATTCAAAACATAGAAGGAATGAAAGGTATGAATAATATGTTTGAATTCGCGAGACGGATTCAAAACATAGAAGGAATGAAAGGTATGGATGATATGTTCGAATCCGCGAGACGGATTCAAAACATAGAAGGAAGGAAAGGTAGGAATGATACGTTTGAATTCGCGAGACAGATTTAAAACATAAAAAGAATGAAATTAACCTACATAAGAATGTGTTGATGGTTTGACCGTGGTTGAGTCAAACGGGTTATATAAGTAAGTATAAAGTAGATGATGATAGTATAACAACAGAATGACCGTAATTGGCACGCAAACTTAAATTTAAGTTGAAGGAAAGAAGTTTTGAATAAGTTACATGTTAGATGTGTTAGTAAACGACTCTTGGGAGTCGGAATGACTGACGGGCTACGACCCAGACAATAATTTAAGTATGGACGGGAAGGGTAAGTTTAGTAAGAAATACTGAAATGATGTATTGGAGATTTTGCAAGGAAGCATGAATGGAAAGAAGTACGAACATGTGCTTCAATACATCTACGATAAGTAAGAAATGTCAGTTTGACCTTGAAAAGTCAAACTGTAAAAAGTTGACGAAATAACTAACCAAAATAGAAGAATTGCATGTAAGAAATGGAATCTGTGATATGTTATAGCATGTACTAGGAAATTGTAGAAGAATTATAGGTGAGTAATCACCTAGTAGAATGAATGTTTGAATGAAATGTGCTAACCGCCAATTTTGTAGATGATATGATAGAACCCTTGATGTGATGAAACCAATCGAATTGGTGATAGGATATACACGAGCGGAAGTTCAGTACACGGATGAATGAAATTTGTCCTGATATGGTGAGTACCCGTGAAGAAGCGGATCAATCTGGTTACGGATCGTTGATTTATGCAATGAAATCGAGGTAGGTAAAATGTTTAACTCATGTTGGATAGGTATGAATCGGTAGATTGAAAATGACCTACGAAATGAGATGATTTGAGGCTAACGTAGAGGTATGCATGATACAAGTAACTGTAGGAAACGTAGAACGATGTTTAACTTTGGAGTTAAGCACGAATGTGCAAGTATGAAATAGTAGTTTTGCGGCCATAACAAAACAAGAATTAAATGTTATATAATTTATGTATGGAATGTAATCTTAAGAGATGAGATAAAGGTATTAGACCCGTTATAAAAAGATCATACGAATGTATGTGTGAGTACAAGTTTGAAGAAGTATGTATATTGACCCGTTACTAACAGGTCGAGGAAATAAGAATGTTATGTGAAAGCATGGTATGGAAAGTATGAACTTGTTAGAAAGGAGTCACAAGCGTTTTCGTGTTGTAGAAAACTTCTCGGATGGATTGATTTAAAAGTAAGACTAGAATTGGTTTAGTAAAAATGAGAAATGTTTCGGGGACGAAACCTCATTTAAGGAGGGTAGACTTGTAACGCCCCAAAACTTGAATTTTAGTTCACTAGTACGTTTCCTTGTGTAATGGTATGAAATAAAAAAAAATAACCAAACTATTTAACTTAGTTAAATAGTTAGTCAAGTAAATAGGTAATGAAACTTAGAGACATTGCTGACAAAATAATAAACAAGAAGGACCAAAAGTGGGAAAATGAGTTATACTTTCTTCTAAATTGAAACATCAGGTTCTGAGTGTTGGTTTTTGGTGTGTGGGTCGACACTCATGGAGAAGGAAGAAAGGGTTTCGCTTATTCAACCAAGAATTCATAAATTGAAGATAGATTTGAGCTCAATCCCTTGCATGGGGTGAAATTCTTCATCATCCTATCCAAACAAGCATATGGTAAGTTATAGATTTCGACTTGATGATGTTGATAGCAAAAGGGTATATGTTCAATCTTGAAATTTTATAAAAATAAACATGAAGATGTGTTAGAATCACTAAGTGGAACACGGGTTATGAACGATTTTGAGAGATTTGATGTTTTAGGGAAAACCCACTTGTTATGGGTAGGGTGGCAACATGGGTATACTACCCATGTCAAATCTTTATGCAACTTTTGATGTATTATGTTATATGTGATTGATTCTTGTTAGTTAGATAGAGTATGGTATGAAGTAATGTGATCTTATTTAGTTGTTAATGACAAGTGAAAACAAGAGTTAGGAAGATGAACATGAAAAGAGTTGTACAGTGTGCCTTATTTGTGGTACGCACGCCAAGTGTTTGAGGAAATGCCTAGTATAAGTTAGTATACATGATAACAATGGATGAATATGGACAGATGGTGAAAGTTATGTGATTGTTAGTAAACCTACATGAGGAAGACATGTTAGATTGATTCCATATGGAGATTTTGTTGATTTCATGCCTGGGTAGAAGTGTGCACTAGTGGCTTGTACTATGTGTTTAAATGATATGATGCACACCATGTGGTTGTTTGATCCACTAGTTGTGAACTAGAAGTATATGTGAAGCATATGAGATTCCTAAAAAGGAGTATTGTTAGAATAGTATAAGGCTAGCTTAATATGTGTTATAGTGTTAGTTGTGGAGTTATAGAAATACTAGTATGAATGGAATGGGTTATGTATATGTGTGTGTACGTAGACAAGTAATTATATGGTTGTATGTGTCCTAGAATATGATTACGAAATGTATAGGATGTCGTTAGTATAGTCCACTACATCCATATGGACATATGTTCTTGAGTTGGAAATTGTATGCTTGACCGTTGACTTTCTAAAAATTCAACGAATATGCGAATGGTATGGTTCGACTTATGAATGCTACTATAAGGTTTAGGAATAATCGTGTGTCATGTGTTAGGCTAATGATGTGTTACGTATGATGAGTGATTAAATTTCGTGAATGTGAAACAATGTAATGGTATTTTATGCATGTTAGCGAATGATTGACTAACAGAAGCCAATGTAACTAAAAGTTAGAAATGAACATTGTTGATATGGACAAACATAAATACTAACGATGTTATGGATATGATGGCATGGAAGGATGGAATCACATTAGCATGAACTTAAGCACGAGAGGCTAACGGATCAAGATGAGGCAAGGAAGCGGATACGAATACGGATGCATAAGGTAAGTGATTTCTGGAATCACTTCTCAGTTTGTTTAAGTAAGGCAGCGTTTTCATTAATTAAACATGATGTTTGAAGTCAATTATGGATTTTGTTGTATGAAATCGATGATTTTCGCTAAGTAGACCAAACGGGTCAAAATGAGTTCTTATTGTTATAACAAAATGTTGCATAAGAAATGGCTACGGTAGTATAACCGGGCAATGGGTAGAATTGCATATAAGTACGCTAACCGGGAAGCGGAGATGCGGATTAATAGTCAAAAGACTCGGTTGTGAGTTTGGACTAATAGTTAAACATTTTCACGAATGGAATTTGTATTAACAAAGGTTGATTTCGCATAATCGAATGAAATGAATGAGTTTAATGCATATAGGGATATCGGGTGCGTAAATCCTAAGTACGAAACCCCGGATAATGTAAAAGTATTATAGTTATAATGTTCATGTAAGTTTTGGGTTAAAAACAAATGAGTTGTTTGATGAAAACATGAATGGGTCGAATAATTCATAAATGAATAATAAGCCAAAAGCGCATAAGTTAAGAATTTCCTTAATCCGGATGTTGGATTTCAAGTTCACATGATAGATTTTCAAATTACGATCATGTGGGAAAAACGGGAGGTTAAACGGGTAAACGGTTTAAAAGTTACGCAAGTTTTAGCGTTAACGGACGACGGAACAAAACTGCAGAAAAACCAACATTCGAGGGGGCGTCGCCGACACCATGTGCAAAGTCAGTTTTTGCCGACGACCTATTTTACTGCCTACGGAGGTTTCTGAATACGCGTAAATCCAAGGGGCGTCGTCGACGCCCTGTAGGGTCGTCGCTGACGCCCTCCGCATGTTTCAAAAGCTTAAATTTGTTATTTAAGTTGATTTATGTATCGTAAGCTTTGGTATACTAACCGTGGCTACGGCGGGCCTCCCAAACTTGATTTTGAGTGTGTCCTTGATGTTTATGGGTTATAAATCCAAGTCTAAGCCCCATGTAATTAATGTATGAGTATGTAAGTGGTATGCAAGAACTTGTACGTATACATATGGGTATGTATGCATGTATGTAGGTATGTTTGAAGCGTATGTATGTATGTAGGAATGCATGTACGTATGTAGGTGTGTATGTATGTGTGTATGAATGTATGTATGAGAGTATGCGTGTATGTAGGGATGTAGTAATGTATGTGCGTATGTATGAATGTATGTACGTATGTAGGTGTGTATGTATGTGTGTATGTATGTGTGTAAGTATGTATATATGCATGATTACAATACGTTTGAGTATTAACGTTATAAATAGTGTGCCTAGAGATTGAAATGTAATACAGGTACATTATTGAAGTCTCACCAAGAGATAGACACTCAGATGAAATGCACGTATTTAGAAAGATAACGGAATGGAAAGTACACGAGGATAGAACGTAACGAGACTCCATGATTATGAATCATGTTTATATATAATGTGTACTAACGCAGTGATGATATGTGGTGAGTGCAGGTTGTACAGAATTATGGATCATCATCACGAGGTGTAAGAGATCGAAGAACGAGTCACAAGACAGATTGTACGGGAATGCTTGATTATGTAATTTAGAAAGCATAAGTTACGCTTCTTATTTCATAAATAAGAGCGAATGATGTATTTATTGTACAAGAGTCGTTTTAAAATGGACTTTCAAGGTTGTCAAAATGTATATAAGGAAAGAAATTTTATGGTACGTTTTTCCGCTGCGTCTTTTCAGTTAAAGCGTGTTAGGGTCTTACATTTATAATATTATTTAAACCTTCACTTAGTTTGGTTATCAAATTATTTGGAAAGAAAGTTTGTTTTCAAATAATATTCGAGCTTTCTGAGCCACGCTCTAACATCCCCATGAAGGCTCGCAATCTTATAAAGTTGAACTCGAGCTAGCCTATTTTTTTAGTTGAGTGATGTCAAAATTGATTATGTTTTAACTAGGGGTGTGAATTTTTGACTCACACGAAGTTCATATGAAATTCACAAGTTTTGATACAGTCTAAACATGTTCTTGTCAGTTTCACGTTGAATCCGCAAACACGTTTAGCTAAATAGACGTGTTTGTGGGTTAGTAACAACTCGTTTGAGACTTTATTTTTTTCTACTTTTTAAATGTGTTTTATGTAAACTTAAACTAATTGGTTATTTTTTATGTTTAAATTTATCACTTTAAAACACAAGTTGGCTTATTTTAAACACAATTATTTAAAATATAAATAGTAAACGTAATTTTAGAATTGCAAAGTATTAATATGGAAAAAACTTAAATATATTTTTTTTTCTGTTAAACGAACCGTGATCGTGTCAACCAACTAATACACGTGTCATGTTCGGGTTCATATAAAATTTCTGGATTAGTGTTGAGTTCAACCAACCAACCCTCGAAGATGGCCCATTTCGCAGCCCTAGCTTTTTAATTATTTGCATCTTTGGTTATGACCTTCAAGTTAAGGCATATTTCATTTATAAAGCTTGAACAAATTCTACATAAATCCAGGTATCTCAAAGAAAATAACGTTAACTGTATGTAGAACTTTCTTTAAAAACTTACATAGAGTTTTTAGATACTATTTTGTAGCCATTGGATCACTTAAAAATTTTACCATCAATTTGAGATGTGAAGCTCTATAAAGAGTGGGACCTCACTTGCCAAAAAAAATTCTTTTTGAGTATAAATCATGCTAGTGGGATTCTCCATTGCTATACAACGAGCTTTCGGTCAGTATCACTTCAGTTCGGTATGCTAAGGCACTGGCACTCAGTATAGCAACAAAAAAAGATACGTCAAGAGAATATCTACACTTGTTTTAGATTGAAAACCATAAAAACGAATGCCAATACAATACTGATACTGATGTTGTTCGGTGGTCGACCGCTATTAGCTCGGCACTACGATATTAAAAAATACTTTATTGCGAATACAACTCTATTTTTAACAAATTTCATAACGGCATGTCGAAACAACAATAAAAACAAATGAATACAATACCTACACCAATGTTATACAGACGGTATAGGTTCGGTTCCTCGCAGTGTAGAAAAAAAATAAACTATATTTGGCTCGTTTGGAGTAAACTTTAATCAAATTATTTCGCAATGATATTTTTGGAATTATATAATATGTTATACTAGACAATGTCACTTTATATATAATATATAAAGTAAACTATGAGGTAGCTTTAATAATACATATGTTTGTGCTTTGATAAATTTATATCTAGACATATATAAAATTAGCATGTTGTAACGACATTTTTGGAATTTTATAAAATACCATATTTTACAAGTTATAAAAAATAATAATCTAAAAGTACTTATAATAATAAAGTAATAAAAAAAATTAAACTTACTGTTCAAAGTCTTTCAACAGGGCCCATTAGCGGTACCGAAAATTAACTTGTGCATATAGCTTTAGCTATCTCATTTTGTTTTGATGAGGCATACTCAGTTTTCGTCTATGATAAGAATACTAGAAATAATATGTGATTTCTCAAGTAGTTTACTCTATTATTATTTCCAAAGTAATAATGTAAATATTAGATTTGATATGGTATTTTTTTTATTATGACAAGAAATGAAGTTCAGCCAACCTTTCTCCTCGTTCATCATCAGATTTGTGCTAAAGTCTTTTAGACCAAATTATTTTGACATTAAAGTCAATAAAATAATTTATAATGACTACATAGAGATCAATATAGAATCGATACCCACGACATCCTTGCGTGCCCTTACATATCTGGATCAAGATCTAAAGCATGATGAATGCCTTTTTTTATTCGCGACGAGTCAAAGACAGCACCCACGGTCTTGACACCTTTGACATTGGCTATGACGAGTTTTGCCATAAGCCAACAACGGAATTAGGGGGTCCATTGACCCTTCGGCGACTTGTATTTATGTTAATCAAGTATCCAAGGTTGAAGGCTTTATGTGGTTTGACCCTTGTATATTGGTGACACAGAGCATTCCAAACGAGAAGAAGAAAAAAGTTAGATAAATCATACCAAAAAGAATTTCTGGTAGACCAACAACGGTCGGGACTTCTCTGGTTATTTGGTGAGCGCATGAAGATGAGGATAAAATATTTAGTTATTTATTTTTATTTGTTAAATGGGCCTTTTCTAGCCAAACATTACATTGATTAGGGATCTTGGATCTGCAAATAAGATCCAAGATCAAGGGCGATACAACAAAGAAAATATTACTTTAGTTTTGAAAATTATAAAAGAATGTGTGAAAGTTGTTATAAATTCTTGAAAACTGTTTTGTGTCATTGAGTAATTACAAAAACTTAAATTGTGTTTAATAATTATGTTTAAGATTTGGTTTTGTAATCTGTAGTATCTCTTCACACAATTTAGAAAAAAAAATCTTGAACATCATCTCAAGGAACCTGCTAGGGTGCGAGATAACATGAAAAGGTGTGGAGCGATCTTCGCGATCTTGTAATTTCAGTAACACCATGGAACACATTGATTTGGTGAAAATGTGAAATATCATTGTGAATGATTATTAAAATGTGTTAAAATTTCAAGTGGGAAAAACTATTTATGTTCTCGTCAGATTGAGGGTATTGACCTTGATTTGTACAAAGAAACAGCTTCCTGAAGCCTTGGAGCAAGTCTAGTTTATTTTTTTCATTTTTTACAAGTGTTGCTAGAAGTGGCAGTTAAGATTCAGTCACTTATAATTATAATCGGGTAGATTTGGGTTTTTTATTCATAAAGGGATGACGGCGCAGTTTGTTGCTCGTCTACCTGCTATCCTTATATAATTTGCCCTGATAATTGGAATGAAAATGAAAGAATTTATTATGAATAAAAAAAATTGGGTTATAAATAAAAAAATAGCTAAATAGGGGAACGAGTCAAAATGGTCCATGAGGTTTGGTCACTTATGCCACATTCGTACAAAACTCAAACCTTTTGAATTCGGGTCCCTGTGGTTTCAATTTTGTTGCCATTTTCATCCAAAATCAAAATCTAGTCAGATTTTTTAGTTAACATCTAGCTAATATGTCTTTTCCTCTCTTTAATGAAGGGCAAAACAGTCTTTTAATGCTTTATTATAACAAATTAAAAAACTCTGATCATTTTGCCCTTCATTAAAATATTAAAAGGGAGGAAAAAAGACAGAAAAACTGAATGTTAACTGAAAAATCTAACCAGATTTTGCTTTTGGATAAAAATGGCAACAAAATTGAAACCATAGGGACCCATATTCAAAAGGTTTGAGTTTTGTACTAAAGTGACGAGTTTTGGACTAAAGTGACGAAACCTCAGGGACCATTTTGGCAGTTTACTCTATTGAAAGACATAAAGTTGATGGAAGCGGAACAGTTACCGTTAAGCAATCTAGGTTACAATATGTTGACTTAAAGATGAAAAGAAATGTACGGAAGCTGGTTTGGATATGGAGCCGACAATAGACATAGGGAAAATTACGAGAATGGCCAAAGACCAAACCCACTTGTGAAAATGACCACCTCATGCGCCCTTGGAACAGCGCATCCGACCTCCAATGCGTCCTTCAACAGGAGTATGACACGTGTGGATTTTGTGTGGAAGAGTCAGCTGCCAGCGCATCCCAGTATAAAGTAGCCTGATGCGTCTGGCTCCGCTGCTTCCCGAGGTGCTGATGGCTCCTTGGCTGGCTCGCTGATGGCTCATTAGCTGGCTCGTTACTTGTAAATTATAATTTGCACCCTATAAATACCCACGGAAATTAGATGTTATATATGCAACCAATTGTATACAATGGCTATCTCTAGTCCTTTCGATAGTCTCCAAATAGAAACGAAGGTGTTTACATGGTTTGAAAATAACGTTTTCTTAACCTTTAGAAGTGCCCGTGCTTATGGGTGACGGTACCTGGAAAATAACACGGATGTGATCGGTGTATCTCTTCATGGGGCCCGGATCAAAGCAAAATTTTCAAGAACTCACTTACAAAGGGAACCTGGAATCACACCGTGTTAATTATCGCTAAATAACATTTTGTTCTATTTGGTGTTGTTAATGTATTTTAATCCAATCTGTTGTATTTGTGATCTGTGTTAGTTATTGTATTTATAAAATTTAAAAAAGTTGTTCCTTGTGTTTTTTCTTCTAATTATTTTACAAAACAATATTGTCTAACAAAATTTGACAATTCTGTGTATGGCTCTAGCTATATAAAAACTAGCAGACCACATTATCTATATTATCTATCAAAACTACTTATAAGAAATGGGTGGTGGTGAAGTCGGATAATTGAACATTAGACGACGTTCTTGTCGTGAAATTGTTCCACATGTTGTCGTTACCCGGGCGTATGGATGTTTGTCCACCGGCAACCCCCGGATCGTACCAAACACCGCCAGCAGCTTACCATGTGCCGCCAACAGCCTATCAACCACCGCCAGCAGCCTACCATGCGTCGCCAGCAGCCTATTAAACACCCGTTTTTAGACCTCGACGCTCACCCCGTTTAAATCTTGACCTATTTAACCCTATCACCTCCAAATGAGTATGATGACTGGGACGATGTCATCGATGATGAAGTAAACTTTTCATACGGCTGCGCCATGGCAGAACTCCTGTTTGCCCGTTTGCGAGTTGGCGCTAGTCAATCTAACTACCCGGGTTGTGCTGAAGCCAACGAAAGTGACCTGGGTGAGGAATATGTATAGTTAATGTTAGGCTTGATTAATACTAAAATGTTTTGAATTTGGTATTAAGTTTGTGTTTCATGTTATGTTTAAATGTTTTTAATTTGGTATTAAGTATGTGTAATAAGTTAATGTTAGGTTTGATTAATAATAAAATGATTTGGTTTTTTTATTCGGTATTTAAAATTAAAAACGAGTACTTAGATTGATAAAAATTACCAAATACAATACAAATTCCACATTAAACAGCATAGCATTTGGACGTGGTAAACAACGACAAAAATACAATTTATCTGCCATGAACCTTTGAGATGACATAAATTTTTTTATTGATGTCACCACTGAGATTTATGGGTTTATCCGTAACCAGATGGTCTATCAGCATACATAGATACACAGCTTCATTACCAGATAGGGAGTTGTTAGACACGACATAGTCATTATTGAGCTCAAATGAAATGACTTTTTTCTGGTTTTCCAGTTTTTTCCAGTATCGCATGTTAACCAATACTACTCCTAAATATACGGAGAATTTTGTCAGCCTTGGGATCACAACTTGTCTGTATTTTTGGCTTGCACAAATGTCTTGACAGGGGTACATTAGCTGTTGGCTCCCCAGCTCAAGTCGTAGCATTAGCCACTCCTTATTTTCTAGCGGGATCGGGAAAAAAATGTAATCAACGTAAAAAAAGAAAGGAAACGGGTTCAATTTACCATTGAAATAAGTAGCCACGTTTTTTGGAACAGAGTCCAATAAACACTCATAAAACTTTGGTGGTAGAATCGTCCAACGCAGATTTAACATTGACTCTTTCTGAAGCTTTCTACTTCTCCAAGACACCAGTCTTCCAACCCAACCTTCAATATGATGTAAAAAATGTTGTTCACTTAGTTAGTAACACATTTTATTAAAAAAATACTTTTCGTAAAATAGTTGATATAATTTACTGTTTCGTTGAGATACACTAAAAAAAATGCCATTTAGTGGCACTTAACTTTTGTGTCACTAATTTGAGTGTTTAGTGGTACTTTAGGTATGTAATACTTAGTTAACACACACTTTTAGTGGCATTTAACTATTAAGCCACTATTTTTAGTTTTTAATGGCACTTTATACATGACAGTAAAATTTCCCGCCTTAAAAGTTTAAACCTTTTAAAAAAAAAATAGTTTCCCTCCTATATCCCTAATTATTTTCACCCCTAAATTTCTTTTCCCACCATATAATGATTTTAAACCCTAACCTGTCCTCTCCTCTCTCCTCTCAAATCCCCAATCCACCAATCCAATCTTTCTGTTTTATATGATGTCTCTCTATCAATTTTGATTGATTTCAAAATCTTTGAACCACCAGCACACCACCTATTGAGAAGGCCCCCTTCATCCTCGTTCAGCAACCCTTCATCCTTATTCAACAGCCCCTACGGATTTTAGGTTGAAGAGTATTTATTTAAATATTAGTAATTAGTAATATTTTGTTGCAATATGACGCTGTATCATAGGCTTTATATCTTTATTGTGCTGTTTGGTGTTGTTTCATTTCATTAATTTGTTTTCTTCGTTACGAAATTAGGGTTAATTTTAGTATTCCTTTTTGGTCACATATATAGGGCTATACTCTTACTGTGCCATAAGCGACCATTGTAGTAGCTTAGATATGATATTTTTTTTTGAACGGCGATATTTCTACAACAGGCGATAGAGATCGCACCTACCCTATAACTCGGGTAGGCCCCTCCGCCCCACTCCGGCATCCAAGGCTATGTTGTCTTAACCGGGCCCACGCTTGGTGCATCAGAGTTTGGATATTTAATGCTCTGTTTTTGTTGTTTATGCAAACATATATCAGTATAATATATAATTCATTTTGGTATGAGAATTAAGATTATGCTATTCTTGGCTTTTATATATGTTTTGAAATTGTTGTAGTTTGACTTGGTTTTGCGTGAAGGGGATTGGAAGAGGTTCACATTACTTGTAATATTGTAAGTCATAACCAATTTTGATTATTGTTTGTAAGTTTTCTTTGTCACAGTTGGGGATTTGGAGAATTGTAGAGAGGGATAATGAGATGCTTTAGCATAGATTAGGGGTACAAATGAGCCGAGCCCGAGCTCCACCAGGTTCGAGCTCGAGCTCGTTTGATTTATGTAAGCTCGAGCTCGGCTTGATTTGAGCTTTGTTTCTAAAGCTCAAGCTCGGCTCGTAGGTTATTTTTCAAGCTCGACCTTGACTCGGGCTCGGCTTGTTTATTATTTCTTAATTAATTTGTATTAATTATAATTATTAATTTATCACTAATTTAGTATTTTATTTATAAATTTATAAATATTAGTTATTAGTATTTAAATATATATTTAACAGACTAGTAAAATTGTATATAAACAGTTGATTCATTTAGGCTCGCGAGCCGGCTCGAGCTTGATAAGCAAAGCTCCGGCCCATTAATTAAATGAGCTTGTTTTTTAGGCTCGAGCTCGTTTAAACTCGACTCGTTCGAGGTTTTTTAGCCGATCTCGAGTAGCTTGGCTCATTTGCACTCCTAGCAAAGATGACATGAATATTATCAAACTATATGCATTAAAATGAAACTAGATGTATTACTTTACACCTTATAAATCATGGTCTGAAGCCTATGATTAAGCGTATTTTTTTCTGAGATGGTATAGGATCTATAGGTAGTAAGACCTAATTTCTCATTTAATTTTTAGTATTAAAGATTATCGGATTAGCTTTTATGATCCCATTTTAGGTTTCAGCACCAGATCAGGGACCAAAATGGCAATATATACAGCCTAATCATACTTACATTTAGTTCATGTACGCTGAATTTTCAATTTTCTTTTCTATGATTGTAGGTTTCGTTTGTCTTTATAGTTTGTACACGTTGTGAAATTTTTTATTTGAGAGTATTTTGATTCTATTGGTATCGTGATTATGGTCAATTCACATGCGCTTACAAAATGATTTGGTTTTTTTTTTCAGTTGATGCTTGGCTGGTATTTATCAAATCTGCTGGATCTATGGTCGAATGATGTAATGGTATGTTCTAACATATCGATTTAACTTCAGTTTGATTAGTTAACTTAGTTGTGACACTGTAAGAGTAATTGGTTTGAATTGGAAGTATGTATAAATCTTACTGTTTTTGTGAACTCAGAAGGAATTACACAATGTTAATAATGGTGAAAAAATACGCATTTATCGTTTTTGTTTGTGCATTCATATAAGATCACCATATCATACTCATTGACTAATTGTTGGAGATGAAAACATTGATTCCCTATTGAACATTGTGATTGCTTGTGCTGATGTGGGGAGTGATGTGAGATCGATAATCAATAACACTGACACAAAAAGCCAAAACCTCACACAAATAACCAAAACCTTTCCTGAAACTTCAAGAGAACAAACTCCATCAAACTTTTCCTCAAGCAAAGCAAAAATGCCTGAACTACAAATCCATCATTAAACTTCCAGGTACAACCCGCCATAGTAGAAGCTGTGGTGGCATAGTTCCCGGTGGTTGTGCCGACTGCCAGTGGCGGAGACGATCCCTAGCCACCGGACGATGGTGATTAACAGTGGTGGCTGCTCAACTGGTGCAGTTGGAGATGTTTGGAGTCTGTTCAGACCATGTATGGGGAAATTTGGGATGAAGGGGTGAAGGCAACAGTGGGCATGAGCGGATCAGTTGGTCAACTATTGTTAAACTCTGCTAGAGGGTATGCCGTGCTTTCATTACACATTAAAGTTGATTTCTTTTTAACTTCTAATACGTGCAACTTGAAGCTTGATTTCATGCTTATATTTCGAACAACTGGTACCTAACTTAAAGTTTTTGCTATTTATGATAGGGGATTGTGTAATATGTTTGACTTTGTTGTGTATTGTTGACAATCGTTGAGTAACAATCGAGGACGTAACCACCAGCCTGGCCCAGTATACCTAAAATATTTTCAATTTCAAAATTGTGTAGAGCATGTTATTGGTTCTAATTTGGTTCAGTCTATAATGCCTTCTTTTCTTTCCATTGGTTTTAGTTTAACTAACCTCATAAGGTGGTTTTCATTTATTACACTCATTAAATTGTGAGTGCAGGTTAATGCATGCCCTCTAGACAACCATCTAATTACAGTCACAAAGCTGGTATACATCCAGTTGCATATCCAATGCCCCATGTTCTTCAGCTAACTAGAGGTATTGAAAAAACCACCCAATCTTGGTTGAAGAGCTTAAAGTGACGTCAAAAGAATTAAAAATATAAGTTTGCCTTTTATTAATTGTTCTTACATCTTTGATAACTATGGTTACGATATCTAATCAATTTTACATGAATTGTGAAATTTCAGGTTTAATATAGTGAGTTGGCTGATGTGTAGTAGCAGTAAGTGCAGTGAACAACTATGAAGTGAGAAATTTCTGGCGCAACGAAGTTTTAAGTTTTTAGTTGAACATGTATAAGTTATTTGTTTTGTATGTTTGATATTTAGAGTTAGGTTGGCACTTATTACACATTTGTTTGAATTTTTTGGAAGACAATGGAACTTTTAATTGAATTGATTTTATATGATTTCTATGTGTTACATTCTTATTTTTAATATGGATGAATAATAATTTAAAAAAAATAAATTTGATATACAAAACACTAGGGCTATTTAATTTGTGGTGATTTTTGTGGCAAAAATCATGTGCCACTAAAAGCCTTAAGAGTTTATAGTGGCACACCAAAAAGTGTCACTAAAAGGATTTAGTGTCACTGCTTATAGTGGCACTTTTTTTGTGTGCCGCTCATTCCTAAAAGAGTCTTTAGTGGCACTTATTTGGTTTTTTGTGGCATTTTTTGCATGCCACTAGATGACACTTTTTTTGTAGTGATAGCTGTTCAAACGAAATCCCAATAAAGTTCCCCAGGAATTTTTGTCAAGTGCTACGTATCTAGTAAAAACTGTTGAATAACAGAACGACGCATCCCCTCTGCTGTAGAATTCAACCACATCTTTCGACCAATTTTCCGTTTCGTTGTCTTGTATCGCCCATCTACATGGGTTGTGCTGGTGTAAGCTATGTCTATTATGTATAAAGTCACCTTCTTCAATATTTGAGGGGTTTACATTTTCGTTGGATAATGTTCCACTTTGAGTTGTGTTCACCGGCCTCATCCATCAATTTAGGATCCAACTTGATGATTTTTTAGCTGGTTGAGAGCAGTATTCATATTCCGCTAATTTTTCCCCTTCGTTCACACATAATTAAGGTTTTCCTAAAGATATAATATTTAATTAAGGCAAACATGTTTTATGTTTTTTTACACTGGTAAAACCCTGATTTATATAAAAACCTTAGCAAAAAAAATGTATTTTTTTTTCAAAATTCACTATACCGACGCATCATGTGCGTCCTTGACTTCTCAAAATTCGTGCCGACACATCCCATGTGTCTGTGAGGGATCCAATACAGGACGCGTCTGGAAGACGCATCAAGTAATAGGTTTGAGGCATTTGGACGCATCCCATGCGTCCTTAACTCTTCAATTTTTGGCCGACTCATCCCATGCGTCTGTGAGGCATCCCATGCGTCTATGAGGCATCCCTGTGAGGCATCCGGCCATTACAGGAAGCGTCTGGAAGACGCATCGGGTAATAGGGACCACTTGTGGTGGTTCTTCGGTGTTCATCATCGATGCATCCATAATCGGGTAACAGGGACCACCAGCGACGAAGCTCCGACCCATTAATCCTCACAAACAAAGAAGATCCGACCGGATTCAATACCTCGTAGAAGATCCGACCCACATTTGATTCAGATTCCCTTACACAAAGATAATTCGACCCGACCTGTTTTCACTAATCGCTCTCACGGGGCCATAGACGATGAATCCGAATTATTGGTTTGATGACCCGATCCCAATGAACAATGCAGACCCCATGACCATTGAAGACGAACTCATGCAAATTGCGTCTGCATTGCTGGACAATCTAGCTCCTTCTGGTAAACATGTAATTATTATCGGTTTATTAATTTTTGTTGTATTGTTTTTTTATAAATTTTCTTATGCATTTCATGATCCTGCTTTAGGCTAAGAGACCTAGAATTATAGTTAGAGCTGCTTGGACAGTTATTGATAGAATCAAGGAAAAAATGACAAGTAATTTAGAACACAGGTTAAGGCAAACTGTCTCCGGGCACTATTTGGATCTTGAGTTTGTGATGTGTGACAGCCCACCTTCGCTCAGTGTTGCTCGACATCAGTGCTCACTGAAAACCCTTGCGATGGATTATGTTATGTGTTCGACAATGAGTTTTTGTATTTTACCCCTATATAGTTTTGTCTTATCACAAGGTTCAGATTTGGACTGTTCCCAAATACGATGTTCAATGAATCACCTAATTCGTTCAAATCTCAATTTTTCGGGGCAAACGCGAGGTGAAACAACGTCATCTAGATGAACTGTTTGAATCAGACTGGTCAGAATATGGTGAGGATGACTGTGTTCGTATCTGCCTTTTGATGTTACTAGAGTTAGGTTTTAAAGTTACCCAAAGCTGCGAAACTATTGATAAAAATGTGATGAATCTGGTTGATGATTTAGCAGCATGGAACCAGTATCAGTGGGGTAGTTATCTTTGGGAGAGCACATATTCGCATGTCTATGAGATGACTCGTCGATGATTCTCGTTGCCTGGTTGCGTGTGGCCATTCAAGGTACAAGGTTTGAGTAATCAATCCCATGTTTTTATATAATAAATAAGACCGTTATTTAATTTTATGTTTATGTGTAGATGTGGATTTTAGACATGTTTCCAGAATTTAAGGAGATGGCTAAATTTTACAAAAAGGAAGAAATTCCAGATTTTTAAGTTGGGGGCTAGGAAAAAGGATTACAAATTCTACCATCGAGCGAATTTTTGAATCGTTAAAGACGGTATTTGTTCATATTTGTTTTTTTGGAATGTATATTGTTTTTAGTAATAGATGCAATAGGTTGATATAAAAATTTATTATTTAACATGCAGAATGAATATTATCGTCCAATTCAATCCTTAATAGCCACGAGTAACGAGATGTAGACTGAGTGGTACATATATAGTATGCAATATTTAGAGAGTATTCGGTTAGCGAAGCAAATACCGCCTAACATGCAGCCCGATGCCGAGACGATGCACACTAGTGGTTTTCCAAAACAAAATGATGGCATTGCTAATGGGTTTGAGGGTTTTGGATCATCATTCCACATGGGCACCTAACAAAAAAGAAGGTCTGGAAATCATGTCAGAGTCAATTATTCAATTGAGGATGAATTACAATTGTTTCTAGTAGAAAAATTTAAATCACTATTGGACGATCAGTTGGATGCGAACAATGAGAAGCTTACTCGGCTAGTAAAGTCAGAGGTAATGGTGAAATTTAATATGTTTATGTAATACTGGTGAATTATTTTAATATGATTATGTGTTATATTGCACCAATTTATACATCTAAGGAATCAAAGTGGTGATCATGGTAGTGTTCATGCCTTCGAAAAAGTAATGTTGTGTTATATTGCAATGATTTAGGCATTTAAATTACCTTAAATTAATTATATAATTCAATGATGTTTATGACTTACAATTATGTATTTAGGTGGAAGTGGACTCGTTCGTTAACTACAATGATGTTGGTGTTTATCATGTGCCAACGGACAAATTGCAGCTGTGTGATTCTCTTGTAAGTTAAGTTATAATACAAAAAAACTTATTCGGCTAACAAATCTTTTGCGTTTTGTTAATGGTAGTTTGTGTATTATTTTTTTGTATGCATTTTGTTAGTTCGATGAAGTCAAGATTGCAGATTTGCGTTGAGCAGAAAGGTTATTAAAGCCTACTGCGTGTATGCTATCACCTTCTGTTGTGTTGAACAAGGTGGCAAGGAGACAGAAGAGAAGAGAGTATGGAAAGAAACGTAAAAATGATCAGGGATTGGTATACCAATGAGCTTTCTCTGGTATCCAAAAAAGATTCAAGGCTTCGGAGGCTTGGCAAAACGATGGGTGGGGAAGTTAGCCCCAAATTTTGGAGGTCGTTGCTGGGCGACGATGGGTCCTCTTTTATTATTCTTCTTAATCTTTACAATTAATACAATTTTTCAAAAATAGCATTTATACGGTTGGATGATTAAGATGTATGAATCCAGGCAACGAACCGACCGTTGGACCATTCTACCACCGTATTTCCAAATGACCGTATCTGACTGTGAGTCGACCCGGAAGTTGAAGTGTTATTTCGATGGCTCCATGTACCCTGTTCTACGAATTACCGAAGTTGACGAGGTAACTTATGTTTCAACGTTGAACTCTGTATATAGCTAAAAATGAAATTCTTTTATGCTTGTATAGGTTTATTTTCCGTTGAATATTAGAAACTTGCATTGGTTTTTGGGGTTGTTCAACCTTCGCGATGAAACTCTTACAATATATGACAGGTTCTTGATAATTTTATAGTATATATGCCACTATATATTGAAAACTTTTATTAACAATGCTTATCTTACATATGTCTATGTGTGTAGTCTATTGGAGAGAACTTTAGAGGTTGGTAGAAGAGAAGTCATTTGTCATATAAATTTTGCCTTCGACATATAGCTACGCATCAACGACCACTATGAGGATAAGCCATTGAAGATGTCTTTCTCATTCAAGGTCGTTTACCCCGAAAAATTCCCTTAATCAGGGGTGTTGGGAGATTGCGGTGTTTGGGTTTGCATTTTCCTAGAAAGGTTGATCAATAAGCAACCCATATGTCAAGAAGAAGACACCGTATAACAACCCTCCTAAAATTTTTCAGACACTCTTAAATTATTTAGAACATCCCTATACGTCTTAAAACACACCCCGTATACCAGAAATGACCCTAAATACCTTTATTTTTATAAAAATTAAATATAATCAATTTTTATAGTCTCTCGCGGGCCGCGAAGACTCGTTCTTCATCTTACGGGGGCCGCAAGCGAGTGGACATGAGGCAAGCACCAGAAGCCGCCACGTGTCACACGTGTCGAAGCTAGATCGGTGACCGGGCCAAGCTAGGGCCTACCAGGCCTACGTCGTGGGGCGCGAAGGCCCCTTCTGTTTCTTACGCGGGCCGCGAGAAAGCCAGCATCAGCTCCTATAAATTAGGAGCATCGGCAGTCCATTTCCGATGTTCAAAACACTAATTTCTCTATCAAATTCTATAGTGTAGAAGCTATATTCGGGCATAATACCCCCTAATTAGCAAAGCTCTGCCTCGTTGTAAGTATTTTAACCCTCGGTTACGTATTAGATACGCTGCCCGATTGATCTAGTGCTCCGTAACGGCTGTCGTGGTTCTGCCCGACGTAGTCGTTGGAGTTCTGTCTCGGGGATGTTATAACTAATGTAAATATTGGGTTATTATACTAACACGTGTGAATTATTTAAAATTTATAGATTATAACCAGGAAGCCACAGGAAATTACCTAAGATAACAATGTGAGTAATCTCCTTTTTGTAAACCTTTTTGCAAACTGTTTTTACAAAACCTCAATTGTTTAAATTATATTTCACAGTAATTGAGTATTTGTAAATCTACAATTATCGTCGGTATCTTGGGGTTTTGTATACTAAAATTTGTTACTACATTGTAAGTAGTAACATTTCCACAAGTCAGGATTGACAGTGCCGTGGGTGGTACTTAAAGTAGAATGTTAAACAAATGTAATTGCTGGATTGCCCTCAATACTGTACAATGATAAAAACCTGTCTTGATTAAATTGGGATTCACTCACCAGTATTTCCCACTGACAAAATGTTTTTAAACGCGTTTCAGGTAACAAAATGTGAAAGCCAAATAGAAGCCAGCTAGAGAGCACTGAAGGTTTGGAAAAATGTGGCTATAAAAGTTACCTAAATAAAGAGAAATGTTTTATTTCAATAAAATATGATTTATTCCTATAAACATGTTTGTAATGAAAACTTGGGTTTTATTCCAATAAGTTTATAATTATAAAAATGTGGTGTTTTACTCTGATAAAATATTTCCTAACTATGGTCCTGATGAAATTTCCGCTGCCAAATAATGATAAACACCGATACCACCATCTTTGAGTAGGCCGCGGCCGCCCGCCTCCCGAGGCAGGGGTCGGGGGTTGCGACAGAAGGTAGTATCAGAGGTACAGCCACTAATTTCAGCCAAAGAAGTGTTCTGCTGACATTGAAATTGCCAATTTTGTTAGGAAATAATCAATGAGACTATGTGCATACGTGTAGATTATTATTTTGTGTTATTTGACAATTTTGTTAGGAAATAATCAATGAGACTATGTGCATACGCTTACCGTCAACTGTCCAGTTCACCTAAGGACGAAGGAACTTCTTCCCAGCCTACCCCCTCGGGGTATTCGGCTGACACCGAAGAAGGGATTTTCGTATTCAAAGCACAATCTGAAGAGGCATTCCCTCCCAAGAAGAGAGGATGGTTCAGCAGAGGAGCTCATGAACGTAGAAAAAGAATGAGAAAGTGGCAACAGCAGCAGGCCTTAGCAGCAGCCAATAGAGAAATGAATGTTCAAACCCAGGATATACTCAATAGGAGATTAGCTAATTTTCACATATTAGCTACCACAGCTGCAGACCCAAACCTAGAACAACTCATAGCACCACAACCACTGCCGTTGTTCCCAACACAATCCATGGAAGTAGAAATTGATCAAGCTGACCAGATCCCACTACCTGCCTTAGACCCAGCCGAAATTCCTAGAGTCCCAGCACCCCATCCTCCAGACTATGACCCATGGTTTGACGACCATAGGGATTACCAATAACGCTACCCACTAGAGGAGCCCATGCCAGACCCAATAGCACCCTATCCAAACCTTGACCCTCTAGACCCATATTTTGATAATGATCAATACATACGGGAAGTTCTAGAGAACCCCTACCCACATGAGGAACCGACACTACAAGAAATATGGGTGTTTACCCACACATAATTTACCTACATATGTAAATGTGTGGGTAACTACCTACACATGTTTGTATATGTGTGGGTAGTGGTTAATGATATCTTTTCACAATAACTAACACTTAATATATGTAGGTAGTATGTTTTAGCCACACTTGGCGATGGTAATTACCCACACATGTAACAAATTTTCCTTATGTGTAGGTATATTATCTACATATATGTAAAAACACCAAATATGTGTTGGTAATTGATTATGTTTACCAACACATAATATTTGTAAATAAATATGTAGATATATTATGTAAGTAAAATTCTATTATATAATTTGAAAATGACATGGAAAATAAACACCTACACATATTAAAAATGTACACTATATGTAGATATTGGATAGATACAAACAAGTTAGTTTCTAAAGTCTAGGGTTCATATAGTCATTTTCTAAAGTTAAACTTTAGGGGCCATTAGTGCCATTTTTAAACTATAATTAACTAAAAACACTAACTGAGTTAGTGTTTTAATAAAGGATTCCTTCAACATAACTTAACTTAGTTAGTCTTATTAACTGAACCAAACAGGGACCTTTTGTGTCACTTTTCAAAGCACAGGGACCAAACCGTCAAAACTAAAACTTGAGGGGGGGCAAAGTGTAAATTTTCAAAATACTGAATAAAAAAGGGGTCTCCTATGCGTGAGAACCGGCCCCTTCAAGATTCGAACTCGCGACCTTTTTCTTAACAAACGACATCGTAACCACTCGGCCGGGCATGCCACATCCGTTTATATCTTGATTCTTATTTCCTATATATACTAATTAGGATTTTTATATTTATATTAATTATATTCTGAAAATAAAAAGGGATTTAATCCCAAATTGAACCGCCCCAAGCGGGACTCGAACCCGGGCATGTCCGGACACAACCAAGCGCCCAAACCACTTGAACCACTTCACCACATGTGTTAAGTTTCAGAATGCATTATATATATAATGAGTTTAATTAAATCAATTTTACACTTATAAATATAGTTTAAATTAATTATGTAACTATATAATTTTTATCCAGAATTATTTTAATTCAGTAATACTAAAGTTCAATAATTAAAAATGGTTTTTTTAATTATTCAGATTTAATATAATTATTTTTGATAATTAATTATATAATTATCACAATATTTCTTTTAAACAAAATATTATTCATTTAATATTATGTCGGTAGCTTGCGAAGGCTTCCGGCCAATATCGTGTTTGGCCGGGTTATCGCCCCTTCATAGCGTCAACGACGCTTGTGACGAAGGCTTCCGGCTAATATCGTGTTTGGCCGGTGGGGTTGGGGTTATATATATAGGGGATGTTGACTGTTGGGGGTTGGGGTGACCACTTGGTTTGGCTAAACGGTTACAATTTAAAATTCAAACACCCTGCTATGACATGGCCAACAAAGCGAATAGGAGGCCGCCACATCGGATCGCTAGCCCGCCCCACACCCGGCTTCAAACCCAAGCCCCAAGGGCCACACCCTAACCCAAGCCCACCCGGGGTGGTGGCTTGGGCGTTTCCCCCAACCCACGCCCCAACCCAAAAAGCTATAAAAAAAACTGGCCGATGATGTGTATACCAATTGGTTTACACGGAGGTGGGTAGGTTTTCCTTTCGGGGTTTCCTTCCCGGGGTCACAGGTTCGATCCCCATGTGGAGGCATTTATGTCCCATGTGATGCGCCCTGGAGTCTCATCCGCTCCCGTTTAGGGGGTGCCCGGACTCGAGCTTGTGCCTACTCCCGATCAAGAGGGATGGAGTAGGGGGGTTTGCCTAGGGCTGTAAACGAACCGAACGAACACGAACAAGCCCTTGTTCATGTTCGTTCGTTAAGGAAATAAATGTGTTCACGAGCGGTTCATGAACACTTACCGAACGAGATTTTATGTTCGTGTTCGTTCATTAAGGAAATGAGTGTGTTCGCGAACGGTTCACGAACATAAACGAACACAAATAAATTTGGCGAACGCGGCGAAGGATAAAGATAGATGGACCAGAGATTAGCACTCGAACTTTAATCCCTTATTGTGGAACTGAGGTCGATCGTATTCGCCAATGTAAATAATGAGAAATGAAAGGGAAATCATGCATAAACAAGGTGAAAGTGGGTTTCCTAGTTTCATTGTTAGGGTAATAAAATAAATAAAAGTTTAATAATATAAAAAGTATAAATAAAATATAAGAAAGTACAAAGATCGTCAATTAAAACACAAATATATGAACATAAACGAACGCAAATCAACGAATGTTCACGAACACGTTCACGAACACCTTACCGAACGTTCACGAACACAATCGAACGAACGAGACCTCTGTTCATGTTCGTTCATTTAACTAATCGAACGAAATTTCTTGTTCATGTTCGTTCGTTTATTAAACGAACGAACATAAACGAACTTCCCGCCGAACGGTTCATGAACTGTTCGCTGAACGTTCGGTTCGTTTACAGCCCTAGGTTTGCCAGATGATCTACACCTTTCAAAAAAAAAAAAATAAATAAAGCTCTAAAAACACGCCCAATAGAAATGCATCACACCGATCGTGATCTAAACCGTGTATTCAAATCCCCATCCACGCTTTGAAACACAATCCTGACCCTCAATTTCATCAAACGCCTCCAGGTTCTCTGTCTTTTGTCTCCTCTGTTCCAGCGGGCACGGGTTCAACTCTCCGATTAACCGGAGCCAAATTGCTCCGATGGACATAACAGAAGGATCACCGGATCTCCATGGATTCCGGATGCCAGCCTAATGGGAACCTCACTCTCAAACGTGGCTCGGTTGGCCTGTAAGTCCTGTATTATCTTATTAGTGTTGCCGATTTTGACCTAATTAGGGTTTTCATGTTCGAATTACAGGAGCGTCCAGATAATTGGCGAGACAACGGAGTTTACGGCCAACGTGCGTTTGCGAAAGTTGCTTCTGCTATCTCCAACTTTCAGCCTGTTACTGTGTGCGCCAGTGCCTCTCAGGTTAGGTTAGGTTACATATGTGTGCGATTTTGATTTCTGTTTGGAATTTGTTTGTTCGTTGCTGGTAGTTTGGTTGCTATAGATATATGGTTGTGTGTATGGTGGATTTGAGTGTAAGTTTTGATTACTTGAACCCTAGGATTAGGTATTTAGGATTATGCTAGATTTGAAGTTTGTTGTTCATGTTGAATGTAAGGTAGCGTCTGTTTTGGGAGATGAAAGCAAGTTCTTGAAGTGATTATATTAAAAGCTGTTCACTTTTGGGTTTTCTTTGATGTATATTTGACATTTTGAGGGACAAAAAGCAAGGGCTGGTTAGTATTACTAGATTTCCATTTTAAGGTTTATAGTTTGCTCAAGCTGTTCATACACCTTAAAACTTATTTCGACACCCTGACATGTATACGACCCGTATAGGTGTATATGAGCCATATAAGATATCAGGGAATGTCTTATACGAGTCTCTTATGCGACCCGTATACACTTATACAAGCCGTGTTTTTTCAAGGGAATGTCAGCTATACGGGTCGTATACATGTCAGGGAATGTCAGCTCTGTGGTGTGATGTTAATGTATACGAGGCGTATATTTGTATACGAGACCCGTATACAAGTTATACATAAAGCAACACCATAGTTATATATAATATTAATATTAATCGGTGTATATACCTATATAACCATGTTCTAAACAAATCACTCATATAGCCAGCCACTCGTGTGTCAGACCTCTTCCTGTTAGTAATGACTTAAACTGATGTGGTGTGTGACACCATGTTGTGTGTAGATTTGTGTGCATATAGTTATTTGTGTATAGAATGAAGATATTTAGTGTTTAAACAAGTAAATGTAGATACCAAAACAAAGATTCGTGTATCTCATGGCTATATGCGTAAAATTGTTTTGACATGACCATAGGGCAGTGGCGTAGCCAGGATTTTTTTTCCTACGGGTTCCAAATTTTTCGAGGGACGAACGATCAATTGTCTATCACTAAGTTTCGGCTTTTTCTACGGGTTCAATGTTGAAATTTCAACGGGTGCAATGTCGAAATACACGTATATATAAAACTATTTTTTTTTGTACGGGTTCGGCCAAACCCGTACGTTTCTATGTACGTACGCCCCTGCCATAGGGGTGTAACACACTAAGAAAAATGGCTACTTTTGTAATTTGCTCTAATCAAGGAGTATAACCCAAATCCAAATGGAGATCAAGCAATCTAAGAGTTTTCTCTCTTGCTGACCTTAAAGAAGCAACTAATAACTTTAAAGCGTCTTCCAAGATTGGTGAGGGTGGATTTGGGAATGTACATAAGGGCGTCATCAAGAGGTTAGAATCTCCATATGACGATATTTATGTCGCTGTGAAGCGGGGTAAAAGAGGACAAAAGGTTAGTGTTTGTAAAACTTTTGTTAAATAGTAATGCAAATGACTATACGATAACCAGGTGGTTGTTCTGTGTAAGTCACTCAAATGTCTTTTTAAGAGGTTTAACCACCTAAGTTCTATTATGTTACAATGCTGGATTGAGGGTTATATATGCTGAATTGCTGATGTGGTGTGCATGTTATCAAGTTTACACTATTGACACGTTACGTCAGCATTTGTATATATAACAAAAGAGGGTGTCTTAGGAATAATACCTAAGACAGAACCTCTATTTTTTTATTGTTTTTCTTTGCCAGATGCCCAGATATACAACAATGCCATTTAACCCATGGATTTTTTTTTTGTGAATTCAATCGTTCAACTTTTAGCATTGCCACTTACACCCTCTTAGCTTTCTAAAAACTTTGTAAAATGTCATTTTGACCCCCTTGAGTGTTACATATTTATTTTTATGTACGTGGGTCAAATATAATACGTTACATTTAAATTTGTTTTTTACTTAATCTGAAATGTTTTCTACATAGTAACATAGCAGCCGCATATTTAAGTTACATTTAAATTTGTTTTTTACTTAATATGAAATGTTTTTTTACAGGGGGGCTGGCAGGATTCAACCTGAACTACCATAGCAGTGGTGGTGGTGGATGCTTAGGAGGTGTTTGAACAATTGAATTGCATGAAAAACAAGTTGTTTTGTCCTGCCGCGTGTTTCGCCGGCGCAACGCCCGGCGGGTAAAATCCTAGTTAGATTTGTAAGAAGGTTTTTTATTGATTTAATATTAATTTGTTTTTTTTTTTTTGTGGGTTTTAGACTTGTAGTTCTGGTGGATGATCCGAAGAAGCTCCCAAATTGGAACTGTGTTTGGGAGCATGGAATTCAGATTCTAAATGGGTCACGTGTGAGCAAGATGCGTGATTGGATCGTTGAGTTAAAATGTTTGTTTTTAATCCACTGGTTGTTGAATGATGGGGATATGGTTTTCCAGTTGGAGATTATGTATGCTTACTAGAAGAGGAAGCAGGTTGCCAAACATGGAGGGCTTTCGTGATGAGGCGCACTCGAATTTATGGGAGCACTCTGCTTGTGTGACGATTTATGGGTTTTATTTGGAACAACTCCACGACATCGACTCCTTGGCCAAAATGGTTGATCATACATTAATTAATGATAGTTTAAATGAGCATCTTATGTTTCAAGATTATTCTTTTTTTGTTAAGTTGACAAGCCTTTTGATTATTTATGATTTTATTGGCTTGTAGTTTACATTTGTTTCATGTATTAATCAAATTGACAATTTGTTTCATGCATTAATCAATGGTGACGTTTGTGACATTATGTATGATTTTACTGCCTTTTAGTTTACATTTGTTTCAATACATATTAAGATCAATACCAACACATCTTCAATATTTACCTACACATAATATTACTTTTACCTACATATAAGATTACTTTTACCTACACATATATACATGCCACGTCATCCGCCATGTTGGATGCCATGTCACATGCCACGTCAGATGCCACATCACCTGCCACGTCAGATGCCACATCACCTGCCACGTCACCTGCCACGTCACATGTCTTTTAAACAAATTGTTGTACTTTTAACCACACATATATTTGTCTTTTAGCCACACATATATGTGTAGGTATAGCTTGCTATATACCTACACATAACTTATGTGTGGGTAATGGCCTATATCTACAGTCACGAGCCTACACATGATTACACTTAATTTATGTGTAGGTAAAGACAACTACCAACACATTATATGCTTTTTCCCACACATACTTTGTGTTGGTAAAGCACCAAATTTCTTGTAGTGCGATGCCACAGTTTCCTGACCCAATACCAGCACCAGCCCCACCCATGAGTAATGAGAACATACAGGAACTCCGAACGTTTGGTGAGGAAATCTTAGAAGGAAGTGAGAGAATGAGACAGATAGGGGAGAGACTCGTCTGGAAATATGACGAGCTTAATATGCAATATTGGATGAACCCCTATCAGTAGTAATAGTAATAATAATAACAATAAAAATAATAATAATATAAATATATATATATATATATATATATATATATATATATATATATGTGTGTGTGTGTGTGTGACTTGAAAAAAAATATATATATATTAACTACTGATGCATACTAGTATTGTATTTTAAATTCCAGTTGTGATTTGTAATAGATACATAATATATAAAATAGAGTAAATGTCGCAATGTACGACGATTTTGACCAACCTGTTTGTGTTGTGAGATTGTTTGCATTTAATATTGAATTGCGATATTAATATTTGGAAATTGTCTGTAAAATCCAGATGGCTAACGATGCAAATCGGGAAAACCAGAATAATGAAAATCAGATAAATAACAGTGCTATTCGACATATAGTAACCCAAGGAATTAGAGATGCTATGCCAGCTATCATCCAAAACGTTAGGGAAGCGGAAAATAATAATAAAAGTGATAATGGAAGTAAGCGAACACATACTGAACCTAGTCACGGCGTGAACAATGGACCCTTACTTCAATTGCAAATTCCAAAAAGTAGAAGAACCATGTCTTATGGTTGTTCTTACAAAGAATTCTGGTCCTGCAAACCAATAGAATTCTTTGGCAATGAGGGGGACCATTGCAGATCTACGCTGGATAGAAAAGAATGAGGCAGTCTTAAAAATAAGCAAGTGCGCAGAAGAAGACAGAATCATGTTTGCTTCCAATTTATTTAAGAATGCAGCCCTGGAATTGTGGAACACTATTCTCCAGACTAGGAGAAGTGATAGGGTCTATAGTATGGAATGGAATGAGTTTAAGAATATGGTTGAAAGGAAATTCTGTCCTCCCAATGAAAAGGAACAGATAGCTAATAAATTCTTAAACCTTAGAATGACTGGAGTAGACAGCAAGGGTTACACTACTACATTCTTTGAATACGCTAGAATAGTGCCAACCCTAGCATCACCAGATCCAGTGTTAATCTCCCGTTACATCTGGGGATTAATCAGTGAAATTAGACATGTAGTCAAGGCAGCTAGACCACAAACTATAGAAGAAGCTGTAGAACTAGCAAATACCTTGACTGATGAACTGATACGTACACAAGAAGAAAACCAAAGAAAGAACCTAGCTCAAAGGCTTACCTAGGAATTTCGCTACGGTAATTCCAACCGTGGGAAAAATATAGGTTCTACCTCTACACCTTACTGTAAAGCCTGTAAGAAGAAGCATTCGGGAAGATGCTCCACCTACTACAACTACTGCGAGATACCAGGACACAAGGAAGAAGATTGTAGGAAGAAACCTAGTAATGGAGTGTGCTTCAACTGTGGAGAAAAATGGCATATCAAGCCAAATTGTCCGAAACTAGCTCTAGCCATGAACAACAAGACTACTAAAAATGCTAGGGCCTTTGTTTTGACAGCCGAAGAAGCAAAGATGATTCCAAATGTAATTGCCGGTACATTTTTAGTTAATGATGTTTTTGCTAAAGTATTATTTGACTCTGGTGCAAACCAACGTTTTATTAATACTTCATTTTGCAAACTTCTCAACCAACCATTAACTAAAATTCAACAAGAGTGTCTAGTAGAAACAGCAAATGGATAATCTATTAAGATTACTGAAATCTTGCAGTGAGCAAGAATAGAATTTTTAAATAAAAAGTTTGTTGCAAATCTTTATCCAAAGAATCTGGCAGGATTTGACATTGTATTAGAAATGGATTGGTTAGTATCCAATAAAGACAGTATTTTATGTGATCAAAAGACAATCCAAATAAGTTCACCAAAGGGTAAAAAGATCACAATTAAAGGAGATAAACCATCTAGATCCACAAAATTCATCTCTGTGATGAAAACAGCAAGTTGTGCAAGAAAAGGATCAATAGTGTATATGACTTCCATAATTATTAACACTAAAGGAAAAGAATTAAAAGAAATCTCCGTAGTATCTCAATTTTCAGATGTATTTCCAGAAGAACTACCAGGACTACAGCCGGATAGGGAAGTCGAATTCAGAATTCATCTGCTACCAGGAACAGCGCCGATTGCCAAAGCACCTTACCGTTTAGCACCCGCAGAAATGCAAGAGTTAAAGAAACAGTTAGACGAACTGTTGGAAAAAGGATTCATACAGCCAAGTTCATCGCCATGGGGAGCACTGATCTTGTTTGTCAAAAAGAAAGACGGGTCAATGCGTATGTGTATTGATTACCGAGAATTGAACAAAGTCACGATTAAAAATCGGTATCCATTACCGAGAATCGATGATCTGTTTGATCAATTGCAAGGAGCTCGATTCTTTTCTAAAATCGACTTACGCTCAGGATATCATCAATTAAAAGTACATGAAGAGGACATTCCTAAGACCGCTTTCAGAACAAGGTATGACCATTATGAATTTACTGTGATGCCATTTGGTTTAACCAATGCCCCAGCCGCATTTATGGACATGATAAACCGAATATGTGAGCCATATTTGGATAAATTAATAATTGTCTTTATAGATGATATTCTCATTTACTCAAAAAGTAAAGAGGAACATGCAGCGCATCTGCATGCACTCCTAAATTTGCTAAGAAAAGAAAAGCTTTACGCTAAATTTTTGAAATGCGAATTCTGGTTAGAAGAAGTGCAATTTCTTGGACATTTAGTTAACCATGAAGGAATTCATGTGGATCCCACAAAGATTGAGGCAATTACTAAATAGAAAGTCCCAGAATCACCAACCGAGGTTAGAATTTTTCTAGGATTGGCCGGTTATTATAGAAGATTTATCTGAGATTTTTCTAGAATAGCCATTCCCTTAACAAAACTAACCTGTAAGTCTATTAAGTTTGAATGGGGACCAAAACAGGAAGAAGCCTTTAGAATCCTTAAGCAAAGATTAACCAACGCACCCATATTAGCGTTACCAGAAGGGACTGAAGACTTTGCAGTCTCTTGTGACACTTCTAAGTTAGGTTTTGGATGTGTGTTAATGCAACGTCAAAAGGTTATAGCCTTTGCTTCTAGACAACTTAAGAATCATGAAGAAAATTATTCAACCCATGATTTAGAGTTAGGAGCCACAATATTTGCCCTAAAAATTTGGAGACATTACCTTTACGGTAGTAAGTTTACCATTTTCACCGATCATAAGAGTTTAAGATATGTTTTTGGGCAAAAAGAATTAAATATGAGACAAAGACGCTGGATGGAAATTCTTAGTGATTACGATTGTAGTATCCAGTATCATGCAGGAAAGGCTAACATGCCGTGGTTGCAGATCGACCGAAGTATATGGGGTTGGGTTCCTCTCTTCGCGATAGGATTCGTTTGTTTTCTTTAGGACGACCAACTTTTCTTTTGGTAATACGCCGTGGTTGCAGATCGACCAGTCCATCGGGTATTTCCCACTCTGATTTATAAGGGAGTGGATTTATCTATTCCGCATAAGTGGATTTATAAACTTCGTTACTATAACATGACATCGCATAATGACCACAATCGGTTTCACCTAAAAATCTAGATCCTGCAAACGTGCCCACAAGGTAAACCGGATACTTGCCAAACCTAACAACTGCATGTTCCATTAGAGAAATCAACTAAACCTCTTTTTCCACCATCTTCAACGTCAAAACTGTTAACACCAATGCCAACAACCATCCACGACCTAGAATTATCAATTTTCTTTTGATTTTTTTTTCTCAGCCCACTCTGTAAGCAAGTGTTTGCCATGGATTCCCTATTTCCGGCGATCATAAAACCCATTTTGGACAGATTTTCAGAAAAATTCTATAAGTTGTGTTATTGGCATTTTCTGGGGCTGTTTGGATAAAGCGTTCATAGACTCAGCACTATTAGATGTCTTATAATGATATCGTTTGCCAGGACAATGTGCTCTTGACCATTTTTCAAACCCAGCATTTATAGGAATGTTCCGTATTCTTGGAACTGTGGCACATAGCGCGTCGAACGATTCTTCAAAATCGAACATCCTGTAAGATTTGCAAGTCTTCAACCAAAGAGACTCGTGTTCCTTTTTTTGTTTGATGGTAAACAAATGTTGACCATCAAATGGCGACAACACAAGCCGTAAGAGGCTTGTGGAAACACGCCCCATATCGCTAATTGTATAGAATTTGCACGATCAGAAATGATCGCTAAATCTGGATGCTCGCCAATACAGTCTTTGAGTTTTGAAAGGAACCAGGTCCACGAGTTACCGTCTTCAGATTTACCAATGCCGTAACTAATAGGAAAAATCTGATTGTTTGTGTCCATGCCAACAACTAAAAACATTTTTATTTAAACTCACCTTTCAAGTGGGTCGCGTCTATGACAATGACCGGTCTTAAGTTTCTGAGAAAGCTCCAAATCTGAAAGCAATAGGATATTATTAAAATCATTGTCAAATTTAATTATTTTATTTCATTTTAATGTAACGTTTACTATAGTTTTTTAATTAAATGTTTAACTACTAAAAAATTTAATGTTTCACTTACCACCGCACCTATGGCGATAAATACCATTTCAAAACGACTATCTGAATCAGTCAGTATGTGTGTCACTGTGCCTCGATTAGGAAGTTCGGAAAAAGAACTTGCTGAACTTCCATGCAAAAGTTCTAATGCGTTACATTTTCCTCGCCATGCTTGGAGGTATGATAAATTAACTTGTTCTTTAATTCTAAAATCCTTAACTATTTTGGTGCAACGATACATACGCCCACAGTCTTGTAATTGTTCTTTAATAGTCTACCCACCAACTTTGGGTTTGCCTGACACATGCGTGGATGTGTCTGCGTCTTAGAACATGTACGTTTATTGTTAAAATGTTTAACATAGAAAACATCACAAGACTGCTGACTAGCTGCCCTGAAATTCCACTCACAATTTCGGCAACACAAGATGCTTCATAACGAGTGGTTGATGACCGTTATACTTTATACGAAAAACAATCAGATATACACATTTTTCCTAATTCGATTTTCATTTCCTGCTTGTTACGAAAAGTATAACCTTCGTAAAACCGACATTTATTTTTAGACGGACAAATATCATTATCATTTAATTCTGGTTTATCTGTTGCGTTAAATTCATCACTGGGAAAAACACAATCATTTAAATCGGGACATTTGAAATCGTTGGAAGGAGCACAAGAAGATGAACCAATACCAACTTCTTGCACCACATATAATTTAAACAACTCACAAGAATTTTTTTCCGCAAGGTTGAGAAAAAAGTAAGATCAGAATCGTCAATTATATCAATAGGAACGGTAAAGGCTGACATTTTGTAAGATAATCGTGTAATGTTTTGAAAACCACACAACTCATTAACATTTAAAAAAAAGGTATTATATACGAAATTGTTGTAGGAGTTTCAAAGCCACGTCTAAATGAATCTGCTAGGACTACGTATTCAAGCTTCCCGTAACGACTTCCCACTTGCCACCGGTGTAAGCCACAAATCTAAGAACCATATCACTTGAAGGTAAAAGTTGAAGAAAAGATTTAGTTGACAGTAAAACTTGGAGATAAATTTTTATTGGTAATGGGTCCCCATAACTGAAAAAACGTGTAAATAAATAAATTAGTGGGCTTTAGATTAAAGCGTCAGGAGACTCATCACAAGCGTCTATGTACGGAAACCTTCTTTTTCGTTCCTAAAGCGTCTCATTTGGATGGAATGTTGCCTTTTCAGAAGTGGATGTGTCAGCGACGCATGGAAGCGTCGCAAAAGGCTTTCGAAGACTGACACACAGGATGCGTCAGTGATCCATGGGAAGCGTAGCAAAAGGGCTTCCGAGACTAACACATGGGATGCGTCCGCGGCGCATGGGAAGCTTCAGAAAAGGCCTTCCAAGATTGACACACAGAACACGTCAGTGACGCATGAGAAGCGTCGGAAAAGGCTTCAATGCTGACACATGGATTGCGTCAGCGACGCATCGGAACTAGCGATCGGAGAGGTCTGATCCAGGCGCTTGGGATGAAGCCTGACGCAAGCCGCTATGAATGTGTCCGGGAGACGCCTCCGAAGCGCCCGCCTTCTGAATACTAATGATTGAGCCACGTGCCAATCACAAAATGAAAGACGCAACAATGGGCTCTGCAGACGTAAAAAGTACCTCGGGATCTGTGATGAGTTGTTCCAAGAGCGCATGAGGTGGCCAATTTCGCAAGTGGGTTTGGTCTTTCGCCATTCTCGTAATTTTCCCATAGATATATATATATATATATATGCTGAAAAAGGGTGTGATGTCTTGAGTTAGTTTGTTGATTGCTCTTTATTTGAGGGGAACTCAAGCGTTGTCTGTGTGGAAGCCAAATGTGTGCCTGGCATCATGGGAATCAATGATTTTTGAAAGCAATACTATCAGATTTAGGTAATGTATTGTGCACATTATTTTTTGTAATTCTAGTTTGACATCTTTCCATCTTTTATGTTTTGTAATTGTAGTTCGACATCTTTCCATCTTTTATGTAGATGTCATCTGGATGCTAGGTTACAAGTTGGTTTTGGTTGAAATGGGTTGATCAACCCATCTGTAGTTTTTTTTTTCACTTTTTTGATTGTTTTAAAATAACTAATGCATCATTTATTAGCACAAAAAGAATGTATTACAATACCAATATATATCATTAAATAAAAACTATTTAGGAGGTTGTGTGCACTAAGAGGGTGTTTGTTTTTTCTTCAAACATCTTCAAGGGGGCTGATGTCTGCATGCGCGCAGACGTTTCCATTGAAGACTGTTTGTTTTTTTAAGCAGATCTGAACTCAGCTTTTTTCATCTTAAAAAATAAGCTATGGACCCCCTTCCTAAAACATCTTCACACCTCCCTCTTCTCCTCCCTTAAACATCAGCCCCTCCCACTGCCGCTCCTCCTCCTTCTCCGACCTCCCTCTTCTCCTCCGGCGACCTACCTCCTCCTCCGGCGACCTCCCTCTTCTCCGACCTCCCTCCTCCTCCGGTATAACAACCCTCCTAAAATATTCCCGACACTCCTAAAATATTTAGAACACCCCTAAATGTCGTAAATTACACCCCGTATACGAAAACCGGTCCCAAAATACCTTTATATAATTAAAGATAAAATAAAAACAATAAAATGAGCCTGTCACGGGGCGCGACAGACTACACATGAGTCTTACGCGGGCCGCGAGCCAGAGGACAAGAGGCACGCCCCGGAGCCGCCACGTGTCACACGTGTCAGGCTATACCGGTGAACGGGCTAAGCTAGGGCCTACCTGGCCTATGTCGCCGGGGGCGAAGGCCCCTTCTATTTCTCTCGCGGGGGGCGACAAGGTGCACGAACAGCCCTATATATAGAGGTCATTGGCCTTCAGTTGTCAATCGCTCAAATTTTGAATTCTCTCTCAAATTATGAAGTAATAAAATTATACCGGGTATAATACCCCCTAATTAGCAAAGCTTTACCTCGTTGTAAGTATCATAACCCCCGGTTACGTATTAGATACGCTGCCCGATTGATCTAGGACTCCGTAACGGTTGTTGAGGTTCTGCCCGACGTAGTCGTTGGAGTTCTGTCTCGGGGTGGGTATAACTACTGTAAATATTGGGTTATTATACTAACGCGTGTGCATTGTTTAATTAATAGATTATAACCCGGAAATCACAAAGGAAAAACCTAAAGTAGCAATGTGAGTAATCTCCTTTTTGTGTATACATTTTTGAAAATTGTTTTTACAAAACCTCAATGCTTTACATTATAATTAAATAGTGATTGAGTATTTGTAATTCTACAGTTATCGTCGGTATGTTGGGTTTTGTATACAAAATTTGTGACTACACTACGAGTAGTAACATGACCACAATTCGGGTTGAAAGTATCGTGGGTGGTAATTAAAGTAAGAATTTGAAACAAATATAATTGCGAGATCGCCCTCAGTACTGTACAATGATAAAACCTGTTTTGATTAAACTGGGATTCACTCACCAGTATTTCCCACTGACAAAATGTTTTTAAACGCGTTTCAGGTAACAAAATGTGAAAGTCAAATAGAAGCCAGCTGGACAACACTGAAGGCTTGGAAAATGTGGCTATAAAAGTTACCTAAATAAAGGAGATGTTTTATTTAAATAAAATAGGGTTTATCCCTATAAAAATGTTTGTAATATAAACTTGGGTTTTACCCATGTGTTTAGTATTATAAAAATGTGGTATTTTACTCTGATAAAATATTTCCTAACTACGGTCCTGATATAAATTCCGCTGCCAAAATGATAAACAACTGATACCACTGAATCTGAGCTCGCGGCCGCCCGTTCCCAGGAGATAGGGACCGGGGGTTGCGACATAGAGTGGTATCAGAGCTAAGCCACTGATATCAGCCGCAGAAGTGTTCTGCTGATAATGAAACTGTCAATTTTGTTAGGAAATAATCTGAGCAATTATGTGCATACGTGTATATTAGTGTTTTGTTATTTGACAATTTGTTAGTTTACAGTATGAGTGATCAAGGACCATCGGACGCTTATCGTCAACTGTCTAATTCTCCTATAGATGAAGGAACTTCTTCCCAGCCTACCCCCGGGGGTATTCAGCTGATACAGAGGAAGGGATCTTTATATTCAAAGCGCAATCCGAGGAGCCATTCCCTACCAAAAAGAGAGGACGGTTCAGTTGGGTAGCTCACGAGCGTAGAAAAAGAATGAGAAAGTTACAGCAATATCGAGCTTTAGCAGCCACGAATAGGGAGATGAACACCCAAACTCAAGATATACTCAATAGGAGACTAGCCAACTTTCATATCTTAGCTACCACTGCGGCCGATCCAAACCTAGAACAACTCATAGCACCACAGCCACTGTCGTTGTTCCTAACACAACCCATGGAAGTAGAAATTAACCAAGTTGACCAGGGGTATTTATAGGATGCCAAAAGAGGAAAGGGCTGTTCGGTTGGATAGCACATCGCCCGAATGACTGTCGGGTCGGATGCCATCTCGGTCGGATGGCACCTGTCATCCTTCACCAGGTGGCTATCCGGTCGGATGGCTATCCGGCCGGATGGCACTTGGTTAGCGTGTTTGACGCGATGATTTTTGCTGATTCGATTTCGATTGCGATCGATGCGATACGATAGGGTTTCCTAGTCAAATTACTTTCAGTCCCAAACACTCATATCTCGCATAATCTATTTTCCACCATTTATCATAGTTCATTCACGATTCGGGTTTGATTGCCTTTCGAGTCAGATTTTGAGTTTCGATTGAGCTCGCTTGATTACCACAACACAATAAAAATATAAACATGCACAGGTAACACGTAAGGCACACTCACACGTATAATAACAAGTAAAAATTCGTAGCTCGAGTTGCGATTTGAAGTCGATTTGATTAGCATAGCTTGATTATTGATTAGTTAACTTTATCGCATTGTTACTTCCTGCATTTCACAGTCGTAAGTTGATTGATTAACGGTTAACACACCTCGAATATTGCATTAACGACACTTACTCCACATAATACAAATAAAATAAAGAAATTTCTACGAGTCAAGTTGCGCGAAATCGGTCGTTGACTTTGACCTTGACTTTGACTTTCACTTATGAAAACACGGGGTGTTACAACCTCCCCTTGTTTAGGGAATTTCGTCCTGAAATTAAGCTGGAAGTTGTACATCACCGTGATTCTCGTTTGAGAACTTTCTCTTTCTAGACTTTCTCTTTAAACAGCTGCGGGTACTTAGCCTTCATGTCGCTTTCGAGTTCCCAAGTGAACTCTGCGCCTCGTTTGCCTTCCCATCGGACTTTCACAATAGGAATACGTGAGCGTCTGAGTTGCTTGGTTTGACGATCCATGATTTCGACAGGCTTTTCCACGAAGTGTAATGTTTCGTTCACTTGTAGGTTGTCTAGAGAGACATGTAAATCGTGGTTGGCTAGGCACTTTTGGAGGTTTGACACGTGGAAAGTCGGGTGGACATTACTAAGTTCCTCCGGCAGTTCGAGTCTGTAGGCGACTTTTCCGATCCTTTCTAGAATCTTAAAAGGTCCAACATATCGAGGCGCGAGTTTCCCTTTCTTGCCAAATCGGACCACACCCTTCCAAGGTGATACCTTTAGGAGTACGTGGTCACCAACGCCAAATTCACGGGGCTTGCGCTTTTTATCGGCGTAACTTTTCTGTCGATCCCGAGCTTTCACCAGGTTGTCTCGGATTTGGAAAATTTTGTCTGTCGTTTCTTGTAATAGCTCAGGACCGGTTAGTTGCGAATGACCGATCTCGTGCCATACAATAGGCGATCGACATCTTCTTCCGTATAGTGCCACGAATGGTGCCATTTGGATGCTAGAATGATAACTGTTGTTATACGAGAATTCGACTAACGGCAGGTATTTATCCCAATTACCACCGAAGTCTAAGACACACGAACGGAGCATGTCTTCAAGAGTACGGATCGTTCTCTTAGTCTGACCGTCGGTTTGAGGGTGGAAAGCGGTACTTAGGTTAAGCGATGTTCCAAGTGCTGTTTGAAACGTTTCCCACAGTCGCGAGGTAAACCGAGCATCACGATCAGAAATGATGTCACGAGGCGTCCCATGATTACAAATGATCTCGTCGGTGTAGATTCGGGCTAATCGTTCTACCTTGTAGTCTTCTCGTATGGGCAGAAAGTGAGCTGATTTAGTCAAACGGTCGACCACAACCTAAATGCTGTCGTGACCTGATGATGTGTGTGGTAGCTTGGTTATAAATTCCATGGCTATGCTCTCCCATTTCCACATGGGAATTGGTGGTTGTTCGAGTAAGCCAGAGGGTCTTTGATGTTCAGCCTTGACTCTAGCACAAGTTAGGCATTTTCCGACGTAGAGAGCGATATCTCTTTTCATACCCGGCCACCAGTACTTATAACGGAGGTCCTGGTACATCTTATCAGCACCGGGATGAACAGAATACCGGGATTTGTGGGCTTCGTCCATCAAAATTTGTCGTAATTTGGTTCATTTGGGAATCCAAATTCGATCTAAAAAGTGGAATATTCCATTCAATTTGCTCACAAGTTGGGCTCCATCGTGGTAGATTCTTTCTTTCTTCAGGGTGCGTTCATTAAAATAAGCATGTTGAGCGTCGCGGATGAGGGTTTCGAGATTGTGTTGGGCTTGAACATTATGGGTGCTAAGCAGATAACTCCGTCTGCTGAGTGCGTCGGCAACAACATTCGCCTTGCCTGGGTGATAACGGATCTCATAGTCGTAATCGTTGAGAAGTTCTACCCATCGGCGTTGACGCGTATTAAGTTCCTTCAGAGTAAAGATGTGTTGTAGGCTCCTATGATCGGTGAAGATCGTACACTTGGTACCATACAGGTAGTGTCGCCAAATCTTTAACGCAAAAACAACTGCGCCTAGCTCGAGATCATGGGTTGTATAGTTCTTCTCGTGGATTTTGAGCTGCCGAGATGCGTAAGGTATGACCTTGTCCCGTTGCATAAGAACACAACCAAGACCAAGGTTGGAAGCATCACAGTAGACAATGAAATCATTGTTCCCGCCGGGCAATGTGAGGACAGGAGCGTTGCAAAGCATGTGTTTGAGGGTTTGGAAGGCAGTCTCTTGTTTGGTTCCCCAGACAAAAGGCTGATCCTTATGCGTAAGAGAGGTAAGCGGTACAGCGATCTTTGAGAATCCTTCGATAAATCGTCGATAATAGCCGGCTAGTCCGAGAAAAGAGCGGACTTCAGACAGATTCTTAGGTGTAACCCAGCTCTTGACAGCTTCAATCTTTGCAGGGTCAACGTGAATGCCTTGACTATTAACAATGTGACCCAGAAACTGAACCTCCTCCAGCCAGAATTCATACTTGGAGAACTTGGCATAGAGTTGGTTCCCCTGGAGTAACTCGAGAACCAAACGTAGATGTTGCGCATGTTCGGTCTTCGATTGGGAGTAAATCAAGACATCGTCGATGAATACGATGACGAAACGGTCGAGATATGGTTTACACACGCGATTTATCAGATCCATGAAAACCGCTGGGGCGTTAGTTAAACCGAAAGGCATGACAACGAATTCGTAGTGACCGTATCGAGTACGAAACGCGGTTTTGGGTATATCCTCCTCTTGAATACGTAGCTAGTGATATCCTGAACGCAGGTCAATCTTTGAGAACCACGTAGCGCCTTGTAGTTGATCAAACAAATCGTCGATGCGAGGTAGGGGATAACGGTTCTTGATAGTTAATTTATTCAATTCCCGATAGTCGATGCACATCCTGAATGACCCGTCCTTCTTTTTGACGAAAAGGACTGGCGCGCCCCAAGGAGAGGTGCTCGGGCGAATGAAGCCTTTCTCAAGTAATTCCTGGAGTTGGGTCGAGAGTTCGCGCATTTCGGACGGCGCGAGTCGGTAAGGAGCCTTGGCAATAGGATTAGCTCCAGGAATGAGGTCGATACGAAAGTCGATATCACGACTTGGAGGTAGTCTGGGAAGATCCTCTGGAAAAACATTAGGAAATTCTCGAACCACAGGAACGTCTTTCACTTCCTTCTTCTCTTTCTTTTCCTTCTCTGCTACTACAATGTTAGCCAAGAAAGCCCTGTATTCCTTACGGAGATACTTGCTGGCTTGCACGAATGACATAAGCTTGAGACCCTTCGAAGTAGTATCACCGTATACACACAATGAGTCACCATTCGTGAGCGAGAATCAAATCATCTTGTCGAAGCACACAACTTCAGCATGGTTTTCTCGAAGAAAGTCCATGCCTACTATGACGTCGAAACTTCCGAGTTGCATCGGAATGAGGTCAATTGGGAAGATGTGATTGTTGAGCTCAAGAGTACAATCACGGATAACAGAATTGACAGCGACGGTTCTCCCGGTAGCGACTTCAACATCGAATGCCGAGGAGAGTTGAGAACGTTTACGACTAAGGAGTTTCTCAAATTCGAGCGACACAAAGCAGTTATCGGCTCCAGTATCAAACAAACATGAAGCATAAATACCATTCACAAGGAACGTACCATTGACCACGTTGTTGTCGGCCTGGGCTTGACGCACGTTGAGGTTGAAAGTTCTGGCACGTGCGGCCTGTTGTTGCTGCTGCTGCTGTTGTTGTTGTTGCTGTTGCTAAGGCTCTTGCTTCACAACCCCGTTTGGGCACATGTTGGCGAAACGATTCGGGTCGCCATATGCGAAGCAGGCTCTGGCCTTGACTGCGGGTGCCAGAGGAGCTTGTTGACCCTGTGGGGCAGTGAGTAGAGCTTGATTGGCAGGAGCTGGACGAATACGGCAGTTGGCAGTAAAATGGTCGTATACGTTGCATTGAGCACAATAACGGCAAGCAATGGCAGTTGGGTGATGGTAGGTGCAAGTAGGGCAGAGCGGGTGTGGCCCAGTGTATGCACGCTTTGCAGGCGGTGCATTGGCCACAGGCGCTGCTACTTGACGCTGTTGGGCAGGTACAACTTGAATTGGTGCAGCAGTGATCGCACAGTTCTTGTTGCTGGTGCTGTTCTTTCTCTTGTTCTTCCTCTTGTTGCTCGATGAGGTGGGTTCAGCAGTTGGTGCGGTAGCAGTAGCTTGATGCAGATGCTTCGAAGTCTTATCCCAGACACCAGCCTTACCCCGCTTGTCGTTGATTTCAACGGCCAATAGATAAGTTTCCTCGATCGTCGTAGTCTTAGCCGCTTGCACGAAATCAGCAACGCAGTGGGGCAGGGCCCGGATGTACTTCTTGATCGTCATGTCGGGAGTCTTGACTTGATCGGGACAGATAATGCTGAGCTATTTGAAACGAGCAGTAAGGTCAGCATTGTCACCATCCTTTTGCTGTATGTACCAAAATTCATCTTCTAGCTTTTGACGTTCGTGAGGAGGACATAATTCCTCTAGCATAACTTCCTTGAGCTCGTCCCACGACAGACCGTAGGCTGCATCGTTCCCTCGCTTGTTCCTCTCGGCCGTCCACCAGTCTAGTTCTCGGGACTGGAAAACGCCGGTAGCATTCAGAGTTCGAAGGTCATCAGGGCAACCACTCTGTCGCAGAGTAACCTCAATAGAGTCGAACCAGTTAAATAGTGCAGTGGGACCTCCTTCGCCAGTGAATTCTTTTGGCCCACAAGACATGAATTGCTTGAAGCTGAAAGGCCTTGCGGCAGCTTTAGGAGCTTCGGTCCTTGATTCTTCAGATGATTTGCTGGCATTCTCATAAACATCACTCACAGCCTTCGCTACGCTTTTAGCGATGATGGAAGCAAGACGTCTGTCTCTCTTCTCTTGACGAGAAAGTGCATGACGGGATCCAGACGACATTGTCTGCAATAGACATTGCCACGGAACTCAACACATTGTATTCGAATCTCACCTCACACGTTTACTACCTACTAAAGCTCAGTAACACGTACATTTGCGTACACACATATCACATAGAGCACACTTTCACATATACACATAAGCATGTAGAGCACATAATCACATAATTCCTAAGCATGTAGAGCACGTATTCACATAACGCCTAAGCATGTAGAGCATAGAAGCCACGAACACATACGCATTGAATCACTAGAAGCAGTCAGAAAACAGAAACCTATTATTCAAGGCTCGCGATCGTTCGAGTATAGCGATCGCGTTTAGTATATCGAATAGCATAGTGTAGCATAGGGTTGTCCAAAATTTGGCGATTTGTTAGCGATTTGAGATAGAAATGCAGTGCGAGTCATGCGTGTCGATCGTAGTGGAAGCAAAATCGAGTAATTCTTCAAAAATTTAAACACATAAATAGGTAAAAGCACATAAAACACATAAAATCGACGAATTATCAGAGCGACAACTGCCGACTCCAACACATAAAATTGAGAATTAGATCGTCTGCGGCTACTAGACGCTGACTACCCAAAGTGATTCGACTATTCTCAACAGACTTGTCGTCACACTTCGACTTTCGGGATCGTGTTTTCGCCTCGATTCTTGGGCATTCAACACGTACTCCCTGGGTTATACTCATGAATTCAGGTCGTTGGAGTTCGTCGAGGCTTTGGTGAGATGAGTAAAAGTTAGGAGCAAGTTGTCAAGGTTAGGGTTTCACCCCTAGCTTAGCAACTTCTCCCTTGTTTTAGCAAAATTGAGGAGATTATTCATCAAAATATGGATTTCACTCCTGATTTGGTATAATTCTCCTCGTTTGTTATTGAAAATAATGAGGAAATCGTTGATAAATCGATAAAATCATCACTGACCAAACAATTTAGTCGAGAGTTTGCGGTTTTCACACCTAATCCCAACGAAATCGCTTGACCCTATTTGAAAATTCGAGTGCAGTGATTACGAGAAATAGCTGGGTACAACACGTAAGTTCGGTCTGTTGGTTCTTAACTATAGTCTAGGTCTCTAAGACATCGACCCGGACTAGGTCGAGCCTTGCCTAATTCCCTATAGTTATGGCTCTGATACCAAGCTGTCACACCCCAACCGATGGCGGAATCATCGGGGCGCGGCACTGAGCGAAACAGATTGTCCAGAAATTTCCATAACAATTATCAATATTATTCAATTTAAATAATACGTCCCATACCGTATCTCAAACAACAAAGTAATTATTACATACATAAATCCAGTCAAATATTCTGTTCCGACAACTCAGATTTAAATAGACAGCATTTGTTTATCTGCTTCTAGAGACCCCTGATTCGTTATCTACAGACAACTATTCGTTGGGCTCTAAAGCGTTATTCTAGCTTCAAATTCCTACCACATATGCATCATATGCACCTGTCACATACGTTAAAATAAAGTCAATACATAAAATGTAAAGGTGAGCATACAAGTTTGATAATAGCATATAGAGTTCGAATTCGTTTACGCATAACCAGCACGTACACATAGTGAAATGAAGCACGTTAGTTATCGACAAAGACCCATCGATACCAATGAATGCGGGTTGACTGCCCGAGGCAGTTCGCAATACATGATTACCACCGTAATCCATGCAGGTAAAAGATCCTTAACAACCCCCGTGCGAACGGGTGCTGAGTCCAAACTATAGTACTATCGTTGCTAAGGCAGGTAGACAACATTCCATGTGTAAACATAACAAACAAGCATTCATAAGCCACGTATAACATGCATAAACGGTTAGCGTTCAAATAGTTTGAGTAGTGTGATAGTTGTAGTTTGAATATTCGTAACGTATGTTACACCCAAAAGTGCTTAAAGCAAAAAGGGATCGAGTATACTCACAGCGATTATGGATTGAAGGGAGCGTTTAGCGAGTGCGGTTAGCCTTAATAGATTCGGTAGTATAACGATAAGCGATTCGTAAAACGTCACAAGGTATGAAAGGGTCGGATAGGGGTTCGATCGGATTGTAATTCGATCGGACAGCAATCCATGCGGATAACAATCCATTCGAGTGGTCATCCGGTCGGATAGTGATCCGGTCGGATGACGATTCGAGTGGATTGTTTCTTCCTATAAGAAGTATGTGTTTGTGTATGATGGTTTGACTTTTGAAGTTTTCGTTGTAGCATTTTGAAAACAATTAAGTATCTCTATCTTTCAAGTCGGTCGATCGGATGACTAGACGCGCATATGGCAATTCGTTCGAATGGTCATCCGGTCGGACGGTGACTTAGTGATGAGGTTACTTATTGAAAACTAGTTTACTACAGAAGTGTCATTCGATCGGATGGAAATTCGATCGGATGGCAATTCGATCGGATGGCAATCTGTGCAATTGAACATGTTGGAAATGGTTAAGTCTTTTAGAGTCTTAGTATCTCATGATCCGAAGAGTAATCCTTTTAGAGGGTCGTTCGATTGGATTGCAATTTATTCAATATCCAAACTTTAATTAAGATTGTTTAAAGGTGGGACCCAAGTGTAATCCGTTCGGGTGGCAATTCGTTCGGGTGGCCTATCCGGTCGGATGGTAATCCGGTCGAATGGAAATCCGTTCCGATTGTCCTGTTCGTTCTACACTTGGTCGTTTTGAAGGTTTGTCGTTATGTCGAGTCACTTTGACGACGCGTCAGCCGATAGAACCCCTAGTTCAACCCAGTTGACCAACCCGACCAGGAATCACCCTAGCCCGGCCGGTTACCGGCTCGAGGCAGTTGTTCTTGGTTAACCCGAGGTCGATAGTCTCATGAGTAGAATCCGGATCTTGAACTAGTACAACACTACAATCGAGTAGAAGACTAATTCAGGGTCGGATCCTATCGGTTTTGAGTGCATTGAGTGCGAAAGAGTCGAAAGAAAGTTAAAACCATCTTTCAAACCTTTTTCACCACACTTGTGTCGAGATCTTTACAAGATCTTTGTGGAAATCGGCTAGATCTAAGTTGTTCTTGGTGGGTTGAGGTCAAAACATGAAGTTCTTGAAGAACACATGATGACGTCACCTTAGAATACCCGAAATCTAGTGATTTCACGGTTAAAAATGAAGATTTAAAAGATAAGAAGGTGTAGGAGTGCGTGTAGATCAAGAAAGTACAAGATTTAGGACGAGATCTTTCCGGAATCGAGAGAAATCTGAGAAAAGGTTGAGTTAAGCGTGCTGGTCGAACAGGGATTTCCAAAAGTGGAAAGAATGACAATGACAGGGGTATTTATAGGATGCCAAAAAAGGAAAGGGCTGTTCGGTCGGATAGCACATCGCCCGGATGACTGTCGGGTCGGATGGCATCTCGGTCGGATGGCACCTGTCATCCTTCACCAGGTGGCTATCCGGCCGGATGGCACTTGGTTAGCGTGTTTGACGCGATGATTTTTGCTGATTCGATTTCGATTGCGATCGATGCGATACGATAGGGTTTCCTAGTCAAATTACTTTCAGTCCCAAACACTCATATCTCGCATAATCTATTTTCCACCATTTATCATAGTTCGTTCACGATTCGGGTTTGATTGCCTTTCGAGTTAGATTTCGAGTTTCGATTGAGCTCGCTTGATTACCACAACACAATAAAAATATAAACATGCACAGGTAACACGTAAGGCACACTCACACGTATAATAACAAGTAAAAATTCGTAGCTCGAGTTGCGATTTGAAGTCGATTTAAATTAGCATAGCTTGATTATTGATTAGTTAACTTTATCGCATTGTTACTTCCTGCATTTCACAGTCGTAAGTCGATTGATTAACGGTTAACACACCTCGATTATTGCATTAACGACACTTACTCCACATAATACAAATAAAATAAAGAAATTTCTACGAGTCAAGTTGCGCGAAATCGGTCGTTGACTTTGACCTTGACTTTGACTTTCACTTATGAAAACACGGGGTATTACATATATATATATATATATATATATATATATATATATATATATATATATATATATATATATATATACAGGGTGGAGTTATTGTAAAAAAGACCAAAAGTGTGAGTAAGGTAAGAAAAAATCTTAGCCATTAGATCTAAATTAATTGAAAAGGGTATAATTGTAAATGCATTAACAAATTCAAATATGGTAATCCTTGATTTAAGGATTTGGAGAGAGAAAATCCTTGATTTAAGGACTTATAACCGTCCATAATTAGAGCATGTTCATGACATGGTGTTTTAAATAAATTCATAGTTCAATTCATGGTGTTTTTACAAAAAATAAAAATAAAATAACACCATTCAGTAAACAAAATATAACGCCATTCAGTACACAAAAAAACACCATTCAGTACAAGATATAACACCATTCAGTAAACAAAAAATAACACCATTCAATAAATAATATAACACCATTCAGTAAACAAAAAATAACACCATTCAGTAAACAATATAACATCATTCAGTAAACAAAAAAATAACACCATTCAGTAAACAAAATAACACCATTTAGTAAACAAAATAACACCATTCAGAAAAAAATAACACCATTCAGAAAATAAAATAAACACCATTACTGAAAAGAAAAAAACACCATTAATGAAAAGAAAATAACACCATTTAGAAAAAAAACACCATTCAGTAAAGAATATAACACCTCTGTATCATCTTCTCCAGTTCCGGCACCACCACTGCCGCACCACCATTGCCGGTCCGCACCACCACTGCCGCTGCCGCTCGCCGCTCGACATGGATTCCGTCACACGCACACCTCCTCTCACCTCCACTATCTCGGTTCCCTCTCTTTATTCTCTGGCCACCGGTGCCGCTTTTCCGGAGGCTGCCGGCGACGGTTTCTCCAGCAAAGACACCCCAACCCCTTCGTTCTCTCACCCTCGTTCTATCACTTTAAAGAAACCCGACCGGACTCCGGCCGGTGAAGTCGGCAGAGCTGGTGTGAATGATTATAACGATGTTAGATGATGATGATGATGATGATGATGAGAGAGAGATCTTTGATCGTAGATGGAGATCATCTGGAGAGAGAGAGAGAGATATTGTAGGGATTTTGATTTACAGTATCTATTTTTGAATTGATATAAAGACTTTATTACCCCTAGAATTTTCAATTCAGTCCAAAAAAAATAAACCAAATTTTACAGTTTGGTCCCTATTAATCTCAACCATTAGATCAAAAATCTAATGGTGTAGATTCTTTCTTACCCTTCTCACACTTTTAGTCTTTTTTACAGGATCCTAACTCTATATATACATATATATATATATATATATATGTGTGTGTGTGTGTGTGTGTGTGACTTGAAAAAAAAATCAACTAAACTAGATAATCCTATAATTACCGATGCATACTAGTATTGTATTTTGAATTTCCGTTGTGGTTTGTAAAAGATGCATAATACAAAATAGAGTAAAGGTCGCAATGTACAACGATTTTGACCAATATGTTAGTGTTGTGAGATTTAATATTGTTTTGCAATATTAATACTTGGAAATTGTTTAAAATCCAGATGGCTAACGACGCAAATCGGGAAAACCAGAATAATGATAATCAGATAAATAACAGTGCCATTCGACACATAGTAACCCAAGGAATTAGAGATGCTATGCCAACTATCATCCAAAACATTAGAGAAGCGGAAAATAATAATAAAAGTGATAATGGAAGTAAGCGAACACATACTGAACCCAGTCACAGCGTGAACAATGGACCGTTACTTCAATTTCCTAGTCCAAAAAGAAGAAGAACCATGTCTTATGGTTGTTCTTACAAAGAATTATGGTCTTGTAAACCAATAGAATTCTCGGGCAATGAAGGAGCCATTGCAGCTCTACGTTGGATAGAAAAGACTGAGGCAGTTCTATAAATAAGCAAGTGTGCAGAGGAAGACAAAATCATGTTTGTTTCCAATCTGTTTAAGAATGCTACTTTAGAATGGTGGAACACTATTGTCACACCCCCAAAATCCACACGCGGAGCACCACCGCTTGGAGGCGTGACTGACCAGGATCAAGCCACCAATCATATTGAACATATAAGTAAATAGCAAATGTCCTTCATCAATACAATAGGTGTTTTCAAAACCAAACATAAACAAGTGTGTAGCGGAAGCGATAATGTAAAAACCCAACATAAGTATTAAGTTGAAGTGTCACAACAGAGTGTATCATAACATCCAAAATCCGTGCCCACAACGACCGCGCCTCCCGTGCAAGCTCCAATAGTACCTATGGTCCTGCAAGGCATGTAACAGAGAGTCAACAAATAGTTGAGCGAGTTCACAGTAAGTAAGTTCGTAAATGCAAGTTCGTTTCGTAACGTGCGGCTATACTGGGCCGATAGTATGTTCTAGTAGTGGGGGCTTCCCATGTTTGCATATACACTAGACTATTTGTAACCATAAGTGTTCTTCTTACCGAGAACAGTAGTACGTACAAAGTTTACGTAGGTTTTACGTAAGTGTCCTTCACAACCGAGGACAGGGGTACGCGGGGGTTTACGTAGGTTTTACGTAAGTGCCTGACACAACCCGAGGCAGTAATGAGTATTAGTTTACGTAGGTTTTACGCAAGTGTCCTTCACAACCGAGGACAGGGGTACGCGGGGGTTTACGTAGGTTTTACGTAAGTGCCTGACACAACCCGAGGCAGTAATAAGTATTAGTTTACGTAGGTTTTACGCAAGTGTCCTTCACAACCGAGGACAGTGATGTGTACAAATATACGTAGGTTTTACGTATGTGTCCTGCGCATCCGAGGACGATGGTAGATAGTCTAGTAACATTATAAGTACAAATTCATTCCTTTAATCCCATTCCCAAACCCCGGGAATCCCATGCCTTGGTAAGAGTGTGAACTCACCTTGTTTCGCTCGGTATGCTAAGTATGTGCTCAAAGTAAATCAATCACGTCCTAAAGTACGCACGTATACAAAAATCAGTTTGTATTTACCAAGTTGTTTGCACGTAAACATCATCATCATCAACATCGCATTAATAGCACTGAGTATCACATTGCACGTATTTGTAATCATACAAGTATCGCCTTTATACATAACAGCAGTTAACTAACCCAGTTAAGTTTAACAGAATTAACCCAAGAGATTGAACAGATAATACATTCGGCGAAACACAAATTGGCGAAACACATTCTGTTTCGTCCCATTTGATTCGTCATAAATGGTCTCGGCGAAACACATTCTGTTTCGCCAAGTCTGTTTCGTCGTCCGGTGTTTCGTCAAAACATCAGTTACGTCACCTATATAACAGTTACAGAAATATCACAGAATCTTAATGCCCTAGTGGCCAACATCTATCAACCACCGCCAAGCATCATTGGACCGCTAGTTATCTCATCATTATCAACACAGCAAGAAACCCTAAACATGCTAACAGTTATCGTATCTAAAATAACCAAACATCATGATTATTATCCACCTATTATTCAATCATCAATCACCAATGGAACTTATTAAAAGAACATAGTTGTCAGCCATTTCAGTGAACCCATATGCACATAATAGTGGAACATATAATTACTCAACATGTAATTATGACTTTTCCAAGAAACTTGATTTCAATTGGACCAATATATCAAGAATCTTAGTCAACATTCAAATGGTTGGCTGGCATCATCATCATTCAATAAATAAATCATGGCTGACAAGTCTATGTTGAAGGAATTTCATTGGACCGAGATATCATGAAATCAAACCAACCCTAAACAATTCTAACAGTTTTGTCGGTTACTTCCCACCATCGTTCAACACACAATTTATAACATCACATGATTTCTCTCAAATATCAATGCCATAAAAGTTTTCGTCCGAGTAATCATATAAACAGAATTATCACATGTATACGACACCATACATCTTAATTCATGTAGTTACTAACCCTAGTTAAACACATAAGAGCATCAATAAACAGATACACGATAGGGTTTACACTGACCGATTCGAGTTGAACAAACAGGGATTCAAGAGATGGGGATGATGGTGAACGATGGTTGTTGCCGTCGCACAGTGGAGAGAATTCTTAGGGTTTCTTATTTTGCCCAAAGTTGTGAAACTGAACTCGTTTCCCCCAAATATACACGAAACAGCGTTCTGGGCCCTTAATGGGCTTCGCATAAAAATGGGCCGGCGAAACAGCCTGTTTCATCGAGATTAGGTTGACGAAACAGATCCTGTTTCGTCGGGATGTTCTTGGCGAATCAACTTCTGTTTCGTCGGGTTCACTGATGTGTTAACAGTTTAAGTTTTCTAAACAGTCTCATGTTATACAACCAAACACAACACAACACATGCAAACACAATGCGTTTTATCATATCATAACATGTACAGTTACAAATCAAACAAGTCAAACAACTAACAGTCAAAGTCAACGTGTAATAAATACGAAAGTGAAAGTCGGAAACTCGAGTTGTCACAACTATTCTCCTGTCTAGGGGAAGTGGCAGAGTCTATAATATGGAATGGACTGAGTTTAAGAATATGGTCGAAAGGAAATTATGCCCTCCTAATGAAAAGGAACAAAATGCCAATAAATTCTTAAACCTTAGAATGACTGCAGTAGACTGTAAGGGTTACACTACTATATTCTTCTAATATGCTAGAATAGTGTCAACCCTAGCATCACCAGAACCAGTATTAATCTCTACATCTGGGGATTAATCAGTGAGATTAGACATGTAGTCAAGGCAGCTAGATCACCAACCATAGAAGAAGCTATAGAACTAGCAAATACCTTGACCGATGAATTGGTACGTACACAAGAAGAAAACCAAAGAAAGAACCTAGTTCAGAAACTTACCCAGGAATTCCGTTATGAAAATTCCAACCGTGGGAAAAATATAAGTTCTACTTCTACACCTTATTGTAAGGCTTGCAAGAAAAAGCATTCAGGAAGATGCTCTATATACTGCAATTTCTGCAAGATACCAGGACATAAGGAAGAAGATTGTAGAAAGAAACCCAGCAATGGAGTATGCTTCAATTGTGGAGAAAAGATACATATCAAGCTCAATTGTCCGAAACTAGCTCTAGCCATGAACAACAAGACTGCTAGGAATGCTAGGGCATTTGTTCTGACAGCCGAAGAGGCAAAGATGATTCCGGATGTGTTTGTCGGTACGTTTTTAGTTTATGATGTTTTTGCTACAGTATTATTTGACTCTGGTGCAAATCAAAGTTTTATTAATACTTCATTTTGAAAAATTCTCAACCAACCATTAACTAAACTCCAACAAGAATGTCTAGTAGAGACAACAAATGGAGAAACCATTAAGATTGCTGAAATCTTGCAGGGAGCAAGAATAGAAATTTTAACCCATAAGTTTATTGCTAATCTTTACCCAATGAATCTGGCTGGATTTGATGTTGTATTAGGAATGGATTGGTTATTAGCCAATAAAGCCAGTATTCTATGTGATCAAAAGTCAATCCAAATAAGTTCACCAAAGGGTGAAAAGATCACAATCAAAGGAAATAAACCATCTTGGTCCGCGAAATTCATCTCTGTGATGAAAACTGCAAGTTGTGCAAGGAAAGGATCACTAGTGTATATGATTTCCATAATCATTAACACTAAAGGAAAAGAATTGAAAGATATTCCCATAGTATCACAATTCTCGATGTTTTTCCAGAAGAACTACCAGGTCTACCTCCAGACAGAGAAATTGAATCAGAATTTATCTGCTACCCGGAACCGCACCAATTGCCAAAGCACCTTACCGTTTGGCGCCAGCAGAAATGCAAGAGCTGAAGAAACAGCTAGACGAACTTTTGGAGAAAAGATTTGTACAGCCAAGTTCATCACCGTGGGGAACACCGATTTTGTTTGTCAAGAAGAAGGATGGGTCAATGCGTATGTGCATTGATTACCGAGAGTTGAATAAGGTCACGATTAAAAATCGGTACCCATTACCGAGAATCGATGATCTGTTTGATCAATTGCAAGGAGCTCGATTTTTCTCAAAGATCGATTTACGCTCAGAATATCATCAATTAAAGGTACAGGAAGAGGATATTCGTAAAACCGCCTTTCGAACAAGGTATGGCCATTATGAATTTACTGTCATGCCATTTGGTTTAACCAATGCCCCAGCCGCATTTATGGACATGATGAACCGAATATATAAGCCATATTTGGATAAATTCATAATCATTTTTATAGATGATATTCTAATTTACTCTAAGAGTAAAAAGGAACGTGCAGCGCATCTGCATACTCTTTTAAATTTGCTGAGAAAAGAAAAGGTTTATGCTAAATTTTTGAAATGCGAATTTTGGTTAGAAGAAGTGCATTTTCTTGGACATTTAGTTAATCATGAAGGGATTCATGTGGATTCCACAAAGATTGAGGCGATTACTAAATGGAAAGTCCCTGAATCACCAACAGAGGTTAGAAGTTTTCTAGGATTAGCCGGTTACTATAGAAGGTTTATTCGAGATTTTTCCAGAATAGCCATTCCCTTAACCAAGTTAACCTGTAAGTCTGTTAAGTTTGAATGCGGACCAAAAAAAGAAGAAGCCTTTAGAATTCTTAAGCAAAGATTAACCAACGTACCCATACTAGCGTTACCAGAAGGAACTAAAGACTTTGAAGTCTATTGTGACGCTTCTAAGTTAGGTTATGGATGTGTGTTGATGCAACGTCAAAAAGTTATAGCATATGCCTCTAGACAACTTAAGAATCATGAAGGAAACTGTTCAACTCATGATTTACAGTTCGGAGCCATAATTTTTGCCCTTAAGATTTGTAGACACTATTTATATGGAAATAAATTTGTTGTCTTCACTGATCATAAAAGTTTAAGGTACATTTTTGGGCAAAAAGAGTTAAACATGAGACAGAAACGCTGGATAGAATTCCTTAGTGATTATGATTGCAATATCCAGTATCACGCAGGAAAAGCTAATGTAGTAGTGATGCTTTAAGTAGAAAGTATCATGAAAAGCCATGAAAAGTACGTTCTCTTAAATTAAATCTGCAGATAGATTTAAACGAGCAAATTAGAGCCATACAAGAACCAGTAATCAAGGATGATACTAAAAAATTAAAAGGCATGATTAAGGAATTAGAACAAGGAACAGATGGAATTTGAATATTCCATAAGAAAAGAATGTGGATACCTAAATTAGGAAACCTACGCCACCGAATATTAGAAGAAGCCCATAAATCTAAGTACACGATACATCCTGGAAGTGATAAGATGTATCAAGATTTAAGAAAGAATTTCTGGTGGATAGGAATGAAAAGAATATAGCAGCTTATGTTGCCAAGTGTCTAACCTGTTCACAGGTAAAAGCTGAACATCAGAAACCCTCATGTCTATTACAGCAATTGGAAATGCCTATATGGAAGTGGGAATTGATAACAATGGACTTTGTTACCAAATTACCCAAGACACGAAAAGGTAATGTTACAATCTGGGTGATTGTAGATAGGTTAACCAAGTCTGCTCATTTCCTACCAATGAAGGAAACATTCGGTACGGAACAGTTAGCCAAATTATATGTTAATGAAATAGTTTCATTACATGGTATTCCTTAATCAATTGTTTCTGATATAGATATCCATTTTATTTCTTATTTTTGGACAAGTTTCCAAAAAGCAATGGGAACCAAGCTAAATCTAAGCCCGCTTATCATCCTCAAATGGACGAACAAAGTGAAAGGACAATTCAAACAATGGAGGATATGCTTAGAGCTTATGTAATTGATTTCGGAGGAAATTGAGACGACCACTTACCATTAATAGAATTTTCCGACAATAACAGCAATCATACCAGTATCAATGCTGCACCTTTCGAAGCACTTTGTGGACGAAAGTGCCGAACTCTAGTCTGTTGGGCGGAGATTGGAGAAAAGCAATTGTTTGGACCTGAGATAGTACAAGAAACAACATACAAGATTATTCAAGTCAAGGAACAACTAAAACCATCACGCGATCGACAAAAGAGTTATGCTGATAACAGGCGAAAACCATTGGAGTTTCAAGTAGGAGATAAGGTTTTACTAAAAGTTTCTCCTTGGAAAGGAGTAGTAAGATTCATCAAAAGAGGAAAGTTAAGCCCCATGTACGTTGGACCTTTTGAGATTATTAGACGAATAGGACCAGTAGCTTACCAGCTACAACTGCCAGAGGAAATGGCAGGAATACATGATGTATTTCATGTATGTAATCTCAAAATGTGCTTAGCCGATGAATCATTAGTGGTACCTCTTAAGGACATAGAGTTAAATGAAAAAATTAAATTCGTAGAGAAACCTCTACAAATTGAAGACAGGAAAGTGGAACTCAAGCGTTGTCTGTGTGGAAGCCAAATGTGTGCCTGACATCATGGGAATCAATGATTTTTGAAAGCAATACTATCAGATTTAGGTAATGTATTGTGTACATTATTTTTAGTAATTCTAGTTTGACATCTTTACATATTTTATGTTTTGTAATTGTAGTTCGACATCTTTCCATCTTTTATGTAGATATCATCTGGATGCTAGGTTACAAGTTGGTTTTGGTTGAAATGGGTTGATCAACCTATCTGTATTTTTTTTTCACTTTTTTGATTGTTTTAAAATAACTAATGCATCAGTTATTAGCACAAAAAAATGCATTACAATACCAATATATATCATTAAATAAAAACTATTTTGGAGGTTGTGTGCACTAAGGGGTTGTTTGTTTTTCCTTCAAACATCTTCAAAGGGGCTGATGTCTGCAGGCGCGCAGACGTTACCATTGAAGACTGTTTTTTTAAACAGATCTGAACTCAGCTTTTTTCATCTTAAAAAATAAGCTATGGACCCCCTTCTTAAAACATCTTCACACCTCCTTCTTCTCCTCCCTCAAACATCAGCCCCTCCCACCGCCGCTCCTCCTCCTTATCTGACCTCCCTCTACTCCTCCGGCGACCTACCTCCTCCTCCGGCGACCTCCCTCTTCTCCTCCGGCGACCGACCCCTTCTGCGACTTCCCTCCTCCTCCGGTATAACAACCCTCCTAAAATATTCCCGACACCCATAAAATATTTAGAACCCCCCTAAATGTCGTAAATTACACCTCGTATACGAAAACCGGTCCCAAAATACCTTTATATAATTAAAGATAAAATAAAAACAATAAAATGAGCCTGTCGCGGGGCGCGACAGACTACACATGAGTCTTACGCGGGCCGCGAGCGAGAGGACAAGAGGCACGCCCCGGAGTCGCCACGTGTCACACGTGTCGAGGCTATACCGGTGACCGGGCCAAGCTAGGGCCTACCCGGCCTATCTCGCGGGGTGCGAAGGCCCCTTATGTTTCTCTCGCGGGGCGCGACAAGGTGCACGAACAGGACTATATATAGAGTTCGTTGGCCTTCAGTTGTCAATCGCTCAAATCTCGAATTCTCTCTCAAATTCTGAAGTAATAATACCCCCCCTAATTAGCGAATCTCTGCCTCGTTGTAAGTATCATAACCCCCGGTTACGTATTAGATACGCTGCCCGATTGATTTAGGACTCCGTAACGGCTGTTGAGGTTCTGCCCGAAGTAGTCGTTGGAGTTCTATCTCGGGGAGGGTATAACTAATGTAAATATTGGGTTATTATACTAACGCGTGTGCATTGTTTAATTAATAGATTATAACAAGGAAATCACAAAGGAAAAACCTAAAGTAGCAATGTGAGTAATCTCCTTTTTGTGTAAACCTTTTTGCAAATTGTTTTTAAAAAACCTCAATGCTTTACATTATAATTAAACAGTGATTGAGTATTTGTAATTCTACAATTATCGTCAGTATGTTGGGGTTTTGTATACAAAATTTGTTACTACACTGTGAGTAGTAACATGACCACAAGTCGGGCTGACAGTACCGTGGGTGGTAATTAAAGTAAGAATTGGAAACAAATATAATTGCGAGATCGCCCTCAATACTGTACAATGATAAAACATATTTTGATTAAACTGGGATTCACTCAGCAGTATTTCCCACTGACAAAATGTTTTTAAACGCGTTTCAGGTAACAAAATGTTAAAGCCAAATAGAAGCCAGCTGGACAGCACTGAAGGCTTGGAAAATGTGGCTTTAAAAGTTACCTAAATAAAGGAGATGTTTTATTTAAATAAAATAGGGTTTATCCCTATAAAAATGTTTGTAATATAAACTTGGGTTTTACCCATGTGTTTAGTATTATAAAAATGTGGTATTTTACTCTGATAAAATATTTCCTAACTACGGTCCTGATGTAAATTCTGCTGCCAAAATGATAAACCACTGATACCACTGAATCTGAGCTCGCGGCCGCCCGTTCCCAGGAGATAGGGGCCAGGGGTTGCGACATCCAACGACCTACCTCCTTCTCCGGTGACCTCCCTCCTCCTCCGGTGACCAGCTCCTTCTCCAACCTCCCTCTTCTCCTCTGCTGGATCGAAGCGGAATGTGAATGTTTCGTCATTGTTTGATGCGCTTCAGACCGGTATCAACTTATAAAAACAAACAGTCTTATATTTTCAGCTTGCAGATCTTCAGACCACATCTTTAGTTACAGACATAAAAACAGATGAAATCAGCTTGTAGACAATTTATGTCTGCAAAAACAAATAACACCTAAGTTAGACTTGAGCAGCTTCAACCCTTCAACACTCTTTCTTAGCTAATTTTAAACTAACTCATTTGAGATAAATTACAAGCCAAATGGACCCAATGTAAATGGCTCAATATTCCACCTCTAGTTTCATCCATGAAGTAATTGAGTAGTTTTGTTTTTTCCTTTATAATGTAGTTGGTGTTTTTGTTTGCAGGTTTAGGTTCTTTTTGTTGAAACTAATCTTGTCAATACTCAAAAGTTGATGGACTTAAATGCTTTATTTTTATGTGTACTTTATTTTAGTAGGAAGATTTAGGTTTGTACTAGTTTTAATTTATTTGGTTTTTTTATAGAAGTAGGTTACTTGTTCTCCAAGGGGGTTGTTCAGTATAAATAAGGATTACGGTTATCTGTAATCCTTATATATTTTCCTTTCTGTTAAAAGAATCGTGTTCGTGTTAACAAGCTAATGCAAGTGTTATGTTCAGGTTCATATAAAATTTCCGGATTGGTGTTGAGTTCAACCAACCAACTAGTGAAGATGACCCATTTAACAGCCCTTGCCTTTTATTTTATTTTTTACATCTTTGGGTATGAACTTAAGTTAAGGCATATTTCATTTATAAAGGTTGAACAAAATTCTACATAAATTCAGGTTTCCTAAAGAAAATAATGTTAAATGTGTGTAGAACTTTCTTCAAAAAGTTACATAGAGTTTTTAGATACTATTTTGTAGCCATTGGATCACTGATAAATTCTACCATCAATTTGAGATATGAAGCGGTATAAAGAGGGGGGCCTCGCCTGCCAAAATATCCTTTTGAGTATAAATCATGATAGTGGGATTCACCAATGCTATATAGCGGGCTTTCCATCAGTATCACTTTAGTTTGGTATGCTAAGGTACTGGTACTCAGAGTAGCAACGAAAAAAGATATGCCAAGAGAATTTCCACACGTTTTTAGAACAAATCAAAAACCCAAAAACGAATGCCGATACTGGTACCGATGTTATTGTTCGGTGTTCGCCGGTGTTTGTTTAGCACTACCATATTAAAAAAATACTTTATTGCGAACATAGCTCTATTTTTAACAAATTTCGTTACAGCACATCGGAACAACCATAAAAACAAATGAATACGGTACCAACACCAATGTTATGCGGACGGTATTGGTTACGGTTCCTTGCAGTATAGAAAAAAATCAACTATATTTGGCTCGTTTGAATTAAGCTTTAATCGAATTGTAGATAAAAATAACCCGTCACAATGGTATTTTCCAAATCATATAATATGTTATATTACAAAAGTAATGAAACAAGATAGACATGTCATTTTATATATATAACATATAATGTAAACTGTGAGGTAGCTTTGATAATATATACGTTTGTGTTTCGATAAATTTATTTCCATACGTAGATAAATTAGCACGTCATAACGACTTATTTGGAATTTTATAAAATACCATATCTTAAAAGTTACAAAAAAATTAAAAGTGCTTATAATAATAAAATAATAAACAAATTAAAAAGATTAAACTCATTATTCATGGTCTTTTAACCGATCCCATTAGCGGTACCAAAAATAATCTATTGTGACAGGAAATGAAGTTCAGCCAACCTTTCTCCCCGTTCATTACCAGATTAGTGCTAAAGACTTTTAGACCAAATTATTTTGACATTAAAGTCGATGAAATAATTCATAATGACCTCATAGTGATCAATATAGAAGCAATAACCCCGACATCCTTGTGTGTCCTTACAGATCTTGATCAAGATCTAGTAAGTGTTAGAGTTACACGCAAGGATGACAATACAAGTCGTTTTATTCAGAACTTTCTCAGTTAATGCCAAAATACTTTGTTGCGTTGCAACGAGTATGATGACCACCTTCAATTTGTTCATGACGAGTCGAAGACTACCACCCATGGCCTCGACACATTCGACGTTGGCTATGGCGAGTTTTGCCATAAGCTAATGGCATGTTAATCAGGCATCCAAGGTTGAAGGCTTTTATGTGGTTTGACCCTCATATATGGTGACAAAGATTAGTCAAAACGAGAAGAAGAAAAAAAGTTAGATAAAGCATACCTGTAATGTCCGCATATTTTTGTTCAATGTAAACATGTGTTTCATTTCAAAACTTGTAATCATTGATGTTTTCGGATCAATAAAATTGCTTGGAAGACTTACATACTAATTTTTTAAATTATTTTACATGCTTACATATGCTTATATATACAAAAACATGATTAATTACGAGATTTTAGCTGAAAATAACTATAAAATCAAACTCAGTGGGTCGACTGGGTCTTCTAGTCTTAAGTCTTTGGCTTTGATTGACCTTGATTGTTGATTTATTACCAACATTTTGACCATTAACACTTGTTCTTCTAAACCTGATTCTTTGAGGGTTGTAGTTTGAGGTAGCTGATTTGAGAAGCTTTCAAGGGGAGAGAAACTGCTCGACTTTTAGATTGTACATTAACTTATTCAGGCAAGGATATGGATCCTTTGGATTTTGGCTTTCATCATCAGCATATCTTATATAATCCAACACTATTGCAAAGGCTGATATAACTAATGTACAAATAAGAAGATACCAAAAGTGGCAGCTCTTTCGAAGTAGTGCTTTACGATAAACCGAATAGCAACTTCCCTCTGAACCCACCTCCCCAAATTTGCACAAAAAGCAACCAGATTAGTCCTTATTACCACCTGATATCCGTGTAAGCGCAGTATCCGGTGACTGAAGATATCAGTGTCAGACAGAACTGATAGCAACAGTTAAGTGGGAGTCTGTAAGTGTAGTTCTTGTCGGGTAATTGTGCTTTATCAGTTCTAGTCAACGAAGTCAAAGGTCCAAGTCAAAATAGAGTTGTCCGAGTTAATATGGTATTGGTGTCCGAATTTAAGTTAAATTCGGATATCCTATGCTGTAAACTTGTCCGAATTTGTGTGATCATGTTTTTGTCTGAATTTGTAACGCAAATTCGGAATTTATGTTTTGTTCTAAGTCCAAGTTTGTGGTTTTAGGGTTTGTTTATTATGTTGTCCGAATATGTGATGTATATTCAGACTAGGTTGTCAGGACTTAGTGGTCCGAGTTTGTGTATCCCAGACAATGTGTTTTATCTGGGTTAAGCCCTAGTCTATATCTATGTGTTGATACGTTAGATTAGGGCAACTCTCACAAACTCTCTTGTAATCCTTCAAAAGTGTGTGCACATTCTAGAGAGGGAAACTATGTGTTAGTGAGAGAAAGCTAGATTTAGATCTTAGTGATCTAAACCAGCTTGTAGAAGATGTAAACTCGTTCGGTATGTAATCTATGTTGATTGTAATGAAATGAATGACTTTCTTCTACATCTTCTTCTCTATCTTTTACGTTTTTGATGTTTCATGTCTTGAATTGAGGGCAGCAGATGTTGTTCGTCATCGATCCAGTGGGTCCCGGGGACTCTCAATCCGAGATGTGGTCAAGGAGTCCATGACTAGAGAGTTCCGAGTGACAAAACATGAGCGCACACCCCCTGTCATGAAGCACATTGATTCCGAAGGCCTTTCGTACACCAAAAATCCATTCAATATGATAGAAAGGACCGAAACCTTGCAAAGAATCAAAAGAGTTCATCCGCGGTAAAAGAAGTGAAGGAGATATCAAGATTTTCTTGTGATGAAAGGGAATCACAATATTCCTTGAAGTCAACTTTCAAATTCAAAGAGCCTCCAAGGCTATCATTAGATAGTGCGCAAAACTCAAACTGGAATTCCATGAACGGGCCAGGAGGCGAGCCGGGAAGTAATAAAAGACCAACATCTCGGTTCATGGGACTGGATAATTTAATAGACTCTGTTTGTGAAGTTGAGACTTTGAAGATTAAGTAGGATTTCAGTGACCAATCACTTTCAAATTCTCCAAGGGTGCACTCAAGGATTAGACCAGCTTTGCAGCTGTATGAAGGCGCTAAATGGGCTAGAAAACCTTCTGTTTATGGAGAAATGGAGGAAAGTTGAATGAACTCAAATTAGCACAGTAGGGAAAGACCTCCGAGCACTTAAGTAGATACTTGAAGCAACTCAAATGACCAAAAGAGGGTTAAAAGAGTAGTCTCTAGACATACAGAAGCCCGACCAACCATGTTCACCCACAATCAATGAAAAAGGTGGAAAGAGGCAATGAAAAAGGAAATAAAAGCTCTTGAAGAGAACGGAACATGGACCCTTGAAGAGCTTCCGAATGGAAACGTGCCATAGGCATGAAATGAGTTTATAAAATGAAGTATAGACCGAATGGCGAAGTTATGAAGTATACAGAAAGACTAGTCTCCAAAGGATTCAAACAAAAGGAGTGAATGGACTTTCGTGATACGTTTGCTCCTGTTGCAAACTTAGTGACGGTCAGAACTCTCTTAACCATTGTTGTTAATAGATAACAGATAATCAATCAATTAGACTTCAACAACAACTTTCTGTATTGGCATGCAACGAAGTCGACCTAGTCTATTTCCGATGGAACAGAATCTGAATTTAGATAAAGATGAAAATGAGCCTGAGGTGGATGTAAATCGGTAATAGTGCTTCATAGGAGACCTTCTGTATCTTTAGGCAATTAGATCAGATATTGCCTCCTCGATGAACAATTTGAGTCAATTTGTTGCTGATCCAAGACAGAACCACATGTCAATAGACCAGGAGGTCAAGAACGGGTTATATGTTACTCGTGGGTAGAGGTCCAATCACATGGAAGTCCAAAAAGGAATTTGTTGTCTCCCAATCCTCGGCATAAGTAGAATACCGAGCAATGGCAACCACGAAGACTGAAATCTTGTGGGTTCATTGGTTCCTAAGGGATCTTGTGTGCCAATTTAGCTGCTAAACACATTGCTAACAATCCTGTTTTTCATGAACGAACAAAGCATGTCGAAATAGACTGCTATTTTGTGCGAGAACAAGTCAATCCAAAGAAATTTAGCCCTTTCACATTGAGACCAAAATGCAAATTGTTAACTTGTTTACAAAAGCCCTGGGAGCCCAACAACTTTGTATCTTACTTGACAATTTGGGTGTTGGAGATCTTCATGGCGGACCTAGGAATTATGTGGTGGGGGTGCGGATGAGGGGTTCAGCCATATTTTCAAAGGGTGCGGTTGGGTTTTTTGCCTAAAAAATAAACTAATTTTTTTTCAAGGGGTGCGTCCCCCCACCCACAAGAATACGTAGGTCCGCCCCTTAGGAGGAGTATCGAGGGCTTCTTACTTTTAGTCAAATATTCATTTTTATTAGAGTTAAATGCTTGGTTGGTCCCTGTGGTTTTCAAAAATTGCAGACTTGGTCCCAATGGTTTACTAATTACACGCGTGGTCCCTGTGGTTTTCAAAAATGCACTCGGTTGGTCCCTAGCCCTAACATCAGTTAAATTTCTCAGTTAAGTCCATGCTAAATGACTAAAATACCCTTGCCTATTAACTCTCTTTATAATTTAAATAATCCCTTTGACCACATCATCTTCCCCAAACAAACCTGCAATTTAGGGTTTCATCTTCCCCAAACCTGCAAGTGAAAACCGAGATTCAAACCACGACGACCGGAGCTTCCTCGTTGCCGGATGCATCTTCATCCACACATCCTGCACATACCCACCTTCCCTTCGTCCCAGCACCACCGCCATCTCCACCTCCATCGACACCTTCAACCCACCGCCTCTATCTCCACCATAAACCCACCACCACCGCCGTCACCTTCAACGCACCACCTCCGCCGTCACCTTCAACCCACCGCCTCCACCTTCACCGTAAAACCACCACCTTAAACCCACCACAACCACTGTCACAAGCACCCTCACCGTCGTCACCTTCGACCCACCGCCTCTAATCGATCGAATCCGGATTCAAGTAACAGCTCCGACATCACCGCCAGCAAGTTTCCTGTGACGGGGCCGTGTTGGGTTGAATCAAGGTCCTCCGGTGGGTTGAATCAAGGTTGGCGGTGCGGCAGTGGGTTGCGGAGCAGGAGGATTTGGGGTGGTTAGGGTTAGGGTTGATGCAGGTTTTATAACTGCAACCCCACAACCACTCCTCCCTTTTCTCCTGAAATCGCCGCCCACAACAACCTGCAACCCCATCTCTCCATCTCGTTTTATAACTCCGGTGAATAACCAGCTGGAGCCGCCGCTACGGCGGCGGTGGTGGTGAGCTTTGACTTCGATTTCCAGTGTCTCCTCGTCTCCAACAAGCACACCCGTAACCCCCTGCTCTCCGGTGACGGCGATGCTGAGGTTTTCCGTCGATGATGATGACGATGATACAAGATGATGTTACTGATGGTGATTGTTGAATATGAAGGTGGGTGGTGGGTTTTTAGAGAGAGAGGGGGAGGAAGAAGGAGAGTCTTCTTTATATATATATTTTTTATTTTTTTTAATTGTTCAGGGGTAATATAGTCATTTCACACATAGTTAACTAAGAAATTTAACTGATGTTAGGGCTGGGGACCAACCGAGTGCATTTTTTAAAACCACAGGGACCACGCGTGTAATTACTAAACCACTGGGACCAAGTCTGCAATTTTTGAAAACCACATGGACCAACCAAGCATTTAACTCTTTTTATTATTTCCATATTTTCGTGATTGTAGTTTTCTTGCTTAGGTGATCTTAGTTGTTTTCTATTTATTCATTGTAATCATTGTAATCCCTCAAGAGAATCAATATGAAAATAAGCCTAAATTTAATAGATTAAGGATGGTCTAATACCATTTTGTACATCTTCGACGAATTCATGATGCAAAATCACAAACTAAGTGTTCGGTTGATGAGTACAATGAATTTAGAGATCAGCTGCTTTCCAAAACTTCCCCTCCATATGGATACAGCCATACTTGGTATTGGAATCTATATGATTTCAAAGAATTTCAGCGAGGGGAATGAGGAAATGCATTGAGACCGCCCAGGTGGAACTCCTTGATCCCAACATTAATCAACATTTCAACATGTCGTATTGTTAATGAATGACTTCCAACAGACCTAAAAATTTATGTCAGTTATCTCATAAAATGGTGTGGATTGGACTTCTTTCTTTCAATATGATCATCGGTAGATATAAGAAGTTTAACTCCAGCTAGTTACAGTGGAGTTGTATTCAGTGTTTTCCCATTGTACTTCTTTTTGTCAACTCTTTTTCAATGAATTTATGCAGTCAAAAATATAAAGCAAGTAATCTAATTTAAGAGAAAAAATAATCAGCTGATTCTAAGAAACTACGGCATTCTATGCATTAAGATTAATATATTGCTTTGAAATTTTCAGTAACTTATGCAACATAGTAAGGATCGAACGAAAAACCGGATGACCGAACCATAACTGGAATAATAAAAAAAAAAAAAACTGAGCTGAGTGAAAACCAATGGTTCTGTTATGATTTTTTGACAACCAGTTTTTATGAATCAGTTATGATTATACAGGGTAAGGTTATTGTAAAAAAACTAAAAGTGTGAGAAATGTAAGAAAGAATCTTAGCCATTAGATCTAAATTAATTGAAAATGGTAAATAAGTAATTTTATCATTAATTCAATTAATTAAAAACTTCCCATAACCGCCACCTTAATTATAGCAAGTATATAACACCATTTAGCAAGTATATAACACCATTCAGTATTCAGCAAGTATATAACACCATTCAGTATTCAGCAAGTATATAACACCATTCAGTAAGTATATAAACCATTCAGCAAGTATATAACATCATTCAGCAAGTATATAACACCATTCATTGACTAAACATCTGATCGAAACATATTTTTTTCTCTATATAAGTATAGCAATATGGTACTCATATTAAAGATAAAAAAACGCTCGTTATTATGGTGTAATTTTTTTTAAAAAAGTTACGTATAAAAAGTTATTGACATTTAGAAAAGAAGGGGGGAAGTTACATGTGCATTACCTAATTTCCAGTGGATTTAAAAGACTATATTGCCCCTAGATATTTCAAATCAGTCCAAATTAATGAAAATATTTTACAATTTGGTCCCTATTGATCTCAACCATTAGATCAGAAGATCTAATGGCTGAGATTCTTTCTTACCCTTCTTACACTTTAGGTTTTTTTTACAGGATCCTCTACCTGATTATACATATAAATAAGCAAACTAATCAAACCGAAGCAACATTTATATATTTTTTATATTTATAAATAATACGTTATATATTAGAAAAGTCGTGTCATATTTATTTGTTATAAACAACGTATTAACTAGTTATCGCTTATTCCCTTTTACGTATTAATTTTTTTTTTTTTTGAAAGGTGAACTTCTTAATGGTGACCATTGTCACATCCGCAAATCGCGGACCCTCGCCAAGAACGTGGGCCCAGATAGCAAGGCCAGCGCTGGGTTAACCAGTCTTGGGTCGAAGGCTTTCCACCGGAAACCGTACTGCCTCTACACGAGTTGCCTCGCTAGAGTAACAGCTGGATGAAAACCGGAGTGACGCTCAGGATCAAACCCTCCTCGGTAGATTTTTCACCATCATTGCGCACGGGTGTCCTACCCCCTTTCGCCACAAGCGGGAGTCGAACCGGTGACCTCTAGGAGGACAAACCGGCCCCCAACCACTGGGCTATGAAGGAAGGACTTCTTTTACGTATTAATTAGTTTTCGATTATTCCCTTTTATAAATTAAAAGGATTCCAAATATTTTATATGAAAGTATATTGAATCTACCAACTTCCAAAGCTGTTAAGGGGACCATTTTTTTTCAAAAACTTAATTCACTTTTATAACCGAAATCGGTTCATTATGAAAATCTAAAAACTGAAACGTCGTTTTTAGCTGATAGCTAAAGTGAGCTGACTCATGACTCATGGTCACCCAAACAGGCTAGCTTGGCTTATGTAGTTATGTTTGTTTAGATCATTTTACATTTTGTATCGTTTTCTTTTTCATTATAACTAGTGCTATTAAATCCGTGCGTTGCGCCGGAAATCCTCGTGTTGCGTCGTCGGTGGGTATTAGTCCGTTTAACTTCAGTACTGACACTTGTTATAGCAACTAATAGAGAAAAAAAATCATGATATGACTAAAAATATATCAACACAACGGAAATTTGATCGGTATTGGTTTGTTTTGTTACGTCACCTACACTCGTTACAACAACCCATAGAGAAAAAATCTTGATATGACCAAAAAATACAGACACGTGATTTACATGGATCAAAAGCAAACGCAAGTTATATAAGATATATAAAAAACTCACATAATACATAAAAAAAACCAGTAAACACAACATATAAAAAACATTTAAAACAAATAATTACTATTACTGTTCATTTAGTTTGTAATTTAATAGTATATAGCAACCAATAGAGAAAAAAATCATGATATGACTAAAAATATATCAACACAACGGAAATTTGATCGGTATTGGTTTGTTTTGTTACGGCACCTACACTCGTTACAACAACCCATAGAGAAAAAATCTTGATATGACCAAAAAATACCGACACGTGATTTACATGGATCAAAAGCAAACGCAAGTTATATAAGATATATAAAAAAACCACATAATACATAAAAAAAACCAGTAAACACAACATATAAAAAACATTTAAAACAAATAATTACTATTACTCTTCATTTAGTTTGTAATTTAATAGTATACAAAAACCAGTAAACACAACATATAAAAAACATTTAAAACAAATAATTACTATTACTGTTCAGTTAGTTTGTAATTTAATATTATATATATTACTGTTCATTTAGTTTGTAATTTAATAGTATAGTATAGTATACAAAAACCAGTAAACACAACATATAAAAAACATTTAAAACAAATAATTACTATTACTGTTCATTTAGTTTGTGATACAATAGTATACAATTATTTAAAATTTAAAACCCATAAGATAATATATAAACAATTGGAGCCCTGGACACTCTATAATTTGAACTTGTATATTCCGTCGTGAGTATGTTTTTTTTTGAACGGCAAGGTGTCACAATTTTTTGGGTGCGAGACACCCCACACCCCCCCTCATTGGGGAGGCCCGTCGCCCCACTCCGGCCAGACGTGAGTGTCTTAACCGTGCCCCAGCTGGCATCAGAGTGTGACCGGCGTCCAAAGGAAAAACCCCACAGGTGCCTCGCCCATCGTAGGGCTTGACGAGTTGAGAGCCGCCACAGAGGGGAATAAACCGCCTCAAGTGGGGATCGAACCCGGGCATCATGGGTAAAACCCTGGTGCCTCACATATGATGGGACCGGGGATCGAACCGGCGCCTCTTGCGAGGCAAACCAGCCTACCCACCGCTCCACCACATGATCATTGGCATACCGTCGTGAGTATGTTATTAAATAGTGGAACAACCAGTCTTCCAAGCTTTTTGCTGCGCCCGCTTCTGCTTCTGCTACATGTCTAGTACATTGGATTTGCTGCATAAAATTGACACTATCACCAGTCTCCCTCACCATCACCTTTCTCGAGATCTTAAACAAGCTTCGTTAAGTTTGTCTCTAGCTAGCTTCTAATGAAAAAGAAAAACAACAACGAAGCGAGCTGGTTTAAGGTCTAACTAATATGGGAACGAAAATTCCCTTTTAAAGGCTGGATACCGTCGAAGGTGGATTACTTCGTGTGGAGACCGGAGAGTGGATATTGGAAAAATCCTAACTAATGTCGCTTTGGCTAAGAGAGGCATGTCGAAAGGCAGGAACGAGAAGATTTTCAACATAACGACGTCTATCTATAAGATGGTGGAGGATATAAAGGCAACATCGTATACATGGGTGAAAAATAAAGCTAGAATAGAATCTAAACCCTGGATGGAGTATACGGTGTAATTTTAATTTGGAAAAGGTTATGTTGTAAGTTGTTTGTATGTTCTTCCAGTTTCTTGCTTGTAAAAGATGCCTTAATAAAATAATTTTCTTTGTCGTCCGAAAAGAAAAAAAAAAGAAAATCCAACATACTAAGTATAAACATGATGCGCTAAGTTATAACATGTTGGGCAAATCACACTAGATATGATATGAGTGATCATAGGTTCACACAGGACCGGGACCGGCCCTAGGGGTGGGTGGGGAGGACCACCGGCCAGGGCTCGATATTTCGGAGGGCACGCTATTTTTAGAAAAAAAAAACCCGATATGTGTACGTAAATTTTTTTTAATTGGGTATACCTATACAAACACCAACATAGGCCCATTTACAAAACTATTCTTATGCTTTAGATTAGTTATTAGCTCGTTGGCATTAGGCTTAGACCTTTATTGAGCCCAATACCCAATTTCGTTAAGGCCGCCTAAGGGCACGTTTTTTGGGAGCTCGAACAGGGTACACTAATTCTCAGGGCCGGCCCTGGGCTCACAAGGAATCCGACCTCAAATATTATAATGTGTTTTAGACGCATTGGCTATGGATATGAAATGATAACTTCACTTCCAGGATGGGTGAAGGGAAATCTACAGTCGGGCAAACAAAAACAAATTTATGAGTTCTTTATTGCAAAACGTACAATATTGTATGGGAAAAGTGAATATGAGGATGTTTCACATGTAAGCTTAGATATAAAACCACTCAAAACTACGTATTTTTTATTAAATTCAATTAAATTTTTATTTTAACAAATTAGTTTCCTTGATTATCTAACTAAAACAGATTCCTTTATCAAAATGACAATGAAGGCTACTCGACTCAATCCCCATGAGTAGCCATAGCCTCACTACTCCATGCTTCTTCATGTATTGTTTTCAAAACAATCAAGATTAATATTTTGTTTTCGAAATTTGAACTAATTAGTTGTTTGTTATCATTCTGTTTATGATCATCATCGGTTTTTACGCCCTGAATAGATGATTAATCTATCCAATACTATTTCGTTATTGTTTACGAAACAATCTAAATTCACCATGTGTATCATAGGCAGCAATATCAGGGAGGCGGTTTCACACACTCAGTTTCACCCATGGTTTCCAATTCAAACCAGTTAATTCTATGACAATGATCGGTTTTTCGGTAATAGATATTTGAAATAGACAATTGATTCCGTGAAAAAAGGGGAAAAAAGACAAAAAATACCTGGTACGAAAGGGGAAGAAGAGTATGAGAATTTAAAAGGTTAGGCAAAGAATATATTACCAAAACAAAAAATTTCAAATGTCAATTGGAGTTCGTCTACAAGACCCACTGCATCTTTATCAAAATGTGAAAAACCAATTGATCTCATTGATTAATAGTATATATGTGGAGCATTACGAAAGCAAATTCTCAGAATTAGATGGCTATTTTTAGGTGGGCAATGATGTTAGGATATTACGAAGTATTCGTAAAAAATATATATGAAAACTAGTAGTTTCGAGATAATCAATGAAACAATTTAAAAAAAATAAACTTTTAATTAAATTTAATATGTAGTTTTGATTGGTTTCGCATTTAAAGTTATATGTGTAACAGCCTCATATTCGCATGTATTGTATAACCTGCTGGATATTACTTGTATATTGAGGGAGTGAAAAAATCAAGATTCTTACCACTTGAAAGTACAAGCTGCAACCTTTTCCATTTCTTGAGATTCTCCATTATAATTGAGTTAACAGAATGAACTAGAAAACACACCACAAGTCAGTCTTCTTATTAGATAAGTACATACACATGTTTCTCTCAATCATATAAAATAACTTGATGGCACTATAAAGGGTGCTCATCAATTTCCTTTATCTTGCTCATTTTCTTCAGAAAGAGAATTGGGGTTCATACTCAAATGGAAAGGCCGGATCATCCCTTGGTTTATTGTGTATATAGGTGAAGCAAATGGGATATGTGAACTCGAAGACGAGGAGCTCAACAACTCGAAGTTTAGTTGCTTTGGATCAAATTGATATCTCGAGTTAGGGTCATGAGATGGGGGTGGGTACACAAGAAGTTGAGATCCCGGCATGTTAATGTTGAAGTTATGACTTGTGTCTTCTTGTTGATGAGATGACATTGATCGAAAGCCTCCGAATTGTGATAAAGACAAATTTGAAGGATTCAAATTGAGGAAAGAACCATTTGGCACCACATTGTTGAACATAATTGGTACTGATGAAGATTGGTCACCTGATTGAGCAAGGAAATGATCTTTTCCCTTAGATTTATTAGAATTACAATAATCCTCCCAATTGATACCACTACTATTTGTTTTAACCCCTTCAAGAGTTTCCGATTGCGAACTAGCATTGATCATCGATTGAAGATCTTGTGCAAAACTAGTTGGCATTTGGAGAGGGGGGAGTTCATCAATTTCATGTTTCGCTACATCGAGCAACCAATCAACAGCTTTACTAGGTTGATCAAGCCCGAGCCGGTATTGAAGATCATACAATTGAATAGCAGTTGGTACTGATAGCCTAACGCGTCTATCTCTCAATCCTCTCACCGTACAAACTTTACTATGCCGATCTTTCCCACCAAAAGCTCTCGAAACTCGGACAATTCTTGGATCTTTCAATTTTGTCCATGATGATGTACTCAAATTAGGTCTAGAGCTATTCTTACCGCCATTCGTGCTTTCTTCCTTTGGTATAAGATCCGATTCTCTAAAACTCGAATTGTTTAACTCACTCATAATCGTTGCAACTTTTGTTTGGATCGAATTATATGTCTTCCAGATCGATCAAATTATACACAAATTCCTCCTAAGGCCTTAGAAAAAGAAGAGATCTGTTCCATAGTAAATTAAACAAGTTAGATCATTAGTAATTACACTAAAACAAAATTATAAATAAAAGATCAATCAGCTCTCATACATAAACACACATGCAGTAAGAACATTGTAGCTAGAAAATCATTCAGATTAACTTAATTAAAGGCATCATATCAAATTAAAACACATAAACACACATGCAATAAGAAAATTTCAGCTACAAAATCATTTAAAACAGCTAAAATTATATAGAATTAAGCACACGAACACACTCTCCATCAAACACACACTCAGACAGAAAAGATTATCTTAAAAAACACAACAAATCTGCTTAAACTGAATTGAAAACTCACCTGACAATAGATTAATATCTTCTGGTAGGTTAAACAAAAAATGAAGAACAAAAGGAGTCTCCAAATTCACTTGTCATAACTTGATAGCAAACCCTAGGTACCTACCTGTTGATAAAGAAGAGATAGAGAGAATAGTTGAGTTGAAAAGGGTTGAAGCGGCCATGGCGGATGGAAGGTATAGTAAAAGTAAAGATATAAAGCAAAGGCTGGTAGGGTGCCACGGTGGGCGGTGAGGAACATGATCAATAGCAGTCAACAACACCTTATCATAAGATGAACATCAATGGAATGATGATAAAGATAATATTAGGGCTAAAAGTTGGAATCACATGGCCATGAAAAGCATGTAAGCTAGGGTTTGGTGAAGGTAAATTTGGCTAGTAAAAAAGCATAATAATTATTGGGGACCAGTCTTCACTTATTCAAAAGCTGTGGGTCGACTTGCTTTATCGGAAGTTACGAATTGTGATTTTTTTTTTTTTGGTAATATCATGTTGTGTTGATTTTATATGTCACATTTGACTTGGTATAATTCATTTGATTTAATGGGATAATTATTTTTCTTTATGAACGGTGGGATGATGGGATAATTAGACTAGTGTAGTGGGTATGGAGAGCCCCATCCCTAAGGGGATGTGCCGCCACGTAGGCTCGGCTTAGAGGGGATGGACCTAGGGGTGGGGGATGAACCCCTTTAGGTTATACGTAGTGGGGCGGTATGCCCAAGCATAGCGCCGGTATAGCGCCGGGCACACCAATACGAGGGGCGCCATCAATCGAATTTTTGGGAGTGGCGCGATGTCTATAGCGCGGTTATGAAATGGTTTATTTAATATTTGACCGTTAAAAAACGGTCATATTCAATAAAAAAATCAATTTTTTTTATTTTCACACTATAAATAACTCCCAACTCTTTCATTTTTTTAACAAATCATACTCAAATACCCTCTCCTTCTCTATATATTTTTTAAAAAGTTTTGAAGCTACTCCCACCCTATTAAAAAAAATGGGTTCCCCGTATGAAGACTCGTTCACCGATATTTACCGAAGATTTTTTTCACCCGAAGAAGACGCGGAGGAGGAAGAAGCGGTTACGAGTGTGTGTACTTTTATGATACAAGCACTTGAGCACGTTCAGCCTACTCCCCCTCCACGACCCATCTTGCGGCGCACCTATATCTTGCGAGATCGTGAAGCCGCGAACGAGCGTTTGATGAGAGACTATTTTGATGCGACACCGGTTCACGTACCCAATGTTTTTAGACGGCGTTTTCGTATGAGCCAAAGGTTATTTTTGCGCATTTCTAATGATTTGGAAAATAAGTATGATTTCTTTAAGCAAAGAATGGACGCGCGAGGATATTTAGGCTTCACCTCAATTCAAAAGGTCACATCCGCGTTACGCATATTATCATACGGAAACACGTACGACATCAACGACGAGTACTTGAAGATGGCGGAGAAAACAACCCGAGATTGCTTGGAACATTTTTGCTATGGTATTTTTTATTGACTTTTATTTATTTACTTACTTTTATATATTGATTTTTTAGTAGCTTACTAGTAAAACTTTTATATATTAAATTATATTTTAGGTATATGCCAGTTATATGGAAAACGTTATTTGAGAAATCCCACTTGGAACGACCTTCAACAAATATATCAGGTGCATCTAGAAAAGCATGGAATACCCGGCATGATTGGTAGCTTGGATTGTCGTCAATGGCGTTGGTATAATTGTCCAACCGCATGGCGAGGTCAGCATACACGGGGTGATCAAAAAGGGCCCACTATGGTATTACAAGCTGTTGCGTCATACGACCTTTGGGTTTGGTCGGCCTTCTTTGGTGTAGCCGGGTGTTTTAACGATATTAATACGTTAGAGGCTTCACCATTAATAGAGAGCTACATTTCTGGAACTATACCAAAGGCCGGTTTTCATGCGAACGGGAACGACTACGAGCATGGCTACTATTTGGGCGATGGTATATACCCGGAGTATTCGATTATTGTTAAAACGTTTTCTGAAACGTTCGATGAGAAAAGAAAGTATTTTAAAAAATTACAAGAATCTTCAAGAAAGGATATCGAGAGGTGTTTTGGGATTCTACAGCAACGATGGCATTTTATCAGAAATCCTTGTCGCATGTGGCATAAGGATAAAATACGAATGACCATGTATGCTTGCATCATTTTGCATAATATGATTGTTTTGGTCAAAAATTACCGAAGTAATTAAGTGATCAAATTAGTTAAGTGAGGTAGTGTGCTAGAAATGTGTGTCGAAAATATGTTAATCAAGTTAATTTGTAAAAACAGTTTCAGGATACGGCTCATGATATAGAGCTGTATCTATGATCAAACAATGAGCAAAAGTAAAGTAAACGACACGGGATGTACGAGGAAAGCCCTTGATCAATCTAGATCGCCGGCATAAAACCTCGGGAGCTGACAATCGCAGCTGCCTAGTTCTTCTATTGCTTCAAAAATCAGGATACAGTGCAGGATGTGGTACGGATCGACTAAGTGTTACAACGAAACTTGAATACAAGTGTGGTGTTTGCAATGAGCTAGAGAGTGTAAGTGTATGAGAGTGTTAGTGAAAATTTGTGTGTTCTAAGCTGATCCGCCCCCATCTATTTATAGTAAAGATAAAATAACAAACTACCCTAAACTCGCGGGATCCACCGAATATTCCTTCTTCGAACGTTGTAGACCTGGTCTTTCGGGCTCAACGTCTCTTCCTCAACAAATTCGTCCGAGTCTCGAGGAGAAGAAGTCCTCTTGACCGTTAGCAAGTCTCAGCCCTTAACCTGCACGTGGTTAATTCAATAAGCCTCAGGATATCGCCCAAGATGTTAGCAATATCCTCTTCCAGCACCCTGGTCACAAATGAACATACATAGGCAGGATATTGGTCAGGATATATACGTTAAGAAAATGACCCCTAACAATTGTCCCCAAATATATCGGTTGGGATACCAATCCAACGGATATATTTCAAAAGTTTCACCTCATGACTTAAGGTAATTAATACGACTAGACCCTTGAAATGACAGCGGTGCAACTTCCAAGGCATTATTTACTCTTTACCCCCCTATATTCATCCTATATTAACCGAGGGGCTCCTTGTCTCGGTTATCCTTATCTGCAAGCAAACATCAGGTATCTTATTTTCTATTCTCCTTTCTTGAATTTCTCTTAATTTGCTCAATACTCTTCATGGCACCACGAACGAAATCCCGATCAGACCGACCAGCCTCAACCCTCATAAGTCAAAACTTCATCACCGATCCAGCAAAGGAGATTTGCTGCTTCAATAATGCTGACATTGCTGCTCTCAAAGATTCCGGTGCCTTTCCCACCGGAACGGTCTTTCGCCCCTTCGACCAGGAAGCCCGATCGGACGCATCATCCGACGAGTGGGTTTGTTTTTTCGCTTATCCTTTCTCTCTTGGACTCCGGTACCCATTTCCACCCTTTATCTCTAGCTTTTTCGACCTCACCGGCCTTAGCTATGCCCAAGTTATGCCAATGGTCTGGCGAGTCTTGATAGTGTTGGATCAAATCAAATCTCGTCATTTTCCTAACCTACTTGTTGAGGACCTTCCCGTAGCTTACCGGTTGAGATCCCATGGCAATCACCGTTATCTTCTGTTTTCCATCAAGAACCCTTTGGTCCTTAAAGCCACCAAGAATGAGGATCGATGGCGACGGAAATTCTTTTTCGTAAAAAGAGACTCTATTGATAAGGGTTTCGATCTACCGGTTAAATGGTTAACCAAGGGTAGGATTTAGGGTTTTAGGAATATCCCCAATTATATCTTCAAACTGTATCCCGGACTTATATTCTGATGTTTTTATGCAGCGAATTTCAGAGATTTAGTGCCTCCTAGTGCAGAATCCGAATCCAAGATCAAGGAAATCTACCGTCTTCCTGCCAGTGAAAGAACTTTTTCCCTGTCTCTTACAGATTCTCATCAAAAATCAAGCTCAGAAATGTCTGGTAAGCACATTCTCATATATTAATTATTTTTCAAAAATATGATGAGTTTTAAGAATATCTTCCCTTATGTAGTACCAGTCGTCAACCTTGAAGGTTTCGAACTTGACGAATTGGATTGCTATTCCAGCCTTGAACCCGCCAAACAAGAATCCAAACCAAAGTCGTCTGCTACACCAAAGCCTACCTCCTCGAAAACTGTTTCTGCTCCCAAAGGCCCTCCGGCATCCAGGACCCGGGCATCCAGCTCTCGGAAGAGAAAGGAGACTGACTCCCCAGCTGTTTCTGAAACGTTCTCTCTTGAGAATCATGGGTTCAATGAAGCCACCTCATTCCTCAAACAGGTAGAATCTTCTTTTCGATATCCTGTACAAGTATGTTAGTCTTTATCCTGCTTATTTTTCACATTAATACCTATGTCTTTATTGATAGGGTCTGGATCGTCTTATGCACTTATATGAAGACGCTTGCGGGCTTAACAAGATGTTGCAGATTCAGCTGGAGAAAGCTCAAGCCACCATAGCTGATCAAGGAACCATTGCAGCTGCCAAATCCCAGCACTATGAAGACAAATACAAGGCAATGACCCAGGAACATCAAGCTGCCCTCCACAAAGCTAATGAGGACGCTCAAGCCAAGCTAGATGCCGCCCTTCTTCAATATCAGCAGAATATGAGCTCATACCGGGATAGCCTTAAAGCATCCGTGGTCGTATCCCTTCTCCAAGCCAGGATAAAGATGGCTTATGAGGCCATGGATTTGGGTTTTGAATGCCCCTCCTGGAACGTAAAGACTTGGGAGGCGAAACTAAAGGATCTTGGAGGTCATCCCGTTGCTCATTCTGCAAAACATGCTGGTGAAGAGCCTTCGAAGGCGGCAGAGGAAGTGGCCAATGCTGATGGTGATACCGAGAAGAATCCTGAGGCTGATACTGGGGCGAATGCTGGCAAGGAGGTTGCTGTTCAAGAGGATGCTGCCCCTTAGGCAGCGGAGTGGGCGATGATGGATGTACGTGCCAAGGCCGGAGCCCACTTTTTAATTTCATGGTTGTGGTTGCATAAACAATTTACTTTTTCTGTCTTTGAACAATTTACTTTTCCTGCACTAGAACAATATGATGACCAAAGGTGGATGGGTCCTAGGTTTTAGGATGAAGCCCTTGGTCATCAATTAGTATAACTTGTTTTGAATGTGATAACGGTTGTAGGTGGACAGGTTCTATTTTGAGATATATCCGACAACCGTTACACTAATATGGTAAAAACTGATCGTGCTTTTGGCGGATGGGCCTTGGTTTTAGGTGAAACCAAAAGCACAACTTTTGACTTGTTAATAATATAACTATCTTTTGACTTATTTTCTGTTACCTTGCATTACTTTGCATTACATAGTGTGAGTCTTATCTTTGTAAAGATTTTGTATTGTTATCTTATAAAATATCCTGATCAGTATGCTCAGCAACATACTGCAAAAGCCTTTTATTAGATAGATCTTCCAAACGTTCCTTCAACTTTGTAAAAATTTCTCTAGAAAGTGAAAAATAGTCTATCTTTTCAAAACCAAGTTTTAAAAGATCATAGTTCCAAACTAATACTGGTTTCAAACACCCTAATCAAATATCCTTAAAAGGACTTTGAGGATATATATCAGGATACTTAACATAATGTCACTAAAAACTTAAATGAGGCTTACAAAGGAAAGATCATACCAGAGATAGGATATAACCCTATTACCAAACTTCAATCCCTTTGCAAATCTTCCAATGAAGATGTCCCCAGTGCAAGGTACTTAGTGCATTAGTTGCAAACTTCATCCTTTTAGCTTTACACCACCACCTTGGCAGGGATGTCCCCTGTGCACAGTGTCTTCAAGTATCTTAGAAATCTACTTAACGTCAGTTCCCATTGCATAAGCAATTTTTTACGTCCCAAGGGTAAAACCCAAGGATGTACTGGAGATAAATCCCTTGTATCCTGGGGAAAATCCCAACTTTTCATGCGCTACAGGCGGGAGTGTATAAACTCCAAGACTTAGAAAGGTGAAAACCTTTAAACCTTAGAGAGTATGAAAATACCCTTTCGTGAGAGAGGGTGATAAATCCTCATATACCTTTAGGATTCAGGATATAGCCAACAGTAACGAAATTGTCAGCCACTTTTACATGGACTGGTCCCGCCACCTTGAACTATCCCTAAATAACTTGCGCTCCAGGCGGGGTGTTTAAACCCAATTCCGAAGAAATGTGAATACATTTAAACCTGTGAAGGGATCAGTATCCCTTAAACGTGAGAGAGGGGGCCAATCCTCTAATCTTCCGAGTTATCCTGAGTGCATATCCTGGAGCTATATCCTGAAACATATCTCGCAAAACAATTGTAAACTAAGGTGGGTGTTAGCTTAGCTAACACCCCTCCGATGCTTAAGTCAGTATTGAGTTTCAAAGAATAAATTAAACCAAAACATATTTAAAAAAGATAGAATTCATACCATTCTGAGTTAGAAATTGAATTCTAAACTCACTTGAAATAGAGCTTAAGGTGTATAGCATTCCAAGATCTCGGCAGCATATCCCCCTCCATATTCTTGAGTCTGTATGCTCCTTTCCCTGCTTCTGATTCAACTTCATATGGTCCTTCCCATTTTGGAGCTAACTTGCCATCGGCAGGATTAGTAGTATTTTGAAAAGCCTTTCTTAACACCCAATCTCCAACCTTAAATCTTCTGGTTCTAATATTCTTGTTATATGCCCTGGATATTCTCTGTTGATATGCTGCCATCCTTAGCCTTGCCGCATCTCTCTTTTCATCTATAGTGTCTAAATCCTGACTCAAGGCTTCAGGATTCTTCTCAGGATCACTTAAGACAAATCTTGCAGTAGGTATTGTCATTTCCGTTGGAATCATTGCTTCTGCTCCAAACACCAAGGAAAATGGGGTTTGGCCTGTTGCATTCTTTACCGTTGTCCTATCAGCCCATAAAACAAAGGGTAATTCTTCTGCCTATCTTCCTTTTTTGGCTCCAAGCCTTTTCTTTAAGTTATTGACAATTATCTTGTTTGAGGATTCTGCTTGTCCATTTGCTTGAGGATGTACCGGAGTAGATGTGATCATTTTGATTCCCCAACTCTTGCAAAAGTCCGTAGTCCTCTTGCTTATGAACTGAGAACCATTGTCACAGATTATCTCAGCTGGTACTCCGAATCTGGTCAGGATATTCCTCTTTATGAAGGATACTACTTCTTGGTCTCTAACTTGAACAAATGCTTCAGCTTCAACCCACTTAGAGAAATAATCCGTCATTGCTAGCATAAAGACTTTTCCTCCCGGAGCTTTTGGTAGCTTTCCCACTATATCCATACCCCACTTCATAAATGGCCAAGGGGAAACAATAGGATACAATGGTTCAGCAGGTTGATGCAGTATGTTACTATGTCTTTGACATGCGTCACATCTTCGAGCATATTCTGCGGCATCTTTTCTCATTGTTGGCCAATAATATCCTGTCCTTAATACTTTTGAGAATAACGACCTGCCCCCAGCATGGTTACCACAATCCCCTTCATGTATATCCTGAAGTACTTCCTTGGCTTCAGGATCCTCCAAGCACCTCAAATACGGTCCTGCAAGAGATTTCTTGTATAAAATATTATCTATAATAGTGAATCGTGATACCTTCATCCTAAATGCCTTAGGATTTTCATTTCCAGGGATGTGTCCTTCTTTGAGATATTTCATGATTGGAGCCGTCCAGGATTTAGGATCCTCTTCAGGATGTTCTAGTCCAGGATCCTGAATACCAGCTACTTCTTTATCCTGAGGATTCGTTGCAGGATATAGGACATGTAATATTGGTATTTGCATCCCTTCAGGTATCTTGATCGATGATCCCAAATTTGCTAAGGCATCCGCTTCAGCATTATCCTCCCTTGGTACCTGTTCAAGTATAAAAACATCGAAATATCCTGCTAATTTTTTGAGAATATCGAGATATTCGATTAATTTCTCACCCTTAACTGCATAGGATCCATTAAAATGGTTAGTAATTAACAAAGAGTCAACATATACTTGCAAATTTTTGATACTCATGCTCTTAGCCAACTCTAATCCTGCAATTAAAGCCTCATACTCTGCTTCATTATTAGTAGCAGGAAATTCACACCTAATAGCCTAGGGTAATATGTCCCCCTGTGGCGATTTTAGTAGTATTCCTAATCCTACTCCTCTTACATTAGATGCACCGTCAGTATATAATGTCCAGGATCCTGAGGATTCTCCTAACTGTTGAACTTCTAGGTCTACCTCGTCCTGAATGTCACTACTAAAGTCAGCCACAAAGTCAGCTAAAGCCTGAGATTTTATGGCATTTCTAGGTTCGTATACTAAATCATAAGCACTCAACTTTACTGACCACTTGGCCATCCTGCCTGACATCTCTGGTTTCCTAAGCACATTTTTGATAGGATAATTTGTTTTAACATGTATCCTATGTGTCTCGAAATAATGCCTAAGTTTCGTTGATGCCATGACTAATGCTAGTATCAATTTTTCTAAATGAGAATACCTAGTTTCAGCATCTAACAAACTTTTACTAACATAATAAACAGGATATTGCTGACCTTCATGGTCTTTTATAAGAACGGCACTTACAGCATTCCCTGATACCGCAAGGTACAGGGATAGTGGTTCACCATTTTCAGGCTTCATCAATAGAGGTGCGGTTGATAGATATCGTTTCAAATCCTGCAGGGCTGCTTCATGTTTTTCCCCCCATTCGAATCTTTTGTTCTTCTTCAGGATATCATAGAAGTCTTTGCATTTCTCCGATGATCTTGAGATAAACCTGTTTAGAGCTGCTACTCGGCCTGTTAATCTTTGTACGTCCTTCATGTTTGAGGGTGATTTTATATCCAGGATAGCTTTGATCTGCTCTGGGCTTGCTTCTATCCCCCTCTTTGTCACCATATATCCAAGAAACTTTTCTGCCCCCACTCCGAAATGGCATTTAGCAAGATTCAGCTTCATGTTGTATTGATCCAGGATATCAAATGCTCCCTTGATATCCTGGAGGTGATCCTCAGCCTTTTTAGATTTCACCACCATATCATCGATATATACCTCCATGGTGTCCCCCAGTTTGTCTTTGAACATCATGTTTACCAATCTTTGGTATGTTGCACCTGCATTTTTCAAACCAAAAGGCATAGCTGTATAACAATAAATACATGTTGGTGTCATGAAGGCAGTATCCTCTTGGTCAGAAGGTTCCATTTGGATCTGTTGAAATCCTGAAGATGCGTCCATGAAGGTCAGCATTTCATGCCCGGCAGTGGCATCTACCATTGCATCAATGTGTGGAAGAGGAAATGGGTCTTTAGGACAAGCTTTGTTCAAGTCTGTGTAGTCCACACAAACTCTCCATTTCCCATTTTTCTTCTGTACTACAACCACGTTTGCTAGCCACCTTGGGAACTTAACCTCCCTAATCATTCTGGATTTTAATAATCTCTCAACTTCCTCCTGGATAATTGTGTTCCGCTCAGGAGCAAATTTCCTTCTTTTTTGCTGCACAGGCTTGAATAATTTATCAATTCCAAGCTTGTGAGTGATAATATCTTTGGATATGCCTGTCATATCCTCATGTTTCCATGCAAACGTAGACATCCTGCATTTCAAAAAGTTAATTAATTGTTCTTCAATATCCTGAGGGATATTGGTCCCTACGAGCACCGAAATATCGGGATTATCCTGGTCCAGGATAACTTTCTTCACATCCTGCTCCGGATCCTCCACGATATCCTGGGCCCGTGTCTTTAATTGCTATGCTGCACTAGGTTTGGCTGAGGATTTCATCGAGGATGAGTAGCATTCTTTCGCCTCCTGCTGATCACTATCAACTTTGACCACTCCCCAGGGGGTAGGTATCTTGATGCATTGGTGATATGTTGATGGCACGGCCTTCATATCGTGAATCCACGGTCTTCCCAGTATGATGTTATAGCAGGATAGAGAATCCATCACACAGAAGCGTTGTATCGAGTTGACTCCTTCAACGTATACTGGCAACTTTATCTCTCCCACTATGTTTCTAGCCTCTCCACTGAATCCAACAAGCACGGTAGACTTTGAAGTGATATCCATTGGAGATACATTCATTCTCTTCAGAGTTTCTAGTTGGATTATGTTGACGGAGCTGCCATTATCAACCAGTATCCTGCGTACAAAATGGTTAGCTACATATAACGTTATTACCAGAGCATCATGGTGAGGATCTTGGACAGTATCCCTGTCATCAGCATCAAAAGTGATCACTTTGTCAGTTGTGAGGGTAGTCATCCTGACAGGTTTGTCTCCCCTTTCGGCCTTGGCTTCCTTTGCATGTCTCTTTGCTGCCGAATACGAAGTTCCACAAATGTCGGATCCTCCCGAAATGAAGTTGATTATCTTGGCATCCGCGGGAGGTGATGCTGCTCGTTCAGGATCCTTCTCAGTATCCTGACCCTTATTCTTCTTTCTTCCTAAGAGATCTTTCAGATATCCCTTGCTTAGAAGATAGCTTATTTCTTTCCTTAGAGCAATGCAATCCTCAGTCACATGTCCGAAATCTTCGTGGAAAGCACACCATTTTGACTTATCTTTCCAGTCAGCCTTTTGTTGATTCTTTCGAGGCCACCTAGCTTTGTCTCCTAGACCCTGCATAGCATACATCAATTCAGGAATATTAACAGAAAAGCAATATTCGGACAACTCAGGATACTCTTCAGGATCCTCATCTTCGACAGCGTTCACTCTTTTGTTTTCATTTCTACTATACGGCTTAGGCAGATATGACTTGAACGAGGATTCTGACTTCCTTTTAGTTGACTCATAAGTGTTGGATGAGTTCATCCTTTCTTGCATCTTCCTGTCATCTTCTAGACGGATATATCTCAAAGCCCTGTTACGAGCTTCGTCGAGATTCCTGCAGGGATTCATTACAAGATCCTGATAAAACTGAGAATCCTTTTGTAATCCCATCTTAAAAGCTTGCACAACTGTTGCAACATCAAGATGTGGGATATCCAAGGATTCTCGACTGAATTTGTTCACATAATCCCTCAAGGATTCCTGAGGCCCTTGAGTTATCCTGTAAAGATCACTGGTTAGTTTCTCAAAACTCCGACTACAAGAAAATTGACTGTTAAATAAATTAACCAGATGAGCAAATGAAGTAATTGAGTGAGGAGGAACGTTTAATAGCCATTTTAAGGCCGATCCTGTTAGAGTAGAACCAAATCCCTTGCACAAGCACGCTTCCTTGAGCTCCGGAGGAATAGGGTTAATCTCCATCCTTTCCCTATACTGAGCAATATGCTCCTCAGGATCCGTACTCCCATCATAAAGCTTCATGTTGGGAGTTTGGAATCTCTTTGGGATCTCAGCATCACAGATAGGATATGCAAAACGAGATATCTTGTGGCTGTCTTGAGACACTTCCGGGATCGGTTAGACCACCCCAGGTACACTAGATATCATGTCCTTCAACTTCTGAAGTTCCCTGGTAAGTGCTGCTGTTACACCTGTGTCCTGCAAAGATCCACCACTGTTAGTAGCATGAGTATTATTATTATTCGACACGTTACCCATTGGAGGATTTTGCCCATATCCTGACGCATATCCTGAGCTCCTCATGGTTGACATCCTGACCGATGAGGGTATTTCAGGAGTATGATTCTGAGGAAGACTGGGCACAATATTCCCCCTGTTATCCTCGGTATATACAGCTGAACTAAAGTTCAACGCTCTGGGGTGTAATGGAGTGAGATTGTCCTCAGCAGATCTGCTCGAGCCAGACTTCAGGAGTTGTATTTCCCTCAAAAGCATTTGGTTTGTTTCCTGTTGCTGCCTCATTTGTTCCTGCACACTTCCAAATAAGGTTAAAATTTCATCATTAGAAGCTAAAACGAGAGCAGATCCCTGGACACTCCGAGTAGGGATAACATCTTGAGATTGTGTAGAGGCTGGTATCCTTGGAGGAGGTGGTGGAAGCACCGAACCGGTAGTAGCAGAAGTCACAGCAGACACAGTAGAGGAACTCATGTTTGATCTTGAGGCCATTATGGACAATGTGGCAAAAAGTTTTGAAAATAGAAAACCGATTGGTGATTTGACAAAAATTTTTAGTAAGGAGAGCACCACTTGCCCACGGTGGGCGCCAAATTGTTTTGGTAAAAAATTACCGAAGTAATTAAGTGATCAAATTAGTTAAGTGAGGTAGTGTGCTAGAAATGTGTGTCGAAAATATGTTAATCAAGTTAATTTGTAAAAACAGTTTCAGGATACGGCTCAGGATATAGAGCTGTATCTATGATCAAACAATGAGCAAAAGTAAAGTAAACGACACGGGATGTACGAGGAAAGCCCTTGATCAATCTAGATCGCCGGCATAAAACCTCGGGAGCTGACAATCGCAGCTGCCTAGTTCTTCTATTGCTTCAAAAATCAGGATACAGTGCAGGATGTGGTACGGATCGACTAAGTGTTACAACGAAACTTGAATACAAGTGTGGTGTTTGCAATGAGCTAGAGAGTGTAAGTGTATGAGAGTGTTAGTGAAAATTTGTGTGTTCTAAGCTGATCCGCCCCCATCTATTTATAGTAAAGATAAAATAACAAACTACCCTAAACTCGCGGGATCCACCGAATATTCCTTCTTCGAACGTTGTAGACCTGGTCTTTCGGGCTCAACGTCTCTTCCTCAATAAATTCGTCCGAGTCTCGAGGAGAAGAAGTCCTCTTGACCGTTAGCAAGTCTCAGCCCTTAACCTGCACGTGGTTAATTCAATAAGCCTCAGGATATCGCCCAAGATGTTAGCAATATCCTCTTCCAGCACCCTGGTCACAAATGAACATACATAGGCAGGATATTGGTCAGGATATATACGTTAAGAAAATGACCCCTAACAATGATCATTGAGGATGATGGAAAAGCGATATGCCAAAACTACATTCCGGAAGATTTAGTCGAAGGAACCCAAGCAACAATGGAAGAGAGACTCGCAAATGCTCAACTATTGCGATCTAAGGAAATACATAACACGTTGAAGGCGGATTTGGTTGAGCATGCTTGGGCGATTCGCCCAATTCGATACAACACTGACGACGAAGAAGATTCTGAGGAAGAAGAGGTTGAGGAATTCGAAAACGGGAACTTTGAAGACGTAGGTTTGGATGCTGGAGAAAACGAAGAGGAAGAAGGAGAGAACGAAAATGAAGCCGAAGAATAATCTTTGAAGTGTTGTTTTTTTTATTTTTTTAGTCCAACTTTTTTTTTTTGAACCGTTTTTTTTTTATGTTATTGTAATGTTTTTTTTTTCTAAGTGTAATGTTTTTATTTTTATTTTAGTGTAATGTTTTTTTTAATTTAATGAAATGAATTTTAATTTTATAAAGTTAGAAAATAATTATAAAAAATTAGAAATTAATAATTGAGTAATGATTAGGCGGGGATTTATCACTACGGGCTTAAATGCATAACGCCCCATAACCCCCGCCCGCACACGTGGCGCGTCACATGTCGCATAACGCCCCCAAAGAGGGGTTATGACTGCACATGGCCTTATATATATATGTATGTATGTATGTATGTATGTATAGATGTGTGTGTGTTAGGAGAGAGGAGAAGAGCCCCGTCGAGTTCGGCTGCTGGGTAAAGGAAAGGACGAGCCGGGCCTGTGGGGGGCGGTGTGGGGAACCGGCGCCGGGCCGTGCCGGGCCTCAGCCAGCCCCATACTGCTTAGTCTTGTTAGGAACCAGATTTTTAAGCGGTTGAATTTGCATCGAAGTTCTTGTATGTCACATTTGACTTAGTATATTATATGTTGATTTAATGTAAAGAAACCACATTTAACATGGTATTGCTTTGACTTTCTTAATATTAATATTAATAATACACAATTAATAACGTAGAGGGGCTAGCCTACAAATTATAGCAAGATAGAGGCTAAAAATTGTACTCTTCGTCACTAAGGCTATGCGGTATGGGGGACGTCCCCTCTCCGTTCAGGACCGGTGATGGTCCCAACACCGTGCAGCCCCGGATCATCCTCATCATTATCGTCGAGAGGAAGACGTTGGAGACGGGCCAGTAAAGGACAAAAACTTGTGGGGACCGAGATGTTTATGACCGTTCAAATAAAAAGAATTCAAATTCACTTTTTCATTTATTAAATCAACGGTTATTTTTTAAAATTATACCCAATTCACTCCAAAATTTATAAATAATCACCACTTTTACATCATTTTTCACAACTTTTCACCCACTACAATCTCATATCTCTCTCATATTTTATAAACATTCTTCTCTTTTTATAAAAACTCAACATTTTTTATACCATTTTTTACCCACTACCACCCCATCTCTCTCTCAAAAATTACCATGGCTTCACTTTCTTCCATTTCTTCCATTTCTTCATCTTCTTCGTCTACGTGGTATTCATCATCTTCAGAAGAGAATGACGCATTTATGGAAAACATGATTATGAACGCGGCTCAGGTCTTCAAGGCAGGTGATGAAGCGTCGTCCCAACGGCTAACTAGACGAGCAAAATTAAACCGAGACCAAGAAGGTACTTTACTATTTTTTCCGCGTGTTTTTTATATGAATTTGAAAATGTATTTTATAATTAATTTCATATATTTTTCTTTTTAAATATATAGCCGCCCACGATAAACTAGTAGCCGATTATTTTGCCGACGAACCCGTGTACACAGACGAGATGTTTCGCCGTCGGTTCCGCATGAGTCGTCGACTTTTTTTACGTATCGCAGGCGACATGGCCCAGTCTGATCCGTTTTTTACACTGCGATACGATGCTAGGGGGCAAAGGGGTTTCACTAATTTACAAAAAATATACGTCGGCCATTCGCCAACTGGCATACGGTTACGCACCCGATGCATTAGACGAGTATTTAAGGATGTCCGAAAAAAACCGCACGTCTATGTTTGCACAAGTTTTGCGAATGGGTTGTCAAATTATATAGCAAGAGATACGTGAGGAGACCGAACGCAAACGACGTTCAAAAATTATATCAAGCACACGAACAGAGACATGGTTTCCAAGGAATGTTCGGGAGCATTTATTGCATGCACTGGGCGTGGCAGAACTGCCCTACTGCCTGGCAAGGTCAGTATACTCGGGGAGATCATGGTCATGCCACTATTATTCTGGAGGCTGTTGCGTCACAGGATCTCTGGATCTGGCATGCTTTTTTTGGTCTACCTGGCTCGCTCAATGAACTTAACATTATATACCAGTCACAGATATTTGACGATGTAGTGGCGGGAACAGGTCTAGACATAAGTTTTACGGTTTTGGGGGTGGAATACAGGCGAGGTTACTACCTAGCAGATGGAATATACCCAACGTACTCGACAATCGTTAAAACTATTCCGCACCCGACAGACGAAAAAAGAAAAAAAATTGCGAAGTATCAAGAGGGTGCGAGAAAATATATGGAACGGGCCTTTGGTGTTCTACAAAAAAATGGCATATCATTGAACATCCAGCACGTTCGGCTACACCAAAGAGGTTATGATACATTATGTACGCTTGTATCATCCTTCATAACATGGTCATTGAAGACGAAGGTAGAGCGATATGCGAGTTCGACGAAAACGCGTCTACCAGAAATTATGTTCCAGTTAGTTTGTAACAACAAGATTTGAACATGTTCTCTCTACGTAACGAGTACACACATCATAACCTACAAGCAGACTTGGTGGAGTACATTTGGAACAACGCTCAAAACGAACCAGACGACCACATGCAGGACGAAGACTAGTACCTTTTTTTAATATTTTTTTAATCCTTAGGATTTTTTAAGTTTATGTTTTTTTTAAGTTTATGTTTTTTTAATTTATTAGGATTTTTTTAAGTTTATGTTTTTTTTAAGTTTATGTATTGTGTTTTAATATTAATGAAAATATTTTCTTAATTTATTTGTTAAATGTTAAAAAAAGTGGAAGATTAAAAAAACAAAAAATAAAAAAGTGGTGGGTTAGGATCATCCTCCCATTTCCACTAAAATTGTTGGATGGACCATCCTCCCAATGATGGTGATGTGGCGATGCCGTGGCGGATCATCCTCCCTTGGAGGATCATCCTCATACCATGTAGCCTAAGGGGCCGACTTTGTCCACCTTATCTAGCGTGCCACTGTAGATGGAGATGGATTTTAAAAATTATAGTCACAACCAGGATTATAAGGCTATACGGTATAGGAGATGCTCATCCTTGGAGAATGACTCTTCACATCAGCACCATGTAGATTGGGTGTGAGGATGGGGCTTAGAGGATGGAGCTAAGGAAATGGGGGATGGGCTTAAAATATATATGTATATGTTGTATGTATATTTGTGTGTGAGAGGGATTTTGCCTTCTTGTGCCCGGCACCATCGTCCCACCCTCGCCAATTTAGACGACGTCGTCCCACCCGGTACGGTGTTTGGGGTCGTCGGCTCTGCTCGACGGGGCTGGACGTTCCCCACACCGTGAAGCCTAACTGATTGTAAGGTAATGCTCAATACGTGGTTACTTTTCGTAACTACAATCGACGGATACACAATTTAAAACTCATTAACGCTACAAAAGGATATAAGTCGGATCTTTTAAAACTCATCGATCAGTGCAAATGGATATTAGTCAATATTTTTTTCAAAAAAAAAGCAGCACCGTGCAACAACACACAGCACAACAGCATCTGCCAGCAACAACTACACCAACGCAACAGCAACAACAACACATCACCAATAACAAAAAAAAGCAGCATCAACATCTAGGGCTGTAAACGAACCGAAGGAACACGAACAGGCCTTGTTCGTGTTCGTTCGTTAAGAAATAAATATGTTCAAGAACGGTTCATGAACACTTACCGAACAAGATTTTATGTTCGTGTTCGTTCAGTAAGGAAATGAGCGTGTTCGCGAACGGTTCACGAACACAAACAAACACAAATAAATTTGGCGAACGCGTCGAATGATAAAGATAGATGGCACAGAGAGTAGCACTCTAACTTGAATCCTCTATGGGGTCGACCGTATTCGCCGATGTAAATAATGAGAAATGAAAGGGAAATGGTACATAAACAAAGTGAAAGAGCGTTTCCTAGTTTAATTGTTAGGGTAATAAAATAAATAAAAGTTTAATAATATAAAAAGCACACATAAAATATATGTAAATACAAAGATCTTCAATTAAAACACAAACATACGAACATAAACGAACGTAATCAACGAATGTTCACGAACACCTTACCGAACGTTCAGGAACACAATCGAACGAAGGAGACCTCTGTTCATGTTCGTTCATTTAACTAATTGAACGAAATTTCTTGTTCATGTTCGTTCGTTTATTAAACGAACGAACACAAACAAACTTCCCGCCGAACGGTACACGAACTGTTTGCTGAACGTTCGATTTATATACAACCCTATGACAACAGCAACAACATCACCAATAGTAGCAACACCAACAACTTCAACAATGATTGATAACTACAATTTTGTATTATTTTATTTTTTCTATTAATTAAATATTTTACTACGATCATTTGTAGTCAATGTTGAATGTAAACTATGTTTTAGGTTGATTGTATTTTGAAAAAGATTAAAAAATAATAGCTCAAGATATATTCAATTCAATCGATTTTCGTATTTTGTAAAGAAAGATGAAAAAGATAACAAATGATCTTTAGCAATAATTATATTACTTCATATATATGTTAAAAAAATGAGTTAATTGCCATTTTAGTCCCTGTGGTTTGGGCCATTTTGCCAGTTTAGTCCAAAGGTTTCATTTTTAACATCTGGATCCAAAAAGGTTTAATCGTTGCCATTTTGGTCCAACTGACTTAACTCCATCCATATCTGTTAAGTCTTCCAAGGGCATTTTTGTCATTTCATTTTTCTTTTTATTAACCCTTTTGTAATTTCAGTGGTATGACATGACAAAAATGCCCTTGGAAGACTTAACAGATATGGATGAAGTTAAGTCAGTTGGACCAAAATGGCTACGATGAAACTTTTTTGGATCCAGATGTTAAAAATGAAACCTTTGGACTAAACTGGCAAATTGACCAAAACCACAGGGACTAAAATGGCAATTAACTCTAAAAAAATTAAGTGAAATATGACGATAGTGTTTCTCACTTTAATATCTTTGTAACCTCTCGAATAAAGTCTGTTTTTAATGAAATAAATAGTGAAATAATGCATTACGTAGTAATTTTAGTTATCAGGGGCGAAGTATAGTGGGTGCCTGGGGATGTACTCGTCCACCCCAATGTTTCGGTTAGAAGTATATAAGTTCTGATTTTTCGTCCGAAAATTTTAAAATTATATAGGATCGCCCCCCGATTATTTTTCCTAAATTGTATATCCTAAACATTTATAAACTTTGTATATAAATGATGGGTAGTTTGGTAAATATACACTTTGTTTTATTTGGAACTATTATTATTTGACCCGACTTCAATCGAATAGCCAACCCGATCCGACCCGAAACATAACGATAGGAAAAAAAAATTTGGGTCCATCACTTTACGCCCTCTCGAAACTTTTGGTCAAGCTCCGTCACTGTTAGTTATACTTTTTAAGCACAAAACATATGATAAATAAAGCACCAGTATTTGTGTTTGGAACTTTAATCTTGAGTTTGATAATGAAACTTCAGATGTATTTGATGCTTACATTGATTTCCTCTCCCTTGACAATAGGAACACAAAAAAAAAAAAATACAAAATCAACGTAAAATTGGTAGCAAAGAACTCATATAATATCTAATAAATCATAATATATTGTATTAAACGATAGAAAAATATGAATAGCTATTATGTTAAAAAAAATCCAGACCATATCTTGGATTCTGTTCTGGTTTATCATTAAGGTATGACGTAATCCGCAACAGTATATAATCTTGAACTTTACACATCATGCTTCTTTAGCTTTACTTATTCATTTAGAAAATTATATTTTATGTCCACGAATACTTTTTTTTTAACGGTTAACTTCATTAAAACGTAACCACCGACTTAAACCGGGCCGGCAAACAAGACTACATAATTACAAACTTATGCCAATCTTTCCAAGACATCTCCCTATATTTCGATCTATTAGAATATCAAAGAAATCCCAAAGATTTGACTTCGCTGATTATGTTCTCAACTATAACCGAGATTTGACTTCGCTGATGATGTTCTCAACTATAACCGGCTTGTTGAATTTGAAGTTGATTCTAGCCTTCCAAATGCTCCAGCACACAATAATCACTATACCTTAGATAACTTCCTTTTTCTGTTTTGAGGTCGTCAGCTAATAATGCAGCTCAAGAATGTCTTTCATGGAGAATACAAATATGTTAGGAATTTTGCACCAGACACTAACATGCTGCCAAAGTGTAAAGGCAACAATACACAAAGTAAAGAGATGTTCAACCGTCTCCTCTCCAGAATTGCATAAGGGCCAAAGTTATGCATCCTTAGATATTATGAGAACAGAAAATGCAAAACAATTGAGATTATTATTATTATTATTATTATTATTATTATTATTATTATTATTATTATTAGTACTACTATTATTATTATTATTATTTTTATAAACTTATAAGTTATATACAATGTAATCGAAGAATTTACATCGAGATAATTGGTAAACGGGCAACAAGTTGCGCCGCTACCCCTTTTTGAATAGCAAAACTAAGCCTTTTAAAAACTACGTTCATAGATCTCGGGGTCATAACATTACTATTATTATATTAAAACACATTATCTATATATTATTATATTATCTTTATCTATATATTAAAAAACAAACCCAATGAAAATAGTGATAGACTAATTAAAAAGTTGCCACGTGGCATCTTTTTTGTTTTTAATTTTTTGGAATACTATATAATTATAAAAAAAAAACTAGATTTGTAACTTTGTTTAATTTTTTCATGCGTTTCATTGTAAATTTTGTTGATAGCAAAGTTGCATTTAAAATAGGGTGTACATTTTGTTTGGAGTAAACTGTCAAAAATGGTTTCTGTGGTTTGGTCACTTTTACCACTTTAGTCCAAAACTCAAACCCTTTAAATCTAGATCTATGTGGTTTCAGTTTTGTTGTCATTTTCATCCAAAATCAAAATATGGTTAGATTTTTCATATAACATCTAACTTTTTTGTCTTTTACCTCCCTTTTAATGAAGGGCAAAATGGTTTTTTAACATTTTATTATAACAAATTAAAAAAATCTGACACTTTTGCATTTCATTAAAAGGGAGGAAAAAGACAAAAAATAATGGATGTTAACTAAAAAATCAGACCAAATTTTGCTTTTGGATAAAAATAACAATAAAATTGAAACCACAAGGACCCAAATTCAAAAGTTTTGAGTTTTGGACTAAAGTAACCAAACCTCAGGGACCATTTTGACAGTTTACTCTTTTGTTTGTTTATATATGGTATATGAGTGCATGCCAGTATCGTGATGGTACCCTGACGAACCGAACCGATTCCTACCAAACAATTGTTTTTTTTTTTTGAACGGCCAACAGAATCAATCCCGAGCACTCTCGGGGCACCCACTGGACAAACGGAGTACTCCGAGAGTAACCCGAGTCCACCACCAATTCCGGGGAAAACCCGGTAACCCACCCGCCCGTAGGCACGACCGTGAAATTACCGGTAAAACCGGTTTGGCTCAAGAATCCAACCCAGGTTTCCTTGGGTCTCCTATCATTGTCCACCAGTGCCTCACTCTGCACCAAATGGGAGTCGAACATGCATCTCTCAAAAGAAATACAAGCTCTCCACCACTTGATCTAAAGATCATTGGCGCCAAACAATTGTTTTGAATCGATGTGGATCACATGTTAATATTCTTTTGGTCATATCACGATTTTGTTTTTTTTTTTTCCTTTTTCAGTTGCTATAACGAACGTCAGTACTGTAACATAACTAGATGAAGCGATACCAATTAAATTCCTATCGCGTAACATGAGGAATCTTCCGACGCAACGCACCGGTTTTCATACCACTAGTTATTAAAAAAGAACAACTCACTACTACAAGAGAGTTTTTTCTCTTTTCTATTTTTGTCATAATTTTACTTACTTTTTAGTTCCATCACTTGACCTTTTGAATTTGTATATTGCACGAATTGTTTTTATTTTTTAATTTCACATGAGATGTGTATATTCACATATATTATTTCAGTTATTTAGTTGATAAAAAGTTGAATATTAAGAAATTTTTAACTTATTAAAATTATATTTAAAGGACGGTACGATTTATAGAGAGGTTTTTGTTAACTTTCAGTTTCACCGTTTACACTATAAATAATATACGTTTTTTTAACTCATTAATTTTTTTTTAAATTTGTTTTTTACTCTAATAAGTTGCGTTGCGTTTGTTAACTTTTTAAATTATGTAATTGTCTAAATATCTTCCCTCGACGTTTTGATATAAATTTAATTGAAAACGGAGCTGTATTCAAAATAAAGTGTTTCTTGTACATGTATCATGACGAAACGAAACAAATCAAACTAATTCTGACCCAACATCAATAACACATGTTGATATCCTTTTGGGCATATCAAGATGTTTTTTTCGGAGTAAATTGCACAAAACGTCCTTTAAGTTTCACCAATGTTGCTGGTTTCAGCCTTAATTTTTAAAACTTGCCAAAACCAGCCTTTAGGTCTAATTTTGTTACGAGTTTCATCCTTTATCACTAGCTCAGCTAGTAATCCATGTTAAATGGCCTTACATACATAGCATGTGAGGGTAAAACCGTCTTTTCATGCTTGTGATGTTATAAAGCCCTAATAAAATCCCAGACCCACTTTGTTCTGTTCATTGTTCTTGTTCTTCAACCTAACACATTTGCAACTTTCAAACCCTAGATTCTAATCCCATCTTCAATGTCGTCTGTTTATTGTTTGTGTGGGAGGGAAGCAATATTACGAACTTATCGGTCAGATAGAAACCCAGGACGACTGTATCACTCGTGTCTATTCAAATTAAGTTTTCCCCAAATTCACCATAATTTGAAAATCAATGTTTAGTTTATGTTTTTGTTTACATGCATCAACAATTTGTAAGACATTCATTGGATGGGCTGAACCGAAGGCTGATAAAGAAGCATAATATACTATTCCAAGTTTACTAAGGACTAACAATGAACTGATGGATTCAAATCAGGAGCTTTATGCTAGAAACAAGAAACTTGAAGCACATTTGAAAGAAAGCAGAGCTGAATCAAAAAAAATTGAAAAAGTACATGATTCTTAGTTGGATGATGCTTTTCACTTTTGTTTTTGTTAAAATGGTTAGGTAGTGGAATGAAATCTAGTAAGATCTTGATGTATTTTGTTTTGCAGTTGTGAATCATGTTATGGCAGCGAATGTATTTTGGATATTATGTTGATGTTGATATTGTTGCAGTTGTTGTTTATATCAAGTTTTTATAGCCGCTGACATAACAAGTGAGTAGCATAAGCGTCCGCGGCTACAAATTTAATGGCATAAGTGTCCGCGGACATAACAAAGTGACAAAGCTTAAGTGTCCGCAGACATAAAAAAGCCAATAACATAAGTGTCCGAGGAATGACGAACATGTCATGTATTCTAAAGCTGGACATTTGACACTTATCATCATATCAGCCCCTAAATCCATACAAACACATGCATCACCTAACAACATGCAACCCCTAACAACCCGCAACCCCTAACAATCTGCAACCCTTAACACCTATAAACCTGCAGAAACTAAAACCTAATCCTAAAAACCTGCAGAAACTGTAACATGCCCCCTAACACCCTGCATTACCTATAACCTCAAACCATTAAACAGCATCATACCATTTAACACTCTCAAACCATTAAACAACATCATACCATTTAAATACATAACATAACAAAAGTCACCAAGTGTACATAGTTTTGAAATACTATAAAACATGACCCAAGTTTACATAGGTTTTTAAAACCATAAGAACAACAATGCAGACATCCTAACAGAAGCAAACATACACAATCATTTGGACTTTTTCTGAGATTTTGCCTTTGCCCCCGCACCCTTCTTGACACCACTAGAGCCTGCACTCTTCTTGACACCACTAGAGCCTGCACCATTCTTGACACCACTAGAGCCTGGAACCTTCTTGCATGTCCTGCTATTATGACTAAGACCCTTGCACTTTCCACATTTGACAGAAGCATTCTTCTTTGATAATTTTCCACCTTTGGACATATCTTCTATCTCACTTGCAGACCTTTTCCTTTTCTTTTTTGGCCTTCCAACTTGCTTGTTGTAACTTGGTGGTGTTATAGTAGTTGGTACCTGGGATTTAGGCCATAAAGTTCTGCCATTGATAGGAAATATCTTGAAACTGTAAACATGCTTCCATGATTCCAACTTGTACAGTGGGTGCACTCACTTTTCTGGTATATCAACCTGTATACAACCATTATTGTTCAATAACAAACCAAAAAGTATGTTATATAAATAGAGACAACTTGTTGACCATGGCTGGCCATATTCCAATTTGCTGCTACTGTATGCTTGCAAGGTATTCCTGTTATCTCCCACCTCCTGCAACTACATGTTTTCTGAATTGCATTGACCACACATTGGTCAATACCATGAGAAACCTCAAAGTGTTCATCCCCATTCCAACTAACTGAATACTTTGCAGCATCTTTCTTAATGTTTGATAACTGATTGGTAGCATATGGTGTCAACAAACCATCACTCTTATCAATAACGTGTAAGACATTAATTATCCTTCCCATAAGGTATTCCCTTATGTATTCTAAAGCTATGATTATGGGCTCTCCCTTGTACTATTTTGGCATTAAATACCTCACACATATTGTTTTAAAGTACATCAGAGTGTGCCTTGCCTATTCACAAAATGTGTACCATAATTTCAAAAACTTACAAGTGTAAATGTCTAAACATGAAATTTTAAAATAAAATAATTACAAATGTATTACCTGAAAAGTGAGATATAGTCCAGCGTTTTGGTTGGATCTTTGATAACCACACATGTGCATCAGAGTTCATAGTCTTCAGTTCATCCATACATGTCTCAAACTGTACAACTGTTGTAGCACTTGCTATTTTTCAAAGCATGTCTTTGTACTCCTTCCCTTTATAAGATAATCTCTTGTTCTCATGGATATGTCTGAGACAGAATCTGTGCTTAGCATTTGGAAACAAATTTGACACTGCATTCTGAATTCCCTGTTACACATTTTAAAATGCATAAGTATCATAAAGGAGAAACATTAATTATGTAAAACATGTACCTTTTGTCTATCACTCATGAATGTGAAATTGGAATTGCTTGAAAGTTGTAAGTCATCACCAAGACATTGAAGAAACCAGGTCCATGAGTTAATGTTCTCAGCTTCAACAATTGCATAGGAAAGATGATAAATCATGTTGTTGTTGTCAATTCCAATAGCTGTGAGAACCTGACCAGGAAAAGGTCCTTTCATAAATGCACCATCAAGTCCTACCAAATCCCTCCCAATAGCATTGAATCCCTGCTTTAGTCAACCAAGACAAATGTAGATTCTTTTGAATTTTCTTGTAGTCTCACTAGGCTCTGCTGGTGGTTCCACATCTAACTTGATAGTGGTTCCTGGATTTGTCCTAAGCAATTCATCAAGGTATTGTCTAAGTAGACCATATTGTGAACTATAGTCCGCATGTACCTACTTCTGTGCTTTAGATATGGCCCTAAAAACTATCCATTTAGGAAATGAAACTTCATATTTTCACTGAAATTGTTCCTCTACTGCTTTAACAGGGATGTTGGGGCTATCTTTAATTTGTTCTATCAGTTGTTGTGCTAAGAAAGTTGAACTACAATAATAAATGTTTCGGCTCTCTAAACATTTGTGTTCATTAGTTAGCGTCTTAACTATCCACTTCTCTGTCACTGAATCCCTAGACACCAACAACACAAATGGATATACAAAATGTTTAGGGTTTTTCTTTTTACCTCTTCCCCCAATGTGTTTTTTTCATGCACCTCCTGTTTTCCTATCATGTTCAACTTCAGTCCCTCCTTGTTTCTTATCATGTTCAACTTCAGTCCCTCCTTCAATAGAAATGTCCCCTTCTTTCTGGTTCTTTATAACTTTTGTCCTTTTTTGGCCTCTTAATAGGTTCCACCTTTTCAACACCAGAATATCACCTGCACATGCCACCCTTACCCTATCCTTATCATCCTTTACTATTTTTAACAACCTTCTAGTCTCCACTGTGTATTTTTTTTAAAAAAAAAATTTAACTTCAGCCTTATTTCCAAACATTTGACCTATGTAGAAGTTGTTATCATCACCATGTGCCTTTTTTATATGTTTTAAGGTTCTTCTCCTAACATTCCCTATATTATCCTCAATATCACTAGCACTATCAAAGTTTTCATTGTCCAAGACCTCTAAATCATCAACCCATGCTGCATCAAGGTGAGTTTCATCTTCCTATTCATCATCAACCATGAAATTCTAATATCTCATGTTAACATCACTTTCATCGATATCATTCTCCTCATCTACCATATAATCACTATCCTGGTCACTATCTTCTTCCATATCATTATTGTTAGGGATATAATTTTTATTAGTAATGGATCAAGGATCCTCAGTATAGCCTGGGTTAGGATCCTCAGTTCAGTATGGATCAAGGATCCTCAGGAATTGTTGCAGGAAGGCTAAGGATCCAGGATCCTCTTTATTATTCTTCACTAACAATTGTTTCCGTACTTTTTTAGCTTGTTTTGCAGGTGTATTCAAAGGAGACTTGTTCTTGCCGAGATTCTAGGGGAATATGCTTCATTCTAGTGCACGTGCAAGAGTTATGTGACCGTTGTGATGATCGTGGGGGAGCTAGCACCAAAGTCGGATAGTTTGTTAGCTAGATTATTTTCTATTTTTAAAGGGGATAACAAGCTTAAAATGGCAAGTTAGTTACACACTTACACACAACTCGAATTCTCTGCAATCACTTGGCGATTACACACACTAACACATTAGCGATCAGTGTACCAAGCTTGTTATCATCCAAAGTTTTAAACTTTATTTGTTCAATATAGTTGATAGTGATAGTGTTCACTATCTGAGGTTTTTTATGCCGGAGATCATTCATTGATCAAGGGCTTTTTCCTTGTACAAAATCCTTGTGTTCATCGTTTATTTCATTCATTTCTTGTTTAAACATTTGCTCATTTAACCAAGCATCTAACCTCACAAAAAACAGATTTGGTTACATTATCCTTGTGTGATTTTTGACCAAAACAATTATCATCCTGGTTACTCTCATCAACTGTATCACTATCCTGGTCACTAACAGGTTTTAGAATATTACTATCAACATCCTTCCTATCATTAACCTCATTAGTGTCCCTGTCATTATCATCTAAGAAAGGATCAAAATCATTCATAACAGAACTAGTCATTCTAACATCAAGATTTGCAGCATTAGGTACTTGAGGAATAACAACACTAGAGCTTCCAATATCCACTACATATGCTGCATTTTCAGTATCACCTAGTGTAACACCTCGCAAAATTCTATCCAATAATGTAAAGACGCGTGTCATAAACTCTAAACGTGTGAAGAATTGACTTTAAGGGACTAAAAGTGTCAACATGTTTATTCTTACCTCTGAGTGACCTTTTAACAAACCCGAAACTTTGTAATGTCCAATTATACTTCCAAGAATGCTAGGTATAAATTTCGTGGGTTTCGGTATCGTTATATAATAAATTGTGCAAGACCACAAAAAAAGGGTTAAAAGCATCAACAAAAGAAACTAGTGCCTTTTGGGTGATCTCTTAACTGAACGGAAGCCTAACGATGTTAGTTGTAAGTCACAAGATCCTTAAAAACTAACTTTGGGGCCCATTAGTGCTAAAAATGAAAGTTAAATAAAGATATAAAGGACCAAGGACTGAAACTGCCAAGTTTGAAACTTGTTTTTACGGGAATCAAGGAGTGTCGTGGGGCGCGACAGCCCACACTGATCTCCTTCGCGGCCCGCGAGGAAGTGCGCAGTAGCGAAAAACTGGACAGCTGCATGTTGCAGCCTTGTACACCGCCTTTGCATGCCTGAAACTCGAAACCAGGGCTTGTTTGATGGTATTTACTGACACTAGGACACTTGGGAACATCTCTTAACACCTGGATTGATCTTAAGGATCCTTGTTTCACTATAAAAAGGACCTCAATGTTGCCTTTCATAGTTGCTCATTTCAAAATCATATATTTCCTCTCTTGCTTGCATTCTCTGAGGTTCCTGATCAAAAAGGAAGCTCTCCTTAGTTCAAATTCAAGCTAGGACCCTTTGTAAGTGTCCTTAGCCTCCTTAGTTCGGTTTTTATATGTTTAAATACCAAAAGTCAAAGTTGTCGTAATAACGCTTTGACTATCGGTTTCGACCTAAACGGTCCAGCCATTGTTCGAGGCGAATATGGCTACGTGATCGTAATTAGGTGTGTGTTAATCCCTCAAAAGGGCACATCCTAATTATCATGTTTACTTAGTTAATTGTCGGGTCAAGGTTGTTAGTAAAAAAGTCAAACTGGTCAGCTTTTCAAATAAAATCTACAACTGATAATGTAAGGATTATAAATCACATTTTGTCACTTAAACAACTTGGTAAATATTATTAGAACATGTTTAAACATGTTCAACCCGACAATTCTAAGTTTAGGATCGGTTCGCAATCGAAAGTCGCAAAAGCTTGACTTTTGCTTTGACTTTCAGTTCTGACCGATTAAGGTTAATTCCTTTATGTTTAAAGCTTTCATTGTGACCATATAATATAGTAGTATAACCCCCTGAGTTTATATTACCTGGTCACTAACTATTTTTATTTTATATGCATGTTTCTATTATTATGCTCATTGTTGACATAAATGCCCTTTTTATCTAAAAATGAGACTTTTGAATAAAGGAACATACAAATGAATTAGGTACTGATTAGTAAACATATTTAAAGTATTTTGATACTTACATTCTGGTCATAAACTGATGTTATACTAAAGATCGCTAATTAAGCTTCTATTAAGACAAAACTACCCCTTGATCTATAAATCGTGTTTAAAACATAAATTTGACTCAAAACTCATTACCTACTGTTAGGATATTATTTTTAGAGCTTTTTGGAATATTGGGTCAGAATATATACTAACCTTAACGTTGAGTTCTTCTATAAGATCTATAATTGACGATAATGCCTTTTTTCAAATAAAATGTGTTATACATATGATTAACATGCAAAACTTTTTACCACTGATGTATTATGAAAAATAAAATATTTCTGATCATTCAAAGCTGGTCAAAATCTCAGAATCACTTAAACTTTGGAATTATCGTCAAATATCGGCTTTTACACTACTTAGGTGCATAGTATGGTTTAAAACCATATTTAGCGCCCAAGACTTGTTACCTACTGAATTTATAAATAATTTTTAATATTTTTATAGTAGGTATAAGTCATGAACTCAGACTTCCATTTATGTCCTTAAAAGCATATGTGAAATGACCAAAATAACCTTTCAGGGCATAGTTTGGCCATAAGTGGTAAACCACAGGTATGTATGATATCCTACTGTTATAACATCATAAAATAAATATTTTTACATAATGTTTTTTACCAGAACATCAGTTTACTTATAAACCTCCTTTATAAATCATAAAATGACCAAAACGCCCTTATGAGGCTTAATTCGGTTTCAAATTCTTTTTGGGCATATATGATGACATCCTACTGATATCTTAACATATCTTAAGCATAATAATATATGGAACTTGTATATGGTTCTTTCAGTTACCCGTTATGCTCATACGCATCCGGTTCGGTTTATATAACTAGTTTACATAAATTAGCCAAAACGGGTTTAACCTTGTCATTTAAACTTCAAAATTCAGAATGTGTTTGGTTTACCCATATTATACAAGTATACATACTTGTTGGGTCTAAATTACATTCCGTTTCGGTCTCCGCTTAATCTAGAGTTTCGAACCGTAAAACATCTTTAAAACTAACCGGTCAAGTCTTCGACTTAAATAAGACTCGTTAGTATCCTAATAGGTTAATAAAACCTTCCATACAGATTAAAGTAGCTTCGGTAGAAGATATTTGTATAAGGTTTTAAGAACATACGGCTGAGTAGCATTATCTTGCATACTAACTCAAGTAAATACTTTTAACTTATTTTCCCTTATACGGGCTTGGGATACGGTAAATTATTACCGCTTGGTCGGGTATGAGATCATTTAAATCGGATTGTGACTTAATAAATCTGCATAACCCGGTTTAATCTGTTTTGTTTGATAACATGAACTTTGGGGGTTAACGACCATGTCCTGGATATCCTCGGCTCATTTAAGTTATTAATGGCCACGACCTATGCACGGGGTGTAGGCATACACCCGACAGATGCAAATGCTAAATAATAAATTAACCCACAAGTTGGGGATAACTCCTTTGTGGGTTCTATAAGTGGTGAGTCGGTTAATCATGACCGGCTTCCAAACCGGCCCCGAATGTATGACAAACATCTAAAACTGTATACAAGATTTTAAATAAATTGTCCCAAGATATAAAAGAATATTTGTGCCTTGCGCACCCAAACAAATTTTATAAGTGTTTTCAAATGAGTCAGTTAATTGTATTTACCAGTGAAAACTGAGGTATTTTCAAAAGACTAAATGACAGGTACCTCGCGAAATTAGGCTGGAGCTACTCGGTATAAATAAAGAGGATCTTGCAAATCCCTAGTGCCTAAAAGTCTGTCAAACTCTATCTTATGTATTTGTTTAATGGTCCGCATGTGGATCCATATTACAATCCATCTGTATATATTCTTTTGTTGAACTTTGAACATTTTGGGTTGTAATAGTATTTTAACTTCCAAGCCTTCCGCTGTGCCTTAATTGTGTTTAATTGTCTATGATGATATCAACTACATCACGATACTCCCCACCGGGCCTTCCGGAATATGTGGAAATATCGGGGTGTGACAGGTTGGTATCAGAGACAACGTTGAGTGAATTAAACACTAGCCTTTTGTGTTTAATCTCAATGACACAATAGCACATTCCTTGACTTACGAGTCTAGGCAAATGACCTAGGATTAATCCTAATCTTATTTGGTTTATATATTTTGTTTTTTTCCTCGTTTTTGTCAGGTACACATCAAAAATGTCACCAAGAATGCGAGGAAGAGGAGGAAGAGGAAAAGCGCCCATGATGGGAGGATGGAATAGTGAAGCAGGACCTTCACATCGGCGTACTCCATCCGCCTCGTTTAGCTCCGACCCACATGAGGATTGGAGAAATTACATTGAACCGACGAGACGTTCCGTCTCGCTCGGTACTTCGCCCTCTTACCATAACTCCTTTGGGCCGCAACAAGAAGAAGAGCCCCAGGACTTGCACCACTCTCACCATTCCTTACCTCATTCTGCTTCTCACCACTCTCACTCCCACCATTCTTTCCAAAACCCAACTCCTTATTTTCAGGGTCACTTTAACCCTGATAACCAAATCGACGAACCAGCAGGGCATAACCTGTTGGGGCCAGAAGATCACTATCCTTACTATCAGGATATGGATGTGGATAATGATCCAGATCCCGTCATGCCACCTTCTGGGACGCCTACACATCCCATAGAAATCTCTAGCAGTTCTTCATATGCGGGATCGCCATACCAAGGCCCCGATATATGGGCCGAAAGGTGGAGCACCTAGAAGTGGGAGTACACTCCCCCTCACCACAACGCTCCACAGCAACAAGATTCCTCCGAGGATCCACACTTTCAAGCGGTCACACCACCGCCACCACCAGCACCAGAACAACCTCCGCCACCAGAACCATCAAGGCGAAGGAGAACCGCACAAATGTCCTTACGAGGGGGTTTCCATTTTAGCACCCCACAAACTTCCAGCAACTACCCTCCACTCTATGAGGACCCACAAATGGGTGGGCCTTTAAACGCCGTGTCAGAAGTCGACAAGACGCCGGTTGCTTTCGCACCACCACCACCTCCAATGGGTTACGAAAACAAAATTCCTGCTTACCCAGATTCAACTGGGTACAACCCATATGAGCCACAAGCTTTTGCGGGTTATAACTATCAACATCCTGCCTACGACCCATATGTCGAGCAACTAACTTTAACGCTCTCTACCCCTCACCTTTTCCACCCGCGTACCCAACTAGGTACCCTACTTATGGATATCAATACCCGCCTCCACCACAACCACAGCAGTAGCAACAACCCCAACCTCCACCTCCTCAGCCACAACCACATGAAATCCTTCAAAGGGTGGAGGAAGTTGAGCGTAGGGTGGAAGAACGTGATAGAAAGCACCATAAGTTTCTTAAAGGTCTTGCAAATTTCATTAAAGGGAAGAAGAAAGACCGTTGAAGACCCTTACTTTTATTTTGTAATTTTTTTTATTTATTTAAATTAAGTCCATGATTGGACATTTCTTTTTAGTATCAGTCCCTGCGAGGACTTGTTTCTTTCTTTATAGTCCCTGTGTGGACAATTTGTTTTCAAAGACCCGTTTAGGGCAACTTTTGTAATCTTTAGTTCTATTAATGGTAATTTTCTTTTGAAATTCATAACATATGTATTTTCACTATAACAGCATACAATTAGTTATTTCAATTTTAAATTGATCTGCCAAAGAAATTTCAAAAGATTTTCTTAAAAGCATAACCTAGCCAATATATATATATCAATGGCCATGATTGTATAACCCTTTTCAGACAATAACTCTTAGTTAACATCTAAAAACATGTTAACATCCCTGGCATTGTGGCTTGAGAAACCACACCTGCCATTAAGCACTTGGAACCATCCAAACCGTTACATAAGCCAAATGATTATTATAATCATGGCTAATAACATCGAATACGACGTCCATGCCAAAAACATTCATTAGAGATGTTATTTATGTTGCCTATGGGCCAAATTATATTATTTTCATAACAAGGATGGTTATAGCCTATAACTCTTATCAAAAGGAGATGAACTATGTTCGACCCTTAAAAACCTTCGATCTAAAAAGATCAAAATTACATTGTCCTAGTGACAAGGCCTTTTGTGTCATCTAAATGTTCTTAAAGACAAGCCTTTGTGCTATATAAATGTCTATACGACATTGACAGTTGTAACTTATGTTCCCTGTCTAATAAATATAAAGGATCATACATCTTGTTTAAAAGCCTTTGATGGTTCATTTGTAATCTAGGCTATTTATGATCAAATAATTCTAGATGTGTTTCCTTCATAAATGTTAAACTTACTGGCCTATATGGTTTCTGTATACCATGACCATCTAATCGTCAAATACGATGATTCATTATGCAATAACTAAACAAATTATTATTTCTCGATTTATAACATTCAGATCTACGCAAATGGCTGGCTCAGATGAAGTTCATACTCACTCAATTGATGGGAACAATAATACAAGATTGAATGTTACTGGCGCTGAACTACAAGCCATGATAAACACAGCAGTTGCTAAAGCTATAAATGAAGCATACAAAGAGCCAAGTAATGCTCGTTCAAAATCTCATACTAAGACCATCTCAAAGCAGCATACGTCAAGAAAGGATGAATCTGAGCATTCTTCCAATCAGAAAAGTGAACCTCAAAAGCATATTTTGTTTGATCAGGCTCCCCGGTATAACAAGGGATGTACTTACAAATATTTTGTCCCTTGTAAACCAAGAGATTTCACTAGGAAAAATGAGTCATTGATTGTATGAAGTGGCTGGATGAGATGGAGACAGTTGTTGACATCAGTGGGTGTGCCAAGGAGGATATTGTGAAGTTTGTGTCTCAGTCGTTTAAAGGCGACGCCCTGACATGGTGGAAAGCTCTAGTGCAATCCACGGGAAAATTTCCTTTGTATAACCTCACTTGGGATAGGTTTGTTGAGCTTGTGAAAGATACTTACTGTCCACAGCACGAAGTAGAAAGTGTGGAAATTAATTTCCTTACCTTGGTTATGAAAGATCTTGACTGCAGGTCCTATGTTACCAGTTTTAACTCAATGTCCAGACTCGTTCCAGACCTGGTCACTCCGGAACCTAAGCGCATTGCGCGATTCATTGGTGGTTTAGCCCCTGAAATCAAGGGAAATGTCAAGGCCTCGAAGCCTACTACTTATAGATCGGTTGTAGATCTATCACTGTCTCTTACTCTTGATGCTATAAGGAGTAAGACTAGGAAGGCCACAGAGGATGGAAAAAGAAGAAGAGAGGATGATCAGTCCCACCAGTCAAACAAGAAGAAGAAGGGAAACTCTGGGTTCCAAAAGAACCAGTCTGATAACAAGCCCCGATGCAAGAACTGTGATAAGAGGCATTTTGGGAAATGCACACTAGACCCACAAGCCAAGCCTTGTGGAATTTGTAAGAAGAAAGGGCACAAGTCCTTGGAGTGCCAGGAATTAAAGAATGCAACCTGCTACGGGCGCAATGAAAAAGGGCACATCAAGACTAACTGCCCAAAGAACACAAAGAAACCTGATGAGGCAAAGAAGACCAATGCTAGGGTGTTTCAGATGAACGCAAGGGAAGTGGTGAATGATGATAAAGTTATAACACGTACTTTCCTCATTAATGATATGTATGCTAGAGTCTTAATGATATTTATGCTAGAGTCTTAACGACCATGTCCTGGATATCATCGGCTCATTTAAGTTATTAATGGCCACGACCTATGCACGGGGTGTAGGCATACACCCGACTGATGCAAATGCTAAATAACAAATTAACCCACAAGTTGGGGATAACTCCTTTGTGGGTTCTATAAGTGGTGAGTTGGTTAATCATGACCGGCTTCCAAACCGGCCCCGAATGTATGACAAACATGTAAAACTGTATACAAGATTTTAAATAAAATTCTCCCAAGTTATAAAAGAATCTTTATGCCTTGCGCACCCAAACAAATTTTATAAATGTTTTCAAATGAGTCAGTTAATTGTATTTACCAGTGAAAACTGACGTATTTTCAAAAGACTAAGAGACAGGTACCTCGCGAAATGAGGCTGGAGCTACTCGGCATAAATAAAGAGGATCTTGCAATTCCCTAGTGCCTAAAAGTCTGTCAAACTCTATCTTATGTATTTGTTTAATGGTCCACCTGTGGATCCATATTACAATCCATCTATATATATTCTTTTGTTGAACTTTGAACGTTTTGGGTTGTAATAGTATTTTAACTTCCAAGCCTTCAGCTGTGCCTTAATTGTGTTTAATTGTCTATGATGATATCAACTACGTCACGATACTCCCCACCGGGCCTACCGGAATATGTGGAAATATCGGGGTGTGACACCTTAAATATGCTTTGTTCCACATTCCACACCTCCATTGTTTTCATTTGATGATTCATGCTAGGTCAATGCAAGTCCCTTTGGGTTGTTCTTCTTACTCTCAATTATTTGAGCTTCAAGTTCACTAATTTCTTCTATTACCACACTTGATTGTGAGGGTATCTCCAATAAATAAATATTAGACATCCCATGCTCAATGTATATGTAACACCCCGTGTTTCGAAAGTCAAAGTCAAATCCAAGGTCAAAGTCAACGACCGATCGCGCGACTTGACTTGTAATCAACTTCTATCATGTGTTTAATTTAGTTGTATTATGTGGAGTACTTATCAATAATCGCAGTAATCGATGTATGTTTATCGCCAATGATCACCTTACGACTATGAACAATACGAAGTAACAATGCGATAAAGTTAACTAAACGCTAAACTACTTAACGCTATTCGAATCAACATCGAATCGCAATACGAATCGCAGTGAACTACAGGTTCTGAATATTTCTTTACGTGTGTGTGTTATTTAGGTGTTACTTGTGCATTTTAATTATGTTGTGGTGACTAATCGAAACGCAATCGCAACTCAATTGAATCGCAGACGCTAAACGCAAGTCAATTATAGTGATTATGTGTTAGATATAGTAGTTGGGATTAATGGTGTAATCTAGTAGTTAATTCTATCACTCACTCGAATCGAATCGAATCGCAACGCTCAACGCATGAAACGAAACGAAATGAATATTTCTTTAATGTCGTTGCTGACGCCCTCAGCAGACGGAGCTACTTGCACAGCGCCCGTAATGTTCAAGCCCAGCATAATCTCGAAACCCTTATCCGCGAAGCCCAACATGCCTATTTTACCGAACGCACTTTGAAGAAGGAAAGGATTCTCAACGATGGAGCCCAGCTAGAAAATAAGTCGAATGGGATATTCCATTATTTGGATCGGATTTGGATTCCCAAGCGCACCGACCTACAAAAGATCCTGATGGATGAAGCTCACAAATCTCGATATTCCATTCATCCCGGTGCTGACAAAATGTACCAGGACATGCGCTACAAGTACTGGTGGCCGGGTATGAAAAGAGATATCGCCATCTATGTTTCAAAGTGCCTGACTTGTTCCAAGGTCAAGGCCGAACATCAAAGACCCTCTGGCTTACTCGTGCAACCCGAGATCCGTATGTGGAAATGGGAGAGTATCTTCCGCGCACGCCATCAAGTCACGACAGCATCTTGGTTGTCGTTGACCGCTTGACCAAATCTGCTCACTTTCTGCCGATACGAGAAGACTATAAGGTAGAAAAATTAGCCCGAATCTACACCAATGAGATCATTTGTCGACATGGGACGCCTCGCGACATCATCTCTGACCGCGATGGTCGGTTTACCTCGCGTCTTTGGGAAACGTTTCAATCTGTTCCCGGTACTACGCTTAATCTAAGTACCGCCTTCCATCCCCAAACCGACGGTTAGACTGAAAGAACGATTCGTACCCTTGAAGACATGCTCCGTTCATGTGTCATAGATTTCGGTGGTAATTGGGATGCATACTTACCTTTAGTCGAGTTCTCGTACAATAACAGTTATCATTCCAACATTCAAATGGCACCATTTGAGGCATTATATGGAAGAAGATGTCGATTGCCTATTGTGTGGCACGAGATCGGGCACTCGTAATTAACCAGTCCTGAGCTATTGCAAGAAACGACAGACAAAATCCTCCAGATTCGGGACAACCTGCTGAAAGCCTGGAAAATTTATGCCGATAGACGATGCAAGCCCCTTGAATTTGACGTTGGCGACTACGTACTCCTAAAGGTTTCACCATGGAAGGGTGTGGTCAGATTCGGCAAGAAAGGAAAGCTCGCGCCTCGATATGTTGGACCCTTTAAGATTCTAGAAAGGATCGGCAAAGTGGCCTACAGACTCGAACTACCAGAGGAACTTAGCAACGTCCACCCGAGTTTCCACGTTTCGAACCTCAGAAAGTGTCTGGCTGAGCATGATTTACACGTACCCCTAGAGGATCTTCAAGTGAAGGAAACACTACACTTCGTGGAAAAGCCTGTCGAGATCATGGACCGACAAACCAAGCAGCTCAGGCGCTCACGCATTCCCATTGTTAAAGTCCGCTGGGAAGGCAAACGAGGCGCAGAGTTCACTTGGGAACTCGAAAGTGACATGAAGGCGAAGTACCCGCAGTTGTTTGTTACGGCTTCGGCCTAATTTCGGGACAAAATTCCCTTAAGAAGGGGAGACTGTAACACCCCATGTTTCGAAAGTCAAAGTCAAAGCCAAGGTCAAAGTCAACGACCGATCGCGCGACTTGACTTGTAATCAACTTCTATCATGTGTTTAATTTAGTTATATTATGTGGAGTACTTATCAATGATCGAAGTAATCGATGTATGTTTATCGCCAATGATCGCCTTACGACTGTGAACAATAGGAAGTAACAATGCGATAAAATTAACTAAATGCTAAACTACTTAACGCTAAGCGAATCAACATCGAATCGCAATATGAATCCCAGTGAACTACAGGTTCTGAATATTTCTTTACGTGTGTGTGTTATTTAGGTGTTACTTGTGCATGTTTAATTATGTTGTGGTGACTAATCGAAACGCAATCGCAACTCAATCGAATCGCAGACGCTAAACGCAAGTCAATTATAGTGATTGTATGTTAGATATAGTAGTTGGGATTAATGGTGTAATCTAGTAGTTAATTCTATCGCTCACTCGAATCGAATCGCAACGCTCAACGCACGAAACGAAACGCGAAAACCAACTCACCAAAGCCACTCGATCGAGTGACCACTCGATCGGATGGTCAAATGATCGGGTCGCCACCCGATCGAGGTGCGATCTGATCGGTAACCCACTCGGCCCATGTACTTTTTGCCATTTTGGGAAACCCTATAAATACCCCACATGTCTCAATCATTTGATGTCACAACTCTCACCCTAACCAGACGCTCAAGCACTCATTTCCCTCGATTTCTCTCGATTCTTGTAAGTTTCTACCTAAATCCTTGTACTTCTATGATCTACACTTGAATCTTCAACTTTTTCACCAAACGATCTTCGCTTTTAACCATGAAATCACTAGATTTGAGGGGTTCTAGGGTGATGTCATCGTGGAGTTCATATGAACTTCATGTTTTGACTTCAATCCACCAAGAAAAACTTGGATCTGAAGGATTTCCACATGATTAGACAAAGATCTTGCATAGATCTAAACACATTCAAGGTTAAAAGGGTTGAAAGATGGTTTTCTAACTTTCTTCAAACTCTTTTACACTCAATGCACTCAAGTCCGATGGAATCGGAGCTTGTTCTGACCTTCTACTCTTTCTTGTCGATGTGTTGGTTCAAATTCTATCCAAGAGATAATGATTACGAGTTAGACATGACCAACCATCACGAGCCATTAACTGATCAGGTCAGGTTGATTCCTGCGCGATCGGGAGACGTGGATCTGATGAGGGTTCTGTTGTCAAAGGCGTTGTCATGTCGTCTCGATCAAACCGCAAAACTTAGTAAAAACGCCAAGTTAACCACACGATCAGATCGCGGGACGAATTACCGTCCGATCGGATTACCATCCTATTGGACTGATATCCGATCGACCCACCATCCGATTGGGTGACACTTGGGGTTTAAACACCTAACTTCTTTTCAACATGTTCAATGCACAGGATGGCTACCCGATTGGATTGCCCATCCGGCCGAGTGATCGTCCTGCTGTGGACTTGTTCTCACACTGAGAAGCCTCTCCAATCGGATCACCGTCCGATCGAACGACCGTTCGATCGGCCGACTAGAAGGGTAGAGGTACTTCTCTGTTTTCAAAATGCTACAACAAAAACTTCAAAAGTCAAACCATCATACACAAACACATTCTACCCAAGCAAGGTGTCACTCCGACCGAATGGCCATCCGATCGGATGACCATCCGAACGGATTGACATTCGATCAAATGACCGTCCGATCGGATTGCCATCCGATCGGGTTGTTGTTCGACACTTAGTTCCATGCACCGTTTTACGCACCGCTTATCGTTTATACTATCGTTCTGTTCAGGCTAACCTCGCTCTAGCGCTCCCTTCAATCCATCATCGCTGTGAGTATACTCGAACCCTTTTTGCTTTATGCACTTTTGGGTATTACATGTGTTACTTAATCTAAATCACATCAAACACACTACGCAATACTTTAACGCTAACCGCTACTGCATGTTATACGTGACTCGATGAATGCTTGTTTGTTATGTTTACACATAGATTGCTGTCTACCTGCCTTAGCAACGATAGTACTATAGTTTGGACTCAGCACCTGTTCACTCAGGGGTTGTTAAGGACAATTAATTACATGGTTCACAGTGGTGAATATGTGTTACGAACTGCCTTGGGCAGTCAACCCGCAGTCATTGGTATCGATAGGATCATGTCGATAATTAATGTGCTTCACATCACACGTTGTACGTGCTGGTTATGCGTAATCGATTTCGAACTCTATTATGCTATTATTAAACTTGTATGCTCACCTTTACACTATGTGTATTGACTCTACTTTAACGTATGTGGCAGGTGTTTAAGATGCTAGGATGCCTTGTTTGCTGTGTGATGAAATTAAGGCTAGGAAAGAGTCCTAGAAACAAATAAACGAATTGTCTATTTTTGGAAATCTGAGTTGTCGGATCAGTACTTGTTTATGAGACAATTATCTATAATAACTGTTTTATTTGGATATGTTATGGTATGGGACATGACGTTTTAAATATCTGGTAATTAATAGTCGTTATGGATACTCATGGACAATCTGTTTCGCTCAGTGCCGCGCCCCGATGATTCCGCCATCGGTTGGGGTGTGACAGATTGGTATCAGAGCCATAACTATAGGGAATTAGGCAAGACTCAACCTAGTCTGGGTCGATGTCTTAGAAACGACCTAGACTATAGTTAAGTACCAACAGACCAACTTGTGCATACCATGTGGGGGTTTTGTACAAGCTTACCTATTTTTTTCTCGCTGTCCTCGCTTACACTACACTATCACTACACTATCAAATTTTCAAAATCGAACGAGTGATTAGATCGAGATTAGGTGTGAAAACCGCAAACTCTCGACTAAATCGCTTGTTCGGCCCGCATTTTATCTCCAACAGGAGAATTTGCGCTGAATCAGGAGTGAAATCCGTACTTCGACGCAAATTTCCTCCATATTTTATCAAAACAGGAACGAAGTTATTAAGTCAGGGGTGAAACCCGAATCTTGGTAACTTGATCCGTGTTCTATTTTGTTTTAACAAGACTCTCACCAAAGTCTCGACGGACGCCAGCAACTTGAAGTCACACTGTAACCGGAGGGATGCGTGCCATTCGCCCAAAGTCAAGGCAAGAGCCCAATCCTGAAGGCCAAAGCGTGTACCGAAAGTCCTTGTGAATAGTCGAAACACTTTGGGTAGTCAATGTCTATCAATCCGCAGACAATCCATTCTCGATTTTTATGTGTTTTGATTCTAAGCTCGCAACTGCCGACTCTGATATTCGTCGCTTTTACATGGATTTTATGTGCTTTATGTGATTTTATCTGTTTTATCTTTCGATTTTGGTAGATTATTCACTTTTCACTCTTCGTTTTGATCGACACATACGAACCGCACTACACATCTACCTCAAAACGCTGACAAATCACTGATACTTGTGGATGATCGCATGCTACGTTATACGCTATGCTATACTACTCGATGCGTACTCGCTAATGGCAGTTGCTATTCACGAACTCTCACGGACTGTGAATGATAGGTTTCTGTATTCTGACTGCCTCTTATGTTTCTGTGCTTTACATGCTTCTGTGCCTTACGTGCTTATGTGTCTCGGTGCTCTACGTGATTTCGTGCTGAGGTGTTTGTGTGCCTATGTGTTTAGATGTTACATGATTGTGTTCCTGAGCTTTATGGTAAATCGCTAGACTACACTAGGAATAATCGAAATTGTGTTTGAGTCCTGTGATGATGTCTGTTGCAGACAATGTCGTCATCTGGATCCCATCACTCGCACGATGCACGCCGAAAACAGGCAGATAAACGACTCGCCTCTATGATCACTAAACAAATGGCGAAGGTTGTTCCTCAGATCGTCAGTGAACTGTACGAGAACGTGAGCAAATCTTCTAAAGAGTCCAGGACTGAGACTCCGAAAGCTGCCTTTAGCTTCAAGCAGTTCAAAGCTTGCGGACTGAAAGAATTTACTGGCGAAGATGGTCCTACGGCCTTATTTCAATGGTTTGATTCGATCGAGGTCACCCTGCGCCAGAGTGGCTGTCCCGATGATCTCCGCACTCTCAACGCGACCGGTGTCTTCCAATCCCGAGCTTTAGATTGGTGGACGACCGAGAGAAACAAACGCGGAAATGATGCAGCTTACGGTTTGACGTGGGATGAGTTGAAAGACATCATGTTGGAAGAGTTCTGCCCTCCCCACGAGCGCCAAAAGTTGGAGGACGAATTCTGGCATATCAAGCAGAAGGATGGTGAAAATGCTGCTTTAACTGCTCGCTTCAAGCAGCTTAGCATAATCTGTCCTGATCAAGTCAAGACTCCTGATATAACGATCAAGAAGTATATCCGAGCTCTGCCGGATTGTGTCGCAGATTTTGTGCATGCTTCCAAACCAGCAACAGTCGAAGAAACTTACCTGCTTGCCGCTGAAATCAACGACAAACGGGTCAAGTCTGGCTACTGGGATAAAGTCACCAAGAATCTGCACCAAGCTACCACCGCACCAACCGCTGAAACCGCCGCCACTCCTCAGTCTTCAAAGGCCTCTCGTCACAAGAGGAAGATCAACAGCAACTCCAGCAACAAGAATTGTGCTGTCACCACTGCTGCCCCGCTCCAAGCTGTACCAGCTCAGCAGCAGATGCAACACTGCCAAGTCGCGGCACCGGTGAACCAAGTACCGCCAGCAAAGCGTGCTTATACGGGCCCTCACCCGGCCTGCCCGACTTGTACTTATCACCACCCAGTGGGAATCGCCTGCAAATTTTGTGTACATTGCAAAATGTACGGCCATTTCATCGGCAACTGCCGTACAGGTCCTCGTCAAGCTCCAGCTCCGGCTACTGCTCATCAAGCTCTACTTCCTGCTTCCCAAGGCCAACAAGCGGCTCAGGCACCCGCGATCAATGCTAGAGTCTGCTTTGCGTGTGGTGATCCCAACCACTTCGTAAACATGTGCCCCAATCGGGTTGTTAAGCAAGAGCCTCAGCAGCAATAGCCCCAGCAACAACAACAGCAACAGCCTCAGCAACAATAGCAACAAGCAGCTCGCGCTCGAACTTTCAACATTAATGTGTGCCAGGCTCAGGCTGACAACAACGTGGTCAATGATACGTTCCTTGTGAATGGTATTTATGCTTCGTGTTTGTTTGATACTGGAGCCGATAACTATTTTGTATCGTTTGAGTTCGAAAAGCTCCTTAATCGTAAGCGCGCCCATCTCCCCTCGACGTTCGATATTGAAATTGCCACCGGAAGAACCGTCGCTGTCAACTCCGTTCTTCGTGATTGTACTCTCGAACTCAACATTCACATCTTTCCTATCGACCTTATTCCGATGCAGCTCGGTAGTTTTGATGTCATAGTAGGCATGGACTTTCTTCGCGAAAACCATGCTGAAGTTGTTTGCTTCGACAAGATGATTCGATTCTCGCTCGCTAATGGAAATCAATTATGTGTTTATGGAGAAGTCGCTTCGAAAAGATTGCAACTCATGTCATGTATCCAAGCTAGCAAGTACCTCCACAAGGAATACAGAGCTTTCTTGGACAACATTGTAGTAGCGGAGAAGAAAAGAAAGGAAAGAAAGAAGTGAAAGACGTTCCTGTTGTTCGTGAATTCCCTAACGTTTTTCCTGAAGATCTTCCAGGCTTACCTCCGAGTCGTGATATCGACTTTCGCATCGACCTCATTCCTGGAGCAAATCCTGTTGCTAGAGCTCCTTATCGACTCGCTCTGTCCAAAATGCGCGAACTCTCGAGTCAGCTCCAGGAATTGCTTGACAAAGGCTTTATTCGCCCTAGCACCTCGCCTTGGGGCGCACCAGTCATTTTCGTCAAAACGAAGGACGGGTCATTCCGGATGTGCATCGACTATAGGGAGTTGAATAAGCTGACAATCAAGAATCGCTATCCCCTGCCCCGCATTGATGATTTATATGACCAGTTACAAGGTGCTATGTGTTTTTCCAAGATCGATCTACGCTCAGGCTACCACCAGTTACGCATTCAAGAGGAGGATATACCCAAAACCGCTTTTCACACTCGTTACGGCCACTATGAGTTCGTTGTTATGCCTTTTGGTCTAACTAACGCACCCGCGGTTTTCATGGATCTGATGAATCGCGTGTGTAAACCTTTTCTCGACCGCTTCGTCATCGTGTTCATCGATGATATCCTGATCTATTCCAAGTCGAAAACCGAACACGCGCAACATCTACGTTTGGTTCTCGAGCTACTCCAAGGGAATCGACTCTATGCCAAGTTCTCCAAGTGTGAATTCTGGCTAGAGGAGGTTCAATTCCTCGGTCACATTGTCAATAGTCAAGGTATTCACATCGACCCCGCGAAGATCGAAGCTGTCAAGAGTTGGGTTACTCCTAAGAACCCGTCTGAAGTCCGTTATTTTCTCGGATTAGTGGGCTATTAGTGCCGATTCATCGAAGGATTCTATAAAATCGTTGTGCCGCTTACTTCTCTCACACGTAAAGACAAGCCTTTTGTTTGGGGAACTGGACAAGAGAGTGCCTTTCAAGCCCTCAAGGATATGCTTTGCAATGCTCCCGTCCTCACTCTACCTGAAGGAAACGATGACTTTATAGTCTATTGCGATGCCTTGAACCTTGGTCTCGGTTGTGTCCTAATGCAACGAGACAAGGTTATCGCTTACGCGTCTCGTCAGCTCAAGATCCACGAGAAGAACTATACAACCCACGACCTCGAGCTAGGCGCAGTTGTTTTTGCGTTGAAGATTTGGCGACACTACCTTTATGGTACCAAGTGTACGATCTTCACCGATCATAGGATCCTACAACATATCTTTGACTAGAAGGAACTAAATATGCGTCAACGCCGGTGGGTAGAACTTCTCAACGATTACGACTGTGAGATTCGTTATCATCCTGGCAAAGTTAATGTCGTTGCTGACGCCCTCAGCAGACGGAGCTACTTGCACAGCGCCCGTAATGTTCAAGCCCAGCATAATCTCGAAACCCTTATCCGCGAAGCCCAACATGCCTATTTTACCGAACGCACTTTGAAGAAGGAAAGGATTCTCAACGATGGAGCCCAGCTAGAAAATAAGTCGAATGGGATATTCCATTATTTGGATCGGATTTGGATTCCCAAGCGCACCGACCTACAAAAGATCCTAATGGATGAAGCTCACAAATCTCGATATTCCATTCATCCCGGTGCTGACAAAATGTACCAGGACATGCGCTACAAGTACTGGTGGCCGGGTATGAAAAGAGATATCGCCATCTATGTTTCAAAGTGCCTGACTTGTTCCAAGGTCAAGGCCGAACATCAAAGACCCTCTGGCTTACTCGTGCAACCCGAGATCCGTATGTGGAAATGGGAGAGTATCTTCCGCGCACGCCATCAAGTCACGACAGCATCTTGGTTGTCGTTGACCGCTTGACCAAATCTGCTCACTTTCTGCCGATACGAGAAGACTATAAGGTAGAAAAATTAGCCCGAATCTACACCAATGAGATCATTTGTCGACATGGGACGCCTCGCGACATCATCTCTGACCGCGATGGTCGGTTTACCTCGCGTCTTTGGGAAACGTTTCAATCTGTTCCCGGTACTACGCTTAATCTAAGTACCGCCTTCCATCCCCAAACCGACGGTTAGACTGAAAGAACGATTCGTACCCTTGAAGACATGCTCCGTTCATGTGTCATAGATTTCGGTGGTAATTGGGATGCATACTTACCTTTAGTCGAGTTCTCGTACAATAACAGTTATCATTCCAACATTCAAATGGCACCATTTGAGGCATTATATGGAAGAAGATGTCGATTGCCTATTGTGTGGCACGAGATCGGGCACTCGTAATTAACCAGTCCTGAGCTATTGCAAGAAACGACAGACAAAATCCTCCAGATTCGGGACAACCTGCTGAAAGCCTGGAAAATTTATGCCGATAGACGATGCAAGCCCCTTGAATTTGACGTTGGCGACTACGTACTCCTAAAGGTTTCACCATGGAAGGGTGTGGTCAGATTCGGCAAGAAAGGAAAGCTCGCGCCTCGATATGTTGGACCCTTTAAGATTCTAGAAAGGATCGGCAAAGTGGCCTACAGACTCGAACTACCAGAGGAACTTAGCAACGTCCACCCGAGTTTCCACGTTTCGAACCTCAGAAAGTGTCTGGCTGAGCATGATTTACACGTACCCCTAGAGGATCTTCAAGTGAAGGAAACACTACACTTCGTGGAAAAGCCTGTCGAGATCATGGACCGACAAACCAAGCAGCTCAGGCGCTCACGCATTCCCATTGTTAAAGTCCGCTGGGAAGGCAAACGAGGCGCAGAGTTCACTTGGGAACTCGAAAGTGACATGAAGGCGAAGTACCCGCAGTTGTTTGTTACGGCTTCGGCCTAATTTCGGGACAAAATTCCCTTAAGAAGGGGAGACTGTAACACCCCATGTTTCGAAAGTCAAAGTCAAAGCCAAGGTCAAAGTCAACGACCGATCGCGCGACTTGACTTGTAATCAACTTCTATCATGTGTTTAATTTAGTTATATTATGTGGAGTACTTATCAATGATCGAAGTAATCGATGTATGTTTATCGCCAATGATCGCCTTACGACTGTGAACAATAGGAAGTAACAATGCGATAAAATTAACTAAATGCTAAACTACTTAACGCTAAGCGAATCAACATCGAATCGCAATATGAATCCCAGTGAACTACAGGTTCTGAATATTTCTTTACGTGTGTGTGTTATTTAGGTGTTACTTGTGCATGTTTAATTATGTTGTGGTGACTAATCGAAACGCAATCGCAACTCAATCGAATCGCAGACGCTAAACGCAAGTCAATTATAGTGATTGTATGTTAGATATAGTAGTTGGGATTAATGGTGTAATCTAGTAGTTAATTCTATCGCTCACTCGAATCGAATCGCAACGCTCAACGCACGAAACGAAACGCGAAAACCAACTCACCAAAGCCACTCGATCGAGTGACCACTCGATCGGATGGTCAAATGATCGGGTCGCCACCCGATCGAGGTGCGATCTGATCGGTAACCCACTCGGCCCATGTACTTTTTGCCATTTTGGGAAACCCTATAAATACCCCACATGTCTCAATCATTTGATGTCACAACTCTCACCCTAACCAGACGCTCAAGCACTCATTTCCCTCGATTTCTCTCGATTCTTGTAAGTTTCTACCTAAATCCTTGTACTTCTATGATCTACACTTGAATCTTCAACTTTTTCACCAAACGATCTTCGCTTTTAACCATGAAATCACTAGATTTGAGGGGTTCTAGGGTGATGTCATCGTGGAGTTCATATGAACTTCATGTTTTGACTTCAATCCACCAAGAAAAACTTGGATCTGAAGGATTTCCACATGATTAGACAAAGATCTTGCATAGATCTAAACACATTCAAGGTTAAAAGGGTTGAAAGATGGTTTTCTAACTTTCTTCAAACTCTTTTACACTCAATGCACTCAAGTCCGATGGAATCGGAGCTTGTTCTGACCTTCTACTCTTTCTTGTCGATGTGTTGGTTCAAATTCTATCCAAGAGATAATGATTACGACTTAGACATGACCAACCATCACGAGCCATTAACTGATCAGGTCAGGGTGATTCCTGCGCGATCGGGAGACGTGGATCTGATGAGGGTTCTGTTGTCAAAGGCGTTGTCATGTCGTCTCGATCAAACCGCAAAACTTAGTAAAAACGCCAAGTTAACCACACGATCAGATCGCGGGACGAATTACCGTCCGATCGGATTACCATCCTATTGGACTGACATCCGATCGACCCACCATCCGATTGGGTGACACTTGGGGTTTAAACACCTAACTTCTTTTCAACATGTTCAATGCACAGGATGGCTACCCGATTGGATTGCCCATCCGGCCGAGTGATCGTCCTGCTGTGGACTTGTTCTCACACTGAGAAGCCTCTCCAATCGGATCACCGTCCGATCGAACGACCGTTCGATCGGCCGACTAGAAGGGTAGAGGTACTTCTCTGTTTTCAAAATGCTACAACAAAAACTTCAAAAGTCAAACCATCATACACAAACACATTCTACCCAAGCAAGGTGTCACTCCGACCGAATGGCCATCCGATCGGATGACCATCCGAACGGATTGACATTCGATCAAATGACCGTCCGATCGGATTGCCATCCGATCGGGTTGCTGTTCGACACTTGGTTCCATGCACCGTTTTACGCACCGCTTATCGTTTATACTATCGTTCTATTCAGGCTAACCTCGCTCTAGCGCTGCCTTCAATCCATCATCGCTGTGAGTATACTCGAACCCTTTTTGCTTTATGCACTTTTGGGTATTACATGTGTTACTTAATCTAAATCACATCAAACACACTACGCAATACTTTAACGCTAACCGCTACTGCATGTTATACGTGACTCGATGAATGCTTGTTTGTTATGTTTACACATAGATTGCTGTCTACCTGCCTTAGCAACGATAGTACTATAGTTTGGACTCAGCACCTGTTCACTCAGGGGTTGTTAAGGACAATTAATTACATGGTTCACAGTGGTGAATATGTGTTACGAACTGCCTTGGGCAGTCAACCCGCAGTCATTGGTATCGATAGGATCATGTCGATAATTAATGTGCTTCACATCACACGTTGTACGTGCTGGTTATGCGTAATCGATTTCGAACTCTATTATGCTATTATTAAACTTGTATGCTCACCTTTACACTATGTGTATTGACTCTACTTTAACGTATGTGGCAGGTGTTTAAGATGCTAGGATGCCTTGTTTGCTGTGTGATGAAATTAAGGCTAGGAAAGAGTCCTAGAAACAAATAAACGAATTGTCTATTTTTGGAAATCTGAGTTGTCGGATCAGTACTTGTTTATGAGACAATTATCTGTAATAACTGTTTTATTTGGATATGTTATGGTATGGGACATGATGTTTTAAATACCTGGTAATTAATAGTCGTTATGGATACTCATGGACAATCTGTTTCGCTCAGTACCGCGCCCAGATGATTCCGCCATCGGTTGGGGTGTGACAGTATATATCAATTGTAACGCCTCATATTTTGGAACTTTCCTTATTTAGAAAGTTTGTTTATATTTCTATCTATGGAAACTTGTAATCTTTTTGTATTCGTATTTCATTTCCAGCCTTGTAATCCGAGAATTGATCATAATAAAAATTCGTTTTTATACTTATTTGTTATATATGTAATCAGTCAAAAATATGTGTTTTGATACTCTTTATACGTGCAAATACATATACATGCATTCATGACACTCAAATTATGATTGCATACATGTTTCATACTTGAAAATGTACTAAAAATGGAAGTTATGGCCTAAATTAATAATAATATCCAAGTTTAGGGGCCAAAGTGTAAACAGTTCAAAGTTTCCGGATTTAAAGTAGCACCGTGCTATAATACAAAAATTTACAAAAATTTCCAGACTCTACCGTAACTTACGGTATCTACTTGAAGATTCTGGTCTACCGTAAATCAGTTGCGGTCCACCGTAAGCTTTTGATCTCTACCGTAAGTTACGGTGGATACCGTAACTTACGTTAGTCACTGCAAGTATATGTTTTGACCGTTTTGATTATAAAGCCCAAACCAATTCTCGGATTTCTCATTCTTACAAATCAACATGTTAAATTCTCGTATTCAAATATGTCGTTTATCAACAATAACAAAAGACCAATTTACTATATCACGAAGCATTCGCCACGCATTAATCGATTATTCGACCTGTTTGGCTCATCTACGGAATCCTCCATTATGATGACTACCAACAAGTTGTAACCAATCCTGGTCTTATTAATCAATATAGCGAACATTATCGCTTTAAATTAAGACAACCTTTATTCCACAATTCACTATACTTACGCAATTATCAAAGTTTACCCAATGTAACGAATCAAGTTACATACCTTTAGTGCACGCCCTTCAAACGCAAGTCGCCACCGGCTTGTCCGCTTAGAGCTCTGGTATCCTTTCCTATAGAGTTCAACCAAGACATGTTTAGAACTCTTTTCAATTCATAGTTCGCATATTTTGCCAAAACATCACAATCTTGCGGTTTAACTCAAATTTCAGATTTAAGCCTTCTTTGAGGCATTTATGCGAACACTTTAAGGGCAAAAATTTACACTATATATTATCAAGTTCATAACTTGTCATATAGCCCTAAATTTTCATCAATCAACTACCTTACATGAACTTTAACCTCTAAAATTCTGAAATCACTTCACATATGTCAAATATTACTAGAACAACCACTATAATCCTAGTGTTTATCATTTTCTCACAAAACCCATGAATCACCTTCAATGTGTTCATGAAATTTTCAGAATTTAGGCATGATTTCACATGTTATTGTCTAGGTTTTACTCCTAGACACTATATCATCCCTATTCTATCTAGATAACAAACATGCAACATAAATTTTCGGATTTCCCAAATTCATGAGAATTTCAAACAGAAAATTAACATCAAATTTTACATACCTTACAACCCCCTTGCAATGGGGGTCAATAATCTATGCTCGATTTTTTATTTTAACTTGTTTTGAGCCTTCAATTTGTGAGATTAGTGAAGTATTAGGGTTTTGAGAGTGGGGGTCGCCCTCCTCCTGTTCTGATCGATCCCAGCACCCTCACAAGGGGTGTTTGTGTTTATTAAAATGTTTTTATTAAAACTATTTTCAAGTTCAACACTTTTGGTCCCTCTAGTTTCTTTTATTTTATTTCTATGTCTTTAACTACACAAGAGTCATCATCTAACTAGGTTAGTGTCATTCCTAGTTAGTTTATTTTACTAATTTATTTGAAATCAAATTGCAAATTTAAGTGTTTATATTTTCGGGATGTTACAAGTCCACCCTCCTTAAAAAGGGTTTCGTCCCCGAAACCAAAGTACATACCAAATAATGTAAGGTAGAGACGTCGCATCTCCTCTTCGGACTCCCACGTAGTGTCCGAACCCTTCCTATGCTCCCACTTGATCTTGACTTGATCGATTTGTTTATTTCGCAAGTGCTTCACCTTTCGATCTAAAATTTCTATGGGCCTTACAATATAATTCAAGCGATCATCCACCTCGATATCGTCGTAATGGATGTAAGCTGTTTCCTCCGCTAGACATTTTCGTAGCTGTGATACATGAAACGTGCCATGTATTCCACTCAACTCTTCCGGTAGCTCGAGGCGATAGGCTACCTTACCAACCCGTTCGATGATTTTAAATGGTCCGATAGACCTCGGGCTTAATTTCCCTCTTTTTCTGAATCTGATAACGCCCTTCCATGGAGAAACCTTTAACACAACCATGTCGCCTATCTGAAATTCAATTGGTCTTCGTCTTTTATCGGCGTAAGACTTTTGCCTATCTTGGGCTGCTTTCAAATGGGCTCGCACCACTTCAATTTTCTCATTAGTGGCCTGAACTATATCTTTATGTGCCAATTCACGCGGACCCACTTCACCCCAACACACCGGGGTTCTGCATTTTCTACCATATAGCATCTCGTAAGGTGCCATGTCGATACTAGAATGATAACTATTGTTATATGAAAATTCGGCCAAAGGTAGATAAACATCCCAACTTCCACCGAAGTCGATGATACATGCCCGTAACATATCCTCTAGCGTCTGTATTGTTCTTTCACTCTGCCCATCCGTCTGAGGATGGTAGGCGGTGCTAATGAAGAGTTTTGTTCCCATTAGTTCTTGGAAATCTCGCCAAAAATTTGAAGTAAATCGGGTATCTCTATCCGACACGATGGATACTGGTACTCCGTGACGTGCCACTATTTCATTTATATATACCTCGGACATCTTTTCTGAAGTATATGTTTCGCGTATAGGAATAAAATATGCACTCTTCGTCAAACTATCCACAATCACCCATATAGTGTCAAATCCCCGAATCGTTTTAGGTAGTTTGGTCAATAGGTCCATAGTGATATGTTCCCATTTCCAAACCGGGATCTCCAGGGGTTGCAGTTTCCCATAAGGTTTCTGGTGTTCCGCCTTGACTTGTAAGCAAGTCAAGCACTTCTCCACATATTTCACCACATCCCTCTTCATTCCGGGCCACCGATAGTTTTGTTTCAGATCATTGTACATCTTCGTCGCACCCGGATGAATAGAATATCGGGATTTATGAGCTTCATCAAATAGAAGCATTTTCACCCCACAAGTATTTGGAACCCATATTCTTCCAGATCGAGTCTTCAACCCGTTCTTTCCATCCGACAAATCTTTTAACTGGCCGATTATTCTTTCCTTCTTCCAGTTCTCCTCTTTCACTGCTTCGACTTGCGCTTCTCAGATACGTTCAAGTATACCCGAGGTCACCACGAGCTGCATCGATCTTACTCGTATTGGGACATAGTCCGCTTTTCTGCTCAGAGCATCCGCCACCACATTTGCTTTTCCAGGATGGTAGTGTATTTCACAGTCGAAATCCTTCACCGTTTCTAACCATCGCCTCTGTCGCATGTTTAACTCCTTCTGATCGAAGAAGTATTTTAGGCTCTTGTGATCGGTGAATATGGTGCACTTTACCCCATACAAATAGTACCTCTATATTTTTAACGCAAACACCACCGCTGCTAATTTGAGATCATGCGTTGGATATTTCTTTTCATGTATTTTCAATTGCCTCGAGGCATAAGCTATGACTTTGCCCCGTTGCATCAAAACACATCCAAGCCCCAAAAGTGAGGCGTCCGAATAAACTACCAAGTCCTCTACTCCGTCCGGCAACGTTAATATCGGAGCTTGAGTTAATTTCTCTTTTAGCGTTTGAAACGCCCTTTCTTTGTTCAACTCTCCAAATGAACTTTTCCTCCTTCCGGGTTAACTTTGTTAGTGGCGACGCAATCTTGGAGAAATCTTGAATGAATCTCCTATAGTATCCCGCAAGCCCTAAGAAGCTTCTAATTTCCGAAGGGTTCTTTGAGGGATTCCATTTCGACACTACCTCGATCTTTGACGGATCTACCAACACCCCATCGGCACTTATGATGTGGCCGAGAAATAGCACCTCTCGTAACCAAAAGGCGCACTTAGAAAATTTCGCATACAACCTTTCTCGTCTAAGTGTCTCTAACACTTCTTGTAAGTGATGTGCATGCTCAGCTTCACTTTTCGAATACACCAAAATATCATCGATGAACACGATGACCGATTTATCTAGCATTGGCTTGCAAACCCGGTTCATGAGGTCCATGAAAGCCGCAGGTGCATTTGTTAGCCCAAATGACATCACGAGGAACTCGTAATGTCCGTATCGCGTGCGGAAAGCCGTCTTCGGCACATCTTCCTCCTTGACCTTTAGTTGGTGATACCCCGATCTAAGGTCAATCTTTGAAAACCAGTTCGCACCTTGTAATTGGTCAAATAGATCATCTATCCTCGGAAGCGGGTATCGGTTCTTTACCGTGAGTTTGTTTAACTCCCGGTAATCGATACACATGCGCATGCTTTCGTCTTTCTTTTTCACGAACAGTATCGGTGCGCCCCAAGGAGACACACTCGGCCTTATGAATCCATTGTCAAGCAGGTCTTGAATCTGGGACATCAACTCTTATAATTCCGACGGTGCGAGTCGGTACGGTGCTTTAGCTACAGGTTTTGCGCCCGGAATTAATTCGATTCCGAACTCTACTTCCCGTTCGGGCGGTATCCTCGGTAAATCTTCCGGAAACGCATCTTCGTAATCCCGTACTACCTGTACATCTTCAACCTTCAGTGATTCCTTCTCGGGCTCATTCGCGTATATCATAAATGCCTTGCATCCTTGCTTCATAAGCTTGTGTGCTTTCAACATCGAGCATATTATGGGGTTACCTCCTTTTTCGCCATAAATAGTGACTTGTTTTCCGATCGGAGATGTTAGCTTTATCTCCTTACGGAAACACACGACCTTTGCGTGGTGCTGAGATAGCCAATCCATCCCAACGACTACTTGAAACTCCCCCATTGACATCGGGATTAGGACTATCAAGTATTCTTCATCATCGATGCTTAATTTGCAGCCTCGACAAATATCACAAACTATAAAAATTTTGTTGTCCCCTATTTCAACTTCTAAGGGCACAGATAATTTCGTCAACACAAATGAAGGATGTCGAATAAATCCACGTGAAATAAAAGATTTATTCGCACCCGTATCAAACAGTACACGTGCAGGAATTGAGTTAATTGTGAATATACCTGAGACCACATCGGGTTCTGTCTTTGCTTCAACAGCGGTAAGTTGGAAGGATCTAGCCTTCGCCTTTGGAGCCTCCGTTGGAGATTCTTTTGTGTCTCTCTTTCCAACCAATTCAGGGCATTCAGACTTTTTGTGGCCGGGCTGATAACATTTATAGCAAACGGAAACTTTTCCGAGACATAGCGATGCAGTGTGCCCCGTCTTCCCACATACCGGACACGGCTTATCTTTGAAGCGGCACTCACCCTTGTGCCCCTTTCCACACACCTTGCAACTTGGTGACCCGCCTTTAGCATCCACCTTCTTTCCCGATTCTCCAGTTCGAGCTTTCTTTGTAGGACTTGGATTCACATCCTGTGCCCTTCGCTCACCCCTTTCAACTTGTTTCTTCAACTCGATTTCCCGTTCCCGAGCAACGTTTATGATTTCGGTAAGGGTCTCGTATTTTGAAGGAGTCATAAACTCCCTATATTCAGCGCTCAACATGTTATAGTAGTAGTATATTTTCTGTTCTTCATTCGTCACCAATTCACTACAAAACTTCATCTTATCCATAAAAGTCGTCGTTATCTTGTCTATGGTCTCACCCTTGTGCCTGAGTTGCATGAACTCTTCTTTGATTTTATTAATGACCGCCTTGGGACTATGATGTTTAAGAAATGGTGTCTTAAACTCCTCCCATGTCATTGCCATTGCCGCTTCGGCCCCAATTTCATTCTTTTTATTGTCCCACCAATCTTGGGCTTGCCCTCTCAACTAACCCGTTCCTTAAGCAACAAAGTCGCTTTCGTCACAATGGGTCCTTTCAAACACTCCTTCAACATCACTTAACCATCTCTGGCATATTATCGGGTCAACCTCCCCGTTGTAGATTGGCGGTTTACACGCCATAAACTCTTTGTATGAACATCCCTTACGTTCTCCCGATTTATCTTTCATAAGGTTGACACTATCTTCCAACCTTTTGACTCGTTCTTCGACAAGTGACAACACCGTGTTTTGAATTTTGTCTATAAACCCGGATAGACTACCTTCAATTGCCTTGCCCACTTCATCGGCAATTATCTCTTTCATTTGTTCGGTGCTTGTCGGCACCAGATCATTATCGTTTCCTTTCGACATCTTGAAACTGAAATGTTTACATTAAACATTAAACATTTCATTTACAACATAGCTTTATTTACTTCGGTTTAGCCAAGTGCGTAACTTGCTTTTACCGTTCATATTTTGTGCACTTTTCCGGGTTTGAGTGTGTTAACACACCCTTCCCATGCACATTAATTCGTATCTCATTTCTTACATTAGAAAGGATCTACTAAAATAATAAATTAATTCTTACCGGACGATCGATCAAGCTTGAACCGAACACTTTGTTGACAACCTTAAGCTCTGATTACCAACTTGTAACACCCGTCTAATTAATTCTTGAATTTAATAAAAATTCATACGATTTATATAAAAGGTGTCTAAATTAAAACATAGTTACCAAAACAAAGATCCAAGTAATCAAAACTAGTCAACAAACGACTAGTTAAAACATCCATGACCTGATTAACAAGTTGTTTACATTCAAAAGAAATAGAAACATTGTTTAACAAAGTTATGAAATCGCGGAAGCTTCAAAAGTTGTGTTCGGTTCTTCAAAAACTTGCTTGACCGCCATCCGTATTCTTGCAATTCCTAGAAACTGAAATGTTTACATAAAAACTAGTATTAGAGTTCTTAGAAATATTACCTAATTGAAACTACGATCAAAACGGATTCGATTAGCTATAATATACAAAAATTTCCAGACTCTACCGTAACTTACGGTATCTACCGTAAGTTACGGTAGTCACTTGAAGATTCTGGTCTACCGTAAATCAGTAGCGGTCCATCGTAAGCTTTTGATCTCTACCGTAAGTTACGGTGGATACCGTAACTTACGGTAGTCACTGCAAGTATATGTTTTGACCGTTTTGATTATAAAGCCCAAACCAATTCTCGGATTTCTCATTCTTACAAACCAACATGTTAAATTCTTGTATTCTAATATGTCGTTTATCAGCAATAACAAAAGACCAATTTACTATATCACGAAGCATTCGCCACGCATTAATCGATTATTCGACCCGTTTGGCTCATCTACAGAATCCTCCATTATGATGACTACCAACAAGTTGTAACCAATCCTGGTCTTATTAATCAATATAGCGAACATTATCGCTTTAAATTAAGACAACCTTTATTCCACAATTCACTATACTTAAGCAATTATCAAAGTTTACCCAATGTAACGAATCAAGTTACATACCTTTAGTGCACGCCCTTCAAACGCAAGTCGCCACCGGCTTGTCCGCTTGGAGCTCCGGTATCCTTTCCTATAGAGTTCAACCAAGACATGTTTAGAACTCTTTTCAATTCATAGTTCGCATATTTTGCCAAAACATCACAATCATGCGGTTTAACTCAAATTTCAGATTTAAGCCTTCTTTGAGGCATTTATGCGAACACTTTAAGGGCAGAAATTTACACGATATATTATCAAGTTCATAACTTGTCATATAGCCCTAAATTTTCATCAATCAACTACCTTACATGAACTTTAACCTCTAAAATTCTGAAATCACTTCACATATGTCAAATATTACTAGAACAACCACTATAATCCTAGTGTTTATCATTTTCTCACAAAACCCATGAATCACCTTCAATGTGTTCATGAAATTTTCAGATTTTAGGCATGATTTCACATGTTATTTTCTAGGTTTTACTCCTAGACACTATATCATCCCTATTCTATCTAGATAACAAACATGCAACATAAATTTTCGGATTTCCCAAATTCATGAGAATTTCAAACAGAAAATTAACATCAAATTTTACATACCTTACAACCCCCTTGCAATGGGGATCAATAATCTATGCTCGATTTTCGATTTTAACTTGTTTTGAGCCTTCAATTTGTGAGATTAGTGAAGTATTAGGGTTTTGAGAGTGGGGGTCGCCCTCCTCCTGTTCTGATCGATCCCAGCACCCTCACAAGGGGTGTTTGTGTTTATTAAAAAATTTTTTATTAAAATTATTTTCAAGTTCAACACATTTGGTCCCTCTAGTTTCTTTTATTTTATTTCTATGTCTTTAACTACACATAAGTCATCATCTAACTAGGTTAGTGTCATTCCTAGTTAGTTTATTTTACTAATTTATTTGAAATCAAATTGCAAATTTAAGTGTTTATATTTTCGGGATGTTACATGTAAGCACTTTCTTCACTTTTCTTCATTTTTTCTTCCATTTCAAGGCTTGGAACACCTCTAGGCTTACAATCTCAGTTTATACATGCATTTTTTTAGACATTATACTTATACATTTCACTTGTGTGCTTAAAACACTTAAAACCGGCTAAAATACGCGAAAACGGCAAACTTGAATCTTCGTGCAACTGTACTAGTCTCTTCGCACGAAGGGACCACTCCCCTTCGCGCGAATGGCCCAATCGTCCCAGGCCCAGTCGCACAAAGCCACTTGTCCCAAAGGCTTATTCGCACCAAGCATCTTTTCAGCTTATAAATACGAACCTTCACCCTCATTTATCACCTTCCACACTCTGAAATTCTCTCAAATTTAATGTTTTCGTGCACTTCCAGCTGAGTATTTCTAGAAGCTTCTAGGTGAGTTCTAACTCACAGTGAGTTCTAACTCACTTTACTTAAACATTTCCTACTTCTCTTCTACTTTTTTACTATTCTTCCATCTTTGCAACTTGGTTATCATCTAGGATGCTTTTACAGACTTGCCATGGCAGTCTGAATAATGAAGCTCACCTTATTGGGGTTCAAGCTAAAGGATGAAGTTCTATTTTTCAAAACTTTTAAAACATTTTTAGTTCTGAACTTGGCAGAATCAAGAACCCACCGAGCTCACAAGCTAAGTTTATAGCTGTGGGTTAGTGTTAAGGTTGATTCCAGCCAAGAAAATGAGTATGTTCAAACAAAACCGAACCGAATCGTTCCAAACAGGAGCCACTCGCACAAAGGGACCAAGCCCACTCGTGCGACTGCACATCCCACTTGCACGACTACACATCCCACTCCCACTCGCACGTCTGGACCAAGCCCACTAAGTGTTTCCTCTCGTTCCGGCATTTTTCTAAGTGTTGAATGTTATCCGGATCCCCGTCTTCAATATGGGTGAATCTGTGATTAACAGAAGTGTGAACTATGAAAACCTTGGTTTCCAATCTAGTTCCACTGCCTCACTTGAACTTGCAAACGAACACCCAAACAGTCTTCTAGACCTAGAATGAGTTAACCCCACCTCGCCTCCAACACTTGCCATGTTGGGAATGACACGCCTGTGTTGTTCTTGTTCGGCTGTTTGGTATTTACATTTTGTTATTTACCTTCTGTTATGTTCATGACCAAACGGTTTGTTAACTTTGTTAATGAACTTGTGCTTTGGTTAAACTTATAACGAGGTGTTATACCTCCATGCATGACTTCTGTGAATTCCATAGCCTCCTGGACTGATAATAATACTAGTATATCTATATAATATATAACTTAACCAGACACACGACGTAACCGGTTAATAGTTAAAACGTTCAAACGAATTGTTGTTCGTGCAAACAAGCCCACTTGCGCGAAGGAAAGCTTCCACTCGCACGAAGGAACCCTCCTGTTTGCACGAATGGAACTTCCCATTCGCACGAACAAAGTTGTGATGTTTCAGTTAACCGTTTATTTCAATTCTACGTTCCTCGTTACTGATTCTAATGGGCAAATCAGGACCCATGAAACCACAGTAACTTAGTGTCGTGACGAGTGCCTAGACGAAATATATTTTTTGTTTAATCCTACTTTTATACTTGAATACTTATATACTTTACATTCCAAATCTGAATTCCCCGTTCAACTCCAACAACTCACACCTTTGTTTACCCCATGTAGGGTAACCTCGGTGTTCCTCTCGTCAACGACTCATCAACTCACGGAAATAACAAACGAAGATTTGCAAAACCGTGAGTATACTCGAACACCCTTTTTCTCTTTACACTTTTGGGTGCAATATGTTTACCTTATCGAAATTCATGCAATCACTTATACTTTATGCAATAACACAAACAATCCAATCATGCATGCTTAATACGTTATACTTGATTCGTGTTACTTGAACATTCTTATGTGATAAACTTGTCTTTAATTTCATACGAGCCTCCCCTTAACATGTATAGCGCTATAGGAGTAACGCACCGCCCGTAGTCTTGTGGTCATGTTAAGTTAAAACAGAACGGTCATATCGTTGCTACAATAGGAATACGCTAGCGGTAATCTTTGGGTTGACACTTTAATCGCATGCCAGTTTTACGTTAATCTAGATAACAAGTTTTACCATGTGGATTCGTTTAATCAATTTATACTTATGTTATTTATTAAACTTATATGCTCGCCAATACATTTGTGTATTAAACTATACTATAAAACATGTTGCAGATTGATGACATTGATGATCATAGAATCTAGTAGGGTAGCTTAGATACACGTTTAGACTACTAGAATTGTTGTACTTCGTTTACTTTAACATGTTGTATTGTTTTGAGAACTTGATGTATTTTAATTTCCACATGTTGTACTTGACAATTTTACAATGAAATGAAATCGATTTTGATTAAATACTGTCGCAAATAGTGTTATGAAGTCTCGAGCAATCTCGTCCTCGCCCCGATGTTTCCGCCATTGGTTGGGGTGTGACAATATTATTATTTATTAGTGTAGAAAGATAAATATTAGTTTTAAAACGGGCTAAAGGTAATTTGGTCTTTTCAATAGAAATTAACATAGAATATGGATGGAGTTAGTGAATTGGATCAAAATTAATATGAAAGTCAAACTATTGTATTAAAAAGGTAAAAAAAAATCTTTTGGACTAAAATATATAGTTTGGAGTTAATTGCCAAAATCGTCCCTGAGGTTTGGGCACGTTTGCCATTTTCGTCCAAAATGACATTTTTGTACCAAATTGCCCTCAACGTTTGTAACTTTTTGCCATTTTCATCCAAACCACTAACTTAGTTTATTTTTTCTGTTAAGTTGGGGATATTTGGATGAAACTAAATATAAAACCACAGGGACAATTTTCGCAATTTACTCAAACCCTTTTTAATTCCTTTTATTTAATTATTTTTGTTACATATATAATAAAAAAGAATATATATGGATTTTTAGAAAAAAAATTAATAGTTTTGTCACATGATTTTTATAAATTTTCATCCAAATCACTAACTCAGTTTATTTTTTCTGTTAAGGTGAAGGATGTTTTAAATTTTATAAATTAAGGCAAATTAATTTACAGCTTCTTTATATAAATCAGTTTTATAAAGAGAAAACGTCATTGGTGTGCAACACATAGTAATCGATTACAACTTTTAGTATTTATCATTTGTAGAGATAGAAAAAATTTGTAAAACGTTACATATTTTTTAAATGTGTTGAGCACCTAGGAAATATGTTAGTAGAAATAAAATATTTATTTAATTAAGATTATGAGGGTAACTAACTAATACTTATTTTGAGTGGCTTGAGTAAAGAAACTTTTGGTTCATAGCATTATAATTACAATTTAGTGGGTAATTTTAAGGTTTGGTAACGATATGTTGTTTGATAAGGGGGAGGGGGGGGGCACTAGCTTCTGTTTTTCCTTAGTAGTGAATTTAAAAGAGTAGAAGATTAATTACAAACTTGGTACATATGATAAGATTTTTTTGACTTTTTTCAATAAGGTCACTAGCATTTTAGTTTTATAAAATTTAGAGGTCTAAGTAGATTTTATTTTTATAAAACTGATCTATATAAAAAATAAGAAATTAATTTATGTCTTAGTTTATAAACATTCTTCGTCTTAATAGAAAAATTAACTTAGTTAGTGGTTGGATGAAAATTTATAAAAATTATGTGACAAAGCTATTATTTTTTTCATATAAAAATTGTATGTATATTCTTTTTTATTATATATGTAACAAAATTAATTAAATAAAAGAAATTTAAAAGAGTTTGAGTAAATTGCCAAAATCGTCTATGTGATTTTATATTTGTCAGTTTTATCCAAATATCCTCAACTTAACAGAAAAAATAAACTAAGTTAGTGGTTTGGATGGAAATGGCAAAAAGTTACAAACGTTGGGGGTAATTTGGTACAAAAGTGTCATTTTGGACGAAAATGACAAACATGCCCAAACCTCAGGCACGATTTTGGCAATTAACTCTATATTTTGAGCAAACCATAAGAGCTAAAATAGTATTTAACTCTTTTATAAATTTTATTATAAATTATTATATATTTTTTAAAATATATTAAAAAAACGCTATGCCACACATACAGTGTTATATTACATGTATAGGTTTATTCTTATATGTGGCGTGTAGTTAAACATTTTGCAAACCTACCCAATAAAAACTTGGAACAAAAAGCTATACGAGTCGTGTGGGGTCATACAGATCGTATCTATCAACAACCAAACATGATCAAACACAACTCTCACTGTATGGCTCAAGTAGTCCTATACGAGTTGTATAGAGACACAGTGGCGGATCCAGCCCTGTGAACCCACTCGGTTTGGAAAAAATTAGTAAGAACTTTATATGATTTGAAAAAAAATAGTAAGAATCTATCAAAACGAACCCACTGAAAGAAGTTCCTGGATCCGCAGAGACAAGGTGTCGAAAGATCAAAGATCTGATGGGGTTCCCAAATAATTTTGGCCTTATAAAGTGACATAAAAAATGTATCGGTTGTATGAATATAACTAAGGCCAGATGCAGGGCCGGCCCAGAGGGGGTGCGGAGTGGACGATGGGTCAGGGCCCAAACTCTCTAGGCGCTCGAAAATTTATTTCTTTTAATAAAGTTACGTTGTATAACTTAGAATATATAAGTACTGAATTGAAAAATGATATGACGAGGCACATGGTTTGGTAGTTCTCATGTCACTTTATTAGCAAGCAAACTTTAGGTTCTAATTCTGATACCATCATTTTAGTTAAAAAAATTTCTTTATGTTTGTTATTTATGCGTTAAATGCAAATGACATTAATTTACTAATTTTGTGTTACATTATCAAAATGGGAATCATAGTTACTTCTTAAATCTAGTTTAAAAATCAGTATTTATGTTAATTTCTTAAAATATTATTTAATCTACAATTAGTTTTGTGTGTTGCATTTTTTTATAAAAAAGGTCTTATTTTGTTTTTTTTTTTTTCTTTCAACTCTCTGTATTTTCTAAATAAACTTGGATAGGTAAGGATGGTTTTACATGATCGTAAATAACGATTTTTAAAGTTACAATGTAACTATTCCGTATTTTCTGAATTTACCCTTACAACGTGTTTTCTTTCTATGTTTCATTGTACAAATGCACGTGTGATATGCTTTTTATCTATGTTTCCATGTAAAAAAAAGCAGCCCGTTGGAACAACCGGGTGATTCCACAAATTTTTAATTCATTTTCATATATTTAAAACTTTTTTGTATAGTATTTTTTAAAAAGTTTATATTTTATGGGCCCGTATTTTATTTTCGTATAGAGTCCATAAATTTTCAAACATTTTCAGAGACGGTGGTTTTCAGATGGCAACACATGGTCTAAGGATTAGTAGATAAAGGATGGGGTAGATAGAGAGGTAGGTGGGAAAAAGCCTAATATACCAGTCTTCTTTCTTTTAACTTTTGCGTAACAAATATTACAATATGTAAAATGGGAGGGTTTTTTTCCAACTTATATATGATTTTTAGTTGAACACCGAGAATCTAGTGTACAATTTTGTAAGTGAGATATGTGAGAACCAATCCCCATCATAAAAAAAATAACAAACAAAAGTGTAAAATAATAATTATGGATTTGGATTAAATACAAAATAAATAAAAAGAATAAGAAGAATTTTAGGTCATTGATCTTAGATTTGAAGGTTTGAGATTTGTTTTGGGGAAAAGAAAATAGTGAAAGGGCATAAAGGGAATCATACATTTCTTGACTTTCTTTCTCCACATATTTCCTAGCATTTGCATATTGAGTTTTTTCTCTTGAACGAAACTACCTTCCCACTTATTTTTTCCTTAGACATTTGTCACTCTCTAGTGGGTTTTCACCGTTCTTGTTTATTTTAGCCGTTATAGAATAACTTAACCGTAATAATTAAATACCCCTTATGTTTTTGTGGTGAGAAGTATGAGAATCCAAAATGCTTTAAATATTAATTAACAGGAAAATTTCTAATAATATAAGCCTTGTTAATAAGAAACTATACAGGACCACACAAACAAAATTGTAAGTGAGCAAAAAAAAAGGCCATCAACTACAAGTAAAAGACTAGAAAAGAGAAACTAACAAAAACTAACCACGCAAAACAAAACAAAACAAAACAAAAAAGAAGGTCCAAAGGGAGCGAGAGAAGAACACACTTCTATGAAACGATCTAAAAACACTCCACTATACCACGGATACAAAGCTTTTTATTTGATTTAAAAATGCTGACTGAATCGTCACATGGCGCGCGCAAAACGCATAAGGGTGAAGGCATTATCTTCCTCTCCCACTACACATGGTCTAAGACCGTGGGGTGTGGGTTTGGGTTTGGGGTGTGGGAACCAAACCAACGCCGCTTTAGCCACACCGGGCCAGCCAGGGTAGCGGCGTTGCCCCTCTGGCGTGGCTATGAAGCCTGACGTGGGGCGGGTTGGCTAGATGATGTGGATAGCTGGGATTGGCTAGCAAAATATGATCGTTACTCATAGCCGTTGGCCATGGCGGTAATCGCTATGTAAATCAAATTTTTAAAAAATTTTACTAATTTTTACCTACAAATACTCACCCCACAAACCCCCAAATTTTTTACACCTACTTTCTTCAAACACAAATTTTCATCCAAAAACTGAAAATGGTTAACTGGGCCGAGGAGGAGGAGCTAGCGCTAGTGACGTCAATCGTTGACGCACAACGAACGCTACGCCGTGGTTAAACCGCCTACTGGACACGAGCGTTTCAGGAATGCCAATAACATGTTGGAAATGCGCGTCACAACTTGAAAGCGTGTCAACATAAGTGGCGGGAGCTAAAAACGCACCTGGATCGGTTTAAAGCATACTTCGATCGTGTGCCTGCGACCTAAGCTACGACGATCGAGTGGAGATCGCCAAAATCGAGTACAGGCACGATAGGAACCCGAAATTTCGTTGGGTACCACATTTTAATATTTATCTTACTTTGTACTCTTTTTAGAATTTATTATGAAGTTTTTTTATTTTATTAGGATTTATTAAGTTATTTTTTTAATTTTTTAGGACCTATTAAGTTGTTTTTTTAATTTATTAGGATTTTATGTAACTTTTTTATTTAAATTAAATTAGTGGTGTGTTTTATTTTATAAATGTCAAAATATAAAAAAAAAATTAAATAAATTTCCACATGTCAACCCAAGCCCATAACTCAAGCCGCTATCGCACCCCACTTTTTTAGGGTGGTCTGATGGAGACCATCTCTGCCACATGTTAACCCAAGTCCCCAAGCCCCACACCCATCGTCTAAGAGCATTCCCATCCAGTCCATCATATCCGGTGTGTAGGGTTTTTATAATATAAAAAGTGGTTGTGAGTGGAGGAGAGAGAAAATGTTACTGTTCATCTGTATATTTGGAGGGACACTGTTCACCCACTATAATTTTTTAATATATATTGAAAGTGGTTGTGAGTGAATGAGAGAGAAAAATGTAATATATATTGAAAATGAGAGAGAAAAAGTATTTGTTTTTAATGGAGATATATTGATATAGAAGTTGTTTTTTAGTGGAATGTATGTATATTTTTTATGGATTGGATGTGAATGCTCTAAGAGCATACGTAGTGGGGCGGTATAACCCCCCATAGCGCCGCCAAAACGCCGGCCACACCAAAACTCCGGGCGCTATGTTTCAAAAATGGGGGGAGGGCGCCAGATTTTTCGCGGCGTTATTTTTGTTTGGTTAATTCATTTGGCCAATCAAAAAATAGAAGAGTTTTTTTATATTAATTAATAAAACTTAAAATTATTAAATAGGTAATGATGGGTAGGGGCTTTATGACTACGGCCTCAAATTGCATAACGCCCCATAAAGCCCCTTGCTGACGTGCCCCCAAAAGAGCGTTATGACTACACATGGCCTAAGGTCAGATGGCAACACATGGTCAGGGTCTGAGTAAATAAAGGATGGGGTGGATAGACAGGTAGGCAGGTAAAAGCCTAATTTACCAGACTACCTATTTGTGTAACAAATATTACAATATGTACAATGACTCTGGGGGGCTTTTATTTTCCAATTTATATATGATGTTTTAGTTAAACACCGATTACAATATGTATAATGACTCGTGAGGGTTTTTTTCCAACTTATATATGATTTTTAGTTGAGCACCGAGAATCTAGTGTACAATTTTGTAAGTGAGACGTGTGATAATCAATCCCCATCACAAAATAATAATAATAATAATAATAACAAACAAAAGTGTAAAAGAATAAGCTATGGATTTGAATCAGATCCAATAACAAAATAAGCGAAAAGGATAAGAAGAATTTTAGGACATTGATCTTTGATTTGTAGGGTTGAGATTAGTTTTAGGAAGAAAAAATAGTGGAAAAGCATAAAAGTTAAATAAAAAGTAGAGTAAACTTCCATTTTGCTCTCTGTGATTTGGTCATTTTAACGGTTTTGCCCCAATAGTTTAAAAATATCCATTTTCCTCCCTGATTTTTCTAACTTATCGTCATTTTGCTCCCCGCCTCTAACTCCAACAGCGAGGAAACTGGCGACAAACTCGAAAGATTAGGGAGCAAACTGGTGACAAACTCGAAAGATCGTGGAGGAAAATGGCTATTTTTAAACTATTGGAGCAAAACCGTTAAAATGACCAAACCACAGGGAGCAAAACGAAAGTTAACTCTAAAAAGTATGACACAATGAAGATGGTGTTATATTTAGGTTTTCTATACATTGTGTTATTGGTTCTGATTATTGTGTTTTTTTAACTAAGTGGGTTTTTATACGTTGTGCTATAGGTTCTAGTTATTTTATTTACTCTGCTATCCCTTGTATTTTAATTTGTTGCTCATTGTGTTTTTGTTTTGTTGTCCATTGTGTTTTAATATGTTGTTCATTAAGTTTTTAGTTTGTTGTTTATTGTGTTTTTAATTTGTTGTCCATTGTGTTTTAGTTTGTTGTCAATTGTGTCTTTTATTTGTCGTAATCAATTGTGCTTTTAGTTTACTTTTTATTGTGTTTTTAGTTTGATACTCGTGTTTTATGTTATGTTCATTGTATAATATGCAACTGCGTTTTCGAACTTTTTTAAAATATAACAATAGGGTATCGTATTAAAGATCATAAGACGCTCGATTTTATGGTATAATTTAAAAAAAACAAATGACGTATAAAAAAGTTACGGACGTTAAAAAAATTTGGGGAAGAGAGGGAATAGCATATGACTTACATATGCATGTTTCCTAATATGTGCATATTGAGTTTCTATTTGACGAAACTACATTTCCCATTTATTTATTTTTTGGACACTTGTCACTCTCTAGTAATTTCTTACCCATGTTATTATAGCCTTTATTGAATAACTTAAGCATAAAAATTATATACCCCTTATGTTTTTATGGTGAGAAGTATGAGAATCCAAAATGCTGTAAATATTAATTAATACGAATTTGGTTCGTAGCTACAAGTCCTGTCGCGAAATTATTTGCTACGAACTTTAGCTACTAAAATTATGTTTGCGACGAATTTAGCTACTAAAAATGGCGTCGGTATTTTAGCCACGAATTTGCTATGAAGAAGGTTGCTACGAAATTTTGCTATGGGTTTTTAGTACGGATGTTTTTAGCTACGGAAACTTTTAGCTATGATTGTTTTTAGCTACGGTTGTTTTTAGCTACGGATAGTAGTAGCTACGGATGTTTTTAGCTAGGAATACTTTTAGCTATGGTTATTTTTAGCTACAGACTAGTTTTGCTACGAATGGGTTGGCTATGATAATTTGCACTGTTTTTGCAACAAAATTTAACTACGAACTTGCTATCGTTTAGCTACGAGAATTTGCTACCTTTCACATTTTTTTTTGCTACGAAACTTGCTACGTTTTTTGCTATCGGGTTTGCTACATACTTTAGCTACAAATTCACTATGATCTGGCTACAAAATTTTGTAGTGTTTTGCTACAACTCTGCAACGGAATTTAGTTACGAATTTCGCTTGACTTTGCTACGGATATAGCTATCAATTTTAGAAGGTCTTTGCAACAAATTTAGCTACGCGATTTGCTTGGAATTTTTCAAATAATTTTTTTTATATTGTTTTCTATTTTTTCTTTATAAATATTATATTCAAATTTCATAAACATAAAAAACTAAAACTAAAAATAAATACTCAAACCATATAACATAATAATTCAAACATAACAATAAATATTAAAAACTCATGCTAAAGATCCAAATCATCCAAACATAACCGAATGCAACATGATAAAAATCCAAATAATTCAAACATAACCAAACTTAACACGATAGAAATCCAAATTATCTAAAAGCAATATAATATAATTCAACGCATTTTAAGTTGGTGGCGGATTTTGTGACAACATTTGAATTTTCTCATTCATTTTGGCATACAACCTTGCACCTTCTTCAATTTTCTCCATCATAGCATGTTTCTCTATCTTATCTTGTTCCAACTCCGCTATTTTTTCCTTCCACCGTTCCACCTATAACATCAAAAGAAAAAAATAACCCATTAATATCCATTATGATACCTAATAAGTTATGACACATTATAATATATTATAACCAAATATAACCTAATAAAAGCTATTACACCCATAGTTATAGAACATTACAAATAAACTAACTCGGTACAAACTAATTCATTTAAACTACCCATTAATAATCGTTATCACATGAAAATAGACTTTTTCTACTAAAAGAGTTAATACATACCTCATCGTTGTCACTTCTCTCTTGTGCACCCATCATCACGACATGCGAGTCAGCGATATGCCAATCCCATACATTTTACCCTTTTTTTTGCCTCCAACAGTTTGCGACAACAATTCCATGTCAATTTCCGGATGCAAGCTGGTATCCTCTCCATATTTGTCAACATCATATTTATTATAAGTTTCCTGTGATGGGCGCATAAAACAATCAATAAATTAGCTTTATATAATTATATAATAAAGTATTTCTATTAAAAGCGCTTGCATTTTGCACTAAGGTGAGGCGAGTCGCCCAAAAAGCACATCACAGCAGTCCTTGCGCAGTTCTGGAAATATTTTAAAATTCCAGCAAGTTTTCTGCTGGATTCTGGCAATATTTCGGCCAGAGTCGGCTCTAAACAGCCTATAAGTTTACCAGAATATATTTATGGCTTCATGCTTGTAAATGTTGAAATATCTAGCCTAAAACTTAAAAGATAGAGACATTTGCATATTTCCCCTTATAAAACAATTTCAATTGTATATATACCCAAACCCAAATTAAAATTGCATATTTCCCATTCTTTTAATAAAATTTCTTAGAATGACAAAATTGCCCTTTCAACCATCTCTTAGTTCCTATAAAGGATTTCAATTCAGAGGGCATGAGATTGATTCAGGCTTAACCCAAATAAATTGTGTAATTACTTTTGGTGGATAAACTTCTAAGAAAAAAGGCTAGATTAGGTAAAATAAAATATTAAATTATCTCCAGTAACAAATCATCTATATTAAAGTAGATATATATGAATGAATTAAGGGTAATCTTGGCTAGGAGGAGAAGTGACACTTTTAGGTTTGGTTTTAGGAATATCCGACAATTTTATTTATGTAATAAAATTGTATTTTAAATAAAAAATGGAGGTGATAAAATTTCATAGTAAAAAAAGTGTTAAATATTAATACGTGAAAAGGATGATTAAGTTGAAACATTGTTGTTATAATAACAATAATAATTATGAAACAAATAACAAATAGAAAAAAAAAACTAGTTAAAATGCTAAAATATGTAATTTTTGAATTTTTGGTATAAGTAAGGGTAAAAAGGTCATTGCATAATTTATTTTTAATAAAATAAATCAAAATGAGTAAATTTGCATTTGTTTTAGTTAAGGGGAAATATGCAATTTTAGTTTAAGATTGGATAAATATGCAATTAAGATGATTTATATGGGGAAATATGCAAAAGATCATTAAAAACATGCATTTACAAAATAACAAAACTTACATAAGTTTCACTCGCCCTCGTGTCAACCCAAGTCACGTTATGCTCATGAATGTTCTCTTCCATGTCACCGCCTTCTCCCGAATCGTGCTCAATCGAGCTGCTAGACCCCAACAACCCATCTTGGGGTCTCGACCCTTTCTTTGCATGTGTTTGTAACCAGAATTCACCGAACTTGACGCGCCGCTTCAAGGTCTTCTCCTACATCAAAACCCAAAATTATTATATATATATATATATATATCAATTGATACATGTTTGCTACAGTATAGGGGTATTTTTTTACATGATAAGATTTTCGGGTTCGTGTTAGGTTCGGGTTCGTTTAAAATTTCCGGGTTCGGGTTGAACCCGCCAACCCGATCCATTTAGCACCCCTAAATACCCGAGCTTCATCTCTATGTTTAAATTTAGCTCAAAACGAACTTTACTTATACAAATTTATCAAAGTCGTAAAAAAAAACAAAGTTCGTATAACTGATGTTTTTCAGAGGTACACTTTACATTTCGTTGTTATATAATACTAGTGACGAAAGTTAAATATTTAAATTGAAGGGGGGCTAATGAATTAAACTGGTGCCGATAGGGGTGAGCATAGAGACAAAACCGACCCGACCCGGGATAGAACCGACCCGACTCGATACCCGAACTGCATAGAATATAAGAACCGAACACTGGACACTATGCTATTCATTGGGTATCAGTCCACTGTGAAATCGGGTCCTCGGTTTTGGTGAAATACCCAAGACCGCCATTGCAGTTGATCTTCTTGTTGAAATTCAAGGTCAATGGCCTCTCAATTTTCAAACGTAGTTCACAGTTGATTCAATTAAGCACAATCAAACACAGATAATGCTATGATTCAAAAGGAAGATATAAATTTCCTACTAAGATTCAAACCCAGACAAGTAAATTTATGATTACCATAATATCTTGAAAGAAGCAGCCAAGTTAGATTGCAGATTGATGGATTACTTGAAGAAATAAGTATAAATTGCAGATTGTAGGTGAAACAGTTACGTATTCGTTGTTATTGATGAACAAACTGATGTTGTGATTTAAGACTTTAGATTAAAACATTATATTGCTGTTTGGCCTGGTTGGCCCATTCTATTTGCTTGGCAAAAGTCGGTCCACTAGGTTTGGTAGGTTTCTTGTGTTTAAGAACCAACCCGAAACCCGAAAATTGTAAAATACAAGAACCGAATTAATACCTATATTAATAGCTATGGTTAGGTTTCAGGTAATTTACGGTTTAGGTATCGGGTTTTTTTTCGGGTCTGCCCTATTTATGCTCACCCCTAGAGGCCGAACAAATGCCTGCCGCAAAGTGCGGGGGGTCCTACTGGTGTTTACTCCAGTGTCTATATATATATGTGTGTGTGTGTGTGTGTGTGCGTGCGTTTTAAAGATGACAAATTAACGTTTCTCACCATGTTTTTTCTTACCGTGAGAAAGCTCTTCGAGCCAAGGGTATGCCTGCCACCCGTTGCTTTTCCTCTGTTATCGCTGTTTTGAGAAGCTTTGCTTTTCCATGAAACAGTATTCCAAGCATGCACTAGCGTTTCCCAAGACTCTTGACTCATCCACAGTGGCTTAAATGGAAGAATTGGAGTCAAAGCATTCTCAACTTCCGTACCCTCTTGGATCGCAAGGGGTTTTCGAACTTTTTTAAAATATAACAATAGGGTATGCAATTTTAGTTAAGGGGAAATATGCAACTGCGTTTTCGAACTTTTTTAAAATATAACAATAGGGTATCGTATTAAAGATCATAAGACGCTCGATTTTATGGTATAATTTAAAAAAAACAAATGACGTATAAAAAAGTTACGGACGTTAAAAAAATTTGGGGAAGAGAGGGAATAGCATATGACTTACATATGCATGTTTCCTAATATGTGCATATTGAGTTTCTATTTTACGAAACTACATTTCCCATTTATTTATTTTTTGGACACTTGTCACTCTCTAGTAATTTCTTACCCATGTTATTATAGCCTTTATTGAATAACTTAAGCATAAAAATTATATACCCCTTATGTTTTTATGGTGAGAAGTATGAGAATCCAAAATGCTGTAAATATTAATTAATACGAATTTGGTTCGTAGCTACAAGTCCTGTCGCGAAATTATTTGCTACGAACTTTAGCTACTAAAATTATGTTTGCGACGAATTTAGCTACTAAAAATGGCGTCGGTATTTTAGCCACGAATTTGCTATGAAGAAGGTTGCTACGAAATTTTGCTATGGGTTTTTAGTACGGATGTTTTTAGCTACGGAAACTTTTAGCTATGATTGTTTTTAGCTACGGTTGTTTTTAGCTACGGATAGTAGTAGCTACGGATGTTTTTAGCTAGGAATACTTTTAGCTATGGTTATTTTTAGCTACAGACTAGTTTTGCTACGAATGGGTTGGCTATGATAATTTGCACTGTTTTTGCAACAAAATTTAACTACGAACTTGCTATCGTTTAGCTACGAGAATTTGCTACCTTTCACATTTTTTTTTGCTACGAAACTTGCTACGTTTTTTGCTATCGGGTTTGCTACATACTTTAGCTACAAATTCACTATGATCTGGCTACAAAATTTTGTAGTGTTTTGCTACAACTCTGCAACGGAATTTAGTTACGAATTTCGCTTGACTTTGCTACGGATATAGCTATCAATTTTAGAAGGTCTTTGCAACAAATTTAGCTACGCGATTTGCTTGGAATTTTTCAAATAATTTTTTTTATATTGTTTTCTATTTTTTCTTTATAAATATTATATTCAAATTTCATAAACATAAAAAACTAAAACTAAAAATAAATACTCAAACCATATAACATAATAATTCAAACATAACAATAAATATTAAAAACTCATGCTAAAGATCCAAATCATCCAAACATAACCGAATGCAACATGATAAAAATCCAAATAATTCAAACATAACCAAACTTAACACGATAGAAATCCAAATTATCTAAAAGCAATATAATATAATTCAACGCATTTTAAGTTGGTGGCGGATTTTGTGACAACATTTGAATTTTCTCATTCATTTTGGCATACAACCTTGCACCTTCTTCAATTTTCTCCATCATAGCATGTTTCTCTATCTTATCTTGTTCCAACTCCGCTATTTTTTCCTTCCACCGTTCCACCTATAACATCAAAAGAAAAAAATAACCCATTAATATCCATTATGATACCTAATAAGTTATGACACATTATAATATATTATAACCAAATATAACCTAATAAAAGCTATTACACCCATAGTTATAGAACATTACAAATAAACTAACTCGGTACAAACTAATTCATTTAAACTACCCATTAATAATCGTTATCACATGAAAATAGACTTTTTCTACTAAAAGAGTTAATACATACCTCATCGTTGTCACTTCTCTCTTGTGCACCCATCATCACGACATGCGAGTCAGCGATATGCCAATCCCATACATTTTACCCTTTTTTTTGCCTCCAACAGTTTGCGACAACAATTCCATGTCAATTTCCGGATGCAAGCTGGTATCCTCTCCATATTTGTCAACATCATATTTATTATAAGTTTCCTGTGATGGGCGCATAAAACAATCAATAAATTAGCTTTATATAATTATATAATAAAGTATTTCTATTAAAAGCGCTTGCATTTTGCACTAAGGTGAGGCGAGTCGCCCAAAAAGCACATCACAGCAGTCCTTGCGCAGTTCTGGAAATATTTTAAAATTCCAGCAAGTTTTCTGCTGGATTCTGGCAATATTTCGGCCAGAGTCGGCTCTAAACAGCCTATAAGTTTACCAGAATATATTTATGGCTTCATGCTTGTAAATGTTGAAATATCTAGCCTAAAACTTAAAAGATAGAGACATTTGCATATTTCCCCTTATAAAACAATTTCAATTGTATATATACCCAAACCCAAATTAAAATTGCATATTTCCCATTCTTTTAATAAAATTTCTTAGAATGACAAAATTGCCCTTTCAACCATCTCTTAGTTCCTATAAAGGATTTCAATTCAGAGGGCATGAGATTGATTCAGGCTTGACCCAAATAAATTGTGTAATTACTTTTGGTGGATAAACTTCTAAGAAAAAAGGCTAGATTAGGTAAAATAAAATATTAAATTATCTCCAGTAACAAATCATCTATATTAAAGTAGATATATATGAATGAATTAAGGGTAATCTTGGCTAGGAGGAGAAGTGACACTTTTAGGTTTGGTTTTAGGAATATCCGACAATTTTATTTATGTAATAAAATTGTATTTTAAATAAAAAATGGAGGTGATAAAATTTCATAGTAAAAAAAGTGTTAAATATTAATACGTGAAAAGGATGATTAAGTTGAAACATTGTTGTTATAATAACAATAATAATTATGAAACAAATAACAAATAGAAAAAAAAACTAGTTAAAATGCTAAAATATGTAATTTTTGAATTTTTGGTATAAGTAAGGGTAAAAAGGTCATTGCATAATTTATTTTTAATAAAATAAATCAAAATGAGTAAATTTGCATTTGTTTTAGTTAAGGGGAAATATGCAATTTTAGTTTAAGATTGGATAAATATGCAATTAAGATGATTTATATGGGGAAATATGCAAAAGATCATTAAAAACATGCATTTACAAAATAACAAAACTTACATAAGTTTCACTCGCCCTCGTGTCAACCCAAGTCACGTTATGCTCATGAATGTTCTCTTCCATGTCACCGCCTTCTCCCGAATCGTGCTCAATCGAGCTGCTAGACCCCAACAACCCATCTTGGGGTCTCGACCCTTTCTTTGCATGTGTTTGTAACCAGAATTCACCGAACTTGACGCGCCGCTTCAAGGTCTTCTCCTACATCAAAACCCAAAATTATTATATATATATATATATCAATTGATACATGTTTGCTACAGTATAGGGGTATTTTTTTACATGATAAGATTTTCGGGTTCGTGTTAGGTTCGGGTTCGTTTAAAATTTCCGGGTTCGGGTTGAACCCGCCAACCCGATCCATTTAGCACCCCTAAATACCCGAGCTTCATCTCTATGTTTAAATTTAGCTCAAAACGAACTTTACTTATACAAATTTATCAAAGTCGTAAAAAAAAACAAAGTTCGTATAACTGATGTTTTTCAGAGGTACACTTTACATTTCGTTGTTATATAATACTAGTGACGAAAGTTAAATATTTAAATTGAAGGGGGGCTAATGAATTAAACTGGTGCCGATAGGGGTGAGCATAGAGACAAAACCGACCCGACCCGGGATAGAACCGACCCGACTCGATACCCGAACTGCATAGAATATAAGAACCGAACACTGGACACTATGCTATTCATTGGGTATCAGTCCACTGTGAAATCGGGTCCTCGGTTTTGGTGAAATACCCAAGACCGCCATTGCAGTTGATCTTCTTGTTGAAATTCAAGGTCAATGGCCTCTCAATTTTCAAACGTAGTTCACAGTTGATTCAATTAAGCACAATCAAACACAGATAATGCTATGATTCAAAAGGAAGATATAAATTTCCTACTAAGATTCAAACCCAGACAAGTAAATTTATGATTACCATAATATCTTGAAAGAAGCAGCCAAGTTAGATTGCAGATTGATGGATTACTTGAAGAAATAAGTATAAATTGCAGATTGTAGGTGAAACAGTTACGTATTCGTTGTTATTGATGAACAAACTGATGTTGTGATTTAAGACTTTAGATTAAAACATTATATTGCTGTTTGGCCTGGTTGGCCCATTCTATTTGCTTGGCAAAAGTCGGTCCACTAGGTTTGGTAGGTTTCTTGTGTTTAAGAACCAACCCGAAACCCGAAAATTGTAAAATACAAGAACCGAATTAATACCTATATTAATAGCTATGGTTAGGTTTCAGGTAATTTACGGTTTAGGTATCGGGTTTTTTTTCGGGTCTGCCCTATTTATGCTCACCCCTAGAGGCCGAACAAATGCCTGCCGCAAAGTGCGGGGGGTCCTACTGGTGTTTACTCCAGTGTCTATATATATATGTGTGTGTGTGTGTGTGTGTGCGTGCGTTTTAAAGATGACAAATTAACGTTTCTCACCATGTTTTTTCTTACCGTGAGAAAGCTCTTCGAGCCAAGGGTATGCCTGCCACCCGTTGCTTTTCCTCTGTTATCGCTGTTTTGAGAAGCTTTGCTTTTCCATGAAACAGTATTCCAAGCATGCACTAGCGTTTCCCAAGACTCTTGACTCATCCACAGTGGCTTAAATGGAAGAATTGGAGTCAAAGCATTCTCAACTTCCGTACCCTCTTGGATCGCAAGGGCCTTGCCTTTATCACGAGCCCTCTTCAACAAATCAAGAAACTTCCCCTTAATGCACTTCTCCCAGCATGAGTGAATTGAGGATTTCAAATTATCTTCCCATCGGTAGTATTGCTACATAAAAGCATTTATTAATAATATATTAATTAATTATTTATCAAGTCATAAGCACTATCATATACAAATGGGTAGTAAGTATACACCTGAAAACGCTCAAACAAGCGTTCGCGGTGATGGGAAGGAACATCTTTCCATCCTTTCCATGGACCCGACCACATAGACTTTAAGTTGGATCCAATGGTCCGAGAAACTTTATCATGATCATTGAATCTACAAAACGAAAAGAATGTACCCCTAACAACATTAGTAATGATTTTATTCACGTATAAAGAGAATAATAACATATAAAAACTTACTCATCATTTTCAACCCAAATCCAAGTGTGATTTTCGGGTGTGGGTAGTGGAGCTGGAATAACAGGTCCACGCCCAACGGTAGTGACATGCTCATCAACATCATTAAGCTCGTGCAGCAACTGACCCCTACCAACACCTTGACCAGCACCTTGACCCCCACCACATCCGCTACCTCGACCACCACCTTGACCCCTACCAGCACCTTGACACTCACCACGTCCTGCTGAACTGCGTGCCATATTTTCTACAACAAAAATAAACTTATTAATATTCATAAATAAGGACTGTTATATAAAACAAGTGTAAATAAACAATATTCAATGTACAGATGTTGTTCAAGCTTGGGGTAGTTTGGTTTCGATTAATTAGGTTTTATTCTTTAAAAAATTTACCTGATAACTGTTACGAAATATAAATTAGATTTCCGGGTTTGGGCTATCTCTAGAAATCACAAATGCACTAAACAGTTAGATATGAAAAAAAAATGCAGCATGTGGTAGGAATATATACGCTTAAGCATTATATAAAGAAAACTACTGTAAATGACCCCCATCAATTTTCTTTTTTGGGTTATACCTTACACCTTCATAGACACTTGGAAGGTCACAGACTTGTTCATATATTTGCCAACCAGTTAACTTAGGTGGAGGTCCCAATGACGACGATATAGATTTATTAGCCCAGAATCTAATCCTATCACTACGGAAAAGGTGTGACTGTGGTAAAAATCTTCGATGACAGTCAAACCTACTTGTTTTGCTTCTAGCCTATAACCTAAAAGCTTCTGTTTCTCCCATACAGTATGGGCAAGCTAAGTGACCATGCGTGCTCCAGCCAGATAAGATGGCATGGGCAAGGAAGTCACTGACCGTCCATAAAAGAATAGCTCTCATCATAAAGTTTTCTTTTCGATAAGCATCATAAACTTCAATGCCTTCCTCGTACAACTCTTTAAGCTCATCTATTAATGGCCTTAGGAACACATCTACGTTTTGACCCGGGCTCTTTCGTCCAGGAATAACCAAACATAGTTTAATATATGCATCTTTGAAACTCATCCATGGTGGTAAGTTATAGATTGTAAGAAAGACGGGCCACAATGAGTAATGGTTTGAAATCGAGTTATTTGGGTTAAAGCCGTCAGTGCATAACCCGAGACGAACATTCCGGATCTCATTCGCAAAGCCAGGATTCACCGAGTCAAAATGTTTCAAAGCCTTACCATCACTTGGATGTGTCATGCTACCCTCCTTTGTTTTGTGATCATGATGCCAAGTCATATTTTTTGCTATCTTTGTAGACATATACAACATTTTAAGTCTAGGACCAATCGGCGTGTATGTCATCACCAAATGAGGTACCTTATTTTGGCCACTCTTGTAACGAGATTCCTCGCACCATTTACATTGTGTCAATGTCATGTCTTGCTTATAAAATAACATGCAGTGATTTTTGCAAACATCAATCCTTTCTTTAGGAAGAAAAAGCTTTTCTAAGCTCTTTTTTGTATCATAAAAGTTTTCTGGTAGCTTATTCCCTTCGGGCATCAATTCTTTAACCATAGAAATGATATGGTCGTAACATGCGTTAGATACATTATAAAGTGATTTCCAATTTAGAAAACTTGTAACAGCTTGCAACTTTGAGTAATCGGTGGCCTTTTCCCCCTCCCACAAAGGCTCATCGGCAGCTTGTAACATGTTATAGAATCCCATTGCTTCTAAATTCGGTACATCCCTTTCAAGAGTACTTAAATCTAGATTTGCGTATGTTGTCGAATTATAGCCTGACGAATACATGTTATCCAACACCATGTGTCTACAGCCATCATCATCATCAACTTTCCTCATTGCAGAAGATTGTCCTACCTCACGGACAGTAGTTTCACCATGCTCATACCATGTGTAGTAATCAAGCATGAAACCCTTTTTAAGCAAGTGTTCTTGAACAGTTTCTCTATCTAAGTAGATGGAATTTTGACATCTTAAACAAGGACATCTGATGTCAGGTACTATCTTACGACGCTTAGTCACCCTTCGATCCACAACTGAATCTTTAGAAAAGACAAAGTCTAACCACTTATTCAAGTTGTCACAATATTCCTTATTAATAAATCCATCACTATTGGTCATTTTATACATCCATGCTCGATCAGTATACCACTCCATGACCTATAAAATCAATGCACATCCTAAAACATGAGGATGAGAAACTCAGCAGCAACAAAACATCAAAAAAGACACAAATAGTTTAAAACATCAAAAAAAGACACAAATAGTTTCTAATTTACAGCATAAACAACAAATTAAACAGGTTCTATACAGCAAACATAATCTTAACAGATTCTATACAAGTGTCTTTCTTATCAATCTTAAGAACTAAGGATCTATTTCCTAAAAAAACTAAGCACTAATCATCAATAATAAGCTGAGCAGTCAAAACAATCAATAATTAATAAACTAAAATGAGCATCTAAATTACAAGGTGAGCAATAATACACTGATACAGATTAAACAAAGTCAATAAACTGATAGATTGATAATCACTAATCATCAATAATAAACTGAACAATCAAAATTTTTAAACTGATAATCCTTAAATCACCCAATCGATTAAACAAAGAAAAAAAACTAACCTGGAAGATGAGCAATACAGATTAAACAAAGAAGATAGAGAAACTCGGCAACAATAATAAAAGAATAAACAGCAGTGATTTTGGTTTTTGATGTGATTCGCGATTGAAAGAGATAATGCAAAGTAAACCCTAATTCTTGATTAGTTATAGATAATTTATATAAACTAAATAATTTTATTTATAACATAATTAAGTGTTTATAGTGTAAACTGAATAATTATTTATAACATATTAAACTTAGACCTGGCAAATGGGTCGGTTCGGGTCGGGTTAGTTCATGTGTCAGAACGGGTTCAGGTCAAAATGGGTCAATTACAAAAAAAAGGGTTGTTTTGGTTCGGGTTGGAACGGGTTCGGGTTGAAATGGGTCCGAGTCAGAACGGGTTTCAGGTCGGGTTGGTTAAAAACTGCTTTCTTTAAAAAAAAGATTGTACTTAAAAAAAACGAAACGAAACAAAAAACTGTAAGGATTGAACCGATCCGAAACGAAACCAAAAAAACCATCAAAACGAAACAAAAAATCAAAACCGAAACGAAACCGAATAGACGACCAAACAGAAACAAAAAAAAACGAACCGAAACGAAACACAAAAAAAAAACTGAAAAGATCAAAACCGATTCGAAATGAAATAAAAATACTGACAAAATTGAAAGCAATCTGAAACGAAACCAAAAAAATGGATCAAAATGAAATAAAAAATCAAAACCGACCAAAACGAGACAAAAAAAAACCGAACTGAAAGGAAACAAAAAACTGAAAAGATCAAAACCGATCCGAAACGAAACAAAAAAAAAACCCGATTAAAACGAAACTAAAAATCACAACTCAACCGAAACAAAACCGAATAAACTGACCAATCGGAAACAAAAAACCAAAACCGAAATAAAACAAAAAATAACTGGAAATATTGAAACCGATTCGAAACGAAACCGAAAAAACCGACTGACGGGTAGTCCCTAGGACAACCCTTAAGTGGTATAAACGATATTAAAATCCTACATTTAATCGGGAATTAGATAATTACGGTTGTTTGTGTTTCAGGTACAAATGGAGCTTGAAATGGAAGGAATACGGAGAATAAATGAAAAAAATTAATTATTGGAATTGAAGAATTAAGATTATGACATGATAGAGGATGAAATTACGAGAACGTGGGGGAAAACGGCGAAGAAAACGGAGTTGAAACGAGAAAGTTATGAAGAAAACAAAATTGCTTGCTAAAGCCTAGCATAATTTACGGTAGCTAGCGTAATTTACGGTAGCCCCTGAATGTTCCCACTTTCCACCGTAAACCAGTAGCTTTGCACCGTAACAACTTGAAACCTGCGTAAATTACGGTACCTACCGTAATTTACGGTAGGCCCTGACGCAAAATGTGTAACTGCCCCTTTTAATACCGTTTTCAAGTGTCTTTTCATATCTATCATCATTGGGAATGTTTCTCTGGAGTTCTTAGGAGAAATTTAGCTTTGGCAAGTGATTGAAAACATTTCTAAACAAATTCGGTTTGTATTTTGATTCATATGAACTTTAATTTTGTTGGAATGATGATTCACCAAGCTATGTATGGCTAAACTTTTGGTGATCATCTTAGGTGAAGGTTTCGTATAACTATGGTGTGTTTATCTTTATTTCTAGAATAATAAACTCGGTGTGTTTTGCTATGTTTATTATGATGCATGAATGTTTGTTTGTAATTTGTTAATTGATGTTTTGATCCTAGTCTAAATCGTACGTTCTTGGTGTCGTTGACAATCGAGATATCACGGGAAGGGTTAGGGTTGGATATTGATTAATTGGTCATCGGGTAACAACCTCGCATTAATATAATCCGAGTACTTCGTTCCCTTTTATCACAACAACTGTTTATGCATGAGTTATGTCTATGTAACTCTTTCTAGTTGATTTATGCACAATTGTTAATTGAAACCGGAACCTAAGATGGTCATTCTCTCCTAATCTGATTAACAACCAATTTTGATTTGCAATTAGTCAATAATCTTAGTTTTAAAACCAAACAATCCAAATCCGTGAATTTATATTTCTGCATTTTAGTTTAATTTAGTTTATTGTTAAAGCTACATAGTGAACATACATTCCACATACTCCCTGAGTTCGATACCCATTTACCACTATCTATTAGTTGTTTTTGGATTAAATCTGTGTGTGACTACGATAACACGTCAAATTTTGGCGCCGTTGCCGGGGTGTAGTGCGCAACGTGTGATAATTTTTGTAGCTTTTGTTATTTGCGGATTTACGTTGGTTGTGTTTAGTGTGCAGATATTACAGGTGTATGCATACTAGGGGCTCTCACAAGTCATCACCGCTATCGTTTGATCTGGAAATTGAAAGAACTTTGAGCCAAAACAAAGTTTTGGTACGAGAAAACAAAATCATTAGTTCACCCACTTCACCCATTACACCAAGAAATATCATGGCTGACTCACAAATACCACCCACTTTGGGTCAACCTACACCATCTTTTATACCTACTTCATCACAACCATCACCAAATACCACCATTCCAAATTCCACTACAAATCCTACTTCAACACATGAAGTTACACCAACCAACACCACACCACCTATTACTACCCAAGTTGAACCTACCCTCACCTATAGCCCTTCCGCAATAATTCCACCACTTTCGCATTTTTTCCCAGTTTCGGGTCAATCATCTTATACCTATCCACTACCACAAACTTCTACCGTCATTCATGCTACATCTACATATAGACCACCGAATCAACCGGGTTTTCACTATTCATCTTACCCTTTTGTGCAATCTTCGGGTATATGAGGAGATGGACTCGATGATGGGTATGAATAAGAATTTGGAAGATACGAAGAAGAGGGATTTTACTATGGAGGTGATGGAGATAATTTGAGACCTCAAGGAGGAATGGGTTCTCAACAAAGTCAACCGTTGCAACAAATTCAAAATGTGGGTAGGCCACCAACAACGGTACAACATATCCAACCACAAGGGCCACAATTGCAACAACCTATGCCTTTACAACAAGCCCGTCCACAATATCAACCACAGTTTCAATGGCCGGTGCAACAACAACCACCAATGCAACAATATCAATTTCAGCCACCATTTGCACCTCAAGGACCTATGCAAGCTCAAATGGGTCAACCAAGAGCACCGTTGGGTGCTCCGCGAAGACATCACCGATGGGTAGTGCGGGGAATCGAAGCTCATTTCCGACCCGTTATCACTAATAATCCTTCTCCGGTAGTGATTCCTCATCACCCGGATGGAAGAACTTTTGAGGTTAGAACAACCGCACTCCAAAGTTTGCCAAAGTTTAAAGGATTGGCAATGGAAGAACCTTACTTACATTTAGAGACATATGATTCCATTTGCAACACTATTGGTGGCCAAGGTTTTTCTTCGGACGATGTCAAGTTGGTTCTCTTCCAATTTTCTTTGGAAGATAAAGCAAAAATATGGTTTCATACTTTGCCCTCCGCATCGATTTATACATGGGCATAAATGCAACAAATCTTCTTGGACGAATTCTTTACCGCCCAAAAGACAAATGATGCTAGAAGGAGTTCGAGAAGTTTTCAACAACAACCGGGGGAGATGTTTCATGAGGCTTTTGAAAGGTTCAACATGATGTTGAGGAATTGTCCTCATCACGGTATACAACTTTGGGAGTTGTTAAATGCTTTTCACGAGGGGTTGAGTTCGGAGGATGCTCGTGACTTAATGTCAATCACTAATGGTACGTTCGGTACAAATTTTGAGCAAGATGATTGGCAATTTTTAGAGCAAATGGCGATTACTTCAAAAAGGAAGGCTCAATCTTTGAGGCGGGCAAGGCATGTTATTACAAGGCCACAAGTTCATATGGTAGTTGATGGTAGTGTTCAAACTTCGAATCAAATTTATGTTGTTTGTGCGCTTTGTAATGAGTTGGGGCATGCGGCTGAAAATTGCCAATGAGGTGGAGGGCAATATGAAGAAGTGAATGTTATTGAAAGGCAAGGTGGGAGTGGTAGAAATTATAATCTGAACTCGAACACATATCACCCCGGGTTACGAAACCACCCGAATTTTAGATATGGGAACCCGTCAAATCAACTTAACCCGAACTTTCAAGGAAACCAATGAAATTATGCTCCTCGCCAACAATTTAATAATCAAGGTTTCCAAAGGCAATTCCAACAACCAGGTAATGAACAAAGTGGGTTTTCGGGTCAAGGTTCCTCGGGTGGAAATGAGGTCATGGAGATGTTGAAAGCGATGCAAATGGAGATGCAACGAAGAAATCAGCTTGATGAGGTTCGTATGCAAAAAGATGAAATTCGTGACAAAGCTATTCAATCGTTGACCACTCAAATGGGTCAACTTGCGAGTGAAGTGGTGGTATTGAAGAAAGCAAAAGGCCAGCTACTGAGTGACACGGTGACAAATCCCAAGAACATAAAAAGCGATAATATCAATGTGGTAAGCACCGTTCCTAGTACCGAATTTAATGAAAAATTTCTAACCTCTTCATGTCAAATAAATATAGGTATAGGGAAGGGCGCCGATGGTGAGAATGATAAAGAACATGGAGCACCAATCGTGCCTATCCGTGTGGGAAAATTAAAAATCCCTCACGCATTGTTGGACTACGGGGCAAGCATGAGTGTGCTACCAGGTGATCTATATGACATGTATGATTTTGGTCCGCTCGAAGATATAGACACCATGGTGAGTTTGGCGGATGAGAGTTGGAGGCGTCCGCGAGGAATGGTTAGGAATGTCATGATTCGGTTGGGAGAATTCAACTATCCGGTGGATTTTATTGTCTTAGATTATGCCTCTACCAAATTGGCATCACAACAAAGGGTAATTTTAGGTCTACCGTTTCTTTATATAGCAAATGCTCAAATCAACTGTAGAGACGGGGTTATTACTATGACCGAAAAGAATTGTAAGTTGTACTTTGATGTTCATACTAGGGAGATTAGTTATGAATCTATTGAAGAGAAGGGTAGAGAGTCTAGTGACCATATGAAAAGTGTGCATCAAAGAATAAAAACAAACAAACCACCGGGGTGTGAAAAGAAGTATGAGGGTTCGAGCAGGTATGTAGTTGACTATCCACCGAATGGACATTTGATGGATGCATTTCAACCAATGATAAGCTATAGTGGGGGAGGTGATAGGAACCGATTCTTTGAGCCACCATAAATGGGGGTGGCACGGTCTGGCTGAAGACTCGAAACTTAGCGCTGCTCGGGAGGCAACCCGGGGTTTTATATTGATCTTGCTGTTTTTATCTTTCTATGTTTCAGGGCCATAACGACATTCAAGTGTGGGGAAGATGTGATGATATTTGTGTGAAGGTGATGATAGGAAGTCGGATTATCTACAACATCTGTTGTGTCAAACTTCACCAGGTCAATGTACTCTTTCCTTAGTCTTGTTATGTTATTTAGCTTTGAAATATTGGTAGTTAGTTCGTTTGCTTTTAGATTAAAAAATAAATAAATAAAAGAGTTTGGTGTGTTTGGAGCGATCTTTCCCTTCAAAGCCATACATTGGGGTCAATGTATCCCAAGTGTGGGGATTGGGGGAAATTTTTGAAAAATTTTGGAATCAAGCGAAAATTGGTCTAAATTTGAAAACTTAAAATATTGAAACCGCATAACACACCGGCAACCCCGTATACCCATTTTTTTTCTTGGTGAGAGTTTGAGCCACTTATTTGAATTGTTAGAAATATTTTCTTTGATGAGAGTGGCAATGGGTGGTGGTGCATTAGAACTTGTGCTTGAATGCGGTTTGAGGCCTTAGCTTGATATGCATGTGAAAAGGATTAGGGCAATTAGGTAGCCTCGTCTTGGTGAGTGCGAGTGTGGGATTTGAGGGGTTGGACCTCATAAATTATATATATGAGCATGGTAGCGAGAGGGGCGGGGGTTTGTACTTTTAGAAGCAAATTTTGAGCTTTAAGCCGATCGTTTGTTAACCCGTGCCTAATTCCTAAAAAATTCACCCGTATTCGACCTGGCCTAGTAGTATTAGCATTTTATATTAGTATGTTTGTTATGTGATGTTTCAATTGTTTGTTAAAAAAAATGAAATGAAAAAAAAATGAAATGAGGAAAAAAACAAGAGAAAAAGCAATGAAAAAAAAAGAGAAAAAGAGATTGACGTATTGTATATAGTTGTTTATGTTTTGCTTAGTTAGAAATAAAAGACCGAGTTAAATTGTTAGCTACTTTGCATATATATTTCCATTTCCTACCCATTTGCCTAGCCACGTTACAACCTCTAAGTCCCTTTGATTCACGTACATGTTTAGCAATTTTTTTAGGCGAAGGACCGATTTGAATACAAGCATATTATTGTTCACCTACCCGTTTGCTTTGAGTGGGATCTAGCCTATCTTGGCTAGTTATTACTTGCCACCGAGGGGAGAGTTATTATGAGGGGTGTGTTATGCGTGGCTTTAAAAAAAGTTAGTAAATGAGGACATTTGGTTGCTTGGTTTGTGTTTGATCGCTTGAGTAAATTGTGGTTTGTTTAAATGAGTTGCTTGGGGGCAAGCAACGGTTAAGTGTGGGGTGTGACGGGTAGTCCGTAGGACAAGCCTTAAGTGGTATAAACGATATTAAAATCCTACATTTAATCGGGAATTAGATAACTACGGTTGTTTGTGTTTCAGGTACAAATGGAGCTTAAAATGGAAGGAATACGGAGAATAAATGAAAAAAATTAATTATTGGAATTGAAGAATTAATATGATGACATGATAGAGGATGAATTACGAGAACGTGGTCGAAAACGGCGAAGAAAACGGAGTTGAAACGAGAAAGTTATGAAGAAAACAAAATTGCTTGCTGAAGCCTAGCATAATTTACGGTAGCTAGCGTAATTTACGGTAGCCCCTGAATGTTCCCATTTTCCACCGTAAACCAGTAGCTTTGCACCGTAACAACTTGAAGCCAACGTAAATTATGGTACCTACCGTAATTTATGGTAGGCCCTGACGCAAAATGTGTAACTGCCCCTTTTAATACCGTTTTCAAGTGTCTTTTCATATCTATCATCATTGGGAATGTTTCTCTGGAGTTCTTAGGAGAAATTTAGCTTTGGCAAGTGATTGAAAACATTTCTAAACAAATTCGGTTTGTATTTTGATTCATATGAACTTTAATTTTGTTGGAATGATGATTCACCAAGCTATGTATGGCTAAACTTTTGGTGATCATCTTAGGTGAAGGTTTCGTATAACTATGGTGTGTTTATCTTTATTTCTAGAATAATAAACTCGGTGTGTTTTGCTATGTTTATTATGATGCATGAATGTTTGTTTGTAATTTGTTAATTGATGTTTTGATCCTAGTCTAAATCGTACGTTCTTGGTGTCGTTGACAATCGAGATATCACGGGAAGGGTTAGGGTTGGATATTGATTAATTGGTCATCGGGTAACAACCTCGCATTAATATAATCCGAGTACTTCGTTCCCTTTTATCACAACAACTGTTTATGCATGAGTTATGTCTATGTAACTCTTTCTAGTTGATTTATGCACAATTGTTAATTGAAACCGGAACCTAAGATGGTCATTCTCTCCTAATCTGATTAACAACCAATTTTGATTTGCAATTAGTCAATAATCTTAGTTTTAGAACCAAACAATCCAAATCCGTGAATTTATATTTCTGCATTTTAGTTTAATTTAGTTTATTGTTAAAGCTACATAGTGAACATACATTCCACATACTCCCTGAGTTCGATACCCATTTACCACTATCTATTAGTTGTTTTTGGATTAAATTTGCGTGTGACTACGACAACACGTCACCGACCAAGCCAAAAAAACAAACGAAACCAAACCGAAACCCGTCCCGACCCGAAACGCATTCTGTGCGGAAACTCGTGTCATCCTAAAACCCGTTGCGATCCAAAACCCGTCCCGCGCGAAAACTCGTGTCGGCCTAAAACCCGTTGCGATCCAAAACCCGTCACGTGCGGAAACCCGTGTCGGCCCGAACCTGATCCGAACCGACCCGTTCCGATCCAAAACCCGCCCCGTGCCAAAACCCGTCTCGGTCCGAAACTCAATTCGAACTGAAACCGTTCCGATCCAAAACCTGTTTCGTGCCGTAACCCGTCTTATGCGGATACTTGTGCCGGCCCGAAACCCATTCTGATCCGAAACCTGTCCCGTTTCTTTAAGGTGCTAACCCACATCGACCCATTTCTTTAAAATTGTCGACCCGCTTTGACTAAAAAATGACAAGATGAAATTTCAATCGACCCGCTGTGACCCGTTTAGTTAAAATATCTTACCCAAACTAACTATATAATTTTAAAAGCAACTCAAACTAACCCACTTGAAAGCCTTTGGGTCAAGATTGCCACCTCTAATTAAACATGATTAAGTGTTAATTGCATATAACTAAATAGATATTATATATGTAAATGAACTAGTTTTATGCCATGCTCGTATTGCGGGGCCTTAGACCGAATATTTCTCTACCAATTAAAACAAAACACTATCATAGCTTTGCTATAGATAAAAAATACTAAAACAATGGCAAGGCTATAACTTTTAGCTCGGGGCAAAACTGAAATTTGTCAAAACAGTGAGCGAGTACAAGGCATCTGCCTGACACGAATATAAATTATATCGAGTCAACCAATTAAAATAAAACACAACCGTAGTTTTGCTAAAAAAAACTAAAATGATGGGAAGACCGTAAGTTCGAACTGGGGGCAAAATCATAATTTTTAACTGGGATAAAATCGTAATTTGTCCAAAGCTAAAAGAGTGGCAAGAATGTAAATTAGAATTAGGGGCAGAATCATAATTTTGAAAAGGGGGAAAATCGTAATTTTAAACTGTGGCTAAAATCGTAACTTGTCCGGGCCAATGTGGGAGTAACGGGCAGCTGCTTGGCACTGTTCCCCCTCATGGTCTTTGTAGTATACTAGTTTATGCCCCGCTCGCGTTATGGGGCGCTCGGCCAAATATTTCTCTACCAATTAAAACAAAACACTATCAAAGTTTTGCTAGAAAAAAAGGGAAATCGATGAAAAGACTGTAATTCTGAACTGGGGATAAATCGTAAGTTCAACTGGAGTATAATCCAATGTTTTAAAAACCGGTTCAAACCGGCCAGTTGTACCGATTGAACCATCCGGTTAAACCGCCCGATACACCAGGTTGAACTGCCCGATACACTCGGTTAAACCATTTTTGAGCCAAATCCGGTATGGTATAAAAACCAGATTTTAAAACATTGGTATAATCATAATTTGTCAAAAGCTATAACGGTGACAACATTGTAATTTTGAACTGGGGGCAAAATCGTAAATTTGACTGGGGTAAAATCGTAATTTGTCAAAATCTTCAACGATGGTAAGACTGGAATTTTGAACTGCGGGCAAATCGTAATTCTAACCTGGGGTAAAATTGTAATTTGTTCGGGCCAATGGGGAAGTGCGGCTGCCTGACTATTCCCATCCATGGATTTTGTATATTAACTGGGGTCCAAATCATAATTCTAAGCTGGGGTAAAATCATAATTTGTTCGGGTCAATGGAGAAGTGTCAGGCAGCTGCCTGGCACTATTCACCTCCATGGATTTTGTATATTTATAAAATGAGTGCAAATAATATAAAAACGTTATAGAAATCAATTACCAGAATGATCTAATATTTTTAACTAGGGATGAGTTCGGTGTCAACTGGTACTGAAAATCCCAAGAATGGGCACCGGTACCGAAAATACCTAGTACGGTACTGGTATTTGAGTGGTAAGACCGATAAATACTGGTACCGTACCAAACCGGTACCAAAAACGTCAAAAGTCGGTACCAAATATATTCGGTACCGGTACCCAGCACCATTTCTCATCCCTATGCTTAATTTAGTACGTATTATTTTTATTATTTGTATGAGATAGCTATATTAAATGTATTTATGTTTACATCAGTCCGTGTAAAATTGACTTTTTTTAACTATTTTTAAGTAATTAATATTTTTGCTTTTGATTTTTCTATTGTATATATTATTAAATTTTTTTAATATTTCTTTTGTTCATTTTTGTTATGGATTTTCTTACGCGTCTTTTTTATTGTTTTTTGAATATTTATTTTGTTAGTTTTGCTACCACTATTATTAATTAATTATATTATTTTTTTTTGTTTTCGCAACGTATTTTGCTATGAATGTTGCGATGGATATTAGTAAATTATTTTTTGAATACTTTCTTTTTCTTATTTTGCAATGAATTTTTCTACGGATTTGCTACAGATTTTGCTACGTTAGTTTTTAAAAAAAAATTCTAGATTTTCCTACAATTTCTCTACGGGCTTTATTTACTTACCGATTTTGTTACCGTTTTTTTTAAACCTCAGTTAGTTAGTTTTTAAATATTTATTTTTATGATTTAGCTGAGGACTTTTCTACCAATTTTACTTAGTTTTTTTTATTATATTTATTTTCACAATTTTGCTATCGATTTTGCTACATATTTTATTTTACTTTTTTTAGTTTATTTCTAAATACTTATTTTCATGGTTTTGCTACGGATTTTAATACCGGTTTTGCTACATTATGTGTTTTATATTAATTTCGTCAATTTTGCTACGGATTTGCTATGAGCTTTGATACGAAATTCATTTGCGACGAAAGTTCGTAGCTAATTCGTAGCAAAATGTGTTCGTAGCTAATCCGTAGCTAACTCGTAGCTAACTCGTAGCAAAGTTTGCCACCATTTTTTTTAGTAGCAAAATTTCATAGCAAATGCCTCTTTTTGTAGTAGTGAAATAAAAGAGAAACACACGAAAACTAACCACACGTAACAAAACAAAAAAAGGTTCCAAATGGAGCGAGAGAAGAACACACTTCCATGAAACCATCTAAAAACACACTACACTATACCACGGATACAAAGCTTTTTATTTGATCTTATTCTCGTATGTGGAAATTTAAATTCAGAATGATTTCATTAATTTTCATAGTTTCTCGTAACAAAAAGACTCCAAATTACTTGATCATGATAGAAACCTTTTTCATAAGAAATTTCTTCTCATTATATCCTATGTCATCATTTTTATGTGAGATAGAGACAAAGTTTAATGTCCACAGAGACATGCATGTATTATTATTTACTGGAGTTGACACAGTAGAAATCATGAGTGTGATCACTTTCACCCTTTAACTTTTTGTTGCTTAGGGTTTTTAAACGTCTGTCACTAAAATGGAATTACCTTCCAAAGATTTAATGGACTCTTCCTACTCCTACTTAAACAATAACAGATCAGGAAAGAGACACAACAAATTAAACACTCAGACTGCAGTTTGCAGTCATGCCAGAAGGATTTCATACACATTTACTTCCATTTTTTGATCAAAATCTTAACTCTCACATGTGGCTTCAATTGGATCAAAACAAATCTTAACTCTCACACGTGACTTCAAAATATTACCTGTAATTTCTATTCAAATCTTTAACTTTATGAAGTGCAAGATATATAGAGTAATTTTATGTTAAATTAGGAAATGTTTTTATTTATACAGGAAAAAGAATTAAACTTTAGGACAGATTCCCGTTTTAGCCATACTTTATGCACAAAATTAGGGTTACATATTGCTCGCACCTTTTTACAGAAAACAAATTCACAAATCTAGGTGATTGTACAACTTCATGTGCATCATGTACAAGCATTAGAACGGTATTGTGCTGACGCTGGTAATCTTTTTATGTGAAAGAGACTCAACTTTAGGGCAAGTTTCCGGCTTTTTTAGTTGGGTAAGTATTGATTAATGTTTTTTTTTTTTCTTTTGTTATCTGTTATGTTCTTAATTATTATTGTTTTATTAAATCCAGATAAATTTTACCTACAACAGGTATTAAATCCAGATAAATTTTACCTACAACAGGTAGTTTGTAAAAATATTCTGATATGAAATTTTTTATTATTTTTACTAAATCTGGGACCAAGTTTATTTTGGTGTTAACTAAGCAAACAAAGATTAGAAACTTAACTGATAATGATCTAGCCTCTAGCTTCTCGCAAAAAGAATTTCGAAATCTTTTTGATTTTTTTGTAGTATGGTGCTTTCAAGCCTATTTTACTATTAGGCTTATGTATCAACTATCAAGTTGGTTGAACCTAGGGTGGGGTACAAGTCTTCCTATGAGGTTTTAGCATATTTTTTCTATATCTTCTCATATCTGATTGTAAACTTACAAGAAATCAATAAAGAACATGTCTTATGTGGTTGAAGATAGTGACGGAAAAAAAAAACTCGAACTCGACGTGAAAGCCCGGAATCCGAACATCGGGCCGGTGTCCGGATATGGAATTGAACCGGGTACGAGATTGATAAAAAAAACTCGGAGGTTCAGGTACGAATATTAGGGGTGTTCATGAACCAATTCGATCCGATCGAGGGTCTGCTCATGCTCGGATTGAATTACAACCGATCCGATCCGATCCGTTGTAATTTTAAAATTTTCGGACGAAAAATCATACCATGTACACTTTTAACCGAAACATTGGGGTGGGCGGGTGCACCCCCGAGCACCCATTATACTTCGCCAGTGCTTGAACCTAAGACATTCCCCTCTCAAACTCAAATGTTTAAAGGCTTTGGCTTTACTAATGGACTGTCACCCCATTGATAAATACTCAATTATTGATGATGTTGCGCTTAAATTAAATTAAGAAACTACAACTAAATTACTATATATATATAAATGATAAAATTGTTAAAAAACACAAACTATATATGCAGAAATAAGTTTTTAAAATTGTCTACAATTTGACTATATACTAATTTATAGGAAATAAAAAAAGAAATAGAGGTGGGGATTGACAAATGAAAGCAAAAGATGTGAAAGTTGAACAATTAAATCAACCAGATAACATTGTATATCCAGTGGACGGGAGAATAACATGCGCAACAGTGACATTGTTGTACCAAACTATACAACTCCAACAGCATGCGTAATAGTTACATATTCTTTTATGCTGTTCTGGATTTCCAAAAGAAAAAACACCACCATGTGTTTTGTTTCCCTTAAAATGGACACAAAATGCCTTAGTACTTTCCAAAGTTTGTCAATATAGAACATGAAAATTATTAAATAATAACTAACATTTGATACTATTTACATAAAGTTATTCAACTTTTTTTTACCTGTAAAATTATGTAGGTTTTCATATTAATTTATTCTTACAATATTTTTTACATTGCTTAAGACTAAACGGAATAGGTAAATTTCGTTATTTTTCAGTAACTTTCTTCAACTACATGTTAGCTTAACTTAAAAGGTCAAAACTACCATAAAAAAAATACAAAAAAGCCAGTTAGATCAAGCTTTATAAAAATAAAAGGTATTAAAACTTTATAAAAAGTTACCTATGATTAAAACATCTAATGAATGTGTTGTAGTGAATTTAGAAGAACAAACAAATTCGAGTAACTTAGTGGAATACCTATGAACTTGGTTCTATAAGACTACGTGTTTTGAAGTTGCTCCATTAGAGATTTGTTGGGAATAATGTATCCCCGTGTAGGGAATGGTGAAGCTTGATCAAAAGTACCGTGAGGCATGACTTTCACGGGACCTAATTTTTTTTCCTATCGCTATGTTTTGGGTTATACATTCAGGTTAGGTCAAACAATAATAACTCCAAATATCTAATTAATCTCCATTCATTCAAAATTCAAAGGACCATTCTTAAACATAACAAAATAAATATTGTTTAACAAACAAACACCTTATATATTTAAAATGATGCTAGAAAAAATGGTAAGTACCTCAAGTTTCATTTGTATAAAAATGAGTTTCAAACTTTATTAAAAACCCACTTCAAGTTTAAAAACAAGTATGAAACTTTACTAATAGTCTCGTTCTTCACGTTTTTTTAACTCAATACAACAATTCCTATAAAAGTTTTTGACTAGAAAATTGGTATGGGCGGGAGTTTTTAGGCAAAATAATTGGTGAGGCGAACTCTATAGTTATAAAAAATTTGGACGAAAATCGGAAAAATTAACACTATCAAAAGAAACGTCGGCGGGAGCAGGGGCCGGGGCACCCCCGGTCCCCTTGTATGTTGCGCCCTTGCGCGTAGGTACACTTTTTTCACCTTTCACAGCACTAAGGTGTGTTATGGTGGACTTTATCAAAATATGGTATTGGGTTCAGTAAGCTTGAAATTGGTTTATATCTTAATTATTAACTAGAATACAAAAATAAAACTTACCAAACTTGACCCCATGCCTGTGATCCCCATCAAGCCCCCGCCCTGTGCCCTCGTCGGCACCCTCCTGTAACGATGTTAGCGTCCCAATGAAGCCCCATAACACATGGCCTTAGGTTAAGTTTTTTCCTTTTTTCGTCTTTTTAAAACAATATTCTGCTATGCTTCAATTCGTCTTTATAGATTACAGTTGGTACTATCAATTGAAAGTTGAGCGATTCATTCTTGACCCTTAGACGGGAAGTCTTATGTTATTTATTTATTGGATGGACAAATATGATAGTTTCTTTAGTTAAGAAAATAGATAATGTAATTTTAATTATAATACTTACGTGATGCGCTATTTAACTAATATGTTTGTTCGTTTAATAATTAAATAATTTCTTATTGAACGTAAAAACAAAAATATTTTTGTGTTTAAGCGTCCATGTTATCAACCTAACAAAGCTTCACTCTCTCTCTCTACTGGTCGCCGGAAGGCTCGACGAAGAAGAAACTCACGAGTTAGAGTGTAAGGTCGCCGCTTCTGCTTGGCTGACCTTTATCACTAACTTATGCCCGGATTCTTCCATTCGCTTTCCGGGATCGGTCTTTCCTTGTGAAGTTTTTTGTTTTGGCTGGTTTCAAGTCGCCGGAGGCTCGACGAGGGGACTTAGCTGGGGATAGGTATTGAGGTCATTGGATTCCCAGTTCGGTTCGGATCCACAGCAACCTCTCTCTCTATCTTGAGTTCTTTCCTCCTCCATTCGCTGTCCGGGCCTTGGAGACGCGGTATCTAAGATGGCCGACGATGGGCCGTGGTTGGATCCCCATCACATTCGGAAGAAGGAGAAGAAAGGTGCTCCAGGGTCGAATGGGTCTGCCATTACAAAAATCTATGTCACCAACCTTCCCATGAGTTGCACTCCATGGGAAGTCTCGGAGTTTGTCAAAGTCTTTGGGGAGGTGGCCGGAGTTTACATAGCTAGGAAGATGGATAAGTTCGGTAACAGGTTCTGTTTTATTAGCTTTAAAAATGTTCGTGACGCCCAGGAGCTTGTGAGAGCCTTAAACGGTTCTAAAATGGGGAACTCCAAACTTAAGGCAAACGTAGCGAGGTTTGCGGCGGAAAACGTCAGGCTCACGGATGTCATTGGGGACAAAGGTAAGAGGCAAGTGCAGACCCAGTCTGGGAAGAACAGTAACACTAAGTTCGTCAACCAGGCCTTTGTTAGCAATGGAGGAGGAAAATTATTCAGTGAACTTTTCAAAGCTGGAGAGAAAGGGGAAGGATCCAGCTCGGGTGCCGGGATGGGTGATGCATGCGATGTTAAGATCTTAGAGATCCCAGAGGAAACTCAGGCTTTCAAAGAATTATGTGGGAAAGCTTTGGTTGGGAGATGTGTTAACCTTCAGATTATCAACAACCTCAAAGAGTTGCTCTTTGGGGCTGGCACTTTGAACTTTAGTCTAACTTATCTGGGAGGTTTATCGGTGTTAGTCAAATTCCCCTCGGTGGAGGAGTGCAATAGTTTTGTGGCTTCCTTTGATCGATGGAAACAATGGTTCTCTTCTCTGGACCATTGGTTGGGCCAATCTCTCCCTTTTGAGAGAATAGCATGGATTAAGATTTTTGGCGTCCCTATACATTTGGCAGTCGATGAAGTTTATGATTCTATTGCTAGGCAGTATGGGAAAGTTATTCAGGCATCACAAAGGTCATCGGAAGACTATGATTACTCGGTCAACTGTATTGGAGTTCTGATGGGGGATGGGCGTAGGGTTAACGATCAGACCATTCTCAAGTGGAAAGACAAGTCGTTTAGGGTTTGGGTCGAGGAGGAGATGGAAGACTGGGTTCCGAAATGTTTCAACGAGAAAGATTCAAGTAGAGACGAGGTGGTTTCCTCTCAGTTCGTCTTCGACGATCAAAAAGCTTCGCCGGCAAGTCATGAACTGGGCTCTATGGCGGGGAAGTCGAATAGTTTGGAGTTGCATGGGTTCCCTAGGGTGCATGAAAGGTTGGTAGAAAGAGAGTATCTCGGTGAAGGTGGTAACGGTTCGGTTCCAGAAGGTGGAGAGAAAGGTAATGATGAGGTTTTATTGTCAGATCCTATTCCCCAGAAGGATGTCGTCCAGGTTTCCAATGTGGTGGGGTCACAGCAGGATAGTGGGCCAGCCCCTAAAGAAAAAGAGATTTTCTTTTTTAATTCAGAGAATAGGTCCAGGCCCAAACACCACAAAGTAAGAATTAGGCCCAAGAGTGGTGATGGAAGAAATAAGGCTATCTGAAGCCCATCCTCTGGGGAAAGGCCACGTAAAAGACAAAGGGATTCTGGCGTCTTCGATTTTGACCTCAATGTTCAGTCTTATGCCTCAGAGTTTCATCCCCTTACGGAGGTCCCCATCAACTGTGAGGTGGGGGTCAACCGGGAGGAAGGTCAGACGGAGACAGGGCCTAGCAGGTGTGTGCAGGCGGATGAAAGGGGGAGCCCCGGTAACCCCGAGAAGACAGAGACGGAGCCGACGGTTGTTGTTCAGTCTGATGAGGTGGCCGCTACTATTAAGATCGGGGAACTGGTGGGTGTGAGTCTGCACAATCTGGAAAAGCTAGTCAGCGAGGCTGTGGAGAATGAAGGATTTAATGCTGGTCATCAATGAATGTTCTTTCTTTCAATATTAGAGGAATTAGAGGAGGGGGAAAGGCTGCTTGGGTTAAAGATATTCGGAGAAAGAATAATATTGGTCTGATTGCGTTACAAGAAACGCTGGTAGATTCGGTTTCGGCTGATGTATTGTTTAATTTTTGGGGGAACAGGAATTTCGAGTTCGCGTCTGTGGATCCCGTGGGGCATTCAGGAGGTCTTGTTTGGATGTGGGATCCGAAGGTTGTTAAGATCGAGTCGGTTATCAAGAACAGACACTTTTTGCTTCTGAGAGGTTTGGAAGTGGGAGCCGGTATTCCGATCAACCTTGTTAATATCTACGCCCCCCAGAGAACTGCGGATAAGAGAAGTCTGTGGGTAGAGATCTCCGAGCTTATTGATCCGGATGCTGGGGAGTGGGTTCTGGCAGGAGATTTTAACGCAGTGCGATCGGAGGACGAAAGAAAGCGCTCCAACTTCAAAGCGGTATGTGCTAACAATTTTAACGAGTCTATTTTTAGCAACGACCTCCTTGAATACCCGATGCAAGGGAGGAAATTCACCTGCGTTAGAGATAACAGGAAGAAACTCAGTAAATTAGACAGGTTCCTGGTCTGCCCGGCGTTTTTTAATAGGTGGCCGACTGCTTGTGTGAGAGTTATTCAAGGGTACTTATCCGATCACGGTCCAATCCTTTTGGAGCTAGTGGACCTAAACTTTGGGCCTAGACCATTTAGAATTTTTGATTCTTGGATTGGCTTGGAAGGATTCGAGGATACGGTGCGGGGTTCTTTGGATGGTTTTGTGTCTTCCTAGCCACCGGACTCCTGTCTCACACAGAAATTTGCAGCCATCAGGTCCGCGGTTAAAAAGTGGAGAGACGATTTCTTGTCTAAGGATAGGGAAAGTGAGATGGCGTCTTTGTCCGAGTTAGAAAATTTGGAATTGGAATTAGAATCCAGGGAGCTCTCTGAAGACGAGGAGTGGATTTTGGCAGAAAATAAGAAAGTGATTTTGGATGCGGAAATTAGAAGGAGTGCGGATCTTCTCCAAAGGTCTCGGATCAAATGGGCTTTAGGGGGGGATGAAAATTCTAAGTTCTTCCACGCCCTTGTCAATAATAGAAAATCCACAAATTTTATTCATGGTCTTAACATAAACGGCGAATGGTGCAATAAGCCTTCTGTGATAAAAAAGGAGATCTTCTCTTTTTTCCGTGATAGATTCAAGAAAGGAAGTAGTATATGGCCAGATCTGGCGGATATTGGGTTCAAAAAGATTGCGGATTCCGATAGTAATATGTTGGTTGAGGTGTTCACCATGCCGGAAATAAAGGAAGCAGTGGCTCAGTGTGGGGCTGACCGGGCTCCGAGCCCAGATGGGATGAACTTCAGGTTCATTAAGCATTTCTGGGAGTTGTTTGAAGAAGATTTCGCAAAAAAAATTTCTAGATTTCATGAGCAGGGAGAAATAAGCATCGGTAGCGGCTCGTCTTTCATCGCTCTCATTCCCAAGGTAAAGGATCCGGTCTCTCTTGGAAACTTCAGACCTATTAATTTGGTTGGCGTTATCAGCAAAGTGATTTCTAAAGTGATTGCCAACCGGATGAGGAAAGTGCTGGATGGTGTGATCTCTGAGTCTCAATCGGCGTTCCTCTCGGGCAGGTATATACTTGATGGGCCACTTATTGTTAGTGAACTTATTTCGTGGATCAAAAAGTCGAAAAAGAGTGCCTTTTTTCTCAAAATTGACTTCGAAAAGGCCTATGATAACGTGAGATGGCCCTTCGTGGTAAACATTCTGCGTCACATGGGTTTCCCAGAAGTTTGGTGCAAATGGGTTATGGGCATTTTGTCTTCGGCTAGGTCCTCGGTTTTAGTGAACGGGGCCCCTACTTTCCAGTTTAGTTGCGAGAAAGGCATGAGACAAGGGGATCCCCTTTCTCCTTTCCTATTCCTTGTTGTGATGGAAGGTCTCTCTCGTATGTTATCTCGGGCTATGGAAGAGGAGGTGATAAAAGGTATTCGTACGCCATCCAATGGGCCCTCTTTGACTCATCTTCTTTATGCGAACGATGCCATTGTGTTGGGGGATTGGTCCAAGGAGGAACTAGGCAATGCTATGAGAATCCTTCGGTGTTTCTATCTATGTTCGGTTCTTAAGATAAATGTTAACAAGTCTAATCTTTATGGTATTGGAGTTAGTGGGGAGGAAATCGGTGCGTTGGCTCATGATTTCGGATGTGTCCCGGATGTCCTTCCCTTTAAATACCTTGGGTTACTTGTTGGAGCCAACATGAACCGGGTCAACAATTGGAGCCCGGTCATGGAGATTTTTAGGAATCGGCTAGCTAAGTGGAAATCGCACCTCTTATCTATAGGGGGTAAAGTTGTTCTCATTAAGTCGGTTTTGGAAAGTTTACCGACTTATTACTTCTCTCTCTATAAAGCCCCGAAAAAGGTCATTGCGGACTTGGAATCGATGATAAAAAGCTTTCTTTGGGGAGGTTCGGTTGAAGAAAGGAAAATGCATTGGGTTAAGTGGGATCGGGTGGCGAGACACAAAAAAGAAGGAGGCTTGGGGTTATGTAAGTTGGGAGAGGTAAACATTTCTCTTTTATCTAAATGGGGTTGGCGGTTCAAGACGGAGGGCAACAATCTTTGGAGGAAGGTGATTGTTTCCCTCCATTCGAGTCGAGTGGGGTGGGAAGCTATTCATTTCAAAAGATCTCTCCGTGGTGTTTGGAGCAATATAGCTAAAGTGTTCGTTAACACTAAAGTGGGTGGGATTCCGTTGCGTAACTTTATCAAATGAGAGGTGAAGGATGGGAAAGACATTTCATTTTGGCTGGACACTTGGTTAATTAATGAGCCCTTAAAAATGAGATTCCCGGATCTGTTTGCTTTGGAATCTATCAAGACTTGTAAGGTGGCTGACAGAATTTTGGGCCTTGGAGATGGGTCGGTTCTAAACTGGGCGTGGAGATCTTCAGTGTTTGCGGAAGCCCAGTCGGATAACATTCAGCTCCTGTGTTCGTTACTAGCTGATGTTCGGTTAGTGGATGGCAATGATCAATGGAAATGGCAGGCTGGATCGGATGGTATTTTCTCGGTTAAATCAGCAAAACGGCTTCTGTTCAGCGACAGCCCTGAGGTTTCGAGGTTTGTTATGGAATGGTGTCGTTGGGTTCCATCAAAATGCAACATCCATGCGTGGAGGATGGAGCTGGACAGGCTTCCGACGTGCGAGGCTTTGAGCAAAAGGAATATCGGCATTGAGGATCTTTCCTGTCCGATGTGCGGTTCGGACATTGAGTCGGTGGATCACGTTTTCATTGCGTGCAGGGTGGCGGCTATCTTATGGAACGGGGTTAGTTCTTGGTGCAAGATCCCTCAGATTTACGCTTTCTCGATCAAGGATCTTCTTTCCTTTCACGTCAACTTGAGTGTTTCGGAAAGAAAAAAGACCGCGGTGCAAGGAATTATTACGATTGTTTGTTGGAGTATGTGGCGGGCCAGGAATAATCTCAAGTTTTCTAACTCTCCGGTGTTAATAGATAGTATAATGAGCGAGGTTAAGGCGTTGAGCTTCTTTTGGTTTTCTAAGAGATCTAGGTTCAAAGAGGTAGAGTGGATAGACTGGTTGTCCTTTGTAGATATGTAAGGGTTTTGTCTTGTTGTGTTTTGTCGGCCCGGTTCGGGTCGGCGGTTTGTTAATGAAGTATACGTTTAAAAAAAAAAAAAAAACGTCCATGTTTGTTCGATTAATTTTACGCCATAATTACCCTCAAACCTTAATAAATGGTTGTGGACCTGTGGTCAGTGGTAGGTGACAATGGTTATGAACTTATAATGATGAAGTGGCAGGGGAGTGTCACCTTGAGTTTAGAATCTTAATTAGGTTCTGAGATTCTCAAAATATCAACATTCGTAAATTTCATGTACACACTCACATTTCTAGATACATATTCACATGTTGGACAAGTCTAGCAGCCCATCTAACATAAAAGGACCCCAACCAGGACATTTTTGGATGTCGGTGCGTAACACCTAACGTGAGACAGAGGGCGTCTCGCGCGCACCCGGGGGGGGGGGGGGGGGGTTGAAAGTGTGACGGGGTGCGTTGTTGTTTAGGCTTTGCATGGAGTGAAAAATTTTCAACATACTTAAAGCTTGAATTTCGGCCCAATATATGTGTCTGGCCCATTCTTTTATCCAATTATAGGATTGTTAATCATTACTCAGGGTTGTGTAGTCGGGTTTTCCAGGATTTAACCGAATTGAGATTTTGTTGTTTATATAAATTTAGTAACTTAACTAAATAAACAAACATATGTTGCTTAGTTTGAAAACCCCGACCAAAGATCAAAAATTTTAGAAAGCTATGATATTGAAATATTTCATATCCACATAGGATAGAAGTAAATGTATAAAATTGAACACTATTGTTGGTGAAGACATGATTTCTCACAACTTTCCTCTCAAAAATTATTACATAACAATCAGTTATACAAAACTAATTCACGCTTTTGAGAAGGAATTGCAACCGCATCCGAATCCAATAGACAAAAACCTGAAACTTTTGGGACGAGTATTCGGGAATGGGATTAGTTTTATAATAATTTCACGAATACGGGACTAGTTTTAAAAATTTTATACCAAGATGGTATCACTATGCTATTAGGTGATACTCGGCTCGCTAACCCAAACCATAGTTGTAGACATTTTCTTTTTATTATTATTGTTCTTTGTCATTAGGTAATAGAAAAATCTACTAATACACTAATTTTTGTTTTATAACTGTAATTTTCTTGGCATGATAAAATTATATATGGGTTAAAATAGTGCTAAACGTATTTGGAAATCCCAACGGGTATACAAATTTTAGTTTATAATTTTTATTTTCTTAGTTGTTAATATCCATAGTTTTCACAACCAAACCAGACCGCAGTCCAACAGCTCTATTTTGGCTCATTATGTTAAATTCCAGTTGAACCGGTAACTTATGTTCCGTGGATGGACTGAGTTTAGCGGTGAAAGTGGTGATAATGACCGGTGGAGTAGGCCGACATCAATGAGATTATACGTTCAAATACTTGTCTAGTTTTTCGAACGTTGATTATTTCCAGGTCCGACAGAACTGACCAAATTACCCAGTTTTGGGTTCTTATGGGTGTATATAATAACTTTTTGGGTCATTATGGGTTATAGTTAGACCACACGGTGTGGGCGTAGAAAAGTGGCGTGGTGGTATTTCCACGCCAAGAACACCACCCCTTGTGGTGGCTGAATGAAAAGGAGAAAAATATGGAACGGTTTATAATGGGCACTCGTTTAACTGAGGTGGGTTAGAATGGACGCTCGTTTGTTAGAATGGGCAATCAGTGATCGCTTCCTCTTCTTCATTGTTTATCCAGTGCTTCACGTAGTGCTCGTCTACATCCTTAGAACACAATCACAGCTAAGGAGTGATTGCTTCCTCTTCTTCATCGTTGGTTCAGATTTCTTGAATTCGGTATTTGAATATCATAATTTCATCTTTTCTGGCTCCGTAATTCTGTCTCACTATCGTAGTTTCATGTTGCCCGAACATGGACTTTTTTTGGCTGTCATCTTAAAATAGTTTAGAAATCACCGCTAAACAGGTATGGTTTGATTCTGATACACCTGTTTCTCTTTAGATTTAATATATGGTTCTGCTAAGAATTGGTACTATCAATGACTCGATGTTGAAAAGGTTCTAAATCAAATGTGTTATCCTCAATATGATGGGTAGTGGTGATAGGATTTATGTGAAACTAGGAAGATCAAAGTGCAGTCTTTATCAACTATGGATGGTTATCCTTATTATAAAATATTAAAGTGAGTTGCTGCTGTAATTCTATACCCATGCTAAGGACTGCTAGGATTGATGCAAGCAATTGTGGCCAGATCATGGGGTTTTATAGATAATGAGTTATTTACTGAATACCGTTTCTTCATATGACCCTTTTTTAACAACCCATTGGGTTAGCGGCACAGCTTGTTGCCTGTTTACCTTCTATTTCAATGTAATTTCCCTGACGTTATATTCCTCTTCCATTCTCAAAAAAATAAGTTGAATCCCAGTTTTGCCAGGTATGGTTATTTCATATCAGAGAATTAATAAATTTCTTTCAACAAATCCTTACAAAGAGTTATGACAAAGTTGTTGCATTGGGTCTTATAAAGACATGAAAACACATACAAACAAGAAACGATACATGAAACCATGTGACTGCAGGAAAAACCACCCAAAAAGAGAGCTTCTGCGTCAAATTTGAATTTATTGGTGCCAGGCAAATCGTTCTAGAATCCTGCCAGTACCTGGTTAGACAGTACAATGAATATAATCAACTCAAATGGACCAATATATCATCTACCCATAACACACAATCTTTTAGATTTTAGTGGTAAGGCCAGGGGGTGTGGCTTGCCGCCGACCCCCCCCCCCCCCCCCGGGCACATCACCAACTTTAGCGCCCCGGGTCGCCATCAACCACCACGTGCTTGTTAAAAGGGGGGCGCTATGGGTTCTCCGCCATGGTGCTAACAAGCGTTAAAGGTGTGTGTAGGTGGGGCCCACCTCTTTTCAACCAATAAAATCTTTTTTTTTATTTTGTTTAATAGGGGGCTTTAAACCATTGCATGCAAGTTAAAGGAAGGGGCTATAAAGCCCCCCAATATGACGTGGCGCCTAGGTGGATCTGACGTGGCGTGATAAAGCCCCTAGGGGCTTTATACCACACCCTCCAGCCTAATAACATAAATCAATCAATTAATTAATATAACAAAGAAAAACTATAAGGTTTAAAAAAATGCAACTAAAAGTCTCATAGGCTTCCCCATCAACATACTGACATTATGCATGAACCATCCTTATCATGCTTTTACCTTAATCTATACCAAATCTAGTCTTATTGATAAAGAGACGTTTTGCCCCTTTGGTATCAATCAAATATCTGGAATGATATTTGTTTCATTCATCATATGAACAAGGCATAAAGAAAATCAGGTAATTATGGGATCAATCCCTTCTTTTTTAAGCTGTTCTGAGCAAATGTCATTATGTTCATCAACCAAAAAGCTACTGAAAATGGTTGATCGATATAATCAAGGGCTCAAGGCTCAAAATACAAAACAATTAAAAGCCGAATTACAATTTGGCTTAGATAACAGTTTAACTTTTAGAAGTAAACCAACTCCCCATTGATACTCAATCAAAATGATAAATCAAATTATCGAACCAGGCATATAACATACTTTTATGCTAAATTTAACACATCCTTTTAAAACCACCAAAAAGAAGAAAATGATAGGTTTCACGGTTAAAAATGTTTACTCTGCAGGTTTCACCTACAGGAAATGCTACATCATCAACTAGACTTTAGTGTGATGAGGCGTGCCATGATAAATATTTATACACGCATACAATAATATCCCAGTTGTAAAAAAAAATAGAAACCTAAATCTAAAAAAGTTAAAATAAGAAAACAAAAGAAAGAGAGGGGAACAACATAGTAAAAACTAAAAAGACATTACAAACAGAGGCTTCAAGGCAACAACGACGACGAGGGTGTAGAGGGTTGTTCAAAAGAATGAGGAAGGAAGAAGAAAATATGGATACGGAAGTAGATGATCAAGTTAGGTTACTTCACGACCTCTGCTTTTATGAAGGCAATGCTTTCGGAAACCCGTTGTATTAGGGGTGGAAAACAACCGGTATAACTTGTAGGGTTGACTTAGGTAGAGATGTAGTGTGTTATTTGCAAGCTTTGATCAGAAGTATTAAAGGCTGTTTAACATTTTAGTTGCTTAATCAGAAGACCAGACCCCGGGCCTGTTTGACATAAGTAATAGTTTTTAAAATTCCATTTTATTTTAATATTATGGTTGTTAATTTATATTAGAAACGGCGTAAGTCTTGAAGGGTCAACCCGACCATACCCGTGACCCCTTTGAACACCTATTTTATGGATTGAAAAATCTGCATCCTTCCTCCTATTCAAAAACATGATAAGTATGGATTGAAAGATCTAGAGTTTTCTTTGAAATCCTAGGCATGATTGCACAAATCGAAGAAACCATAATCGTTGGTGATGAAAGTTGTTAAGAATCATGAGCATAGTTGTCGATGGCGAATAGAGACAAGGCACCTATAGGCTACGTAGCGAATAGCGACGGCTATTTAATAAATAGCGATTACACTAGAAAAAGAATTTTGAAAATTTTTATATGTATATCACATCAAAATACCCTTATATATGCTATTTTACATGTATATTTAACAAAAACCTATAAATCCAGCTATTTTATAGCTATATCTAATTGCTATTTACATCCAGAAAAAAACCTAACTGTCGCTAAATACGCGATTGCTCGCTGTGACCCATATAGCGACACTTGGCCGCTATTGACAGCTATGATCATGAGGTAAAAATCGTCTAAAGAGAGTTTATGTTTATCTTCATATAACTAGCTAATATAAGATCACAAATCATAATCACTTTTGATCCTTAATGAAAACAATGACTCCATAGTCCATGTCATATCTATGATTCATCCATTTACTTAACCTAAATACATCATTTTTAATAATCACACCAATTAATAACTCAAAGTAACACATAACAACTCATTTTAGTATCCATGAATAGTTCAGAACACGTAAAATCAGAAAACTAGGGTTAAACAAACAAACAACTCACCTGATTATTTGCAATAACCTCCACCACAAGCATTATAATCCTCCTCAACAGCCTTCGTCAAATACACCGGAGGAAAATCCGCAACATCAAACGTCTTCTCCTTCATCGCCTTAACGACGTCGTCTTTCTTCAACACAGTACGGCGAATGGGCGGGCGGTTACGGCGTTGATCGCGAGGGAAGTACTTGATGTCGAACACGTGCTCCGGATTGGCGGTCGGAACGATGGCCTTCGCCGGTTCAGTGGCCGGACAAAACGGCCGGTAGTCAACGGCGAGAGGAATGGCGGATTTGTACTCTGGATCGGCGCATGGACCGGTGATTTCCCATGGTTTTTTGATGTAGCGCCTTAGGGTTTGGACGAAGGATTTGGTTGTGGATGCCATTGATGAAGATCTGTGGGGATTAGGGTTTGTGATGGAAGAGGTGAGGTAAAATGGGGGTTAAAGAAGTTGAGGGGTGTTAAGTGTTGTTTAGATAAATGTAGGGGCGTGTTTTGTAAAGAGGAAAAAGTTTGAGGTTGGATAATAGATGAGCCCAATTGGCAGGCAGAGGTTAATGGGCTGAGTTGTATGTTGGGCTTTTTTTAACAGCCATATGGCCAGGCCCGTATTCATATCCTTTTATCTAAGCAAATAGATAGATATGGCAAGTAGTGGTGCACAAAAAACCCGGACCCGAAAAAAAACCCGGAACCGGGTATTATAAAACCCAGGTTTTTTATACCCGAACCCGACCCTACCCGTAGGGTAGGGACCGGGTATGCATATTTGATCTAAAACCCGAACCCGGAACCGGTTTTTTTTATACCCGGTTTATACCCGAAACCCGGTTTTATAAATACCCGAACCCGAACCCGGAACCGGGTTTTATAAATACCAGGAACCGGTTTTTAAAAAAACCCGATTTTGATGTAAGCTTGTTTAATTATGTATGCATTAAGACTTCTAGTTCTTATGATTTAACAAAATTATGTATGCACTTTGATGTAATCTTGTTTAATTATTAGGTTTCTAATGATATTTGCCACCGCTACTTAATTATTTAGTATATTTCATTACAAGTGGAAACAAATATGCCAATATATGTTGGCCCTTCTATTTTCTTTGTTTGTTTAATATCATTATTAGTTTTTGTATTTAATAAATTGTGCCTCTGTTTATAAAGTTCAAGAATAACCACATGAAGAACTATAAATTGTGCCTCTGTTTATCAATAGATTTGATGTCTGTTTATAAATTGTGCCTCTGTTTATAAATTTATCTAAATGTTATGCAGTCATAATTTCTCAAAATGTCTTCACATCACTCAGGGTATGTTTGGCAACATCTGAATGGTTAAGTGTTGAACCAGTAAGCGGTCTGAAGCATTAAGAATCTATGTAATACTTAACCGTTTAGAGGCAAATGTCTGACCAATTCAGATTGGAGGTCTTAACCACTCAGACTCTATATAAATCTTAACCATTCAGAGGCAAATGTCTGAACCATTCAGACATCTGCTCGTGAAACAAACAGTCCGAACCATTAAGTGCTGAACCAGTAAGAGGTCTGAACCATTAAGAACCTCATTAAGAGGTAAACAAACAGCCTCTCAGCTATGTAAAATAATTCACATATTCGTGTCTTATAAAAAATCACATAGCAATACCATATATCAAGTGTAGGGATGGCAAAAAAGCCCAAGCCCAACGGGTATACTTGAAATCCGAAACATACGGGCTGGGTATACCCGAAGCCCAATGGGTAGGGTCGGGTACGGACTTAAAAAAAGAAAAAATTCGGGTACGGGTATGGGATTTAGTGATACCCATCCGATACCTGGCCCATTTACCTGAATAATACCCAAAAGTACCATATTATAAATTTTCATATATATAAACTTAGTACATGTACTTACTACCTTCTCTATAGTCACATGTAGATATGTATTTAGTAAGTGTTTAGTGAACATATAACTCATTTTTGAGCATGTATATTGGATATGGAAGCTCCCACCCTTTATTATGTGGATGTTTAGGCAATTAGGTGGTTCTGACACAATTACGTAATTAAGTAATTGTTTTGATTTAGTTTGTTATATCTGGTCTGAATATGATATGTAAGTTATTAATCATATTTTCATTTATTATAGTCATTAAAATAGTAAATTATATAAACATCAAAGTAAAAATTGCATAAATTACCCGACAAATACCTGACGGGTAACGGGCCAGGTATGGGACAAAGAATTACAACCGGGTACGGGCCTGGGATTACCAATACCCGGCCCAAACCCGGCCCATTGCCATTCCTAATTAAGTGTCCGTACTTCACAACTTAACTCAAAATTTATACATATCCTTAACACATATAACCATATATTTTCTTATATATATTTCATACAGGTTGCTAATATATTAATCGAAAATTATTTATCAAGGTTTCAGAATGTTAGAATCGACCGTCTTTATATAACTTGATTTCGATTTATAGCGTTGAGATGAAGTCGGGTGACAAGAGATTATTGTGGACAATGCTAGTAAATAACATGAACGCGGATTAAAAATTTTTAGGGGCCCAAAAGTATTTGCTTTTTCTTGTTTTACACACACGCATATGTGTGTATATGTAGTTTAATTACTAGTTTAAGAACCCGCGAAGTTCGCGGGTTGGTAAAAGAAAATTTCTTTATTAATACCACTGACATTAAATATTATGATTTTATACACGGTAAAAGACAACCGAATATATTAGATTACGACGACAAATTGAAATACATGAATATGCAACGATTACAATTCGTTTAAAATCTCTTTATAAACCACATTGGTTGTTAGTACCCAACCTTCATAAAGTCAAATTTGACTTCAAGTTCTGCAAACAGAAAAAAGTAAAGTAAGGCTATGTATTTTAGTACATGATGATTTGGCAGCCACGGTCTTTAATTGCATTCGCTCTACATTTTTCAAACGTATTCTATATATTTAATAAATTACCAATGTAACCAAACGAAAAATGGCTACAACTTGAAAATTTCGGTTAACCAGTGAACAAAAAACAAAACCACCCTTTTAAACCGAATTAACCACAGTGTCCAGTTATGACTTCATAATATCTAGGCTGGAAGAAGTGACGAAAAGGGCTACCTCGGTACTAAACTTTACTAATGACTAAGCAAAGATAATTACATCTCCACATGATCCTCGTCCAACCTTGTTTAACGAAAACAAAAACAAAAATAAGTCATCTTTCATTTTCAAAAGTAATTGTTCTCTAGCTCGAAATCGAAGAAATACCTGCGAATCTTGCTCAAGTTTTAGTACTTGATTCTCCACGTCGACTTCAGGTTCGCCCACGCCCTTTAGATATGTCAACTTCTTGATAAAAGGAAACACAACGTTTAACGCAAAAATGTGGCAATACGCCGATTGGATTGGGTAACAGGCATGGTTGCAAAAGTCGTTAGGCGCTCCCTAGTCGGATTTGAGAGTACCCTGGAAGTACTTGGCCTACAAAGATTTAATTACTACACGCTTCGAAATAAACAACAGATTTAAATCAGCCTACAAAGTCACAGTAAATTACTTTTGTAATCAACAACTAAAAACGAAACTCAGCTTATTAAACGGTAATTGACCCACAAATCAAGTCATAAACACATGCATGTGTTACATCAGAACATTAGATCTCTTTTCAAGCATGCAGAACAAAGGGGAAAAAGACATCTACAAATTATAAATTATGTGATAGTTCACAACATTAGCGCTCATAAGTCAAGATAGATCTATCCATCCCAAAATAATGGGTTTTGTAAAGTTAATTATTGAGTAAATTTCCATTTTAGTCCCTAAGGTTTGGTCCAAATTGTCATTTTAGTCCAAATAGTTTTTTTCTCCTCCTGGTCCCTGACTTTTCTATTTTCTTGCTATTTTGATCACATTGCCTAACTCAATCTAAAAATCTGGTTATAACCAGGGGTATTTTTGGCATAACTATTGTGTAGTGATAACCAACGGTAGTTTACAACATAATTTATAAACCTCATAATAATTTAATGCCAAAATACCCCTGATTATAACCTGGTTTTTAGACTAAGTTAGGCAATGTGATCAAAATAGCAAGAAAAAGGAAAAGTCAGGGACCCAGAGGAGAAAAAAACTATTTGGACTAAAATGACAATTTAGACAAAAACTCAGGGACTAAAATGGCAATTTACTCTTAATTATTTCAAACTTATTAGTATGCACTTTAATATTTCAAAAACCGGACATATAGTCTTAAATTCTGTCTCTCCAACTTTTTTCCCTTCAAAATTCGTACCAAATTATAAGTTGGACAATTTTTGGGAAAGAGCATTAAGAAGAGTATTTGTTCAGCTTTAAGTTGATATTAAGTTTAGCTTGCAGGTAAACAATTGCATTAACATATCATGAAGGTCATTACCTTTAGACGGCTAATTTCACGTCCTCAATTTGAACTATGCTAGAAGGCTTGAACCAACCTCAGCTATAGGAGTGAACCATTTGAGATGGAACCTAGGGTTTCTGAATAACTTTTGACAAACTAACCAGCAAGAATATCACATATCGATAATCGGAAGGAAAAGTATGAAGACGGGATAAAACACATACCTTAAATGTGTGAGGGCTAATTTTGGCGGTGAGAGGTGGTAGCGGTCGTGAAGTTTAAGAAGCGTGACACCCACATTGTCAACACACGCATACAGGCATCGTCGACACACAGACACCGTTACATGTTACATACCCGACGTCCTTGTTGCATCACTGATTGTCGCATTCATGCATTACTCGTATCGATGGAGGATAAATTAAGTAATATAAACGACATGTTAATTGTTTAAAATTAGGTAGCTAAATTCAAAATTCCTGGTGGTTGCTTACATGAGGTTTGGTACGAAAATAGTAGTAAGTAAATCATACCGGAAACGCTTAAAGAGGTAAAGAACTGATTACACTTGTATAAAGCACCTGTTGAGAAAGAAGACCAACAATTTAAATATTTATTCATTGATTTCATGCTGAGTTTGTCAATTTAGTTTTTCATATTCTCCTTTTCGTCCTTTAATGTTTGGTTATTGGTTACATATATGCATGATTTTAATTTATTACCTCGTACATTTTTCCGTAACGTAAAAAGTGTTGATAAGAAATATCATGAAAATAGACACTTCATCAGTGAAATTACCAAAATCAAGAGTGACAATTGCCCATGGATACATATTGTTAGTCTATATGGGTCTGGTCATTGCACCGTCGAGGGACCCAAACAACACTATGCATAGGTCACGCCAATATAGAACCAAATAATAGAATAAATAAAGAAACTAAACAAATGAAAAGTTACCTCTATGCTGGACGACAGAGAGTCGCCGAAGTGCGCCGGTGTGTGGGAAGAATAGCAGATTAGGTATCGCAGATTCATGGGAGTAAACGGAAAACGGCCACTGTGAATGCAAAAACATTAGGCATTGAAGATAATGGTTTTAAACAGTAAATCTGCAATGGTTTTGTGGAACATATACAAAATGAATTGACAAAGACACCACACAACAAACCCGCATGTATCGCTCAGCCTTCGAATAAACTATTCTTGCACCCTAGTATATAACACAAATGTAAGAAACTTAAATCAAGTTATGAAACCTTTAAACTCGGTAGTAAACTATTTGAAACTGGTCAAAAAGGTTGAAAGTTGCCAAGAGCCGATGTCAAAGATTTGCATAGCCGTAATAAAATTGTACATGGTAACTATAACTAACTCATTAACTATTTATTAACATAGTTTCAACAAATTAGAAAGAAAAAGTGTTTTAAAGGTCAATTGGACCTGACCAGACCCATTATAGAAAAGACCCGATTCAACCTGAACCCATTTTGACATATCGCCCAGCCAACCCATCTTGACATTAACTTTTACATATTTCTTCCTGTTACCTTCATTCATCCCTCGTTCATGGATCTCATCAACGATAACATGAGTTACGCCTTGCAAGCTGCTATCTAGAAGTAATCTTCTAAGCAAAATGACAGTAGTGCAAAATAGAATATGGGTATCCCTTCCTTTCATTCCTTCAAGCCAAACTTTACATCCAACCTTTGGAAAATAATAGATGTTTGAAAATAAAAGCATGTTACCAGCTATTACAATATTATTTAAAGCTACACACAGATTAGAGAAAATCGAAACACAAGTTTATATTTAGTCAAATTAACAAAACCCCATGTAAAAGAAAATAATAACACGGAACAAAAGTATATCTGATCAAATGTAAAACCCATTATTAACGAAAACATCAATGGTAAATATCAAAAACCTATCCATTTTAACCCGTTACTCAACCCCAACCCGCCAACATCAAAAGAATTATAATAGAGAAAAATAAAAAATGTTTCCATAAGGATATCTAGAAATGTGGTTAAGATGACATTTCAATTCTAACATTGTTCATATGCCTGCATACAAACATATAGACCATATATATTTACTAAAAAGACTATCCTTTACTTAGAATTTATCTTCAAACATATACACACATTGAGATGATATATGATTTCCTAAGACTGATATACACACCTGAACGGACATAACTTGCATTACTCATAAGAAAAAAAATGAACACTTAAAACAGGAAAAAAATCAAGATATCACAAAACATATAACATAAACAAATAGTTTTTTAGACAATTTGTGATTAAATCATTGACAGCTTGTTGTTATTAAATATGATCAGCTGTGGTTTTTTTAATCAACCCGTTTAGAAAGGAACCTGTTTTGACCTGAACCAAAAATTGAATCAATAATTAGTTAGCCTATTCTGATACAAACCCATTTGACCCGTTACCCAACAAAATCCACCAACATCAAAAGAATTATCATACAGAAAAATAAAAAATACTTTAGCATATAAGTCAGAGATGCATAAAAAATACATATTGATTTTATAAAGAATATATTAAACTGCCACAAGTCTAAATTAGGGTAATAAAAAATATCCATTTCAAATCAAAATCTGAATCCAAATATCAAAGATATGAAACACACGTGTTTCGATTAATGACTGATTCAAATTAAGATTATACAAATCTGAAACACTATTCATAAAAAAACATACATTGATGCAATTAGAGATCGAAGAACCTTGTAGCGAAGAAGGCGCTGATTGCTCATAGTTGTTTATATTCATAACAAATCGCCAAGGTTAAACCACGGTTGAACAGTTGCAGTCCTGAATCAGTCAACTGAACCCTAGAACTTGGGTAATAATCAATAAAGAATTAGCTTCTATCAGGTCAAGAACCAAAATACTTAAAACCCCAAAAAGGTGAAATCATGAACATCGATTATTGCAAAACACCAACAAATTCGATGGAATGTAAAGCGAAATAAACAAAGGAATCTCGGATTGAAAGATCAAGTAAACATACCTTGGAATATCACTGGTGGACATGAGAAACATATCTCGTTCTTGGATTTGTAAGGCTGAATAGCCGATTTGCTGGGAAGAACTTGTTGTAGTATTAGGGTTTGTGAATATGGCTGATGAAAGAACAGGGGAGAGAATTAGGTTTAATGTGCGGGATGAAAGAAAAAGGGAAGCGTATGTGAGAAGAAAGAGGGTCGCGTGAAAGAAAAGAGGAGAAAAGCATTCCCGCTCAAACTTCTATTATCTTGCATAAGAGGCTATCCACCTCATCAAAATGATGGGCTAAAAACAAAACATGTGGCTAAGATGTATTTTTTTAGTATAGTAGATAGATTTTATAAAGGATTTAAACACAAAAATAGTGATGAATGAACCGGTAAAATCCTTTCCATGCCACATAGCCCAAAAGTATTTGTTTTTTCTTGTTTTACACACACGCATATGTGTGTATATGTAATTTAATTATTTTATAAAGGATTTAAACACAAAAATAGTGATGAATGAACCGGTAAAATCCTTTCCATGCCACATATTTATATAACTCTTAAAGTACAAAGTCGGTGGATTTACTCCACCGACCTCACACTTTTCACAAGAAGACAAACACACATCAAATACTTTGAAATGACAATTTTAATCCTATTGCAATTGCGTATTGGTCTGTCCCACACTTTTCACAATAAGACAAAAACACCTCAAATACTTTGAAATGACAATTTTAACCCTATTTCAATTGGGTATTGGTCTGTTTTTTGTTTTGGTGATGTACGTAATGACTAATGTGTGCTAGCATTCCATTCATACTTATTTTACAGAGCACATGTTATATAACTAGGTGATGCCACGCCCGCGTTGCGGGGCAATAACCGAATAATTTTCAACCAATTAAAAAAAAAGTACTATAGTTTTGCTTGAAAGAAAAAGTAAAAAGAGTGTTAGCCAGCTCCTTGACACGGTTTTTAGCTGGGGGCAAAGTCATATATTTAATTTTAATTGGGGGAAAAATCAAATTTTTTTCCCGAGGTTAAAATCCTAATTTTTAGCTAGGGGAAAACCATATTTTTATTTTGCACAGGAGGGTGATATCGTAATTTTGAACCGAGGGTGATATCGTAATTTTGAACCGGGGGGAAAATCTTAAATTTTAGCTAGGGGCAAAGGCATAATTTTATTTTGAACTGGGAGCAAATACGTAATTTTAAACTGGGGAAAAACCGTAATTTTAAAGTGGGTATAAAATAATAAACTGGTGTAAAATCGTAATTTTTAGCCGGGGGAGGAAAACAAAATTTTATTTTGAACTGGGGCGAAAACGTAATTTTAGCCGAGGGTAAAAACGTATTTTTTTTAGCGAGGGCGAAATCGTATTTTTTGCTCAGAGCAAAAGGGTAAATGTATTGTGAAGTTGGGGCATAACCGTATTTTTTAACTGGGGTAAAAAACGTAAATTTATTATGGGTATAAAATAATAAACTGGTTGGTCCAATGGGTATTGCCCTCCACCCATTTGAACCAATGGTAGAGAAACACTATTCAGGGGCAAAACCGTTATTTTAAAGTGTTTATAAAATAATAAACTGGTTGGTCCAATGGGGAGGGTCGGCCGCCCATTTAAACCAATGGCAGGGAGATACTACTCCCTGCCATGGTAAATGTAGATGTTGAAAATGAACTGAGGGTAAAATCGTAATTTAAGCTGATGCAAAACCATAATTTTATGTTTACCTGGGGGAAAGATCATAATTGTAAACCGAAGGCAAAATCTTTGTTTTTAGCTGGGGGCAAAAGTATAATTTATTTTGAATTTGGGGCAAAAACCTTATTTCGAGCTTCGGGAAAAATTGTAAATTTAAACTAGGGATAAAATCGTAATTAGGAACCGAGGGCAAAAGCGTATTCTTTAGCTGAAGGCAAAATCGTAATTTTATTTTGAATTTGGGGCAAAAACGTAATTTCGAGCTTCGGGAAAAATTGTAAATTTAAACTGGGGATAAAATCGTAATTTGGAACCGAGGGCAAAAGCTTATTTTTTAGCTGAAGGCAAAATCGTAATTTTATTCTTAATTTTGGGGCAAAAATGTTAAACTTAGGGTGAAAAGTAAATTTAAAGTGGATATAAAATAATAATATGGTTGGTCCAATAAGGGAGTGCCAGGCAAGCTGTCTGGCACTATTCCCTCAACTCCTTTTTGTATATGTAGGATAATTAGTTTGTTAAAAACTTGCTTCACACAACCGATTGTACGAATCTTTAATACAGAACCAATGAACTTATGATCGTGAACAAATAATTCAAGTTTCTAAACACAAACATTTTTATTCATAATATTAACACATAATCGTTAATCCACCTCTTTCCCCGGACGCATACATGCTTCAACATCAGATCATGACACTCCATAGATCTCCTCTCCTATGATCGATCATATTTTTTTGCTTACGGTATGGTAAGACCTGTGAAACCCGAAATCAAAAGTTAAAACACAATTACAAAAGAAACACATATAATTCGGGCAGTTGAATCTGTATTTAACATGTGATAAAAGAGAATGTTAGAGATATACTTCCACATTTGAAGTGACGAGGGAGTCTGCGTTTTGATTAGTTGATTTCGACGTAAATTTTGTTTCGAGATAATATACGTTTTGACTCATCGTGCGTCGCCGCCGCAACGCGCGGCGGCTAAAATCCTAGTGAGGTCAAAAGTTCAAGATTTGATAGCTCCATGTTTTTTTTTTCTCACTTTGCATCCTCTTTGTGGTCCCTTTTTGTTTAAACTTGTAACCCGTTCATTTTGTTTAGCTTTTATGAAATTTTTAGCATGACCTTTAGTTATTGTAATGTGGTTAGAATACAAAAAGTTTAGTCTCACTTTTAGTAGAATATTGAGACACTCGTTTAATTGTACACGATGTTGTTTAATACATTTATATGCGAGTAAATTTGTTAACTTTGATCATTTTTATTATTTCCCACATTCATTACTAATGTATATTCCTAACATACTATTCTTTTTAGTTTTAGCTAGCTTTTCCAGATGTTATATTCTTTCGAAATCGATGTTACACTTGCTTATGAACCTAGAGGTATTTTAGTAACTTTTTTTACCCTGATTATAAGTGTTGTTTAACAACAAAATCCTTATTGAATGCTAAGCAGAAAATTATAATTAAAAGTGATGACGGGGGGTGGGCAGTTGCTCACTTCCCCTCTTCAACAACACACGAAAGTTAGAAGTGTTTACTTCCCATCCTCTCCATATACAAAGGGCATGTTTAGCTAAGCTTTTCAAAACAACTTATTGGCTTATTGACTTATCAAAAAGCCAATAAGTTGTTTTTGTGTTTGGCTAAGCCAAAAGTCCTTTTAGAAATGGCTTTTTGCAAAGAAGAAAAAGGAGGTTTCAAGAAGTCACAATATTGTGACTTCTTGGCCAGCTTTTAACTTTTCAAACTACAAATTACTAATATACCCCTTCTTTACCTCCTTATATCTAAAAGAATTTCCATTTTAGTCCTTTTACATCAATAAGCTAATCCAAACACTTTTTTTAAAAACTCCTTTTTAAAAAGTCCTTTTCCCAAAAGTCTTTTTGCAAAAGTCATTTTTAACTATAATAAGCTTAGCCAAACATGCCCAAAGTACAGACTCCTCGGTTACTTCGAATCAAATAAGGGCACAATGTCCAAAGAAACCTATGGCAACAAGTCAAACGAAAAAACCCTTATAAATAGAAGTTATGATGGGGCAGGGCCCCACATCCCTCTTTGACAACACACGAAATTGAGAAGGGGAGGTTTACTTCCCTATCTCCATATGAAAGGCGTAGATTCATTCTCGGTTGCTTCAAACTAAATAAGGGCCCGATGTCCAAAAAAGGGTCATGCTAATCACACATGGCCAAAATTATTTTCACATCCCAAAGCGCCGCGCTATGGCCAAAGCGCGGCGCTTTGCTTGACAAAAGTTGATTTGACTGACATAAAGTGATACGATGTTGCAGAGACATAAAGGTGATACGAGGTTGCAGTGGCCCGTGAACCCTAAGCGCCGCGCTATGGCCAAAGCGCGGCGCTTCGACCCCAAATTTTCATTATTTAAACCTGCATAGACAGAACATTTAGCATTCGAGTGTATTCGAGTGTTTTGTTGTTTGTTGATTTCTTTGCTGTATTAGTTACGTGTGTTGAAAAAACGATGTCGTGGTTAAGCAACTATCTTTTCGGTCAATATTCTGACGAGTCAGTTGTTCCTGATTCTTACGAGGGGACCGCTATTTCTGACTCGTATGAGAAACTAGTCTCGTCCAACTTGAGGGAGGCAGAGGTTGTATCTGGCATTCGTTATCGTGATAACACGGTGACGCTGGATTTGAATACCCCTGTGGAGGACCCTTACGCACAACAAGGTTATTCGAATTTCGGTTACGGTGGCGAGTACAACTTTGTACAGCAGGAGTGTTATCCAAACGACAGTTACGGTTGTCAACAGAGCTTACAAGGTTATTCGAATTTCGGTTACGGTGGCGAGCACAAGTTTGTACAGCCGGAGTGTTATCCAAACCACAGTTACGGTTGTCAACCGAGCTTTGAACATCAAGTATATTCGGACCTCGGTGACGATGGTGAGCCGGGGGATGTGTCTGTTGACGAGGAAGGCTGTTACCCGGTTACATTTTCGTTTGATACAACGCAGACCTTTTCGTCACGTAAAGAGTTGGTGCGTTGGGTACAAGACACGACAAAAGACAACGGTTACCTCATTGTGATTAAGAGGTCGAATAAAAGAGGAGAGAATTACAAGATTTGGTTTCAATGTACTTTTGGTGGGGAGCATAAGAGTATAGCTACACAGAGGAAAACGGGTAGCAAGAAAATAGGCTGCCCGTTCGAGATGATCGGGTTTTCGGAATCATCCGGAAGTGTTTGGAGGATCGAGGTGACGAAGGCGAAGCATAACCACACTCCTATTGAAAACTTTGAGGGTCACGCGTATGCGAGAAGGCTTTCTTCGGAGGATAAAAAACTGGTTAAGGAGCTGGCAGAGCAAGATATTCCCGACCAAAGTATCTGGCAAACGCTGACAAAAAACAATCCAGCTAGAAAGCTTATTCCGAAAGATATACACAACGCTGTTCAGAAGATCAACGCCGAAAAAAATGTCGGTAAGTCTCCGATGCAAAAACTTGAAAACATTCTTCTAGAAAAAAATTACACTTATTACATGCGCACGAATGAGATATCGAACGAAGTTGAAGATGTCTTCTTTGTTCACGAAAAATCATTCACTATGTGGTGTGCCTTCCCGCATGTGCTAATGATTGACGCCACCTACAAAACGAACATGTACAACCTGCCATTTGTTCAGGTCGTAGGTGTCACACCCCCGAAATCCACATGCGGAGTACCACCGCTTGGAGGCATGACTGACCAGGATCAAGCCACCAATCATATTGAACATATAAGTAATAAGTAAAAGTAAACGTAATCCATCACAATACAATTGGTGTTCAATCAAAAACATAGCATAGGTAGCGGAAGCATAGTTAAGAAAATCCAACACAAGTGTTTAGTTTAAAGAGTCATAAAGTTTTCATCAAAACATCCACAATCCGTGCCCACAACGACCGCGCCTCCCGTGCAAGCTCCATGGATACCTATGGTCCTGCAAGGCATGTAACAGAGAGTCAACAACTAGTTGAGCGAGTTCACAGTTGGTTGTTCAGCTATAGTAATCGTATTGTAAATCGTATGTTCATTTAGTGAACCATGTTTCGTATGTATTTGCATCGCGGCCTTCTAGGCATGTTGGCGAAGATTAGTGGGGGTTTCCCATGTTTTCTAGACTAGGTATATTTGTATCGCAGCCCACCCGGCATGTGTGCGAAGTTTAGAGTATGGTTCGTAGCCATTCCAGGCATGTGTGCGAAGATTAGTTCTATTATCGCAGCCATTCTCGGCGTGTCTGCGAAGATAAGTATATGTATCACTAGTCTAGCAGTACCTACCAATAACCTTCCTCTCCCGAGGCCTATGGTATGTAATTCCGACAACAATTTAAGCATAAGTAATCATCCAAACCCATTCCCAACCCCGGGAATCCCATGCCTTGGTAAGAGTGTGAACTCACCTTGGTTTGCTCGGTATGCTTAACTATGTGCTCGCAAGTAATCAGTCAAGTCCTATAGTGTATGTATACTCAATCAGTTCACGTTCGTAATGTTTCACATGTAACTAGTATCATAAGGTGTGTTTGACAATTAATATCTTGCAACACAATTAGTTAATTGCATCCATACTGTTCATGTGCCACATCAATATCCTTTACAGTTTATTCTAATATAATTATCAAATCATACACTTAACAGAGTTGGCATCTAGCAGAACCAGCAAGTTAACTAAGTGAATAAAGTTAACAAAGTTCATTGAATAACAAAATTAATCCACTTATTTGGAATAATAAATTAACAGAGTAAATCAGGTAACTCAGTTAGTTACCAATAGAGTTAACACAAATCATCAGGGTTACATACTTAACTCAGTTAACAACTTATTATGGTTTGTCAACTAACAGTGTTATCAATCATTAAGGTTACCCACTTAACTAAGTTACTTATTTCCTTAAAGTTAACTTAATTAACTTAATTAACAACTAACTGAGTTAAATAAACTAACAGGTTAATAACAACACCTGAGCCGAAAACACTATATATACTTCGAAATCCCTTGGCCGAAATCCTTAAGTGTCGAAAACCCTCATTGGGCCGGAATCCCCTTTTGGGCCGAGAACACCTGGGCCGAAATCCCCTAAGGTGTTTTCGTTGGGGGAGAGTGTTTTCGTCAGTCATCATCATCAACGAACAGCAACCCTAACAACACTACAGTTTACGATTTCAACCAGCAATCGTTCAATCAGGAGAATCGACACCATCCCAACAGATTTTCAACAAGAACAGTTTCTTAATTTCATACCCACATTACGCTACCTACCATTTTCAATAGCTTATAATCGATTCACTTAACCACAGAGATTAACGAAGACCAGTTAATAACAGATATTTTAACCCATTTGTTAAACAATCGATGTTCAATCATATGCTCATACATATCTCATGATAGCAGTTAATACAGAATGTCAAACAAACAATCTATGCTGATTTCGATCAAACAAACAACAATAGCCGATTACTAACCTAAACCGAAGAGACAACAAAACCGATTGATGTATATGTTCAAGGCTGCCGTCGGGTTTCAAAAGGAGAGAGAAACGATGTGATTAGGGTTCGCCAATTGAAAAACTTCTCCGTAAAGGTTGTGATAAAAAAATATATATATAATTCACCACTGGGCCTAAAGCCCATTTGCTGTTTTCGCCAGCCACATATGGACGAAAACACCATGTGTGTTTTCATCAGGGAGGGTGTTTTCGGCTATCACTCTCATGTTGATATTAAACATATTATTAACACAATCAAGTATATACATACAACACACTTATGATGCACACCAATTATAAATAAAAATCAAAACATTTTGCAAACAATTACTAGGTTAAGTCGAGTAGGAACCTTGGAAACTCGGGTTGTCACATTATCCCCAACTTGAAAGAAATTTCGTCCCGAAATTTAGCACATGGTTACTGAGGAAGCTAGTTGTGTTGTGTTGTGTAGTTTACTGGTTTTCCTGGGGTGTCACAGTAGGCATGACGTCGACAAACAAATCGTTTACGGTTGCTTGTGCGGTAATTTCCGCTGAGAAGTCAGAGAACTACCTATGGGTGTTGCAGAGGATCAAGTCTATGCTGGTAGGATGTATGGAACCGCGCGTGATTTTAACAGACAGGGATTTTGCGCTAATGAACGCGTGTGAACAAGTTTTTCCAAAAGCGCATAAGTATCTTTGTCGGTTCCATATTCAACAAAATATTAACAAGAACAGCAAGAAGAAATTCTCTGACAAGGAGTGGAAAGAATTCGTACGTAGATTTTGGTTATTGTGCGAGTCTACGACCGAGGAAATATACAGGTATAACTTGGAAAACCTTGAAGCACAGTTGAAAGAAGATGACCGTGAACGTGGGTATTTCTTACATAATTATGTTCAAATTTTATATAATAACAAAAACTGACTATTTACGTTTTTTAATTTTAGAGGTTTTTGATTATTTGAAGAAATCCTGGTTGGATCCGTACCGTGAAAAGTTTGTATCTTGCTGGATTAACAAAACTATCAACTTTCACCAAACTACGACCAACAGGGTTGAGGGCATGCATGCAACACTAAAAAGTCACTTTCCAAGTCATCGCAACACACTGGATAAACTTGTACTGTATGTTGATCATGTTGTTGATAGACAATACGCCGAGATTAGTAGTAGCTTTGAAACAAGCCTCCGAAAAGTGATGACGCACCACAAGAATCAGCCCATGCTTGCATATATTCTCAGAAAGGTTTCAATATATGCGATTGAGCTTTTGAGTAGGGAACTAAAGCGTAAGGAAGACGGGTTGAGAGCCTACGGTGCAAGCTGTGGTTGCCAACTTTTTACCAGCTGTGGTTTGCCATGTGCCTGTCGTTTGGAAAAGTTGGAAAATAACGGTAATTAATATCTTTGACCTTTCTCGTTATGATTTTGCCACCTAATTTGTTTTCATCCACAGGTCAGCAAGTCCGGATCACACACATAGACGTGTTCTGGAAGAAGCTTGACTTCAAGCCTGCAAAGAAAAACATAGAGGATATCGATATAGACGCGGAATTTGAAAAATTGAAACAACAGATCGATCCAACACCCCCTCAAGTGAAAAGGAGCTTCTGTGAAAAGTTTTAGCAAATCCTCAATCCAGGGAACAATAACAAAAAACCTCCTGCTGTTCTGAAGAAAACTCGTGGTCGCCCAACATTGAAAACGCAGGAAGAAAGAAAGGTTGAAGCCGCTAGAAAAAGTTCGTACATTCCGTCGGAAGAAACTTGGGTCGAGGCCTCAGACGATCTTCCCCGTCACAGCTCGTACATATCACCCGAAGATTCTAGAAGACAAAAGAATACCAAACCGATCAACCTACACCCTGATTTCCCGATGATCAAGCTCGGTCCTAAGACGGATATAGCGATCCGCAACTACGCATCTCAGATTCCCGAAGTGATCCATCCATACATCGTTAGAATAAAGGACGTGAAACCAGATGGTCATTGTGGGTTTCGATCGGTGGCTGTTGGGTTAAGAGTGAAACAAAATTCATATTTGATGATCCGGAAACAACTTATAAAGGAGTTACGTACGAACGAATCGCTTTAGAGGCAGGTTTTTGATCCGGAAAACATAGGACATTATGATGCGCTGGTTAGACGGATCGATTTCAAGGGGGTGGGACGAGCAGATATCGAAAATTACATGACGATGCCTGAGACGGGGTTTCTTATTGCCCAACGATACGGTGTGATTGTTCACACCTTTGACATGCGTGGGAGCGATACAATTTTCCCTCTGCTGGGCGGGCCAAACGAAGCTGAGGAACCTCACCTGGTGGTTACGGTTGTGTTTGTCGACCATGGGCATTTCATACATGTAGAGCTTGGAGGTTGTTATCCAATGCCTCCCCCAAACCTACTCTGGACAGCGAACAGAACAGAGCGCGCAGCAGCCTGGCATACATTATACAGGGATCAGATCAACGCGTACGAAATGCTTACGTATCGTGCCCCTGACCTTAATGTAACCCCATATGTTCACGATGTATGTTAAATGTGTTTAATAATAATCATGTTTGTGTTTGTTCAATATATGCGTTACATCACGTTAAAAACCGAATGTCACCGACACGACCCAATCAGATTCAATACGCACTTGTACGACCCAAAATGACAATATACATCATAATACTACAATTAATGAAAAAATACGTCATGTTCATGTACGGTAGGCGGCTGATACACATAACACCTCTCACAGGAGTACTTGTGCTTTCAAACCAAAATGATACGATATAACGGAATAAGACATCACACGTAACCGATTTGATCCGGAACTTGCAGTATAGTCCATATATAATAAAAAATGATGTATAATGGAAAAAACGTAAAATTTAGACTATTATCGACGCGTTTGTGAATTAAAAACAATTTTAAAAATTTAAAAAAAGGCCCAAAGCGCCCCGCTTTGACCTAAGAGGGGCGCTTTGCCCTTAAACAAGAAAAGAAGCGTCGCGCTTTGGCCATAGCGGGGCGCTTCGGTACCTCGCTATAGCTGAACCGGGGTGGCTTCTCCACCATTTCAACCACAAACACACACACACACAGTTAAAGGGGCGATTTACACACACTTGAGCCGGAGATCAACGTTTTCAAGCTTTCAACCGTTAAAAGGTAAGATCGAACACCCTTAATCGTTTTCGTTTAATGTACATGTTGAAATTTGTGTTGATTGGGGCGGGTATTGATGAAATCTGGGTTCTGTTCTTCAGAATGAAGAACCAAAGCGCCGCGCCGAGGCCAAAGCGGGGCGCTTTGGATCATGTTTATTTTATTTATTTATTTATTATTTGTTTATTATTTTATATTTAATATTATTTGTTTATTATTTAAATTGTTTAATAATATTATTTGTTTATTATTTAAATTGTTTAATAATATTATTTGTTTATTATTTTATATTTAATACTATTTGTTTATTATTTAAATTGTTTAATAATATTATTTGTTTATTATTTAAATTGTTTAATAATATTATTTGTTTATTATTTTATATTTAATATTATTTGTTTATTATTTAAATTGTTTAATAATATTATTTGTTTATTATTTAAATTGTTTAATAATATTATTTGTTTATTATTTTATATTTAATATTATTTGTTTATTATTTAAATAATATTATTTATTTATTATCTTTTCAACGTGCAGGGATGGATTCCTCCGATGACGAGATTGAGCATATGGAGGCTGAGGGGGATGTGGGAGAGGAGGGAGAGCCGGCATGCCCGTACCCGCAGTTTCCGCAGGGGTCACGGGCGAGGGGGAGATGCGCTAGGTTGCGCACCATAGAGATTGGGGAGCACGTAGGGATAGACTGGGACCTGCTGGAGACCGTGGGAGAGGCCGCGCGAGCGCGTGATATAGTTGGACTAAATACTCCTTGGTCGCGCCTATTTGAGATAGCGATGGAGGACTCGTACCCTGAGCTTACGGTCGAGTTTCTTTCCACGTTTACATACGCGCCGCATCCGGCGGATTACGTGGAGGACCCGGATTTTCCAGTCCACGAGGTTACATTCCGTCTCGCTGGTCAGGAGTTTCAGATGAGTGTGCGGCAGTTTGCTGTCCATACAGGTTTGTACACAGAGCCCGAGCTTGATACTGATTTATATACGCAGGCGGTTACGGCGATGGACAGGCAGACGCTTATCAGTTTCTGGAGGGCCATTTCCAGGGTTCCCTTTGGGAAATCCTGGCAAAAGGCCACCACCATTAGAGACCCCTTGTACCGATACCTGCACCATGTTATCGCGCCAACTATCGTGCCGCGGGGTGCCAGCAGGGAGAAGGTCAACCTCAGTGACCTTTTCTTTCTATACTGCCTACTGCGCCGCCAGCCCTGCGATCTAGCAGCCTGCCTGGCAGATTACTTTGCCACAGCATACCACCGGCAGCTCCGCGGGTACGTGCACACTGGCTCATACATCACCGCCATTGCACGCTCGCTAGGGCTCGTGCCCGAGCATGATACGGAGTTGTCCGATCCGGTCCCGTCTACCAGGTTGGGCCGCGCGTCAGTATCTGCCATGCAGATCACCCGTACCTTTGATGTTGGTCTGAGGTTTAGGGGCCGTGACAGGCTGATTTGGCATCCGGAGGTGGTGCCGGAGGTCATCCCGATTGTTATTGAGGTGAGACCTGGAGTGTTAGCCCCTCCTGATGTTCAGGCGGCCGCTCGGCAGGCTCAGCTACAGGCTCTGGGACTCGATCAGTTCCTGGGCCAGCCTCAGGATGAGGCTCAGGCTCAGGCTCAGCCTCAGCCTCAGGCTCAGGCTCAGCCTGTATTAGAGGATCCGGCTCAGGAGGAGCATGTCGAGGAGATCCCGGTACCACCAGTTCAGCCAGCTCCTGAGCCGCCACAGTACCCGCAGCACGTTTACGCTGACCTGCCTCCGGTAGCGCGTGAGGTGGCTCGGGACTTCGACCGGCGCCTCAGACGCCAGGGCGTACACATTGACTGGATCGTTGAGACGCTCGTTGCTCTACGAGAGCTCGCTGGGTTGCCTCCACTTCCCCTCCCACGGTCCCCACCGCACGAGGATTAGTACCTTAGTTTGTTTGTATATTGATTTGTTATGTATTATGTACTCAGTTGTACCTTTTTGTTTTGTATGTACAAACTGATATATATAAATATATATATTGCAGTTAATCTTCTATTTATATCACGTTGGTTTTGGATTGTTTACGTTTAATTCTTATGGCTTTCTGTACATTTTATTTAACGTGTTCGTTTAATTTAACAAAATAAACTAGGTTAACAGTTTATAAAAACGCACTTATATTATATACGTTCTATAAATATAATGACGTAAAAAAACGTAATTATAAAACAACTATGAATTATATGTAACTAATATTTTATAATAATAATAAAACTCAAATACAATTTTTTCCTCCAAAAAACACTACCAAACTAACCCACATCCCACCTATTTCAAAAAAAAAACAACACAAACTCCTGCCCACGTTTTTTGTCTTTTTGCACACTCAAAGCGCCCCGCTTTGAGTGTGCAAAAAAACAAAGAACGTGTGCGAATAGACCATGCCCAAAAAAAACCTATAGAAACAAGTCAAACGAAAAACCCTAACAAAGAAACCTATAGAAACATTTTCAACGACAATACTTGGTATACTTGTACTTTCATATGCATCTTTGGTTAGAAAATCATAGTACACCATATCCTTCTTGAAAAAGAAATCCCAAAATATCAACTAAACAAAGAGGTAACAACGATATGTCTGAGTGGGTGTTCAACATCACCACCGCCGCCGTGTTTAACAAACTCCGCAGGAGTTAGAAAGCTGCCATGACAAACACACACTATTCTAACTTCTTCCCCTTTTCCATATCTATACAAAAACCCTTGTATTCTTTTGCCATCTGGCCCGTCCCCTTTCGTGGAAACGCACGGCATCCTTTCATCATATGCACGATGTTTGTGGTCTTTGCTCTTTGGATTGCATTTAACTTTGTTAAGTTCGGGGCCATCGTTGGTTTCAGTTATCTCTCTATTTGTTCCTGTTAGAAAGATTTAAGGAAATATAAGTAAGATTTTAATAGTGTAATTCGTCTTAAAAGTGAAGGTTCTAGTTTCGATGTAGATTTTAATAGTGTAATTCGTCTTAAATTTGAAGGTACACATATTTTGTTATTCAACATTTTAAGAACCTTTCTTGGATCTAAACTTAATTAATCATTTTAATAATGTTAAACCCTAAATTATGTCACATCATCATATCAACTTTTCCTAATTGGAGTGTCCAAATCATATGCGTTCACATATTACACGTAAACATGCGTGCCAAACGCCGTATAAACTACAAATGTTTCCATTTAGAAGTCTATAACAAGTTGGGATTGTGGTAAAAGCATACAACACGTGAAAAATATTATTGTAACGGTCCTAAAGATGAACTAATATTCAATGCATGCTGTCCTCTTTCAAACCAAAACTACAAAAATGTTATAAAGGAGTTTAAAATTTATGATTTTGTACTTTTCAAAGCTGTTAGGCAAAAAAACGTGCCCCTTAACGTTTGTTTTTGTATTGATCACATTAAAAATTTAAAATATATTTTTAAACTCAGAAAAAAAAAAACACAATAATGATCAACCAATTGTAGGCTTATTTTTCTTAATTTCCTCTTTTTAACTTCCACAAGTAAATAATGCATAAAATTTTAATAATCAATAATTGCAAAAAAAAAAAAAAAAAAACTTTCATACCTGAAAAAGGTTGACTATCCAAATCAGAAACCCCAGAAGATCCACCACTTTCCTGAGACCCGATTGATCCCTGCGACGAAAACCTCATCGGCGGCGCCGGCGGTAACGAAAGCGACGGAGACGGCGTCGGAGACCGTTTCAAACCCCTCCGATTTGCCTCCAAATCCTCTTCTACTTTCCCTTTCACCACCACAACATTCTTCATCTTTTCAACCCGTTTCCGCTTCGCCTCCGACCGACGCAGCGACTGCAATTCCTTCCTCTTCCGCCACTCCACCTCCGTCTCCGGCGGCAGAGAACACGTCCTCGTTAACGGCGAATACAACGTTAACTCCACATCCACCGGAAAATTCACCAAATCCGTAACCGAAGAAGCACGAAATAACTTATTATTATTATTAATATTGTTATCCTTACCCACCAATCTTTCTGGTTTTAACCCAAATTTACCGTTCAACGACAACCCTAAACTCAACTCAACGTCCGCCGGAAAATCGTTACTTCCGCTGCCGGACGACAACCTCAGCAACAAATCGTTTCTTCCAGTCATAATTATAAAAATTTATCAAATACTTTTATTTTCTGTGTGAAAAAAAGCAGCTGATCGGAAATAAAATTTTCACCGGAAAATACAGAGGATTTGAAATAGCCGGCGAGAGAGAATGGGGATGGAGACAAATGAGAATTTTATAAGTGACATGTTAAAAGACAAAAATGCCCTTGAACTAACAAAAAGACGAAAAGGGCCACGCAAGTAGAAAACTGAAATTGCCGAAACTAGTGTTAAAGAGGGCCTGTAGGAAGTTGACACGTATGGGTTTTTTAATGTTAGTGAGTCATTGACACGTGGGTTGTGGTTGCTGCATGGTTTGTTTTAGTTTCTCTCTCTAGATTAGCTGTTAGCCAGTGTCGAGATGACGTGGATGAAGGGTGGGACGAAACGTGTCAAGCAATTTCTTTCGGTGAATTTGTTTGTTTTTTCCTGAATTTTGGGATTGGATAATGACAGCGAACGCCGTTGAGACACGTGGTTGAATTTGATTGGTTTAGAGAATATAGATTGCCGGTTAATTGGTTTCTACGAAACAGTGGGCGTTGTTTCCTCGAACGTCAAAGACGAGATTCACGTTAATCATGCATTTTAGTCTATATTGATAAAGTATTATGTTCTTTTTATAAATAGTTTTAAATTTTATAAATTTATAGGTAAACTTATAATAAAATATGAGTATATTAGTGCCAAGAAAATATTACTATCATCATTTGCACAGGGGCGGACCTACATAGTGGTTAGGCCAGCTATGCTTTATGGAACAGACTGTTGGGCTATCAAGAAGACACAAGCGCGCAGGATAGAGGTAGCAGAGATGAAGATGCTGAGGTGGATGTGTGGACACACGAGGTTAGATCGGATTAGAAATGTGGTTTTTAGGGAAAGATCAGGAGTAACTAGTATATCGGAGAAGATTAAGGAGGGGAGATTGAGATGGTTTGGGCATGTGAAGCGGAGGGAAACGACGGCACCAGTTAGAGTAGTGGAAACTCTTACTGTGGAGGGGAAGAGAGGTAGAGGCAGACCCAAACTGACATGGGATGAGCAGATCAGACATGATTTACTAGAGTTGCATCTTTCTGAGGACATGGTCCAAGATAGGACTTCGTGGAGGCGTAGGATTAGGGTTAAGGACCTATAGAGGATATGGCAGTAAGCTCTTAGGTGTATTTCAGGGATGTAGGTTTCTCTTATTCTTTAAGTGACTTTTCCGGTGATTGCCTTCTTGTGTTTATGCATAAATGATGGTGTATGCTATTTTACATGATTTACAATATATTGTGCCACTCTGTTCACTTTCTTGGTATGAGCGACTTCTTATTTCTATATTCTTTCTATACTCCTTGACTTGGTGTGTTGGTTTGCTATTCGTTTTCGAGTCGAGGGTCTCTCTGGAAGCAGCCTCTCTATCCCTATGGATAGAGGCAAGGACTGTCTACATCCCACCCTCCCCAGACCCTATAACTAGCTTTGCTATTTGTGGGATTTACTGGGTATGGTTGTTGTTGTTGTTGTTGTTGTTGTATATTTTAGGAAAAAATCCGACCGCATCCCTTGAAAAAATGGTTGAACACCTCATTCGCACCCCCAACAAATAATTTATGGGTCCGCCACTGCATTTGCGTTTGACTTATCTTCAGAATAAAATAATATTAAATATGGTTATTTTTATTCCTCTGCGTGATTATGTTGTTAAGAAGATATCTGGATACTAACTTTTTATAGTGAGGATTTGATATCCGAATAATTTTATTCTTAAGCGGAGTCAAAATAAACGTAAAGGAAAAACATAGAAAATACTTATATTTAAAATAAAATTGTTAGGATATAAGCATCAAATTGAAGATAAATATTTAAGAATTTGTTTTTAGGATTTTTTTTATAGTAGTAGCTCATATATCTCAATTGCAAACTGCTACATTGTTGAATTGAAATAGAAGGTAAAGATAAAATAAGTTGAGCCACAAGCCCTTTTTTAATATAAAACTAAGATTTTTTTATAACAAATATAAATAGAAGAGACTGATTGAGATAAGCCCTTGGAAGAAATTAGAAATTTCAGAATTGACTGATTGAAATAAGCCCTTAGAAGAAATTAGAAATTTCAAAATTTTCTGTATAAATCAGGATACAATTCTCAAATTGTATTCGTCCTTTGGTCAATCATACCGTACTCAAGTTGTAATAACTTGTGTTATATGATACCGAAAATATAATTAAACACACAAGTGGGATTTATTTAGTTTATATATTACTAGGTTAGAACCCCGTGTATTACACGGGTTGAATAAATGTAATTTTATATACTAAATTAAAACAGTCATTCTTTAAAAATCTCGTTTATTACACGAGTTGAACAAATGTAATTTTATATATTAAATAATAAAAAAAATATATCTCTAAGAACCCCATGTATTGTACTGAATAAATATAATTTTATATACCAAATAATAAAAATCCATGTATTGTATGGGTTGAATAAATATAAATATATATACTAAATAATAAAAAAAATTATATCTTTAAAAACACTGTGTATTACACGGGTTAAATAAATGTAATTTTGTAACCTTGTATACCGCAAACGGGGCGAATATATACTAAATAATAAAAAAATTATTTCTTTAAAAACATCATGTATTATACGGGTTAAATAAATGTAATTTTGTATAGTAAATAATATGCTGTTGGATTCGTTTAAAAAATCATAAATTTGGTTCGGTTTAATTCGAATCAAATCACAAACTTGGTTAAGTTTAATTCGAATTGATTAGAACCCCAATTTGAAAAATCTAAAACATAATTATATTATTAGCTTCTCCTCCTAATTAGTGTTTTTTTTTTAGTTTGATCTAATGTCTAATAAGTTATTTTGTATATTTTGTTTGTACTTTAAATTTTTTTATATGAGCGTATTATTGTTTTTTTAAGTTTAAGATTATTGTTTTGTGTTATTATTTAAAAAAAATAACTTTAATTTATAACTTAAATTTGAAGATAATATATTATTAGAAAAATAGAATGATTCTATCCGACATTCAAAGTAAGATAAGATTCAATATTAATTGATTATTTATTATTTAATTAATTGATATAAGATAAGTATGAAAAGACAGGAAATTACAAATGTAGACGCCTTCAATGCATGACACGTGTCAGTTTTTAAGTTTAAGATTATTGTTTTGTGTTATTATTTAAAAAATATCTTTAATTTATAACTTAAATTTGAAGATAATATATTGAGTAAACTGCAATTTTACCCCCTGGGGTTTAGGCCAATTGGCACTCTGACCCCCTCTAACGAAATAATTGCAATCCCCCCCCCCCCCCAACGTTGGTGTTATGTCGCACATTTACCCCCTGCCGTCAAATAAGTTAACAGATCTGTTAAATGGAATGTGAAATGACTATGTTACCCTTTCATATTACCCCCCTATGGTTTGTTCTACTCTGCAATATTACCCCCTATCTCAAAAGCCCCCCACCACCACCATCAACCACCACTGCCACCACCTATCACCACCACCATCTCCCCCACCAACCACCACCTCCACAACTATCACTGACGACAAAATCAATCTGCTGTTCTTATCACTGAAATTGAATCAAAAGATCAGAGATGAAGATTCGCAAAATCTGATGGACCAAACCATACACCACCTGCACTGATACTGACACCCACCTCAACTAGATCGACATGTACACCACCAATGTCGGACCATTCACTGGAATCATGCCGGAGAAGAGGAAACGAGTCATGGTCGTTGTCGATCAATCCATTCATTCCAAACACGCCATGCTCTAGTCCCTCACACATGTTGCCAATCAAGGAGATATGCTCACTCTCCTCCAGATTCAAACCACCCCTAATTTTCACAAAGACATAAACCCTTCTTCTTCTTCTTCATCCGCTCCGGATAATATACTCGTTACCTCATTAGGCGCATTGTGTAAAGCCTGTAAACAGAGGTAATCGATTACTAGTGATATGTTGTTTTGTGTTTTGGATCTGGTTAAATTTAATTTAATTTATTGGTCATAGATTGTTGGATCTGGTTAAACACGTACTTCTGCATAGATAAATATATTGATTTTGACGGTAGGAATTGGTATCTATGGTTTTGAAATTGAAATCAAAATTGAAATTGAAAATGTGAGCAGGTGGAAGTGGAAGCATTGGTGATTCAAGGAGGACCGAAGCTGGCGACAATGGTGAGTCAAGTGAAGAAGCTAGAGGTGTCGGTATCAGTGCAGGTGGTGTATGGTTTGGTCCATCAGATTCGCAAAATCAATATGCAGAGAATTAGAATAAAAGATCAGAGATAGAAGATTCGCCGGTGAAGAAGAAGATTCGCCGGAGAAGATGAAGCTTCGCCGGAGAAGATGAAGGGAGGGGAAACAAGGTTAGGGGGTAAGATTGTAGTTGGAAGTAATAGTAGAGGGGTAATAGTATTATATAAGGTAACTATTAAGGCAAAATTACATTTCTGCCCTTTGACCTTCTTTGACCGTTTAAAGATAACCATGGAATTTAACTCCAGGGGGTAAATGTGCGACATAACACCAACGTTGGGGGGGAAAATTGCAATTATTTCGTTAGAGGGGGTCAGAGTGCCAATTGGCTTAAACCCATGGGGGTAAAATTGCAGTTTACTCTAATATATTATTAGAAAAATAGAATGATTCTATCCGACATTCAAAGTAAGATAAAATTTAATATTAATTGATTATTTATTATTTAATTAATTGATATAAGATAAGTATGAAAAGACAGGAAATTACAAATGTAGACGCCTTTAATGAATGACACGTGTTAGTTATTGGTTTTTTTTTATTATAGTAGAAGAGAAGATAGATTAATTCCACTTACCCTTTCATCAGATATTATCTTTTTATGTTGTAATTAAAAACAATATCTAGTTAACTATATTATATACCAAGTTGTACATCAACTGGTTTTTGTTTAATCCAAGCCATGAACTTGTAACAAACTGGCGTATTTTATTGCCGCAAACTTTCTACAAACAAGTTTAAAGTTTTAGAAATTCTAAATTACATAAAATGTAAAATAGTATATAATTTCTTATGCATGTTATACATATCCATTGCCGCAACTTAAGTAGGGCGGGAGGGGGCGGCCGACCCCTCGATGTAACGCCCCAAAATCTGAATGTTAATATTTATAGTATGTTCTTATGTGACACGTCATGAAATTAATAACTAGGCTATTTAACCTAGTCAAGGGTATGGACAAAGGTATTAAATGATGAAGGTAGTGTCGATTATGTTTTAAAGGCAAACCCGAGGGGTTAAAGTGGAACAAGATGGAAGTTGGGTTATTAAAAGAAAATAACCACACACACAAACACACATTCGTGTGTGTTCTAGATCGATCAGGAGCTCCCATTTGAGCCAAACCCTAGCTCAACCTTATATGATCAAATTGAAGGATAAATCGAAGCTCAAATTCATGAATGAACATGGATTAATGATCACCTTCACAAGGGGATCATAAGGTATGTCTCAAAACTAAGATTGGTGATCTTGTATGAAGTGGGTTATGTTTTAATCCGTGAATCGGAATGAAATTGAGTATGAGTGTGTGTTAGTATCATGATATAGAACATAGATTATGAATGGTTTAGGTTAATTTGATGTTTAGATGATAAACCCATTAGTTATGGTGATGAAGATGACTAGACTCATCACCTATGTCCAATTCTTGTTAAAAGATTGATGTATTATGTGGGTATGATGAATTCTTGTTAGATGAATTAGGAGAAAAATGATGATGATATGATTGATGTTTATTTGGGAATGATTTATGATGATTAGTAGTAGGTTTTGATGGGTTATGTAAGAGTTTAGAAGATTTATGCATGAATAAGTTGTACGTTATGCTTAAAAGGTAGTACATACATCAAGTGAATGATAAAATGTATATAGTGTCGTCCGTATAGTCGATTATGATGTTACGGGTATATGTTGATAAGTCGATAGTTACATATGGTTAATAGTTGACTTTTGAAAGTCAACTAAGTATAAGAAACATGATTTGACTCGTTGTCGTAAATATAGGTGGATGGGAAGTCGTATGGTACATGTAGTAGCAATCCGTGTTAAATGTAATGACAAGATGAGTTACATGAGTTTAAAATGTATACGGACATGATTATATGAGTTATGTTTGTTAGAAATGATTAATGAAAGTTAAGTGTGAAATATGTGATTGATACGATTGTTATCATGTACGAATGCATATGCTAATAAGAGTGTGAATTTGATGAAAAGAGGGTATAGGAATCATGTCAAGACGGACTCAAGCATGAAAGGCTAACGGGTCAAGAAAAGGTGAGGAATCGGATACGAGCACGGAAGCATAAGGTAAGTGATTTCCGTAATCACTTCTTAGTTTGTTTAAGTAATGTAGTGTTTTAATTAAATTAAACATGATGTTTGAAGTTAAGTATATGCTGAAGTCTTTCATCGTAAATGATGGAATTAATGTTGACCAAAACGCCCTTGATGGGTGTTTTGGGCAAATGATCTTAAAAGTAGTTTTAGAAACAAGTTATTTGATTAGCGTAATGTTATGGTCGAGTATGAAAGTGGGGAGTATGGTTTGTTAGTCATAAACCATTTAATGCGCAATTACCCTTAACGGGTCAAAAATAAGCTTTTGAGCGTAAAACGGGTGAGATGAGATGTAAGGTATCCGGGAATGAATTTTTATGATAAATGACCTTGAAATTATCTAGTTATATGAAGTTAAGGTCAAACAAACAAGTTATGTGGGTAAATGCATGAACGGGCGGAAATCATGGAAAAGGGTAATAAGCCGAAGGCTTAAAAGTTATAAATTTCGGTAATCCAAATGTTGGATCTTAACTCCATAAGATGGAGAATTAAATTACGGACGCGTAGGAAAAAGAATCGGGTAAAACAGACCAATAACGAAGAAGTTATGACCGTTTCCGTGAAACGCGGACGTGCTGGGAATATGCAGCATTCTGCTGCAGGGTTTCTGTGAAAACAGGGGCCTAGCGTGACGCTAGGGCCCTTGGCGTCACGCTAGCCCCCCCCCTGGTGGGCGAAAGTTGTTCGTTTGCTCCGTTTTGGCTCGGGAACTCGTTTAAACGCGTTTCAAGTTGCGTATGACTAATTTAACTTATGATTAATGACCAGTAGGGCAAGCGTACATGTAGATAGGTATGTATGTATGTATGTTTGTATGTATCTATACACGTATGTGAAGTGTATGTAAGCAGGAATGTGCGATCGTATGTAAGATTATAAGTGCGTGAGCAAGTATACGAGAATATATAAACACGTATATGAGTAGACAAGTATGAGTCGGGTGTATTGCAATAGGTGATTGTAAATATAAATGTAGGTATATGCGTATGTATGTCTTTTAAGTCTAAGTGTATGTATGCAGGTGGGTATGTAGGTAGTACGTTTATGTACACAAGTGAGTATGTACGAAGGTATGCACGTATGTAGGTTCGTGTGAGGGCATGTAATAAGTACGTATGTATGTATGTAGGTATGTTTGTATGTATGTATGTATGTAATGTAAGTATGTAGGTAGGAATGGATTTAGTTAGGTATGCACGTATGTAGGTACCTACGCCTGTATGTAGGTACGTATGTAGGTAATTTGCTATTTGTGGTCGTAAGCGTATATATATCAGTTTGTATGAAAGTATGTATACATGTTATCAATGAAATTGAGAACTAACGATAATAATATCGTACCTGGTGAATGAAGTGTGACGCAGGAATACCAATGAAGTCTCACTACGGGTTGTATGATCAGAGGAAAGCCGGGATATAAAGAGTTATTGGAATGAAGAATAAATGTGAATAAATCTCATATGTTTTTGATACGTACTAATGTTATGAATTTTATGTGGTGAGCGCAGGTAGTACAAGCCGTGAGGTGCATCAAGGTATAGAGATCGAGGACCGAGTCACAAGACAGATTGTACGGAAATGTTTAAATATGTAAATTAGTGCTGATAAGTTATGTTCTTATATTCTGAAATGAATTTTTAGAATGATAAGATGTATATCATGAAAGAAATTTTAAAGCTCGAAATTCCGCTGCGTCTTTTTAAGGTTAAACGTGTTAGGGTGTTACACTCGAACTTTTCGCTCAGTAGTGGAGAGTATGTAGTTTTCCTATAGAAATTTTTGGGTATATACGTTTTCGACCCCCAAGATTTCGTTCAGTAGTGTAGAGTATGTAGTTTTCGCCCACTTTCATCATATATTCATAGCATATTGTGTATCAGATCCTAATTACTAACACTAAATTATCTAAAATGACGGTTATGATGTTTCATTAGAAAGTAGAAATTAATTTGAGATGTTTCAACTATATACAAACTTATAAATACAAAGTATCCAAAATTAACTGAATCAAAGAGTTAGACACGTCAATATTAAAATGGAATGACGAATCCTAAATCGAAGAAGCACCTCATAAAGTAAGTCTTTGATAATACTAATTTGATAAGATACAGTTCAAAAAAAAATAAATAAATAAATAAAAACACTAATTTGATAAGATATATGGAAGATCAAATCTTTGAATGTTTTTCAAAGGATTTATCAAAGTGTAGGAAACAAAACTTTTCAAATGACAAAATAGAGACAAAAATATTTGGTAGTGTTGGAAAAATGATCCAGCCGGCCGTTACATACTCATTTTCCGTCACATATTTTATACACGTTCTTATAAGTTAAACTAAATGTTTTTAAGTGTATGATAAGTAAATTCACTAGAAAATAAAGTCATTCGACCATAGAAAGTGGATGGTGACATTTGTTTGATGTATAAAGCATCTTTCTTGCACTAGGAAAAGAACTCGCGATGCTTTTGGTTCTTTCCCATTTATTTGATAATTAGTTAATTACCCTTGTTTGGCTTCATATCATTGAACTATTCCCTTTTAGATGACATTCCTTCCAACTTTATCCTTTGGACGAAGGAAAGATTAAGCAAATTTTATAAAAACCACATTGATTTTGTTAAGATGTTCATAATCTTAAGATCTATTTTATATAAAATGTTTAAAGTCTTAAGATTCTATTTATAAACATTTGTTATACAAATTCTATTTGAGCTTTTACACTTTATTTTATGTATTTTTTTGTTTTTATAAAGCATTATTTAAAGATTTTGAGTGGTGTCCAGACAAGATTTGGTGTTATTTTCGAAGATGATGATTTTATATCTTTTGACGTGACGCCGCATTCTAAAAAAAGAACATTCCAACTATTGGCTTAATAGGAGTCGGCGTCTAACTTTTGATTTCTTGGATTGGCGTTGGTTGGTGATGACTCTTTGGGAACAACTTTCATGGGTGTGGTGATTGACGGTTTCTTGGGTTTTCCAATATTGAACGACAAGTCAATTATAAATGACTATTAGGGTTTTCTCTTCTGACATTGCCCAATTACTAAAGTTTTACGATTTGCGCCATGGGGTTGACATTGGATGATAGTGATGACTCTTTGGTTAAGGATAGGCGAGTTGGTAATGACTAAGGTTCATGTATTTGTGGGGACTTATATTGAGCAACCAACAACGATAAAGTTTCTAAGCAAAACCTAGCTCTTATATCATAACAAATAGGGTTTCTAAGCTACACCTAGCTCTCATTCCATAATAAACCTCAAAGATGGATGGAAAGAACTACTATTGTTAAATAGCTTTACATATAATTTTAGATTGGTGATATTAAAGTATTTTAATTCTATATTTTTGTTGCATTGCTTGGTTGATTTGATGTTGTATCATTTACTTAAAATTCTATATTTTTTGTATGTTAATTTTACATTTTATGCAAGTTTATATAAAGGTTGTACTCTTTGGTTTGGTAAGAATAAATGGTTTGAACTAAAAAAACAATTTAACCAGCATCATAAACACCCCTAATGCACATATATGTATCCCTGCCCCATATGCTTTTCTTCAAAAGTGATATTCTAAGTTTTTTTTTGCGTAGGCATAACTGTAAAACAAATTCATTATTAACATTGACCTTTATGATTTGAAGATGGGAGTTACGATTCCTTGTTGGTTGGGATCAATTGAAGATTTGACAAAAATTGACATTTTAACTTTTTTAACAATAATAGAGAACACCTATCCTAAATTGGACTTGAACCCACATGCTCTGGGTTGTTGGGCCACCTAAATACTAATAAGTAGAAGGTTTGATGACGTGTTTAAATGACTTGAGAATAGAATAGTATAGTAAACTTGGAGGGAAAATGAAATGTCTGTTTCAAATGAGAATTTTAAAGGCTGCTTCTGATACTTGGGAAAGTTACCAAACGCGAGAGAGCATACCTTGACAACCAATATGTGTTTATCCAATTTACTTTGGGTCATGCTAATTATACACGGCCAAAATTATTTTCACATCACAAAGCGCCGCGCTTTGGCCATAGCGCGGCGCTTAGCTCGACAAAAGGTGACTTGATTGACGTTTGAGACAAGAGTTACTGTTTGAGAGACATAAAGCTGATTACGAGGTTTGTCGTTAACCCTAAGCGCCGCGCTTTGGCCATAGCGCGGCGCTTCGACCCCAAATTTTCACCTTTAAAGGCAAGCAGCAGTACATTTAGCTGTATTACATTTAGCTTCGACCTCAATATGTTGTTTACAAACATACGGGGGTTTTGTTGTTTGTCGATTTCCAAATTACTTGTGTTTCTTCAAAATAACGCGCGGTTTTGCTGTATTAGTTACGTGTCTTGAAAAAACGATGTCGTGGTTAAGCAACTATCTTTTCGGTCCATTTTCTGACGAGTCAGTTGTTCCTGATTCTTACGAGGGGACCGCTATTTCTGACTCGTATGAGAAACCGGTCTCGTCCAACTTGAAGGAGGCAGAGGTTGTATCTGGCATTCGTTATCGTGATAACACGGTGACGCTGGATTTGAATACCCCTGTGGAGGACCCTTACGCACAACAAGGTTATTCGAATTTCGGTTACGGTGGCGAGCACAGCTTTGTACAGCAGGAGTGTTATCCAAATCACAGTTACAGTTCTCAACAGAGCTTTGAACATCAAGTCTATTCGGACCTCGGTGACGATGGTGAGCCGGAGAATGTGTCTGTTGACGAGGAAGGGTGTTACCCGGTTACATTTTCGTTTGATACAACGCAGACCTTTTCGTCACGTAAAGAGTTGGTGCGTTGGGTACAAGACACGGCAAAAGACAATGGTTACCTCATTGTGATTAAGAGGTCGAATAAAAGAGGAGAGAATTACAAGATTTGGTTTCAATGTACTTTTGGTGGGGAGCATAAGAGTATAGCTACACAGAGGAAAACGGGTAGCAAGAAAATAGGCTGCCCGTTCGAGATGATCGGGTTTTCGGAATCATCCGGAAGTGTTTGGAGGATCGAGGTGACGAAGGCGAAGCATAACCACACTCCTATTGAAAACTTAGAGGGACACGCGTATGCGAGAAGGCTTTCTTCGGAGGATACAAAACTGGTTAAAGAGCTGGCAGAGCAAGATATTCCCAACCAAAGTATCAGGCGAACGCTGACGAAAAACAATCCGGCTAGAAAGCTTATTCCGAAAGATATACACGCTGTTCAGAAGATCAACGCCGGAAAAAATGTCGGTAAGTCTCCGATGCAAAAACTTGAAAACATTCTTCTCGAAAAAGATTACACTTATTACATGCGCACGAATGAGATATCGAACGCAGTTGAAGATGTCTTCTTTGTTCACAAAAAATCATTCACTATGTGGTGTGCCTTCCCGCATGTGCTAATGATTGACGCCACCTACAAAACGAACATGTACAACCTGCCATTTGTTCAGGTCGTAGGCATGACGTCGACAAACAAATCGTTTACGGCTGCTTGTGCGGTAATTTCCGCTGAGAAGTTAGAGAACTACCTATGGGTGTTGCAGAGGATCAAGTCTATGCTGGTAGGATGTATGGAACCGCGCGTGATTTTAACAGACATGGAATTTGCGCTAATTAACGCGTGTGAACAAGTTTTTCCAAAAGCGCTAAGTATCTTTGTCGGTTCCATATTCAACAAAATATTAATAAGAACAACAAGAGGAAATTCTCTGACAAGCAGTGGAAAGAATTCGTACGTACATTTTGGACATTGTGCGAGTCTACGACCGAGGAAATATACAGGTATAACTTGGAAAACCTTGAAGCACAGCTGAAAGAAGATGGCCGTGAACGTGAGTATTTCTTACATAATTATGTTCAAATTTTATATAATAACAAAAACTGACTATTTACGTTTTTTAATTTCAGAGGTTTTTGATTATTTGATGAAATCCTGGTTGGATCCGTACCGTGAAAAGTTTGTATCTTGCTGGATTAACAAAACTATTAACTTTCACCAAACTACGACCAACAGGGTTAAGGGCATGCATGCAACACTAAAAAGTCATTTTCCAAGTCATCGCAACACACTGGATAAACTTGTACTGTATGTTGATCATGTTGTTGATAGACAATACGCCGAGATTAGTAGTAGCTTTGAAACAAGCCTCCGAAAAGTGATGAAGCACCACAAGGATCATCCCATGCTTGCAAATATTCTCAGAAAGGTTTCAATATTTGCGATTGAGCTTTTGAATATGGAACTAAAACGTAAGGAAGACGGGTTGAGAGCCTACAGTGCAAGCTGTGGTTGCCAACTTTTTACCAGTTGTGGTTTGCCATGTGCCTGTCGTTTAGAAAAGTTGGAAAATAATGGTAATTAATATTTTTGACCTTTGTCGTTATGATTTTGCCACCTAATTTGTTTTCGTCCACAGGTCAACAAATCCGTATCAATTTGATAGACGTGTTCTGGAAGAAGCTTGACTTCAAGCCTACAAGGACTAAGATAGAGGATATTGATGTAGACGCGGAATTTGAAAAATTGAAACGACAGATCGATCCAACACCCCCTCAAGTGAAAAGGAGCTTCTTTGAAAAGTTTCAGCAAATCCTCAATCCAGGGAACAATAACAAAAAACCTCCTGTTGTTCTGAAGAAAACTCGTGGTCGCCCAACATTGAAAACGCAGGAACAAAGGAAGGTTGAAGCCGATAGAAAAAGCTCGTACATTCCGTCGGAAGAAACTTGGGTCGAGGCCTCAGACGATCTTCCCCGTCACAGCTCGTACGTATCATCCCAAGATTCTAGAAGACAAAAGAATACCAAACCGCTCAACCTACACCCATATTTCCCGATGATCAAGCTCGGTCCTAAGACGGATATAGCGATCCGCAACTACGCATCTCAGATTCCCAAAGTGATCCATCCATACATCGTGAGAATAAAGGACGTGAAACCAGATGGTCATTATGGGTATTGATCGGAGGCTGTTGGGTTAGGAGTGAAACAAAATACGTATTTGATGATCCGAAAACAACTTAAAATGGAGTTACGTAAGAACGAATCGCTTTGGAGGCAGTTTTTCGATCCGGAAAACATAGGACATTATGATGCGCTGGTTAGACGGATCGATTTCAAGGGGGTGGGACGAGCAGGTATCGAAAATTACATGACGATGCCTGAGACGGGGTTTCTTATTGCCCAACGATACGGTGTGATTGTTCATACCTTCGACATTCGTGGGAACGATACAATTTCCCTCTGCTGGGCGGGCCAAACGAAGCTGAGCAACCTCACCTGGTGGTTGCGGTTGTGTTCGTCGATGATGGGCATTTCATACATGTAGAGCTTGGAGGATGTTATCCAATGCCTCCCCCAAACCTACTCTGGACAGCGAACAGAACAGAGCGCGCAACAGCCTGGCATACATTATACAGGGATCAGATCAACGCGTACGAAATGCTTACGTATCGTCCCCCTGACCTTAATGTAACCCCATATGTTCAATATGTATGTTAAATGTGTTTAATAATAATCACGTTTGTGTTTGTTCAATATATGCGTTACATCACGTTAAAAACCGAATGTCACCGACACGACCCAATCAGATTCAATACGCACTTGTACGACCCAAAATGACAATATATATCATAATACTACAATTAATGAAAAAATACGTCATGTACATGTACGGTAGGCGGCTGATACACATAACAGTACTCATAGGAGTACTTGTGCTTTCAAACCAAAATGATACGATATAATGGAATAAGACATCACACGTAACCGATTTGATCCGGAACTTGCAGTATAGTCCATATATATTAAAAAATGATGTATAATGGAAAAAGCGTAAAATTTAGACTATTATCAACGCGTTTGTGAATTAAAAACAATTTTTAAAAATTTAAAAAAGGCCCAAAGCGCCCCGCTTTGACCTAAGAGGGGCGCTTTGCCCTTAAACATGAACCGAAGCGCCCCGCTATGGCCAAAGCGGGGCGCTTTGGTCCCTCGTTTAACCTGAAGCGGGGTGGCTTCTCCCCCATTTCAACACAAAACATAAACACACACACACAAAAGGTGCGATTACACACACTCAACTCGCGATCGTGTTTTTCCAGATTTCAAACGCTATTAGGTACGATCGAACTTCATTTATTGTTTTGGTTCAATTTTTATGTTTGATTTTGTTTTGATTTGGGGGGTTTTGATCAGCTGGCTGGGTTCTGTTTTTGAGAACGAAGAACCAAAGCGCCGCGCGGAGGCCAAAGCGGGGCGCTTTGGTTCATGTTTAATTTTTTTTTCTATTATTTGTTTATTGTTTATTTAAATTGTTTAATAATAGTATTTGTTTATTATTTTGTATTTAATATGATTTGTTTATTATCTTTTATTTAATATTATTTGTTTATTATCTTTTTTTAAATTGTTTAATAATATTATTTGTTTATTATCTTTTATTTAAATTGTTTAATAATATTATTTGTTTATTATCTTTTAAATGTGCAGGGATGGATTCTGATGACGAGATTGAGCATATGGACGCTGAGGGAGAGGTGGGAGAGGAAGGACAAGAGGCATGTCCGTACCTGCAGTTTCCGCAGGGGTCACGGGCGAGGAGGAGATGCGCTAGGTTGCGCACCATAGAGATTGGGGGGCATGTAGGGATAGACTGGGACCTGCTGGAGACCGTGGGAGAGGCCGCGCGGATGCGTGATATAGTTGGACTAGATACTCCTTGGTCGCGCCTATTTCAGATAGCGATGGAGGACTCGTACCGTGAGCTTACGATCGAGTTTCTTTCTACGTTTACATACGCGCCGCATCCGGCGGATTACGTGGAGGACCTGGATTTTCCAGTCCACGAGGTTACATTCTGTCTCGCCGGTCAGCAGTTTGAGATGAGTGTGCGGGAGTTTGCTGTCCATACAGGTTTGTACACAGAGCCCGAGCTTGATACTAATTTATATACGCAGGGGGTTAGGGCGATGGACAGGCAGACGCTTATTAGTTTCTGGAGGGCCATTTCCAGGGTTCCCTTTGGGAAATCCTGGCAAAAGGCCACCACCATTAGAGACCCCTTGTACCGATACCTGCACCATGTTATCGCGTCATCTATCGTGCCGCGGGGTACCAGCAGGGAGAAGGTCAACCTCAGTGACCTTTTCTTTGTATACTGCCTACTTCGCGGCCAGACCTGCGATCTAGCAGGCTGCCTGGCAGATTACTTTGCCACAGCATACCACCGGCAGCTCCGCGGGAAGCTGCACGGTGGCTCATACATCACCGCCATTGCACGCTCGCTGGGGATCGTGCTCGAGAGTGATCCGGAGCTGTCCGCGCCGATCCCGTCGACTACGTTGGGCTTCGCGTCAGTATCTAGCATGCAGATCACCCGTACCTTTGATGTTGGTCTGAGGTTTAAGGGCCGTGACGGGCTGATTTGGCATCCGGAGGTGTTGCCGGAGGTCATCCCGGTTGTTATTGAGGGGAGGCGTGGAGTGTTAGCCCCTCCTTATGTTCAGGAGGCCGCTCGGCAGGCTCAGCTACAGGCTCTGGGCCTCGATCAGCCTCAGGGCGAGCCTCAGCCTCAGCCTGTATTCGAGGATCCGGCTCAGGAGGAGCATGTCGAGGAGATCCCGGTACCACCAGTTCAGCCAGCTCCTGAGCCGCCACAGTACCCGTAGCATGTTTACGCTGACTTGCCTCCGGCAGCGCGTGAGGTGGCTCGGGACTTCGACCGGCGCCTCAGACGCCAGGGCGCACGCATTGACTGGATCGTCGAGACGCTCGTTGCTCTACGAGAGCTCGCTGGGTTGCCTCCACTTCCCCTCCCACCGTCCCCACCGCACGAGGATTAGTACCTTAGTTTGTTTGTTTAGTGTTTTGTTATGTATTATGTACTCAGTTGTACCTTTTTGTTTTGTATGTACAAACTGATATATATATATATATATATATATATATATATATATATATATTGCAGTTAATCTTCTATTTACATCACGTTGGTTTTGGATTGTTTACGTTTAATTCTTATGGCTTTCTGTACATTTTATTTAACGTGTTCGTTTAATTTAACAAAATAAACTAGGTTAACAGTTTATAAAGACGCACTTATATTTTATACGTTCTATAAAAATAATGACGTAAAAAACGTAATTATAAAACAACTATGAATTATATGTAATACTAATATTTTATAATAATAATAAAACTCAAATACAATTTTTTCCTCCAAAAAACACTACCAAACTAACCCACATCCCACCTATTTAAAAAAAAAACAACACAAACTCATCTCCACTGGCCATTTGTCTTTTTGCACACCCAAAGCGCCGCGCTTTGGGTGTGCAAAAAGACAAATGGCGTGTACGAATAGACCAGGCCTTTACTTTTGATACTTTTGGTTTCCTAACGTCCGAGGCTGTGGACCTACTTAGTCTAGTTCAAAGGATCATGCATAGTAATGCTATGATCCCGAGATCTATGGACGTAGTTTTAAAAGATTTAGTTTTGCTATTTAAAAAGGGGCAACGACGCAGCTTGTTGCCCGTTTAGGCTGGTGGGTGTGGTTTAAAGCCCCTAGGGGCTTTATCACGCCACGTAGGCGACACATAAGCAGGGGGTTTTACCGTTAACTTGCATGGTGTGAAATAACGCCCCATATAAAGCCCCTTTTAACTAAACTAAAAAAGGAAATGAAAAAAAGATAAATAAAAAAATCTGATTGGTTGATGAAGGTGTACCCTATTGCTTTCTTCCTCTCACGCCCGCTATTCCTTTGGTGGAGGCCAAAGATAGCGCCCTCATTGGCGGAGGCGGGGTGGGGTAGGGGTAGAGATGAACAAATCGGTTTTTTTTTTTTTAAAACCGGTCCGGTTTTTAACCGAACCTTTTTTTAATAACCGGTTTCGGTTACTAACCGGTTTTTCAAGTCCAAAACAGTAACCGGTGTAACCGGTTTTTCAGATAAAAAATAGTAACCGGTCACAAATCGCCGGTTCGGTTCGGTTCTAAAACCGGTTTTTTTATACACCTCTAGGTAGGGGCGCCATGGGGCGCTAAAACTGATGATGTGGCGGGGGCGCAAAACCACACCCACCAGCCTTACCATCTATCTCGATGTAATTCATAACAAATGTTTAATGTAATTTCACACTCGAAATGAGATAACAACACCCACACATCCTCAGTTTTGGGGCGTTGGCGAGGATGATGTGTCATCTGATGGCGTTATTGGACAATTTTAGGGGTGGTATTTTTTGTGGAAGAATGGGGGGATGGGGTTGGGTTACTCGCACAAAACCATTGAGGAAGCTATTGCTCCGAAAATATGATATGTATATACTATTCGCCATTCACTATGGTGTTGTTTGTTTTTGCAGACATAAACTGTCTGCAAGCTGATTTCATCTGTTTTCATGTCTGCAACTGAAGATGTGGTCTGAAGCTCTGCAAGCTGAAAATATAAGACTGTTTGTTTTTATAACTTGATACTGTCTGCATAACCTAAAAATATGTACACACACATAACATACAAGACAATCAAGAATCACAATATGTATATAACATGTTCAATAACATCTACTTTGTGTTCAACATTTAAGAATCTTATAATCCAACATTAATGTAATTATCTTCTATGAAATATAAACATTCAAGAACTTTAACACCAATATTCTGTATCTATCAAGAAGCAAAATTAGGTCTAAAAGGGCTAAGAAACGAGAAGCAAAAAAGAAGCTAAATCAAGCAAAAATTAGGTCTAAGAAGTTAAATCAAGAAGCAAAAAAAAAAAGTACCTGGTCGGAGGAGAAGAGGGAGGTCGTCGGACGGCGAGAAGAAGAGGAAGGTCACCGGAAAACTGGTCGGAGGAGGAGGAGCGGCGGCGTCTGGGAGGGGCAATGTGGGAGGGGCCGATGTTTTAAGCGTATATGAGAGAGGAGTATATTAGGGTTTTTGTGAAGATGTTTTAAGAAGGGGGTCCATAGCTTATTTTTTAAGATGAAAAAAGCTGAGTTCAGATCTATTTAAAAAAAACAAACAGTCTTCAAGAGTAACATCTATACGATTGAAGACATCAGCTCCCTTAAAAATGTTTGAAGAAAAAACAATCACATCCTGTGTAAATGCGTAGATATTTGCTAGACATCAAGATTGTGTCATTACTATTAAATCCTGCACTAGTTTCTCTACTCGTGTTGGAAGTTTGGTTGTGCGTTAACAATCTTTTCTACTAACTTTATATTGCCAGTCTTTCTATATAGTAAACAAAACTTTTAACTAGTGGAGTGCAAGAAATGCTTGGTATCTATATAGTTGTGTATGCATATTCATTCAATATACTTCATAACACAACCAAAAACAAAAATCATTCTCGTGACTATTTCTCATGTCTGTTTCTCTAGAAGATTATCTTATTCCACGTTTCCATTATGTGATGCAATTTCACTAACTAGAACATTGCTGAGATAAAAAAGTTAAGTTGATTTGGCTCGGGTAACTCGCTCAGTGACTTGTATAAAATATAGAAAACCGAGTTAACCTGTCGAATTACAAGTTGACTCGAGTTGGAGGCAAGGCGAATATGAATATATTAATCAAAACTAAACAGAGGAATAATAATAATAATATTAATATTAATATTAATCAAGATAATAAGCATCAAGAGTTCAATCAACCCTTTTCTTGGCCCCCTTCAAATTCCATCAAGATTCCCACAACCCATTAAAATCCTTCAAGTTTCAAGAGCACCAAACTTGGAATCTTGAAGCTGCCATATATTTTTAGACCAATTCACTATTCAATATTAAATTAAAAAAATATATATATCATGAGATGAACATGTACCTTGTGATGTTCTTTACTTGTAGAAGTGTTTCTTAGTTGCCGAGATAATTTCTTAGACTTTGTTCTTGCAAATATTCCCTTTGAAACAGGGGACATGATTGAATCCGTAGGACTCATATACCTACAATTATTATATAACCCACAAAACAAAATTAATTAACTGTGTAGTGTTGGATAAATAACGAATAAATCCACTCATGTTAATGTAATTTATTTTTATTACACTTCAGGGTGTTTGAAAGGCTTTGGGACAACAAGAGGAGTGGGGGCAGTGGTGGTGGAGGGTGGTGGTGCCGGAGGGGTTGTTGGTGGAGATGTTTGATCCATTGATTATTGTGTGTGTTTTTTGCAGGAGAGGAGTGGAGTAAAAACTGGTGATTTTGGACGGTTGAAGAAGAAGAATAAGAAGAAGAAAGTGGGTTGGGTGGAAGGGTGGTCAGTGGTGGGTGGTGATGACTGATGAGGTCAAAAATGCGGTCCAATAATGTGGGCCACGGTGGCTTTTGACTTTTGACTACAATCTTCATTGAGAAACGTATTTTTCGGCAAGGGCCCATCGAGCTCATATTTATGGGTCAAAGAGGGTTTACCAAAAAAAAACCTATTAAAATAAAAATTTGGGTTCATGGCTTTATAACTTAGTGGTATTTTAAGGGTGTAATAAGGTTTTGGGACTAATAAGTCATGGGTTCGATTTCTACAAATGAGGTTTTTCCTATCATCACTGCTTATCATCCTCAAACGGATTGTCAAAGCGAGCGTACGATTCAAACAATCGAAGATATGCTGCGAGCTTGTGTTATAGACTTGGGTGGAAGTTGGGATGACCATCTTCTTTTGGTTGAATTTTCATACAATAATAGTTACCATTCGAGTATCCAAGCCGCGCCTTTTGAGGCTTTGTATGGAAGAAAGTGTAGGATGCCCGTTTGTTGGGCGGAAGTTGGAGATGTCCAACTGTCAGGACCTGATATAGTCCTTGAGACGACGGACAAGATTGTCCAGATCCGTGATCGTCTGAAAGCTGTCAGGGACAGGCAGAAAAGTTATGTTGATATGAGGCGCAAACCTTTAAAGTTTGAAGTTGGCGATAAAGTACTACTTAAGGTGTCACCCTGGAAAGGGGTGATACGTTTTGGCAAAAAAGGCAAGCTTAGCCCAAGATACATAGGACCATTCGAAATCATTGAATGTGTCGGGACTGTAGCTTACAAGCTAAATCTACCAGAAGAACTCAGTGGAATTCATAATGTATTCCACACCTGCAACTTAAAGAAATGTCTAGCCGATGAGTCGCTAGCAATGTCGCACAAGGACGTGCAGATTGACGAGAGCTTGAAGTTCGTTGAAAAACCTTTGTTGATTGAGGATCGACAGGTTAAGAAGCTTCGAAGAAAGCATGTGCCGATTGTGAAGGTAAATTTGGATGCCCGTAGAGGCCCCGAATACACGTGGGAGGTTGAATCCACAATGAAGCAGAAATACCCTCATTTATTTCAGTAAATCTCGAGGTCGAGATTTCTTTTAAGAGGGTGAGGATGTAACACCTCGCAAAATCATGTCCAATATAGTATCGACACGTGTCATGAACTTTAAACGTGTAACGAATTGATTACGAGGGACTAAAGTTAACAAACGAAGAAAGTATGTGTGTAAAAGGATCCAAAGTGTCAACATTTGAAGATTTTGCCTTTCAACGACCCTACACGATGTTTATACCCTTGAACGAATAAACTATGAATCGTATGAAACCGTTTGTGGAAGAAAGTGAAAGTTTACAAGACGCGAGGGTTAAATGTGTCAACATGTTTAAGTAATACCTATGAGTGACCTTTTAACGAACCCGGATCCTTGTAACGATTAATTAAGCTCCCAAGAATAAGTGACGAAAATTTCACAAGGTTTCGATGTCGTTTGAGATAAATACGTTAACTTTCGTGATTAAAGGGTTAAAAGCGTCAACAAGGCAAAAATTATGTTTTCGGCAATCGTATAACGAAACCGGACCTAACGATGTTTGGTTATATCTTATGGATCATAAAAATATAAATTATATGGGTTAAATGTGCTTAAAATGAAAGATATTACGTTTTAAAAGGTTCAGGGGGTGAAAGTGTCAAGTTTAAAACTTGCTTGGCTGGTAACTCATGTGGTGGCGTCACGCCACACCACAACCATTCTGCCATCGCGCGACGCGACGGCCTGATCTGGGCAAAAGTTCATGCACAGGTGCATGTTCTGCAAGTTCTTCACCTTTGCATGGTTTTGTTCGATTCTATGGACTGTTTGTTGGTTTTAAAAACCATTTTGGACACATGTGATCATCAGAGGAGAGCCCTAACACCTGTAATGATCTGGTGGCAACCTCTAGTAGTATAAATAGGAGAAGATTTGCCAGCCATTCTCACTTACAAGTTCAATTTCATACTCTCAAGCTTTGGAGCTATTAAAATCATTCTCTGGAGCATCCTACCTTGGAAGGAAGCTCTCTTAGTATTAAACTTCGTGCTAAGGACTTTTGTAATCGTTCTTAGCGTCTGTAATTAAGTTTTCATTAGTGTAATGACCGAAAGTCAAAGTAAGCATAATTAAGCTTTGACTTAGTGATTAATCACAAACGGTCCAGCCATTTTTCGAATTGAAAGTGGCTATGTGTTGATAATTATGTAGGTGTTAAACCCTTAAAAGGGCACCTTCAAATTATCACGTTATCTCAGTCAATTGTCAGGTCAAACTTATTAATAAAAAGTCAAACGGGTCAGTTTTTACAAATTAATTCATAACTAATAGTGCAGAGGTTATGGAACATGTTTTAACACTAAAATAACTTGGTAAATAATATAAGAACATGTTTAGGCATGTTCAACCCGGCAATTCTGAGATTAGGCTCAGTTCGCTACCGAAAGTCGCAAAAGTAGACTTTTGCTTTGACTTTCAGTTCTGACCCGATTTAGCTTAGTTTAGATATGCCTTAGGGTTCCCTTAGGACCATAATACATGTTAGTATAACCCTCTGAGATTATACTATAGGGTTCCTTTGAAATCTGAATCATTTGCATGTTTCCGTTAAATGCTTAGAAGTTGACCATTATGCCCTTTTGATATAAAAACGAGATTTTAAAAAAAAAATGTGAGAGGACAAAAACCTTTATTACTGATTTATAAGCATGTCCTAAAAATTTGACATCAGTTCATGGTCTAAAATAGAAGGTATGCGCGATATCGTAAAATGAAAGCTTTTTATTAATTAAATGACATTTTTAGTATAAATCATATTTAAACTCAAATTTTGGCACCAAACTTGCCACCTACTGTTAAGAAATAATATTTAAGGATTTTTGGAAATTTTTGTTAAATTTTAAACTGATCGTAACATAGAGTTCTTGCATAGGCTCGGTAATTGACGATAATGCCCTTTTCGTTAATAAAATGAGTTTTACACATCCTTTACATGTCAAACCTTTTCCTATTGATTTTATACATTAAATAAATTATTTTAAACAGTAGAGGCTGATCAAAATCTCAGATTTCCTTAAACAACCCGAATATCGTCAAATACCGACTTTTTTGCGATTTTAGCGCATAGTATGGTTTAAAACTATATTTAACACCTAAGACTTATTACCTATTGATATTATAAGCAAATTTTTATACTTTAACAGTAAGTAAAAGTTTGGAACTCAGATTTCCAAATTTGACCCTTATAGCATATGTGAAATGACCAAAATGCCCCTACGGTGCATAATTTGGCCATAAATGATAAAATTCACATATGTATGATATCTTACTGATGTAACTTGTTAAAATAAATACTTTTACTAATTGTTTTAGACCAGAACCTCAGATTACAATTTCACCTCTTTCATGAACTTTAAAATGACCAAAATACCCCTACAGGGCAAAAATTGTTTTTAAATTCGTTTTGGGCATAATGGAAGATATCCTACTGAAATCATAACTTATTTAAAGCATATTAACTTGTGGAACCTGTACATGATTCATTTGGTTACTCGTTATGCATATTCGCGATCGGTACGGTTTATGTAACTAGTTTGCATAAATTAACTGAAACGGGTCAAATCTTATCATTTTTAATTCAAAATCCAGAATGTGTTTAGTTTACCCATTTTATACAAGTTTTCATACTTGTCGGGTCTAAATCACATTCTAATCCGGTCTTCGCTTAATCTTACGTTTTGAACCGTAAACCTTTCATTAAAACTAACCGGTCGAAGTTAAGACTTAAATGAGACCCGTTAGGAATCTAATAGGTTATTAAAACCTTCGTTCCAGATTAGGAGCCCAGTAAAAGCTATTTGTGTTTGCTGATTGATATACGGCTGAGAATAAAATTATATTTTAAGCTCAGGTAAATACTTTTAACTTATTTTCCGTTATACGGGCTTGGGATACGGTATTTAATAATACCGCTTGGTCGGGTATTGAATCTTTAATCGATTAGTGGTTAAATCATTGAGATAACCCGTTTTAATCTGTTTTGTTTGATGCAATGCCTTTGGGGGGTTAATGACCGTGTCCTGGATATCCTTGGCTCATTCATTGAATGGCCACGACTTAAGCATGGGGTGTAGGCATACACCTGACAGTTGCCTATGTAAAAGATATAACCACTCGTTGAGAATAACTCGCCGTGGGATTATATTAGTGGTGTGTCTATTAATCTTTAACCCGGTACTTCTAACCCGGGCAACTGAATGGACGACAAACATATAAATCTGTATACAAGATTATTTTTAAATAATTGTCCCAAGTTATAAAAGATTTTATGCCTTGTGCATCCAAATTAATTTGATAAATACTTTTCAAAAAGAGTCAGTTAATTGTGTTTACCAGTGTAAACTGACGTATTTTTCAAAAAGATTAAGTGCAGGTACTACGCGTAATGGGCTGGCTACTCCTAGTATCAAATAAAGAGTCTTGCAAGCTTTTGATGCTTAAATCTGTTGAACAATATTTCTTTTTATTTTAGATCCGCCTGTGGATCCACCTACAATCCGTTGTGTAATATTTTATTATACTTTCGAATCGGTTTGTATAAATTACTTTTAGACTTCCGTTGTGCATTAAACTGTGATTAATTGACTATGATGATATCAACTACGTCACGATACTCCCCACCGGGCCCACCGGTAATACCTGGAAATATCGGGGGTGACAGGTTGGTATCAGAGCAAACATTGAGTGAATTAAACACTAGCCTTTTGTGTTTAATCTCAATGACACAGTTGCACATTCCTTGACTTCCGAGTCTAGGCAAATGACTTAGGACTAATCCTAATCTTATTGTTTTCTTTTGTTGGTTTCTTTTGTTTGTTTTGACAGGTGATGCGTGTGAAGTGTCGTATATTTTTTTAATGTATATTTTAAGCCCTTTAACACTTTTTAGCCAAGTTTTAAATTTATAAAACACGATATTTACTAACACTAAACACACATATGGGCAAGTGCACCCATCGTGAGCGTAGTATAGTGTTGGTAAGATACCGAGGTCGTCCAAGGACACAAGAGCTTTTAGTACCGGTTTATCCTCAAAGTCTAATCAAATCAAAAGTTTAGAAGAAGGTTTTAAACTAGAAAAATAAAACTAACTAAAATGCGGAAAAATAAAATAAAATAAAAAAACAGATAGACAAGATGAATCACTTGGATCCGATTCGTGTTTAGTGTAACCTTTGATTATTTCCGCACTTTTGTACTTTTTAAGAGATTATCTTAGTTATTGTAGTAGACCCCTCTTCTGAAGGTGACGTTACCCTCAACCCAGTAGTTCGAGTCAGCAAGGATACAATCCTAAAGGGTTGGATTATTGAAAGATAATTAATTAAGTTATTAATGCATATTGTGGTAGGCCCCTCTTCTGGAGGTGGCGTTACCCTCGGCTAAGTAGTCTGAGTCACAGGGATACAGTCCTAAGTAGCCGGGTTAAAGTATTAATAGTAGTTTACATATGAGGGGGTCAAGGAGTTCGGACCCCCGCCATCCAATACCAGTGGGTATTGAAGGAGGTCCTACTAAAGTTGACCCATGTCCTTGCAGGATCTATACACTGAACAAGGCAAGACTCTTACCAAACCGTTCCCTTAACCCCCGACCAGGTAGCCAACATACCTCCATATAGACCGTGGAGATATGAATGGTGAAAATCTTTTATTTTATATAGACAGTAAAATAATGCCAAGACACCACGTACAAACGATAAGGAAGACTCACCTTCAACATAAGAAACTAGTTATTAAAGTCATTAATACATAACCAAATAAAAAGTGTGAAAAGATTAAAAATAAAAAGTATTACACTAGACACCTGTCTTCACCAAGTGATGTAAGAGACTTAGGCAAACATGGCCTTTGATTGTCAAGAACTCTTACGATCAATCTTGGATCCCGAGACTACTCACACACTCTATGATGGATGATGGATGATGGTGGTGGATGTGGGTTGTGATGGTGGTGGTGGTGGAGGGTGGGTGAAGTGTGAGAGAGGTGGTTTTCCAAGGGATGGTTTGCAAATGAGCCAAGCACCCCTATTTATAGCCTGCACAGAAGCTCGGACACGGCCCCGTGTCCACCCGTCTTCTTTTCTTTCATTAAATGCAGTTTGTCTGCATTAGTTGACCACGCCCCCGTGTCCGCTGGGCACGACCCCGTGTGCAGAAGCGTATCTGTACTATCAAGATTTCCTCAGACTCTGCGAATCTTAGAGTTGACCACGGCCCCGTGTCCGCTGGGCACGCCCCCGTGGTGGGTGATAGAAACTTCTACAGCTTTGTCTTTTCTACAAACACTTGGGCACGCCCCCGTGCTCATTGAGCACGGGGCGTGTTCAGCCTTCTGTTTTCTTGTTTTGCTTGAGAAGATGTTGTCGAAGGGGTCGGGCATGCCACGTTTATCCCTTTTCTTGTATTTATGTTAGATTTAGCTGCCTTTTTGCTTCTTTTGTTCATTTGAGCTCATTTAATCCTGAAAATACAAAAGGAAGACAAAAACACACTTTTTCCAACATTAGTACTAAAAAGGGTTAGTTTAATGCCACATTTGATGTAATTTATATGTTGCATTTTGCACACATCAAATACCCGCACACTTGAATCTTTGCTTGCCCTCAAGCAAAACTCTTTATAATGTGGCTTTACACTCCCAAATGGAATGAGTAGAAAAGAAGGTTTTGGGCTTGTCATAGAGTGTCGGGATTTCCAAGATTCTTTATTAAGTTTTATTTTTTTTATTTACAATCCTATTCGTCATGATTTATTTAAAACATTACATAAGATAAATTACTTATTAGGGCATAACATGCCTCTTTAAAATTCCATTTATATACAAGTTCACATACCTCATGGGGGATCACTCAACACTCGGCCGAAGGTGTATTTTTGTGAAAACTCTCGAGAGCGGCATGGAACTTACTTCTACCATAAGATTGCCAAGCAATCAATCCTCCTCCTTTTTAACTATATACCTTTGTAAATATCAAGAGGACTTTGGGGGAAGGGTTAGGCTTGGGTTAAAGGTAGGTGGTTGGGTTAGTGGTTAGTAGAAAAGGGCGAAAGGCGTAAAAAGCGTCGGTTCTCGTAAGACTTTTTATTTTTGTAACTTTTTATTTTGATGAAGCAATTCTTCAAATAAAGTTCTTTTTGATAAACTTGTTTGTTTATTTCTTTTGGCTTCATCATCATTTTTTTTTCAACATACGAAAGTCATAAGAAAAACCGAGCTTTGTTACTAAAATAAAGGGTTTAAAATGAAAAAGGGTTTTGGTGGGTAAAAAGGGTGTTTGTTTTGGGTTAAGAAGTGAAAAGGTTTAGGCTCAAAGGGGTTAACTAGGGGGATTTTGGGTAGGTGGTAAAAAAAAGAAAAATAATGGTGTAGAAATAAAAAGGGTTAGTCCTAATGCCTCCATCATTTACTTACTCGGGTTTAGGTTGGTAAGGACCGAGAATGTATCGTCGTGGCAAGTTCTAGAGTCGTAAGAACCAAGCGGCTATTCACACAAGAAACGAAAAATGAATATTTAGTTTAAAGATGTGTATTTGTATGCTCAATAAAGGCTCAAAACTCACTTTTTGTGGGAATGAGTTTTTATGTGATCAAGTATATATAATCAAATTTTAACTAGATTTGTCATGTCGTTTCATAATTTTCTTATGTTGGTTCTTTTTATCACGACGCTATCGGTTGTAAATTTGTAAAAATATAACTTTTTAGAATTTGAAATTCCCAAATTAAACCTAGACAAGTAAAAAAAAATGAAAAAATTTTGAAAAAATTTGGGGTGTTTAGTGGTTCCAATAGAGTTTTGTGTAAGGCTTGTAATTAGGACTTGCAAAATTCAAGGTTTTAACATCCCCCCACACTTAAATTACACATTGTCCTCAATGTGTCCCAAAAATAAGTTTTTAGGTTGATTGAATGTGTAAAAAGTTGTAAAAAAGCAAAAATTTATGTTACTGGGCGTCTATACACGGCCCCATGTTCAGATCGTCAATAACAGAAAATGAAACAAAGTAACAGAAGGCTGGACACGGGGGCGTGTTCAGTGAGCACACCCCATGTCTAGGTACCTGAACTGGGCATTTTTCTGCAGATGGTTCAACACGGGGCGTGTTGGCTGAGCACGGCCCCGTGCTGAACTTGCTGTAATAAAGAAAAATCGGCGGAAGCTCTGTTTTTGTGCATGGGGTGCTGGTGCAAGTTTCCCTTGGTATCCTTCACCATCCCGAGTGTGTTTTATTCCTGAAAATTAAAACTAACTAGAAAACATAAAAGCTAATCTAAATTAAACTAAGGATAGTTCCGCGGAATGCCTCCGTGGTGCGCCACATTTATAAGGGTCCTTGGCTAGACCCAAAGCCAGTCATATGTTACCCAAGTGGGATGTCATGCATCCCATGTTGCACCGTCGGAGAGCATCATCTAAACTTGAGTCTATGACCTTCATGTAATTGACTGGATCATCGTCTTCTACCCTTTTGCCAACTCCAAACTTCATTTCCTTGTCCCCAACCCTTAATGTTAGTGTCCCGCCATTCATGTCTACCACTGCGTGGGCCGTGGCTAGGAATGGCCTACCTAAGATGAGTGGTACTTCTGTATCTTCCTCCATATCTAGTATGACAAAGTCGGCCGGGAAGATAAATTCGCCGACTTTAACCAATAGATTTTCAGCGACACCTTGTGGATATTTGACCGACCTATCGGCGAGTTGTATGCTCATTTTCGTAGGGCTCGTCTTTCCCAAGCCGAGTCGGTCAAACATTGACGCGGGCATGAGGTTGATGCTAGCTCCGAGGTCGGCTAATGCATTGCGAATGGGAGATTGCCCAATCGAACAAGGGATTCTGAAGCTTCCAGGATCAATCTTCTTTTGTGGGAGTTTGTTGAGTAGCAAGGCGGAGCATTCTTCACTTAAATTAACTAATTGCAATGATTCGATTTTCCTTTTATGAGTGAGGAAGTCCCTCATTAATTTTGAATACTTATGCATTTGGGTTAGGACTTCAACAAATGGAATATTGACATGCAATTGTTTTAGTAAATTTATGAATTTTGTGAATTGCTCATCGGTCTTTTGGCGAATTAACCGACCAGGGTATGGAACCGGAGGATTCTTGGAGGGCTCTTGATTTGGTTTAGGAGCCGCTTCTTGTTCGGCCGTCGGTGGAACCGCGGTTTGGCTAGATCGGCTCTTTTCAACTGGGGGTAGCGGAGCCTCCTCGGGACCCACGGTGCGGTTTCTTAATGTAATGAGATGTACTTGTGCCTTTGGGTTGGTTTTGGTATTGCTGGGTAATGCGCCTTGTGGTCTCTCGGACATATTTTGAGCTAGTTGATTTATTTGTTTTTCAATGTTTTGAATACTAGCTTGTTGATTTCTAAAATTCGATTCCAATTGTTGAAATCGATCCGAGTTTTTCTTTTCGGAGTCGGAGATGAGGCGAGATACAGTATCTTCAAGCCTCTCTCGTCCCCCTTGTTGTTGTTGAGAGAAATTTTGCGACTCGTTTCTTGGTTGTTGAAAGTTTGTTCGTTGGTTTAGATTTTGTTGGTTACTACTATTGCCGGGTTCTCTCCAACCAAGGTTAGGGTGGTTACGCCATCCTTGGTTGTAGGTACCCGTTGGAGGACCCGACGGCCTAGGTCTATTATCAATGTAGTTTACCGATTCCGTTTGATTATCCAATTCTTTCATACAACTCCAATTTTCATGTGGCCCACCACACCCCTCGCATGCCATAACCGAAGCCGTTTTTACCATTTCTAACTTTTTGATTTTTGAAGAAAGGGCTTCGATTTGGGCTTGCAAGGAAGTGCTCTCATCAACCTTATGGGCGCCCGGGGCAATAGATTTGTTGCCTCGGGGAGTGTGCAACTGAAAATTGGTTTGAGCAATTTCCTCGATTTGATTATAAATTTCATTTGGGCGATGATTACCTAAGAGTCCCCCAGAGCTAGAGTCAAGTGTTTGTCTTGTTGTGTGTGGCAACAATCCATTGTAAAAAGTGGAAACTTGTTGCCATACTGCAAGACCATGATGAGGACACTTTCTCAGTAGCTCCTTGAACCTTTCCCAAGTTTCATATAAGGATTCCCCGTCCTCTTGCGAATATGTATTAATTTCAGTCATTAATTTAGCCATTTTAGCAGGAGGGAAATACTCATAAAAAAACTTTTGGGCCAGTTCATCCCAGGTGTTTACCGAGCCAACTGGGAGGGTATTAAGCCAAGCCTTAGCTCGGTCTTTTAGTGAAAATGGAAACATTCGAAGGCGGATGGCGTCGTTTAATGCTCCATAGATCTGAAACGTATCACATATTTCTAGGAAGTTAGTGATATGCAAATGGGGATCTTCGTCCGCAAGCCCATGGAAGGTTGCGGAGTTTTGGAGCATTTGTATCAAATGCGGTCGAAGTTCGAAGTTATTGGCCTCGACATTCGGTGCATTGATAGCGGCGCCAAGATTACCTACGGTGGGTCGTAAGTAATCCATGAATGTACGTTGATCCGCCATTGGAAGTGGGTCCCCCGAAACTTTCTCTTGGTTTTTAGCTTTAAGTCTTTTTCTGAGAAAACGTTCGGGTTCTTCTAGAGGTTCTTTTATGTCTCTACTAGAACTGGAGCTCATACACTACGTAGAAAGTTCAGTGGCGCCTGGGTTCCAAGTCCTGCAATAAAAACAGAAAAGAACGTTGGTCAGAAGGTTCACCACGGCCTCGGGCTCAGGTGAACACGGCCCGTGGTCAGAGATACAGTAGTTGTTTTCCGGATCCCTGTTACTGGGGAGCTCGACATGGCCCCGTGCTGCACCGACACGGCCCCGTGTTCAACTCCCTGTAACTCAGAAAATAAAAACTGCCAGTAACAATGCTGAGCACGGCCCCGTGTCCGACCAGGCACGACCCGTGCTGAGCTCTGCAGAAACTGAAAAATTAAGAAAAATCCTAAAAAAATAGAAAAAGTAGAAAAAACGATTAGTCCGTTGATTCCTAACTTTCTTAAAATCCTTGTGTCCCCGGCAACGGCGCCAAAAACTTGAGGCGTGTGAAGTGTCGTATATTTTTTTAATGTATATTTTAAGCCCTTTAACACTTTTTAGCCAAGTTTTAAATTTATAAAACACGATATTTACTAACACTAAACACACATATGGGCAAGTGCACCCATCGTGAGCGTAGTATAGTGTTGGTAAGATACCGAGGTCGTCCAAGGACACAAGAGCTTTTAGTACCGGTTTATCCTCAACGTCTAATCAAATCAAAAGTTTAGAAAAAGGTTTTAAACTAGAAAAATAAAACTAACTAAAATGCTGAAAAATAAAATAAAATAAAGAACAGATAGACAAGATGAATCACTTGGATCCGACTCGTGTTTAGTGTAACCTTTGATTATTTCCGCACTTTTGCACTTTTTAAGAGATTATCTTAGTTATTGTAGTAGGCCCATTTTCTGAAGGTGACGTTACCCTCAACCCAGTAGTTTGAGTCAGCAAGGATACAATCCTAAAGGGTTGGATTATTGAAAGATAATTAATTAAGTTATTAATGCATATTGTGGTAGGCCCCTCTTCTGGAGGTGACGTTACCCTCGGCTAAGTAGTCTGAGTCACAGGGATACAGTCATAAGTAGCAGGGTTAAAGTATTAATAGTAGTTTACATATGAGGGGGTCAAGGAGTTCGGACCCCCGCCATCCAATACCAGTGAGTATTGAAGGAGGTCCTACTAAAGTTGACCCAGGTCCTTGCAGGATCTATACACTGAACAAGGCAAGACTCTTACCAAACCGTTCCCTTAACCCCCGACCAGGTAGCCAACATACCTCCATATAGACCGTAGAGATATGAATGGTGAAAATCTTTTATTTTATATAGACAGTAAAATAATGCCAAGACACCACGGACAAACGATAAGGAAGACTCACCTTCAACATAAGAAACTAGTTATTAAAGTCATTAATACATAACCTAGTTATTAAAGTCATTAATACATAACCAAATAAAAAGTGCGAAAAGATTAAAAATAAAAAGTAGAGTAAACTGCAATTTTACACCCTGTGGTTAGGGGTGATTGGCACCCTTACCCCCCTAAGGAAATAATTGCAATTTTACCCCCCACTGTTTGCTGTTATGTTGCAACCTTACCCCCCGGCCTCAAATTTGTTGACTAATCTGTTGACTATAACTTGAAATGACTATAATGCCCTTTCATATTACCCCATGTGTTTTGTGCACTCTGTGATATTACTCCCTGCCACCACTGCCACCGCCATTCACCACAACCACCACTGCCACCGCCATTCACCACAACCACCACTGCCACCTCCAGCCACCACCACAACTTAATATCCCTTTCATATATAACACCACCACTACTTCTGTCACCGGAAACCTGCAACTCCGGTCATCTTCTCCAACGACTGCCACCACTACCACCTCTGCCACCTCCAGCCACCACCACAACCACCACTGCCACCTCCAGCCAAACCGAAGCTGCTGCTGAGTCAGCTAAAATGGCAATAGCAGCAAAGAATCAAACCAGTCAACTCAACCTCATGGATTCGTAAACGGTGCTAATTGGATTATTGTTATCACATCATTTTAACAAAATTTGGCATTAATTGGATTATTGTGTATTCATTTCACATACCACTCATTTTCATTTATTAGTTTTAAGATATAGGTGAATTAAACCCCACCCCCAATCTCAACCCAACCTCAATCTCAACCCACCCTCAAACACCCATTCTCATTAGGTTTTAACAGTAAACAATCTGGATATTGTTAGAAGCTGTATGTGTGGCGGTTTAAAGGATCTAGATGTGAAAGATATGAAATTTGTATTTTGTTAACAGTAATGGTGCTGATGTTCAAAGCAAGTTGTGACTGTCTTCTTATAGAATTTTAAATGTTGAACCTATCTGCAGACGTTTCCAGTAGAGTTGACCAAACTACCGCTTCTTGAAAAGCTATTCCTTGATAACAATAAGTTAAGGTGTTCTGAAAAACCTGAAAGTGCTCACAGCTGACTACAATATGTTAGTTTAAGTACAAGGTAAGGTTGGAGCTTGTGCTTTTCCTTATACAGTTGATTGTTTTTCTATCTTTAAATGATATTCATCTTCTTTAGATTTATGAGAAGACACTTGCTGTTTATTTAAGTTTAGAACATTTCTACAGTTTGTGATTCATCTTTTGTTTCTTGTTTGAACATTACACAGTGGAACTGAGGCAGTGTGTTGGACTTGTGGAATTATCACTTGAACATAATAAGCTAATTTGTCATTTTAGCTCACTCAGCAGCAGCTTCTGTTTGGCAGGAGCTGGCAGTGGTGGTTGTGGTGGTGGCTGGAGGTGGCAGTCGTTGGAGAAGATGACCGGAGTTGCAGGTTTCCGGTGACGGAAGTAGTGGTGGTGTTATATATGAAAGGGATATTAAGTTGTGGTGGTGGCTGGAGGTGGCAGTGGTGGTTGTGGTGGTGAATGGCGGTGGCAGTGGTGGCAGGGGTAATATCATAGAGTGCACAAAACACAGGGGGTAATATGAAAGGGCATTATAGTCATTTCAAGTTATAGTCAACAGATTAGTCAACAAATTTGAGGCCGGGGGGTAAGGTTACAACATAACAGCAAACAGTGGGGGGTAAAATTGCAATTATTTCCTTAAGGGGGTAAGGGTGCCAATCACCCCTAACCACAGGGTGTAAAATTGCAGTTTACTCTAAAAATTATTACACTAGACACTTGTCTTCACCAAGTGATGTAAGAGACTTAGGCAAACATGGCCTTTGATTGTCAAGAACTCTTACGATCAATCTTGGATCCCGAGACTACTCACACACTCTATGATGGATGATGGATGATGGTGGTGGATGTGGGTTGCGAATCTTAGAGTTGACCACGGCCCCGTGTCCGCTGGGCACGCCCCCGTGGTGGGTGATAGAAGCTTCTACAACTTTGTCTTTTCTGCAAACACTTGGGCACGCCCCCGTGCTCATTGAGCACGGGGCGTGTTCAGCCTTCTGTTTTCTTGTTTTGCTTGATAAGATGCTGTTGAAGGGGTTGGGCATGCCACGTTTATCCATTTTCTTGTATTTATGTTAGATTTAGCTGCCTTTTTGCTTCTTTTGTTCATTTGAGCTCATTTAACCCTGAAAATACAATAGGAAGACAAAAACACACTTTTTCCAACATTAGTACTAAAAAAGGGTTAGTTTAATGCCACATGTGATGTAATTTATATGTTGCATTTTGCACACATCAACAGGAACAAAGACAATGCCGCCACGTTTCAGAGGAAGAGGTGGAAGAGGCAAGGCGCCAATACCTGCTAGAAATGACCACGAGGCCGGACCATCACACCGGCGTACTCGTTCAGCAACTTTTAGCTCTAGTCCCCAGGAGGATTGGAGAACTTACCTGGAGCCAGCGAGACGCTCAGTCTCCCTCAGTTCCTCCCCGTCTTATCATCACTCTTTTGGACCTCACCAAGACGAGGAGCACAGTGTTTCGCACCATTCCTTCATACCGCTGCAGCGGTCGAGTTCACACCGGGCCTTCCAGGACCCGACCCCATACTTCCAAAGCAGGTTCAATCCAATGAACCAAATTCAAGAATCAAAGGGTCCAAACCCTCTGGGGCCAGCTGACCACTATCCTGAAATGCAGGATATGGAGATGGATGAAGATCCAGATCCCGAGATGTTACCAACTGGGACGCCCACGCATCCCATCGAGATTTCTGACGGATCATCTTTTCATGGTTCGCCATACAGGGGCCAGACAGTTTTGCTGAAAGGTGGGCCACATACAACTAGGAGTTCACTCCCCCTTTCGACCCTTCTCCACATCAGCAGCAGGATCCCTCTGAGGATTCGCGTCCACCGCCGCCTCCAGAACAACTGCCTCTAGAACCAACGAGGCGAAGAAGATCAGGTGCACGGGTGTCCGTGCGAGGGGGTTTCCACTTCAGCACCCCCAACACTCCAGTGGCAGCCACTACCCGCCACTATATGAAGACCCGCAAATGGGTGGGCCTTCGAACCCAGTTTCTGAAGTCGACTCAGCTCCAGTCGCACCACCACCACCACCAATGGGTTATGAAAACCCAATCCCTTCCTACGCCGGTGCAGCGGCGTATAATCCGTTTGAGCATCAGGCATATTCGGGTTACAATTTCTACAACGCCCCTGCCGTCGACCCGTACCTCGAGGCAGCCAACTACAATGCTCTCCACCCTGAAGGACCCTTTGCTTCGTACCAAACTGGGTACCCAGCTTATGGGTATCAATACCCACCACCTCCCCAACCTCCGCAGCAGCAGCCGCCGCAGCCACCACAGATCCAACCACCGCAGCAGCAGGAAATCCTTCAGAGGTTGAACCAGGTGAAACGAGAGGTACAGGAGGAACGTAGAAGCCGCCGGGGTCTACTTAAGGGTTTGGCAAACCTAATAAAGGGGAAGAAGAAGAGGAATTATTGAAAATCCTTATTTATTTGTTTTGTAATTTTAAATTTCAATCAAGTCCCTGCGTGGACATTTTTATTTATGTAATAGGTCCCTGCGAGGAGTAGTATTTCTTATTTTAGTCCCTGTGTGGACAATGTTATTTCTTTAAAGTCCCGTTTAGGGCAATTATGTACTTCTCTTTATTTATGGGATGTTTAATTAAAATTTCATTTGTCATTTTATGTATAAATATATTGTATGAAATAAATCAAAATATCATTCCTTTTTGTAATTAATCTGCCAATATATATTGAAAGAAAATCTTGAATGTATAACCTAGCCTATATGTCATTTTAGACATGGCCCTGATGGTAAAACCTTTTTAAGATTCAAATCCCTGTTAAATCTGAAAACATGTTAGCACTCCTGGCAAAATGTGGTTCGATAAAATGACACTAGTCATCCTTATATTGGATTTTTCCAATTTCTTATTCTTACCTAAATTTAATCATCCATTAGTGATGAAGTGTAGTCTACGACTCCCTGTCAAGAAAAGGTAATGAACTATGTTCAAACCTTAATGCCTCGATCTTATAAGATCATGGCTATTAAATTTTAAAATTGTCCTTGTAACTAGGCCTTTTGTGCCACTTTAATATCTTTGACAATTTATAACTAGGGATAAATTATATTGAAAACCCTAAATAAATACGACTAACAAAATAACCAATATGGTTTGTATTTACCATGGTTAATGAATTGTCAAAAATGGCAATTCCATAATAAGATTTATGAATGAATTATGTCATCATTTTGTTGTAGCAATCAAGCTACATGGCTGAATCAGATGAGGTTAACAGTCATCCAAGGGAGAGAAATGATACCACCAGAGTTAATGTAGCTGGTGCAGATTTACAAGCGTTAATAGATAATGCTGTTACTCGAGCCCTTGACAGACAGTTTAAATAATCAAGCGGTACTCGCACCAGGACTCAGTCTGTACCCCATACGAAGCCACCTTCCAAGACTCATACATCCCACAAAGACGATTCTCATCACTCATCAAACCAAAGGAGTGTTCCGTCTAAGAAGATTGTGCTCAATCAAGAGCCACGTGTTAAGACCTGTTCTTATAAATATTTCGTCTCCTGCAAGCCCAGGGACTTCACAGGGGAGAAAGGAGCCATTGATTGTATGACGTGGCTCGATGAGATGGATACAGTGGTTGATATTAGTGGTTGTGCAGAACAGGACATTGTGAAGTTTGTTTCACAATCTTTTAAAGGTGAAGCTTTAGCTTGGTGAGGTCCCTAATCCAAGCTACAGGAAAGATACCGTTGTATAATTTGTCTTGGGATCAGTTTGTTGCATTGATCAGGGAAAATTTCTGTCCTCAGCATGAGGTGGAAAGGATTGAAACTGACTTCTTGACCTTGGTCATGAAGAACTTGGACTGTCAGGCATACCTTACAAGTTTCAACACCATGTCCCGATTGGTTCCTTACTTGGTCACACCGAAACCAAAGCGCATAGCTCGTTTTATTGGAGGTCTAGCTCCAGAAATCAAGTCAAATGTGAAAGCATCCAGACCTACCACCTTCAGGTCAGTGGTTGATCTGACTTGATCTCTTACTCTTGATGCAGTTAGGCAGAGATCGCTTAAAAATTCTGATGAAGGAAAGAGGAAACGTGAGGATGAGAACTCACGTCGTTCTGATAAGAAACAAAAGGGGAACTCTGAGCATAAGAAGAGTTCCGGGTTTAAAAAGGACAACCAACAGTCGGGTGAGAAACCCAAATGCAAGACCTGCCAAAAGCACCATTTTGGGAAGTGCATGTTCAAAATAAAATCTCAGTCACAGTCGCAGTCGCAGCCTAGACTTTGTGGAATCTGCAAGTCTAAGGAGCATAAGACCCTAGATTGCAAGAAAATGAAGGACGCAACTTGTTACAACTGTAACGTGAAGGGGCATATCAAGACCAATTGCCCCAAATATGCAAAGAAACCTAGAGAGGTTAAGAAGACCAATGCTCGGGTCTTTCAAATGAATGCTCAGGAGGCCATTCAGAACGACAATGTGATAACAGGTACCTTTCTTATCAATGATGTTTATGCTAGGGTATTGTTTGATTCGGGTGCAAACAAGTCTTTTGTAGACAATAAATTTTGTAAATTGTTAAATCTACCTGTTAAGACTCTAAGCATAAAGTATGAAGTAGAATTAGCCGATAGTACTATAGAGACTGCTTCAACCATTCTAAATGGATGTTTTATATCCATTAGGAATCACTCTTTTCCGCTTTCTTTGCTTCCGTTGAATTAGCAGGATTTGACATAGTGATAGGCATGGATTGGTTATCTCATAACCAAGCCCAAATTGTATGTGATAAGAAGCAAGTGATTATCAAGACTCCTTATGGTGAGCCATTAATAATTCAAGGAGATACTCAGTACGGGTTACCTAAGCAAGTGTCCATGCTTAAGGCGTCAAAGTGTTTGAAGAAAGGTTGTGTCATTTATATGGCACAGGTAACCATTGATGAACCAAAGCCCAAGATCGAAGACATCCCTGTTATTTCTGAATATCCAGATGTATTCCCTGAAGAACTACCTGGTTTGCCTCCAGATAGGCAAGTAGAGTTCAGAATCGATATCATTCTTGGAGCAGCACCTATTGCAAGAGCACCTTACCGGTTGGCACCAACTGAGATGAAGAAATTGAGAACACAGTTGGATGACTTATTGGCAAAGGGATTTATTCGACCTAGCTCGTCCCCTTAGGGAGCACCGATCCTGTTTGTGAAGAAAAAGGATGGGTCAATGCGATTATGCATCGATTATCGCGAGCTAAACAAGGTTACAATCAAGAACAAATATCCATTACCTAGGATCGATGATCTTTTCGATCAGCTTCAAGGAGCAAGTTACTTTTCAAAGATCGATCTAAGGTCAGGATATCACCAGTTGTAGGTCAGGGAGGAAGACGTACACAAGACCACATTCAGAACACGCTATGGTCACTATGAGTTTTTAGTGATGCCTTTTGGGCTCACTAATGCACCTGCAGCGTTCATGGATGTCATGAATCGCGTTTGCAAGCCATACTTAGACAAGTTTGTTATTGTCTTTATTGATGACATTCTTATTTACTCGAAGAATCAAGTCGATCATGAAAGACATCTCCGGTGCATCCTTAAACTTCTACAACAAGAGAAACTCTACGTCAAGTTTTCAAAATGTGAGTTTTGGCTTCGTGAAGTCCAATTTCTTGGACATGTAGTAAGTGAGCATGGTATCTAGGTGGATCCCGCTAAGATTGAAGCGATCATGAATTGGCAAGCGCCTAAAACACCTACGGAAATCCGCAGCTTCTTGGGTCTAGCAGGATACTACATGCATTTCATCGAAAACTTTTCAAGGATTGCAGCACCTCTAACTTCGTTGACTCGCAAGAATGTCAAGTTTGACTGGGGTCCCAAGCAGCAAGAATCCTTTGATATTATTAAGCAGAAATTATGCAATGCTCCTGTGTTAACATTGCCAGAAGGAATTGAAGAATTTGTGGTTTATTGCGACGCATCGCACACAGGTATGGGATGTGTGCTTATGCAGAAGGGCAAAGTTATTGCATATGCTTCCCGTCAATTAAAAGTGCACGAGAAGAATTACACCACCCATGATTTGGAATTGGGTGCCGTTGTATTTGCACTGAAGCTTTGGAGGCATTATCTTTATGGGGCTAAGTGCGTGATCTATTCTGATCATAAGAGCCTTCAGCATCTGTTCAATCAAAAAGATCTTAACATGAGACAACGCCGATGGATGGAAACATTAAATGACTATGACTGTGAAATCCGATATCATCCAGGCAAAGCGAATGTAGTCGCCGATGCTTTGAGCAGGAAGGAAAGGGTCAAGCCCATTAGGATCAACGCCAAGAGCATTGAATTGAAGAACAACTTGAATGAAAGGTTGTTAGCCGCTTAAAAGGAAGCTGTATTAGAAGCTAACTATCCGAATGAGAAGTTAGGAATAACTGCCAATCAATTGTCATATGGCAAGGATGCAATCGTAAGATTGAATGGTCGAATATGGGTTCCAATTTATGGAGGACTTAGAGACGTGATCCTTCAAGAAGCTCATAGCTCGAAATATTCAGTTCATCCTGTCAGTGATAAGATGTACCAGGATTTAAAGGAAAATTACTGGTGGATAGGTTTGAAGAAATCTATAGCCACTTATCTGGCTAAATGTCTGACGTGCGCATAAGTTAAAGCAGAGCATCAAAAGCCGTCAGGTTTGCTGCAACAACCTGAACTTACCACTTGGAAATGGGAAATGGTAACCATGGATTTTATCACCAAGTTACCAAGAACGAAACGTGGGAATGATACGATTTGGGTTATAGTTGATAGACTGACCAAGTCAGCCCACTTCTTGCCGATTAAAGAAACTCACAGCTCCGACAAGCTAGCTCAGCTATACGTGGATGAGATAATATATCTCCACGGAGTGCCAGTGTCTATTATCTCCGATAGGGATATGAGATACACATCGCATTTTTGGAAAAGCTTTTAGCAATCTCTAGGCACTCATTTAAACTTCAGCACTGCTTATCATCCTCAAACGGATAGTCAAAGCGAGCGTACGATTCAAACACTCGAAGATATGCTGCGAGCTTGTGTTATAGACTTGGGTGGAAGTTGGGATGACCATCTTCCTTTGTTGAATTTTCATACAATAATAGTTATCATTCGAGTATCCAAGCCGCGCCTTTTGAGGCTTTGTGTGGAAGAAAGTGTAGGGCGCCCGTTTGTTGGGCGGAAGTTGGAGATGTCCAACTGTCAGGACCTGATATAGTCCTTGAGACGACTGACAAGATTGTCCAGATCTGTGATCGTCTGAAAGCTGCCAGGGACAGGCTGAAAAGTTATCTTGATAAGAGGCGCAAACCTTTAAAGTTTCAAGTTGGCGATAAAGTACTACTTAAGGTGTCACCCTGGAAAGGGGTGATATATTTTGGCAAAAAAGGCAAGCTTAGCCCAAGATACATAGGACCATTCGAAATCATTGAATCTATCGGGACTGTAGCTTACAAGCTAAATCTGCCAGAAGAACTCAGTGGAATTCATAATGTATTCCACATCTGCAACTTAAAGAAATGTCTAGCCGATGAGTCGCTAGCAATGTCGCACAAGGACGTGCAGATTGATGAGAGCTTGAAGTTCATTGAAAAACCTTTGTCGATTGAGGATCGACAGGTTAAGAAGCTTCGAAGAAAGCATGTGCCGATTGTGAAGGTAAAATGGGATGCCCGTAGAGGCCCCGAATACACGTGGGAGGTTGAATCCACAATGAAGTAGAAATACCCTCATTTATTTCAGTAAATCTCGAGGTCGAGATTTCTTTTAAGGGGGTGAGGATGTAACACCTCGCAAAATCATGTCCAATATAGTATCGACACGTGTCATGAACTTTAAACGTGTAACGAATTGATTACGAGGGACTAAATTTAACAAACGAAGAAAGTATGTGTGTAAAAGGATCCAAAGTGTCAACATTTGAAGATTTTTCCTTTCAACGACCCTACACGATGTTTATACCCTTGAACGAATAAATTATGAATCGTATGAAACCGTTTGTGGAAGAAAGTGAAAGTTTACAAGACGCGAGGGTTAAATGTGTCAACATGTTTAAGTAATACCTCTGAGTGACCTTTTAATGAACCCGGAGCCTTATAACGATTAATTATGCTCCCAAGAATAAGTGACGAAAATTTCACAAGGTTTCGATGTCGTTTGAGATAAATACGTTAACTTTCGTGATTAAAGGGTTAAAAGCGTCAACAAGGCAAAACTTGTGTTTTCGGCTATCATATAACGAAACCGGACGTAATGATGTTCGGTTATATCTTATAGATCATAAAAATATAAATTATATGGGTTAAATGTGCTTAAAATGAAAGATATTACGTTTTAAAAGGTTCAGGGGGTGAAAGTGTCAAGTTTAAAACTTGCTTGGCTGGTAACTCATGTGGTGGCTAGATCCTGGTACGTCACACACCCGCGGTGAATCCTTTCGAATCTCGATGCCATCGAGTATTACCTGAACACCCATTTAAACGCCTAGCGAACTGGGTAGAATGTTAGGTTCTTGTACGAACGTCCCCGAGTTGGATGTCACAGCGTCGAATGATTGGTTTATACCTTTCTCACTCCACTTCATTGGCTGAAACTCAATGTGTTGACGTCGTAGCTCTTAAGGTGCGATCACTTCTGCAACACCCTGGAAACACACCGTGTATTACTCAATCAACTTGCAAGAACGATGGACAAGAGAGTGAACGAAGTACTTTACCGACTTCAGCATTTGGACGACCCTGATTACCAACAACGAACAACAGCAATTTGACGCCAATCGAACCTTTAACCCTAGTCAGCTACTTATGGGAGTCAACTCTTACGATTTAATCAGGACATAAACGATGACCATGGCTATGGTTATGGTATGAGATGTGAAACTGCCAGCACAATGAGTAACGACTAGGACGAGGCACGAAAATGTGACAAGATGGACTTTGTCGGTGAAAGATCGTAGGATCCCGTTTCAGGCAATGACATTAGAGGTAATAGTCACGGCGACATCAAGGTATTTGTAACTATGGACACCATATGGAAATGAAGGTGCCCACGACATGGATTGGCCGTTGTTAGAATCAAGACGACAACAACCAAGGGAATGACGACAATAACAACATGGGAAATGATACTCATTGAAGGGCATCTAGGGTTGGCGTGGGCGACGCCGGGATTTTAGCAACGTGGTAGCTAGTATGAGTAACTAATCGCTTCATCTCTGTTCTGTTTAACCCTGATGCTCCTTGAACCTGAACCTGTTGTGGGATCGACTGATGGCAAGACAATTGAAATTTCATATGATCGTTGGGATGCAAACTCGACCTTGTGGGACTAGTGTTCGACATCGACCTTCTTTCTGCTACCCTTGATAGTTTTGATACGGTAGTCAGTATGGATTGCTAATCCAGATATCGCGCAGATATACCCTGTGAGGAGGAAGTTGTCGTCTATCATAAAGTATCCGAGTGGTGCAGAGGTTAGCATCAATTCAGCAATGAAGGCCAGAAGTGTCCACGGAAGGATTACCCCGCTATGTTAGCACTCATTACTGATGTTAAGGCTTAGGAAACGAGGATCGAGGGTCCACCCATTGTTCATGATTTGTCCCTATGTGCTACCAGAAGAACTATCAGGTTTACCTTCACATCGTCAGGTGGAATATCAGATCGGTATCATGTCAGAGGCAGCCCTGATTACTCGTACTTTTACTGTCTTGCACCAGGAGGGTTGCAAGAGCTGTCTAGTCAACTACAGGAACCGTTGAATAGGAGTTTTGTTGAACCTAGCTTTTCGTTTTGGGAAGCCCAGTTATATCCGTGAAGATAAGCCTTTTCGTATGTGTATTGATTATGAGAACTTAACAAGGTAACAGTTAAGAACAACTTGCCTCGACCATGTATTGACAACCTGTCGATCAGTTGCGAGGGACAAGCTTCCATTCGAGGATTGACTAACGAACGAACTATCATCAGATGGAAGTCCAAGGGGAGAATGTTCTTGGAATGGCATATCAAACGCATTACGGCCATTTCGACTTTGTACACCGCGATCATTGAGTTGATCAACACACCAGCAGCTTTATGGGCCACATGAATCGACCGTGTTTAACGATGACGTTTTGGATCATTTTCAGGAGAAAGGAACACCATGGGTAGCATATGTATCCTATTTTAGAGCTCCTGAGGGAGGAGCCACTCCGTGCGAAGTCTTGATTAAAGGTAACTTCTGGTTTCGAGAGGTACATTTTTGGTCATATAAACAACGATGTGGGAATACACGAGGATCTCGCTAGGATCCATTTTGTTAGAAACTGATCGACGCCAAAGACCCCTTCGAGGGTACAGCAATTCCCTGGCCTCACTAGATACTATCGCAAATTCATCACAGGATTTTCGAAGATCGCGTAGCTTCAATCTCTTTAGCGCAGCAGGGTGCAGTGTTCGTGGAAGACAAAACAGAAGGACGACTAATCAGCTTTTGAATCCCAACTCTGCAACGCACTGAGCATCGTCTTTACCTGAGGATGCGGGTGATCTAGTGGTATATCATGATGGTTCGAATTAGAGGCCCAGTTACACGCCGATGCAACACGAGGAGACAATGACGCACGTAGTGGATTTACGAAGGAGAATTGCATGAGTCACAACCTGCGTGGAAACCGTGGTCTTTGGATTTAAGTTGGAGGCATTACTTAGACGGTACCAAATGCACTACTTAGACCGATTACAAGAGCCTCCCGTGTACCCTGGTTTCGAAAGAGCTTAATCAGTTAATGGCTTCGCTGGATGGAACTTTTGGATGATTACGACTGTGAAACTTGAACGTGCACGAGCTTTGCAGCCCACTATCGACTCTAACTTACCTGATCGGACTCGCTCTGTTCAAACTGGAGAATTGAAGGAAGAAGATTTTCAAGTTGAACCCATGCGGGGAATGGAGAAGCAACCTTTGGCAGGTCGGATGATATTCGCTACCTCATGGAACGAGTGTGGATCTCATTATACAGCAACTTTAGGGAAACTGGTGCGGAGCAAGACGCACCAGCCTCGATATTCTAGTCATCTAGATTTTTGATGGAATATATTAGGGTCTAAGGATCTTGTACTGGCAACTGGGCTTGAAGGCCTACACAGCGAAGCATGCGAACGACGTTTGACTTATGCGAAAGTCAAGGTGGAACATCAGAAACCTTCTGGTTTGCGTCAGTAATCAGAAACACCTATTTGGAGATTGGAACAGACAGCCATGGATTTTGTCACTGGTTTACCTAAAACTCAGAACGGAAACAATATCACCTGGGTGATCTTTGATTGTCTCACGTAACCAACACACTTTCTTGCAATCAGGGAAATTGACGAGTCTTCACAGCCTGTGAATATTCCTCTGCGAGAGGCCTTTTTCAGGCACGAGGTGCCAACTCCCGTTACCTCTGATTTTGGTCTATACCTGATTCCTGACAGGCAATACATGACACCTTTGGCTCACATCTAGACATAAGCATTACTTATCACTGAAGGACAACCGGACAGTGTAGCAATCCATCCGAACACTCGAAGGCATGATGCGAGCAGGAACATCAGAAACCTTCTGGTTTGCGTCAGTAATCAGAAACACCTATTTGGAGATTGGAACAGACAGCCATGGATTTTGTCACTGGTTTACCTAAAACTCAGAGCGGAAACAATATCACCTGGGTGATCTTTGATTGTCTCACATAACAAGCACACTTTCTTGCAATCAGGGAAACTGGCGAGTCTTCACAGCCTGTGAATATTCCTCTGCAAGAGGCCTTTTTCAGGCACGAGGTGCCAACTCCTGTTACCTCTGATTTTGGTCTATACCTGATTCCTGACATGCAATACATGACACCTTTGGCTCACGTCTAGACATGAGCATTACTTATCACTGAAGGACAACCGGACAGTGTAGCAATCCATCCGGACACTCGAAGGCATGCTGCGAGCATGTGTGTGATTGACTTTAGTAATAGTTAGAAGGACATCTACCTTTGGTTGAGTTCTACTGCAACAGTCACCGTTTTAGTATTTAGACAGCTCTGTCTGAGGCATTGCGTGGACGATAATGCCGATTTCCTTGTTGGACCAAGATGGGTGACAACCTAATCACAGATCCAGGATTTTGCTCAAACCACTTGGGAAGATTGTTTAGATCGGAAATCGTTTGGCCGTAACGCGTGACTGTCATGAAAGCTGATGAGCTTAGGAAACAATGGGAGTTCGACGTAGGCGAACGTGTCATAATCAAAAGTCTCACCTCGGGAGGGTGCGGTACGCTATGGAAAACATGGCAACCTTAGTTTACGATACGCTGGGACATTTGGAGTTCTGGAATGAATCGGTAGCATGGCTCACGAACTCGAGTTACCTGGCAAATTGGGTAACGTTCACGATGTCATTTACGTTTCGAATCTATAGATTAACAACAAGTTGCAGCTTGTCGAGGAATCCATCGAAAACATGAACCAGGAAGTCAAGGTCAGTAAGCATAGTCGAATTTCAATCATGAGAGTTCGTTGGAACTCAAGACGTGGACCGGAGTTCACGTGGGAATGCACTGACCGGAGTGAGCCCTAGTACCCTCAGCAATTCAAACGGTTGTATCAACTTCTGATATCATTGGCGAATTTCGGGACGAAATTCTCCTTAAAGTTGGGGATGATGTGGTACCCGCGGAAAATCCACAGTCATCCTGATCTAACACCTTGCTGTTTGGTTACTTGTCAAATTTCGGGACGAAATTTCTTTCAAGTTGGGGATGATGTGACAATCCGAGATTTCAAGGTCTTTACTATACACATCACTGACTACACAATCTTGTTTTTACAATTTGGTTTATGTGGTGTCTGTACAGCTTATCTGAATGATTAATATTTATGTGTAATGCTAGATTTTATGTGTGAAGTGTTAACCATAATTTATTTAGTGTTTAATAATAATATTCTTCATTTCAACCTAACCTCGACGAATAATAGGGTTCTTCTCCAACCCCTCTCGACGAAAGACTTGGTGTTTCATCGAAGGAAGTTTTTCGCCATAAGGGCCTTCGGCCCATACAGTTTGCGGCCCAACCTGTTACAATGAGAGTATAAACCTTTGTTGTATAACCGTCAGTTAAAAACTAAAAACCCTAATATCTCCCTTTCTCTCTCCCACATCGACGGCAATAAGGAGATGTCCACCTCCTTCTTCTCTGGTTGCAATCTGCCTCCTCCATTAGTTCACTTTATCTCTCACGTAAGGTTAGTATATAATTCATTAACTTGTGTTTACATTCCTTCTGTGTATAGCTATGTTCATGTGAGATGATTAGAATTATTTGAATCATGGGTATTCCTGAGAGGAATATGTCTTGTGGATAAAATCTAGAATGTTGGATAATATACTCATCCTATCACCATTAAAGTCCCTCCGTGTTGTTTGGTTACCTGAGAGGTAACAAGGTATTAGTTGGTAGCGCTACTTAGGTTTGGCACCCTCCCCGTACCGGAGAGGACGGGTGTGAACTAATGACCTAGTCATGACCAATGCTTTAATAGGAGCATTGGGGAAAGGACAAAATAAATCAGGAGTCGTCTTGTATCCGAGGTATTATCAACATTGTAATCAATGAATGTAACAACACACTTGGTAATTAACGTTTTCGTAAAATTATGAACTCACCAGCGTTGTCTGATACACGTGTGTGCATGCTCGCAGGTTATAGGTATGTGTGGATGTGGAACTTGCTGTCTGGGATACTGGAGTGGTCATGGGTCGAGATACATGGAATCTCAAGACGAGTTTAATAACATACATATGGATTAAGAAACACTTAACTTATAATTTATGCTTACGCTGAATACGATGATTTGTAATTAATGTTTTGTAACACTTTTTATTAATGAATGAAAGTTTATTTAAAAATCTTGTATGAGTTCAATGTGATTGGTGGCTAGATCTTGGTACGTCGCACGCCCACGGTGTTTCCGCAATGGTATTTTGGGGGTGTGACATCGTAAAATGAAAGCTTTTTATTAATTAAATGACATTTTTAGTATAAATCATATTTAAACTCAATTTTGGCACCAAACTTGACACCTATTGTTAAGAAATAATATTTAAGGATTTTTAGAAATTTTTGTTAAATTTTAAACTGATCGTAACATAGAGTTCTTGCATAGGCTCGGTAATTGACGATAATGCCCTTTTCGCTAATAAAATGAGTTTTACATATCCTTTACATGTCAAACCTTTTCCTACTGATTTTATACATTAAATAAATTATTTTAAACAGTAGAGGTTGATCAAAATCTCAGATTTCTTTAAACAACCCGAATATCGTCAAATACCGACTTTTATGCGATTTTAGCGCATAGTATGGTTTAAAACTATATTTAACACCTAAGACTTATTACCTACTAATATTATCAGCAAATTTTTATACTTTAACAGCAAGTAAAAGTTTTGAACTCAGATTTCCAAATTTGACCCTTATAGCATATGTGAAATGACCAAAATGCCCCTACGGTGCATAATTTGGCCATAAATGATAAAATTCACATATGTATGATATCTTAATGATGTAACTTGTTAAAATAAATATTTTTACTGATTGTTTTAGACTAGAACCTCAGATTACCATTTCACCTCTTTCATGAACTTTAAAATGACCAAAATACCCCTACGGGGAATAAATTGTTTTTAAATTCGTTTTGGGCATAATGGAAGATATCCGACTGAAATCATAACTTATTTAAAGCATATTAACTTGTGAAACCTGTACATGATTCATTTGGTTACCCGTTATGCATATTCGCGATCGGTACGGTTTATGTAACTAGTTTGCATAAATTAACCGAAACGGGTCAAACCTTATCATTTTTACTTCAAAATCCAGAATGTGTTTAGTTTACCCATTTTATACAAGTCTTCATACGTGTCGGGTCTAAATCACATTCTAATCCAGTCTTCGCTTAATCTTGCGTTTTGAACCGTAAACCTTTCATTAAAACTAACCGGTCTAACTTAAGACTTAAATGAGACCCGTTAGGAATCTAATAGGTTATTAAAACCTTCGTTCCAGATTAGGAGCCCAGTAAAAGCTATTTGTGCTTGCTGATTGATATACGGCTGAGAATAAAATTATATTTTAAGCTCAGATAAATACTTTTAACTTATTTTCCATTATACGGGCTTGGGATACGGTATTTAATAATACCGCTTGGTCGGGTATTGAATCTTTAATAGATTAGTGGTTAAATCATTGAGATAACCCGTTTTAATCTGTTTTGTTTGATGCAATGCCTTTGGGGGTTAATGACCGTGTCCTGGATATCCTCGACTCATTCATTGAATGGCAACGACTTAAGCACGGGGTGTAGGCATACACCTGACAGTTGCGTATGTAAAAGATATAACCACTCGTTGAGAATAACTCGCCGTGGGATTATATTAGTGGTGTGTCTATTAATCTTTAACCCGGTACTTCTAACCCGGGCTACTGAATGGACGACAAACATATAAATCTGTATACAAGATTATTTTTAAATAATTATGCCAAGTTATAAAATATTTTATGCCTTGTGCATCCAAATTAATTTGATAAATACTTTTCAAAAAGAGTCAGTTAATTGTGTTTACCAGTGTAAACTGACGTATTTTTCAAAAAGATTAAGTGCAGGTACTACTCGTAATGGGCTGGCTACTCCTAGTATCAAATAAAGAGTCTTGCAAGCTTTTGATGCTTAAATCTGTTGAACAATATTTCTTTTTATTTTAGATCCGCCTGTGGATCCACTTACAATCCGTTGTGTAATATTTTATTATACTTTCGAATCGGTTTGTATAAATTACTTTTAGACTTCCGCTGTGCATTAAACTGTGATTAATTGACTATGATGATTGATGATATCAACTACGTCACGATACTTCCCACCGGGCCCACCGGTAATACGTGGAAATATCGGGGTGTGACAGGTTGGTATCAGAGCCAACATTGAGTGAATTAAACACTAGCCTTTTGTGTTTAATCTCAATGACACAGTTGAACATTCCTTGACTTCCGAGTCTAGGCAAATGACTTAGGACCAATCCTAATCTTATTGTTTTCTTTTGTTGGTTTCTTTTGTTTGTTTTGACATGAACAAAGACAATGCCGCCACGTTTCAGAGGAAGAGGTGGAAGAGGCAAGGCGCCAATAACTGCTAGGAATGACCACGAGGCCGGGCCATCACACCGGCGTACTCCTTCAGCAACTTCAGAGGAAGAGGTGGAAGAGGCAAGGCGCCAATTGGTGTAATTTAAGAGAATGATTATTGTAACATTTGGCGTTAAAAAAATAACAGGCTTGGGAATGTTTTGAAACTAATTTTTGCCCCGCCTGCGTTGTGGGGCACTAAGCCAAATATTTTTCTGTCATAACATGTAAATCTGTGTTTAGCTTACTTGTACATACTACTCATAACACGGTCTCAAAAAAGATTGAATCGAGTCAACCAATTAAAACAAACACTAACATACTTTTTCTAAAAAAAATGATGGAAAAACTATAATTTTAAACTGGGGGTAAACCGTAATTTTTCAAAACAAATGAGCGTCTGCCAGGCAGCTACATGACACGAATAAAAATGACACCGAGTAAACCAATTAAAACAAAACACTACTATAGTTTTGTTAAAAAAAAACAATAAAACGATGGCATGACTGTATTTTACACCAGGGACAAAATCGTAATTTAACAGAAAAAAAAAATAAAACACAAAGGCAAAACTGTAAATTTGAAGTGAGGGCAAAATCGTAATTTGACTTAGAGGGTAAAAAACAAAACCAATGGTAAAATTGTAAATTTAAATAGGACAAAATCGTAATTTGACCGGACGAATGGGAAAGTGTGCTGTCTGACACTATTTTCTTTCATAACTGCCTGACGCTATTCCCCTTCATATAAAATGTATGTATATAAAATACATGCCCATCTACAATTTAATGTCAAATAGATTAATATTTTCTTATTGTTTGTTTCATCTTCTAATGTTGTTTTTTTATTCTTTTATTATTGTTTGTTTCATTTTCTAATGTTGTTTTTTATGATTGTATTAGAAAAGTGATCCGTGCGCGTTGCGTCAAGGGCAACAAAAATTGGCGTGCAATTGATCAGATTCATACCAGTTTTGTTTAAGCTTATCGTACTTCTTTCGTCATCAAAATCCGAATAAGAACTATAAGTACAACGTTATATAGATAATTGTGTACACTAATAAACACAAGTTGATGACGAATAAATACAGTAACTATTACTAAAGTCTGAGGAACCCTTCTTTCATCTGTAGTTTTAAAGTAGCCCGAATACGATGTCGGGTTCCTCGGAACCTGGTCTTGGCACGTTTTATTCTGTTGGAACCAAAAGGAGACACACTGCCTCTTGGCTGCGTGTTGTGCCATCGAAGGTTATTCTTTAGAATAGCCAACTATCTAAACTGTTGCCTTTTGTACAAATCCTGGGATTCATCCTGTAATTCGAAGTAGTGTGTTTATAAGTAGTTGTAACCAACCAAACCATCTTTATGGATTGGTCAGCCGGTAAGTTATCTATACGGTACCATCCACGATTTAAGGTTGGTTTGGCAGGTCCGACTGACCCAACAAACCCAACCATTTTCATTTGCCAGTTTTTTCCAAACTCTTTAGGCTAGTTTGGCCGGTCTGGGCAACCCAACCAACCCAATTTTGTTTGCCATATTCCAAAACCGTAGTTAGCAGTTCAAACTATAATTTTCATTGCAAAGTGAACAACTCTAGTTTAATCAAGGTATCAATAGGCCATAGTTTATTCACAATGTAGAAGGTATGTAGTATGAAAGAAAACATACCACAAGTTTGAGCAACCTTTTTTTCTCCCACAAGCTGACCGATACGCGCCTCCCGTCTGCCACATTTATGATAAAATATGTGATCGTTTTCCCCAGGTAGTTGAGATCACAACAATCGAGATTGTTGTCAGCAGCTGCATTGGCAAGACATAAATATTTGTTTAAATTAAAACAAAATATAATAATATGTGCTAATAAATATACCTTAATCTAGCTCAATGTAAAAGTTTAGGCCACTCATTTCACACTTGCCGATATATCATCCATCCCTTTTAGTTGCAGCCAGCTAAAATGAATTTAGAACTGAAGGTTAGCGATCCCTAAACTTATGCGAATTATAATTCAAGATTATCAAACAATTATCATTAATTCAAAAAAAATCATTTAAACTCAACAAAAAGAAATATTTTTACACATTAACGATGTTTCCTATAGTGTAATCTTTACTCTCAATAGTGAATGAAGTTGCATTTATGATCTTTGTGCCCCTTTTATAAGAAACCCTACAAATCCACTCATAGCACGAGTATACAAATCATCATTGTGAAACTTCATTTATACAAATAAACATAAATACTATAACATTAAAAAAATTACTTCTTTGTGCCCTCCGGAACAACGAAACGCTTTTACATCTAGCTAGCTCAAGGTACGCCATGAATTCTCTTTGTTGAGAAGGGGATTCCTCAAGAGACTCCATTTTGATAAAATAAAAAAAAAGAAAATACATTTAAGAATAATAATATGAATGATATAAGATCCAAGTTCATAACTGCACAAGCTTATATTGTTATTCGAACAATTTATTTCTTGCAATCGTTTTAAATGCATAAGTTGTTTTAAAAAGTTCAAAAGAAGTTGTTTATGGGCTAACCCGAAAGACCCGTTGCAACATGTTTCGAAAGTTACCCCTTTAATAAACAGGTGAAACTAATGCCAGCAAGCCAATTCAAGAAATAGTTTGATACATAGTTTGGTAAAAAAGAATGAAGTATCATAAAGCAATTGGTTAAAAAGTATCTTAGTGAATATTTTTTTTGAACAACAATTTCATCTTAGTGAATATTTAGTTTAGTAAAATTGGTAGTTAACATGCCAATTTTAATAACTCCCCCTCTTTAATGATCCATAGTTAACAATTTACACATGTTCTTTCATATTCATCTTAACCCCTTATTCAATTCATTTGTTTTTTCATCTCAATCATGAAGCAAGTTTCCAATAATATACATCTGGTATATCATTATGCATGGATGTAGTCATGTTATATCATTATTACATTTTCATTATTATTACAGTAAACCATAAAAATAGTAGTTCTTATTTTTCATTCGATATATATAATAAAGCATAAAGAATCTGGGTTTAACAGTTCTTTAATCTAAACATGCTTTGCTCAGTTACCGACTTACTTGATTAACTTTCTGTTTTTGTCAACTAAAAACGGATGGTGCCCTTTATATTACGAAGCATTTACTTACTATAATCTCTAGACGTTATCAGTAAGAGATAGACAAACCTCAGAAACACGATACAGACAATGGCATTCAAGTCAACCACTTTAAATCGACCACCTGTAACAAAAATAAATTAACGAAAACCATCAATGCAAAGTGAAAGAGAAAATGAAAAAGACAACCATAGAACTTACAAATGCGAAAGCAATGGAAAACAGACATCATCACCCACACCTAAATTTAAGGCAATACAACAAAACCAACAACCAAACTTAAACAAACATACATAAACCAGATGTAAGATTACAAAATAAATTCAAAAAGCAAATTCGCACAAAGTACAATGGTGAAGACAAAAATTAGACCACCAGGTTGTTTTTTCCAATAGCATCGATAACATGCAGCAACAAACATGATCAATAATATGTAAAAAACAGAGTCAGAAGTAAAGAGGATATTTACGATCTGTGGTAGCAATATTTAAAGATTCATCTGGCTCAAAAATTATCACCATTCATAATATATTTTCTAAAACCACTAAATCGATAAAATTAACACTCCAGACCCAATAATATCACTTTATCCTCTAGGAATTTGTACCTCAATGTTCCTGGCTTCGAACGACCATCACAACGACAGCAAGCAGGTTTGCTATTCAACAGTAAAGACGATTTCTAGGGTCTAAGGTAGCAATATCACTAAGATGAACCACATGAAATTAACAGTCAAATTTGCAGCGGTTTTCGTCGTCTTCGGAAACATGGTCCGCCAAGTTGTGTATCCAACCGGCCATCTTCTCTCTCTGCGTAGTGTATCCGACCGGCCATCCAATCAATTATGTAAGTATCATCTTAAATCTTACATAAGTTTTGTCAGGGCCGGTCCTGAGAATTTAAATGCCTTGGCCGAGTCTAAAAATTGGCCCTTATTCCCTAACGAATTATATAAAGTAAATTTTTTAAACGACAATTAACGTTATAGCAATAAACGTAACCAAAATGAGTTTCATGTCATGTTTTGCCTATAAGAATTACATACCAAAAAAGACCAATTGCTAACCAGTGATTCGTTATACACCTATACTTATCAGGCCCTAAATAAGTTATAAGGTTATACACGTATCAAAGACGATCCATTGATTCTTGATGTTCAAAATTTTTATAGAGCCCGATAATTTTTTGTTATTACAATGTTAAACATATAGCATATATCGTAAATAGTATAATAATAAGTTTAATTTCCAAGACAAAATAAATTAAACTACCTGCTGCATATTCTTATTTTTTTACTTATTTTAAATGTTGTCTTCCTCCCCCAACACTTCTTCTTCCTTACATTTCTTATTCCTGTAACTTTTTTCATCATCTATTCTTCTTCTATTTTCTTTCTTCTTTATCTATACTTCATTTAGAAGGCACAACCCCTACTCCCCCTATTAAAAAAATCTTCATTCTTTATTGGCGGATGGATGTATATATAAAAAATCTTTGTGCCCCTTTGGAAATTGGGCCTCGGCTGGGGGTGCGGCTCGCCCAACTCTAAGGCCGGCCCTGAGTTTTGTGACCGGAGGATTTGCTAGACCTCGCCGGAACTCCCGATATCTGAATCATCACCGTCATCTCTTTCTGTTCTGAGATACATAACCCTCTTATTTATTACCCAGTAAACCACTGTTTCTAGAGTGCTATCGGAGGGATGATACTTGTGAACGGATTGTCGAAACCCTAACCAGTGCTTCGTCCGCTTTCTCTTTTTTCTGAAATCCACCGCTACTATGAGCGTCGCATCCCCGTCGTGAATCACAACCGTTGGCGGCGGCCCTTCCTCCATTCTCTCTTCTCTCTCTGTCGTTGCTGGTAAGGAGGGGTAAATGGAGAAAAACTGATTTAGCTTGTCAGCCCAAAACAGCTTACAAACCTACAAACCCAAAGTACAAATACCAAATGCTTTGAACATCAGTAATGCACAAAGTACAACCCTGTTATGTCTTTTAGTGTTGCAAAGTAGAAGTATATGTAATGGTTCTGGCTTGGATATTTGGATGGCTTTGGGGTGTTGGGCTTGAAGTTGGAGTGTTGGACTTGAACCAAGGCTTGGATAACTTTTTCTGATGGGCTTAGATCACTCACATCATTTTCACCATTTTTATTTGCAGTTAAAAACAACTAGGGAAATTGGCATGTAATAATCCATAGTAGATGTCATTGGCCATTGACAGTCTCACTTTTGATATTCTCCCTGCTAGTTAAACATTTCACATATTTTTCCTCCACCGGCCCCCCCTTAAAAAACTTAATGGAATCAGATGTTTTAGGGCTTTTGATCAGAACGATGATACGAGTGGATTGATGTAAAACTTACCTCGAAACGGTGCTCCAAAATTTGATGAAGATTGATGAACAAAATTCGATGAAGATTGACAAACAAAATTCGACGAAGATGAAACTAGCGACCCCTTCGACTTTCCATTTGGGTCATTAAAACCATTCCCGGGCTCTGACATGACAAAAGATTCAACAACCACTACTACATCAAAACTTGTTTATCAAAAACAACTCGAGTTTGATTTAAATTATTTTTTTAGGGTTTGAATTAGTTGGTTTCTTGCAATCCGATTCACTAGCCATCATTTCTAAAAGGTTTGGGATGTATTCAGAGTTACGATTTCCTACTTGATAACGGATATCGTGCCGCTACCAGTGGCAAAGCATGAGATTTCCGACCGGGGGTCGAAAACATATATACCAAAAATTTCTATAAAGCCGGGGGGTCAAAAACATATATCCCAAAAGTTTCTATACGGAAACTACATACTCTCCACTACTGAGCGAAAAGTTCGGGGGGTAGGCCGCCCCCTCCCGCCCCTACAAAGCTACGCCCTTGGCCGCTACCGTAGTGAACCAAACTGAAACCGAACGAACAACGGTTTCAGTACCAGTATTTATTTTATTGTTTTTTCTTTTAATAAACTAACATTGTAGCGCTACCGTACCATACCGTACCGAACATTGGTACTGGTGCCTAGATTCATGTTTATTGTTTCCGATTTTGGAAAAAAATCATTTATACAACACTGTCTGCGATGATAAATGAATATGACAATCTGGACTGATCGATATCGTATGAACAACTCGGTGCCGGTACAATGTTTATTCTTATCATTTGTTCAATGTAAAGTACATGTTAATTTCTATACCAAATGCATTTATGGTATTGGTACTGTAACGAACCAAATCAATATCGATTCAATGCCCGCGGTAACGTACAATCACAACGCACAAGCAAATAACTTGGAATAGTAAAACGATAAATAAAGATAGATGCGGATTTAGAATTTATTTTAAAATTACTAAAAGTTCAAATTGAATAATAAATAATGCCCGCGATAACGTATCATCACAACGCGCGAAGCAATAACATGGAATGGTAAAAAATAAATAAGCATAGGAGCGGATTTAAAATTACTAAAAGATAAAATTTTATACTACTATTAATAATCAAATACTTCAAAATAAAAATCGGATGCTTAATTTCTTGGTTACTCTTCATGAGCTCTTTGTTTTCATATGTGTGTATATATATAATACTCAGTGGCGGATCTAGGATTCACGCCAAGCCGTAACGTTTTATAAATAAGCCGTAACGAAATCGAAAAAACATCAATTTTTTCCAAAATTTACACTAAAAACGTCAAATTTTTCCGAGCCAAGCCGTAGCGGAGATTACCCCCCGGTTAAGGCTAGGTCCGCCCCTGATAATACTAGTCTAAGAACCCGCGAGTTTCGCGGGTGGCTTAACACCAACTAAACACATAAAAAATTCTATACGTTAAAGCGTTAACCAATGATTTGGTAAGCCTAATATTTTGAGACCGTTGACGACATCCCAATAGCACATCTCCCTAATGTTCGTTACATATTAAGTTTTTGTCAACTAAACATTGCAACCGGGATTCGAACATTGGATATTCATAGGTTGGACTAGAAATCATTTTAGAAAAACTTAGGGTGAAGGGAGTGGTTAAACAGGTTAAAGTGGCAAACTTTAAAATGGACCAATCAGAGAGTCCCACGTCAGAGAGGGTAAAAAGTTTAAACTTTGCTGAAAAGTGTTGGCAATGGTTTAGACACTTGAAAGTGACAAACTTTTTTTTTTGTTTTTTTTAAATTATATGTTAAATAAAAACAAACAAAACATTAAATTAATAAAAAAAAACAATTACATTAAAATGAAACTTAAAAAAAAACATAAAATTCATAAAAATTACACGACACTAAAACAACGCAACGACTAAAAAAATTAAAAATCACACAGCCATCCATACTTTTCGGCTAGGGAATCATAAATATTTGGAGCAACCGTGGTCGGATCCTGTGGAAAATAGTTATGCGGCGAAAAATTTGGATGGGGTTGGGTGTTGAACCCGTAAGTCGGTTGCATGCCTTGGCTATAAAAAAATGGAGGTTGGCTATGTGTGGCGAAGCCTAGTTGCGGATGATACGGCGGAGTTGAACCACTCGAGCCGCCCCGTTGAGTTGGCACACTCGTCCTCGAGCCGCCCCGTTTAGTTGTCTTGCTATCGCGTTTGCTTGAGCCTTCCATTTGCAAATATGTAATATGAGAAAACTTGGGTGAAAGTTTGGAAAAGAGAAGTAGAGGTTGAAAGTTTGAAGAAAATTGGGTGAAAAATGTTGATTTATAATAAAAATTATAATTTTTTTTTATTTAAACGGCAATAATGCCGTTACACACACACCCCAACGTTTTTGTCTTTATCTCCTTTGTCGATCGGTGAGTTGATACCGATAATCAACTTTGGCGCGCGGTAAACATGGGAGGGCGGCGGTGTTACCGCTCGGCTTTCTCCTTTGCCGAGTGGTTTCCCGCACCACTCCCTTCACCCTTATACACAAAAGATAGCAAGTGAAAAAGATATGCTACCAATGTAAAGATGTAGACTATAGTCCAACACGTTACACCAGTCCTACGCGTTGTTCTCAGTCCCACACATTACATTCTATAAGATCTTAAAATACAAAGTCGGTGGCTTTTACCACCGACCATTTCTCCGTTTTTTTTTTCCAGAGCTAAATTATTGTTCTATGACAATTATACCCCTTTACCAAATTGGAAAGCATTTTTTCTTCGTATTGCTTTTTTAAAATATGCAATATTCTTATGTTTTTGTCTCTTAGGTAATGTATTTTGTGGTAGATATTATATTGTATTCTATTCTACTATATCTTAAAAGACAAAATCGGTGGAAACCCCGACTTTGTCTTTTTCCCTCTCTATTTTTTACAGATGTTGCAATTTTAGCCCATTGACTTTAGTACCTTCAAAGTTTTATAAAATAGCAAATTTAGTCCCTAAACTACTACTCTATTTTACAAATAGTTTGCTTTTGTCACCCCAACTTTGTGGTATTTTCCTTTTCAGCCCAAACTTTGTTATAGTTTCCTTCTTACCCCAAAACTTTATCAAATTTTATTTTTACCCCTGTCTTATCCCTTAAGTTTAGAAAATGTAATTTTTAACCACTTAACTTTTTATGAACTTTGTAAATACCACTTTGACCCCTTCGAGAGTTTTTGTCTTGACGACACCGGCTTTGTCTTCCTCTCCCCATACTTTCACGGGTGTTGCGATTTTAGCTCATTAACTTTCATATCTTCAAAGTTTCATAAAATGGAAAATTTTGTCCCTAAACTACTATTTCATTTTACAAATAGTTTGCTTTTGCCACCTCAACTTTGTGATAGTTTCTTTTTCTGCCCCAACTTTGTTATAGTTTCTTTCTTACCCCAAAACTTTCTCAAATTTTATCTTTACCCTTTCTTAGCCCTTAGGTTTAGAAAATGCAATTTTTAACCACTTAAATTTTTATGAACTTAGTAAATGACACTTTGGAGAGTTTTTGTCTTGACGACACCGGCTTTGCCTTCATCCCCCCATACTTTCACGGATGTTTCAATTTTAGCCCATTGACTTTGGTATCTTAAAAGTTTCATAAAATGACAAATTTAGTCCCTAAACTACTACTCCATTTTACAAATAGTTTGCTTTTGACACCCCAACTTTGTGATAGTTTCCTTTTCAGCCCCAACTTTGTTATAGTTTCCTTCTTACCTCAAAACTTTATCAAATTTTATCTTCACCCTTTCTTAGCCTTAAGTTTAGAAAATGCAATTTTTAATCACTTAACCTTTTATGAACTTTGTAAATGTCAATTTAACCCCCCCCCCCCCCCCCCCCGAGAGTTTTTGTCTTGACGATATAAATTCGAGTTAATCGGGTCGCGTATAATACGTTATGATTGTACGATATAAATTCGATTTACGTTACGTTTTGATCCAATCGCAATGCAACCATAGGATACATTGAGTTCAATCGGATATGTCAAAACGTGCGTTTCCATATGGTTAACACATCACATTCGCTTGGACTAATCCGTCCGATATTGCGAGGTACCCGAGCCGCAAAGCGCGCGGGTCTTATTACTAGTTATTCTAATTTTTTAAGTAACATGTAGACTATAGTCCTACACATTACACCAGTCCTAGGCGTTGTTCTTAATCCCACACATTACACCATCCTGAATTTTTAAGTAACATGTAGACTATAGTCCTACACATTACACGAGTCCTAGGTGTTGTTCTCAGTCCCACACATTACACTATCCTGAATTTTTAAGTAACATGTAGACTATAGTCCTACTCATTACACCAGTCCTACGCGTTATTCTCAGTCCCACACATTACACCATCCTGGTTTTTTAAAGGATAAATTGATTGTATTTTGATATTAAAGGTTTGATGATTGTAAAGTATAGGCGCCGATGCTCTAAAAGTGTAAGTAAACATTGTATATAGCAACTACCACCTAACCTGGTCTACAGTGAGGAACTCTTTGGAAAGCATTTGTACACCCATGTCATGGGGACTTTTGGTGCTACAATCCTTCACGCATCACCATATTATCTCCATCGAAACTCCACATTCATCAACGCAGAAAAGGAAAAAAGAGGGAACCAAGCCTTGACAATGCCACATGCAATCCACCACCAGTTGTATGCTCACCGGTCTTCAATTCGCCAACCATGACCACACTAGGTGGCATTGACGTACTCTAGTCGGTGACACGAAGATCAGGATTCGGGCTGCAAATGAACTGAAAAAGTTCATGAACCATTCGGCGGGAAGTTTGTTTGTGTTCGTTCGTCTAACAAATGAACGAACATGAATAGAGGACGTGTTCATTCATTTATGTTCGTGAGCATTCGATAACGTGTTTGTTTATGTTCTTGAATGTTCGGTATCTAAATTTTGTTTTGTTCCTTTGGATAATCAGGTTTGTGTATTTTGTGGGGATCTACTTAATGTATGTGATGATAGATGCGATTTTATTCGAAATTTAATGTATGTTCGTTTTATTTATGAAGGCTTGTTTGTGTTTATATGTATTCATTTGTGTTTATGAATGTTTGTTTGTGTTCGTTTATGTTAATGAACGCTTGTTTGTGTTCGTTTGTACTCATTTATATTCATGAACGGTTGTTTGTGTCCGTTTGTTTTCATTAATGTTCATGAACGTTTGTTTGTGTTCGGTACCTAAAATTAACAAATGAAACGAACACGTTCATTTCCTTAATGAACGAACACGAACATAAAATCTCGTACGGTAAGTGTCCATGAAATGTTCGTGAACACATTATTTCCTTAACAAACGAACACGAACAAGGACTTGTTCGTGTTCGTTCGGTTCATTTGCAGCCCTAATCGAGATGGGGATGAAGTTGAGACAAAATGACGTTTAGTTGGTGTCAACTTCATGGTCCAATTTTCCGAGTGAGTCTTAATTAGTACCTTTTTAACATAGGAGATGAGAGATAGACGTCGAACAATGACTGTTGTTTCAGTCCTATTACCAGCGACCTGGAAATCGTCGACAACTTATGTTCTTAATTTATTACCGTGTAAACACAATTAGGGTTTAGTTCATCGATTGTGTTTTCTTTGAATTGATTTGAAAAACTAGATTAAGTGTGAAGTACATGTTCTTTGTTGGATCAGTCGAATAATTTTATGAATTTCACTCATGTTTTAGCGGTCTTAGCTAACTAAGTCAACTAACAATGTAATTGTAAGCCTTGAGTTCGTTATCCTTGATTACAAGCAGTTAACATATTCATAAATATAAATAGTATATCCATACACGATATGTATAAACGTAATAAAAAAATCATAATATATCTAATTTCCTATAATCATAGAATTTCCACCGTTTAAAAAACAAATTTCCTATGGTTTAAAATACAGAAGATGATTACAAATGCATAATTGCTTAATATACCAATAATTAAAAGATAGATGTCTTAAAATTACTACCCTTTTGTTTAAAATACAGAAGATGATTACAAATTCATAATTAAAGATAGCTGCCTTGGAAGTACTAGCCTTCTTCTCATCTTGGGCCATACAAAGTTACTAATATATGTCTTTTCTTAATTTGGAAACCCTGTTATTTGACCAATTGTCCTTAGATTCAGATAAATTTTGGCATTGTAGCTACAAAATTCATATTGTACGTTATTCCTAAGGCGCAAGGGTGTGATTTGGGAGACGGCATCGGGGAGCTCCTCCCCAGACGGGAACACCCCCCCCCCCCCTCGAGCGGGAATCGGTGCCTTCGGGACTCCACTCCCGATTGTCCTGAGTTCTCTCTCTCTCTTCATTCTCTCTCTCTCTAGCTTTGATTGGATGGGGATGGATGGGGAAACCATTTCCTAGGGTTAGGGGAAGAGGAAGAAAAAGGTGATGATGTGGAGGTGAGGTGAAGATGATACGACCATGGGAGAAGGGCACCACACCCCATAGTCTAATAATACATTCTTTCTGTTTCAACATCACAAAATCTGATTTGATGTGTATATCATACATATATATATACATATTAAAAGAGAAAGGTGATGAACAGTGTTTCTAATAATTTAATATTAACTGACTAATTTAATTTAATATAACTAGAATATTATTATTACTATATATTCAGTGACGGATCTTGCTCGTTGAACGTGCCATGACCCAAAGACACGGGCACTAAAAAATGTCTGGGCCAAACATAGTATATATAAAAAATTTCGATCGAAATGCAGAAAATTAGCACTACGGCAGTAAAACTTGCCCGGGCCGTGGCCCTGCCATAGCCCTTCTAAGAACCTCCCCTATCTGTATTGTTTTATTAGTTTACTTGATTTAAACATATATTTTATATAACTTTTATGATACGATCAAAATATCAGATACCAAACAAGAAATCATAAAAATGAATGTATATTGGTACTGATGTTGTTCAGTACGGTATGGTAGCGATATGTTATTAATTCATCAAAAGCAAAAAAACACTAAAAATAAATGTTGATACGGATACAGATGTTATTCAATCGATTTTGATTGAATTTGGTATGACAGCGACATAATATCCGTTTAAAAAATATACATCGTAATGTTGAAATAAAAGAGGGGAACAATTGTTTTTTATTTTTTTCAATATTGTGTTTTCTAAGGTTTTATTATTTTGTTGATTTATTACTTTAATTGATTTAAGTATATTTTTCTCTCATATAACTTTTAAGATACGATCAAAGTACCCGTTATCAAACAAGAAATAATAAAACGGAATGTATACCGGTACCGATGATGTTCGGTACAATATGGTAGCGATACATTATCAGTTTATTGAAAACAAAAAAAAAACTAAAAATAAAAAAACTATTGGTACCGATACAAATGTTGTTCAATTGGTTTCGATTAGGTTTGGTACGATAGTGGCTGAATATCCGTTATCAAAAAAATATCGTAATGTTGAAATAAAATAAACATAAAATGTAAGCGAACCGGACATATATCAACTGAACAACATATATAGGTACCATATCAATATGTGTTTTTTTGGTTTTCGATCAATGTAGTGTTTTCTCTTTCAATTACTATATCGAGTGCACGTACAGTAATGAACCAAATTGATATCGACTTAATCTCCGCCGCCAAACGCGGGGGAATATCACTAGTTATTATAATCACTTTTTAGTAACAAAAGTTAATTGATAAGACAGAGTCTATTTATATAAGGACCAATCCCAACATCACAAAAAGTTATGCACCATATTATATGAAACTAGTGAGAATCCCATGTGTGACACGACATGAAATTGGACGGTATCGGTTTGGTTAGTTACGGTACCAGTATGGTAGTAGGGTACCGATACTCCTTATAGCAATTGAAAGAGAAAACCCAAAAAATAAAATTGTGATTTACCCAAAGGATATCAACTTGTTTTTTTTACATTGATCGAAAACCATAAGAAATTAATACTTGTACTGATTCTGATAAAACAAATACTGATATCAATATTCAGTCGGTATCGATTTGATTCTTCACGATATCGGTATGCAACTTATTAAAGAAAACTCAGTTGAATAATAATATTATTATTAAAAAAATAATAAAAATCTAAGTATCGTTCATCCTAGTTAGTGTTATATATATAAAGAGGATCATAAGAAAACTCATTTTTAACGAGAAAACTAAATACTTCATCAAAAACACGTTGCAGACCGCATGGGAAAGCGTTTGTTGTTTGCAACGAGCATATGTAGTATTACACATGTGTAATACCTGATATTGCATATATGCAACAATTTTTTTTTAATTTGCTTTTTTAGATATAGTACATATATGCATTATACAAAAAACAAAATTGAAAAAAAAGAGTTGTGTTTTATGCATACAATATATCATGTATTACTACGTATATGTAATACAACTTTTTTTACATTGTGGATTGCCTATATGTAATACAACTTTTTGTACATTATGGATCATTAACACTTTCTCATGAGTTCTACAACGTGTTTTCTCAACTTTGAATTACATAAAAGTTATATGTTATGTAAAAGGCATACACTTTGACAATTTTTTTATCAAGTTATCACCATGATTTGTAATTTCACGCAAATGATAAGATATTAATTCATTTGAGAAAAGTATAATGTAATGTTTATTTTAATTCCAACCCCTTCATTATCTTCTTATTGTCAAATTTACTTGTGGCATCCTCTTGAATATCGGTATTGATTTTATTGAATATTGAAACAAAAGAACTTTTTGGCATAAGATTGTGGGGTATGGTGGGGCGGGGGTTTGGGACATGGGTTGATACGTGGCTTGGGGAGGGGGGGGGGGGGGCTTCGCTGGACTGACCCACATTGTAGCCAGTATGGTGGGGCGGGGGTTTGGTGGGCTTTGTTGGGCTGACCCATACCGTGGGCTATTTGAATATTTTTTAAAACAACAAATTTAATTTTTTTAATATTTTTAAATAAAGAAAATTACATAAAAAAATTCCTAACGCTTATATTTTTTCTTTATCTCTTCTCTCATCTCCAAGACTAGTTGCAACTCGTCACCCTCTAGGTGATCAGTGGGCTGGGATAGAAATTTCAAATCATCCCGTTTTTGTTTCAGGGCATCTCTAGCATCTTTGCTCTTTAGAAAGTTCGGCCCTTTGTTGTTGGAATACGTTGAATGTATCTAACTTGCATGCAATGTCATCCAACTGATCGCTGTATATTCCCCTACGCGCGCCCGAACTCCCAGCTGAAGGCGATGCCGTACTCGATCTTGATTTTTGAGCGCGCTTTTTGCGGCATCTCTTCCATATTCAGGCCGGTTTGGCGAATCATCCAAAAGGTCCTCAAACTCTTGATCTCGTGCATCAGATTGGGCTTGGGACGAGGCCCTTGACTTTTGGAAGACGTGTTCGATTTGCTACCACTGGGGATATTCGCCCACTTTGGATGGAACTTGCAAATCTCCCAACAATGCATGAAACGGAAGTCGCTCCCCACATTTGTTTTGAATGTAACCAAAGCATTTATCACAATGTCGGCTTCGGTTTCACCACTTTTTGGGTTTTGCTTTGCTTTTTTTTTTAAAACCACTAAATTTTGTAAGTTGGCCACTTATCCCGCTCCACTTCGAGGATAAGCTATCGTTTTCACGATAAGCCTCTCTTCCCAATTCTTCATGGAATGCTCTACTAACCGCTTCCCACAAATGGGTTCGATGTTGAGAATTTCCTATTTTAATAAAAACAAAATTTAATACATTACAAAGTTATATAAAAATAAACATAAATATTAAATAAAATAAGGGCTACAAAATATTTAAGAATACCTAAAGTTGGATGTTGAGATTGTTGACACCAAGCCCTCGCCAATGCAAGTTCTTCATTAACGACCCATTTTTATTGTTTTCGTTTGACGGTTCAAGTGCTTTCTCCGCCTCGGTTTTTTCTTATGACATCTCTTTTTGGGAACTATTGAGGCGGAAGGACCATCGTTGGGTGGTTGAGTTTCGGGGACGGTTTGGGTTTGTGAAAGGTCGATGGAGGTTGGTGAAAGGTTGATGGGTGTTTGTGTAAACGGGGTAGGTATCGAATCGTCGGTGTGTGGGAAGTTAGTAAACACACGATTCCCGAGATACGATGCATAACTCGCTTCAAGGGGCATAGGGGAGTGTATGAAATATGGACGAGGCATTGGACGATTGGGTGGTGGGCTAGGATTATTTTCTTGGAACCCAAACGGGTTGTTCGGGTCGTAAACATGATTATGAGGATGCATTTTCGGTTTTGTAGAATGAGAATTGAAGATGATTATAGAAGATATTGAGTGTATTGTGGTTGAATGTGGTAAAAATAGGAATTGAAGTGTGATATTTATAGTGAAAAAATATTTTTTTAACATAGCCGTTAGCCAACGGCTAGTTTGCTTTGGCCATTGACAGCCCGCCATGTCACCTTTCTTCCCCCGCCCCACGCCCGGCTTCAAACCCAAGCCCCAAGGGCCACGTCCCTGTGACAACCGGTGATTTACGGCTCTTAATTACATGATTAACAGGAGATTAACGTGATAATAAATAGTGTTTACAACACAAATTAACTTAATTAGGCCTTTGGAGTGCCCAGGAACGTTTATTCGACTGTACAGTGCGCGTATGGTGAATTACGGGAAATCTGCTGAATATTACGCGACAACGAACTGATACCGTACAAAATACTGACAACACCGAAAAATACGTATTTTCTACGAATAATCTATATTTATTAAATTAATTTTGTGAATTTATTGGGCCTCCGTGCGACACAAACGCAAACGTGAACTAAAAACGCGATAGCAGGAAACACGTCGGCAACGAAACGGAAACGACAGAGACGCCTAGCACCTTCGAAAGTTACATTTTACGCCATATTTAGCTCCGTAATAAAATTTAAGTAACTACAGTCGAAACCGGATCGAAAAACGGATTAGAAAAGACCAACGTCGGATTTTACGCGATTTTCACCGTTAACGACGCTCGAGCGCGGCAACGACAAAAATGACATTATTTTACATGTTTTAAAATCTAAAATTTAGTTTACGGCGTTTCAGATGATTCGGGATGCAAAAACGGGTTCGTAGGATTGGACGGGCCACCAGAAACACGAGAGTTGGGCTTGTGGGCCTTGGGCCCAAGCCCATTAAACAAGTAAACACACACACCCATGGTGCTCTCTCTCTCTCCCTCGGCGGATCAGGCCGGACTCCGGCCAGCGAGCGGCGGAGCCGGTGAGTCACGGCGGCGGCGCCGCCGCGGTGAACTTTCCGGCGACCTTTCCTTCGATCCGACACCCTACCCCCACTAAACCAAACGTTCCCGACATGATGGCGATGTCCGTTTTCGAAGATTCTGAGCCATTTGGGCTCACGCGCAACTCCAGCGAAGTTCCGGTCAAGATTCCGGCGATCACGTTTTAAACTTTTAACTCCATGCATGCGTAGATCGGCTCACAAGGGGTGTTTCTGCACATTTTCAAGGAATTTTATTTTTCGGAAACTTTTCGGTAAGTCAAACCCGACTCGTTTTACTGTTTTCTTCATCTTCTCGTAGTGATTTGGATGGTCAGCACCGTATAACAGGACTGTGGAAGGTTCGGTGATTGTCGGAGAGGCAAACAGAGCCGCCATGCGGCGGCGGCTGACAGTGGTAGCGGACCCGCAGCCGGCGGCGCCGGGTCCGGCTGGCAGCGGTGATGGTGGGTTGGTGTTCGGGCTAGCTTGGTTCAGCTTCGGGTCTCGTCTTGTCGGGTTCGGTTCAAATGTTAAAGTCCCGGTTCGGGTCAGCCGCAGTCAATAGGTCAAAGTGGTCAACCTTGGTCAGCCGGTTCGAGTCAACGGAAGCCGACGGTTTGGTTCGAGTCAGTCGGCTCGGGTCAGGTGTGAAACGGTTCAGGTTGACTCGGTCAAACCGAGTCAACTCGGTCAGACTCGGTCAACTCAGTCAGACGTATCGACACGCAAAGATTGGTAAAGATTTTACGACAATTTATTTCGTTATTTTCCTAATTTTATTACTTCGTGACTAACGAGCTCGAACCGATTAATATTAGTTTACGTTTAATGTATTTGACGAATTACATTATATTGATTGAATATTGTTGAAGTTTGATAAAAATAACGACAGTTTGATAATAATCATACGAAACGCGATATACATAACATGAGTTCGTTATGTGTTATTTTCATATAAATATTCTTTTTATACGCGCACGACTTCTCGGGACAACTAACATTATTTTGTCGATATATTGATATTTTGTATAAATATTATTATATGTCGAATTCCTCAAAAACTAAGTACTTTCTAGACTTAGTAAATTATTAAGGATATCAACCGAGACTTAACGCGTATAACTTAATCATTTTCATTAAGTTAACAAGTTACCGTTGAATCGTTCGGTTAACGATTCGGTAGAGCTCGGTGACACGTAGTTTAGTTACTACGTTTATTTAGAAACTTATAAGATATTCCGTGTTAGGAATATTGTAGAATGCACGCTAGCAAGTCTCATCTTGGAAACGACATCACGAAGTCGTAATTAGCTAGCTTTGCACAAGGCAATTCAGGTGAGTTCATAACCCCACCTTTTTACGGTTTTACATTTTCATAAATGTTTTCGGGGTGGAAAGAAATGCACGTTTTGTAGAAACATACAAAGTTTTCGATGAACAAAGATTGTATATTTTTAGACAAGCACGTTTTGTAGGAACATACGAGGTTTTTGAATGAACGAAAACTCATATCCTTAAGACATGTTACGAACGGATTTCATGGAACTCAAATGGTTTACGAATGAATCTTATTAAATATACCGGTTTTTCAAACAAATGCGTATTATCGAAAAGTGAATGATTTTAATGACTAGGGATGGGATCGTCTAGTTATAATAAGGGGGCTGGGTTGGTCTGCGTTTGAGAAACGGGACACCCAGGGAGTAAATGTTACAAAAGGATTACATACAAATACAATTGGTATGGTTAGCCTAGGAAAGAACCATAGATCATGTGAATGGGTAGGCGGATACTTGGGACCATTAATCCTCGTATAAGGACCGAGGGGCATGAGTGATAGATCTATTTGGGTGTAGCGAGCCCACACCCATGAGGACCAGGGAGGCCCATAGGGTGACTATGTCTTCCAGCCAGAAGCCCGGTACAACTTTGCTAGGTTTGAGTCTTCCTACACCGTCACACATATTAGTGGCCTTGTAAACCATTGGTGATCTTTTCCTTGTTTGCTTTCATACCGGGCTTTTACAAATTACATACCATGTTTTATACAAAATTCAAAGCATAGGTTTATGCGGGCATGAAGTCAAAGTTAGGGTGGGCATTGACGGTTATACAAACATTACAAATACAAGAGTTTACAAATACATGGTTTTACGAACATACAGCGTTACAAATACAAAGTTTCCATACAACTTGACAAGAAAATGATTTCTAAATTTGTTTTCTCAATAATATTTCACAAACCGGTTATTCAAAAGATTTATTTCAAATCTTCTACAAACAACCTATGAACTCGCTCAACTTTATGTTGACTTTTTCGCATGTTTCTTTCTCAGGTTGCATTTCTAAGACAAGGCACGGTTGGAATAGGAGAACCATGTGGAGTCGAGTACTTAGTGGGCGTTCGCATTCTAAAAGTCTTAGCTTATTTGCTTCCACTGTGCAATGAAGATACCAGTCCAGTTACGCCAGCTCTGAAAATTTCGGGGTGTGACAGATTGGTATCAGAGCTATAGGTTACAGCGAATTAGGTTTCTGTAGTGATACCTAGGCTCTAACCTCACATTTCTCTGGGACTTAGACTATTGAGACTTTAAATACATACAGAACGTCTAAGACTCGAATATGGTCTCCAACCGTTGCCGAAAACAAAAAGGTCAGAATTTTGTTTTCAAACATGTTTACATTGCATGCACAAAATGTCCAGATCCAGGAAACAAATATTTTTACAAATAAAAGACACAAAATACATTTCAAAGAATTCATTTATTATTCAGTCTGAGAGACTGGGAAGTTAGTCTGAGAGACTAGCTGGGTAATTCAGTCTAAGAGACTGGGGAGTTGGTCTGAGAGACTAACTGGGTAGTTCAGTCTGAGAGACTGGTTAGTCTGAGAGACTAGTTGGGGCAGTCTGAGAGATGGGAGGTTTAGCCTGAGAGGCTGGGTAGTTCAGTCTGAGAAACTGGGTAGTCTGAGAGACTATTTGGGGCATTCTGAGAGACTGGGAGGTTTAGCCTGAGAGGCTGGGTTGTTCAGTCTGAGAGACTGGGAGGTTTAGCCTGAGAGGCTGGGTAGTTCAGTTTGAGAGACTGGGAGGTTTAGCCTGAGAGACTAAGTAGTTTAGTCTGAGAGACTGGGTGGGATAGTCTTGGGAAGACTAGGATGAATACATGCTTACATTGCTATTACTTACATGCTTATTTGATGATTGTTGATACATGTGCATAAGTTGTGATTGTTTTGTTACAGACACCATGTCCTCTTCTGATAACGGAGTATCCGATACCATAGACCCTATGGCCATAGTTTCAGATGACGAACATTGTGTTTTAAACATACGTGAACATTGTGTTTTATATACGGTACATAAAACAATTACATACAGTACACAAAACTCTGAGAGTTTAGGAAACATGCATTTAAGACCTTCGGAAACTTATGTTGAAGTTCATTAAAGGTCATCACGTAGGAACCGCGAATATAAACTCGGGCACACAATATTATCCATATTGTCTATGATATTTTAACTTCCCGAGCAGGCAGCCTACGCATAACGCAACGCTAGTGCACAAGTATACGTGAAACTTAAGCTATGCATCAACGGAGGTTGAAGTACGTCACATACGACTTATGAGGTGAATTCACCAAGAAGGCACTGTGGAGCATTTCAGTGATGATGCTAATCCTGTCAGCATGAAAACTAATGATTAGGAAGCGGCGGTTTGGCACGCGGTCCTGCAAACGACACGAAACACGCCAAGGAGAAGACGTATGTCTCCGCATTCCCCCTAACTCATAACGACGAATACGCTATGTTCGACATTCCATGGTAATGTCAACTAACAACCGGTCATCACATGAAACCCCAGGTAAAGTTCTTAAATTTCTTTTATTGAAATTCCGACTTTTGCATCTAGTGAGTAGATTTTCACATCTCTACTCCTCTTAATGGTCATTGTATCACGATCATTACTTTCATTATAGCGAACACTAATTGCTTCATTTCTTGAAAATTTATATGTTACGCATGCATCGTTTGATACGCATGTGGTTTCGTTTCGAATAAGCGTTTCAATCAAAGTTCAAATATTATTTCGCTAAATCTAATTATTGATTTGTGATTCGAATGACCCGCATTATTGTAAATGTTGGCTCCTTTGATATCAAGTCAGCACATTTTCTTGAAATTTCTATTCTTTTCAAGTTACATACATGGTTTTTCGTTGTGACCAAGTCAAAAGTTTTCTTGTCAATACATGTACCTATTGTCGGCTTGCCCCGAAACCAAGTTCAATTGTTTGAACTTGTCCATTACACGTATTCAATCCAAGACACCATATGATGTATTGAACACATCATACTCAGATTCGTTTAACATGTGTTTCATTTATTCCGAGTCGAAGTAGACTTGTTTGGCATTCGACTCCATTAAATTGATTGTTGATTTCGACACCTTGTGGTGGTATTTTCACCAATTTGAAGCTTGCCCTAAACTCGTTTACGCATCTCATGCACGGATTTAATTATTTCTTTATTGATTTGTTTTAAATCCGCTTTGAATTATCATATTAAAGCAGTCTTAACACGATCGTGTGTTAAGACAATGGTACACAAATTCATTTCATGTTCCGGTGTACCTACCAACGTCTGTTTCATTATCGATCGAATGGTTCGCGGTATTTATTGCTTCTTCATCTTCGATCGAAAACAGTATTTCTTTTATGTTCCATTTTCAATTGAAAATCTTTTGATTTTTGCTTAAAACAAACGTTCAGATTTACTTCATTGGACCTTCAGTTGAATTCAAACACGGTGAACTTGTTTGATCACCGTTATTATTGAATTATTTAAGTCACTACGACACCTTGAGGTGTCAGTACAAACTTGTAGCTTAGGCTAACCATGATTGAGCATTTCATGCAAAACACAGGTGATACTTGTTCTATCACTACTATATTTGAATTGTTTCATTCTTTACGACACCTTGTGGCATCGGTATAACTTGCAGCTTGTGCTGATCACGACCGGGCGTTTCATACAAACTATTACATTAGAGATTGTTCATTCTAAGTTCATCCAGTGGATGTTATTGCTTCTAGAACTCATTTACATGTTGTAAACGTTCATATGGAATTCGATTGGTCGAATTTCCTGTTCATTTTTGGACCCTTGTTAACTTAGTAACACTAGTGACTGTATCTATACATCTTGTTTCCTTTGACATCAACTTTTGAAACATATTTCTTTTAAACCGTTGGATTCCTATTGTGGAGGAATGTCCTTGAATTCACATGATTTGAATGAGTCATGATTTGGTTTCGTGGTCATCCACTTTGATACTATTCATATTTACCTACACATAGCGTAACTCTAAGGAGTTAACGTAGTCTAAATTTCGAGGACGAAATTTCATTAACAGGGGGAGAATGTGACAACCGGTGATTTACGGCTCTTAATTACGTGATTAACAGGCGATTAACGCGATAATAAATAGTGTTTACAACACAAATTAACTTAATTAGGCCTTTGGTATGCCCAAGAACGTTTATTCGACTGTACAGTACGCGTATGGTGATTTACGGGAAATCTGCTAAATATTACGCGACAACGAACTGATACCGTACAAAATACTGACAACACCGACAAATACGGATTTTCTACGAATATTCTATATTTATGAAATTAATTTTGTGAATTTATTGGGCCTCCGTGCGGCATAAACGCAAACGTGAACTAAAAACGCGATAGCAGGAAACGCGTCGGCAACGAAACGGAAACAACAGAGACGCCTGGCACCTTCGAAACTTACATTTTACGCTATATTTAGCTCCGTAATAAAATTTTAGTAACTACAGTCGAAACCGGATCGAAAAACGGATTAGAAAGAACAACGTCGGATTTTACGCGATTTTTACCGTTAACAACGCTCGAGCGCGGCAACGACAAAAACGACATTATTTTACATGTTTTAAAATCTAAAAATTTAGTTTACGGCGTTTCAGATGATTCGGGATGCAAAAACGGGTTCGTAGGATTGGACGGGCCACCAGAAACACGAGAGTTGGGCTTGTGGGCCCATGCCCAAAGCCCATTAAACAAGTTTAAGTATATAAGTGGTCTACCCCCTTGTTTTTGCTCATTCATAACAAAACCAAACACACACACCCATGGTGCTCTCTCTCTCTCTCCCTCGGCGGATCAGGCCGGACTTCGGCCGGCGAGCGGCGGAGCCGGTGAGTCACGTCGGCGGCGGTGAACTTTTCGGCGACCTTTCCTTCGATCCGACACCCTACCCCCACTAAACCAAACATTCCCGACACGATGCCGATGTCCGTTTTCGAAGACTCTGAGCCATTTGGGCTCATGCGCAACTCCGGCGAAGTTCCGGTCAAGATTCCGGCGATCACGTTTTAAACTTTTAACTCCATGCATGCGTAGATCGGCTCACAAGGGGTGTTTCTGCACATTTTCAAGGAATTTTATTTTCCGGCAACTTTTCGGTAAGTCGAACCCGACTCGCTTTACTGTTTTCTTCATCTTCTCATAGTGATTTGGATGGTCAACACCGTATAACAGGACTGTGGAAGGTTTAGAGTGTCGGCGATTGTCGGAGAGGCAAACAGAGCCGCCATGCGGCGGCGGCTGACGGTGGCAGCGGACCCACAGCCGGCGGCGCCGGGTCTGGCTGGATGAGCGGTGATGGTGGGTTGGTGTTCGGGTTAGCTTGGTTCAGCTTCGGGTCTCGTCTTTTCGGGTTCGGTTCAAATGTTGAATTCCCGGTTCTGGTCAGCCGCGGTCAACAGGTCAAAGTGGTCAACCTTGGTCAGCCGGTTCGAGTCAACGGAAGCCGACGGTTTGGTTCGAGTCAGTCGGCTCGGGTCAGGTGTGAAACGGTTCAGGTTGACTCGGTCAAACCGAGTCAGACTCGGTCAAACCGAGTCAACTCGGTCAGACTCGGTCAACTCAGTCAAACGTATCGAAACGCGAAGATTGGTAAAGATTTTACGGCAATTTATTTCGTTATTTTCCTAATTTTATTACTTCGTGACTAACGAGCTCGAACCGATTAATATTAATTTAGGTTTAATATATTTGATGAATTACACTATATTGATTGAATATTGTTGAAGTTTGATAAAAATAACGACACTTTAGTTGTCGGGGCCGTCCAAAAACAGAGGAAACTCTGCCCGTTTTCCTAGAAAATCCATAAAATAAATCGAGTTTCATTATAAAATGGACAATCCTATTCAAGTAATTTTTTTAGAGCAAATACAAGTGTAACAATACCTTCGACAACACTTTTACAAGATACAAAAACTACGATTCGGACATTATTTACAACTAATAAATATAGTTATTATATTTATTGTAAACTTTGAAAATTCGACAAAACTTTTATAAAATCAACGTAATGATTTATATTGTTTCAAATGTCGAATGATGATACAACTTCTTTTCATAAGAATAAATATTTTGTATATTTATTTCAACAATCAAACGACACGACGACTGTTTTACTAAAATAAATATAGTTTATATATTTATTTGAAATATTAAACAACACGAAATCGTTTTATAAAAAGAAATATATTTTATATTTATTTCAAACATCGAACAATACGAAACCATTTCATGAAAATAAATATAGTTTATATCTATTCAGAAAGGGATGGCGGCGCAGTATGTTGCTCGTCTACCTGCTATCCTTATGTAATTTGCCCTGATGATTGGAATGAAATAAAAATATGCATAACAAAAAAAAATTTATTTCACATATCAAACGACATGATTTCGTCTTATAAAATAAATATAGTTTTTTTGTACTTATTCCAAATATCAAACAACAAGAATTCGTTTTTATAAAAAAATAAATATGGGTTATATATTTATTTCTAGCATCAAACACTAACGAATTCTTTTACAAAAATAAATATAGCTTATATATTTATTTCAAACATCGAGCGACTCGATGATGCTCTATAAAATAAATATAACTTTATATATTTATTTCAAACGCCTAAACGGAAAGTACTCGTATTTTGATAATCATCATATGAAACGCGATATACATAACATGAGTTCGTTATGTGTTATTTTCATATAAATATTCTTTTTATACGCGCACGACTTCTTGGGACGACTAACATTATTTTGTCGATATATTGATATTTTGTATAAATATTATTATATGTCGAATTCCTCAAAAACTAAGTACTTTCTAGACTTGGTAAATTATTAACGATATCAAACGTGACTTAACGTGTATAACTTAATCATTTTCATTAAGTTAACAAGTTACCGTTGAATCGTTCGGTTAACGATTCGGTAGAGCTCGGTGACACGTAGTTTAGTTACTGCGTTTATTTAGAAACTTATAAGATATTATGTGTTAGGAATATTGTAGAATGCACGCTAGCAAGTCTCATCTTGGAAACGACATCACGGTGTCGTAATTAGCTAGCTTTGCACAAGGCAATTCAGGTGAGTTCATAACCCCACCTTTTTACGGTTTTACATTTTCATAAATGTTTTCGGGGTGGAAAGACATGCACGTTTTGTAGAAACATACAAAGTTTTCGATGAACAAAGATTGTATATTTTTAGATAAGCACGTTTTGTAGAAACATACGAGGTTTTTGAATGAACGAAAACTCATATCCTTAAGACATGTTATGAACGGATAACTCAAATGGTTTACGAATGAATCATATTAAATATACCGGTTTTTCAAACAAATGCGTATTATCGAAGAGTGAATGATTTTCATGACTAGGGATGTGATCGTCTAGTTATAATAAGGGGGCTGGGTTGGTCTGCGTTTGAGAAACGGGACACCCAGGGAGTAAATGTTACAAAAGGATTACATACAAATACAATTGGTATGGTTAGCCTAGGAAAGAACCATAGATCATGTGAATGGGTATGCAGATACTTGGGACCATTAATCCTCGTATAAGGACCGAGGGGCATGAGTGATAGATCTATTTGGGTGTAGCGAGCCCACACCCATGAGGACCAGGGAGGCCCATAGGGTGACTATGTCTTCCAGCCGGAAGCCCGGTATAACTTTGCTAGGTTTGAGTCTTCCTACACCGTCACACATATCAGTGGCCTTGCAAACCATTGGTGATCTTTTCCTTGTTTGCTTCCATACCGGGGTTTTACAAATTACATACCATGTTTTATACAAAATTCAAAGCATAGGATTATGCGGGCATGAAATCAAAGTCAGGGTGGGCATTGATGGTTATACAAACATTACAAATACAAGAGTTTACAAATACATGGTTTTACGAACATAAAGCGTTACAAATACAAAGTTTCCATACAACTTGTAAAAGAAAATGATTTCTAAATTTGTTTTCTCAATAATATTTCACAAACCGGTTATTCAAAAGATTTATTTCAAATCTTTTACAAACAACCTATGAACTCGCTCAACTTTATGTTGACTTTTTCGCATGTTTCTTTCTCAGGTTGCATTTCTAAGACAAGGCACGGTTGGAATAGGAGAACCACGTGGAGTCGAGTACTTAGTGGGCATTCGCATTCTAAAAGTCTTAGCTTATTTGCTTTCGCTGTGCAATGAAGATACCAGTCCAGTCACGCTAGCTCTGAAAATTTTGGGGTGTGACAGTCCCAACCCAAGCCCACCCGGGGTGGTGGCTTGGGCGTTTTCCCCCAACCCAAGCCCCATACCCCATAGTCTAACTTATAACGGCAGGCCTAGAACGACCGAATAATATTCACAATCAATCTCGTTATAAAAAAGGCTAATTAGGGGAGTGGGGGTGGTCACTAGTGATGAAATTCCATCACTCACAAACATCCAAACATGTTCCGCCATGTCAGCAACCACTATTCTATCACTCACAAGCATTCTTTAGTGGCAGTGATCATCACTAGTGATGGGATTCCAATGTACAAGTATTAATACACAATGTACAACTCATACACATACCTCAATAATTCTTTAACGTGTGATATAAACAACACGTTAATCCTATCACTCGTTACCAAAGTGATGGCGGCGGTGTTCCATATAAAATAACGGGTGATGGGGGTGGCCATCACGGACCACCCCCACTCCCCTTATATAAGTTAAAGTATGATGGATGTTATAAACTTCATACAAATAATTTATTTATTACAAAATTAGCTCGTTTAAGTACATTGATTTTCCTTATATATACACACACAAGGCCAAGGGATAAATAATTTAAAACTATTTTGTTTTTCTCCGGTAATTTTAAATTATAGTCTTTTACATGCTTATTTTTATCTACATTTCAGTATATATTTTTATTAAAATCAAGTTGTGAATAATGTACAAGTAATCGAAAAACAAACACACATTTTATCAAAGATATATTACGGTTTAGTTTTTTTACATAGCTTTACCTTTTTCAGTATTTATAATAATAAAATATAATTCTTTATGAAATTGTGTGAGGGAGGTTTTTAAATTACAAAAAGTGGTTGTGAGTAAAGGACAGAGAAAATGTTATTGTTCATCTATATATTTGAGAGACACTGTTCACCCTCTATAATTTTTTAATATATTTTGAAAGTAGATGAGAAAGAAAAGGTAATAATAAAGGTATAAAAATATTATTTAATTAAAAAACAGAAAAAATATAGTTGTCTTTAGTAGGGCTGCAAACGGACCGAACGAACACGAACAAGACCATGTTCTTGTTCGTTTGTTAAGAAATTTTTGTGTTCATGAACACTTGTCGAACGAGATTTTATGTTCGTGTTCGTTTGTTAAGGAAATGAACTTGTTCGTGTTCGTTTGTGTTTGTTTGTTAATTTTAGGCAATGAACGAAAACGGACGTTAATGAACACAAATGAGCATATGCTAATGTTCATAGACACAAATGGAAACAAAAGAACACAAACAACCGTTCATGCACATAATATATAATACATTAACACTTTTTAAATATTATTTTCACAAATTTTGAAGTATATAAATAAAACATGAAAATTAAAAACTCTAATGAACTATCGAACACAAACGAACACGTTACCGAAGGTTCATGAACATAAATGAACGAACACGACCTCTGTTCATGTTCGTTTATTTAACTAAACGAACGAAATATCTTCTTCGTGTTTGTTTGTTTAATAAACGAATGGACACAAACGAACTTCCCGCTAAACAGTTCACGAATTGTTCGCCGAACGTTTGGTTCATTTACAGCGCTAGTTTTTAGTGTAATTATATGTTAGATTTGGTGGAAAGGATGTGAATTGTCACGACCCGCCTAAAAATTAGATCTTTACGTCGTGATTCTGGAACCTTCTACGCTATTTAAGGTACGCCAAGGGCTGCTAGAACATTTTGGAGAATGCTAAAAAATTCTGGTCTCAAAGACCAAGCTACAAGGTTGTGGAACTCTATAGAATGGGCCGGAAATTCAGCCCCAAAAGTCCCAGCAAATAACTCTCTAGATCACTCTTGAAGGCTCATGAAAACACCAAAATATTATCATGGAATGGCCTAGAAAAGACTGGTCACAAGTGCAGCAAAAGAACCATCTAGATAAGTCAAAAAAGTCCTCAAAATGTTGGATATTTCAGCAAGAAGTCTCTAGAAACCATGCTATAAAATATTATACAGAAATCACTAGGTAAATATGATATAGACATCCATGAACTAGTATAAATAGGCATGTATACTCTCATTTGTAATCACCCAACTTCTTGTAAAATGATCTAGACATCCATGAACTAGTATTGCACTACAAATCGTGCTTGTGATCTCACAAACTAAAGACTTCCGTTACTATACTTAAACAAACACAATCAAAAGCTTTAACTTAGAAGTATCCTAAGTGCCTCACGAGAGTTAAAGAATCACTACGTGACAGAATGCTCTTATTCAATGATTTTAGGATTCAAATTGTTTGAGTGTATTTTTGTCGCAACCCCCGCCCCCTATCTGTCCCGGAAACGGGCGGCCGCGAACAACGGTGTTGGTGGTATCGGTGTTTATTAATTTGGCAGCGGAAATTTCATCAGAACCGTAGTTAGGAAATATTTTATCAGAGTAAAACACCACATTTTATATAATTAAACACATTGGGATAAAACCCAAGTTTTCATTACAACTGATTTATAGTGATAAATCCCAATTTATTGAAATAAAACGTCTTCTTTATTTAGGTAACTTTTATAGCCACTTTTCCAAGCTTTCAGCGCTGTCCAACTGGCTTCTACTTAGCTTTCACATTGTGTTACCTGAAACGCATTTTAAAAACATTTTGTCAGTGGGAAATACTGGTGAGTGAATCCTAGTTTAATCAAGAAAATGTTTATTAATTTAAACAGTCTTGAGAGCGATTACAAAGTTTACATCTACCCAATTACTCATTCAGTACTGTCAATCCTGACTGGTGGGTCATATTACACATTGGCTAACTTTTTGTCCAACGGCAACATGTTCCACATTTTGTATACAAAACCCCAACATACCGGCAGTAATTGTAGAATTGCAAAGACTCAATCACTGCTAAATTGCATTGTAAAATATTTGAGGTTTTGTAAAAACTGTTTACAAAAAGGAGATTACTCACATTGCTGTTTTAGGTTTTCTGTAAGGATTTCCTGAGAATTATCTATAATTTACACAAATGCACACGTGTTAGTATAATAACCCATTTTAACATTAGTAATACCCTCCCCGAGACGGCATTCCAACGACTACGTCGGGCAGAACCACGACAACCGTTACGAAACCCTAGATCAATAGGGCAGCGTATCTAATACGTATCCAGGGGTTATGATTCTTACAACGGAGCAGAACTTCGTTATTTAGGGGGATATTATACCCGAGTATAGTGTATACTACGTTAAAATTGAGAGAAAGATCGAAGAATTGAGCGACGTAAACTGAAGGCCCGAGCTCCAGCTTTATAGGGCTGATCAGCGAGTTCGTCGCGCCCCGCGTAGCCCACAGCCAGGACCTTCGTGGCCCGCGACCTAGGTGCGTAGGGCCTAGCTTCGCTGCGTCACCAGTCTAGCTTCGCCACGTGTTGCCACGTGGCGGCTTTCGGAGGAGGGCGGGTGGCCAGGTTCGTCGCGGCCCGCGACGATGTTAGCTAGGGGCGTCGCGCCCTCGACAGCCCAATAATTTTTGTTTTTTTATTTATTTTTCAATGTTTCAACGTATTTTGGGCTCAGTTTTCGCATACGGGTTATATTTTAGGACATATTGGTACACTTTAATATATTTTTAGGGTGTCGAAAATATTTCGAGGGTTGTTATATCCTCCCCACCTTGTTTTAGAGCTCGTCCTCGAGGTCTACTGGAACAAGTGTGGATATTTCCTTTGCATTTTTATGATTCAAGCTCCCATGTGTATTCTGGTCCTCCTTTGGAATCCCATTTTACTTTGACCAGAACTAATCTCTTGTGTTTGTGGTTCTTGACTTTCCTGTCTTCAATCTGTAGAGGCCTTTCTACAAATTTAAGTTGTTCATTTACCTCTATATCCTTTAGAGGTACCACCAGTGATTCATCAGCTAAGCATTTCTTGAGATTAGATACATGAAATACATCATGTATTCCTGCCATTTCCTCTGGCAGTTGTAGCTGATAGGCTACATGTCCTATTCTTCTAATAATCTCAATAGGTCCAACATACCTGAGGCTTAGCTTTCCCCTTTTGATGAATCTTACCACTCCTTTCCAAGGAGAAACTTTTAATAGTACTTTATCTCCTACCTGAAATTCTAACGGCTTGCGTCTGTTATCTGCATAGCTCTTTTGTCGATCACGCGCTGCTGTCAGTCGTTCCTTGACTTGAATGATCTTGTCGGTTGTCTCATGTACTATCTCAGGTCCAGATAGTCGCTTTTCCCCAATTTCTGCCCAACAGACTGGGGTTCGACACTTTCGTCCATAAAGTGCTTCGAATGGTGCAGCATTGATACTTGTGTGATAACTATTATTATAAGAAAAATCTATTAATAGTAAGTGATCATCCCAATTACCTCCGAAATCAATTACACAAGCTCTAAGCATGTCCTCCATTGTCTGAATTATCCTTTCGCTTTGTCCGTCCATTTGAGGATGATAAGCGGTGCTTGGATTCAACTTGGTTCCCATTGCTTTTTGGAAACTTGTCAAAAAATGAGAGGTAAAACGACTATCCCTATCAGAAACAATTGATAAAGGAATTCCATGCAATGAAACTATTTCATTTACATATAATTTAGCTAATTGTTCCATACTGAAAGTTTCCTTCATTGGTAGGAAATGGGCTGATTTAGTTAGCCTATCTACAATTACCCAGATTGTATCATTACCTTTCCTTGTCTTGGGTAATTTGCTAACAAAATCCATCGTTATCAATTCCAATTTCCACACTGGCATTTCTAATTGTTGTAGCAAACCTGAGGGTTTCTGATGTTCAGCTTTGACTTGAGAGCAGGTTAAACACTTAGAAACATAAGCTGCTATATCCATTTTCATTCCTATCCACCAAAAATTCTTCCTTAAATCCTGATACATCTTATCATTTCCTGGATGCATCGTATATTTAGATTTATGGGCTTCTTCTAATATACGATGACGCAGGTTTCCTAATTTAGGTATCCACATTCTTTTCTTATGGAATCTCCAAATTCCATCTGTTCCTTGTTCTAATTCCTTGATCATTCCTTTTAATTTTTCAGTATCATCCTTGATTACTGATTCTTGTGCTTTTCTAATCTGTTCATTTAAATCTACTTGTAGATTTAATTTAAGAGAACGTACCCTTTTTTGGCTTTTCATGATACTTTCGGCTTAAAGCATCAGCCACTACATTGGCTTTTCCTGCATGATACTGGATATTACAATCATAATCATTAAGAATTTCCATCCATCGTCTCTGTCTCATATTCAGCTCTTTTTGCCCGAAGACATACCTTAAACTCTTGTGATCAGTGAAAATAGTAAACTGACTGCCATAAAGGTAATGTCTCCAAACCTTAAGGGCAAAAATTATGGCTCCTAATTCTAGATCATGGGTTGAATAATTCTCTTCATGGTTCTTAAGTTGTCTAGATGCGTAAGCTATAACCTTTTGATGTTGCATCAATTCACATCCATAACCTAATTTAGAAGCGTCACAATAGACTATAAAGTCTTCAGTTCCTTCTGGTAGTATGGGTTCATGGGTTAGTCTCTGCTTAAGAATTCTAAAGGCTTCTTCTTGTTTTGGTCCCCAATCAAACTTAACAGATTTACAGGTTAACTTAGTTAAGGGAATGGCTATTCTGGAAAAATCTTGAATAAATCTTCTATAATAACCGGCCAATCCTAAGAAACTTCTAACCTCGGTTGGGGATTCAGGAGTTTTCCATTTGGTAATTGCCTCGATCTTTGTGGGATCCACATGGATTCCTTCATGATCGACTAAATGTCCAAGAAACTGTACCTGTTCTAACCAAAATTCGCACTTTGAAAATTTGGCATAAAGCTTTTCCTTTCTTAGTAAACTTAGAAGTGCGTGCAAATGCTTTACATGTTCCTCTTTACTTTTAGAGTAAATGAGAATATCATCTATGAAGACAATTATGAATTTATCCAAATATGGCTTACATATTCGGCTCATCATGTCCATAAATGCAGCTGGGGCATTGGTTAAACCAAATGGCATGACAGTAAATTCATAATGGCCATACCTTGTTCTGAATGCGGTTTTAGGAATGTCCTCTTCTTGTACCTTTAATTGATGATATCCTGATCTTAAATCGATTTTAGAGAAAAATCGAGCTCCTTGCAGTTGATCGAACAGATCATCGATCCTTGGTAATGGATACCGATTCTTAATCGTGACCTTGTTCAATTCATGGTAATCAATGCACCTACGCATCGATCCGTCCTTCTTTTTAACAAATAAAATTGGTGCTCCCCATGGCGATGAGCTTGGCTGTATAAATCCTTTCTCCAACAATTCGTCTAACTGTTTCTTTAGTTCTTGCATTTCTGCGGGTGTCAAACGGTAAGGTGCTTTGTGTGACAACTGTCAAAAATCCAGGTATCCGTACAATTAATTAATATTGATTAGTGCTTAATGACTGTGCTGAATTACAACTGATGACTTAAACTGCTTTCTGATTTATGTATCATACATACATGTGCATCACATTTCATATTGTCACATCATTTTTACATACAAACTCTTAGTGACATAAACGATGCACAAAGCACAGCTAGCACAGTTAGCGGATAACTCAGAAAAATGCTGACAATACCAGTACATAGACAGACAGTGTTTTGAGACCCTGTATGGGCCAGAGACTAAGTTTCACACTAGTATAGTGTGTAGGAAAGTAAGGATCACAAAACTGCTTCACTAGGTGATAGTTTAAGTGCCGGAAAGTACCTAAAGCCCACTTAAAGTGCTGAATTCAGCACATTTTAGCAAAATTCGGCATTTTAACAAGCTAATTACATGCAAAAACATGACTAAATGGTCCTGAATGCTTTCCTAAGTATCGGAAATTAAAAGTGTCACAAAAGGGTACATAAAGATCACTAAACATAATAGTTTGACACTTTAACGAACCAGTATCTAACCGAACAACCGGACATTACCCGAAACACCAAAATTACGCTAGAAGCATTGTTTTAATGTTTCTGAGCTAGTTATGATCCCCGAACACCCTAACACACTATATAACTCAACATACACTTAAACACTAAACACTACACTTAAGATCTAACTAAATTACCTAACTTAACATTAAACCCCAACTAAATACCCCCCCCCCTAAGTGGACGGTCACCTATGTGACCCCCACCCCAAGATCTCCATAAATCTTCCTTTGATCTTGCTAATCTTCCTTAGATATGCTAAAGATCATGTAGTGTACTATGAGAACATAAGACCCATTGGATAATAGAGTTAGTTGGTTATAAGAAGACTGTGAGCTCTCACACTTCACACCACACTTCGTCTCCTTCCCCCTCTCCTCCATTCGGCCGAGAATAAGCACCCACCACCCCACCATCATCATTTCACTTCCAAGCAAACCATATACTCACAAAGGTGTAAGGAGCCATATAAGAAGGTTTGGTGGACTTGGATCTTGAAGGACCTCTCCCGATTGCTTTTATCCAACTCATTTGTCACCTACAACATCAAGTGTTCTTCCCTAGCCTTGTGCTAGTAGTAAGGCCCTTATGAACTCTTGTTGCTTCATATATTGTTGGTTAAAATATGATGTACATTGATAAACATGATGAACACTAAAAGACATAATCATAAATCTCTAACATAAGCTTAGTAGCATATGAAATCATGTTGATATGTGTTTATTTGCTTCTTGTTGATTGATTATTAGTGTTAGTAATGTTAGACATCATATGGAACCTACTAGATTGTGATTAAACAGATGATCTAGTAAGTTAATGTGATGATCTTGTGAAAGACCAAGATCATCATGCCTTATGTTTACATGAACTTGAATAATGAAAGATGTTTTCATGTGATGATGATTTAAACAAAATACAAGTCTTGTGAGTAGATGATTTCTAAAATAGTTTTCCAAAGAAACCAAGTTAAATAACAAGATTTACATAAACATTGTTTTTAAACAAACTAACCATGTTTCTAGTAGTGAAACAAGTATAAGAATACATTGTTTACAAGAAAAATTCAAGAGAATGAATTTTTGAAAAATCATCTAGTAAGTTGTAAACACCTAAATTCTTTAAGAATGAGATTTTTAAAGAAGTAAATACACTTTAAAGGGTAACTAAGTCTACTAAACACACTACCAAGTTACTACAAATTTTTATGAAAACTCAAGTTCATGATTATTATGTAGATAGCTTTGTTTTAGCACATGGTAAGTGTAGTTTGATTGTTGATTGCTTATGATGATTTTTGAAAAGAAAATGATATGCTTAAAAAGCATGGACACCTCCATTTTTAGAGGAAACTATGGCGAAATTTTCTAAAAATACAAACACTTGGAAAAACATTTTCTAAACAAATATTTACAAGTGAGTTTTAACTACGGTTTTCAATATAAACTTTGCCATAGATTTTGTTATAAAAATACAAGTACTGGAGGTTGGTTTTTGTAAATAAAAATAACTAAATATGTAATTGAAGGATATATATTTAGAAGACACATTGTGTGTGATTATTTGTATATCTTTTGTATTAGTTATATTATTTTAGAATTTAAAGTAATATAACTTAACAAAATACCAAGAATTTACAATCCAAAATAATACCAAAAATCACAAGGAATAAATATATATAAGTTACGCACTTAATATTGTGAAACCGAACGCAAGAACGTAACTTACAAAATATTCCGGAAAATACCGTTATAAATGTATTTTTGGTAAATAATATGTTGGATACAAGAAATGAAAGTATGACTTTTATTATTACAAAGTATATCATATTTTCGACAAGGAGAAAATATATTATTTTTCGAAGTTAAAATATATTTTCTCGGAATATTTAGAAGATATATGATTTTTGGGAAAAATATATATTTTCTTGAAATACATTATTTTTGGACAAAATAAGTTTATATATATTTTCTAAGTGAGACTTGAAAATATATTATTTGGGGACTACGAATACAAGAATGCGAAAATACATGTATGAGATACCCCCATCCTTGGGAAGAAAATACGAAAATAAATACTTGAGAAGTATTATTACAAAATACTGTTTAAACAATTATTCCAAAATTAAATATAATTTAAAGTTAAAATAATCAATATTTTAACAAGAAATTATAACTTGGAATAATATTGGAGACATAAAAGAAACGTAACTAAAAAACGTAAATACTAAGGCAAGGCACGGCCCGTTGGTCTAATAGACCCTAGTACATTGTAGGGAGTCATGTTTGCTGAGGAGATTTGGGTTACGAGTATCGAAGACGCAAAACTGTGAGTTCATGTCCCCCTTTTCTTTTAACTGTTTTCAGTTTTATAACTTCGGGGGTGAAATACATGTTACAATTGTTAACAAACGTTTTATACATGGTATGGTTAGCTAAGGAGGGTTACTGCTTGATCATGTGAAAGGTGGATACAACACTTAAGGCCATTAATCCTCGTCGTAGGACCGAGGGACATGAGTGATAGATCTATTTGGGTGTAGCGAGCCCACACCCATGAGGACTAGGGTGGTCCATGTGGTGACTATGTCCACATACTAATGTCGTGGCAAAATTCCGCTAGGTTTGAGTTTTCCTGCACAATTTCACACATACCATTGGCCTTGCAAACCAATTGGTGATCTGTTTTTCCTTATTGCTACATACCAGGGACATACATACATACAGACATACTTTAAAGGTTTATTCATACACAAACACATGAACTCGCTCAACTTTTGTTGATGTTTTCAAATTACATATATTTCAGGGAACTAAGTGGATTTGGCAGGTGTTGCATGTTTTCAAGCTGCGTTATGAATAAAAGGTGTCATCCAAGGTCATTAGGGTTTAGGAAACGTATCTTAATCCTGGACGAGATACGTGGTTCTAAACTCGGGTTTGTTTAAAATCTTTTGTCAAGTCTTTGTGAACTCATTAAAACATGTTTTGGTTTGTAACTTGAATTTAGTGTCAACGTTTCAAAACAAGTATGTTGTGTTATTTCCAACTTAATTAATGGATGAACATCTTATGGTTTTTATCATATAGCGTTGTTATGATTGAATGCTATGGTATTAAGAAAGTCACACCAATAACCACGCTTCCGCAAACGTCAGGGTGTGACACTTTGGTAATTGGTGTTGTCCCTGGTAGTAGGTGGATTCTGAATTCAACTTCTCTGTCTGGCGGTAGTCCTGGTAATTCTTCTAGAAAGACATCTGAAAACTGGGATACTACTGGAATATCCTTTAGTTCTTTTCCTTTAGTGTTAGTGATTATAGAAATCAAATACACTATAGATCCTTTTCTTATACAACTTGCAGTTTTCATCACAGAGATGAATTTAGTGGATCTAGATGGCTTATCTCCTTTAATTGTGATCTTTTCACCTTTTGGTGAATTTACTTGAATTGAATTTTGATCACATAAAATACTGGCTTTATTGGCTATTAACCAATCCATTCCTAATACAATATCAAATTCTGCCAGATTCATTGGGTAAAGGTTTGCCATAAACTTTTGATTTAAAAATTCTATTCTTGCTCCCTGCAAGATTTCAGAAATCCTAATGGTTTCCCTATTGGCTGTTTCTACTAGACAATCTTGTGTGAGTTTAGTTAATGATTGATTTAGAAGTTTGCAAAATGAAGTATTAATAAAACTTTGCTTCGCACCAGAGTCAAATAATACTTTAGCAAAGACATCATTAACTAAAAACGTACCGACTATCACATCTGGAATCATCTTGGCTCCATCTGCAGTCAGAACAAATGATCTAGCATTTTTGGTGTTCTTGTTGTTCGTAGCTGGAGCTAATTTTGGACAGTTTGGCTTGATATGACCTTGTTCTCCGCAGTTGTAGCATATCCTGTTATTGGCTTTCTTCCTGCAGTCTTCTTCCTTGTGTCCTGATATTTTGCAGAAATTGCAATATATGGAGCATTTTCCATAATGCTTCCTCTTGCAATACTTGCAATATGGTGCAGATGTAGAACCTACATTTTTCCCACTGTTGGAATTTCCAGAACGGAATTCCTGGGTAAGCCTCTGAGCTAGGTTTCTCCTTTAGTCTTCTTCTCGTGTACGCACTAACTCATCTATCAATGTATTTGCTAGTTCTACGGCTTCTTCTATGGTTTGAGGTCTAGCTGCCTTGACTACATGCCTAATCTCCCCGATTAATCCCCAGATGTAACGGGAGATTAATACTGGTTCGGGTGATGCAAGGGTTGGTACTATTCTAGCATATTCAAAGAATGTGGTAGTATAACCCTTACTATCTACCCCGGTCATCCTAAGGTTCAGAAACTTATTCGCTATCTGTTCCTTTTCGTTGGGAGGGCAAAATTTCCTTTCTACCATATTTTTAAATTCCTCCCATTTCATGTTGTATACCCTATCACTTCCTCTAGACTGAAGGATAGTGTTCCACCATTCTAAAGCTGAATTCTTAAATAGATTGGAAGCAAACATTATTTTATCCTCTTCCGCACATTTGCTTATTTTTAAAACAACCTCAGTCTTTTCTATCCAGCGTAAAGTTGCAACGGGTCCTTCATTGCCCGAGAATTCTATTGGTTTGCAGGACCAGAATTCTTTGTAAGAACAACCATAAGGCATGGTTCTTCTTCTTTTGGGAATGGGCGCTTGAAATACAGGTCCATTGTTCACGCTGTGTTCAGGTTCTGTTGGTTGCTTACTGCTATGTTTACTTTTATTATCAGCTTCCTTAACAGTTTGGATAATAAATGGCATTGCATCTATTATTCCTTGTGCCACTATGTGTTGGATGGCATTATTATCCACTTGGTTTCCATTATTATTATTGTTTGGATTCTCATTAATCGGGTTATTGTCGTTTTGGATATTATCATTCTGGTTTTCCTGGTTCACTACGTTGTCCATCTGAATTTTAAACATTTACCACATATTAATATCACAAAATAATAGTTGATACAACCAAACACACAACACGCATGTTGATCAAAAACGTCACATTGCGACTTAACCTTTTCTTATAATATAATATGCATCTACTACAAACCAACACTGGAAATTAAAATTACAATACCAACTGAAATAAAAATTACACTAATAGTAGTAGGCATCCGTAGTTTTTTTTTTCATACACATACATACATATTTTATTATTATTATATTATTATTATTACTATTACTACCGTCTCCACCATCACATTCATGGATATGGATTCATCCAGAAATCCATATTGCGCTCGTCGTACTTCCAGACGAGTCGCTCTCCCACCTGTCTCATCCTTTCACTACTCTCTAAGATTTCCTCACCAAATGTCCTGAGTTCTGGTACATTTTCTGCACTCATTGGGGGTGCAGGTTCTAGGACTAGGTTCAGAATCTGGGGTGCGGGTTCCTGGTATGGGGGTATAGGTGCCTGGTATGGGTAAGGATTTTCTAAAATCTCCCTAATGTATACATCGTTATCGTAATAAGGATCTAGAGGGTCCAACCCTGGGTAGGCTCCTAGGTTCGGCATGGGCATGTCTTCGTGTATCGGGTAACGTTGCACATAGTCCCTATTGTCGTCCCACCATGGGTCGTAATTTGGGTCTAAGGGATTTGGTGCGGGTACCCTAGGTATCTCCTCCGGGTTAAAATCATGCATTTCTACTTGATTTTCAGGGTTTTCTATCTCCATTGGTTGGTCATGAATTGGTGGTTGTGGTTGGGGTGCTAACATTTGCTCCAGGTTAGGGTCAGCTGCAGTAGTTGCTAAGATATGGAAATTAGCTAAACTCCTATTAATCATGTCCTGGGCATGGGCATCGGTTTCTCTTTTGGCTGCGGCTAGTGCTCTCTGTTCTTGCAACTTTTTCATACGCTTCCTACACTCATGTGCTCCCCTACTGAACCATCCTCTCTTTTTCTGAGGGAATGGCTTTTCAGACTGAGCCTTAAACACGAATATTCCTTCTTCAGTATCAGCAGAATACCCAGAGAGGGCAAGCTGTGAAGAGGCACCTTCGCTTCTAAGCGAACCAGACAAATGACGATACGTGTCGGATGGTCCTTGGTCGCTCATACTGTAAACTAACAAATAGTCAAATAACACATAACAATTATGCACGTATTTCCGTAATTTATTTCCTAACAGTTTGAATTTTGGTGTCAGCAGAACACTTCTGTGGCTGAATCAGTGGCTTAGCTCTGATACCACCTTCTGTCGCAACCCCCGTCCCCTATCTGTCCCGGGAACGGGCGGCCGCGAACAACGGTGTTGGTGGTATCGGTGTTTATTAATTTGGCAGCGAAAATTTCATCAGGACCGTAGTTAGGAAATATTTTATCAGAGTAAAACACCACATTTTATATAATTAAACATATTCGGATAAAACCCAAGTTTTCATTACAACTGATTTATAGTGATAAATCCCAATTTATTGAAATAAAACGCCTTCTTTATTTAGATAACTTTTATAGCCACTTTTCCAAGCCTTCAGTGTTGTCCACCTGGCTTCTACTTAGCTTTCACATTGTGTTACCTGAAACGCATTTTAAAAACATTTAGTCAGTGGGAAATACTGGTGAGTGAATCCCAGTTTAATCAAGAAAAGTTTTATTAATTTAAACATTCTTGAGAGCGATTACAATGTTTACATCTACACAATTACTCATTCAGTACTGTCAATCCTGACTGGTGGGTCATATTACACATTGGCTAACTCTTTGTCCAATGGCAACGTGTTCCACATTTTGTATACAAAACCCCAACATACCGGCAGTAATTGTAGAATTACAAAGACTCAATCACTGCTAAATTGCATTGTAAAATATGTGAGGTTTTGTAAAAACTGTTTACAAAAAGGAGATTACTCACATTGCTGTTTTAGGTTTTCTGTAAAGATTTCCTGAGAATTATCTATAATTTACACAAATGCACATGTGTTAGTATAATAACCCATTTTAACATTAGTAATACCCTCCCCAAGACGGCATTCCAACGACTACGTCGGGCAGAACCACGACAGCCGTTACGGAACCCTAGATCAATCGGGCAGCGTATCTAATACGTATCCAGGGGTTATGATACTTACAACGGAGCCAAACTTCGTTATTTAGGGGGATATTATACCCGAGTATAGTGTATACTATGTGAAAATTGAGAGAAAGATCGAAGAATTGAGCGACGTAAACTGAAGGCCCGAGCTCCAGCTTTAAAGGGCTGATCAGCGTAGCCCACAGCCAGGGCCTTCGCGGCCCGCGACCTAGGTGCGTAGGGCCTAGCTTCGCTGCGTCACCAGTCTAGCTTCGCCACGTGTTGCCACGTGGCGGCTTCGGAGGAGGGCGGGTGGCCAGGTTCGTCGCGGCCCGCGATGATGTTAGCTAGGGGCGTCGCGCCCCGCGACAGCCCAATAATTATTGTTTTTTATTTATTTTTCAATGTTTCAACGTATTTTGGGCTCGGTTTTCGCATACGGGTTATATTTTAGGACATATTGGGACATTTTAATATATTTTTAGGGTGTCGAAAATATTTTGAGGGTTGTTATAATTTTGTTTCTATTTTCTAACTTCTAAATTATAATGTTTTATTAAATTCCGAGCATGCCACTGCAACATGCTTATTTTTATCTGCGTCTTGATATATATATATATACACACAGGATTAGGTTCAAGAGTGAACACTAGTGTAGTTTGCGAACTGAGCGAACTAATCATGGGCATACATGTGTGTAGATCAATTGCTAGGATTTGATGATGAAATTCACTAGTGTATTTTATAATTTTATGATGAAATCCTAGTCATCCACCTGTATAAATCAATGGCCAAGATTTGTTCACTCGGTTCGCAAATTCACTAGTGTTCACTCTAGAACCCCACCCTATATATATATATATATACACATATATAAACGGGACCAGGAGAAAACGTCCAAAAGTGTGAGAATAGTGAGAACGCATCCTGGCTCAGCACGTGACGCGTGATATGATCAGGGGGTGATGGGTTTTTTTTGTCCTTTCAATCTTCTTTTATTTTCCCAACGCGCTATAACATTTTCTGGTGACTAAGATTATTTTGGCGTTAATTGTATTCATTAAACTTTTTGGCGTTGAATTAATTGTTTTTGTGTAACATAGATATTTTTTTTGCGTTATAGCCTTTTCTGGTCAATTTTTTTAGCATTTTGTGGCGTTGTATAATAATTCAATACGAGTCATTAATATTTTCATAAGATTTCAATAAGTCTAAATGTTTTTTATGGCGTTTAGTCAATTTTTCTGGCGTTTAATACATTGACAAGGTGCTTTGCCAGCACCCGTTCTTACAGTTTTCATACTACTAGCGTTTTGGTGTTTGTAGTTTTTGGCGTTTTATATAATATTGTATTTTATTTGTAGAGAAATAGATAACAAAACAACAGATAATTTGATAACAAAACAATATAAAGTGAAAAAGAAAAAAAATAAAAATGGTAATCTAATTTCTCATCCGAATCTTCACTGTAATCAGTCTCTTCTTCTTGAATTTGTTCTGGCGTTTTGAACCTTTGAATACCTTAGCTAGATGCCAACTTTCCTACATAAACCCCTTTTTTTTAGAGGAAGCTTCTTAGTGGCATCCTGTTTTTTGGTGTGATATTCTTGTTTGGTGGCATGTCATTGAAGATCAACTCTTGCTTGATGCTATTTATAATAATGGAGTCCAAAATAGCATTTTAGACTTGTGTTGATCCCTTTATGCCATGCCTATATTCATTAAAAACAAAGCTCACATGATGACATATCACTGTTATCAGTCTCTTTTTCTTGAATATTTGTCCATCTCATTCAGCAAAAGATTATAAAGATAACCCCCTAAGAGAAGAATCCATTCAGTGAAAGCTTTGCCATCTGTGGTTATTTCAACTAACTTATTTTGGCGTTTTAAAGTGAGTGGTTTCTAGAGAACATGGCGTTTGTTTTTCTGGGTGTGATCAATTCATTGTGTGTAGACCCCTCTCTTATAGGAGTTTTTGGCGCGTAGTTTAGGCAAGATTTTTTTTATTATAATAAATGATAGTAATAAAATAACTGTCTTTTCAGTTACTGTTTGTATTTACTGTTTTGATCAGCTTTTATCAGTTTCTGGATGATAGACGTCCCATCTTCCAAGTTTGTTTTTTTTTAAATGGCGTTATGCAGACCAAGATGTGAAAATACAATAACGGAGAAAATAAAATATTAAGCAGGAAAAATATTTTTTGTTATTTCTGGCGTTTTGTAAGTAATAACATTTTTTAGTATTTTTTTGGCGTTTTGCAAATAAATAGAGAAATATATCATTTAATTATGTTAAAAAAAATGAGATTACACAGAAGAAAAAAAATTAAAACCCTTCGTCAGAAGGTACTTTATCCGAAAAGTATCCATCACCTGCGTTATCTTCTTCCTCGGAGTCTTCATCTGGATCTTCATCCATGCCATCACCTTCACCTTCATCGACTTCTTGTTCCTGAAAATTCTGGAGCCTCCATTTGAACATGTCTTGCATTAACTCCAATTTTGAGTCCATTTCTGTGTTCAAACAAGTGGCGTTATGCAATTCTTCCATGAACCCAAGCCCCTGCTTTGTCATGATGTTTTCAAGCCAGTAGTCTTCCTGCTCTCCGCTATCGTATATAACAGTCACCATGTATGTTTTATCATCAAAACACCATGATGTCATGACAGGGTCCGACTTTATATCTGCTTTGATTGGTCCAAATTTCCTTGTTAATGTTTTCATAAGCATATGTGTTTCATGGCATTCGTTATCCAGAGCGATGCCAAGAGATAGGATACCCCTCTGTACCTCTTCTTCTATCTTCAAAATTGCCTTGATCGTCCTAACACACACCCTCCTTCTGTTGTCAAAACGCAGGACGAATTGCCTGATTGCCAGAGTGTATCTCCACGAAACGATTGTTGCCATTTTTTGCATTTTGGTTAAATTGGCGTTTTTGGTTAAATATGTTTTTGCAGAAATGATAGATTGAAGTGATTATGGAAGCGATGTTTTACGTCGTTTATATAATGATGTTTTTGGCGCGTAACTTAGGAGAGAATTTCTTCTAATAAATGTTAATAACTGAAATTCAGTTACTGTGTTGTTTCCTCTTTCTGTAATATGCACCGCGTTTTATCACTAATTTTTTGCATTTTGTTTTTAATGGCGTTTTATTTTTTTGAATGGCGTGTTATCATTTGTTGGTGTTTTGAATTTGAGCGATAAAAGACCCTTTTACCCTTAATGAAGCGCGTCCCACATAATAAAATTGATGTTATTTACGAAAACGCCACCGCGCAATCTAGTCCATGGATTGTTTTGATCTGACGATCCATAAGCGTTCTCACACTTTCCCCTGTTTTCTCTAAATTCTGACCCTATATATATAGAGAGAGAGAAAGTATAATGTACTTCACGGCTTAACGTACGTTAACGTACGCGACCAAAACACAACATGCGTGATTAATATAGATAACATGCGTGATTACATTTTGATCAACTTATCGTGCGTGATTATCACCAAACAAACTGATCCATGCGTTATTAACTGTTCCATGCGTGATTATAGCCCTGATCTGATGGTTACGATTGTCGCGTACGTAAGGTATGATAAGGGCTTTTGTATGTTAACCTCTCTCTCTCTCTCTCTATATATATATATATATATATATATATATAAACCAAGTTATGATTGTAATGTACAAGTAATCGAAATATAAACGTACACGTTATCAAAGCTACCATAAATTTAGGATTTTTTTTTATTAAAAATTGAAGTTGTTTACTCTTTTCATTATTCTAACAATATAATATAATGTTTTGTAAAATTCGGAATATACTCTTACGACATGCTTGTTTTATCTATATTTCGATAAAAGTTTTGTTAAAAACCGAAGGGTCAGATATCTAAAGTTGTAGCCTTACTCAAAGTTGACGATTCAAGCTACGTACTTTTTCATATCAGAATTTGCTTAAAAACCAAAGATCAATTTGTGTTGCTAAGCTCAAAATCTGGTGATCAAGATTTAAACACACTTTAATCAACCAGAAAGGAAACACGTTGGGAGCATTTCAATGATCCTCACAAACCAGCAATGTCAAACGTGATTATTTGGAATCAAATGAGTTGTCAACCATAGACGCGCGTCGTCTATAAAAGCTTCATTGCACGACTTCACTATACATATGGGTCCTCTCCAGTGGCGGAGCCAAACTTTGAACAACGGTGTCGTCCGACACCATTAAATTTTGTGTAGCAAATAGAACTTATAATAGGAAAAATTCGAGCGACACCATTGTTTTTTAACGAGCGACACCATTGTCTTTTTACAAATGACACCATTGTTTTGTTTTCTTCTAAAAGAATTACATAACAAACAAGTTTATATTACAAATGACTCCGGGTTACTATAAACCGGGGTATCCATAAAAAATGGCACCATAAGAAAAAATTTATGGCTCCGCCACTGGTCCTCTCTGTCTGAAAATAGGTGGAGAAATTCATTTTGTAAATTAGAGTGTATAGTTTCTTTGTTAGCAATTAAGATTGATCTTCTATGAATCTCAAATAATCATATTGTGTTCTCTGAAATTTGAGTGACTTTGTAATTCGAATGAATAATTAAACTTGTTGCTAGCTAAAGTTAGTGAAGGACCGAATGTAAAAATGCTATGTTGAGTTAGAAAGTAAAAGTGGTGCAATATTTCTTTACATATGGAAAAGCTATGTTTTTTTGGATTCGTAGAAGGTTAGACTATTATTGAGCAAAATCAAGTACAAGAAATTTGTAAGTTACTCCAAGTTTTTTTATTTAAAAGGGGTAGTTTCTATTTTTAGAAAGAGTAAATGGGTTGAAAAGTTGCATGTGAAGGTGAAAGTAAAAGTAGAATTGATGGTTGTGGGTCGTAATATCTAAAAATAGAAAGAAAGAAGAAACATATTGGTGTTGGATTATCTCTCGTGACTTACCAATGCCATGTTCTTGAGGTCAAGCCAAACAACAATTTGCTTTTACATCGTCTCCATTCATAACTTTATATACAACTTTATGTATTAAATAATTCATGACACGATCATAGCAAGTTTAGAAAATCGAGCCAATCTGACTGAACATTTGAGGTATATGTGTTGTTTGGTCATGTTACATGTACCGCATGACATATATTGTTCATGTGTTTGATTGTATAGTACATGATCAAGTTGTTTTCGATTAAAGAAGATACGCACCATGGATGAATTGATCTTGGGTCAAAGCCTTTTGCGTTTTGTCCATATGTATGGGCGTGTATAACGTAGTGGGGTCAACTATTATTTTTATGTTTAACATATATTATGGTTTTTCGATAGACCTCCGAGATTTATAAACTTATTTAGAAAAAATCGATATATACATGATGTATTTGAAAAACAAAGTGAACAACAAAAAGTAAGTATCAAATTCGATTCAGTAGTTCACTTAGTCTTTCATTGCATCATCTTTCGTGGTCATGATGACCTAATAAACCTTAGCATCTATTACTTTTACTGGTTGCTAAAACAAGTTATAATTACTTAGGTTATGTCATGAAAACCGAAAATCCGAACACTGAGTTAAGAGACATATGAAAAGAAAAAAAATTATGGGTCTGCCAAGTCGTTAAAAACAACTCAAACTAGGTTGTGATTAAAGTGTATTTATATCTTTCTTTAGATATATTTGTATCTATTCATGCTTATTTTTAATATGGTTTTATGAACTCTATTTGAGCTGAGTTATTTTAACGTTGTTTTTTCTTTGCTGTTTTAATTGTAAAATAATTTTAAGGTGACGATAATCTTGTGAACCATGTGAGCAACATTGTTTGGATATAGTTTTGAACGTTCATCTAGGCCCATCACTATTAAGAAATAACTTAAAAAAAGAGTTAATTACATATTTTGTCCTTATGCTTTGTAAAAAAAAATAATTAGGTTAGATACTAAAAGTTTAGAGTAACATTAAGGGTATTAACTTTTGATTTTATAATATCATAAAGTAACAAGACTAACTTTAGTTAAAAACTAACTAAGAACTAATAATATTTTCATCATTTTAGATCTTAGTAACCAGTCTTGTTATTTTTGAGAAACTATATGGACTTACCGTGTAATTAACTCTTATCATTCAAAGCATTTTTTTTCTTGAGTAACTGCCAAAATGGTCCTTGAGTTTTGGTCATTTTTCTCGTTTTAGTTCAAAATTCAAACCTTTTGAATATGGGTTCCTGTGATTTCAATTTTGTTGTCACTTCCATCCAAAAGCAAAAGTTGGTCAGATTTTTCAGTTAACATATAGTTTTTGTCTTTTCCCTCACTTTTAATAAATGGCAAAATGGTTAGATTTTTTAAATTTTTTATAATAAAACGTTAAAAGACAATTTTTCAATTCATTAAAAAGGAGGAAAAAAAATTGGCTGTTAAATAAAAATGGAATATTGGATTCTAATAATCTCAACTATTCGTCATTGGCCGCCAATAGTCCTAACTTCAAAAATAACCATTGGCAGTCCCAACTATTGACATATTGGCCACCAATGGACCCTGACTAACAGAAACCTAACATTGTTAGTCTCCGGTCGCCGGAAACCGTTTTTGGCCACAAAAATGTTTCTAAAGTTTCGATCTAAGCTTACAAAGAGGTTTGAGACGAAAATGTTGAGTTTTCTAGCCAAAAAGAAGTTTTTCGGCAACTTCAATAATTGGGGCTTTCACTAGAAAAAAGGTTATTAAAGTTCCGTAATAAGGTTAGAAAGAGGTTTGGAACAAAAATGTTGAGTTTTCCTGCCAAAAATGAGCTTTTCGGTGAAAAACATTTTTCCGGCGAACGGAGACTAACGGCGTTAGGGTTCTGTTAGTCAGGGTCTATTGGAGGCCAATATGTTAATAGTTGGGACTGACAGTGGTTATTTTTTAAGTTGGAACTGTTGGCGGCCAACGGCGGATAGTTGGGATTATTAAAATCCAATATTCCAATAAATATATGACAAGATTTTGATTTTGGATGAAATAACAACAAAATTGAAACCACGGGGACTCAGGTTCAAAATATTTGAGTTTTGAACTAAAATGATAAAAGTGAATAAACCTCAGAGACCATTTTGGCAGTTTACTCTTTTTTTCTTTTATTATCTACTTAATTTTGTTTAACTATTTAACTAGATAAATTTTGAGTTCTAAAAGATTTTATATACATAACGTGTTTTTTTTGTCTACATTTCGTTGTGTGAAATTAATCCGAACTCAAAACATATTTTTTTTTTACGTTTTGTTGTGTGGAACCGAGACAAGCTCATGACGTATTTTTTTTACCCACGTTTAATAGTGTGAAACCGAGCAAAATTCACGACATATTTTTTTATCTACGTTTCGTTGTGTGAAACCAAGCCGAACTCATGACGTATTTTTATATCTATGTTTCGTTATGTGCAAAGTTATATATTTTAAAAGATTTTATCTACATCATGACTATTTTAATATTTGTGTTTCGTTGTATGAAACTGAGCCAAACTCATGACGTATTTTTTACCTACTTTTTGTTGTGTGAAAAATTATATATTTTAAAAGATTTTATTTTCGTCACGACATATTTTTTATGTATGTTTCTTACGTAATATATATATATATATATTCTAAAAGATTTTATTTACGTCATGACGTATTTTTTATCTGAACTAAATTCACGACGTATTTTTTTATCTACTTATTACTTTAAATGGAGTGAACACCGGATAAAACTATGTTTTATCATAATAGTGGTTTTTTTTATTTATTTACTTTTTGTTAATTGTTCTCACTCTTAAACTTGTGGCTTGCTTTAAATTACAAACAAACATACCTTAGAACAATCACTTACAAAAGTTGGGTCGTCTTAGGGAGGGCAAGCCTTTCTTCTGTCTTGTAAGATATAAAAGTTGCCCTCGTAAGACCATTGCTTTAAAGAATTCTTTTCCTAAATATAAAAATACAAAATAACATAAAATATATAGTATAAGAAAAATACTACCAATAGTGGTAAACTACTTATTTGCTATAAGTTTGAATTATATATATATATATATATATATATATATATAGGGGGCCGCTAGAATGAGAACCAACCCGAGTTATGAGAACCGCGAGAACCACACCGTACGGGGCGAGGTGGACCAAATTTTTTTTTCGAAAACGTAGATTAGTGTATCACAAACACATTCGTAAAAAAAAATTAAAAAAAAAACGCCGTGTGGGTAGTTTTTTACACCACAAAAACGTGGTTTACGAGTTCCGTAATTTACGGAACTCGTAAACCACGTTTTTGTGGTGTAAAAAACTACCCACACGGCGTTTTTTTTTTTATTTTTTTTACGAATGTGTTTGTGATACACTAATCTACGTTTTCGAAAAAAAAAATTGGTCCGCCTCGCCCGGAATCAAGTGGTTCTCGCGGTTCTCATAACTCGGGGTGGTTCTCATTCTAGCGGTCCCCTATATATATATATATATATATATAAACGGGTTCGGGAGAAAACGCTCAAAAGTGTGAGAACGGTGAGAACGCATCCTGACCCAACACGTGTCACGCGGCATAGAGAAGGGCGGAGAAGCTTTTTTGTCCTTTTATCTTCTGCTTTTCCAGTTCCGCTTTTCCCAATATTGTTTTATTTTTTGGGGTTTAAGATTTTTGGCGTTAACCAAATTCAATAATTAAAGGCGTTTAATGGTTTCATTGTATTAAATTTTTGGCGTTTATTGCGTTTTTCAAATTGTATGCCATTGGAACCCCAGGGGGGTCAGGAAATCTATCTGAATAGCGTTTTTTCAAGGCGTTTTAAACAAGATGGCCCATTGTTCTATTATTTTTTGATATATATTGGCGTTTATGGTATCTTGACGTTTTACAATTGTAAGCTTATATTACAACCACAGGGAAAAAATAGAAGCGAAGAAAATAAATTAAAAATCATAATCGGATCTCTCTTCACAATTTTCACTATCATCAGCCTCTCTCTTCTTTAATAGTACAAGAACTGTCACCAAATATATGGCGTTTTATGTAAAACATAACAAACTTATCGGTTTGATTTTTTTGCCTACTCGTCTGTTGAAGTGGTTTTTTTGGATGTTTAGGTACATAGAAGCATTATTCACCCTTACCACTACGCATGGTCTAAGTGACTATTGCAACGGCTAAGACAGTCTTAAATGCCCATGTTGCAACAAATTTATTATGATTTTGGTCCATGGCAAATTATTTGGTCACTAATCACTATTGCGACAACTGTTTGGTAGGGAATCATGTTTATAATGGCATTAGTGACTAAAGGGAGCGTTGCTATTTTATGGTAACTTTGCAACAGCTTATTGAAGAAAAGATGTAGCAACACTATTTGCGACTATATTATTTTTTTTATTTAATATATTATAATAGTTTATTATTATATTTACTTTTAATAACATATTTTTAATATTTTTTACCTTTTTAAAACCATATATTCCTTTACCATTTTTAATAATTCTCTTTTCTTTGTTTAGAACGTATATTAATTTATCAATTATTTTGATACTTCTTTAATAATTTACGTTTATAACTTTTTTTAAAAACTTAAGTACGTAGTTGTGATTGATTTTTTCCCTGACATTTCGTTATAAGTATTGTTAAAAACGAAGTTGTATTCAAAATAAAGTATTTATCGGGTATTATAAAATGGTACGAATGTAAACTAAATTGTTCTAATGGTTTGGCTTTCTAAACAATATGCTTTATTTTCAAATCACGTTTGTTTTACATTATCATTTGTTCGGTTTCGCCGCAACGCGCGACGTTAATAAAAACTAGTTAATATAATAACTGTATGGATTAAACTGAAAATATCTATTACTTCTACTACATAAGACCATGCGTAGTGGGCGATATTTTTTCAAAATTTGCCACCAAACATGCCCAAACACGCCCCCTCCCCACCCTCTGGGCATTATTGGGCGTTATTGTTCAAAAAAGCCACCTCGGGCGTTTTTTAAATCACGCTTTGGGCAAATTTGAAGGGCTAATCACATTTAATCTTCCTTTTTCTTGGTCAATAGCTTTTTTTGTTGGGTTTTTTTATTTTTATTTAATTCTCTACACCCTTTTAACATAATGACCGCATCCCCACTACACCCATTTTAGAAAAACGCCCAACAATGCCCTTGCTGACTGTACTGCCACATGCCGCAAAACGCCCAAAAGTGGGGGCATTATTCACCCTTACCACTACGCATGGTCTAAGTGACTATTTGCAACGGCTAAGACAGTCTTAAATGCCCATGTTGCAACAGATTTATTATGATTTTGGTCCATGGCAAATTATTTGGTCACTAATCACTATTGCGACGTCTGTTTGGTAGGGAATCATGTTTATAATGGCATTAGTGACTAAAGGGAGCGTTGCTATTTTATGGTAACTTTGCAACAGCTTATTGAAGAAACATATAGCAACACTATTTGCGACTATATATCTATCTACATTTTTTACGCCCACTTTGCGACGAATTATTGTTGCAAACACCATCAATTTTAATACAAACCTTTTAAATATTGTTATTTTGTTAAAAAAAATATAAATAAAAATCAAAACAACCAAATTTATTTAACTTCTAAAATTTGAAAGTGTACAAGATGTCCAAATAAAAGTAAATTAAAAGTATCCTCAAATTATTCAAATTCAAATTGCACAAATTTACAAGGACAAATCCACATGATATTAAGAAGAATTTTATGGAATTCATTCAAATGTATACAAAAACGAAAACTATCAATTAGTAAAAGTTTCAGTTAATGTGCGTATCAAAATAAGTGTTTTCACCAAAACCCATTTGAAGGATGATTTGAATCAGTGGCGGAACTAGCCCATAAGGTTAGGAGTATCCTATTGTTTTTTAGGATCAGGGGTATCATTTATATAATAGAAACGAAGTTGAGTGGTATTTTTACACTACCGAAATGGAGTTAAGGGGTATTTTTACACTACGTAGACGGGGTTGAAGGGTAGCCCGTGCTACCCCTACCAACCCTTTAAGTCCGCCACTGATTTGAATATCTAACTTGAAAAAAATTCAACTGCAAGAGTTTTTTTTTTTTTGAATGATCAACATAATCAATTCCGAGCACTCTTGGGGCACCCACTGGACAAACAGAGTACTCCGAGATGTCCCCCTCAAGGATCCAACCTAGGTTTCCCTGAGTCTCCTAACATTGCTCACCAGTGACTCACTCTTCATCAAGTGGGAGTTGAATCTGCATCTCTCAGAAACTGCAAGAGTACAAATTCAAACCCTTAGTTACAAAAATTAGTAACACCCATTGAAAATTCCTTGCGAGTTTTGTTCATAAAAAGACGATGTTAAAATTTGTAACTTGCAATAGCAAAAACATGATCATAGTGGACGACAAATACATCATCCAGGACGTCTATTTTCAAAGGATACGATTTAATAGAAATCGTATAATACACCTTTCGGTAAGGACAAAATGTGGATTAGTCTAGACAAAAATATATAAAATTAATGTTAAGGGGATGACAAAGAAACCTTTCGAGAAGGACAAAACATGGATTAGTCTAGACAAAAATATATAATCAATGTTAGGGGTTGACAAAGTGATAAACACATGAGTTCCTCTTCAAATAGTTTTAACTTTTAAAAACTATGTTATAACCCCGTGTATTACACGGATTGAATAAATAAATTTTATATAATAAATAATAAAAAAATATATCTTTAAAAACCTCCTTAATTGCATGGGTTGAATAAATATAATTTTATATATTAAATAATAAAAAGTTATATATATAAGAACCATATTGTACGGGTTGAATAAATGTAATTTTATATATCAAACAAAACAGTTATATCTTTAAAACCACGTGTATTACATGGTTTGAATAAATATAATATTTTTTACTAAATAATAAAATAATGCGTCTTAAAAAAACCTCATTTATTACACGGGTTGAATAAATGTGATTTTATATACCAAATAATAAAATATTAGATCTTAAAAAAATATGCGTATTACACGATTTGAATAAATGTAATTTTATGTACTAAATAATAAAAAAAGTATATATCCTTAAAAACCCCGTGTATTGTACGAATTGAATAAATCTAACTTTGTATATCAAATAATAAAAAGTTATATCTTAAAACACCTCATGTATTACATGGGTCGAGTAAATGTTATATCTTGAATAAAGGACGTTTTGCGCAATTTACTCATTAATTAAAACAAAACACTACCATACTTTTGCTAAAAAAACTAAAACGATGGAAAAACAACCGCTTGACACGAATAAAAATTACATCAAGCTAACCAATTAAAACAAAACACTACTTTAGTTTTGTAAAAAAAAACACTAAAACGAATTTTCACCGGGGCCAAATCGTAATTTGACAGGGAAAAAACACAAACAATGTCAAAGGTATAAATCTGAGCTGAGGGCAAAATCACAATTTGGTTAGGAGAAGAAAAAAACAAAACCAATATCAAAGTCAAAAATGTAAATTTAAATAGGGCAAAATTGTAATTTGGCTGGACCAATAGGGAAGTGTCAGATAGGTACCGGGTGCCATGTGAAAAAAAAATTGTTTAGTGGGTGCCATGGACCGCCGGCCAATTCCACTAATTATTTTCGTTCACTATTCCCGCCCATCTTCATATCTTCATCATAGATATAGGCAATGAAGACTTTGACATTGGCGGTTTCTCTAATATGGACACCGCCCCCTTTGGAGAATCAACCATAAAAGCTCTTATTGATAAACACCCGGTGATGCCACCCCCATCACTGCCTTCCAACCCCATTGTACAACCCACCAATTTGGGGTTGGTACACCAAATGGGGCGGAGGCGGTGCTTCATAGTGCGAACAGGTTCCTTAACTCCTTTCATAAAGATGGGTCCATGGCCTTACTTACGGTAGACTTCACCAATGCTTTCAACATGGTTGACCGTTCAGCGTTCCTCCAGCAGGTCCACCAACGTTGCCCATCTATCTATCGGTGGGTCAAGTTCCTGTACGCCCAACCCGCTCGGTTGTATGTTGGCAGCGAATGAATCAGGGCCACCACTGGAGTGCAACAGGGAGATCCCTTGGGGCCCCTCCTCTTTTCCCTAGCCTTACATCCCCTTATTCTCCGTGTACAGGAGCACTGTAACCTCTCCTTTCATGCTTGGTATTTGGATGATGGTACGATCATAGGTAATGCAATGGAAGTTGCTAAAGCCTTGGACATCATCAACACGGAGGGACCATCCATAGGGCTCCATCTCAATATTAAGAAAACGGAAGTGTACTGGCCATCTTGTGATGGTCACAAGGTGCAGGACGGCCTTTTCCCGAGAGGGATAGGTAGACCTGTGAGGGGGGTTAAGCTCCTTGGGGGGCCAGTTAGCCGAGACTCTGCTTTTATTGGGGAATTAGCAGGGCGGCGGGCATCGACAGCGGTTGACCTTATGAAACTCTTGCCTTGCTTACAGGACCCCCAGTGCGAGCTTCTTCTTTTAAGGTCATGCATGGGGGTAGCTAAGTTACTGTTTGGGCTGCGGACCTGCCAACCTCACTTGATGGCAAATGCGGTATCCTGTTTTGACGATGGTCTCCGAAAGGCTATTGAAGACATTGTTGTTTGTGGGGGGCCCTACTTTGGGGAACTTCAGTGGCGTTTGGCATCTTTGCCGATGCGCCTGGGTGGTTTGGGCCTCCTCTCAGCTCGGGATGTTGGAGTTTATGCTTTTGTGGCGTCTAGAGCTCAGTCGTGTGTATTGCAAGACCACATCCTTCGGAACAGTGGGGTTGATAAGCTTGACGTAGACTACCAACAGGCCCTCGAGTATTTAAGTGTCTCTCTTCCAGACTTTGACATTGGCGGTTTCTCTAATATGGACACCGCCCCCCAAAGCCACAAAAAACTTTGGCGAATGCTCTATTTGAGAAAATCGCTCGGAATCTGGGAGAAACACTTGATCTGTCTCCCCGCCAGAAGGCGGTGATTGAGTGCTTGAAAGGCCCCCATGCGCAATACTTTTTGACTGTTATCCCGATCGAGGGGCTGGGGCAATGCATGTCGGCTGTTGAGTACAGGGCTATCCTCAAATACCGGCTGATGATCCCTATGTATCCAGAAGACGAAACCTGCCCAATCTGCCGTAAAGCCTGCATGGATAAATACGGGGAGCATGCTGTTCATTGCAAGGAGCTCCCTGGTTTCAAATACCGGCATGACTGGGTGAGGGATGTTTTGGGGGACATCTTGAGGAGAGCGGGGATTTCTGCCAAGAAGGAGGCCCCTGTGAATTTCCTTACAGACCCCATGGAAGGGAGATCTACATTGAGACCAGCGGACCTGCTCGTCTTTGGCTGGGCGGGAGGGAAACATGCTTGTGTAGATCTCACAGGAGTCTCTCCCTTAGCTGGGTTAAGGGAAAATGGGTTTGTAGCAGGACAAGCGGTAAAGAAAGCAGAATCTAAAAAGGTGGACAAACACGCTAAAGCATGTGCTGATAACCAACATGCATTTGTCCCCTTCGCCTTCGACACCTTTGGATCCCTGACTCCAGAAGCTATCCGTTTGCTGACTAGGGTCCAACAGATTGTCCACAGCAATGACTCATCAACAGGGGGCAGGGGTTTGTTTTTAATAGGCTAGGGTTTGCCATCCAGAAAGGGGTAGCGGCGCAGCTTGTTGCTCGCTTACCTGCGATATTGATGTAAAGTGCATTTTACAAGAAAGAATCCTTAGATTCAAAACCAAAATCATGAAAATCTTATAAAAAAAAAATAAAAAAATAAATGTAATGTTATTTTATTTTTGGTTTTCATCCAACTAAGAATTAGCGCCTCATATAATGTGGTCCTAGTAATCTATAAAAATGCAAAACCTTTTTCGAACCTACAAACCTCAAATAGGTTCAAAGGTTATCCCATTTTTAACAAACATGACCAAATTGACAATGATGGGAACTATTGGGATGAAATAGGTGAATATGATATGGGCTCAAACTAATAATTTTCAGGCTTAAAATGAACAGAAGGAGATCACAAGTTTAAAATTGTTGTCATCCAGTTCAACTAAAAAACATAATCGAATTATCATTTGAAAATCGATAACCGAAACAGAAGGGTTATGATTCTCTGATACCCACGGTGCATTTTGAGGTGAAAGCCATATTTAACTAAACCATCTTCACCTTTATAATATAAGTTGTGCATGCTTATTTCTTGGTTTAAATTATTATACCCACTAATTTAATGGTGGTGTATGCATATATATATATATATATATATATAGGATCAAGATCATTTCAGAACCCTAATTATTTTCAGAACTTGCAGAACTCATCACAACCCTTAAATTATTTAATCAATGGTTGCAAATCAAAATGGCATTTTAGTAATAATTTAGATGATTTGTAGGTATTTTATTAGATTAAAAATGGTAGTTTAGGAAAATAAAAATTTGTTGTAACAACCCCTACAATTACTCAAATTTATCTCTGCTTTTCTCTTTCACAATCTTTTTAAACCTAAAAACAAAAACAAAAATCAATGTTACTTAGCAGATAACGTTTGAAGAAAACGATATTCAAGAGTCATTTTGTTGAATTTTTGGGTCAATATCAGGTAATGCATCACCAAATAAAGTGGAATTCATACTAGAATCAATTTTAAATTTAAAAATTCAAAGTAAAAGATTGTTTCTAGTGAAATCCAAGTAAGTATATATATAGTAAGTTAATAAATGACCTCTCTTGTATAATTTAAACAATCATATAGAAAATAAAAGATACCTATCATTATGTCACTTGTATAACTTAAACAATCAAACGGAAAATAAAAGGTATCTATCATTATTTCATTATAAAACCTAACACTATGTAAGATTAAATTGCAAATTCTTCGGCGACATTAAACACAAATAAACTTTTAATTCTTAAGCATTAGAAGTTTGTATGATATTATGTAACTAAACTAAAACTCCCCGATGGTGAACAAATGAGCCTCGCTCACTTTTAAACACCAAAATTGCAAGTCCTAAAATAACATATATCAAGTAAAACACAACTGTTTGACTGAATCAAATAGTTATGCTATCAAGAACAAGATGAAATATGTTGAACTTGCATATGATTAATATGATATTTCACAGAAAATCATCTAATACAAGAACTTGTTACTAAAACCATTAACAATGTCTAATTATATCTGAAACGGCTCTCTGTGAACGACTAGCCCTAGACAAATGACATAAACATGTTTATATAGCCTAGCTAAGCATACGACCCACATGGCTTGGCCCAATATCCCTATGACCCAAAACCCCTTTGCCATGAACTAGTTTCACAGTCACACGACACCCATAATGACTAAAGATATTTGACACGTCAACTTAACAGATTTAGACATGTAATCTCCCATTTATGTATTTAAAAACATGTTACAGTTTCCATTGATAGTAGGTTTAACAAAAGTAGAAGAACCGGTTTTCAAATCATCACGTGTAGCATTAGAAGACTTAACATTTTGAACTTTGAATTTTGTAAAGTTTTAGCATAGTCAGTCACACAATGTTCTTTACTCTTACAAACAGGGTTCACTGATAAATTAGTTTTAACATCAGAAAATTCTTTTAAAGAAACATCAGTAATTGTTTTTTATTTACGCTCAAAAGTTTTATCACACTCATCAAGTTCACTATTACAATCCTCAATGTCTACTCTTTCTGCACATGAAGTAGAAGCATTAGCATTGTTCACACAATCAAAAACCGGATCAATTTCTTTCAGTGTCCCAGATCCAATATTTGTTTCAACATTAGCTCGTTTTTCATAATTCATATAATCATCCTCTGAATCACAATGAGGCATACAATTATAGTTGTCATTAAACAGTAGTAGTTTACCTGTTTACACCCAACCCCTAGTTTATCATTACTAGTTATTTGTCTAGCTACTATATTTTTTAGACTAACTGACTAGACACATCAAATTTATTGAAAGTGAAATCAGCATTCTCAAATTTAGTTGTAGCTTGATCTAATTTAGTTAGTTCTTGAATGTGTTCTTTAGCATCATGATAAACACAGTTTTTTTTTACATAAGTCGTTTTGTATCTTAGTGATTTCATTCTTTTGTGCTTCAATTTTCTCTTTAAAAATCTTATTATTCTTGGAAAGTGTGTAGTTTGAAGTTTTCAAATTCATTATTTCCCTAATCAAGTGACCATTGTGTTTTTGATATAATGTAGCCTTATTAATACGATTGAGAGCAAAAATGATCATTTACCTCAGACAAAGAAGTCTCTGAAGATGAAGCTTCAAAAGGGTCAGCCATGAAAGCATGATTGAATTCAGAATTTGAATCTTGTAACTGATCCTCACAATCATATATTCAATTGTCCTATAACACGTGGATGTAGAAGATGATGTACTTGTATGATTTAGAGCCCTCTGTTTCTTATCCCGATCATATGAGTTAATGATTGAAATTAGATCTGCCAGGGTTGTTTTGTATAGGTCATATTTCCTCTTGATGACATCAACATTCTTATCCCACTTGCGTGGCAGAGCATTCAAAAGACTCTTGTTTACTTCTCCATTACACATCTCAATTCCAACATCTTTCATTTCAAAAATGGGCAAACTTATTGATCTGAGTTTCCACCCATAATGTGATGGAATCCATTGAATCTTTGTACAACCAAATCACTTTAAGAATACATTTTAAACCAAAGATTGTGAATCATAAGCTTGTCATGAACTATACTTCATTGTTCCTTATGCAAGTACCAGAATCTCATAGCAATTCATTGATGACTAGTGCTGTGAACTTACACATTTGGCATGATTGCCGAAAACTTGAAACTACAAATAATTTTGAAAATACTGAAATTCAATGATAAATAATGAGTGTAATTTAGTCCAATCAAAGATACACGCTTTTTGGAAAGTTCAGAAGATTGTGAAATTTGGAGAAAGTTATTGTTTGACAAAATTAGAGCCTTTAATGAAGGAATTTTGGGCCTAACAACTGGGACAACCCACTTGTGATAGTTTGCCACGTGATCTGGCTCATCGAGACCTTTCTGGCCCCTACTCATGGACCTTGTAACTCCAAACATAGCTTAAGTTATGCTTGTTTTAAGTTTGAGCCTTTTCTGCCATGTTTCCCGTAAACAATTTGATCAACCTGTAAAACTTCTAGAACATATTAGTAATTCGAAAAAAAATAATACACCAATAAAACCTCAAAAACTCGAGAATAGATAATCCCAAAGATCATTTAAACCTCAAAACACTAAAGAATTTGAAAACACAACTTTATAGTTTCCACCTCGAAAACTCTTTTAAACCCAAAATATGTTGATCCTCGCAAACAAGACTTGGACTTGAAAACACAAATGATCCAGAAAATCCTATTTTCCAAACACAAACACTGTGGTCAAAATCTCTTAACAATTGAGAATGTGGAACCCTTTATTGAAAAAAACCATGATTTCGTTAACTCTTCCCTTTTGAAATCCTTAGAGATCAAACGGTATCCTAGAAAATTAGGAAACCCAATCTTTTGATAGATCAAAAGATTTTGATCTAAATCTTTTCTAACTAATTATTCGATGAACTTGAAGAATCCCCTAAGAACACGATGGTGATTCTGATGAACACCAAGCAATTCTTCGATGAACACAAACAAACTTGTAACGTTTTTCTTGAATTCCAGTAGATTTTCATTCCAACATAAGTATCTATAACACCTCGTAAAATCATGACCAATGAAGTGAAAACACGTGTCATAAACCCTAACCATGTAATAAGTTGACTTTGAGGGACTAAAGTTGACAAAAAGTGAAAAGATGTATGTGAGAGGACAAAAAGTGCCAACATGTGAAAATTATGTTTTTTAAATAACCATATACGGTGTTCATATCATTAAACGGTTGAAATATTGGACGTGAGAAGCCATTTATGAAAAACAAGTGAAACTTATAAGTCGAGGGGGGGTAAATGTGTCAACATGTTAATTCTTACATCTAAGTGGCCTTTTAACGAACCCGGAGCTTCATAATATCCAATTATACTTCCAAGAATGCCAAATGATAAATGTATATGGTTTCGGTATTGTTAATTAAAAGTTGTGCAAGATTTCAAGAAAAAGGGGTTAAAAGCATCAACATGAGAAACTAGTACCTTTCGGGTGATCTCATGTAACAACCCGTTTTTTGGAAAGTCAAAGTACAAGTCAAAGTCAAAGAAAGAAAAGATTGCTAATTGCGACATGTCACTCCTTGCTTGACCATCAAATACTACTTTTGACGTGTAATCGAATTCTATTATTTATTTGTTTTAGTTGTATTATGTGGAGTATCCATTAATAATCGAGGTTTAATCGCTTGTTTAATCGCTAATCGACTTATCGCTAATCGCATCGCAACTCGAATTATGTGTTTTGGATATAGTTTTACGTGTGTGTGCTATTATGTGTTACTTGTGCATGTTATGTTTATGTTGAGGTGTTTAATCGCAATCGCAATTCTATCGCATCGCAATCTAATCGCAAACGCTAAACGCAAGTTATTTATAGTGATTGTATGATTAGATATAGTAGTTAGGTTCTTTGTGTAACTAATGGGTAATACTATCGCATCGCATCGCTCGCTCGAATCGCATCGCATCGCAACGCTCAACACGCGAATCGAAACGACAAAACTCAACACTCCGGACACCTGGATCGAATGGCCAACCGATCGAGTGGCCATCCGATCGAACCGCCATCTGATCGGTGGCCAATCCGACACCTATGCACTTTCCTCTTTTGGAAACCCTTATAAATACCCTCTTGTCACATCACTCGTGATGTGACAGCCCCCTCATTCGACCAGCCGCACTCAAGCCCTCTTTTCTCTCAATTTCTCGTGATTCTTGTAAGTTTTCAACTCAAATCTGGTACTTCTATAATCTACACGCACTCCTTCATCTTTTTCACCTTTGAATCTTAACTTTTAACCGTGAAATCAACGGATTTGAGGTGTTCTAGGGTGATGTCATCATGGAGTTCTTAATAACTTCAAGTTTTGGCTTCATTCCACCAAGAACAACTTAGATCTGAAAGATTTCCACATGAATAAACAATGATTTTGCATAGATCTAAACATTTTCAAAGTTAAAAGGGATTGAAAGATGGTTTTCCAACTTTCTTTCAACTCTTTTACACTCAATGCACTCAAAACTGGTAGAATCGGAGCTCGTTCTGATCCTCTACTCTTTCTTAGTGATGAGTTGGTTCAAGATCTGGTTTCTATCAAAGAGACAACCGATTTCGGGTTAAACAAGAACAACCTTCACGAACCAGTAAACTGATCGGATTTGGGTGATTCCTGTTCGATCGGATGACTTGGGACTTGACGAGGTTCTGTTGTTTAGTACGTTGTCAAACCGTCTCGAACAAACCGCAAACTTTCAAAATAATAAAGTTCAAAACGATCAGATGCGTTGGGACGGATTGTCGTCCGATCGGACTGCCATCCGATCGGACTGCCATCCGATCGAACTGCAATCCGATCGGATTGCACTTGAGCTTCCAACACTTAAACATTTTCAAGTTTCAAGGAACAACAGTTTCCAACGGATTGCTATTCGATCGAGTGACCATCCTGTTGTGAACTTATTCTCACTAAGTGTCCTGCCAATCGGATCGCTATCAGATCGAACGACCGTTCGATCAACCGACCTGAAGGGTAGAGGTACTTCTCTATTTTCAAAATGCTACAACGAAAACTTCAAAGCCATCATACACGAACACATCCTTACCAAATGAATGTTAATCCGACCGCATGGCCATCCGATCGGATGACCATCCGAACGGATTGACATCCGATCGAATGACCATCTGATCGGATTGCCATCCGATCGGATTACCGTTCGACACTTGGTCACTTTTCACCGTTTTACGCACCGCTCTTCACTTATGCTATCGTCAACTGTTCAGGCTAATCACTCTAGCGCTCCCTTCAATCCATTCCCATCGTTGTGAGTATACTCGATCCCTTTTTGCTTTATGCACTATTGGGTGTTACATACGTTACTTATTCTAAATGACATCAATCACACGACGCAAATACTATTTATACGCTAACCGTTATTGCATGATACGTGTTACTCGATGAATGCTTGTATGTTATGTTAACACAGTGATTGTTGCCTGACGCCTTAGCAACGATAGTACTATTTGTTTGGACTCAGCACCTGTCATGGACGGGGGTTGTTAAGGTTACCTCTCACATGTCACAGTGGTGATATGTGTTGCGCATTCCACAACTCGCAGTCTAGTCTGTGCATATTTCATTGTCGATAACCTACTAGCTTCTCATTATACATGTTACATGTTGGTTAAACGTAGACGCGTTCGAATTCTACTATATCTATTAAACTTGTATGCTCACCTTTACACTATGTGTATTGACCTCCATTTTAACGTATGTGACAGGTGCTTAGGATGCTTGCTTGCTATTTGATGGAATCGAGCTTAGGAGAGTCTAGAAACCAACAAAGACAATTTATTTTTGTTTATATTTTTATTTAAATCTGAGTTATCAGAACATGTTATTCGTCTTTGAGATATCGCTGTCTGTAATAACTGACTTGCTTAATAGGTTATGGTATGGGACATAATATTAACTATTCGGTAAAGTAGTTGTTATGGAATTTCTCTTGGACAATCTGTTTCGCTCAATGCCATGCCCCGATGTTTCCGTCATCGGTTGGGGTGTGACAGATTGGTATCAGAGCCATAACTGTAGGGAATTAGGCAAGACTCGACCTAATCCGGGTTGATGTCTTAGAAACGACCTAGTCTATAGTCTAATTACCAACAGACCGACTTGTGTATACCCGATATGGGTCTTGTACGAGCTTACTTGCTACTCTCGCTCGCACTCGCGCTATACTATCACAACTTCCTTTCCTAAGGCAGTCGCACTGCACTAATTACAAAAATGAACGAGTGATTAGATCGAGATTAGGTGTGAAAACCGCAAACTCTCGATTAAATCGCTTGTTCGACCCGCATTTTATCTATAAACACGAGAGCTTGCGTTGAATCAGGAGTGAACTCCACACTTCGACGCAAATTTTCCTCTCTACTTCATCAACACAGGAAATACAGTCGTTAAGTCAGGGGTGAAACCCGAATCTTGATGACTCGTTCCGCTCTATACTTTTGGTTTTACAAAACTCTCACCAAAGTCTCGACGGACTCCAACGACTTGAGGTCACACTGTGACTGGAAGGATGCGTGTCGAACGCTCAGATTGAAGCGAGAGCACATTCCCGAAGGCCAAAGTGTGCACTTACGAGTCCTTGTGAATAGTCGGATCACTTTGGGTAGTCGATGTCTACACACCCAGGATAATCTATTTTTGGCGGCTGCGGGCCAGTCCCGCCAACTCTGTGAGTTATCGATTTTATGTGGATTTTATGTGATTTTATGTGTTTATGTGTTCGATTTTGGTGATTTATTTGCTTTTCGCCGTTCGCTTTGATCAACATGCACCACTCGCACTACACATCTATCTCAAAACGCCAGCAAATCGCTTACGTTATTCGCAATCGCTACTCGCTATTCGCAATCGTTATACTTAATCGCTATACATACTGAGAAGGATAGGTGAATACGTTCAGAATATGTGCTTAAGTTAGCTTATGTGCCTATGTGCTTATGTGATTATGTACTTATGTGATTATGTGCCTACGTGGTTTGGTAAATCGATGTGTTCCTGAACTTTATGGTGAATCGCTAAACTATACTAAGGTTAATCGAAATTGTGTTTGAGTCCTATGGCGATGTCTGTTGCAGACAATGTCGTCGTTTAGATCATTCCACTCCCGAGCCGCTCGCCGAAACCATGATGACAAACGCATCGCCGCTCTAGTCTCTAAGCAAATGGCGAAAGTCATCCCACAAATCGTCAGTGAACTGAACGAGAATGCTAGCAAGTCTTCGGAAGAGTCCAGGACTGATACTCCTAAGGCCGCTTTTAGCTTCAAGCAGTTCAAAGCCTGCGGACCAAAAGAGTTTACCGGCGAAGATGGTCCTACGGGCATGTTTCAATGGTTTGATTCTATCGATGTCACCCTGCGCCAGAGTGGCTGTCCAGAAAACATGCGCACCGTCAATGCTACCGGCGTCTTCCAATCCCGCGCTCTTGATTGGTGGACGACCGAGAGGAACAAGCAAGGAAACGACGCAGCTTTCGGATTGTCGTGGGACGAGTTGAAGAACATAATGATGCAAGAGTTCTGCCCTCCACATGAACTCCAAAAGCTTGAGGATGAATTCTGGCACATAAAGCAGGATGGCGGAGATAACGCTAGTTTAACTGCTCGCTTCAAGCAGTTGAGTAGCCCTGGTCAGGTTACTACCCCAGATATCACAATAAAGAAGTATATTCGTGCTCTTCCAGATTGCGTTGCAGACCTTGTTCAGGCTGCAAAGACGACGACAATCGAGGAAACCTACCTGCTCGCCACTGAGATCAACGATAAGCGAGTCATGGCTGGTTATTTTGACAAAGCTGCCAAGAATCTGCATCAAGTCACTGCTGCTTCAACCGCTAAAACCACTGGCACACCGCAATCTTCGAAGCTCTGACGCCGAAAGAGGAAAAACAACAGCAGTTCCAGCAACAAGAACTGTGCAGTTACTGCTTCCCCGCTCCAAACAGTACCTGCCCAACCGCAACCTCAACACTGCCAAGTAGCGGCACCTGTGGTAAATGCACCGCCAGCCAAGCGTGCATACACTGGGCCACACCCGCTTTGCCCTACTTGTACTTATCATCACTCGGTAGGTCTCGCATGCCGGTTCTGTGTTCATTGCAATATGTACGACCACTTCACCGCAAACTTGCCATACAGGTCCACGTCAAGCTCCAGCTCCAGCTCAAGGTCAAGCTCCTGCTCAACAAGCTCTACTTCCTGCTCCTCAAGGCCATCAAGCAGCTCCTGCACCTGCAGCTCACGCTCGAGCTTGCTTTGCATGTGGTGATCCCTAGGAATGGCAATGGGCCGGGCTTGGGCCGGGTATTGGTAATCTCAGGCCCGTACCCGGTTGTAATTCTTTGGCCCATACCCGGCCCGTTACCCGGTGGGTATTTGTCGGGTAATTACCCGTCGGGTATCGGGCATACCCGCGTGTATCGGGTATACCCGTTAATTTCTTAAAAATACCCGTTGGGACAAATGTGCATTTTTTACTTTGATGTTTATATAATTTACTGTTTTAATGACTATAACAAATGAAAATATAATTAATAACTTACATATCATATCCAGACCACATATACCAGACTAAATCAAAATGATTACTTAATTAAGTAATTGTATCAGGACAACCTAATTACATAAACATCCACATAATAAAGGGTGATAGCTTCTATATCCAATATACATGCTCAAAAATAAGTTATATGTTCACTAAACACTTGCCAATTACATATCCACATATGACTATAGAGAAGGTAATAAGTACATGTACTAAGTTTATATATATGGAAATCTATAGTATGATACTTTCGAGTATTATTCGGGTAAATGGGCCGGGTATCGGGCGGGTATCACTAAATCCCATACCCGTACCCGTACCCGAATTTTTTTCTTTTTTAAGCTCGTACCCGGCCCATACCCATTGGGCTTCGGTATACCCGACCCGTATTTTTCGGGTTTCGGGTATGCCTGTCGGGCTTGGGCTTTTTTGCCATCCCTAGTGATCCCAACCACTTTGCAAACATGTACCCCAACAGGGTAGTGAAACAACAGCCCCAGCAGCAGCCGCAACAATAACAACAACAGCAGCAGTTGCCCGCGGACGTGCTTTCAACATTAACACTCGCCAGGCTCAAGCAAACAACAATGTGGTCAATGGTACGTTCCTTGTGAATGGTGTATATGCTTCGTGTTTATTTGATACTGGAGCCGATAACTGTTTTGTATCGTTTGAATTCGAAAAGCTCCTTAATCGTAAGCGCGCCCATCTTCCCTCAACGTCCGATGTTGAAGTTGCCACCGGAAGAACCATCGTTATCAATTATGTCCTACGTAATTGTACGCTTGAACTCAACAATCACATCTTCCCTGTCGACCTTAATCCGATGCAACTCGGTAGTTTTGACATCATAGTAGGCATGGATTTTCTTCGCGAAAATCATGCTGAAGTTGTTTGCTTCGATAAGATGATTCGTTTCTCACTTGCTAATGGTGATCAACTTTGTGTGTATGGCAAAACTCCTTCGAAAGTTCTTAAACTTATGTCATGTGTCCAAGCTAGCAAGTATCTCCGTAAGGAATACAGAGCTTTCTTGGCTAACATTGTAGTAGCGGAGAAGGAAAAGAAAGGGAATACAGGAGTGAAAGATGTCCCTGTCGTTCGTGAATTTCCTAACGTGTTTCCTAACGATCTCCCGGGATTACCTCCCACTCGTGATATCGATTTCCGAATCGACCTCATTCATGGATCAAATCCTGTCGTTAAAGCGCCATATCGTCTCGCTCCTTCAGAAATGCGCGAACTCTCGAGTCAGCTTCAGGAACTACTTGATAAAGGCTTTATTCACCCTAGCACCTCTCCATAGGGCGCGCCTGTCCTTTTTGTCAAAAAGAAGGATAGTTCATTCCGGATGTGCATCGACTATTGGGAATTGAATAAGCTGACTATTAAGAATCGCTATCCTTTGCCTTGAATCGATGATTTGTTTGATCAGTTACAAGGTGCTACGAGTTTCTCGAAGATCGATCTACGCTCAGGCTATCACCAGTTACGCATTCAAGAGGAAGATATACCTAAAACCGCTATGGTCAATACGAGATTGTTGTTATGCCTTTTGGTTTGACTAACGCTCCCGCAGTTTTCATGGATCTAATGAATCGAGTATGCAAACCCTTTCTTGACCGCTTCGTCATCGTGTTCATCGATGCTATCCTGATCTATTCCAAGTCAAAAACCAAACACTCGCAGCATCTACGTTTGGTTCTTGAGTTACTCCAGGGAAACCGTCTCTATGCTAAGTTCTCCAAGTGTGAATTTTGGATGGAGGAGGTCCAATTCCTGGGTCACATTGTCAATAGTCAAGGAATTCATGTCGATCCCGCGAAGATCGAGGCTATTAAGAGTTAGGTTACACCCAAGAACCCGTTTGAAGTCCGTTCTTTTCTCGGACTGGCATGCTATTATCGCTGATTTATCAAAGGTTTCTCTAAAATCGCTGTGTCGCTTACCTCTCTGACGCATAAGGATAAACCTTTTGTTTGGGGAACTAAACAGGAGGAAGCCTTTCAAACTCTTAAACCTATGCTTTGCAATGCTCCCGTGCTCTCACTGCCCAACGGAAACGACGATTTCGTAGTCTACTACGATGCCTCGAACCTTGGTCTTGGTTGTGTTCTCATGCAACGAGACAAGGTTATCGCGTACGCTTCTTGACAGCTCAAGATCCACGAGAAGAATTATACAACCCACGACCTCAAGCTCGGTGCAGTTATTTTTGCGTTAAATATTTGGCGACACTACCTTTATGGTACCAAGTGTACGATCTTCACCGATCATAGGAGCCTACAACACATCTTTAACCAGAAAGAACTGAACATGCGCCAATGCCGATGGGTTGAACTACTCAACGAATACGACTGTGAGATTCGTTACCATCCAGGCAAAGCAAACGTCGTTGCCGATGCTCTCAGTCGACGAAGCTATTTGCATAGCATTCGTAATTCCCAAGCCCAGTTTAACCTCGAAGCTCTCATCCGTGACGCGCAGCATGCTTGTTTTACCGAACGAACTTTGAAGAAAGAAAGGATTCTAAACGACGGCGCCCAACTCGAGAATAAGTCGAATGGTATCTTTCATTATTTGGACCGAATTTGGATTCCCAAGCGTACGAATTTGCGACAACTTCTGATGAACGAAGCCCACAAATCTCGGTATTCTATCCATCCCGGTGCTGACAAGATGTACCAGGACATGTGCTACAAGTACTGGTGGTCGAGCATGAAGAGGAATATTGCTATCTATGTTTCGAAATGTCTGACTTGTTCCAAAGTCAAGGCTGAGCATCAACACCCCTCTGGCTTACTCATACAACCCGAGATCCCTATGTGGAAATGGGAGAGTATAGCTATGGATTTTATAACGAAACTCCCGCTTACTCAATCAGGTCACGACAACATCTGGGTTGTCGTCGACCGTTTGACCAAATCAGCTCATTTCCTGCCGATATGGAAGACTTTAAGGTAGAAAAATTAGCCCGAATCTACACCGATGAGATCATTTGTCGACACGGGACGCCTCGTGACATCATCTCTGACTGCGATGGTCGGTTTACCTCGCGTATTTTGGAAACGTTTCAATCTTCTCGCGGTACTACTCTTAATCTAAGTACCGTTTTCCATCCCCAAACCGACGGTCAGACTGAAAGAACGATTCGCACCCTTGAAGACATGCTCCGCTCGTGTGTCATAGATTTCGGTGGTAATTGGGACGCGCACTTACCTTTGGTCAAATTCTCGTATAATAACAGTTATCATTCAAGCATACAAATGGCACCATTTGAGGCATTATACGGAAGGAGATGTCGATCGCCTATTGTATGGCACGGGATCGAAGACGCGCAAATTACCGGTCCTGAGCTATTCCAAGAAACGACTGACAAAATCCTCCAAATTTGAGACAATCTATTGAAGGCTCGGAGCCGACAGAGAAGTTACGCTGATAGACGCCGCAAGCCCCTTGAATTTGACGTTGACGATCACGTACTCCTAAAGGTTGCACCTTGGAAGGGGGTGATCAGATTCAGCAATAAAGGAAAGCTCGCGCCTCAATATGTTGGACCTTTTAAAATTCTGGAAAGGATTGGAAAAGTGGCCTACAGACTCGAACTACCGGAGGAACTTAGTAATGTCCACCCGACTTTCCACGTTTCGAACCTCAGAAAGTGCTTGGCCGACCAGGAATTTCATGTCCCTCTCGAAGATTTACAAGTGGACGAAACATTACACTTCATGGAAAAGCCTGTCGAGATAATGGGACGAGAAACCAAGGTGCTCAGACGCTCACACATTACCATTGTGAAGGTTCGCTGGGAAGGCAAACGCGGTGCCTAGTTTACCTGGGAACTTGAAAGTGACATGAAGGCGAAGTACCCGCAACTGTTCGTTACGCCTACTTCTTAAATTTCGGGACGAAATTTCCTAAAGTAAGGGAGGATGTAACAACCCGCTTTTTGGAACGTCAAAGTATAGGTCAAAGTCCAAGTCAAAGGAAGAAAAGATTGCTAATTGCGATCTGTCACTCCTTGCTTGACCATCAAATCGTACTTTTGACTTGTAATCGAATTCTAATATTTATTTGTTTTAGTTATATTATGTGGAGTATCCATTAATAATCGAGGTTTAATCGCTAATCGACTTATCGCTAATCGCATCGCAAATTGAATTATGTGTTTTGGATATTGTTTTACGTGTGTGTGCTATTATGTGTTACTTGTGCATATTATGTTTATGTTGAGGTGTTTAATCGCAATCGCAATTCTATCGCATCGCAATCTAATCGCAAACGCTAAACGCAAGTTATTTATAGTGATTGTATGATTAGATATGGTAGTTAGGTTCTTTGTGTAACTAATGGGTAATACTATCGCATCGCTCGCTCGAATCGCATCGCAACGCTCAATACGCGGATCGAAACGACAAAACTCAACACGCTGGACACCTGGATCGAATGGCCAACCGATCAGGTGGCTATCCGATCGGATTGCCATCGATCGAACCGCCATCCGATCGGTGGCCAATCCGACACCTATGCACTTTCCTCTTTTGAAAACCCTATAAATACCCTCCTTGTGATGTGACAGCTCCTTCATTCGACCAGCCGCACTTAAGCCCTCTTTTCTCTCGATTTCTCGCGATTCTTGTAAGTTTTCAGCTCAAATCTTGTACTTCTATAATCTACACGCACTCCTTCATCTTTTTCACCTTTGAATCTTAACTTTTAACCGTGAAATCAACGAATTTGAGGTGTTCTAGGGTGATGTCATCATGGAGTTCTTAAGAACTTCAAGTTTTGGCTTCATTCCACCAAGAACAACTTAGATCTGAAAGATTTCCACATGAATAAACAATGATTTTGCATAGATCTAAACATTTTCAAAGTTAAAAGGGATTGAAAGATGGTTTTCCAACTTTCTTTCAACTCTTTTACACTCAATGAACTCAAAACTGGTAGAACCGGAGCTCGTTCTGATCCTCTACTCTTTCTTAGTGATGAGTTGGTTCAAGATCTGGTTTCTATCAAAGAGACAACCGATTTCGGGTTAAACAAGAACAACCATCACGAACCATTAAACTGATCGGATTTGGGTGATTCCTGTTCGATCGGATGACTTGGGACTTGACGAGGTTCTGTTGTTTAGTACGTTGTCAAACCGTCTCGAACAAACCGTAAAGTTTCAAAATACTCAAGTTCAAAATGATCAGATGCATTGGGACGGATTGCCATCAGATCGGATTGCCGTCCGATCAGATTTCCATCCGATCGAACTGCAATCCGATCGGATTGCACTTGAGCTTCCAACACTTAAACATTTTCAAGTTTCAAGGAACAAAAATTTCCAACGGATTGCTATCCGATCGGATTGCTATCCGATCGAGTGACCATCCTGCTGTGAACTTGTTCTCGTTAAGTGTCCTGCCAATCGGATCGCTATCCAATCGACCGACCGTTCGATCGACCGACCTGAAGGGTAGAGATACTTCTCTATTTTCAAAATGCTAAAACGAAAACTTCAAAGCCATCATACACAAACACATCCTTACCAAACGAATGTCAATCCGACCGAATGGCCATCCGATCGGATGACCATCCGAACGGATTGACATCCGATCGAAGACCATCCGATCGAATTGCCATCCGATCGGATTACCGTTCGACACTTAGTCACTTTTCACCGTTTTACGCACCGCTCTTCTCTTATGCTATCGTTAACTGTTCAGGCTAATCACTCTAGCACTCCCTTCAATCCATTCCCATCGCTGTGAGTATACTCGATCCCTTTTTACTTTATGCACTTTTGGGTGTTACATACGTTACTTATTCTAAATCACATCAATCACACGACGCAAACACTATTTATACGCTAACCGTTATTGCATGATACGTGTTACTCGATTAATGCCTGTATGTTATGTTAACACAGTGATTGTTGCCTGACGCCTTAGCAACGATAGTACCATTTGTTTGGACTCAGCACCTGTCATGGACGGGGGTTGTTAAGGTTACCTCTCACATGTCACAGTGGTGATATTTGTTGCGCATTCCACAACTCGCAGTCTAGTCTATGCATATTTCATTGTCGATAACCTACTAGCTTCGCATTATATATGTTACATGCTGGTTGCGCGTAGACGCTTTCGAATTCTACTATATCTATTAAACTTGTATGCTCACCTTTACACTATATGTATTGACCTCTATTTTAACATATGTGACAGGTGCTTAGGATGCTTGCTTGCTATTTGATGGAATCGAGCTTAGGAGAGTCTGGAAACCAACAAAGACAATTTATTTTTATTTATATTTTTATTTAAATCTGAGTTGTCGGAACATGTTATTCATCTTTGAGATATCGCTGTCTGTAATAACTGACTTGCTTTATAGGTTATGGTATGGGACATAATATTAACTATTCGGTAAAGTAGTTGTTATGGAATTTCTCTTGGACAATCTGTTTCGCTCAGTGCCATGCCCCGATGTTTCCGTCATCGGTTGGGGTGTGACATCTCATAACCATGCGGAAGCCTAACGATGTTTGTTAATGTCCCAAGATACTTAAAAGTTAACTTTGTGGGTCAAAAGTGCAATAAATAGAAGTTATACCAGGGACTGAAAGTGCAATATTTGAAAGTTGTTTTAACCGGTATAGGGAGTGTCGCGGGGCGCGTAGAACCCCCTTATAGCCTACGCGGGCCGCGAGGCAGCTGCCAGCGTCCAAAAGACTGGCAGCTGCATGTTCAGGACTATCCACCGCCATCGCATGGCTTCTGATCAATACCAGGGGCTGTTTAATGGTTTTTACTGCCACAAGAACATTTGTAATCATCTGGTAACTCCCCACAACAGCTGGATTAATCTCAGTGACCCCCAATTCTCTATAAATAGGTGCTTGTTTGCTCATTTGAAGTTGCACTCTCAAAAAATTCACTCACTACTTCTTCTCTGGAGCTTCCTGGATCTAAAGGAGTCTCCTCTAAGTTCAAACTTCGTGCTACGACCTTGTGTAAGTGTTCTAAAATTCTGTAGTTCGGTTTTTACACGTTTAAAGACCGAAAGTCAAAGTTGTCATAAATACGCTTTAACCTTTAGTTTAAACTTTATCGGTCCAGCCATTATTCGAAATGGAAGTGGCTACGTGATCGTAATTATTTAGGTGATAATCCCTCAAAAGGACACCTCCTAATTACCACGTTTACTTAGTTAATTGTTGGGTCAAAGTAATTAAAATAAAAGTCAAACGGGTCAGTTTTTAAATAAAATTCATAACTGATAATGTAGAAGCTATAAAATATGTTTTATCACTTTAATAACTTGGTAAATATTATTAGAACATGTTTAGACATGTTCGACCCGACAATTCTGAGTTTAGGCTTGGTTCGCAACCGAAAGTCGTAAAAGTTGACTTTTGCTTTGATTTTCAGTTCCGACCCGAATTAGCTTAGTTTCTTTATGCATTAAGGTTCCTTTGTGATCACATTATATGTTAGTATAACCCTCTGAGGTTATACTACATGGTCCCTTAGTAATCTGAGTTAATTGCATGTTTCCGTTATTATGCTTAATTTTGACTATTATGCCCTTATAGTTTAAAAATGAGATTTTTTAATATGTAAGCATGCAAATAACTTTGTTACTGATATATAAGTATGTCAAAATTATTTTGACATCATTTTCTGGTCTCAAATTAAAGTTATGCAAGATATCGTAAAATTGAACTTTTTATTAATTAAATTACGCTTTTATGCATAAATCATGTTTAAACCTAAATTTTGGCACCAAACTCATTACCTACTGTTATGATATTATTTTTAGGGATTTTTGGAATGTTAGGTCAGATTATATACTGACCATAACATAGAGTTCTTGTATAAATTCTATAATTGACTGTTATGCCCTTTTTGCTAATAAAATGTGAATTACATACAATTAACATGCCAAACCTTTTTCTACTGATATTATATGTAAAATAAAATGTTTTAATCATCCAAGGCTGGTCAAAACCTCAGAATGACATAAACTTTGCATATATCGTCAATTATCGATTTTTACGCTAAATAGGTGCATAGTATGGTTTAAAACCATATTTAACACTTAAGACTTGTTAACTACTGAATTTTTAAATAAATTTTAATACTTTTACAGTAGGTATAAGTCATGAACTCAGACCTCCAATTTCGTCCTTAAAAGCATATGTGAAATGACCAAAATACCCCTACGTGCATAGTTTGGCCATAAATGGTAAACCACACATATGTATGATATCATACTGTTATAACATCATAAAATAAATGTTTTTACAGAATGTTATAGACCAGAACATTAGCTTGCTTTAAAACCTCTTTTATAAATCTTAAAATGCCCAAAATGCCCTTACGGGACTTACTTTGGTTTAAAAATCTTTTTGGGCATAATTGTTGATATCCTACTGATATCATAACATAATTAAAGCATAATGACTTTTGGAACTTGTACATGACTCATCCGGTTACCCGTTTATGCTTATACGCGTACGGTGCGGTTTATGTGACTAGTTTACGTAAACTAGTTGAAACGGGTCAAATCTTATCATTTAAACTTCAAATTCCAGAATGTATTTAGTTTACCCATACAATACAAGTCTCCATGCTTGTCGGGTCTAAATTACATTCCAATCCGGTCATCGCTTAATCTAGCGTCTCGTACCGTAAACCTTTCTTTAAACTAACCGGTCTAAGTTTGTAACTTAAATAAGACCCGTTAGTAATCTAATAGGTTAACAAAACCTTCGTTCCAGATTAGGAGCCCGGTAAAAGCTACTTGCACTTGTTTGAATAGATTATATGGCTGAGTTATCAAATCTCGTATTTTAAGCTCATGTAAATACTTTTAACTTATTTTCCCTTATACGGGCTTGGGATACGGTAAATTATTACCGCTTGGTCGGGTGTGGAATATTTAATCGATTAGTGGTTAATTCATTGACATAACCCGTTTTAATCTGTTTTGTTTGATATATAAATTTTGGGGGTTAATATGACCGTGTCCTGGATATCATCGGCTCATTTCATTTGAAAATGGCCACAACTTAAGCACGGGGTGTAGGCATACACCTGACAGTTGCGCATGTAAAAAGATATAACCACACGTGAGGATAACTCCTTGTGGATTATATAAGTGGTGTGACTATTAATCACGTCTCGGCTTCTATCCCGGGCCCTAAACGTACGACAAACATATAAATCTGTATACAAGATTATTTTATATAATTATCCCAAGTTATAAAAGAATATTTGTGCCTTGCGCATTTAAATCAATTTTCATAAACATTTTCAAAAGAGTCGGTTAATTGTATTACCAGTGTAAACTGACGTATTTGAAAAGGCTAAGTGACAGGTACTAATCGTAATTGGCTGGGAGCTTCTGGGCATTACTTAGGGAATCTTGCACGTTCTTAATGCTTAAGTCTGTTGAACAACATTTTGTATTATATTTTAGATCCGCCTGTGGATCCTATCTTACAACCGTCTGTATATTATTTCATTCGTACTTTACATTTCGGTTTGTAATAGTAATTTTCCTCCAAGACTTCCGCTGTGCTATAAACTGTGTATATTTGACTATGATGATATCAACTACGTCACGATACTCTCCTCCGGGCCCACTGGTAATATGTGGAAATATCAGGGTGTGACAGTATCTATCATGGAAAATCAGTCCAAAAGACAAGAATAACACCTCGAAAACTTTCAAGAAACCCTAGCAACTCCCAAACAATCTGATTTTCTCAGAATAAATCTGAAAAATGTGAATTCCTACACTTTTGAATCATTAAAATACGATTAAAAAACAAGAACACATTAAAACATCCAAGAACTGAGAACAACTTCATTTCCGAACACCCCAAAACAGTTCTAAGCAGCTCAAAATCTTATAAAACAGATACGAAAATCTGCGAATCCAAGCAATAATCTTCTATTGTTTGAATGATCTTGAATCTTGATATCAAAACTAAGCCCTTGAAAGACCTTAATGGCTCTGATATCAATTGTAAGTCTTAAAATAACATATATCAAGTAACACAACTGACTGGCAGAATCAAACAGTTATGCTATCAAGAACATGAAGAACTCTTTTGAACTTGCATACGATTAGTATGATATTTCAGAGAAATCATCTGATACAGGAACTTGTTACTAAAACCGCTAACGATGTCTAACTATTTTGAAACGACTCTCTGCGAATGACTAACCCAAGACAAATGACATAAACATGCATATACAGCCTACCTTGGCATACGACCTACATGGCCTAGTCCAATATCCCTACAACCCAAAACTACTATGTCGTGAAGTAGTTTCACGGTCACATAACACCCGTAACAACTGATGATATTTGATACATCAGCCTATTAGATATAGACCCTAAAAAAACGAAACTAAATAAGAAACTCAAGACAACAGTTATAAGTGTATATAAACTCTCAATGCGACTGAATACCCCACACAAAAACCAAAAGCATGTAAACAAGACGACAGAACATGGGTAGCTTCAATTGTACACCCCTTATAAAAGATTATAGCTAGTATTAAGCAATAACTCCAACCATAAATTTTTTGTGTGTTCCAATAAAACATGCACTAAATGCCTTGTCTCACATAAAAATCTCTGGTAAGAACCAAAGCATAGAGAAGAACAAACAGTAACAAGTTCAAGTCCACCTATGTGATAGTAATCCCATATGTCTCGTAAACAAATTGTAAGGGCATACATGTTAGCCAATGATTAATGCCTTAGACTATCAGAGAATACATCAAACCCATAGTAGGTCCCAACGGCGTAGCCTGTAACGCTGCATAACATGCATAGAGGAGATGTTCAATACTCGATCGGATTATGGTTACACGAAATTATCCCCCTCCTTGTGACGAGACTAATAGTTGTTAATTGTACACTCCAAAAAGCGAAGATCTGATTGGCCATCTCCAACACTACCATTAAGTTCCACGTCAAGTATAATAGTACCTAGATCTTTCTAGCGATACAACAAAATGGAAACCAACTACGAAAATTTCAAACTTGATTAAAAGAAAACATGTAATCCATCTTGATTAAAAGACAACACGTAATCCATTTGGTCGACTTCTACACTATTGACTATTCTGAAAGATAATTATTTCATATTTCTCATACTTGAAAAAAACATTGAATTGGATTTCCATTTATAAATCTGATATATTCAAATTGGGTATTTATGTCGGTGTTTAATTAATGCCCAATCTTCTTATACTAATAAATAAAAATTCTTTTTAGACACATGACACTTTCTGGTACTTTCTCACATTATTTTCCTATTTATCTCTCACCTTATTTTCCTACCAAACTCAAAAGCTTTTAATTTGTTAGTTAATTATTATAAAAGAATTATTATTTATCTTCAAGTTAATTGTCTATCCATTATTATAATAACTTTATAACTAATATAACAAATCATTAAGAATTCATAATACTTTGTTTTGGGTTTAGGAAGTAGACAAAATTCTAAAGAAAAATGTTATAAATATACGAGATGGTCTTCTCATTACTAACCCCTCTGATCTTATTTTCTTCTCTTATTGACTTTGTCCACCCTAATTTCTTCAAAATTTCATACAATTTAAATATTATAAAGATATAGTTATACATGCACCTACAAACGATGTTGCACAGGAGTTAATGATCGTTTGCTTACACTATTTCTTGGCGAAGAAAAAGAATATCTAAGTTTTGATAGTCTATCAGAGTTAGAGTATCTTCATAATAATTTTGATGCAAATTTATACTCATCAGATGTCTTTAACCGACTTAGATTTTTAGGCTTGTCAAAACATAAATCATTATTAAAGGTTGATGTTCCAATAACGTTGTTAAGAAATATTGATAAAAAGATATAGCTTATGCAATGGAATTCGATTACAGGTCCTATGAATGGCGATCGTGTTATTGAGGCACAAATCTTATTTGGAAGTAAAATTGGCACTCGAAGGTTTATCCTTAGATTTCGATTACTGTCGTTAGACAAAATGACTCTGTTTATATTCAAAAGAAAACAACTTGCTATCCCATATGTTTTGCCATTACCATAAATAAAAGTTAAGGACATTCACTATGTAAGGTTGGTTTGTTTCGAAAAGAGTCGGTCTTTACACATGGCCAATTATATGTAGCATTGCCCAAAGTAAAAAAATTCAGTTATGTAAACTTGTGCAGACAATTTTAAAATTATATAATTTCTATCCTTATGTAGGAACTAGGTTCACTTTTTATTAAAATATATTACAAAATAAATAAATAATAACGAGCCTCTCGTTATTTGTGGGAAATTCGACTAGTACAATACCGGTTACAAAAATTAAATAAACGAAAATAAATTACAATATAATTGTACCAAACTTGATTCAAGCAAGAGTCTTTGGAAACTTCAACCGCATCTACTAGATCGAAACTCCGCTGCAAGACAAGCAAAATTGTTGACGGTTTTTGGTTGAGGCACGTGTTCATCACGCTTCCCTTAAAACAGATTCCGCGCCTCCTCTCAGACGGTCTGTCTCCCAGGGTACAACAACTGGAACAGTATGTGTACTGCCGGAGATGACACTCACGCCCGAGATTACACCGGGTAACATGGTGTTTATAAATTTAGGAAAAATATGAAGTATGTAAATATGAGAGTACTCCTCTCAAAGGAAAAACGAGAGTCAAGAGAATGTCTAATTTTTGTTCGTATCTCTAATATGAACCACCAAGTTTATATATATACACTTATAGTTTTAAGCTCATTAAAACTAGTAATAAAATAGACATTAATCTTGTCATAATTATAACATTAATCTTGTAATAAACAAGATAATGAATATGACTTAATGGACTTAAGTGGTTAGACAAAAAACGGTCATATTCATCATGACACGCAATTAACGGGTTGTAACAGCTAGCTTGACCAGGTCCTGCCAATTGCTCTGTTACCGTTGCAGACATGTACGCGCGCCTGAAGTGGCTCTTCAGTCCGTGCGTCACAATGTATGGAACCCGCGCATGTGCATGGTGTGCAGACCAGTGCTCCTAGTTACTACTGTAACCTGCGCGCGCGCCATAACTGATCCGCAAATCCATGCAACACTCTACATGGACCTTACGCCATGCCATATGGACCCACGCGCCACACATATGCCATTGTGCATACCAGGACGCTACCTGGTCATGCGCCATCCAAACTCATGTGCCATTTGCAGTCTTCGCCATGGCATCCGCCTACGCCACCCAAGGGTGCGCCATAAGCGGACCCGCCATGTATCTGACCACGCGCTCATGGACAAAAATACAAAGGCGGTGTGCGAAGTTCAAAGCGCACTACATAGGGCCTATAGCCCACGGCACGTGCGCATATGTGCACGAGTAAGGGTGCTCCGCACCCTTTAGGGTCCCCACTGGTGTTTGTCTTCAAGGAGTGCTCCTCCTTATATACGACTTTAAGTTTTGTCATTCCACCTATGTGGGACAAGATGACAAATCTCAATCCATTTTTCTCATCTTTGTTTTTCCAAACATACAACTTCAAGCTTCGATATCTCATTCATCTTAGCTCTATTTGGACATAGTTTGAACACAAACCATAAATAATTATTTATACAACACATAAAAATATTATTGATGTCCAAAATATTTAGTGAAAAACTCATTTTCACTAAAATTTCCAACACCTTAAACCCGTGTAACACAAGTCTAATAACCTAGTTTGATTATATACTAAAATCTCTATTTTAAAAAGGCCATAATCACAGCATATAAATAATCAATCATTGAATCATCCATCCATACAAGATGAAAGAAATCACAGCATATAAAAAATCAATTATTGAATCATCCATACAAGATGAACAGAATGTTCTAAAAGTTGAATAATCTAATCATCTATTTTGGTTTAAAATCCTAAAAGATACAACTATATTCAAACAAAATAAATTTACATCACCATGATTTTTGTCCATATATCATACTTTCCAAACATAAACTTTTAAAATCATTTATATAAAAATATTTTTTTCCCACATGAACCAAACAATATTATTATTTCTCTTAAATATGCAATGATCCCTTAAAGAAAAATTGCATTATATCCAATTCAAACCATATCACCCCACCCCTCTCTCCTATTTAATCCACCCTCATCACAAAAACAGGGCACCACCACCCACCCTACCCCCGGACCCAACCTCCATACCACCACTAAACCATGGCCAAATTACATAATTCTCCCTCATTTCTCATCCTCACCCTCTTATTTCTTGCCTTTCAAGTCTCCAAAAGTGACAAAACTACCCCTCACAAACACCACCATCATCTTGAAGAGGAAGCTGACCGGATTATTGCACTTCCCGGTCAACCCAACGTCTCATTTAACCAGTTCTCCGGTTATGTCACTGTCAACCAGATGGCCGGCAGAGCCCTCTTTTACTGGCTTACTGAAACACCTAACCACCCTCTCTCTAAACCCCTGGTCATATGGCTCAATGGAGGTTAGCTAGCACTCACACTCACACTCACACTCTCACTCATATGTTTATAATTGTGTATATACATATACATAATACATGCATGTATATGTTATATTTATTTGAAGTGTTTTTGTTGTCACAGAAAAAAGTGAATGTGGAACTGTTACATTGCTTCATTACATGATTTCAAAAGTACAAAATTTGGAAATTTTGTTTACAATTTTACTTAAATTATATATATCATAATTGTTAATAATGGGATTACAATTTCTTATGGTGGACCCAAGATTTGTTTGCTTGTAATGTAGAGAATTAGAGTTACATTTTGTATATTACACATAAAAACGAGTATCGGATACTAGATAATACTAAATAAGTGAAATGTATATAATTTATTTTTTGTTTTATACTATCATGAATTATTGATTTCAGTAAGGGCATGTTTGGGTAAGCTTTTAGAAACAACTTATTGATTTATTGGCTTCTTGAAAAAGTCAGGATTTTGTGACTTATTGGCTTTTTCCCCCCACATACACCCTCTTTGCCAAACATCATTTTAGAGCTTATGACTTTTCAAAAAGCCAATAAGTCAATAAGTTGTTTCAAAAAGCTTACCCAAACATGCCCTAAGTAGGGGCCTTCTTATCTTTTCTTTATTTTTTTAAGTATCTTTAATTGATGGTATGCATAAAAGATGGTTGTATCTACCATATTAAATGGGTGGGTAGATGTAATAAATATACTTTCTTGAAAAAAGATGGAATCTTGAAAATATTTGGATATCTTTTTAGGGTTACAAATACTTCTCTGTTTGGGTACCTGATAAAACTGTGAAGGGAATGCAGCCCTGTTTTTATTTCTAAACAAGGTTATGACATCACAGGCAACATGCAGAGTTGCAGACTACCCTAAATACATTTAGATTTTTTTTTTAAATAATGTTTTCTCTTTAAATTCATTATTATTTTAGAATTAGTTTGTCCTGTTACTATGTTCTTTGATTAGGAAATTGCCATGACGGGTAGTCTTATAAATATTATTTAGATTTTTTATTAACAGATAAATACTTTTATTATATTATACTGTATATTAGAATATTATATATAAATATAAGGGTGAGGTTCGGCTACAAACTCAAGTTTTTTAAAAAGTATAAAAAGTCACAAAACACTATAATTTCAGCCATAAAACACATCTAAATTCCACAAATGACAGAGTAAATATTACAAAAACACCAAATTCATATTATTCAAACCATAATAATCCATAAAAACTTCACACACAAACTCGTAGAACTATAAATATAAAACACAAAATGCTAATCAACATAAAACACAATAACGTTTGTCATTCGATAATCAAAGTCTCATCATTCAAAACATAAAACACAACCCACATATATGATGTTTAAGTAATCTTTATTTTGTTATTTGTGGGTTTTGGGTGTGTTTCATAGTTCATAATTTGGTTTTTTTGTGACATTTTACTTTTGTTAGGAAATTTGGATTTTGTAGCCGATTGCTACCCTAAATATATATGTATTATATATTATTATATTCAAGAGTTAACTGTATCCAATTTCCAAAATCAGTGCCGTAAATTTACAAAGCAACCATGACTACAGTCCATATTTATTGCTATTTCTGTATTGCTTGCCCTAGTCTACATTTTACGCTACTGTTTCTTGTACTCTCTACTATTTTTCGCGTGGTTTACTTGCACAGTGTTCATAAGATTAAATATTATTCCTACTTTTATAATTCCATCATAATCAAATACCATTCAAAAAATATATAACTACTTATCTTAGATTATTTTTGTAAAACCATACAAATATTCCAAGTTTAAATTCCCCATTGTATTTTATTTTTAACAAATTGATTATTTGCATGGTGAGCAACAAAGAAAACAATACTAATACGGTGATACTAACATCATTTCACGAGCATTTTGGGTGAGATGGCATTGGGCGTCAGCCCATAACACAATCTTAACAATTTTAGCTTAACAGGTCCCGGATGCTCATCGGTGGCCTATGGTGCATCCGAAGAAGTGGGTCCATTCAGAATAAACAAAGGGGCCACAGGGTTACACCTTAACAAATTCTCCTGGAACAACGTTGCTAACATTTTGTTTCTCGAAACTCCGGCCGGTGTCGGTTTTTCCTACACCAACCGCTCCTCGGACCTACTTGACACTGGTGATCGTCGCACCGGTAAGAGACACCACACCTCATCTACACAATTATAAATGCTAAAAACGGATTTTAACTAACTAACTACCCTTCTGTTTTCTTTGTTTTAGCGGAAGATTCACTTCACTTTGTGATACGATGGGATGGAGAGATTTCCACGTTATAAACACCGTGACGTTTATATCGCAGGAGAAAGTTACGCTGGTCACTACGTCCCGCAACTCGCAAGACAAATTCTAAGACACAATTCAAATTCCAGTTTCAATCCCATTAAATTAAAAGGAATCATGGTACAGGACGTTTTTTTTCGTATCTAATATTATGTTGAAAACTACGAAAACAATAGAAATAGTAAAATAGACTGTTACGTAACCAGTTTTACGTGTTACATTTAATTTAAAGCAAGTAGGGCTGCAAACGAACTGAACGAACACGAACAAGACCTTGTTCGTGTTCGTTTGTTAAGAAATATATGTCTTCGCGAGCCGTTCACGAACAATTATCGAACGGGGTTTTATGTTCGTGTTCGTTTGTTAAGGAAATGAACTTGTTCGTGTTCGTTTGTTAATTTTAGACAACGAACGTTGACGAACACAAATTAATGTTCATGAAAAATGGAAACAAACGAAGACAAACAATCGTTCATGAACAGAATATATAATACACTGACACTTATTAGATATTTAATTTGTCGGAATTTTGAAGTATTTATATATATATATATAAACTAAAACTACAAATGAACTATCGAATACAAACGAACACATTACCGAACGTTCACGAACACGACATTTGTTCATGTTTGTTCATTTAACTAAACGAACGAAATTTCTTGTTCGTGTTCGTTTGTTTAATAAACGAACGAACACAAACAAACTTCCCACCGAACGTTCGTTTGTAGCCCTAAAAGCAATAATAAATATAAGTGTATTAATATGCGGTAGTTTTGAATAAAATATTGTTGGGTGGTAGGTAGGAAATGCTGTGACGGATAACTACTACGACAACCTTGGAACGGTGACGTATTGGTGGAGTCATGCAATGATATCTGATAAGACGTATCACCAACTGATAAACACGTGTGATTTTCGGCGCCAAAAGAATTCAAACGAGTGTGAATCATTATATAGCTATGCTATGGATCAAGAGTTCGGTAATATCGACCAGTACAATATTTATGCACCCCCTTGTAACAACTCTGATGATGGTAGCTATTTGACTTCCACTCGTCAAACCATGCGCTTGCCCCATCGGCCCCGTCAGGTATTTATTAGTTTTTCTACCTAAATTTTTATGTCGTCATCATCATACTCAGTATATCACACCAATAGCAAAACTAAGGTAGGGTTTAAGTAGTAATTAGTTTTTCTAGCTAAATTTTTGTATCATCATCATCATCATGATCCTCATACTCATACTAAGTATATCCCACTAATAGCAAAGCTAAGGTAGGGTTTGAGTAGAGTAAGATGTAAACAGCCTTACACCTCTACCCTGTAGGAATAGTGAGGCTGCTTCCAGCGAGACCCCCGGCTCGATGGTAGTTTTGCATCAAGCCTTGGACATAAGACACATTACACTCGGCAATTAAGACAAAGGCCAATTAGTGCATGTACTCCCTTGTCTTTCGGCTATCAACGCCACCACATGATGCATGATTAAACATCCCCCTCTTTCAACATTATTTTCACGAAATTAGTAAAATAAAGTTGAAATTAGTGCACTTTCACTTTTGCCCCCGAGCGCCCATACATATATACATTATATGTGCATACCACAAGCGGGCGCAAATTTTTATATAGATAGTTTTTTTTTTCTATTCATTTTGAGTTGTAAGGATTTCTGGTTTTACAGACAACAAGACGGATGTCGGGATATGATCCGTGTACCGAAAGGTATGCCGAGGTTTATTACAACAGAGAAGATGTTCAAAAGGCGTTTCATGCTAATACGACCCGAATTCCATACAAATGGACTGCTTGCAGGTGTTTTTTCTATTTATTATCTTAGCTTAAAAAGGGCAAATCTGGTGCACGAGGCTCCCAGGGGTCTATGTGTTGTTGGGCCAACTTGGGCCTAATAATGTAAACGTTCTTACCTTGCATTATTTATGCAAGAGACTGTTTCTACAACTAAGGATTAAAAAGTAAAAATATGCATTTGCGTTGAGTAATGATATTTTTATTTGCAGTGAGACTTTGAATCGGAATTGGAACGACAGTGATGTGTCGATTCTTCCAATATATCGCGAACTCATTGCTGCTGGATTGCGGATTTGGGTCTTCAGGTTTGCTAAATCTGGTTTATTTTTGTATTTTGTGTGTCCCGTTTATTTAACAGACCCACAAAATTACATAATAATTTGGTTTTAACTTTTAACTAATCATTTTGTGTTGTAAAATGCAGTGGGGATGTTGATTCAGTGGTTCCAGTCACAGCTACTAGATATGCACTTGCACAACTCAAGTTGAAAACAAAGGTTCCATGGTACCCTTGGTATGTCAAAAAACAGGTTAGCAGTTTGACTCCCTTTAACCATAACTACAACTCGTTAACGTCAATATGACATTGCCTTGCAACTTGTTAAGAAGTAACATGATTAAAACGTACAAGTAAATAAGTAAATAACACGTGTCATCTAAATCCGGTTTTTGTGTGAAGGTGGGAGGATGGACAGAGGTATATGAAGGGCTAACATTTGCAACAGTGAGAGGGGCAGGTCATGAAGTACCACTTTTCAAGCCAAGGGCAGCATTGCAGTTATTGATGTCCTTTTTAAAAGGTCAACCACTTCCCAAAGCTTGACCAAAAAAAGTCAAAGTTTGACTAAAGAGTCATAATTTTGACCTTGATGTTGAATGTAGGATCTGGTCAAAGGCAAAAGATTGCCTTTTGACTTTGATTATTTGGATAGGAATTAGGATTTCATCAGAGTTTGAGTGTGTGGGGGTTTTACTTGAAAAGAATACGGATTGGTATTAAAAGTTTGACTTCAAATTTTATGGAAATAATTGGAGAGGGGTGAAGGTATTTCATCAAAGATTGTGGCTGTTTGTTGTAACTTGTAACATATTGTCATGTGTGACTCACCAATATTTTATTTCTTTGGAGTTCCTTTTACATCATTTTAACAAAATCAAAATTTGCAAGAAGAAAAATAGTATTAGATTTTACATTGGTCACTCGATCGACCAGATCAGGCTATGTCTAGGGTTGATCTGGCTATATCTACGACCAAATCAAATTTTTTTTTTGGTATTTGATACGAGTTTATAATTACACTGTTCGTGTGTATATATTGTATATATTAGAATAGAATGGATTAGGGTAAATACATACATAGTTGCTTCTTCTTAAAGTAAGCCACCCTCTATGATTGTGTTCTTAGGGTCTGTTTGGTATGAGGTAATGGAATGGACGAAGGAATGGAATGAACGAGGCAATGGAATGGACGAGGGAATGCAATGGATCATTACCATTCCATGTCTTGTTTGGCCACCATGGGTGAATGGAATGAATTATTATTGTATATTGTTCAGTAGGCAAGAAAAACGGAGTAAAAAAATTAGCGGTGAGTGGTGGTGGTCGGTGGTAGTGATTGTGGGTGGTTATAGGCGGCGGTGGTGGGTGTCGGCGGCGGCGATGGGTGGTGGTGGCGGCGGCGAGTGGCGGTGCGGCGGTGACGACGAGTGGTGGTGGCGGCAAGGTGGCCGTTGGTGGTGGGTGGCAGCAGAGGTGGCGGTGGGCGGCGTCGGCGGTTAGTGGTCGAGGTGGTGATAGCTGTGATGGTAATGGTGGTGGGCGGCGGCAACGAGTGGCGTTGACGGTTGGTCGCGGCTGTGCTGATAACGGTGGCGAGTGGGTGACGGCAGCGACGGTGGCTGTCGGGGTGAGGTGGTGGCAGGTGGCGGCGATGGCGTCGGTGGTGGTGGTGGGTTGTGGCGAAGGTGGTGGGTTTTGGTGTTGTTGATGAATGGTGCAAGAGGGGATGGAATGGAAAAAAAACATGGGGGGTGGAAGGAATGATTTTGAGGGAATGTAATGCCTTTTGGAATGGGTGATTCCATTCCATTGACTAACCAAACACCATTTTCTTCATTCCCTCGTAATCATCTATTCCATTCCACCTCTCATTCCTTCATGACACTACCTTAGTTTCATGTTATCATGGTGGATATCTTGTCCATCCCACAATCATTAGACTTCACAACTTAAGATGTTTTCACCACATAGATGATTGTTGATTGTTTTGTAATTAAAAAAATGAAGTTGCATTTTATATAATGACTTAAAAATATTGTATATCTGGAATTATATATAGAATATTATTTCGGGCTTTAAGAACCAATGAACCATATAGTGAAGGGTGAAAATTTGGAATACGTCATCTTTGAGTTGGGTCATGTTTATCTTATATACCTTTTTGTATGATTAGTATATATTCGATCTACCTAACTCGTCATTTTATTATCATCCAAATTAACAAGACGTTCTATAAGTTTGTATTTAATATTTTCTTTTTTATTTCCTTGCACTTTGGCATTTGTCTCGTTTTTACTATAAAAGATGCTTTCATTGAAAGAAGGCTTGATTAGTGATGTAAGGAAACGAGACTTCGTAGTAAGCTACTTGAAATTTGTTAAATGCTTAAATCCAGTCAAGTATGAATTGAGCTCAAACCTAAAATATACCTTGTCTAATAAACCAAGGTAATAAGTTGATTTAAAATGAAGGTCAATTAATTAACATGTTTGGATGATGATGTCTATAGCAATGAGATATGTGAATCCTTGACCGTGTATCTACTTTGCTCGTGTACTCGCATCAATTCAAGATATAAAAAAAAACGTCTTACATGATACTCCTGCATCATCAACAAATGTACTTTCCGCTTGTCAAAATCAATACACATGCAAGATGGACTTGCGCGTATTATTCGTTTTTTTTTTCACATATCTAAGGAGCAGCTGAAACACAATATTCTAATTTGTTGTTTAAGACATGAAGTTTATATAGTATCCATGGCCGGCCCTGAAGCTTCTCATATTAATCAGGCACGAAATTACTAAGGCGAACACAACTTGCGAAGATTCTCTACTTAGCATAAGATGAAGAAGATGTTTGATCTTCAACAACGCGTTTGGCATAAATTTTGTGTTTGCTTGTAAAAGTAGTTAAATTGCAAGTGTAATGACAAGAAGGCTATCTTATGATGACAAGAAGATGTTATGTAGTGTAGTTTCCATATACTTAATAATGTATTATATAGAATCCGTGAAAATAACTATTAACCCACATAATCTCTATTTTACTTTAGCTGTTGCGATCATCAATGATTAAATATATGCCTCCATAACATATAAAAATTATATGTATCTTTATTGTTAATTTAGCTATCAAGCATGTCAATAAAGACAAACAATATTAGACAAACAACATTACAAAGCTATATTGGGATGGCAACACTATTTTAAGGTGCCCAACAATTTATTTCTATTCAATAATAAGTTATGGATGTTTTGTGAGCAATAAATAAAACAAAAGATGCATAACATAATAACGAATATTAAACACAGAAGATAAAGATCTGCTACAAAATATCCTTAACCTAGGAAGTGTAGGAAACTAGGTCAAACGAACTTCAATTGAGCTCATTTTAGCGGCGTTGGCACCGACTCGTCGAATTATTATGTATTTGATCCTACCACACACAGAAGATATGCATTTCATATGGAGAAAGCATTATTAGATTCACCTATAATATAGAAATTTAGCAGACAAACATATATTTAATAAGATTAAACTAAATACTACTATTCGTGTTTCTCAACACATGTTGTTATGAACTATGTAATAACACACTACTATTGTGATATTCTAGATTGATGGAAAATTTAGGTTTGTTTTGTACCCTATTTTTCTATATTATTCTAGAAACGTTGTTGTTACGATCCTACTTGAAAAACAAACATGTGGTATGCATGTTTGTTTTTAAAATATCTTTTATTGATGGAAGCAAATAGCATTTTGATTTCATATATAAAACAGTAATTCTTCAACCATATGGTTTAAAGTTTAAACTCGACATGTTGATTTTTGAGTGAATTTCAAATTTTGTCCTTTATTTTTATACCTAATTTCAGGCGTTGTCCTTTTTCTTTAAAATTGATGAGATTTGTACTTTATGTTTTAAAATGTTTCACGTTTTGTCCTTTAACACTAACTCAGTTAAAAAATTTTGTTAAATCAAGTCACAAAAGGGTACTGTAGTCTTTTTACCCATTTATTCTATTACATAAAACAAAAATAAATTTTAATATATTTATTATAACCACTAGCATATAAACCCGTGTATCACACGGATTAAATATAAAGAAACTTAAATTGAATAATATTTTAATTTATAAGTTTTACAAACCCGTGTATTACACACGTAAAATATCAAAACAAAATGTTAATCATACTTCTATATAATCCAGATCACATAGTTTAAAAGTGTAATAATAATATAATCTAACTATTGTGTTTTTTTTTTTTCCAATTAGTATTAAAGTAATGATGGTTTAGTAAAAAAGATCTGATTATTGTATTTTTTATTTTACGATAATATAAAACAAAATACATTGCATTTATCTAATAATATTAATTAAATAATGCATCTTGATGTGAATTAAATTTATTATAATAGTAAGGATAAGGATTAAAAAAATATTTTAAAATAAAATGTAACTCTAAATTATAAGGTTGAAGGAGAAAGTCACATGTGACATTAATCTTATATTAAAAGTTAGATTAGATTTGATGTTTTGTTTGTAAGTTTATCATTTTTATCAATAATTAATAGTTTAAATCATTTGGTTTTAAAAATATATGTCGTTAATCTTAATGAGGTGTGATATTAGCAAGTAAGTTATTATAGGGGAAGGATCCACTAAAAAGTGGATTTTGCCTAAGTAGTCTAAGAAGGATTGTGATGATGACATGTGGCACTCCTAATAAGTAGGAATGAATGGTATTTTGGTCCTTATAAATAGGAGTAAAAATGACATGTGGCACCCCTTTTGTTTTTTAAAAATACAACAAAAAATCTAGTACAAAAAAATTTAGCACAAAAAATCTAGTACAAAAAAATATAGCACAAAAAATGTAGTACAAAAAAATATAGCACAAAAAACTCTAGTACAAAAAAAATATAGCACAAAAAAATCTATTACAAAAAAATATAGCACAAAAAAATCCAGCACAAAAAATTAAGAAAAAAATTAAAACAAAAAAATTCAGCACAAAAATATAGTACAAAAATCCAGCACAAAAAAATGTTATACAACATAGAAATACAACACATTTTAGTGAATTTTTTTAGTCTTCATATTTTATATAGCAATATGGTACTCAAATTAAAGATAAAAAGACGCTCGATTTTACGGTGAATTTTTTATGAAAAATAGTTTCGTATAAAAAAGTTATAAACGTTTAAAAAACGGGGGTGAAATATGCATGTGCCTTGCATGTGGAGAGAGAAAGTCCATAAATAAGATTTTCCCAAGATACCCTTGCATTCCTCCTTTCTCCTACACTTTCATCATAACCATTGATTTGAAAAATGAATTGTTAAGATTCTTTCTCATCCTACTTAGGCAAAATAAACTTTTTATTTGATCTTACCCCAGTTATTATAATAATGCAAAAATAATTAAATTGGAGATATTAATAATAATAATAATAATAATAATAATAGTTTTGTTATGGATAAAAGTAAACTAACGATCAAAAGGCTTTTGATAAAGGATATTCATATTAAATACAAACATATTAAAAAAATATATAATAACCCTTAATCGTATGTCATAGAGTCGAATATAATTTTGACCTCTAATATGTAAAATCGGTATATTCAAGAGATAAAGTAATTCTTATATTTTCATCTCTATATCATATAGTATAATTTATTAACCCAAGCATTATGGTATATCAATTTCTTTTGACGGAGATGAGGTTTATTTAGAATTATTTATTAAAGTGGATAATGGTTCTTATATTAATTTATTTATTATTATTATTTATTATGGTTAAGGTAGGATAAGAAATTGACACATGGCATTTTGATGACAACATTGATGGAGAGAATGGCATTAAATGGATTCTTTTATTAGGGTGTCCGGTGTGGGGGGCGTCAAACCCACATTACCGAATCGGCAATGGGCGGCAAACCAATGCCAACCCATTTGCCGCATGAGGTGTTTGACGAAATGGGTTTAAATCGGTGAGGCATTACCGAATCGGTGAGGGGAGGAAGGAGAGAGAGAGAGAGGGGGTGTAGGGGTGGGGTCCATTCCTATCTCAACCAATCACAACTTTTTCCTTTTTTTTTTTAAATAGTTTACCACTTCACCAAGTGTTTAAACCATTGCCAACACTTTTCACCAAAGTTTAAACACTTTTGACTGATTGACATGGCGCGCTTTGATTGGTCGGTTTTTTGGTTTGCCACTCCAAAGTGTTTAACCACTCCCTACACCCTTAGTATTAGATTTATACACCTAGTGATGCACATCTCCCCATTCATCCATTCTCAAGCATCAATCATGGTAAGTTCACCTTCACCCCCCTAAAATCATACGAATTCACTAATCCAAATCTACCAATTTCATAATTTTCATATCATCCCTGCAATTCTGCCCAAACGAGCAAAACCTCAAAATAAAAAAGAATTGTTTTTACAATCAAATTAAATCTAAAATCTGAAATCAAAATCAACACTACAGAAATGTTCCTCAGTCACCATAACATCTCATCACCCTTACGAGATTTGATAAGAATATTCCACATCTGTAACTGCAGCCCCCTCCACTCCAATTTTCCGATGACCACCACCACTCGTCACCATATATCCTCCTCCCAACGTCACCGGACCCCCACCCTACCTTTACCCCAACCACCAACGCACCGCCACCTTCCTTCGCCGCATCTTCGCCGTCATGATCGGAACCGCCATCTTCCTCGGTACAATCTTTGATATCCAACTCCAAAATCTTAGCCGTCAACCACAAACAAACCAGTCTTCGCCGTCATCTTCGTAACCCTAACTCCAAGATGTAAGGGCATGTTTGGCTAAGCTTATTAGAGTTAAAAATAACTTTTGGAAAAATGACTTTTTGAAAATGAGTTTTTAAAAAAAGTGTTTGGATTAGCTTATGGGGTGGGAAAAACCAATAAGTCAATAAGTTGTTTTTTAAAAAGTGTTTGGCTTAGCTTATTGATGTAAAATTACTAAAATGGACATTCTTTCATAAGGGATGTTAAAAAATAAGGGGTATATTGGTATTTTGTTGGTTGAAAAGCTATAAGCTAAACAAGAAGACACAATCTCATGACTTTTCAAAAACTCCTTTTCATTCATATCAAAAAGTCATTTTTAAAAACACTTTTTCATTTGCCAAACACTATAAGGAGCTTATTGATAAGTCAATAAGCCAATAAGTTAGTTTGAAAAGCTTAGCCAAACATGCCCTAAGATCTGTTACAATTCAATAGTTTGGTTAAAACCTTCATGGTGCAGGTATTAGTTCAATAGTTTGGTTCTGGACTTTGGAGAAGAAGGGGCAAAGGGGACAATTATTGATTTAATGAGAATATTAAGTTATTTAAGTGAATGACAAAAATGCCCTCATGTGCAAGGCACATGAGCGTGCAAGGCATATGAGCTGATTTAACAGAAAAATTTAACTGAGTTAGGGTTAAAGGACGTAACATGCAAGATTTTTAAACATAAAGTACAAATCTCATCAATTTTAGAGACAAAGGACAGCGCCTGAAATTGAGTATAAAGATAAAGTACAAAATTTGAAATTCACTCTTGATTTTTTTATGGTTATTTTTGAATCTAAACCAACTAATTTGTTATTTTCTATCAACTATACTATTTTTTATTACAAACTATGATAATATAATTAGTTTATTAATAACTGTACCATCATTTAACGGTTTATACATTAATGTAACTGGTTATAAAAACCGTCGTCGCGTTGCGGTGAACTTTTTTTGTTATTTAGTTTGTGTTTATATGTGTTTGAAATCACTACGAGTGTCACACCCAAACCGATGGCGGAATCATCGGGGCATGGCACTGAGCGAAACAGATTGTCCAGAAGTTTCCATAACAATTATCAATACCATTCAATTTAAATAATACGTCCCATACCGTATCTCAAATAGTAAAACAATTATTACAGACAAAATCTAGGCAAATATTCTGTTCCGACAACTCAGATTTAAATAGACAGCAATTGTTTATCTGCTTCTAGAGACCCTTAGTTTGACCACTACAGACAACTATTTGTTGGGCTCTAAAGCTTTATTCTAGCTTCAAATTCCTACCAAGTGTGCGTCCTAAGCACCTGTCACATTCGTTAAAATAATGTCAATACATAAAATGTAAAGGTGAGCATACAAGTTTGATAATAGCATATAGAGTTCGAATTCGTTTACGCATAACCAGCACGTACACATAGTGAAATGAAGCACGTTAGTTATCGACATAGATCCATCGATACCAATGACTGCGGGTTGACTGCCCGAGGCAGTTCGCAATACATGATTACCACCGTAATCCATGCAAGTAAAAGATCCTTAACAACCCCCGTGTGAACGGGTGCTGAGTCCAAACTATAGTACTATCGTTGCTAAGGCAGGTAGACAGCATTCCATGTGTAAACATAACAAACAAGCATTCATAAGCCACGTATAACATGCATTAACGGTTAGCGTTCAAATAGCATTGAGTAGTGTGATCATTGTAGTTTGGATATTCGTAACGTATGTAGCACCCAAAAGTGCTTAAAGCAAAAAGGGATCGAGTATACTCACAGCGATTGGTGGATTGAAGGGAGCGCTTAGCGAGTAAGATTAGCCTGAATAGATTAGATTGTATGACGATAAGTGACGCGTAAAACGTCGCAAAGTGTGAAGGGGTCGGATGATGGTTCGATCGGATGGTAATCCGATCGGACAGCAATCCGTGCGGATAACAATCCGTTCAGGTGGTCATCCGGTCGGACTGTGGCCCGGTCGGATGATGATTCGAGTGGATTGTTTCTTCCTATAAGAAGAATGTGTTTGTGTATGATGGTTTGACTTTTGAAGTTTTCGTTGTAGTATTTTGAAAACATTGAAGTATCTCTATCTATCAAGTCGTTCGATCGGATGGTGGGTCGTGCGGATAACAATTCGTTCGGATGGTCATCCGGTCGGACAGTGGTGTGATCGGACGGTAACTCGATGGTGAGGTTACTTAGGGAAGACAAACTCACAACAGAAGTGTCATTCGATCGGATGGCAATCCGATCGGATGGCAACCTTGTCATTGAACATGTTGAAAATTGTTTAAGTCTTTAAAGTCTTAGTATCTCATGATCCGAAGAGTAATCCAGTCAGATGGTCGTCCGTTCGGATTACGTTTCGTTCAATACTCAAACTTTAGGTAAGGTTGTTTCAAAAGTGGGTCCCAAGTGTGATCCGTTCGGATGACCTATTCGATCGGGCAGCAGTTCGTTCGGACAGTAATCCGTTCCGATTGTCCTGTTCGTCCTACACTTGGTCGTTTTGAAGGTTTGTCGTTATGTCGAGACACTTTGACAACGTGTTAGCCGACAGAACCCCCAGTTCGACTCAGATGACCAACCCAACCAGGAATCACCCTAGTCCGGCCGGTTACTGGCTCGAGACGGTTGGTCTTGGCTAACCCGAAATCGGTAGTCTCGTGAGTAGAATCCGGATCTTGAGCTAGTACAACACTACAATCGAGTAGAAGACTAAATCAGGGTCGGATCCTATCGGTTTTGAGTACTTGGAGTGCAAGAGAGTTGAAAGAGAGTTAAAACCATCTTTCAATCCTTTTTCACCATTCTTGTGTCGAGATCCTTACAAGATCTTTGTATGTTTGCGTGGGAATCGGTTAGCTCTCGGTGGTTCTTGGTGGATTGAAGTCAAAACATGAAATTCTTGAAGAACACATGGTGACGTCACCCTAGAACACCCGAAATCTAGTGATTTCACGGTTAAAAGTTAAGATTTAAAAGATAGAAAGGTGTAGGAGTGCGTGTAGATCAAGAAAGTATAAGATTTAGGGCGAGATCTTACCTGGATTGAGAGAAATCGAAGAAAAGGTGAGGAGTACGAGTGGTTTGGATCGAGGGTTTCCAGAAATGGAAAGGGTGACAATGACAGGGGTATTTATAGGATTCTAAAAGAGGAAAGGGTTATCCGATCGGATGACATACCGATCGGATGACATACCGCTCAGATGGCTTATCCGATCGGATGACATCCTGGTCGGATGACACCTGTCTTGGCGGCAAGGCGGCTATCCGATCGGATGGCTATCCGATCGGATGGCACCTGGGTTGAGTGTTTGACGCGACGATTTTTAGCGTTTCGATTTCGATTGCGAGCGGCTCGTTAAGATAGGGTTTCCTAGTCAAATTACTTTCAGTCCCAACTACTTCATATCTCGCATAATCTCTTCTCCACTAATTATCAAAGTTCGATTGCGATTTAAGTTCGAGTTTGGTTACGTTTCGAGTTTCGATTGAGTTCGATTGATTCCCACAACATATATATATATATATATATATATAACACGCACAAGTAACACATAAGGCACACACACATCTATAATAACCAAATTAAGTCGAGTTGTGTTTCGGATCACGATTCGATGTTGAGTAGCATAGCTTGATTATCGATTAGTTAACTTTATCGCATTGTTACTTCCTATACTTCACAGTCGTAAGTTGATTAGGTATCGATTAACACGTATCGATTCTTGCAATTAACAACACTTACTCCACATAATACAATTAAAATAAAGAAGTTTCTATAAGTCAAATTCGTACAATCGGTCGTCGACTTTGACCTTGACTTTGACTTTACTTTGACTTCCGAAAACTCGGGGTGTTACAGCATCCCCTTGTTTAGGGAATTTCGACCCGAAATTAAGCTGAAAGCTGTACGACTCCGTGAATCACGTTTGAAAACTTTCAGTTCAGACCGGTTTTGACTCCGAAACGATTGCGAACCGAACGTGTGACGTGCCGAATCCGTACACGAACGTGACCAAACACACGAGACGTAATATAATCGGTGATTCTATTGATTGATATGAAATCGTACAAAACACTAGAATCACATTGCCACTTTCTCTCTCTAGCTTCTCTATCTAAACAACTTCGGGTACTTCGCCTTCATGTCGCTTTCGAGTTCCCAAGTGAACTCTGCGCCTCGTTTGCCTTCCCATCGGACTTTCACAATAGGAATGCGAGAGCGTCTGAGCTGCTTGGTTTGGCGATCCATGATTTCGACAGGCTTCTCCACGAAGTGTAATGTTTCGTTTACTTGTAAGTCATCGAGAGAGACATGTAAGTCGTGGTCAGCTAGGCACTTTCGGAGGTTTGACACATGGAAAGTCGGGTGGACGTTACTAAGTTCCTCCGGTAGTTCGAGTCTGTAGGCGACTTTTCCGATCCTTTCCAGAATCTTAAAAGGTCCAACATATCGAGGCGCGAGTTTTCCCTTTTTGCCGAATCGGACCACACCCTTCCAAGGTGACACCTTTAGGAGTACGTGGTCACCAACGTCAAATTCCCGGGGCTTGCGTTTCTTATCGGCGTAACTTTTCTGTCGATCCCGAGCTTTCTCCAGGTTGTCTCGGATTTGAAAAATTTTGTCTGTCATTTCTTGCAGTAGCTCGGGACCGGTTAGTTGCGAGTGACCGATCTCGTGCCACACAATAGGCGACCGACATCTTCTTCCGTATAATGCCTCGAATGGTGCCATTTGGATGCTAGAATGATAGCTGTTGTTATACGAGAATTCGACTAATGGCAGGTATTTATCCCAATTACCACCGAAGTCTAAGACACACGAACGGAGCATGTCTTCAAGAGTACGAATCGTTCTTTCAGTCTGACCGTCGGTTTGAGGGTGGAATGCGGTACTTAGATTAAGCGATGTACCGAGTGCCGTTTGAAACGTTTCCCACAGTCACGAGGTAAACCGAGCATCACGATCAGAGATGATGTCACGAGGCGTCCCATGATTACAAATGATCTCGTCGGTGTAGATTCGGGCTAATCGTTCTACCTTGTAGTCTTCTCGTATCGGCAGAAAGTGAGCTGATTTAGTCAAACGGTCAACAACAACCCATATGCTGTCGTGACCTGATGACGTGTGCGGAAGCTTCGTTACGAAATCCATAGCTATACTTTCCCACTTCCACATGGGAATTGGTGGTTGTTCGAGTAAGCCAGAGGGTCTTTGATGTTCAGCCTTGACTCTTGCACAAGTTAGGCATTTTCCAACGTAGAGGGCAATATCCCTTTTCATGTCGGGCCACCAGTACCTGTAGCGAAGATCCTGGTACATTTTGTCAGCACCGGGATGAATGGAATAATGGGATTTGTGGGCTTCGTCCATGAAGATTTGTCGCAAATCGGTCCGCTTAGGGATCCAGGTTCGGTCCAGAAAGTGGAATATTCCATTGGACTTGCTCACAAGCTGGGCTCCATCGTGGTAGATTCGTTCCCTCTTCAGCGTGCGTTCGTTAAAACACGCACGCTGGGCTTCACGAATAAGGGTTTCGAGATCGTGTTGGGCTTGAACATTACGAGTGCTAAGCAGATAACTCCGTCTGCTGAGTGCGTCGGCAACAACATTTGCCTTTCCTGGGTGATAACGGATCTCACAGTCATAATCGTTGAGAAGTTCTACCCATCGGCGTTGACGCATATTAAGTTCCTTTTGATTAAAGATGTGTTGTAGGCTCCTATGATCGGTGAAGATCGTACACTTGGTACCATACAGTTAGTGTCGCCAAATCTTTAATGCAAAAACAACCGCGCCTAGCTCGAGATCATGGGTTGTATAGTTCTTCTCGTGGATTTTGAGCTGACGAGACGCGCAAGCTATAACCTTGTTCCGTTGCATGAGGACACCACCGAGACCAAGGTTGGAAGCATCACAGTAGACAATGAAATCGTCGTTTCCATCGGGAAACGTGAGAACAGGAGCATTGCAAAGCTTATGCTTGAGGGTTTGAAAGGCAGTCTCTTGTTTGGTTCCCCAGACAAAAGGCTGATCTTTATGGGTAAGAGAGGTGAGCGGCACAGCAATCTTCGAGAATCCTTCAATAAATCGCCGATAATAGCCCGCTAATCCGAGAAAAGAGCGGACTTCAGACGGGTTCTTAGGCGTAACCCAGCTCTTGACGGCTTCGATCTTCGCAGGGTCGACGTGAATGCCTTGACTATTAACAATGTGACCCAGAAACTGAACTTCCTCCAACCAGAATTCGCACTTGGAGAACTTGGCATAGAGTTGGTTCCCCTGGAGTAACTCGAAAACCAAACGTAGATGTTGCGCGTGTTCGGCTTTCGACTTGGAATAGATCAAGAAGTCGTCGATGAATACGATGACGAAACGGTCGAGATATGGTTTACACACGCGATTCATCAGATCCATGAAAACTGCCGGTGCGTTGGTTAAGCCAAAAGGCATGACAACGAATTCGTAGTGTCCGTATCGGGTGCGAAACGTGGTTTTGGGTATATCCTCCTCTTGTATGCGTAGTTGATGATATCCTGAACGTAGGTCGATCTTCGAGAAACACGTAGCACCTTGTAGCTGATCAAACAAGTAGTCAATACGGGGTAGGGGATAGCGGTTCTTGATAGTTAACTTATTTAATTCCCGGTAGTCGATGCACATCCGGAACGACCCATCCTTCTTTTTGACGAAAAGGACTGTAGCGCCCCATGGAGAGGTGCTCGGGCGAATGAAGCCTTTCTTAAGTAATTCCTGGAGTTGGTTTGAAAGTTCGCGCATTTCGGACGACGCAAGTCGATAAGGAGCTTTGGCAACAGGATTGGCTCCAGGAATGAGGTTGATACGAAAGTCGATATCACGACTCGGAGGTAAACCTGGAAGATCATCAGGGAATACATGAGGATGTTCACGAACCACAAGAACGTCTTTCACTCCCTTCTTCTCTTTCTTTTCCTTCTTTGCTACTACAATGTTTGCCAAGAAAGCTCTATATTCCTTGCGGAGATACTTGCTAGCTTGGACACATAACATGAGCTTGAGCCCTTTTGTGGCAGTTTCACCGTATACACACAATAAGTCACCATTTGCGAGCGAGAATCGAATCATCTTATCGTAACACACAACTTCAGCATGGTTTTCGCGTAGAAAGTCTATGCCTACTATGACGTCAAAACTTCCGAGTTGCATCGGAATAAGGTCGATTGGGAAGATGTGATTGTTGAGCTCAAGAGTACAATCACGGATAACGGAATTAACGGCGACGGTTCTTCCAGTAGCAACTTCCTCATCGAACGTCGAGGAGAGATGGGAGCGTTTACGATTAAGGAGCTTCTCGAATTCGAGCGACACAAAGCAATTATCGGCTCCAGTATCAAACAAACATGATGCATAAATACCATTCACAAGGAACATACCATTAACCACGTTGTTGTTGGCTTGGGCTTGGCGCACGTTGATGTTGAAAGTTCGGGCGCGTGCGGCCTGTTGTTGTTGTTGCTGCTGCTGTTGAGGCTGTTGCTGTTGGGGCTCTTGTTTCACAACCCTGTTTGGGCACATGTTGGCGAAATGGTTAGGATCGCCACATGCGAAGCATGCTCTGGCTTTGACCGCGGGTGCCGGAGGAGCTTGTTGACCCTGTGGGGCGGTGAGTAGAGCTTGATGAGCAGGAGCTTGTCGAATACGGCAGTTGGCAGTAAAGTGGCCGTATACGTTGCAATGAGCACAAAAACAGCAAGGATTTGCAGTTGGGTGATGGTAGGTGCAAGTAGGGCAGAGCGGATGTGGCCCAGTGTATGCACACTTAGCAAGAGGTGCATTGGTCACAGGCGCTGCCACTTGGCGCTGTTGAGCTGGTACGGATTGAACTGGTGCAGCAGTGATCGCACAGTTCTTGTTGTTGGAGTTGTTCTTTCTCTTGTTCTTCCTCTTGTTGCTCGATGAGGTGGGTTCAGCAATTGGTGCGGTTGTGGTAGCTTGATGCAGATGCTTCGAAGTCTTATCCCAGACACCGGCCTTAACCCGCTTTTCGTTGATTTCAGCGGCCAGTAGGTAAGTTTCCTCGATCGTCGTAGTCTTAGCCGCTTGCACGAAATCAGCAACGCAGTCGGGCAGGGCCCGGATGTATTTCTTGATTGCCATGTCTGGAGTCTTGACTTGATCGGGACAGATAATGCTGAGCTGCTTGAAGCGAGCAGTGAGACCAGCATTGTCACCTTCCTTTTGCTGTAGGTGCCAAAATTCATCTTCTAGCTTTTGACGTTCGTGAGGAGGGCAAAATTCCTCTAGCATAACTTCCTTGAGCTCGTCCCACGACAGACCGTAGGCTGCATCGTTCCCTCGCTTGTTCCTCTCGGCCGTCCACCAGTCTAGTGCACGGGACTGGAAAACGCCGGTAGCATTCAGAGTGCGGAGGTCATCAGGGCAACCACTCTGTCGCAGAGTAACCTCAATGGAGTTAAACCAGTGAAATAATGCAATGGGACCTCCCTCGCCAGTGAATTCTTTTGGCCCGCAAGACTTGAATTGTTTGAAACTGAAGGTCTTCGTGGTAGCTTTAGGAGCTTCGGTTCTCGATTCCTCAGACGATTTGCTAGCATTCTCATAAACATCACTCACGGCCTTCGCTACGCTTTTAGCGATGATGGAAGCAAGACGTTTGTCTCTCTTTTCTTGACAAGAAAGTGCGTGACGGGATCCAGACGACATTGTCTGCAACAGACATCGTCACATGACTCAACACATGTATTCGAATCTCACCTCACACGTCTACTACTACTAAAGCTCAGGAACACATATCATGTAGACACATAGACATATAACCATGTAGGACACAGAATCACATAGAGACATAAGCAACGTAGAGCACATAATCACTTTATCCCATAAGCACAGAATCACATTATCACATAAGCACAGAATCACAGAAACATTTTCAACACAAGAGGCAGTCAGAATACAGAAACCTATCATCTCAAGTTCGCGAGCGTTCGAATATAGCGTGCGTGTTTTAGTATATCGAATAGCGTAGTATAGGCGTACATCGTAGCATAAGGTTGTCCAAAATTCAGCGATTTGTTAGCGATTTGAGATAGAAAGGCAGTGCGAGTCGTTCGTGTCGATCGAAGTGAAAGCAAAAATCGAGTATATCTCTGAGAATTTAACCACATAAACAGGTTAACACATATATAAGCACATAAAATTGACGAATCATCAGAGTCAGCAGTTGCGGGCTCATAATTTTGAAACATGTAAAAATCGAGAGATAGACTGTCTGTGGCTAGTAGACCTCGACTAACCAAAGCGGTTCAACTATTCACAAGGATCCGTTGTGCACATTTGGCCTTCGGGACTATGCCTTTGCCTCGATTCTTGGGCTTTGGCACACATCCCGTTAGTCATGTCGTGACTTCAGGTCGTTGGAGTCCGTTGAGACTTTGGTGGGAGCTTTGTAAAACGAGCGGAACAAGGTGTCAAGGTTAGGGTTTCACCCCTAGCTTAACAACTTCGTCCTTGTTTTAATAAAATAGAGGAGATTATTCATCAAAATATGGATTTCACTCCTGATTTGGTATAATTTCCCCCCGTTGAACAAGCGTTCGTTATTGAAAAACAAAAAAGAAATCATCGATAAGTTGATAAAACAGCGTTACTTCGAGCAATTTGGTCAAGGGTTTGTGGTTTTCACACCTAATCTCGACTTTATCGCCTATTTATAGCTGTAAATTCGAGTGTAGTGATAGTGTAGCATAAGCGAGATTAGCGAGGAATAAGCTTGTACATAATCCCTACTGGATATGCACAAATCGGTTTCTAAGACACCGACCCGGACTAGGTCGAGTCTTGCCTAATTCCCTATAGTTATGGCTCTGAGACCAATCTGTCACACCCCAACCGATGGCGGAATCATCGGGGCATGGCACTGAGCGAAACAGATTGTCCAGAAGTTTCCATAACAATTATCAATACCATTCAATTTAAATAATACGTCCCATACCGTATCTCAAATAGTAAAACAATTATTACAGACAAAATCTAGGCAAATATTCTGTTCCGACAACTCAGATTTAAATAGACAGCAATTGTTTATCTGCTTCTAGAGACCCTTAGTTTGACCACTACAGACAACTATTTGTTGGGCTCTAAAGCTTTATTCTAGCTTCAAATTCCTACCAAGTGTGCGTCCTAAGCACCTGTCACATTCGTTAAAATAATGTCAATACATAAAATGTAAAGGTGAGCATACAAGTTTGATAATAGCATATAGAGTTCGAATTCGTTTACGCATAACCAGCACGTACACATAGTGAAATGATGCACGTTAGTTATCGACATAGATCCATCGATACCAATGACTGCGGGTTGACTGCCCGAGGCAGTTCGCAATACATGATTACCACCGTAATCCATGCAAGTAAAAGATCCTTAACAACCCCCGTGTGAACGGGTGCTGAGTCCAAACTATAGTACTATCGTTGCTAAGGCAGGTAGACAGCATTCCATGTGTAAACATAACAAACAAGCATTCATAAGCCACGTATAACATGCATTAACGGTTAGCGTTCAAATAGCATTGAGTAGTGTGATCATTGTAGTTTGGATATTCGTAACGTATGTAACACCCAAAAGTGCTTAAAGCAAAAAGGGATCGAGTATACTCACAGCGATTGGTGGATTGAAGGGAGCGCTTAGCGAGTAAGATTAGCCTGAATAGATTAGAATGTATAACGATAAGTGACGCGTAAAACGTCGCAAAGTGTGAAGGGGTCGGATGATGGTTCGATCGGATGGTAATCCGATCGGACAGCAATCCGTGCGGATAACAATCCGTTCGGGTAGTCATCCGGTCGGACTGTGGCCCGGTCGGATGATGATTCGAGGGGATTGTTTCTTCCTATAAGAAGAATGTGTTTGTGTATGATGGTTTGACTTTTGAAGTTTTCGTTGTAGTATTTTGAAAACATTGAAGTATCTCTATCTATCAAGTCGTTCGATCGGATGGTGGGTCGTGCGGATGACAATCCGTTCGGATGGTCATCCGGTCGGACGGTAACTCGATGGTGAGATTACTTAGGGAAGACAAACTCACAACAGAAGTGTCATTCGATTGGATGGTGGTGGGGTGGGGTGGGGTGGGGTGGGGTAGGGTGGGTGTTTAGGTTTTTGGTGGTGATGTAGTGGGTTTAGGTTTTAGGTTATTGGACACTTGTCACTCTATAAATCCTTCTTACACTTCTTACAATTAGAAGCGTTTGTATAATAACTTAACCCACAATTATACATTGGTAAACATGTCACGTCACGTGCAAAGATTTTATGCCCGATATAAAACCGAAAACATCGGGGAGTAATGCGGTACGACCGATTTTCCGGTCCAACTATCCATTTCTGCAACAGCTGAACACCTTGACCAATAAAAGATCGCCACGTCGACAATCCCCCTGCAATCATTCACACCGGAAACGGCTGCTGTTTGTTCATTTGACTTGACTGTTTGAAAGGTCAAACTTCAAATCCATACATACATTTCCAAATTATAAAGACATAATAAATTAATAATTTCAAGACAGCCGGCTACAAGAACCAACGAGAAATCAAGAAGCTCCGATTATTTAGAAATAACAACACTCTTCTTAATTGTTTTCGTCTTCAATATGGTCAGTTGTTTCTCTTTCTGTCAGATTATTATACTCTAAAAAAGATAATATTACCTTTCACCAACAATCATTCAATCATTTCATCAAGTAATCGGTGTGATTGCGAGTTGGGTTTAGGAAAGATAGTAAATTTATAGTTTTTATTCTTTTTTTTTTTCTCTTGATTTTGATTGTGGTATGATCTTTATTTAGGGTTTTGCTCAAATTGTTTGGTTTTGACCTTGTTTTGGATTGCATACCAAGTGTTTGATGAAATTCCTCTGTGAATTTGTATTTTTTGTTTGCATACCAAGTGTTCGACGAAATTCCTCTTTAAGCTGGTCTTGTTTATGGGTTGTGTGTTTTAAGGTGAATTTGTCTTTTTTGGTTTGCGTACCAAGTGTTTGATGAAATTCCTCTTTTTGTTAGGGGTTTTCTTGGTGGTTAGTTAAGGAGTTATTGTGTGTCTTTGGTTGTGTTTTTTGTTTGTTTGTTTGTTTTTTTTTTTTTTTTTTTTGTACTTTTATGGGAGGGTGTAATCTCATGATGGAAACAATGGAAGAAGAGAATTTGATTGAGGCTGCTAGGCTTATTCTGCGCGCATTGGATTCCAACAAGAAAATGAGTAATGAAGCAAGGAAAATCTTGGTGGAGTTAGGCACGCGATTGACGTCGATGATGAAGGTCAATACAACCGACGATGAAGGTGAAGGTGAAGATGAAAAAGATGGAGAACTTAATGATATTAGAGAACGGGTTAATTCGATTCAGGAAAAGATTATGAATTGGGAAGGTGATGAATCAATGATATGGGATTGTGATCCTGAAGAAGCTAGGGAGTATTTGAAGACGGTTGATGAAGCTCGAAAACTCGCAGAGAGTTTGGAGAGTTTGACTCTAAGTGAAGACGAAAACGAGCTTTTGAGAAAGATTAACGCTGTTATTCAGGCGTCTATGGCTAGGATTGAGGAGGAGTTCCGACATATGCTTGTTCATAATAGGCAAAACTTCGAGCCGGAACCATTATCTTTTCGTTCTAGTGAAGATGATGGTCTAGATGAGCACTCAATTGTTTCATTTGGGGATGATTCAGTTGATGATTCGGTTCAGAGAGATAGTGTAAGCCGTGGGTCTGAAGTTTTCATTATGGATTTGTTAAATCCGCAAGTGATTCCTGATCTGAGAAGCATTGCTAATTTGATGTTTGATTCGAATTATGGTCGGGAATGTTCTCAAGCGTTCATCAATGCCCGTAAAGACGCGTTAGATGATTGTCTTTTTATTCTTGAAATCGAGAAACTAAGCATTGAAGATGTTTTGAAAATGGAATGGGTTTCGTTAAACTCAAGAATCAGGAGATGGACAAAGGCGATGAAGGTGTTTGTGCGGATTTATCTCGCGAGTGAAAAGTTCTTATGTGAACAGATTTTCGGTCAAAGTCAAACCGAGCCTGTGAGCTCAATCTGTTTCTCCGAGTCGTCAAAAGCTTCAATGTTGCAGCTTTTAAACTTTGCAGAAGCGATTTCGATCGGTCCTCACCAGCCCGAGAAACTTCTACGGATTCTCGACATGTATGAAGTATTATCGGATCTTATGCCGGATATCGAGAGTTTGTACTCTGACGAAAACGGGTCCTACATTAGAATCGAGTTCCAGGACGTTCTGACACGTGTCGCCGATTGTGTGAAAGCGACGTTTATCGAGTTTGAGAACGCCGTGGGGTCCAACACGTCAAGTAGCGCGTTCCCAGGTGGCGGGAACCACCATCTCACTCGATACGTTATGAATTACATCAAAACGTTAACCGATTACAGCGATTCCTTAAACGCTTGTTTGAAAGACCATGAGCAAGTGGTCAACGATCAAGATTCTTCATCTTCACCCGACACAAGTCCGGGGAATGATAACGATGATACGGAGAACGCGAACTCGTCTTCATCTCCAATGGCATTGCATTTTCGATCTTTAATGTCGATTCTCGAATGCAACCTTGAAGAAAAGTCAAAGCTGTACAAAGACGAAGCTTTGGGTCATCTTTTCATGATGAATAATATTAATTACATGGCGGAAAAGGTTAAAAACTCTGAGCTAAGAGATGTTCTCGGTGATGATTGGATCAGAAAACGTAACTGGAAGTTTCAACAATATGCGATGAGCTATGAACGGGCCACATGGAGCTCGATCCTGAACTATCTTAGAGAAGACGGGATATCTAATTCAGGTAGTTCGGGCTCAACTTTGAGAAATCTGCTTAGGGATAGGCTGCAGGCGTTCTACACCGCGTTTGAAGACATTTACAAAAGTCAATCTGGATGGTCAATACCAAATAGTCAACTCCGTGAGGATGTGAGGATCTCGATGTCGCTTAAGGTGATTCAAGCGTATAGAACTTTTGTTGGTAGACATACGAATCATATAAGTGAGAAGTATATCAAGTATACAGCTGATGATCTTGAGAATTATATATTGGATTTGTTTGAGGGAGCTCCAAAATCATTACACAGCTTCCATAGAAGGTGACATCACTAGGTTTTTTGTGTGTTGATTGTCTTTGTGGTATGGTGTGTGTTGTGAGCACCTTGTATCTGTGGTTCGGGTTGATAGATCGAGCCCAGGGCTCATTGGTTAACCTGTGGAAGCGTGTCCTGTGTCCCACGGGTTCACATGTATTTTGTAACATAGTTATTAATATAAGATGTGTTTTGTATACACTATTATGTTCTTTTTACCCTACCCGGGGATTTACAACTTGGAATGGAATAGCTTTCTTTATGATTATGTTAACAGTTGTATATGAAGCTGGAAGGTTATCAGTGTGACCCTTAGATTGATTTATTTGACGTCGGTACTTGGTCGTGAGTTGGATGTGCCATGACATCAGTAAGTGTAGGTCTGGTAACCAGTCGTAACAGGTTAGATGATACCAAATTCGGGCCAAAACAAATCATTTGGTAAATGTCTATTTGATTCGGGTCAAAACTAATGATTTTAAAAAAAGTAGATGTTTGGTTAATATCAAAACAGATTTTCATTAAAAGGTACTCACTTTGAAATGAGTCAATTTATTTTTAAGAAGCACCCTAATTATGACTTATGTCCAGTTCATTTTTTTTTAGTTTCATTCGGAGGTGTGGTTCGGTTACTGTCCAACGCCCAACTATCAATTCTTGTGAAGAAATAATATAAAGATGGCATTTATCTAACCCAACTACATTACATTCGAAGCATTCTCCGATAAATGAAATTTAATTAATATAAGGTTTTGTGTTGATACAACTGATGTCTATAAAGACAGAAAAATCATTCATCGCATGTCTAACATTCAAAAATACTTGTATCACAACAGAAAACATTATCCAAAAAAATAGATTTTGCATTAGAACTTCTTTTAAAACCTGCAAATACATCCACCGAGACAAAGACCCTCATTTCATCTATGTAAATTCAAAAATGCCAGACTTGCTTTTAGTAACCAGCACTCATCTTTCTGCATTAAATAGTAGAAACATACATGTCAGTTTAAAAAAATTATGGCAACCATTATAGTTTACAATTATTCAGATGTCGAAAGTATACTATTGAACAGACGGGAGAGGCTGTACAAAATTTACCTTCACAGTCATGAGATACAAACTTCAGAAGAAATTCGCAGCTTTGAATCCGCTCCTCCACTTACCACGCTATCTCCATTCCACCAATCAGCACATAGTACCTGTGGATTTTGAGAAACACCAAATTTTTACCGAACTTAACGTATATAAATGCCGACAATTATGTTTTAAAAAAAGTAAATACCTTATCCTCATGTGAATCAATTATCGCCAATGGCCACTGCAACAGGTAACAGCGATCAGTGATTAAATTGTTGCATTTCACTTTGATTGAAGTCAAAATCATTTTATTACAAAAATGAAAAAAAAAAAAAAAAGTAAACAAACTTTCCCAAGAAAACATGATTCTGAACAAAAAAGAATATATCTGATATTTTTGAGAGATTACATATCTAGCCCTGCAAAAAATATATATGATATTTCGACTTTGGTTTTGGTATATATTTAGCAAGTTTATAGAGATACATATGAAGTTCTCCCTTTGCATTTACAGTTTATAGAAAAAAAAAAAAAAAAAACGAAACTGAACTGCCTCACGCGGGCTTTTCGTGTCCGCAGGTGCGGGCACGCATGAGTTCAACCAAATTCCAGCTCAGAAACTCATTTTTGCACCCCCCCCCCCCCTTGCGCGCGGGTAGGACTTGTGGTAAAACATGTCATAAAGCTACAATAGAGTAGTGAAGACTTTACCTTATAAACAACCACTCACTTTGTCCCCACACCGATGTGGGACAAAGTATTTACCACCTTTTGAGACTTTTATTCACACACCCAAAACTTACAACATATAAGTCCTAAACTTTTGCACTATTAGCTCCATGATCTTAAATGGCATGTATAATAGTTTTTTTAATTATATATGTGGAATCTTATTTATTTTCAAAGCATAACATATTTTTTATATTTTTTTTCTCTATGTGCGCTTTTCTTAAAAAAGCCCACGCTTTTTTTGCGCCTTGCGTCTTTGACAACATAGTAATGAAGTACACAAAAATTACCGCAGTTCTCAAGTCCCATAACATGACTTTCCCATCGTAAGATGAAGAAAGCAAATGAAACCATGACCTGCTATGCCACTTGCATGTTGTTATCCAAGACGTGTGGGATGAGAACTGGAAGCTCGGAGCCAGTGTTCCTGAAACACATTTGTTATAACTACTTTAAGGTTGATTGTGTAAACACATGTCTTAAGTGTGCACTCGAGTGATATAAAGTACCAGGTTTTCGAGGATCCCAAATCCTAAGAATAGGATCAGAACCACCAGCAGCAATGAGCGCAGAGCTTTCACCACCAACATCTATGCAGTTAATCACTTTCCCACAAAACTGCGCCCGTAATAAAACGTTTGCGATCAAAATTTAACTTGGAAATATTCATGTAAACTTATGATATAAGCAACTTAATTACGAACACTACGTACCATGTTTAGTGTGTCTTTTCCTGTCTCCACATCCCATCTTCTAATGGAGTGATCCCACGATCCAGAATAAATGGTTCCGTGTTCGGGCCAAACAACTGAAGATATGCATTGTGTATGCCCTACAAGCGTAGATACCGCCTCTCCCTGCACGTTGTTTACGTTTAAACCACTAGCCGATTCAACGAAATGGTAAAAACAATGCACTTACAGAAGTGTATAAATCAGCAGAATACTTTAGTAATTAAAAAAAAGTAAAATACCATTTTCGTCCCTGAGGTTTGGCCAGTTTTGCGACTTTCATCTAAAGGTTTATTTTTCCCATCTGAATCCAAAAGGTTTGAAAACTTGCTATTTTCATCCGACTTAATTATCCATTTTTTTCCGTTAAGTCAGGGGTATTTTCGTCTTTTTGTTAATTTAAAGGGCAATTCCGTTTTTTCACTTTATGTACAAGCATGTAGCATAATGTACAATTATTGCCCTTTAAGTGAAAGGACCGAATTGCCCTTTAAGTTCACAAAAAAGACGGAAATAACCCTGACTTAACGGAGAAAAATTGACGGAGTTAACGAGCTGGATGAAAATGACGAGATTTCAAACCTTATGGATCCAGATGCGAAAAAACAAACCTTTGAAGGAAAGTCGCAAAACTGGCCAAACCTCAGGGACGAAAATGGCATTTTACTCTTAAAAAATTAACATAATTCCTTGATGCCATGTTAGACACTACTTACAATGTGAAGTTATAAGAATCAAATCTGACCATTTGTCTCCAAACGGTCAATAAAATACCTCTGATTGAGTCTCTTCTTCCTTGCTGCCTTTCTTCCTTTTCTTCGTTGACACAGTATCTTCTCCTTCATTAGACTCTGTCTGCCACAAGTTGATTCTACAATCCCAAGAACCAGAACACACCTGTAAATCAAATAAAAAAAATACTTAGAATGTATGTAACGTAGAAATGAAAACTGAAATAGATGGAAAAAAGAGGACCATATTCGCAGTAGGCTGTGCTGCAACGCTTTGCACAGAAGCAGTATGTCCACGAAGAGTTCTATAAGCTGCAATCTTTAGGTTCTCTGCACGTGGCTCTGCGTAAACCTTTAAAGAGAACATTACCTTGAAGTTGTGAATTCCAAAAGTCTGTTATAAGTAAAAAAAAATGTAAAACTAGTAAATTACCTTCCAGAGTTTCACAGTCTTGTCTTTTGAACCAGTGGCAACAACAGTGTTGTCCTCATCTTCTGCATATTCAGCAAGCAATAACAAGAAAATAAAAAGCATGACTCGTAAAAAATAAAAACCGTATGTATTCATCAAGTACATGATAGCCAAGATAATTATTTTGATAAAAGTATCATACCTATTGTTTTCACGATACCAACTGATGTAACTGCATCATTGTGTCCCTCCAAAACATGCGTACAAACCCCAGCAGATTCCCATACCCTAAATTGTATATTAAAAAAACACATTTTTACGCAACAATAATATAGAGAAAGAAAAAATAAAAAGACATAAAATCTATGAAAACATTTTTGGTCTTACCTTCCTAACCCATCGTAGCAACCAGTCAAAATAAACCTGTCAAATAAAACAAAAGTTCAGTGAAAACAAACTGACTGCAATGTCAATTTGGAAATACAGAAATAATAAACACCAAAAATAAGATGACTTACCGACTTGAACCATCAACTGCACTGACCCAATCATCATGTAATGAAGGATCTTCTTCCTTGCGTGGAGCTACAGCTCTTATGTATTCAATTTCTAGAGTTTTCTCCTGTTGATGAGCACATGTTGCAATCAGGTATTGTTACAAACATACTTATAACTTCTTAAAAAACGAATAGAAAATGAAGCCACGTGTTAAAGTAAGATAAGCTGTGTGACGAAAGGTCGAAGTATGTGGAGAAATAGTATACCACTGTGATACCCTTGGCCTTAAGAAAGTCTTCGAGTGACATCCTCACAAACTCACCACCAATAAGGAAATCAAACGGTTCATGTGTCCAGTCATCATTTCCTAGAAAAGAAACAGTTAGGTTCCATACAAGCCCACACAAATACATTTTGCCAGTCTTTTATAACAAACTTGCAAAAAAAAAAAAAAACATTATCTTTTTTAGAACTTTGATGCTATGTGAGTTAAGGCTACCCAGTTATAACAACGCGAAGGTTAACTCCAAACTTCACATAATCAGAACCTTTACAAAAACTATCACTTTGTGATTTTGTGTTGTTTTCACACAGACACGTGCTTCTAAATGTATTTTATTAGTTATATTAGGCTAAAAAACTAGTAGCACCAACAGACCTAGTAAACATTGTTATGTGAATAGTTGTCTTGTAGATATATGTATGTTAAGCTAGTATTTGTCAATGAAACAAGACAAGGCTAAGAAGTTTTTTGGAATGACCCGTTCTGAGTCTTCTGAATCTGACCGACTGACCCGTCTCCCTGCCCTACCCAACCCACCTGTTTTGCTAGGCATAATTTCCATATAGTTATTGCGAAGACCTTCTTTCAGGTTTGATATCTTTTAGTAATTATTAGTGTATTGGTAATACTATTAGATATGGAAAGATGGGTGTGCAGAAAGGTTATAAATAAGCGATTGGTAAAAAAAAAGTGACAGTTTTTAAGGATTTAAATAAATACAGTATGTCAATGTTTTTGTTTTCACCTTTTGTTATCTTTCTACAGGACTACAGGTTATATTAAATAGGTTTGCAGGTGTAGTTTTTCAAAGGAAACAGTTACATACATACATACCCAAGACTTTTAGGTTCCAATATGTGTTTTAATTATTTCTTTTTGTTATAATTATAAGAATTAGACTGGGTGTGAATAACTTCATATTAATGTATCAAATTGTGGTTAAAGTTCATACGTTTCTGTTTTTGTGAAAACTTTTTGAAGTTGTGATTTCTGTTGGGTTATTTAATTACGGTTAGTTCTGCTAACTTTTTAGTTTTGTCCCTGTAAAATCTGATCTTGCCAATTTTGTTCATGTTGGTAAAAGAATAAATGTTATTTTGCACATGTTACACAAGATTATCATATAAATTGGGCCCATATTCAATCCGGTGAGCTTGGATATTGCACACGTATGTTAATATGCTTTGTACTTTCACTGTGTGTTTGTGTCTTGCCCGTATTGAAATGGAAACAGATACTACAACTATGCAGAAGAATTCTAGCAAATTTTTAAAGGGTCCTAATAATCCAACACCCGTATAGAATGTTATACGACCCATATAATGTTATACGACCCAAACCTCATATAATGTTATACGACCCGTATAGAATGTTATACGGCCTAATATTTTCTCTATGTATACGAGCACGGCCCGTATACATGGATAAAAAAACATTCCCCGACATTTTTTTGTGCAACAATCAGTTATACGGCCCGTATAACTCTACACGGGCCGTATACATGTAGGGGTGTGAAAAAAAGATTTTAGGGGTGTGGGAATAGTGAGACGCTTTTTAAATCAACCCGTTCTGACCCAAACCCACCCTAACCAGCTAACCCAAACCAAAATAACCAATTATTATAAACTGGCCACCCTGACAAGAATCCGCCAGACCCAACCCGCTTGTTTAGCCAAGAATACTAGAAATCAATCAATAACCTATAAAACGCACAAACATAGTGCATAAAAATAACCTGATTCAAGAAGATTATTAACGACAGCAGATAGACCCATCCTGGTGAGATTGGAAGGAAGAGCAATGGAGATTTCAGGAGCTTTGTACGGCGGTTTAAGCTTCGTGACAAACTTCACTTGCACCTTTTTCGACGTATCTTCATCGATATCCATCTTCACAGAAACTTGCACCTTCAAAAACTACTAAAAAATCGGCGTAAGAAAAAAAAAAGTAAAGTGCTAACACAACACAATTAAGTGATTAACACGGGTATTAAACCCAAACACTAACACAGATGACATGACCCCATTAACACAGCTAACAAATAACAATGCCACACAGACGTTAATAAAGAGCAAATTAATAAAACACAGTGAGCATAAAGTTTACAAATGATCTTGTTTCCATTTTTCAAGAAACATAAAGTCAATTTTGGTAGTTTTTCACCTCTAATTCCTAAAGCTTCAACATTTACAAAACAGATGCATATCAGGCCATTATTAAAAGAACCAGCAAGAAGATAATTGTTATTAAACAAAAATCCATTAAAACCAAATCGGTTAAACCAAACAGATAGAAGTTACAAACTCGGAGAACAACAAACATATTGAACTAGAAACAGACGACATACCTAGTTGAAGCAAGAGTCGGGGGTGGAGTCAGAAGCTGTCGCCGGAGATGAAGAAGAGTCGCCGGAGTGGGCGGTTGTAGGGTTTAAACAAGGAGGAGAAGATATGAGGGACGTTAGGGTTTTAGTCTGGTCGTTTGTTTATTTTACGTTTTTAGCTTCTTGTTACCCAAAATTACATTAAACCCCCAAATAGGGTTTGTAAAATAATCAAATGTTCAGCGAACAATTCGTAAATTATTTGGTGTAAAGTTCGTTTAGTTAAATGAATGAGTATGAAGAGAGGTCTCGTTCGTTCAATTGCGTTCATGAATGTTCGGTTATGTGTTCGTCAGCATTCCTTCATGTTCGTTTGTTTATGTTGTTCATTAAATATTTTTAAGCATGTATTTATTTTACCTAAACCTTTTTATATTATATAATTCTTATTTATCTCATTAACCAAAGAAATAATATAAGAAAACTCAATATCCACCTTGTTTATGTATTGTTCCACTTTCTTTCTCATTATTCACATCGAAAAATATTATCAACGTTTGTTCAACGATAAAGGGCTTCAAGGTCTCGCTCTACTCCCTCTCACCATCCACCTCTATCCACTGTCATCTTCGCCGATTTTATATCTATCCGTTTATGTTCGTGAACCGTTCGATAAGTGTTTGTGAACACATTATATCCTTAACGAACGGGCTTTGTTCGTGTTCGTTCGGTTCGTTTACAGCCCTACTGATATGTACCAAATGCAACATATAAATTACATCAAATAAGGTATATAAAATCAACTCTTTTTAGTACTAATGTTGGAAAAAGTGCAACATATAAATTACATCAAATAAGGTATATAAAATCAACTCTTTTTAGTACTAATGTTAGAAAAAGTGTTTTTTTTTTACTTTTGATTTTCAGGATTAAAAGAGCTTAAATATACAAAAGGAACAAATTAACGGCAAAAATCAACATAAATACAAAAGAAAGGAAGTTGATACATCATATCGATCTTCCGAGTGTAACAACCCGACTTTCGAAGTCAAAGTCAGAGTACAAGTCAAAGTCATAGTCAAAGTCAAAGAAATAAAAGATTGCTAATTAGATCTGTCATTCCTTGCTCAATTATTACTTGTACACCTTGACTCGATAATCGATACTTTAATTTACACTTGTTAGTTGTATTATGTGGACTAACAATGCGATAAAGATAACTAATGCTAATCTACTAAACACTATCACATCGCTATCGCATCGCAACTCGAATTACAGGTTATGGATATTGTTTACGTGTGTGTGCTATTATGTGTTACTTGTGCATGTTATGTTGTTTGAGGTGATTATTCGAAAACGTAAACGCAACTCCATCGCAACGCAATCTCATCGTGAACTCGAAATCTAAGGTTTACTTTTGTGATTATTAGTAGTTATATTATTTGTGTAACTAATGTGTAATACTATCGCACCGCTTACTCGCAACACATCGCAACGCTCAACGCAGGGGAAACAAAAAGTCGGAAACCAACTGGCAAAAGCCATCTGATCGAAGGACCATTCGATCGAATGGTCATCCGCCCGGATGACCATCCAATCGGATGGCCATTCGATAGGAAGGCCCTCCGACCGAATCACCTACACCGCCTTTCTCTCCTCTTGCCTATAAATACCACCTGTCACATCAGCTTTTCACTAATGTGACAGCTCTCCTCCGACCCAGCTCGTTCTCAAGCTATTTTCTCTCGATTCCTCGTGATTCTTGTAAGTTTCTACCCCAAATCTTGTACTTCTTTGATCTATACACACTACTTCATCTTTTCCACCAACAAATCTGTCACACCCCGAATTTCCACGTGTTACCGGTGGGCCCGGTAGGGGAGTATCGTGACGTGGTTGGCAACATAATAGTCAAACAACACAATATTTAAATGCACAGCGGAAGCAAAGTATAGATTCATTTCAACCAAAAGATATTGTAATATTAAGTATCACAAATAGTCGAATATAAATCTATAGGTAGATCAAAATAAAAAGGAAACAAATGTTTAACAGTTTATGACATCCAAGCTGGCGAGACTTATTGTGGATGCTAGGAGACAAGCCAGCCTATTTCGCGTAGTACCTGCACTTAACCTTTTTAGGAAAAATACGTCAGTTTACACTGGTAAATACAATCAACCGACTCATTTTGAAAAGAGTTTAAGAAAATGCATTTAAGGCACAAGGCACAAATAATATTTTATAACTTGGGATAATTATTTAAATATATAAACTTGTAAAGGATTTACATGTTCCTTATGCGTTCAGTAGCCCGGATCGAGCCGGGTTAAAGATCAATAGACACACCACTTTAATTAATGAGACACTGACAGGTGTACGCCTACACCTGAGTGCTAAGGTCGTGGCCATTTCGTAAAATGATGCCAGGGATATCCGGGACACGGTCATTAACCCCCAAAGGCTTTAAGCAAACAAAACAATTTAAACGAAACATCTCAATACTTTAACCATCATACAATTAAAGATTCAATGTCCGACCAAGCGGTATTTTATATACCGTACCCCAAGCCCGTATAGGGAAATAAGTTAAAAGTATTTACCTGAGCAAGTATAGTTCAAAATCAGCGAGTGCAAGTATCTTTTACTGGTTCTCCTAATCTGGAACGAAGGTTTATAATAACCTATTAGAATCCTAACGGGTCTTTAGTTAAGCTTAAGCTTAGACCGGTTAGTTTTAAAGATACGGTTCGTACGCACGATTAAGCGAAGACCGGATAGAATGTGATTTAGACCCGACAAGTTTGAAGACTTTCTTAATATGGGCATATTATACACATTCTGGATTTTGAGATAAAACCTATAAGGTTTGACCCGTTTCGGCTAATTTATGTAAACTAGTTACATAAACCGAACCGAACGCGTATGAAGCGTAACGGGTAACCCTAAGAGTCCTAAACAGGTTTCCTAAGTTAACATGCCTTAAATATGTCATGATATCAATAGGATACCTTCCGTTATGCCCAAAACGAGTTTAATCGCATATTAAGCCCCGTAGGGGTATTTTGGTCATTTTAAAGATTATAAAAGGGATTAATTACGTTTCTGTGAACCGGGTCTGAATACATCAGTAAATTAGTTTATTTTAACAGGTTATAACATTTGGTTATAAGTCTTATATGTCAAAATAGTTTTAAACCCTAACTATGCGTATAATACGCGTATAAAGCCGTTTTAAGCGACGTACGGGTTAAAATAGGATTCTGAGTTTCCTGATTAGTTAAACAGGTTCAAAACACTCTATTTAATATTTAAAATCAGTAGCAATTGGATTGGTGTCAAAAGGATTTGTAAAACTCCTTTTATGGCCGAAAAGGGTATATTCGGTATTAACCGAATTAAGGCACTAATCCTAGCTTATGATCAGTTTAAAAATAATTAAAAATCTTCAAAAATCCCAAAATATTATATTACATCAGTGGGTAAAAGGTTTGGTGTCAAAAATGGGTTTTAGATAGGCGTTACGCTAATGACGTCATTTAATTACTAAGAATCGCTATAATTACGTCATTAAGCATAACTCCTAATCTGGACCTCCGATTGATGTGAAAATTTACAGAAATGTTTAATAATCAGTAACTAAGATTATTTTACTTTCATATCTCCAAAAATCTCGTTTTATGATCATAAGGGCATTACGGTCAATATTTAGGCAATTAACGGAAACATCGGACAATTAAGGATTCATGTGGCATAAACGCAGAGGGTTATACCAACATGTAACTAGGTCCTAATGGAACTTTAAGGCATGTCTAAAACTATCTAAACCGGGTCAGAACTGAGGTCAAAGCAAAAGTCAAACTTTTGCGTCTTTCGGCTCCGAATCGGTTCAAAACAGAAAGTTTGTCGAATCAAACAAGCGTAGACAAGTTTTTATACTTATTATCAGTTTATAAGAATGATAAAATAGGTGATACGCCTTTTACATCGTTAATCATGCGTTAAATTGAAAATACCATTTCTGTTGACTTTTTCGGACAACGTTTGACTCGACAAACGACCTAGTTAGGATTGGAATCAGTGGGTGCCCTTTTAAGGGTTTAAAGCCCACATGATTACCAACTTATAACAACTTTCGATTCGACAAAACCCTGGACCATTTGTGTTTTATCGTGAAGTCAAACCGTAGTTACGACGATTTGATTTCTAGGCTATAAACTAAGCATAACTGAAATAGAGAAGATCAAGGGTACTTACACTTGTCTAATGGATGATTTGGAATGCTTGGGATCTGCTTGAATGCTCCAGAGATGATCAGGAAGTGAATGCAAGATGAATGCAAAGAATGTGGGTCTTTTATATGAATTCAAACATCTTGGATCATCAACACATAAGTCTAGGAGTGTTACCAAATCACCAACATGTGTCCTACAAGCTATAAACCACCTTAGGCAGCCCAAGGTATCGAAAAACTTGCATGTAAGTCGGTTAGGAGCTGAAAACAGCCACCTGCCATTCTTTTCTGCATCTGGCAGTCGTAGGCGGCCCGCGTGGGCTTTTGTTATATGGGAGGCGGGCCGCTTGGCCCTTCAGATCAGGTTACACATGATTTTCGTTATTGCATTTTGGTCCTTGGTCCCCCGAAAGGTCGTTTTCACTACAATTCTTGCATTATGAGGCTTCAATATTAACATATGGGGGCTTTAGGGCTTATACCATCTTTGTTAAGTCCTCGGGTAACTTTGTGATCACCCGAAAAGCCCTAAATTTCAATGTTGACGATTTTAACCCTCACATACGAATTTTATCACAACTTTCTCATACGGTAACGAAACTTGGTGAAATTTTTATGGTACATTCTAGTGAGCATAATTAATCATTACAAGGCTTCGGGTTTGCTAAAAGGTCACTCAGAGGTATATCTTAACATGTTGACGCATTTAACCCCTGTAGTTTGTAATCTCTCACTTTCTTTCACAATTCGCTTCGTATGATCCATGATCCATTCGTTTAAAGTTATAAACATCATGTAGGGTTATTATAAAGTATATTTATTCATTGTTGACACTTTGAACCCTTATATTTACACAGTTTCACTGTTTGTCAACTTTAGTCCTTCAAGAACATTCTTTCACACATTAAAACCTATGACACGTGTTAACACATCATAGGACGTAAATTTTCGAGGTGTTACAAAATCTCATCATTTCACCATGAAATTTGTCTGATTCAGGCTGTTTTAAGGTGATGTCATCATGGGTGTTCATGAACATCAAAGTGTGACCTCATTCCACCAAGAACAACTCAAATCTAAAGGATTTATACAATGTCTAAACACTGATTTCGCCTAAAATCTAAACATTTTTCTATTGTTTCAAACTTTTCTTCAACTTTCCTAACTTTTTACTCAAAACCGTTAGAATCTAGACTAGTTCGGGTTCACCACTCATTCTCTAGTGTAGACCCGGACTGAGAATGGATTCCTAACGACGAGACGACTGATTCACGGGTTGAACATGAAATTCTGTCAAGAACAGTCACCGAACGAACGGGATGGTTCCCATCCGAACGGATGACTAGGCTTGCTAAGGTTTCCCTTACTTAACACGTTGTCATACCGTCTCGGTTCAATCGCACAACTTTCTAAACTTAACAAATTTTACAAGTTTTCAAAACGAACAGATGGCCGAACAGATTGCCGTCCGATCGGATCACCATCCGATCGAACGACGATCCGGACGGATGACTGATGATTGTTTTCAACACTTAAACAATTTCAAAAGTTTCAAAGAATATAATCTCCACTCGGATTGCCATCCGAGCGGACGACCATCTGTCCGGATGACCGTCCGACCGGACGACCTGAAGGGTAGAGACATTCCATGTCTTTTAAAATGCTACAACGAAAACTTCAAAATTCCATCATACACAAACACATCCATCACAAACGAAAGACCCTCCGACCGAATGGTCATCCGTCTGGATGACCATCCGTCCCTAACTCACCAACGCACCGTTCAACACTCATACTGTCGTACTATGTTCAGGCTAATCCCTCAGCGCTCCCTTCAATCCAATACTGTGTTTATTGTTAAACACGCTCTGTGAGTATACTCGATCCCTTTTTGCTTCAAGCACTTTTGGGTGTTACATACGTTACTTATATCAAAATCACAATCGGCACACAACGCAAACACTTTTATACGCTAACCGCTCTGCATGTTTGTTATTCGATGAATGCTAGTATATTATGTTTACACAATGATTGTTGCCTGACACCTTAGCAACGAAAGTACTATAGTTTGGACTCAGCACCTGTTGTGGACATGGGTTGTTAAGGGTTTTTCTTCACGTGTCACAGTGGTGATATGTGTTGCGCATTCTACAACTCGCAGTCACGTCTGTGCATATTTCATTGTCGATAACCTCGATAACCTACCTGTTTCACGTTATACATGTTACATGCTGGTTATGCGTAAATCGCTTTCGCTACTATTATACTATCAAACTTGTATGCTCACCTTTACACTATGTGTATTGACCTTTTTATTTTAACGTATGTGACAGGTGTTTAGGATGTTATGCTATATCTGGCTTTTGCGGAATCAAGCTAGGGGAGTCTAGTAACAAACTAAATAATTCATGAGTTGTCGGAACAATTGATTATCTTTTGAGAAATAATATGCCTGTAATAACTACTTTTATTTGATATGTTATGGTATGGGACATAACATTAATTATCTGGTAATTATAGTTGTTATGGATTCTCTTGGACAATCTGTTTCGCTCAGTGTCGCGCCCCGATGTTTCCGCCATCAGTTGGGGTGTGACAGATTGGTATCAGAGCCATAACTATAGAGAATTAGGCAAGACTCGACCTAGTCCGGGTTGATGTCTTAGTATTGACCTAGTCTATAGTCTAAGTACCAACAGACCGACTTGTGCAAACCCAGTAGGGGTTTGTGCAAGCATACTTGGTATTCTCGCTCGAATTCACTGAACACTACACTCTTGCGCGGACATCGCATACTATCGCCTCGCGCAAGATCAGCCTTTCCTAAGGTTGGCAACACACACAAACGAATGATCTGGTTGAGATCAGGTGTGGAAACCGCAAACTCTTGATCAAATCACTCGTTCAACGCGCATTTTTACTATAAACACGAGAATTTGCGTTGAATCAGGAGTGAAATGTGACAACCCTCAAAAATTACAGGTATCCGTACAATTAATTAATAGTTAATTTGTGCTTAATGACTGTGCTTAATTACAACTGTTGATTTAACTGCTTACTGATTTCTGTTACATACATACACATGCATCACTTTGATACTGTCACTCCATTTATTATATACAAAAATTAGTGACAAACTTGATGCACAAAGCACAATTAGCACAGTGAGCGGATAACCCAGAAAACATGCTGACAATGCCAGTACCTAGACAAACAATTATATTGAGGCCCAGTATGAGCCAGGAACAAGGTACTACACTAGTATGGAGTGTAGGGAAGTGAGAACCATAAAACTATATCACTAGGTGATAGTTTAGGTGCCGGGAAGTGCCTAAAACCCACTTTAACTGCAAAATTCTGCACTTTTAATTCAGCATTTAAATATGCAAGTCACTTGCAAAAATATGGTAAAATGGTCTTGTATGCTTTCCTAAGTGTCGGGAATTGAAAGAGTCACTAAAAGTTACATAAAGGACACTATACGTTATCACCTAGCACTTTAACGGGACGGTATATAACCGGACAAGCGGACATTACCCGGAACACAAAAATATTATTAAAAACATTGTTACACTTTTTCTGAGCTAGTTATGGTCCCTGAGCACTATAACACCTTACATAATACCCGGTACGCGCTAAACACTAGACATAACATTAAACCCCCACTATTTAGCTTATTCACCCCAAATTTACATCTTACCCCCCCCATCATGTGGTAACCAAAGACTTCTCAAATTTTTTTTCCATAATCTTTCATGGGAGATGGTGAGATCATGAGTTGACATTATGGTACACATTAGACACTACCTTTTACACATAACACCCCTAATAACTCACTTAATTACCAAACAACTTTCAATTAAACCCCCCCTTTTTGCACGATCACGGTTCATAGGGCCCCCCTCCTAATCAAATTTGTTAAATCTTCCATGGTCCCAATGCAACTTTCCTTGGATATGTTGAGATGTTGATATGATGATGCTTGTACTTCCACTAACATTATACCCATTGGGTATTAGTGATTGAATTATAAAAATCACCATCATTTCCAACACCTATCACCACTTCACAATTCCCTCTTCCTTCTCCATTACTCTCGGCCGAACAACTCTCCCCACACACCACCCACCTTCAATTCTTGTACAAGTATTCCAAGACACTACAAGGTGCACAAAGGTGAATCACGGAGTGTGGAGCTCACGGATTGCCAAGGACCTCTCCCGTTTGTCTTTAACCACCCATTTTTCGCCTTGTTTCTTCCCTAGCTTCAAAGCTAGTGGTAAGCCTCTTTGATTCTCATTTACTTCTCATTTATGGTGGTTAATAGTTAGAATGTGTTGAAAATGCATGAACACTAAAAGGATCATAAACAAAAGTCTTACACATAAAACTATTATGATGATGTAATAAGATGAAAACTTGATAAAATGAAGTTGTCTCGGTTATGTTGTTGACTTTTTGATGCTTACTAGTAAGATGATGTTGGACATCATAATTAAACTTGTTAAAATAAGATTAAAAACTTATGTTAACAAGTTAGGAGGTGATTAATGTTTTACATAAAAGAATCACCTCCATGTTTCAACATAAACTTGGTAACAAAGTGAGCTCTTGAAAAAAATAAATGGACTAAGTGAGTAGATGGTCGTATGGACCCGAGAGTTACAAATAATTTTTCTAGACAAACCAAGTTAAGAGACGGATTTTTGAAAAGTCATGATCCTTACATTATTTTTGGAAGGAAATAAACTATGAATACTAGTGAAACATGGAAATGTTGTAAATGAATATTTTTGTAAAATAAGTTCACAAGTTGTGAACATCTAAAAATCCCGGGAACGAGAGTTTTACAAAAATAAACACACTTTGGAGGGTAACTAAACCCACTAAACACCCCACTAAGTTACTACGCGTTTTTATGAAAAACCAAGTTTATGTTGTTATGAAAAGTGCATTATTTTTGCACTTGACTAGTGTAATATTGTTTAGTAATTTGTTGGTTGATTTGAACGATTTCCGAAAAGAAAATGATATGCTAGTAAGCATGGACACCTCCGTTTACAAAGGAAACTCTGGCGAAATTTTCTAAAAATCCAACACTTAGAAAATATTTTTCTAACAAGTGTTTACAAATATATTATAACTTGTGTTTCAAATATAAACTTCGCCATATTTTTGTTACAAAAATATAAAGTAACGGAGGTCGATTTTATAAATAAAAACGGATAAAAATATGTTTAGAGTATATATTTTACACTAATACACTTGCGTGAGTATTTGCATACTTTGTGAACTAGTTATATTATTTTATTATATTATTTTTAGGGTAAAATAATATAACTTGACAAATACCATGAAGAAATACATATATTTTGGGAATATGATATTTTTGGACACATAAGTTAAATATATTTTTCCTAAGTGGGACTTAAAATATATTTCTCGGAATCACAATAATACATGTATAAATACCCCCATCCTTGGGAAGGAAATACGAAATATTATTTAACGATTATTCCATAATAAAATATAATTTAAAGTTAAGATAATTATTTTAACTAATAATTATACTTGGAATAATACTCGGAAACTTAAGAGTCGTAACTCAAAAGGTATTAAACCCTAAGCCAAGGCACTGCCCATTCGTCTAATAGGCATTAGTACGTGTAGGTCGTCGCGTAGCAGACAAAGTTTGGGTTGACGATTCGATTCAGAGGACGCAGTATTGTGAGTTCATGTCCCCCTTTTCTCTTAACTGTTTTCAGTTTTATAACTTCGGGGGTGAAATACATGTTACAATTATTAAGGACATTTTTATACATGGTATGGTTATCTTAAGGAGGGTTGGGACGTTCAGATCATGTGAGTGGTGGGTACAACACTTAAAGCCATTAATCCTCGTCGTAGGACCGAGGGACATGAGTGATAGATCTATTTGGGTGTAGCGAGCCCACACCCGTGAGGTCAGGGTGACCCATAGAGGTGACTGTGTCTTACAGCCGAGGCCCGGTACAAATTTGCTAAGTTTGAGTTTTCCTGCATCACTTCACACATACCAGTGGCTTTGCAACCCATTGGTGATCTCTTTTTCCTTAATTGCTACATACCAGTGACATTTATACATTGGGACGTACTTTAACGATTTATATACATACTCACTTTTACATGAACTCGCTCAACTTTTGTTGATTTTTCAAACTACATGTATTTCAGGAAATTAGTGGATCTGGCGAAGTGTGCAATTGTGTCAAGCTGCGCAGTGAATAATGATGTCATCCAGGTTTAGGAGGTGTAACCCTTACCTGGACGGGTTACATGTCTTTAAACCACGTTTTTATTCAAGTCTTTTGTTGTGTCATATGAACACGCTTTAATCATGTCTTGGTTGTAACTTGTTTTATGTGTCGACATTTTAAAACATTGATGTTGTGGTAACTTTAAACTTAATGAATGGATGATCATCATGTGTTTTATTTTCATATAGCATTGTTATGATTGTTGCTATGGTATTAAGAAGTCACACCTAATAAACCCACGCTTCTGCAAAAGCCAGAGTGTGACATGAAATCCATACTTCGACGCGATTCTCCCTATCTATCTTGTGATTCTATCACACAAACAGGAATGAAGTTGTTAAGTTAGGGGGAAACCCGCATCTTAATGACTTATTCCGCTCTATATTTTGGGTTTTACAAAACTCTCACCAAAGTCCTGATGGGTTCCAACGACTGGAGTCACGTAATTGTCGAAAGGATGCGAGTCGATCGCCCGGATTGAGGTGAGAACACAGTCTATTAAGCCAACACGTGTACTCAAAGTCCTTGAGAACAGTCGAATCGCTTTGGGTAGTCAAAGTCTACCATACCCAAGACATTCCGATTTTCGCTGATTTTTACGCTTTATCGCTCCTATGTGCTTCGATTCTGGACTCGCAGCCGCTGATTCCTCGATTTTATGTGTTTTTTGTGGTTTTTCATGTTTATGTGTTTCGATTTTGGAAATTTATACGCTTTTCGCACCTCGCTTTATGGAACATATCGATCACGCACAACTATTCACATCTCAAAACGCTGACAAATCATAGATACACTACGACCTATTCGCATCGCTAATCGCTGTTTACTCTACTCGCTATCGCTACTCGCATTAGCAACTCTCGATCGCTTCTCGCAACTTTGACAGATAGGTGAATACGTGAAAAATATGTAAGTGAATACGTGCAAAATATAATGGAATATATGCTTACGTGGATTACATGCTTATGTGTTTCTGTGCTTACGTGCTTATGTGCCTACGTGATTTATGTGCCTCTGTGATTATATGACGTATGTAAACGTGTTCCTGTGCTTTACGTAAGGTAGCTTTTGGTGATACGCTAGACTATACTTAAATCGCGTCTGAGTCCTATGGCAATGTCTATTGCAGACAATGTCGTCGTTTGGATCTCACACTTCCCGCGCCGCTCGACGCAACCACGCTGACAAGCGAATCGCTTCTCCAGTCGCAAAGCAGATGGCTAATGTCATTCCGCAAATTGTCAGCGAACTTAATGAAAACGCTCGTAAGTCCTCCGAGGAATCAAGGACCGAATCTCCCTGCGCAACTTTTAGCTTCAAGCAGTTTAAGGCCTGCGGCCCCAAAGACTTCACCGGAGAAGATGGGCCTACTGCCATGTTTCAATGGTTCGATGCAATTGAAGTCACTCTGCGCCAAAGCGGCTGTCCTGAAAACCTACGCACTGTCAACGCAACTGGCGTTTTCCAGTCCAGGGCTCTGGACTTGTGGACCACCAGAAGGAACAGGTGAGGGAATGACGCAGCCTATGGACTTACTTGGGAGGAATTGAAGGAGATCATGATGAAGGAATTATGCCCTCCCCACGAGCTTCAGAAGATGAAGGACGAGTTTTGAAACATTAAGCAAGAGGGTGGCGACAATGCTGGTCTAACTGCCCGCTTTAAGCAGCTAAGCATCATTTGTCTTGGCCAAGTCTCTACTCAGGACATCACCATCAAGAAATACATCCGTGCTTTACCGGATTGTGTTGTTGATTTCGTGCAAGCCGCCAAGACAACCACCATCGAAGAGACTTATATGCTCGCTGCCGAGATTAATGACAAGCGAGTTAGGGTTGGTTACTTCGATAAAACCACCAAAAGTCTCCATCAAGTCACCGCTGCTCCCACCGCTGAAACCGCCGCACCGCAAGCTTCCAAGTCTTCACGTCGCAAGCGCAAGAACAACAACAACAAGAACTGTGTTGTCACAACCGCTCCTCTCAATGTTGTGCCTGTCCAACAGCAAAACCAGAACCGCCAGATAGCAGCACCAGTGACCAATGCACTGCCGGCCATGCGTGCATATACTGGTCCACACCCACTGTGCCCTACCTGTACTTGTCATTATCCCGTTAGGATCGCATGTTGCTTTTGTGTTCACTGCAACCTTTACAGCCACTTTACTGCAAACTGGCGTACTGGTCCCTGTCAAGCTCAAGTTCAAGCTCTCCCTGCTCTGCCAGCTCAACTTCCTGCTCCACAGGGACAACAAGCAGCTCCTGCTCCCGCTGCCCACGCAAGAGCCTGCTATGCGTGTGGTGATCCCAATCACTTCGCAAATGTCTGCCTAAACGGAGTGGTGAAGCAAGAGCCACAGCAGCAGCCAGCGCAGCAACAACACCAACAGCAGCAGCAGCAGCAGCAGCCAGCTCAGCAAGCAGCCCGTGGGCGAGTCTTCAACATCAATGCCCGTCAGACCCTAGCAGACAACAACGTGGTTAATGGTACATTTCTCGTAAATGGTATATATGCTTCGTGTTTATTTGATACTGGAGCCGATAACTGTTTTGTATCGTTCGAATTCGAAAGGCTCTTAAACCGTAAACGCGTTAATCTCCCAGCAACATTCGACGTAGAAGTTGCCACAGGAAGAACCGTCAATATTAGTTCCGTACTACGTGATTGTACCCTTGAGCTCAACAGGGTTTTCCAGATCAATCTTATTCTAATGCAGCTTGGTAGCTTTGAAGTCATAGTAGGCATGGATTTCCTTCGGGAAAATCAAGCTGAAATTGTTTGTTTCGATAAAATGATTCGTTTCTCTCTCGCAAACGGTGATCAATTGTGTGTTTATGGCGAAGTTGCTTAGAAGAAATTACAACTCATGTCGTGTGTCCAAGCTAGCAAGTATCTCCGCAAGGAATACAATGCTTTCTTGGCGCACATCGTAGTAGCGGAGAAGGAAAAGAAAGAGAAGGCAATGGAAAAGGTGCCTGTGGTTCGTGATTTTCCTAACGTCTTTCTTGATGATTTACCTGGTTTACCGCCATCTCGTGTTATCGATTTTCAGATTGACCTCATTCCTGGAGCAAATCATGTCGCGAGAGCGCCTTATCGTCTCGCTCCATCTGAAATACGCGAACTCTCGAGTCAACTCCAAGAATTTCTTGATAAAGGCTTTATTCGCCCTAGCACCTCTCCATGGGGCGCACCTGTCCTTTTCGTAAAAAATAAGGACGGATCGTTCCGGATGTGCATCGATTATAGGGAATTGAATAAGCTTACCATTAAGAATTGCTATCCCTTACCTCGAATCGATGATTTGTTTGATCAGTTACAAGGTGCTACGTGTTTCTCAAAAATCGATCTACGCTCAGGCTATCACCAGTTACGAATTCAAGAGGAAGATATACCCAAAACCGCTTTTCGAACCCGATACGGCCAGTACGAGTTTGTTGTTATGCCTTTTGGTTTAACTAACGCCCCCGCTGTCTTTATAGATCTAATGAATCGAGTGTGTAAACACTTTCTCGACTGTTTCGTCATCGTGTTCATCGATGATATCCTGATCTATTCTAAGTCAAAAACCGAACACGCGCAACATCTCCGTTTAGTTCTTGAACTGCTCCAGGGAAACCGCCTCTACGCCAAGTTCTCCAAGTGCGAATTTTGGCTTGAGGAGGTTCAATTCCTCGGTCACATTGTCAACAGTCAATGTATTCATGTCGATCATGCGAAGATAGAAGCAGTCAATAGTTGGGTTACACCAAAGAACCCGTCCGAAGTTCGTTCTTTTCTCGGATTGGCGGGTTACTATCGCCGATTCTTCGCAGATTTCTCGAAGATCGTTGTCCCTCTCACCTCGCTTACGCACAAGGAGAAACCTTTTGTTTGGGGAACTGAACAAGAGGAAGCCTTCCAAACGCTCAAACTCATGCTTTGCAACGCTCCCGTGCTCTCTTTACCTGACGGAAAGGATGATTTCGTAGTCTATTGCGATGCCTCTAACCTCGGCCTCAGTTGTGTCCTTATGCAATGAGACAAGGTTATCGCGTACGCCTCTCGTCAGCTCAAGATCCATGAGAAGAACTATACAACCCACGATCTCGAGCTTGGTGCAGTTGTTTTTGCGTTAAAGATTTGGCGACACTACCTTCACGGTACCAAGTGTACGGTCTTCACCGACCATAAGATCCTACAACACATCTTTAGCCAGAAGGAGCTGAATATGCGTCAACGCTGATGGGTTGAACTCCTCAACAATTACGACTGTGAGATTCATTACCACCCAGGCAAAGCAAATGTCGTTGCCGACACTCTCAGTCGACGAAGCTATTTGCATAGCGTTCGTAATACCCAAGCCCAGCACAATCTCGAAGCTCTTATCCGTGACGCTCAACATGCTTGCTTTACCGAACACACCATGAAGAAAGAAAGGATTATCAATAATGGCGAACAACTGGTGAATAAATCGAATGGTATATTCCATTATCTAGACTGAATTTGGATTCCCAAGCGCACCAATTTACGACAGATTCTGCTAGACAAAGCCCACAAGTCTCGATATTCTATTCATCCCGCTGCCGATAAGGTTTACCAGGACCTTCGCTACAAGTACTGGTGGCCGGGCATGAAGAAGGATATCGCTATCTATGTTTCGAAGTGCCTGACTTGTTCGAAAGTCAATGCTGAGCATCAACGCCCCTCTGGCGTACTCGTGCAACCCGAGATTCCCATATGGAAGTGGGAGAGTATAGCCATGGATTTCATTACGAAACTTCCGCGCACGCCATCAGGTCACGGTAGCATCTGGGTTATCATTGATCGTCTCACCAAATCCGCCCACTTTCTACCGATATGGGAAGATAACAAGGTAGAACGATTAGCACGAATCTACATCGACGAAGTTATTTGTCGACACGGGACACCTCGTGGCATCATCTATGACCGCGATGGTCGATTCACTTCGCGCCTCTGGGAAACGTTTCAATCTGCTCTCGGTACTACTCCCAATCTTGTAACACCCAATTTTTTTAATTATTTAAATAACAACGTTTACACTTAGAATTCATGCCTTGCACTTACTTCGCATATATTCTTGAACAAGGCATTACAAGAACTTCACATACGTCATATTCATACTCAATCTATGTTCATTATGTAAGGTCTGAAATCAAATTTTTTGCAATGGTTCTTAACTAAGGCATTTCATCAAACACTTGGTATGCGTATCACAAACGAAGCATAATGTACAAGTGTTATATGCATATCTTAGCTAGTTCATATCACAATTGACCCATACAACCAATTTCACATAGTTTCTTAGTCTACAACAAGATCATCTATCAATCCTCTAGTTCTTACACATTCATATTTCAATTTCCCATGATTTTCACCATCTTAACATCACTAAAATCTATCATGCAACTAGCACAAGTAAGTTTTACTTCAATTCTTCAATGCAATCGAATTCAAGCATAATTTACATTCTACATGATGATATTAACTCATATATAAACTTAGATTCATACAATTCTCACGGATTGATCATAACCCACCTATCAAAAAGCTTCAAAACACAAAATTTAACTTACCTTATGTTCAATGAACTTGGATTAAGGAGTAACTAAGTTCATGCATTCGATTTTCACCCTAATTGATGTGTAATTTGTTGAATTCTTGAGCTTGAATTGAAAGACAAGGGTTTCCTTGCCCCCTGCCTTTGTTCGCGACCCACCCACCCTCACAATACTCTGCATTCCTTTTTTTTAACAAGTTTAATTCTCACATTTACATAATTGGCCCTTATGGTTACCCTTGCTGACATTTTTAGCACAACTTTCATTCTTTATAAACTTTCATCATATTATTTAAACTTAATTTAACAAATTAAACATTTAAACACAAGGTAATCTATTGAGCATTTTTGGGGTGTTACAAGTCTACCCCTCTTAAAAGAGGTTTCGTCCCCGAAACCTTAATACGTACCAAATAATGTCGGGTAGTGCTCCCTCATTTCATCTTCTAACTCCCATGTAAGATCCGATCCTTTCCGATGTTGCCATTGCACCAAGACTTGCTTTATAGTTTTGTTCCGAAGGTGGGTTTCCTTGGAATCCTTGATAGCTATCGGTCTTTCAACATAATTCAATCTTTCGTCCAATTCAATATCGTCGAGGGGCACGTATGCCGTCTCATCCGCTAAGCACTTTCTCAATTGTGACACATGGAATGTGTCATGTATTACATCTAAGGTTGGCGGTAATTCCAACCGATATGCTACCTTTCCAACCCGGGCTAAAATCTTAAAAGGTCCTATGTAACGGGGGCCTAGCTTTCCTCGCTTACGGAAACGGATTATACATTTCCATTGGGAAACCTTTAATAACACATGATCACCTATCTGAAACTCGATAGGTCGTCTTCTTTGTAGGATCATGTTTCGACCCGAACGAGTCGTTCAGAGGAGTTTTGATCAGATACAGGTGCGGAAAACAAGTATCTAACTTAGAAACAGCTAGCAAATCACTTTAAACACCTTTCTGTATTGATATCTGACAGATTACATCCAAATCTCACACCGGCAGCACCTCGGTATGGAATTGCACAACTGTTATATGATTTCGCTCATGGGTGCCTATATATAGGCCTGAGATTTCGCTCCAAGGGACATGTGTCCATATGAGCGAAACCTCATATGTTCACATAAGCGAAACCATCAGGTACACATAAGCGAAACCCCATGTATAATGTCCCTATGAGCGAAATCAGCTCACTAAACACAACACTCTTCCTATTTTCTCGTAAATCATACCCTAATCTATACAATTCAATGTAAGACTCGATACAAGACGAAGTCGACAGATGCATGCACCAACAGACTCCCCCTCAGATGTTGACGAGTCGACTATCGAGTCATGATAATGCTATGTCTTCACTTCTTCAGTCTTGATCAGTCTCTGGGCTTCTCTCTCTCTATCTTCATCTCTTACTCTTTTATCACCAACAAACTTCTTTCTCTAAGATGTTGACATCTTTAAATTCATCATCATCAACATGCACTCCCCCTCAAATGTTGATTCATCCTGCATAAAACTCTACCACAAACATAAGTTTTATGATAAACATTTAAGCATATAGACACCATTTGAAACTATCTCAAACAAATATATCAATTTATTTCTGATGAACCACTTGAAACTATATCGTTTTTCTTATCAAAATAACACACTCTCCCAAACCATCTGTTCATCATGTTTAGCATTTGGAATTTTGAAAAACAGCTTTTCAATATCAGTCGTCGAAAATCTTTTTGAATTTTTTTTCCAAAATTTATGCTAAAACATATCAAAAATCTTTTTGGATTTTCTGAAAGAAAATAACTGACACCACTTGTAGAATCAAGAAAATTCAGAAATGAAATATTTACAGACAATATTTTTGTGAGTTCATGTAAGAGGATCATATCAGTTTATGAGACAAATCACTAACATCGTTAAGCTTCATATCATTTTAAGTTCTAAATAATTCACTTAGATTGTCAATATACTGATCCACTTAAATTTTCACACAAAGTTCAACTGCTTCGAGATACGAAATTAATGTTTTAAGCACTTAAACTCAATCGCGTGTCCCACCTCAGAATATACTCCTGTATCCAAATCCCAATATTCAGTCTTACAAGTAATTATGACACAAATGATATCTGTAGGGGTTAATAAATTATGAAGAATCATGAGAGCTCAGGTCAGAACTACCGTTCAGCAGAGAGATCATGACTCAACTTTTGGGTGTGTCCCCTTTAGAGGATCTTTTTTACAACAACATTGCTAAGCAATTTTATTGTCTTATCATATATGCTGAGGGTGATGCTATGTTTCAAGCATTGCGGAAAGTATTATTCGAGGACTAGGTCAGAACTTCCATTCAGCAGAAGTCCCAGAATAATACCCCAGACATCACTGAGTATAAAAACCTAGTATATCAGAAAAAGGAATCTTTCAAACAAGATTTCGGGGGTTACCCATATATCCGAGAGATGTTTCCCCACGATATAAGCAAGTTTGAATTTAGATTTATATCTCGTCACAATCTACTAAATGTGCAGAAATCTACTGGCACATCATCAGTGAGACCGTTTATCACATTTTACTTTTCAATTCTTTAGCATGTTGTGATAGTCTACAGATGTACTATCATTTCCTCTTCTTTGACACAAAAACTCATTTTTGATTTTATCATGTTTTTGTCTTTTTCAAATTTTCAAATGTTTTTGGATTTTCTGAAATTTTCTACTCCCCCTAAAATGCAAACACATTTTAGGAAATTTGAAAATAAACTGTACAAAAAAGTGACAACTGATATTGAATTGCTTCAATTCGCCATCCACTTGGCATAAACAATCAGAACTCCTCCTTACAACAAACTATTTTCTCATTTAGATTTCAAAACACTTAAGTTTGTTTTAATCAAAATGATTTTTTCCGGAAAATAAATTTGTTTTTGCCACTTGTAGGGGCATGGTTCATCATATTGACTTTCAACCACTTGTATGAAGATTACATCAAGTTCAAATTAATGACCTTGAGTAATCACTATGTCAGAACAAACCTCTGTATCACCTGTACAATGAACTTATCAAAGTAAATTTCAAAATAAATGCCAATACCTACTCCACACTTACCAACCTGGAAATTCCGACATAGTTCACCACCTGTATACATTTAAACACTTTGTTAAAAATTTTCACAAACAACAATTTTATGAATGATGCCGATTCCTGATCCACAATTACCAACTTGGGATCTCCGGCAAGTCCAGAGACTTACTGTTCATAGTATGAGCCATCCCAGTCACAAACCAGGGATGGTTCAACTTTATCTTTCTTCGTCTTCTTCTCATAGAACTCTTTAACCCCTTTGACTTTTCGATAAATCATTTTTTCAAAAATATGTTTTACAGTGGGGTTAAAGGCCTTTTCAACATCGAAAACCTTTTTATCATCATAAAATTGGTTTGAAATCTCAACTTTACCAATTTTCTTTTTATAGTTTTCAGTCCGAAGTGATGGAAAGTTTTCATCATCCACAGTCAGAACTGATTTTTCTTCTTTTACCTCAACCTGTGGCTCATCTGATTTTGTGGAATCAGATTCATCGCCAGAAGATAGATCCTCTGATTTTGATCTATCAGAATCATCGCTAGAACTACCTCCAGACTTCTTAACCACCCATTTTTGTTTGTCATTTTTAGTTCTTTTCTTGTAAAACTTGTTTGAACATTCACCAATTTCAAATGTAGAATTTTTGAATAACTTTGTTCTGTCAATTGGTGGTTCAAACACAACCTCTTTCTCTTTCTGTTTACGAGAAACTCCCTGTTTTGATGATATTGCCTTAGAACAATCTTTGGCAATATGTCCAACAGTGTTGCATTGGAAACAGGTTCTCGTATCTTTCCTCTGTTCAGCCATCTTCTTCATGTCATCTTGCTTCTTTGCAAGGAACTCACTGTTTGACTGCCTCCAGAATTCTTTCTTTTCTTCCTCTTCAGAGCTAGTTCCTGAAACAAATGTCATTTTTGCTTTAAAATCACGAACATATTTTTCATTTTTCTGTTTATCTGTTGGAATAAATCCAAGACCTTTCTTTTTGAAATTACGGTTAGGGTTTGATTTCTTGTGAAAACCAGAACCAGAACTGTAACCTTTTTTCTTGTTTAATCTTTGTTGTACTCTTGAGGTGTAAGGTTTAGATTTACCATTAAGATTTAAATCTTTTATTTCAGAAATATTAATTTCTGTTAGTTTGAAAACCTTTTTGATCAATTCAGTTTTGACACCTCTTATTGGAAATTCCTCATCAGAATATAATTTGTCGGAATCATTCAATGTATATGCAACTTTGAATGTTTCGTTACTCAAATTAGATTTTGATAACAGGAATTCTTTGTTGTAAACCCTTTTGCCCTGTTTGTCGGATTGACTTGGATTGCTTGACTCAGAATTTGACTCCGACATAGACTCCGACTTTGACTCCTCTGTTTCATCGTTATCCAACACCTGATCGACCATCTTTTTTATTAACTCGGACTCATGATCAGTGTCATATGATGTAAACGTCACATCAATATTTTCTGGCAAATTGACTGAGGACTCAGACTCCCACTGTAAATTTGTTGCTTTTTCGACTCTTTCCTGATTTGGATTTCTGGGCAAATATCCATTTTCTAGCGGGGGTGGACACTTGTTGTAACCAACATCTTGTTTCTTACCAGAATCCTTCTTGTTAGTCTTTTTCTTTGTGTCACTCTTCTTCTTATTCTTCTTTTCTGGAGTCTTTTCTTCAGCCACTTTTTCAACATTCTTTTCTTCAGTTACTTCATCCTCTTCAAATGCCTTCATGCCTTCAACAGTTGGATAAATCCTGTCAATGACATAAGAAGTACATGAGTAACTTTTCAACAAACGATTTACTCTTTCAGTCTCAATTCTTTGCAACTCCAGTTTTTGTTCAAGCACATCACACTTCTCGATGTAATTATTCACAACTTTCTGCTTTATCATGAAAGCTCCTTGAAGTGTCTTCATTGCCGTTGCTTGTTCTTCACTTGTTTGATTGTACTGATTCATGGCTTTGTTCAGAACATCATAAGATTCCTTCAAACTGTTCAAGTTGTAAATCAGTGTGCTGTTCTGCTTCTTTATAGCTTCACAGTTTTCACACTTCACTGGAATCTTCTTTGCATCAACTTCTTCATCAACTTTAAACTTTGAAACTTCAACCTTTACTTTCCTTTTGATCACTGGAATTTCTTGGTCATCACTGCTCACTGGTGTTTTTACCTTTTTCTTCTTCTTTTTAACCTTTTCATCTTCACTATCACTTTCAGCAATCAATTTCATATCAGCATCAAATTTTCTTGCCCAATACTCAGTATCATCATCACTGTCCTCTTCAACTCTAGCAACAAAAGCTTTGTGAGCTATGGCTTGATCAGGAACATAATTATCCCATGTGAAATTTTCCCAGCTAAACCCTTCAGGTAACTTTTCGTCGTCTTGGTCTATTATCAAAGCACTACCATCAGCTCTCTTTGAAGAATCTTGATTAACCACACAAGCTCTCTTTCCAGAGTCTTCAATCACATTCCTTCCATGTGCAGTTTGTGCTTGATGTTGATGTTGTTGATATGGTTGCTGAGCAACTTGATGGTAGATGGCTTTTCGGTAGTAATCATTGTTGTTGTTAAAAGGATTCTGAGATCCACTTGCTTCGCGATTGGTTCACTCCCTCTTGAAGTGACCCTTCTCCCTGCAACGAAAACAAGTGACTTTAGATTTGTCAAAACCTAAAGTAGAAACACCAGCCTCACGAAGATCATCTCTTCCAGTGATTTGCTTGAATTTCTCAGCTCTCCTCAACACGCTGGCCAAGCACCATTTTATGTCCATCAGTTCCATCTCTTCAGCATCGATCTGGTCGTAATCTTCCTTTGTCAGCATTGGATTCCCGATTCGACCTGCAACAAAACTACCATAAGATTCAAGAACAGTTCCCAATAAAGACATATGGCTTTTTGCTAACTCTTCAGAATATTCCTGATCATTTTCAATGTTTAACACAATGTTGCATTGAAGCTTTTTTCCATTTCTTGTTGTTGAAACATTCGGATCAAAAGATGGAAATGATGAGAAACTCGTGTTGTTGTTTGATCCTTTTGATGAACTACCAGATGAATTCTTTGCATTGTATGCGGTTTCAACTTTTGGTGACAAGTTGGTGGATTTATCAGTGACACCACCTTTATAGTAAAGTCCAATGTCTTGTTCACCATCAAAATCTTTCATCCTTAAGACTTTTCTCTGCTCCATTTCCTGAGCTTCAATCTTTTCAATGAACTTGCTCAGTGTTAAGCTGCTAAAACCTTTCTTGTTTCTGAGCATCATGAGATATGTGCCCCAAGTTTCGTGTGGCAAAGCATCAGCAAGCTTCTCGATCAATTCTTCATTGTCTTTCTCAATACTCAATCTCTTCATGTTTGCTAGCAGATTGCAATATCTCTCAATGATTTGCCTTATGCTCTCATTCTTCAACCCACGAAACAAATCGAACTCTTTCTTCAAAAGTGATTTCTTGTTCTTAACCATCTCTTGACTTCCATGAAATTTCGATCTTAACTCTTTCCAAATTGAGTATGAAGTTCCGTTATGTTGCAATAGAACCAAAATATCTTCTTTCACAACTTGTTGTAGAAGACTCAGCATCATTTTCTCATCTTTGTATTTCTTTCTAGCATCGGCGCTTAGATCTTTAATCGGAACCACTTCTTCATCATCATTCGTCGGTCGAATGTATTTTGTTTCGACACATTCCCACGCATCCAAGTAGTTGGCTTGCACCCAGTTTTCGAACCGTCCTTCCCAACCCTTATATTCCTCGATGTTCATGAGCTTAGGCGGTTTTTGCATTGTTCCTGTTTCGTTTTCGAGCATTGTGTTCTGTGCAATAGTGATCGGGGTAACCGGAGTAGCAAATGCGTTGTAAAATTCCTCGTCCATTTTTCAGATTTCAAATATTTATACTACTGTCCTTAAAAGCGAAATCAAGACTTTGGATATCCTTAAAAGCGAAATCAGATTGTTCACAAAGGCGAAACCTTAGGTTCACAACGGCGAAATTATGGTTTTGGTGACACAAGAGCGAAACCTTATGTTCACAAAAGCGAAACCTCTGATACTTTGACACTGGAGCGAAATCAGTTTGTTCAAATGAGCGAAACCCCTGATTTGTGCATCTATGAGCGAAATTAGAGTGTCCAAATAAGCGAAATCATAGAAATTCCGTATAAGCGAAACCTAATCCGAAGGTGATTTGGTCCATTTTTAATCCGAATTTCAGTGTCAAACTTTCAGGGATTTGTCTATGTCCAATAACGCACAGTCTGTGAAATTTTAAGCGAAATTTGACCAGTAAAACTTTCTGAAATGATGAAAGAAGGTGTAGAAGTAAGAAATCTCGATGAATTCCAGCTATTCTCTACAGAACTCCTCCTCCTGAAGCTCTGATACCACTTGTAGGATCGTGTTTCGACCCAAACGAGTCGTTCAGAGGAGTTTTGATCAGATACAGGTGCGGAAAACAAGTATCTGACTTAGAAACAGCTAGCAAATCACTTTAAACACCTTTCTGTATTGATATCTGACAGATTACATCCAAATCTCACACCGGCAGCACCTCGGTATGGAATTGCACAACTGTTATATGATTTCACTCATGGGTGCCTATATATAGGCCAAAGATTTCGCTCCAAGGGACATGTGTCCATATGAGCGAAACCTCATATGTTCACATAAGCGAAACCATCAGGTACACATAAGCGAAACCCCATGTCTAATGTCCCTATGAGCGAAATCAGCTCACTAAACACAACACTCTTCCTATTTTCTCGTAAATCATACCCTAATCTATACAATTCAATGTAAGACTCGATACAAGACGAAGTCGACAGATGCATGCACCAACATTCTTCGATCTGCGTAAGCCTTTTGTCGATCTTGAGCCGCTTTTAAACGGGCTCGCACCAGATCGATCTTTTCGTTAGTTTTAGCTACTACATCATTGGGCGCAATTTCTCTTTGCCCCACCTCTCCCCAACAAATTGGAGTTCTACACTTCCTTCCATACAACATTTCATACCGTGCCATTTGAATGCTGTTGTGATAGCTATTGTTGTATGAAAATTCCACCAATGCCAAGTGGTCATTCCAGCTTCCCCCGAAATCTATCACACACGCTCGCAGCATGTCGATGAGTGTTTGAATGGTTCGCTCAGACTGACCATCCGTTTGGGGGTGGTAGGCGGTACTGAAATGTAATTTTGTACCCATACTCTCATGAAAACCTTGCCAATATCGAGATGTGAATCGGGTATCTCGATCCGACACAATAGATACAGGGACTCCGTGTCGAGATATTATCTCGTTAACATAGATCCCCGCCATCCTTTCAGAAGAGAAAGTCTCCCGAATGGGTAAGAAGTGCGCGCTCTTGGTGAGGCGGTCCATGATCACCCATATAGCATCGTAAACTTTCCTTGTCTTAGGAAGCTTGGTCACTAGGTCCATCGTCACTTCTTCCCATTTCCATACCGGAATTTGTAACGGTTGCAACTTCCTGTATGGTTTCTGATGTTCTGCCTTTACATGCAAACAGGTTAAACATTTTGCAACATACTTGACGATATCACGTTTCATACCGGGCCACCAATAACTTTTCTTCAAATCTAAATACATTTTTGTAGCTCCTGGATGAACCGAAAATCGGGATTTGTGAGCTTCTTCAAGTAACACTTCTTTTGCTTCACTAAACCGAGGTATCCATATCCGGCCATACATTGTTTTAATTCCACCAGATCTTTCTTCTAATTTATCCACAAACCCCTTTGTTCTTTCCTTTCTTGAATCCATTTCGCTCAGTGACTTGATTTGGGCTTCCTAAATCATTTCGAGAAATCGAGGTGTAACTACCATTTTCATGGATTTTACTTGAATTGGAGGCGGATAATCCTTTCGGCTCAGGGCATCGGCCACCACATTTGCCTTTCCCGGATGGTAAAGGATTTCACAATCATAATCTTTAAGAAGTTCTAACCACCTTCGTTGCCTCATATTTAAATCTTTTTGCTCGAAAAAGTATTTAAGGCTTCTGTGGTCAGAATAAATTGTGTTTTTTTTACCGTATAGATAATGCCTCCATATCTTCAAAGCGAACACTACTGCTGCTAATTCCAAGTCATGGGTTGGGTAATTACTTTCATGTGTTTTCAATTGCCTTGAAGCATAAGCAATGACTCTACCCCTTTGCATTAAAACACATCCCAACCCTTGGTGTGATGCATCAGTAAACACCACCAAGTCTTCCATTCCATCAGGTAAGGTTAGCACCGGGGAGCTTGACAGCTTCTATTTCAAGATTTGAAACGCCCTTTCTTGATCTGTACCCCATGTAAACTTCTCGTTCTTCTTGGTTAACTTGGTCAACGGCAGGGCCAATTTAGAAAAGTCTTGAATAAACTTCCTATAATAGCCTGCTAAACCCAAAAAGCTTCTCACTTCACTTGGGTTCTTTGGAGGTACCCATTTCATAACAGCTTCCACTTTTGACGGATCCACTAAGATACCGCCTGCATTAATCACATGACCGAGAAATTGTACTTCTCTAAGCCAGAAAGCACACTTAGAGTATTTCGCGTACAATTTCTCCTTACGGAGCACTTCAAGAATTTCGCCCAAATGGCATGCATATTCAGCTTTACTTCGGGAACAAACCAAGATATCATCAATAAAAACTATAACGAATTTGTCTAACATGGCCCGACAAACTCGATTCATAAGGTCCATGAACGCGGCGGGCGCGTTCGTTAACCCAAAGGACATTACTAAGAACTCGTAATGTCTGTATCGCGTTCTAAATGTCGTCTTCGCCACATCCTCATCCCGTACCCTTAACTGATGGTATCTGGATCGTAAATCAATTTTTGAAAACCAACTTGACCCTTGTAACTGATCAAAGAGATCATCGATTCGGGGCAACGGGTATCGGTTTTTCACCGTCAGCTTATTCAATTCTCGATAGTCGATGCACATGCGCATCGAACCATCTTTCTTTTTGACAAAAAATACAGGCGCACCCCAGGGCGATACGCTCGGGCGTATAAATCCCTTGTCGAGCAATTCTTGTATTTGAACCATAAACTCCCGCATCTCAGTTGGGGCCAACCTATAAGGAGCTTTGGCTACGGGTTTGGCATCGGGATACAATTCAATCTTAAAATCCACCTCACGTTCTGGTGGAAGCCCTGGCAAATCTTCTGGAAATACGTCAAGAAACTCGTTCACAACTTCAACCTCTTTTATCTTAGGGGTATCCTGCTTAGTATCCATCACGTAGGCTAGAAACGCTTTGCTTCCATTTTGCACATACTTGAATGCTTGGACTATAGAACAAAGCCTCGAATTAACATTTCTTTCCCCTTGTATACTCACTCGCTTTCCTCCCGGTGTTAACACATGAATCACCTTTTTCTCGCATTGAATTTTGGCGTGATGTTTGGCTAGCCAATCCATGCCAACTACAACCTTGAATTCCCCCAATGCCATGGGAATAAGGTCAATGGAAAACTTTTCATCTTCAACTATGATCTCACAATCTCTACATACTTCATGCAACAAATAACTCTTACTATCCGCTATCTCTACTTCTAATGGCACGTGCATTCTTTCGATTCTAAAAGAGGGGTGCGACACTAATTCACTTGATACAAACGATCTACTGGCTCCAGTATCAAATAACACGTACGTAGGCATCAAGTTCAATAAGAATATACCTGATACAACATTCGGGTGGTCCTTTGCTTCTTCAGTCGTGATCTGAAACATCCTCCCCTTAGCTCTTGGGGCTTCCTCCTTTCTTGCTTCCTTATCGGTTTTCTGTTGAAGCTTGGGACATTCAGCCTTAATATGACCCTGTTGGAAACAGTTATAGCACGTTCTGGAAGGATTAGGACATCTATAGTATGGATATCCCTCCTGACCACAATTGTAACAACCCTTTTTCTCTTTCAAGCACTCCCCCGTGTGTAACTTCCCACACGTTTTGCATTTCGGAATGCTACCCTTCGCCTTATCCTTCTTGCTCTGATCTTGAAATTTCTGTTTCTTCGACGGGCTTGAGCTGGGAACATCCTCCGACACTCTCTTCTCACCTCTTTCTGCATGTCTTCTTAGTTCAATCTCCCTATCTCGGGCTAAGTTAATGAGCTCATTCAAGGTTTCACATTTACCGGGAATTATGAACTCCCGATATTCAGCTTTCAACATACCATGATAGCGGTTTATCTTCATTCTTTCCATTCCTGCTATTTCTTTACAGAATTTCAGCTTGTCAAGAAAAGTGTTGGTGATTTCATCAATGGTTTCGTCTTTCTGATGGAGATGTAAGAAATCTTCTTGGATCATGTCAATGGCAGATTGCGGACAGTGGTACTTTAGAAAATGTTCCTTGAACTCTTGCCATGTCAAGACTTGAACTTTGTCTTCCCCAATCTCTTTACTATAAGCATCCCACCAGTCTTTAGCTTGGAGTTGTAACAAACCGGTGGCAAACATCACTTGATCCTCCTTTTCACAATGACTCCTTACGAACACCGCCTCAGTACTTGCAATTCACCTTTGACATGCTATAGGATCAATTTCTCCTTTAAAAGGTAACGGGTTACACGCCATAAATTCTTTGTAAGTGCATTTGCGAGTTCCTTTCTTTCCTTGCATTTCTCCAATCATTCCCTTCAACTCGTCCATCTTACTCGCCATCATTGTTTCCACCACTTCCAACACATGACTTTCCACTTCTTGGGCCAAATGAGGAATATTTGCTTGCATTGCCTTCCCAATCTCTTCCGAAATCATAGTTTTCAGTTGTTCTTATTGTGTCGCTTCATCCTCATTCGTATCCGCCATCTACACATAAACATCATTCTTTATTTCAAGCATTCATTCATCCTTTCCATCATATAATCATGCTAATAATACATAACTTCCTTTGAAAACTCAACATTCATACATAATATCATTCTTTAGAGTCTTATTATAACGTTTTCAATACTCCCCGTATGATAGAAAACATCAAACAGAACATTACAATTGAAATAGGCTGAAAATGGTCCCCACCGTAAGCTACGGTGGCCACCGTAGCTTACGGTGGCGTATTTTTCCTTACGCCACGAAGCTACTGTTTTACGGTAGGAATTCTGTCCCAGGGTCTACCGTAAGCTACGGTAGCCACCGTAGCTTACGGTGACGCCCAGCATACTATGGTGATTTTTTTTTTGCAGCCATTTTCCGACCCGTTCTAATCCAAACTGATCTGATTCATCCCACACATTTCCACATCATCCCGAAACAATTCCATAACATTCCATAACTAAATTATTCGTAATGCAAAATTTCAAATTTTAAAAGTACTTACTTGCTTCGCGCCGCGGAACGAACAAACACTTCACAGGAGCTTTCGGTTTGAGTTCAAGCATTTGATGCTTGAATCCCTCAAACCTAGGCTCTGATACCAACTGGTAACGCCCAAATTTTTTTTAATTATTTAAATAACAACGTTTACACTTAGAATTCATGCCTTGCGCTTACTTCGCATATATTCTTGAACAAGGCATTACAAGAACTTCACATACGTCATATTCATACTCAATCTATGTTCATTATGCAAGGTCCGAAATCAAATTTTTTGCAATGGTTCTTAACTAAGGCATTTCATCAAACACTTGGTATGCGTATCACAAACGAAGCATAATGTACAAGTGTTACATGCATATCTTAGCTAGTTCATATCACAATTGACCCATACAACCAATTTCACATAGTTTCTTAGTCTACAACAAGATCATCTATCAATCCTCTAGTTCTTACACATTCATATTTCAATTTCCCATGATTTTCACCATCTTAACATCACTAAAATCTATCATGCAACTAGCATAAGTAAGTTTTACTTCAATTCTTCAATGCAATTGAATTCAAGCATAATTTACATTCTACATGATGATATTAACTCATATATAAACTCAGATTCATACAATTCTCACGGATTGATCATAACCCACCTATCAAAAAGCTTAAAAACACAAAAATTAACTTACCTTATGTTCAATGAATTTGGATTAAGGAGTAACTAAGTTCATGCATTCGATTTTCACCCTAATTCATGTTTAATTTGTTGAATTCTTGAGCTTGAATTGAAAGACAAGGGTTTCCTTGCCCCCTGACTTTGTTCGCGACCCACCCACCCCCACAATACTCTGCATTCCTTTTTTTTAACAAGTTTAAGGGTCTGTTTGGTAGCCTCTGAATGGTCATTTAGAGGCTACCTCTTAATGGAACCATTAAGAATTTTACCAATGAGAAGGTAGAAGAATGTGACATGTAATGATTTACCATTCAGAGGTTACCTCTTAACCATTCAGACTTAAGGTTACCTCTTATTCATTCAGAGGTTTTAAACCATTAAGAGGTAGCATCTGAATGGTCATTAAGAGGCTACCAAATAGCCCCTAATTCTCACATTTACATAATTGGTCCTTATGGTTACCATTGTTGACATTTTTAGCACAACTTTCATTCTTTATAAACTTTCATCATATTATTTAAACTTAATTTAACAAATTAAACATTTAAACACAAGGTAATCTATTGAGCATTTTTGGGGTGTTACAAATCTTAGTACTGCTTTCCATCCCGAGACCGACAGTCAGATTGAACGCACGATTCACACCCTTAAATATATGCTTCGCTCGTGTGATTTCGGTGGTAATTGGGATTCACATTTACCTTTAGTCGAGTTCTCGTACAATAACAGTTATCACTCTAGCATCCAAATGGCACCATTTGAGGCATTATATGGAAGAAAATGTCGATCGCCTATTGTATGGCACGAGATCAGGGATGCGGAAATTACCGGTCCTGAGTTATTGCAAGAAACGACTGACAAAATCATCCAGATACGAGACAATGTATTGAAAGCTCGGAGTCGTCAAAAGAGTTACGCCGATAGACGCCGCAAGCCCCTTGAATTTGACGTTGGTGATCACGTACTCCTAAAGGTTGCACCTTGGAAGGGAGTGATTAGATTCGGCAAGAAAGGAAAGCTCGCTCCTCGATATGTTGGACCCTTTAAAATTCTGGAAAGGATTGGCAAGGTGGCCTACAGACTCGAACTACCGGAGGAACTCAGCAACGTTTATCTGACTTTCCACGTCTCGAACCTCAAAAAGTGTTTAGCCGACCAGGATTTACATGTCCCTCTTGAGGATCTACAAGTGGACGAAACATTACACTTCGTGGAAAAGCCAGTCGAGATCATGGATCGAGAGACCAAGAAACTCTGACGCTCACGCATTCCGATTGTGAAGGTTCGCTGGGAAGGTAAACGCGGCGCTGAGTTCACATGGGAACTCGAAAGTGATATGAAGGCTAAGTACCCACAACTGTTTATTACGCCTGCGCCTTAAATTTCAGGACGAAATTTCCTAAAGTAGGGGAGGCTGTAATAACCCGACTTTCGAAGTCAAAGTCAGAGTACAAGTCAAAGTCAAAATCAAAGTAAAAGGAAGAAAAGATTGCTTATTGGATCTGTCATTCCTTGCTAAATTATTACTTGTACACTTTGACTCGATAATCGATACTTTAATTTACACTTGTTAGTTGTATTATGTGGAGTAACAATGCGATAAAGATAACGAACGCTAATCTACTAAACGCTATCACATCGCTATCGCATCGCAACTTGAATTACAGGTTATGGATATTGTTTACGTGTGTGTGCTATTATGTGTTACTTGTGCATGTTATGTTGTTTGAGGTGATTATTCGAAAACGCAAACGCAACTCCATCGCAACGTAATCTCATCGCGAACTCGAACTCTAAGGTTTACTTTTGTGATTATTAGTAGTTATATTATTTGTGTAACTAATGTGTAATACTATCGCACCGCTTACTCGCAACACATCGTAACGCTCAACACACGAAACAAAAAGTCAGAAACCAACTGGCAAAATCCATCCGATCGAAGGACCATTCGATCGAATGGTCATCCGTCCGAATGACCATCCGATCGGATGGCCATCCGATCGGAAGGCCCTCTGACCGAATCACCTACACCGCCTTTCTCTCCTCTTGCCTATAAATACCACCTCTCACATCAGCTTTTCACTGATGTGACAACTCTCCTCCGACCCAGCTCGTTCTCAAGCTATTTTCTCTCGATTCCTCGCGATTCTTGTAAGTTTCTACCCCAAATCTTGTACTTCTTTGATCTATACACACTACTTCATCTTTTCCACCAACAAATCTCATCATTTCACCATGAAATCTATCTGATTCGGGCTGTTTTAGGGTGACGTCATCATGGGTGTTCATGAACATCAAAGAATGACCTCATTCCACCAAGAAAAACTCAAATCTAAAGGATTTCTACAATGTTTAAACACTGATTTCACCTAAAATCTAAACATTTTTCTAATGTTTCAAACTTGTCTTCAACTTTCCTAACTTTTTACTCAAAACCGTTACAATCTGGACTAGTTCAGGTTCACCACTCATTCTCTAGTGTAGACCCGGACTGAGAATGGATTCCTAACGACGAGACGACCGATTCACGGGTTGAACATGAAATCCCGTCAAGAACAGTCACCGAACAAACGGGGTGGTTCCTATCCGAACGGATGACTAGGCTTGCTGAGGTTTCCGTTGCTTAACATGTTGTCATACCGTCTCGGTTCAAGTGCACAACTTTCTAAACTTAATAAATTTTACAAGTTTTCAAAACGAACAGACCGCCGAACGGATTGCCGTCCGATCGGATCACCATCCGATCGAACGACGATCCGGACGAATGACTGATGATTGTTTTCAACACTTAAACAATTTCAAAAGTTTCAAAGAATATAATCTCCACTCAGATTGCCATCCGAGCGGACGGCCATCCGAGCGGACGGCCATCCGTCCGGATGACCGTCCGACCGAACGACCTGAAGGGTAGAGACATTCCATGTCTTTTAAAATGCTACAATGAAAACTTCAAAGTTCCATCATACACAAACACATCCATCATAAACGAAAGACCCTCCGACCGAATGGTCATCCGTCCGGATGACCATCCGTCCGGACGGTCATCCGATCGGACCAGCATCCGTCCCTAACTCACCAATGCACTGTTTTACGCACCGTTCAACGCTCATACTGTCGTACTATGTTCAGGCCAATCCCTCAGCGCTCCCTTTAATCCAAGACTGTGTTTATTGTTAAACACGCTCTGTGAGTATACTCGATCCCTTTTTGCTTCAAGCACTTTTGGGTGTTACATACGTTACTTATATCAAAATCACAATCGACACACAACGCAAACACTTTTATACGCTAACCGCTCTGCATGTTATACGTGTTATTCGATGAATGCTAGTATGTTATGTTTACACAGTGATTGTTGCCTGACACCTTAGCAACGATAGTACTATAGTTTGGACTCAGCACCTGTCGTGGACAAGGGTTGTTAAGGGCTTTTCTTCACATGTCACAGTGGTGGTATGTGTTGCGCATTCTACAACTCGCAGTCACGTCTGTGCGTATTTCATTGTCGATAACCTACCTGCTTCACGCTATACATGTTACATGCTGGTTATGCGTAAATCGCTTTCACTAGTATTATACTATCAAACTTGTATGCTCACCTTTACACTATGTGTATTGACCTTTTTATTTAACGTATGTGACAGGTGTTTAGGATGCTATGCTATATCTGGCTTTTGTGGAATCAAGCTAGGGGAGTCTAGTAACAAACTAAATAATTCATGAGTTGTCGGAACAATTCATTGTCTTTTGAGAAACAAAATGCCTGTAATAACTACTTTTATTTGATATGTTATGGTATGGGACATAGCGTTAATTATCTGGTAATTATAGTTGTTATGGATTCTCCTGGACAATCTGTTTCGCTCAGTGCCGCGCCCCGATATTTCCGACATCGGTTGGGGTGTGACACCGAGCTTCACCCCAAGATCAAAAACAACAAATCAGAAGCAAGCACAGGGTCGTGCCACCAAGGCAATGGGTCATGCCCACTCAAGATTCCAGAAAGAAAAAGTCAAACAGAAGCAGACAAGAGACATGGGGCCGTGTCCCATGGACACGAGCCGTGGTCAACTCCCAGATATGCAAATCTTAGATAGTACAACAAGTACAATGGCCACGGTCTCACACCCCAACCGATGGCGGAGACATCGGAATGAGACGAAAATAAGATTGCAAGAGGCTTCATAACACTAGTTGTGACAATATTTAATTAATTCAATTTCATAAATTCTAAAATGAAAAATACATTGTCTTGAAAGGTAAAATGCAACAAATTGTAAACACGAAACAAATACATAAGTTTAACTTTAGGTGTGTATCTAATCCACCCTAAATAAGTTTCTTCATCAACATCAACTAGCGACCTGCAACATGTATTAAAAAATGATTAACAAAAGTTGGCGAGTATACCAATTTGATAACATAGCATAATAATGAAAAAGTTTGCTCATATCCAACATGGTAATTTGCATATAATGTTACTAACATACTAATAAGTGTAAACTATATGTCAAACCAGAGTTTAACGCAATCGTGATTACCAATGTCGTCGAAACGACAATGGTGTAAAATAGATTACTTAACAATACCACAAGAATACGGGCGGTGCGTTAGTCCTATAGTGCTATAATTGTTAAGGTAGGCTAGCAAAGTTGATAATATATAGACACAAGTATACATAGCATGCAAGATAATAAGAATAATATAAGTCTCATATTTGAATGGATAGAGTGTGATTATAACGAGTTTAATTGTGATTGTGTGATTTGTATAAAGTGTACATGTTGCACCCAAAGTATAATAAATGGAAAATGGGATCGAGTATACTCACAGTTTTGTGTAGCTTTCCAACCAAACCGACAGTTGATGAGTTGAGAGTTGGTACACTGAGGTTACCCTACAATGGGTAGATGAAGGTGTGCGAGTAATCGGGTTATGACGAAGGATTCAGATTTAAATACAAAGGTCAGCATATTCGAACTGGTAACTCTTTTGTCGGCTCCTGGCTTTCAGTAAGTTGTCTCGAACCTGTAAAATCTTGTCCGTCGTCTCTTGTATAAGCTCGGGACCGGTGAATTGAGATTCCCTAATCTCGTGCCAATAAATAGGCGAATGGCACTTTCGACCATACAATGCTTCGAAGGGTGCCATTCGTATACTCGCATGATAGCTGTTATTGTACGAGAATTCGATCAGAGGCAAGTGTGAATCCCAGTTGCCACCAAAATCGATTACGCATGAACGAAGCATATCCTCTAACGTTTGGATAGTACGCTCGATTTGACCATCAGACTGAGGATGGAAAGCGGTGCTAAGGTTTAGAACAATACCCATAGCGGATTGAAAGGTTTGCCAAAGACGAGACGTAAAGCGAGCATCACGATTGGAAATGATGTCAATGGGGATACCATGACGACAAATGATTTCATCAGTGTAGATTCTAGCCAATTTCTCGACTTTGAAATCTTCACGAATGGGAAGAAATAAGCTGATTTGGTCAATCGATCGACGATCACCCAAATACTGTCATGACCAAAAGACGTACGAGGGAGCTTGGTGATAAAGTCCATTGCAATACTCTCTCATTTCCAAACTTGAATTTCTGGTTGTTCGAGCAAGCCAGAGGGACGTTGATGTTCAGCTTTGACCTTTGAACAAGTGAGACATTTCGCAACGAAGGTGGCGATATCTTTCTTCATTCCAGGCCACCAATAGGACGTACGCATATCTTGGTACATCTTATCCGCACAAGGATGAATGGAATATCTCGATTTGTGTGCCTCATTCATCAGAAAGTCTCGAAGGTTTTCATGATTCGGAATCCAGATGCGATTGAGATAGTATAAAATACCATCAGATTTAGACACAAGGTCTCTTTCAACACCACCTCGTATCTCGACGGTGAGACTACCTTCGTTCATAGAGGCATATTGAGCTTCACGAATGCGGCTTTGAAGATCGTTAACGAGTTGGAGACAACGAATACCCTTCACATGAGTTTTACCACTACAGATGGGCTTATGACATCACATCACAATGCCAAAAATAAAGTTCTGAAATCTTTCGGGATACACGCACTGTAATCGTATATGAATTTAATATGAATGCCTATGATGTCAAGTTTTGATTATATAAATAAAAATAATAATATTGTTACAATTAAATAAATCAGATATTAATGTAATTTGAATTGTACACATCAATTACATGATCATTTAAGCGCAATCTTTATTTAGATTAACGAAAATATGATTAGAGCACCGCAATGATAAATGTTTGAGTTTGTCTGGTTCGAATCCAGCTTCCACTAACCATCTTGAATGTCAGCGACCAACATGAATGTAGGTCCATTTTAGCTCTTGTACTTGTTAAACATAGATATTAATGTTGATTTTTTTTTTGGGGTTTATTTGTATTTAGCACATGACTTCTTTCATGTATATATTTTTAATTGATTCAGTCCACTTTTACACTACTCAACCTCAACTATATATGTCTATTTATTTGAGAAAGGAGATAGTCACTAATTACAAGTGCAAAACATAACACTCTTTCTAATAACTACAAAGAAACAAAAATGAAAAATAAACATGTTCTGGTAATACCTTATCCAGCACAAGGCCAGGTGATTCCTCTTATGGAGGTAGCACACTGCTTCACTAGCAATGGTCTCAAGGTCACATTTGTGAACACTGAGTTCACTCACAAACAGGATAGAAGTGCCTGGTCCGAGAAAGACGGTCAGAGTGGTTCAACTTTGAACTCGTCGCAAATGGTTTGTATTAACAGATGGGATGGAACCATGGGATGATAGGAATGATCATGGGAAGTTACCAAAGCAATGTCCGAAGTCTGTCCGGTCAAACTAGAAGAGCTAATAGAAGATATTAACAAAAAAGATGACGCGAAAATTACGTGCATCATAGCTGATTATTGCATGGGATGGGTCACACAAGTTGCACGGAAGATGGGTATTAGACAAGCAACCTTCTGACCCAGCTCGGCTGCAGATCTGGCCTTGACCATGGGCGTTCAGAAGCTCATGGAAGATGAAGTTATAGACAACAATGGTAAGATTACTTGTTAGTTGTTCTTAACTTATGAAATTATGCATTACAGAATACTAAATTATTGCGAGAATAAAAGAAGAACAAACCTAAATCATTTATTTTTTTGATCAATGGTTCATACTTTTTGAATTTTGTACTTGTTACATACACACGTTTATCTCATGTACATAAAAATAACCATTAAACTAGTTTGTTTATATGTTTTTAAAATTTTAAAGCGTTACCTACACATGTGTAGTAGCTAAATATAAACGAAATTTGTCCGTATATATTTATTTTGTGAACTTTAGGACTCGATGAATGAACATTGCATTTCAACCATTTTCATAAATGAAAATTGAATGATATATTTGCTCTTCTTGTTCGCGCAAAACAAGTGTTTTATGTCTAGAATCCTCCCGAATGCTACAAAGTTGTTTTTCATTCAGGAGTACCTTGGAAGGATGAAATGGTTCAGCTGTCAACAACCATGCCATCCATGGACCCCCGCAAATTTTGCATGGGCATGTGCAAGTGACCCGGTCACAAACCAAATCATCTTTAATATCATGATTCTTGTGGGTCGTACGACCTGGTACAGACGTCTATCCACGTCGATGTATCATAGACAGTGTTATGTGGTGTCATTGTTTGTACTTGCAATAATAAATCACTTCTTCAACTTCTATATCTTTATGTATAATTCAGGTAAATATAGTAATAAGTATGTTTTAGAATTATAGTCTTAGTTATATTAAAATAAAGAAAAATGTACCAATGATGTAAACCTATGTGCACAATGCCACAAGCAAAGCAACAGCGATACAAAAAGACAGTGTGGCAAAAACAAGATGAACAAAAAGTAAGTAGATGATACAAACAGATTAGGCCAGCTATATGGATACAAAAGTTCAGCAGAAGGACAAACTAATCCTCATAAAAAATGCCACTAGGTAAAACAATGAAAACGGAGTAAACCTGGAACAAGAATCTATAAGGTAGGCAGGACAAACTTGAGCTTCAGAAGCTTAGTTATAAAAAATGAGAATAGATATGTGTATGAACACATGAGAAAAATAGATATGGGAAAGCCACATGCTGTACTTGTACCTTATCCAGCCCAAGGTCATGTCATCCCGATGATGGAGCTTATGCAACGATTAGTCGAGCATGGTGTCAAAGTGACATTTGTTAATACCGATTTCACTCACAACCTGGTCACTAATGCAGCATCCAACGATGAGAGTGTGAATGATTTAGTAAGTCTTGTTTCACTTCCGGATGGCGTGGAAGCTGCAGAAGACAGGAATGATTTGGGCAAGCTAACAGATGCAATATTTCAAGTCATGCCTGCAAAGCTTGAAGAGCTTGTTGACAAAATTAATGGAAGTGATGGTGATAAAGTTACATGCATTGTTGCTGACCACTGTATGGGTTGGGCCTTTGGAGTCGCGGAGAAGATGAAAATAAGAAGAGCCGCCTTCTGGCCCGCAGCTGCTGTAGTTTTGGCCTCATTGTTTAGCATCCCCAACTTGCTAGAAGATGGAATCATTAACAGCAACGGTGAGCTTCACTCAAAGAAAAAAATAACTCAAGAAAGTAAAAGATGATCTAAAGTGTATTCTAAGCGTGGAAAAACAGGTGGGTCGAATTGGGTAACAGGTCATACTTGGTTCGGGTCAAACCTTCTCAGTAAAATGAGTTGGATCAAAATGGGGTCGCTTTTAAAAAAGTATTAAATTTGGCTGCGATGAGTAGGTGTGGAGACAATTCAGACAAACAATTTTCGTGAGTGGTGCTGACCCATTTGGACAAGTTTTAAGTTAACAAGTTTTTATAAGAGTGACCGTTTGACCCATTGTATAATTTGAGTTGACCCGAATGAACCCATATATAAGTTCTTGTTGCCCAAATCAACCCATTCTTAGAAGAATGGGTCATAATTGCAACCCCTTATTTATTATGAGCGAAGATTAGGATCAAGATTTTTCAATCTTATTTTATTCTTGAAAAATTGGATTTAAATAATCCCAACTATAACATATTGGCTGGCAACAATCCCAACTAATGAAATGTTTTGCGACAATCCCAACTCTTAACCTAGTTTCTCGCAACGAGCTTTTTCTAACTGAGGTCTAACCCAATTAATTTTTTACTGACGTTGACTGCTTATGTGGCAAAGTTTTGATGACATGGACTGCCTGCTCTTGTGGCAGTCCACGTCAACAAAAACTAACTGGGTTAACCCCTAGTTAGAAAAAGCTCGTTGGGAGAAAATAGATTAAAAGTTGAGAATGTCACAAAACATTCGGTTAGTTGGGACTGTTGCCGGCCAATAAGTAATAATTATGATTATTTAAATCTAATTTTCCTTTATTCTTTTTTGTCAAAACATTAATCACAGGTACTCCCATGAAGAAGGAGATGGTTAAACTAGCACCAACCATGCCTGCTATAAACCCTGCACACTTTTCATGGGTCTGCATTGGAGACTTGAAGACCCAAAATGCTCTTTTTGATTTGATAGTAAAAGCAAATGAGTTTGTGAAACTGGCAGAGCGCATTATTTGCAATTCCGCTTATGAGCTGGAGCCTGCAATATTTACCACATTACCAGAGATCTTACCAATAGGCCCCCTATTGGCAAGCAACAGACTAGCCAAGCAAACCGGCTACTTCTGGAAAGAGGACCCGACATGCCTGACGTGGCTCGACCAACAGCCAGCACAGTCAGTCATCTACGTTGCATTTGGCAGCTTCACACTTATGGACCGTAACCAGTTGCATGAACTGGCAATAGGACTTGAACTGACCAACAGACCGTTCCTGTGGGTTGTACGCGCTGACATGGTTGACGAGATGAATAATAACTACCTAACAGGATATATGAATAGAATACATGAGCGTGGGCGGATAGTTGGTTGGGCGCCTCAACAACAGGTTTTGAACCATCCTTCTGTGGCTTGCTTCTTGAGCCACTGTGGTTGGAACTCGGTTTTGGAAGGCGTCAGCAGTGGCCTACCATTCATGTGCTGGCCTTACTTTGCCGATCAGTTTATTAACCAGGGATACGTTTCTGATGTTTGGAAGACCGGATTGGAGTTCGGTAAAGATGAAAGTGGTATCATTTCAAGATATGAAATCAAGAATAAAGTGGAACAGCTTCTAGAAGACAAGGAATGTAAGGTTAGAGCTGCTGAACTTAAAGAAAAGGTTAAGATTGCTGTCAGCAGGGGTGGCCATTCTGATATAAATCTCAACAGCTTCATTGACTGGATACAGGAATGAGATACATGGTTTGACTATCACTCTAATAACACATGGAGGACTTGAAATAGTAAGCACAATGTATTAAAAAGTTACTAAATGATCTCTCCAATTTAGCTATGTAGTGGCAGTGTGCAATGGGCACTGACTACTATCCATAAGTTTCAAGAAATAAAGAAAAATGTGTTGGTTATTTTTGTTTCATTAATCGTTTTATGTAACTTAAATGTACACGAGAGCGAAGGAATTTCAACTTCAGCTTAGGAGGTGTGGAGGGTACACTTGTTTTAAGCTATATAATATAACTAATTACGGGTTCCCACTTATCCTACACCTTTCAAGTCACATCACAACAAGAGGCTTGCCACTTTGCTTTCTTTGAAAAACAAATATATGGGTAGATAAGAGCCAAAAGGAAAAGGAGTCCGGTCCGGACCCATGACCTTCTAAAGTGCCCTCCAAGTGCACACTTCGTCAGTGCACTATGTCATTCAGATTCGTCCCTCCCACCTTAATACGTCTCCCCTGAATAGATTTCATCTAAATCTCAACAATTATTAGGTCAAAGTATTACGTCCCAAAAGTTCACTAACAATCCCATGCAAAAATCGTCATAGAAAGTAATATTTCTAGAAGTATCATCTGTATTTTTAGATGCATTAAAATAAACGAAATATAGTCTATATATTTTGTTGATATTTAACGAAAATTATAATGGGCATTGAACCATTTAATTCCAAATATACAAATTTATGTATTTAGTCGTTGTCAGATACCATTTAGATTTTTTTACAATAAATACCCGTTGTTGAAAGTTGTTTTGAAATTAAATACTTTTTGTTTTTGATTTTTCGTTAGTTCCATGAATAAAATCAACGATCTTATCTTACTAATATACTCACAGTTTTTCGGCTGCTTACGTTTTCTCATTATTTAATCAAACAACAATTTAATAGTCGGCCTTTTGGCGTTTTCACGATCTACTCTCCTTCCCAATCATCAAAGGTGTCTCCTTCTTCTTTAATCTCCATTCCTTTTCATGAAATTGCTCTAACAATCTTTCAGATACAATTTAATTACAACAAATTATCGATTCCTTTCGTAATTAATGGTAAATGTTTCATATATTAACATTTCTAGGGTTTTCTGTGCGCGATCGCGATATCTTACCGAATTTGATGCGCATCGTAACCTTATCTTCTCGTTGTTCATTTAATTTGCATCATTTTAGTTTTGTTAGAGTTGATTGTAGAATGATTTCTGTGAGTTATATGCACTTGTTGTTCTGTTCTCATCAATTTGCTTGATCATTAAGGTGTTTGATTCGGTTCTGGTTATGAAAAGTTGCACAATTGATTTTAAAAGTTTGTAGTTTAATTGTGGTAGTGGATCATTTCGCCTGATTTTGTAATTTATGTGAGCCTTTGATGTTATGAATGTTGATAGTGATCTTGTTGCTTGTATGGTTCTGGTAGGCTTAATAGTTAATGATACACGCGATGAAAGAAGCGCTCGGTTCAGGCCATTTTTAGCTGTTTAAGACTTGTTTTCGGCTGGTTTAGACAGGTTTTCAGGCAGTGCGCCTTTCTGCGTTCAAGGCGGCTTTCATCATGCCTTAAACTACATAGGTTTGCACATAATCTTCAACGATGGCGTCCCTCTCTCCCAAGAAGATTAGACTTGATCGCTTTTCGCAGTTTTTAGTATATGGTCTTTGTGATGGTTTATATCTAATTATCTATGATGTCTCTTGAAATTTATCTTCAAGTTCTTTCTATTATGTAGAGCATACCCTTTTTGTGCTTGATCTTTAAAGGAGTATCTATGGATTTGTGTCAATTTTTTAGATTGTTCTCACTTTTCCATTGTATTAGCATTTAGCAGCTGTTGCTTTAATATATTTGCACATAATATAACTCCTACAAATCCACACATCTACCAACCAAATTCATGTGCAAGTATCATGCAATATCCTCTATCTGCACATTTTTCTGATAAGTGTATATATTTGCAGGAATAACCATCAAGTCCATGATTTTTCACAATTTCTGCCGACATGCCATCTAATGAGATACTAAAGGCTGTTTTCCCATTGCTTGAAGGCACCGATTTAGCTGCTTGTACGGCAGTATGTAAACAATGGCAAAACATAGCTCAAGATGATTACTTCTGGAAATGTCTTTGCGCAAAAAAATGGCCGTCAACGTGTAAGAACTCAGCACCTCCTATAACTTACCACAAACTGTTCAAAACGTTTTACAAACGTGAAATCAACCGAACGCTCCTTCCTCCAAGAATCTCCTTACATGACCTCGAGTTCTACATCGACTTTTGGGCAGACGGGAATTCACTCTTCTCACAAGTTGTTCCCGGGCCCGCCCTCCAGAAGGGCAACTGGACCCCACCACCTGGAATCAGTCCGGTGATGAGGTATCATTTAGACAGTCCGGAATACAAACTTACACTGCCTGTGAAACCTCAGTTTTCGGTTCCGTATTCACAAACCGTTACTGCTTCTGTGCTCGTTGCACGAAAAGACACTAACAAAGTTGCTTGTGTAATCCATGACGCCACGTTTGATTATGTTGAGCGGTCATCGTGTAGAAAGCTAGCGTTTGATTACCTGGTGCTTTCTCCGGCTTACCCTTTTGTGTCCGGAATCCGTGCTTGGATTGCTTTGTTGTTTGTTGAGGATGGTGATGACGGTGACATTGATGTGTTTGGGATTGAAGTGGATTTCTGTGATGCTGCAAATTCGGAGGAAGAAGTGCTATGGCTGTTGGATATGCTTGATTGGAAGTAAACTAGGTTTTGGGTTTGAATCGGTATTTGTCTCAGGGATGTGGAAATGTTGTTGTTTGTCTTTCAAACATGTGTTATTTTCTTAAATGTTAATGTATGGTTCTGTTGTTAATATGCGTTGGTGTGGAATAAAATGCAGTTTTTTTTTTTTTTTTGAACGGCCGACCAAAACCTTTTATTATGAAACCAAAAGCTAGCCAGTAACTAGCCCAAATACACCACACAGCAAACAGAATAACAGATCCCCACAAACATAAAACAATTCAGTCCATACACACAATATCAAAGCTTCGCCACTGCTCCCACGTGAGAACCCTGACTTGAGATGAGATTGAGAACTGGACTGGTGTTTGACCCATAAAAAACTCATTACCTTCACCTCCTCCGAAAAAATGCAGTTAATTACACGAATGGTTCCGTATGTTCTGTCATTTCTTTCAAAGACTACATCATGGGCTGTTCTGTTTACTAAACGGCAACACATTTGGCTTTTTTCACTATCTAGCCTTAGTTTTTATCCTTATTAAAAACATAAACAAGTTGAATACCCAACCAAAGGCATGTCCCTCTTTAGTCTTTTCTTCTTCCCCTTATCCGACCATGCAGCTAATGTAGCACAACCGCCACAACAGCTAGCTGCTTAAATTCCGCCCAGGTGCCCAGATATGGATGCGAGTGTCAGAGCATTCACATCCGAGTTCTTATCCATATCCTTATAATTTAACTAAAAAACACACTTATCTTATCAATTTGAAGATTTTAAAAAACCTCCCACATCTGACTCCTTGCATCTATCTTTATTCAATTAAGCTCCTTTAATCAAATTTTACTATTCTCTCTCTTTCACTTAAATAAAATATATAAGGGATGAATAGTGAGTTGTAAATATATGGATTGATTGTAGTTTTCCTAAAAATTTTATGGATAAGGAATAAAGATAAGGAACCTAAAGTAGAAGTAAAAAGTTGATTTTCTTTTTGTTTTCCTTATAATTTTAAGGTAAAGATAAGAATAAAGACTCAAATGTGAATGCTCTTAAAGGTCCTTATGGGATGAAGTTCTAGGTAACTATTCAATTCCTTATCTTTTTCATTTCACTTGGGAATTAAAGCAAAATTTGCCTCAACGCTTAAGTGAGGTGAGGCCTAGGGGATGGAATTCACTCGGGCCGAGTTGCTGAACATAGAGACAGTGAAGGGAGGTGTTGCTGGATGATCGCCACGGTCCAAGTCAGGCAACAATTTATGTTTGGAGTCGGTGGTTTCTTCTCATTTCTTCTTTTGCATGCGCTTTTGATGGGTGCTGTCGCGCTGATGCTCTGGCCAAAAAATATGGACTTTGATTGATCACTACCGTACTAGCTAGGGTAAGTAAGGTGTTGTATTCACAAGGCGTGTGTGGTTAGCAAACAATGCATGTTGATTAAAGAAGGTGATGGATTGCTCGTTGAGTTGATGATTTAAATAGTTAAATCTACTTTTGCATAAACCAAAAGTACCTGAAGAGTTAAATGAGCACGTACACGGTATATGTGGAAGTGCAATCAATACTTTCAGATTCATGTTTGATCTTCAATTGTAAAAAAAATTGACATGTGATAACATCTAGTCCAACTATATAGATATAGCATATCTCACTTCCAGATTAACCTTAGGCACCACGAATGCAAATGAGTGAATGACTACAATCATTGACGTTTAGACACAGGGGTCAACTCATCATAGTTATCACAAACAAATGAGGCTGGTCGTTGTGGAATAACAAGACATGCCACATCAACCCAATAACTAACGGGCGCTAGGCGGATGAGAGTTGGGATCAACACCCTTTTGACCATTCAAATCAACATCCTTTTCTTTTCTTTAATTTTATACTAGGTGTACGCCCGTGTAAATACACGGGTTTGTTCTAATAACAATCGGAATCAAATACTAAAAAACATATTATAATATATTATTTAAATTCTTTGTGTTTAGTTACATATGTTTATAAAACAATGTTAAAGATAGTTTGTTTTAGTGTACATGTTTGATATAGAAAATAAGGTAAATAATTGATAATATTTTGGCTAAAATGAAAGCATGACCTAATTTTATGTTGTCTAATAACTTCTTATATACGATGTATCAACCACTGTATCAACAGATGTATCAGCAACAATAGTTTTAAATTGATGAGCATTAGTTATGAAAAAATAATACAAAATCATATTGAAAAAATCATACAAAAATCATATTTGCTTTCATTGTTCTATATTCTACGATCGTAAATCTTGAAACATCTCTTGATACAAGATCCTTCATTTTTGGGGTATAGCGTTCCATAAATTCTGATACGAATCATGAAGAGCAAAATTAACTACCATTACACATATGCAAATTATTAGGTTTGAATATATATTCACCTGAAGAAAGAGTTCGAAATCAACTTCATCGCCTAAATTCTGATACGAATCATGAAGAAACGCAGCTCGTTCATCTTCAGTGAGATTCTCTCCTACGTTCTTCAGTTTTGACATCCTCGATGACCAATAAGACCTACCATGGATCCAAATTTAACATAAATTTCCTAGTCTCTGTCTCCTTTCAGAATATGAAATGAAAAAATCAGTTCCTTTTGTAGAGCTTATGCATAAAGGCCTGAAAATACCAAACAATCTCATCAAATGGCCAGAAAAAAAATACCATTTAACAATGTCAAATTTCAAACTTTAATAATTTCTAGGTCATGAAATTTCACAACAATACAAGTTCTGTAACAATATCAAACTTCAAACTTTAATAATTTCTAGGTCATACAAATAGATATAACAACCAGATTTAGGGTTCATAATGTAAAGCAGAAAACACTAACCAGCAAATTCCAAAGTTGAGAGAGTTTTCTTGTAGGAAACCGGACAATACAAGCATCGATAAACCATGGGACCTGAAATGAAAATCAGTAGAATAAAACTGATATTAGCAATCAAATATCGTATTGTGTGATTAGTGAAATAGATAAGAAAAGAAGAAAACCTAAAACAGGGCCGTGACCGGCTTCATCGATGCCCATTATGCAGGGTGTTGAAGCCCATTCCGGAATCTGACTTTCCGATCCCATTTCAGAATATTATTATTGTGAAGAAATGGATGATAAATAGAAAACAAAATCAAACAAACACATGGCGATAGTCGAAGCATGTTACATGTGGAAAATTGAATGGCAAAATGGGTTTTTGAAATTATGTTTTTGAAACAGATCATTAATTAACATTTTAAATTGAATGGCAGAATGGGTTTTTTGAAATTATGTTTTTGAAAATTGAATGGCAGAATGGATTTGAGAGAGAGAGAGATTGAAATTATAAATTGAAATTTGAAAATGGAGCTATATTTGAGAGAAAGTGGAGCCATCTTTTGAAATTTGAAAGTGGAGCCAAAATTTGAAAATGAAGCCATATTTATTTAGCTATAAATAAATCCGAATTTAATATATTAATAGATATATAGATATATTAATTAACATTTTAAATTGTGATTTATGACATCAGCGGAGGCTTATGTGGCATCCAATGTGGCATACCTAATATGATGACACATAAACAAAGTGAGGTCATGTTTTAAGCTCCTTTTATAGATAGTATAGATTTATTGGGTGGTTATTCCACAACACCTAGTTATTGTGTTTTTAGTTATTGCTCAATGTCCTACATGGCGGTGGTGATATGGCAATTGTTTCGTTATTCCACAACACATAGTTTGGACAATGATACAAAACCCTACTCTCACTTGTGATCACAAATTCACAGGATATTTTTTTCAAAAACTGACATGACTGGAGGGTAAAGTCCTTGTCACTCAGGTATCTTGATCTTCTCTTTCAAACTCTGGAAATTGTGAAACTTCTGTAGCTCCCCACTTCTCCTTTTGGATTCTTTCAAGTTATCACTTTGTAACCGATTATGCATAAATCGGTGTATGCTTGTGTTTCCATTGTGCACTTACATTTCCCGACCATAAGTGTACGCTGAACACCGTACAATCGTACATGTACACTACTTTGGTGCAAGTGTATGCTAGGTGGTTGATTGGCCCATTGTCCTACTATTTAGCTGTGGTGAGAATACAGTATAGAAGGTATGATAGAAGCACTATATACAAACGTTGATTCATCGTATGCATTTGCCCTATGGTCGCTCCATTTATCTTGGTATTTCAAATTTTCAGAATCTTTTAGCTACCTTTCACAACTTAGTTACATGCAAATAGAATATTCAGAATCTTTTAACTACTATGTTCGAAACCCGGTTCCTACCCCATCCGACCCGCAGGTACAGACCCGGGTTTCAAAAAGAGAACCGAACCAGAACCACCAAAACCGGTTCCACCTCTATACGGTCAAAACCCAAACCCAAACAGACCATAACGTGAAAAAAACATGTCAAACTGGTCAAAGCCCGATCAAAAACCTGAACGTACCAGAAACCGGTTGTTGACTTTGTTGGCAAAACTCAAACCCAGTTCCTCTCCGGTTCCGGTTCTATAAAATACCTGGTTTGTGCACCTCCATATACAAATGACTCAAAAGCACAATGCAAAATAGATATTTTGCAGCAATATATACTTTATATGTTTTGGGAGTCGAAAGACTACATATAAACAAGTTCAATGGTTAAAAGTTTGGTTTGGCACTGTTTCTAAAATTAGTTCATTTTAAACTAAAAAAACTGATACTGAATGTAAACGAAATAACAGCAATCAGTTCAAACATGATTATAGATCAACTCAAGTTACCAGTGCCGACATTTAAGAAGAGCAAACACAAACGATTCAAAACAAAAATAACCAAAATTTGTTCATTCTTACTAAAAGTATTAAGCTACATAGCATCAAAAATGATGACCAGAATCAAATGATTGAGCTATTCAAGGTGCAACAACGATTCTCCCAGCAACTTGGTCAAGGTCTCGACGGCCATTTGAAGTGATTCTTCTTCCACTAAAATACAAAAAAAAAAAAAAAACAAGTTAACATTTTTACATGAGTATTCAAATCGAAAAAAACCTGTGATTTTTTAACCATCAGATTCTTAAGCAAAAAAGCATGAATTATGGAAAAAACACTCACCCCTTGGGATCCATATCAATGATTTTCATTGTTTCCAATTGTTGAAGAATGTGGCGAATGATACCACCGCTGCTTTTGCAGAAATGTGGTGGAGCACTGCCATTCCTCTTACGTCCACCATAGACTCTCTGAAAGCCGCCAACACCAAGACCACCCCTCAAGTAGATTTTCCTAGCAATCGAAGCTGCAAACGAAAGTGCAATACTTACATGAGTATTCTAAAAAACCAATCCAACATGCCTTTAAAAGACAGAAACAAAACTCACCAGCTCTGATATAGTACCAGTCAGGATCATAGGGAGCAAGCTCCTTAAAGGTAGCAGTCTTCACTATATCCGTCCATTCAGGAAGCTCCATCTACAAAAAATACAATCATAAACAACATCAACATCTAGTAATATATACACAAAACATAACATGTTTGGCAGCAATTAGATACAGTACTTAAACGGTATAAAAAAACAGACCATAACTAAAAACAAGTAATACCCAAAGGTCAAATGCACCTTTTACAAAAATCCTAACTTCATTTCCAGTAATAACAAAAACACCAATTGTTGTAGATGAACTGACAAAGATTACCAACAGGCAACAGTGCAATTCAATAACTAATTTTCAACTTTCAAGTTCAATCAACATACTTAACCAATATTATCATTCAAAAGTCAAAACACTCATTACAATAGTAAAATGCAACTTAACCAATTTATCAAGTAAAATCAACATGCTGAACCATAAATGAATGTTCAACAGGTAACAAGTAGCACAAAATTACACAAAATATAAAACACTCCATCACTTATTGACGCAACTGAAATAAATCAGATCGAGCAATCTAACTTGCAAAAACCCTAAACACTAAATTACAAAAATAAAATGTCAACTAGAACCAGATTTCACCAAACACGATATCACAGTTATTACAAAACATATCGAACGCTTGATTCTAGGTTAAAACATTCAACAAAAACCTGCTAAACCACTCTAAATTATTTAAAAAAAAGAAAAAAAAAGAAATAATGAGATCGATTTGTACCTTGCCAGATCGTTTGAGGTGAGCGGCGTAACCCTTGACAAATTCATGAGGAGACACATCCTTCACAGTTCTCGCCGTCGCCATGGTAGCTGCTGCTGCTGCTGCGTTTAAGCACTGCGCGAAGAAGATAAACTGGCTAGGGTTTCTTTGGGGGTTCAATGTTATGTATTTATGGTTGACGAGTTTGGGCCAATGTGGAGTAAAATGAGGTCAAAGTTAACGAAGTAAACAGCCCATTATCTTTATGAATGTTCTGCTTGTTGGGCCTCAGGTGGAACCAACTCTTCAGTCTTCAGGCAAGTTTTGGGCTTAGGGGCTGTTTGTTAAGCTCTTAATGAGTCTCATAATGGTTCAGACTTCTTATTGGTTCGTTCAGCGCTTAATGGTTCAGACTGTTTGTTTCGCGAACAAATGTCTGAATGGTCTAGACATTTGTCTCTGAATGGTTAACCATTATACTGAGTCTGAATGGTTAAGACCTATAATCTGAATTTGTCAGACATTTGTCTCTGAACGTTAAGCATTATACTGGCTCTTAATGGTTCAACACTTAACCATTCAGAAGTTGTCAAACAGCCCCTTAATGTAAAGTCGTGTTATATTTCTTTTTTGAACGACAAACTAATCTTCTCCTAAATAATCTTATATGTTCACTTAGAAGGATTTGAATCATCGAATAACGAGGATATACCTTACCACCACACCATGTATCTTGAGAACAACATATTATAAAGACGTTTAGTTTTAAAGCAAACATATCTCTACAAAAACGTTAGTGTATTATGTAAATAGTTATTATAAGCTAATGGACTCAATCTTCTATTGTTTTAAGAAACATCAACGTCTAAGTCATATTGATCCCACTTTTTCTTCTATTATTATTATCTATCTATATGAATTGAAACCCTTGATGAATAGTAATCCATCAAGTATTTGTTTTTTTTTTTATTTAGTTAATTGAAATTGCTAATCAATTTTAAATAATTGTTTTTAGTGGTATTTTATTTATCACTTAACTATTATTATTATTATTATTATTATTATATTATACATATTAAAATAAAGTTGCCATGACTAGTGATTTTTAATTTTTAAGCAATTGTTTTAATTTTCTTAATAATATTTTATTTATCATATATTTTTATTATTTTTCTGACAACTTGTGTTCTATGTTTAGTTTTTTAACATTGCAGTATAAATCTATTGAAAACGGATAATGTGCCACTATCGAACTAAATCGAACCAAAACTGATTGTTTTTTGTTCAACATTGCAGTATAAATTTTATTGAAACGAATATTGTGCCCCTGTCATACCGAGAAACAACTGAAACCCACTGAATAATATATGTATTGGTACCAATATTTATTTATATTGTTTTTGCTTTTGATAAATTGACATCGTATCGTTACCACATCGTATCAAACAACATCGGTACCTGTACATGTACTCATTTGTATGGTTTCTGTTTGGTAATAAGTTTTATGTCGCTATTGTAGTTCACCAAATCGAAACTGACCGAACAAAATCGGTATTGGTACCGGTACTTATTTTTATTGCTTTTGCTTTCGATAAACTAACGTATCCTACCGAACAAGATTGGTATATGTACCTGTGTTCATTTTTATGGTTCCCAGTTTTGATATTTTTATTTATACAACTCTGTTTGCGATTATAAACGGATATCATTACCAATACCGTGACGATCTGAAGTGATTGATACCATGCAAACAACATCATTGTCGGTACCAGTGTTCTTTTTTTTCGTTTTCGGTAGATGTAAAACATGTGTTGATTTATATACCGAGGGCATATATCGTACCAGTACGATAACGAACCTAACCAACACTGTTCAAATGCCCGTGATAACGTATGCCGCAACGCGCGGGGAAACAACCTAGTTTATATTGTTTTAAGAAACATTCAAGTTCATCCATGTAGATATTCATGTCGAAAACCGGTCAATTTTGAGCTTGAGAGAGATTTTGATTAAAAGCTATACTTAAATGCTATATTATTACATTTAGATATGATTCACACTAGAATTATTGTAGAAATAGCCTAGTGAGTGATGTTTTGGTTGATACTGTGAAGAAACACAGAACTAATTACGGGACTAATCAGTTTGGTTTATGTTTCCTTCATGATGGTTAATCTTCTTGTATCCTGAGCTCCTAATGATCGTGGTTATCTGCAAAACAAAACACCGTTACTCGCTAAGAGGGGAATGTGGGGGTTTCCCTCTTAACCGGGCTCCGGCGTGAGAATAAGGGACTGCTTTGGGAGAGAATTAAGTATGAAGTGAGAGTAGAGGGAATGGAATGGAATGAATTAACCTGTGGAGTGGAGGTCTCTATTTATAGCCGGAGAGGTGTAAGAGGGTGTGGGCTGATGGGCCTTGGGCCGGAAGGCGACAACATGGAGGATATGCTCCTTGTCTCACTGGTGTCGACCGTTAGTGGCTTCTAGGAGCTTTGTTGAGCTGGCGCAATGTGATTGGAGCCACGTGTCACTGTTGTCGGCCTGGTCGCCCTTCTGCCATCAGCAGGTAAGTGGAGATCGTGGGGCAGTTGTCTCTGCCCTATGATTGGTGCCACATAGGCGTCCTTAAGTACTTTTTGTCTCTTGCATGTCAGACGATCGTGGAGCACGATTGCGCAGGAACAGAAGGACCCTGATTGGCTCTTTTATTCTGCCACTTGTACCTTGTGTACTATCTGGAAAGGCCTCGCGCCGTAGTCACGCACGATTCTTGCTGAACACGTTATTATCATGCGCGCGGCATGGGCTTTCAGATGTCCCTTTTAGAATGCTAAGTGTTGCTAACTGGAGTTTACTCTTGTGCGGACCTCGCGCCGCGCTACACAGGTATGCTGTATCCCGCGCGAGGTTGGCGATCAGGAAAATTGCTGATTAAGGAGTATAGTCCCGCGCGACCTCATAGGGGGTTGCGCGGCTTTTTGGGACCATACCCCTTCAAGTCCCCCCAGTCCAGTGCTGCACCATGCGCAAGGCAAGTGGTTGGAGCTCTGGACTTAAGAAAATAAAGTAGAGTGATGGTTTTGGCTTTGGTAGACGGCGCGCGTGTAAGTTGTTAGTTACTACGGCGCGGCTACCAGGCTTGTTGTTGGCTTGTACATGAAGTTTCTCATGACTTTGGGCGGGAGAAACCTCGAAGTTTGAATTTTCTGACAGGTTGGTGAAAAAGTCGCGGTTGGTGACGTTTGAGTTGACCTCTGATGGTTGTCATCAACTTGTTGCTGACGGTTCAGATTTTCGTCAGGAGAGTGAGGCCCACGCGCGCGTGGTAACCGTCACTCCGGGAAACACGCCTTACGTGGCGCTTTCTGGTTGGCCTTGCTTGCGGCGGTTTCGGCACGGTTACCGATCGCATTAAATGCGATCAGTATATATATCCGAAGAGATGTGAGGCTCATCATTTTCTCTCCTACTATTCTTCTACTTCCTCTCAAATCTTCTCTGAATCTTCAAGTTTGAAGAACACGGTTGTAGCAGATCTTCAAGTTTTTGAAGAACATTGTAGCAGATCATCAAGCAGAACACTCAAAACCTTTGCTTTATTTATCGATGGCTGAAGAACAACATGAGGATATCCCCGGAGAAGAAGGTCCTGTGCCTGTTCTCCGGTGGGACTTAGGGCTTTTCGAACAACTTTCCCGTAGTTTCCGGTTCCCACCGGAGTGGGATGCCCGGTACCCCGATCAGAACCAAACGGCCGCTGACGCACCGCCGGGGTACATCACCTTATTCGAAGACTTCTTCCACCAGGGCAATTTTCGGTTGCCGGCGACTAACTTCATGGCTCATATTCTTCAATATTATGGGTTTCATATATCCCAAATGAGCCCACCTGGGATGGTTCGGGTTCGGCACTTCGAGTTCCTGTGTTGGGCTCATGGCATCGAGCCAACTGTTAACAAGTTTCGGGTCTTCTACACACTTCAGAGAAACATGGGTTTCTATTCCTTCGCTAGCCGAGGCGCGGCGAAGAAGGTATTGCTCAATCCACCCAAGAGTTTCCATGACTGGAAACCAAAGTTTTTCTATATTCGGGAGGAGGTAGTTCCGATACCCATGACGTTTCGCGCTTGGACTGAACCAGTCGTGAAGGAAGACTTGGAGATCCCCAAGACTGCGGCCTGGTATCGCGAGCTTACCGCCACCCCAAACCGAGTGTTTGGGGAGAATGTCTTGGTTGCGGCGCGGATGAGCGACCAGTGGCCGCCTGATAGCAAGGAGGTTCCTATCTTAATGATGGGCGACGAAGGTTAATAATTTTCTTATTCTTACTGTCTTGTGGGGCTCGCATTTTCCCTTTTATTTTTCTGATACGATTTATCTTGTAGAGGTGCGCTTGTATCAAGCTGCCTTTGCCGCTTTTGGCGGTAGAATGGGCGTGCGCCCGCTTCGAGACGGAGAGCAGTACTGGTACGACCAAATAAGGGATAACTTTATGTATCCTGTTGCTGATACGTTCACCTTGCCGCCTACTGCAAACGAAGGTGCGCACATACCGAACCCTCGCCCTTTGCGCTCTGTGACTTCTGCTGGGAAAGAGGTTGTCTATCTTTCCAGCGAGGAGTCTGTAGGGTCTTCGAATGGAGAGCTAAGTTCGTGGTCTAACGTCTTTGCAGGTGTGTTGCGCGACTTGGGTATTGACCCAGAAGAGAAGAAGAAGAAGAAGAAGCCGGTGAAGAAGAAGAAGGATGCTGAGGTGACCAGCAAGGGTGCTGGGGGTAGTCGCGCAACCACTGGTGCTGTGGGTAAAGGTATTTTTCGCCTCCATCAGAGTGACTTGAGAGATTTCGTGATTGTTAGTGACTCACTTGAAGGTTTGCCGCGCGCAGGCGGAAAGAAGACTGGAACCGGTGGTTCAGGGAGCGCGGGTTCTCTCAATCCGGACGCTGGCGCTACTCCTTCCTCTGGTGTGCATGAGGAGGAAGAAGAAGAAGAAGAGGAGGCTGCTGCAAAGTTGATCAGCAGAAAGAGAGTTAGAAGCGAAACTACGGCTGGAGTCTCTGCTGCGCCCGGAGCTGGTGAGGTTCCCCTGATTGGGAAGCGGAGCAACTTGCGCTCGCTTTACAAAGTTTCTCCGGGTAGGTCCTTTAGTTGCGTTATTTTGTTGCCTTCGCTCTTTTTGACAATGTTGTATTTGCAGAGGTTAAGAAGACGACCCCAGAGAAGGGTGTGGTATTCGTGGATCCAGTAGAGCCGGTGCATAAGAGGCCAAAGATTACTGTGAAATCTTCTAAGGCTGCTGGTGTTGAGACTGTCAAAGACAAACATGTTGCTGAAGGTGATAAGGCGAAGGCTGTTGAAGAGAAGAAGAAAGCTGATGAAGAGCGTAGGAAAGCTGATGAGGATAGGAGGAAGAAAGCGGAGGAGGAGAAACAGAGGAAAGCCGAGGCAGCTCGGAAGGCTGAGGAAGATAGGAAGGCTGAAGAGGATAGGAAGAAAGCTTCTGAAATGGAGAAGGAGAAGCAAAAAACTGTTGAAAAGCCTAGTGGTGATTCTTTGAGGTATACCGGTGCCGCTGCCATCACTATCCAGGAGAAAGCGCAGGGTCCGGAGGTTTTGAGCGTTGCGGGGTCTACACAGTCCCATCAAGAGAGGAGGAAAGAACCTGAGGTTGAAAGACCTACCCGCCCTGCGTACGTTTCTAGTGGCGCGAGCTCTGGTGGCGCTGGGGGTTATAATCCGCAAGCTATCGGGGCCAAGGATACTCTTGGAGATATTTACTACAAAAGCTATACCGAAGAGGAGCGCGGTAATGCCCCCCACCAGGCTCCCTGGAATTTGAGGCAGAAGGACACCTTCCAAGAGTTTGGCCCTTGCCGCGATTGGTTCTTAAACTCCTTCACTCCTGGTGAAGTTAATAGGCAGAAGGCGAAATCTCATGAAGGGCTGTACCGTACTTACATGCTTGGGGAGGCGAATGCTCACGCTGCTAACCACCAAATTGTCCGTGAGTGGCGGACAATGGTTAGGGAGCGGTCGGATTGGGAGAGGTACCGCGAGCGGATGTTGAAGCGTATAAGTGAGTTTGAGAAGTCAAAAGCCGCCCTTGATGAAGAGAAGGCGAAGTTTGAAGCTGATAAGAAGGCTGAAGATTGGGGGCGCGAGGGCCTGAAAAACAAGCTTCATTCTGCTGAACAGCAGCTTGCTAAGGAGAAAGCTGACTTCAAACGCATATGCGCGAAGGATAATGAGCGCGCGGCTGCAGATCGTAACAAGATTGTTAACCTTGAGGCTAAGGTTGTGGAGTTGACGGCGGAGGTTGAGGGTGTGCAAGCTGTTAAGGCTGCTAAGGCACAGCTTGAGGTTTGTTCAACTTATACCCTCTTTCTGTGTTTTGTCTGCAACATATCCTAAGTCCTGTCCTTTGTAGGTTGAGCTTGTTGATGCGAAGGTGCAGCTGTCTGGTAAGGACAAGGATCTTTGGGCCAAGGATGTCGAGATTGCTGAGCTAAAGCGCCGCCTGCGAGAGCAGGTTGACAAAAGTGAATCCTTGGAGATCGATCTGGAGGCTGAAAAGTCTAAGGCTGCCTCAGCTGAGGAGGCGAAGCTTAGGGCTGAGGAAGCTCGTGATGTTAGTACTGCAGCTCTTAATGTAGCGCAGACTAACTATGCTGACGCTCAGGGTATCGTGGATACTCTTGCCTCCGATGCTGAGTGGCTGCGCGGTCGTGGAATGGTGCTGGTATGATTCCTCTTTTTTACTTTAATTTGATTTGTTTAGACCTGTTGGCTAAAGTACTGCGCTTGCTGTAGATGGCCAACTCCATCTTGAATGCTGGTGAATTGGATAAGGCTGTTGCGGCCGTCATAGATGCTTCCCTTGCAGTTGGTCACCGTAAGGGCTATGTTGAATGTGCGCAACATGCGTCGGTTATGCTTGGACAGGAGTTCGATACTAGTCACTGCTCGGTGACTGAAGAAGCTGAGGCTGAGCTAGCCCGCGCGGAGCATGGTTATTATCATCTATCCATTCCGGTGATGGACTTAGTTACTAATGCATTGAAACATGATGACTGGTGTCAGCGGCTGAAGGGTATCCTAGATCCACCAGAGACTGTTGAGCTTTCGGATGAGGAGGCACCTGCGGGTGGAGATGGCGACGGGAAAGGTGATGGTGATAAAGGCGATAAGCATGGTGATAGTGGAGATGATGAATTCGAATAGGTTTGTCAACAGGCTTTGTGCCTTGTAAAAAATTCCAGTAGGTTTCTGATGTAACTTGTTGCGCTGTTGCGCTTTTATCTAATGAATGACATTGTGTTTTTATAACTGTTGCGCGGTTGCGCCTTTTAAATAGTATGTTTGCTTATTTTCTCGTTACAATTATTGCACTGTTGTTAGAAACTTTGGTTAAGTTAGCGCGAATAAATGTAAGAGAGGCTCGTGTGCGAGCGTAACTGAAGTGTTTTCGTGTTAATCAGAAGTTTAACATGCATTTGTAACGAAATAAGTCGGATAGTGATAAAAGAGCATGTCGTATGCTTTCATTAATTACGTAGGCGCTTAGGCCGAGATACATTGCTTGTAGCTTAAAAAGGCGTGTAGCCAACATAAAAGTAAAGTGCGCGTGCCGACATTAGTGGATAAAGGCGCAGGGCCTACACAGTCATATATAGCATTTGCGCAGTTGTTGCGCATTCCACGTGCGCGGGATGATGTGTCCATCCAGGGTGCGCAATTTGTAAGCCCCTTTTCCTAGCACCTCGTGCACCAAGTATGGGCCTTCCCATTTAGGTGCTAGCTTTCCTGGGCGTTCGGCGTTTGAGGCTTCGTTGTCTCGAAAGACATATTCCCCTGGAGTGAAGGTACAGATGCGGACTCGCGCGTTGTAGTACCTCTCCAGTTGTGTTTTGTACTTGGCTTCTTTGATACGCGCGATTTCGCGCCTTTCTTCTAGCAAATCCAAGTCAAGACGACGCTCTGCCTCGTTGTCGATTGCGTTGACTGCTGTCAAACGCGGAGAGGGCAGGCCAACTTCCGCCGGGATAACCGCTTCTGAGCCATAGACTAGGCTAAAAGGGGTTTCGCCGGTACTTGTTTTTGGCATGGTTCGGTGAGCCCACAAGATACTTGGGAGCTCATCCACCCAGCCTCTTCGTTTAGTACCCAGTCGGGCCTTAATCCCATCGACGATACACTTGTTCACACTTTCAACCTGCCCGTTGCCTTGAGGATGCGCAACGGAGGAGAAAGTGTGTTCGATTTTCATCTCCTTCATCCAGCTCTGGAGTTCATCTGACGCAAAGTTGGTGCCGTTGTCTGTTACAATCTTGAGTGGGAGGCCGAATCTGCAGATTATGTGTTCCCAAATGAACTTGCGCACCATCATGGCTGTAGTTGACGCAAGGGCTTTGGCCTCCACCCATTTTGTGAAGTAATCGACGGCCACTATTATGAACTTGACGGCGCCGGGAGCGTCTGGGAAGGGTCCTACCATGTCGATTCCCCACTGCTGAAAAGGCCAAGCAGTCGATACGGGGATTAGATCGTTCTTGGGGCGCAAGGTTTTTGGAGAGTGCCTCTGACAGGAATCGCACTTGCGCAGCTCCTTCAGGGCATCAACGTGCATCCCTGGCCAGTAATACCCGGCGTTCATGATCTTCGCAACAACCATGCGTGGTCCCGCATGGATGCCGCAGATTCCTTCATGAATCTCCCTTATCAGATAGTTCGCGTCTTGAGGGTCCACACAGCGCAGGAGTGGTCCCAAGAAGGACTTTCGGTATAAGATACCGCCATTCATTTCGTACTGCAGAGCTTTGTTCTGAATTTTTCTTGCCTCTGCCTTATTCTCTGGGAGTATTCCCTCTTTCAAGTACTGAATGATAGGGGTCATCCAGGATGGCTGCCCTAACTCGATCACATTGACTTGTCGCAACAAAACTGACGGGTTCTTCAGTACCTCAATCCTTACATCTTTGGCCAGATGTTGGAAGGACGTTGAAGCGAGCTTGCTCAAGGCGTCAGCTGGTTTGTTTTCAGAGCGGTTGATGTGGATGACCTTGTGAGACTTGAACTGTTGAAGCAACTCTTTTGCTTGCTCCAGATATAGGGCCATGACTTCACCCCTTGCATCGTATATACCGTTGACTTGGCTGGCTATCAAGAGTGAATCAACATGTGCTTGTAGATTTTTAGCTCCCATTTTGATGGCGAGGCGCAAGCCTGCCAGAAACGCTTCGTATTCCGCCTCGTTGTTGGTGTTTTTGAAATCCAACTTGATGGCGTAAGTGAATTCGTGGTTTTCGGGGCTTACTAGGCGCAATCCAGCTCCCGCGCCGTCCTCGTTTGATGCCCCATCAGTATAAAGCATCCAAGTCTCATTTGTCGTGTCTTTTTCGGGAGTTTCCACCAGCTCACAATCTTTGATCTTCTCAACTGGGACTTCTGTGATGAAGTCCGCTAGAACCTGACCCTTGATGGTTGGGCGCGGCCGATACAGAATATTGTGGCCCCCCAGCTCAATGGCCCATTTTGCTAATCGCCCGGACGTTTCTGGTTTTTGAAGTATCGTGCCGATATGGAAGTTGGTAAGCACAGTGATCACATGTCCTATGAAATATCTGCGCAGCCTTCTGGAGGCATGTAGCAACGCTAGTACCAGTTTTTCCATCGTGGAGTATCTCGTTTCCGGGTCAGTGAGCACCCTGCTGACATAATAAATTGGAGTTTGGACTCCATTTCTTTCTACTAGTAATACCGATCCTACTGCCTTATCTGAAGAAGATAAGTACAGTATGAGTGGTTCTTTTTCAAATGGTGCAGTCAGGGTGGGGAGCTCGATCAAACATTCTTTCATTTGCTGAAAAGCCTTTTCTGCATCAGGGGTCCACCTGAACTCTTGCTTCTTCACACAATTGCGCAGTGTGGTGATAAAAGGGTATGATTTCGCGGCGTGATTTGACAAAAAGCGATTAAGCGCTGCTAGGCGGCCGGCCAATCGTTGCATTTCTTTGATTGTCCGCGGCGATGGCATCCGCTCTATTGCCTGGACTTTCTCCGGGTTCACTTTGAAGCCGCCGTTGGTGACTATGAAGCCTAGAAACTTCCCTTCTTCCATGCCAAAAGAACACTTGGCTGGATTCAACTTCATGTTTACACTGCGCAATGAGTTGAACGTTTTCTCGATGTCCTTCAACATTTGGTCCTCTTCGGGACTTTTAACCACTAGATCATCGATGTAAACTTCAATATGCTTTCCGATGTCATCCGCGAAGGTCTTGTCCATCAATCGCTGGTATGTGGCGCCAGCGTTTTTCAGGCCGAATGGCATCTTCGTATAGCAAAAAATCCCCAGATCCGTGCGAAAAGCTGTCTTGTCTTCGTCCTCGAGTTTCATTTGAACTTGATGGTACCCCTTGTAGCAATCCAAGAAGCATTTCCATCTGTATGGCGCGAGAGAGTCTATCTTTTTGTCGATCTCAGGCAAAGAGTAACAATCCTTAGGGCATGCCTTGTTGAGATCGGTATAGTCGACGCACATTCGCCATCCGCCACTAGACTTCTCTACCATTACGGGGTTCGCAACCCAACTCTGATAACGTACTTCTCGCAGGGTGCCGGCTTTAAGTAACTCGCAAACTTGCTCATTCATTGCTTTTGTCTTGTCTGCCCCTAGGCTACGCCTTCTTTGGACTTTCGGCTCAACCGAGGGGTAAGTGTTTAAACAGTGTTCTGTGATGTCGCGCGGGACTCCGGTCATGTCGGCCGGGGTCCAGGCGAAAATATCCATGTTCTTGAAGAGGAGCTGCTTGAGGCGAGTTCTGATATTTGGTGAGATAGCGTGACCTATCGTCACTGTTTGCTCCGGATATTTGCGATTTAAAACCCATTTTTCGGGCTCGGTTGCTGAAACCTTTGCCGCTTTGGTTGGGCACATCTCTTCTGTTGAGATAACTTCCTTCTTCGCATAAACGATTGCCACCCCCGTCTTGGTTGGGAAACCAATTGCTGAGTGGGGGGTGGAAGTTATCATATTCAGCTCACCTTGCGTTTCTCTCCCGATCAGTACGTCATGTCTTGACTTAACGGGCATCACCATGAAGTTAACGTTTGTTGTCCTCGAATGCTTCCCGTCAGAGAGTGTGACGGGGAAATTAATTTGGCCTAACGGGAAGACCATTTCATTGCAGAACCCAGACAGTGGGTAGTCAACTGGTTCGAGTCTCGCTTTGTCTTCATCGTCGAACTGGTTAAAGCATTGTTCATAGATGATGTCTGCTGTACTCCCCGGGTCAATGAAGACGTATTCAGTTTCATAATGGCCGATGATACCGGTGATGACGATCGGTCGTGTGGCTCGGGGACCCCCGCGCACCACCGGGAAAATAACTTGCTGTTCTTGCCATGAAGGCTCATAAGGTCTCTTGCCTTTTTCTCTTGCGCTATATCTTGGTCCATTGACCATGTGTGTTTCCAGGCGTCGAACCTTCTTGTGATTTCCATCATCGTGGCGATGGAGCTGTCGCGTTTCTTTGCGCACATTCTTCACTAAGTGGCTCAGCTTTCCACTTTTTAGTGCTCTCTCGATCTCTTGTCGCAAGCTGTAACAATCATCTGTTAAGTGGCCTGTATCCTTGTGGAAATCACAATACAGATTGGGGTCTTGTCCCTTTTTGTTCGTCATAGGCCTGGGCGCCTTAAAATCATGGTTCTCCGTCATTAGCACCTCTTTTGGTGTTTTTATGAGCGGAGTCCAATGCTTTTCACGATTATCGTCTCGGACTGCCTTTCTATAATCGATGCGGTCAATGGTGTCACGCGCATCTTCCTTATAGCGGGATCGTTCTTCGTAACGGGGTCGATCGTTATAACTGCTGGAGTGGTTGGCCTTCCACCCAGGGTTTTTGCCTTTGTTGCGCCTGTTGTCATCGCGCGAGTGACCCCCTTTGGAAAATCTATCTTCAGAACGATAGTTGTTGTTTCGTGCGAGAGACTCTTCCATTTGCGCGACTATCTTCGCGGCTTCCATGAGTTTGTCCCATTCCTTTGGCATTCCATCCTTCCCAGTGATGGTTCTAATCAGGCTATCACAACGGATTGCTTTCTTGAAATGGCAGCGCATGAGTTGTTCACTCACGCCACCGATCTCCAAACATTCTTTGTTAAAGCGCGTAATGAAATCTTCCAAACCCTCATTATCTCTTCGCCAGATATCTTCAACTTCAGCTGTGTCGCGCTGGTATCGCCTTTGCTGACTGAAGTGACTCAGGAACTGAGTCCTGAAATCTACCCATGATTTTATTTTTCCCGGAGGAAGGCTGTCGAACCAGGCGCGAGCAGCCCCCGTTAATGTTTGGATAAACAAATGACACCACATGGGCATGTTCCAACCTCCCATGCAGCCCACGCTAGTAAACACTCTGACGTGATCGTCTGGATCAGTCAGTCCGTTGAACTTTCCGACGGTCGGAGGCAACTTTTCTCTCTTGAGCGGCGCTAGTGCTATCTTTGGGATGAACTTCGAATGCTCTATAGCTTCTTCTGGTCGATAGGCGAGGCGAAAGTCACGCTCCGCCTCCTCGGTATAACCAACGTGCTGCCTTGGTTTGTAATACTCATGATTTCTTTGCAAACGATTGAAGACCGAAGATTCGTCATCGTTTTCCCAGGTTGGATCGTTCGGGTCAGTTTCTTCCCACTCATCGTTCATGTTGCGCGGCGTGAGCCGGCTATGAACTGGGCCTCTTTGGAAATTTGACGGTTCGTCATAGTAGCTTTCTGTCTCCCCCCGTGTGTCGCGCGTGTCCTGCACGCTTAGTCTTCGGGTAGGGGGAGGTCTTCGGGTGGGCGCCAATGAAGAAACACAGAACTAATTACGGGACTAATCAGTTTGGTTTATGTTTCCTTCATGATGGTTAATCTTCTTGTATCCTGAGCTCCTAATGATCGTGGTTATCTGCAAAACAAAACACCGTTACTCGCTAAGAGGGGAATGTGGGGGTTTCCCTCTTAACCGGGCTCCGGCGTGAGAATAAGCGACTGCTTTGGGAGAGAATTAAGTATGAAGTGAGAGTAGAGGGAATGGAATGAATTAACCTGTGGAGTGGAGGTCTCTATTTATAGCCGGAGAGGTGTAAGAGGATGTGGGCTGATGGGCCTTGGGCCGGAAGGCGACAACATGGAGGATATGCTCCTTGTCTCACTGGTGTCGACCGTTAGTGGCTTCTAGGAGCTTTGTTGAGCTGGCGCAATGTGATTGGAGCCACGTGTCACTGTTGTCGGCCTGGTCGCCCTTCTACCATCAGCAGGTAAGTGGAGATCGTGGGGCAGTTGTCTCTGCCCTATGATTGGTGCCACATAGGCGTCCTTAAGTACTTTTTGTCTCTTGCATGTCAGACGATCGTGGAGCACGATTGCGCAGGAACAGAAGGACCCTGATTAGCTCTTTTATTCTGCCACTTGTACCTTGTGTACTATCTGGAAAGGCTTCGCGCCGTAGTCACGCACGATTCTTGCTGAACACGTTATTATCATGCGCGCGGCATGGGCTTTCAGATGTCCCTTTTAGAATGCTAAGTGTTGCTAACTGGAGTTTACTCTTGTGCGGACCTCGCGCCGCGCTACACAGGTATGCTGTATCCCGCGCGAGGTTGGCGATCAGGAAAATTGCTGATTAAGGAGTATAGTCCCGCGCGACCTCATAGGGGGTTGCGCGGCTTTTTGGGACCATACCCCTTCATACTGAAAATTGATAACAAAAAAAATCATGATTTATACCTTTGGAGCGAGTCCAAATTTGTTAAATGGGTGATCTTATATACCAAATTAATTGAACACGGTTTTCAAATACTTGATAAATTTCCTACCGGTGACAAGTTATCAACTGAAATAATAGTGAGAAAGTTTATAAAACCCAAAATGATTTATAAAGAGTCGGTTTGATTGGAAATGAAAATCATTGTGAGATTGAAGTTAAAAGCCACACCATTACACGATTACATTGCCTAGAGGATGTGCATATATGAATTCGAGTAAAGTGGCCATGTTAGGGAGTCTTGGTCACAATATCACTTTAGAAAATTAATGGGAGGGGGTTGAATAGGTTTCTTAAAGAATCAATTAACCACTAATTTTGAGTGATTGAAGCTTCTTTAAAACCCAACAATAATAATAAACAAGTGAATGTAAGAAAGTCAAAATTGATTTATATAGGTTTAAGTGGATGTTAACTAATTCACTCTACGTCTTCTCCTCAATTCTCCAATCGAGAGTATCTCTACTAAAACCTTTACGGAATAGATCACTGGCAGTGGCAAAGCTTGAGATTTTCGACCGGGGGGGGGTCGAAAACGTGAATACCCAAAAATTTCTATAGAATCAGGGGGTCGAAAATGTATATATCCAAAAATTTCAAAACGAAAACCACATATGTTACACTACTAAGCGAAAAGTTCAGGGTCCCCCCCGACCCCTTTTAACATGCGCCAATGATCACCGGTACAAACTCATTCACTAATCCAAGGTAGTGATCACCTTCTTCAACCCACTATCATTATACCGTGCCTTTACTTATAGTGTGCCTTTACATTCCTCCACTAGCTCAAGGTATTGATCACCTTCTTCACTAGTCACACCAAGTTACTAGCTTTGTGTTTTTTACACACCCCTATATCACAATAGTGAAGTCCCTCACAACACTATCTTCCCAATAATGTTTTACAATAATCATTAACCAATGGTAAGACCCCTTACAAAGATATCACTCAACACGCTAGTAATAACCTCATGTGTACAATAATTGAATGTTTAAGTTAAACAATAACTTCTTCTTTTTCTCGTGATCTTTGGTCTTCGATTTCTCTTTGATTAGATGTGTAAATAACAAGGGAGCTGGAGAGATATTATTAGATGTGTATATAAACGCGTCTTCATCAAAAAGGGTAAGTGAAAAAAGGTTGGAGAAAGCTTGTATTTGTAGGCAATACACAACAAACAAGAAAAAAAACAAACTAACAGACCCGCGGTCGATCCCACTATCGTATCATTGACCGTGGAACACCCATATTTGTCTTTTAGTTTGTTTTGAATCTTGAACATTGGGTAACGATTATAAACTCCCTCCAACACCTTTTCCACACCCATGCCTTTGATTTTTGACCTTTCAAATCAACCCTTTAACATCTATCAAGATAGATTTTTTTTTTGGAACGACGAAACTTCTATAAAAAATAGAAACCGAGCCAGCAAGAAACTGGAACCCGAAAGTTATACAATTACATCATGAATATTAAAGTCAGACCATCTACTCCAGTCAATATTACAAAATTTAGATCTACTCGTTATCCACAGGTACGAGTTCTCTTTGATAAGTTCTGCCGTCCTATTGAAGTGAGTGTGATGATTGTTGAAAGTGTTGTCGTTTCTCGCCTTCCAAATCTCCCAAGCCGCCACCATTAGAACCGCACCAATAATTTTCTTCCACTCTTTCGAACCCTTCATGTCTTTAGCCGTTCCAAGTAGTTGACTAAGTGAACAATCTCCAACCGGAAAAGGTAGTTTAAGCCAAACCATAATCGTCCACCAAATAGATTTTGCTATCCAACAATCCCACAAAATATGGTCCACTGTCTCCGATCTTAAGCCGCACCGCACACATTTATCGTCACCCATAATCACGCCCCGGTGTATAAGATTAATTTTGGACGGAATTCGATTAAGAGTCGCCCTCCACGCAAAGAGATTCACTTTTGGCGGGACCCAATTATTCCACCAAGACCATAATTCCCCATCGTTGGGTTTAGTGACTTCATAAATTTTTTTGTCTTAGACCACCAACAGTAAGGGGGCGTTTGGTTCGCGGAATGTGTAGGAATTGGAATTGAAATCCCTATGGGAATTGGAATTTGAATTGGAATTTGATGGATTCCTTTGAAATACATAGATGTGTTTGGTTGATAAATGTAATAATGGAATTAGAATTTAAAAATACCTAAAAAGACAAAATTACCCCTAGTTATAAACAATTAACAAAAGTTTTAAAAACAACTATCTTAGATAAAAATTCAAAAAAATTATAAAAAATCCAAAAAATTATAAAAAATTCTAAAAATTCAAAAAAAATCTAAAAATCATAAAAAATTATAAAAATCCAAAAAATTAAAAAGTATCAAAAAAATTAAAAAATAATCTAAAAAATAATAAAAAGTTCAAAAAATTAAAAAAAATCGAAAAAATTTCTAAAAAATCAAAAAAATTCTAAAAAAAATCTAAAAAATAATAAAAATCCAAAAAATTCAAAAAATAAAAAATTCCAAAAAATAATAAAAACATCAAAAAATTATAAAAAATCAAAAAAATTCTCAAAAATCAAAAAAATAATAAAAAATCCAAAAAAATCTAAAATATAATAAAAAATCCAAAAAATCCTAAAAAATAATAAAAAGTTCAAAAAATTCTAAAAAATCAAAAAATTTCTAAAAAATAATAAAAAATCTAAAAAATAATAAAAATCTAAAAAAATTCAAAAAAATCTAAAAAATAATAAAAAATAAAAAAAAATTCTAAAAAATAAAAAAATCTAAAAAACTAATAAAAAGTCCAAAAATTCTAAAAATAAAAAAAATCTAAAAAAAAATTTAAAAATAATAAAAAATCCAAAAAATCCTAAAAGTTCAAAAAAAATCTAAAAAACAATTAAAAAATCCAAAAAATTTTTTTTTTTTATTTTTTCTGTTTTATAGAATTTTTTGTATTTTTTAGATTTTTTTGGTTTTTTAGAGTTTTTTTTTGGGTTTTTTAGATTTTTTTTATTAATTTTTTGATTTTTTTATAAATTTTGGGATTTTTTTTTAATTTTTTAATTTTTGGATTTTTAAAATTTTTTTGTTTTTTTATATTTTTTTGATTTTTTATTATTTTTTGGATTTTTTTAGATTTTGTTGGATTTTTTGGATTTTTTAGACTATTTTTGATTTTTAGAATTTTTTGGATTTTTTTTTTATTTTTTATTTTTTTTTTATTTTTTAGAATTTATTGATATTTTGTAATTTTTTTTATTTTTTTGAATTTTTTTATTTTTTATATTTTTTAGAATTTTTTTGTTTTTTTTATAACTTTTTGGATTTTTTATTATTATTTTGATTTTTTAGAAATTTTTGGTTTTTTTTATTTTTTAGAAATTTTTTGATGTTTTATTATTTTTTTTATTTTTTAAAATATTTTGGATTTTTATTATTTTTTGGAATTTTTTTATTTTTTTAGAATTTTTTGGATTTTTTATTATTTTTTTTTGGATATTTTAGAATTTTTTGGATTTTTTTATTATATTTTGAGTTTTTTTTTTATTTTTTATTTTTTTTATGGATTTTTTAGAATTTTTTGGATTTTTTAGAATTTTTTTATTTTTTATATTTTTTTTGACTTTTTTGAATTTTTTTATTTTTTGGATTTTTAGAATTTTTTGTGTTTTTTATAACTTTTTGGATTTTTTATTATTATTTTAATTTTTTAGAATTTTTTGGATTTTTTATTATTTTTTAGATTTTTAGAATTTTTTTGATGTTTTATTATTTTTTTGATTTTTTTGAATATTTTGGATTTTTATTTTTTTGGAATTTTTTTATTTTTTTAGAATTTTTTGGATTTTTTATTATTTTTTTTGGATTTTTTAGAATTTTTTGGATTTTTTTTATTTTTTAGAATTATTTGGATTTTTTTATTATATTTTGATTTTTTGGATTTTTTATAATTTTTTATTATTTTTTGGTTTTTAAACAAAAATGAAAGTGGGAAGGGGTTATTTCCGTAACTTTGGAAACATTCCCATGGTTTTTAAACTTTCCTTTGAAATTTAGAAGGAATCTGAATTCCATTGGATAAGGGATTTTGTTGGAATTGAAATCCAATCCCTTCAACTAATTTGTCCAACCAAACACACAAAGGAATGGAATTCAAATTCCAATTCCCTTGAAATCCTATGGATTCCTGCCAACCAAACAGCCCTTAAGCTCTTCATTTTCATAGCTTTTCCATCTCCAAATGTCTCTTCCTCCTCTCACAGAAATTTCGTTAAGAGCTTGCACCAAAATATCAAATTGTTGTTTTTCTACCCCATCAGTGGGGTCATGTGTAACAACTCTCAACAAAAGTCCTATTTATTATTTTAATTTGTTCAATAGGAAACCCTAATTAAGACACCCAAGTTATTCTGCATAAACCCTAAAATTTTCAGAACAATCGGAATCAGGATCAGGGCCCCTAAAACTCGGGGGGGGGTAAACCCTAGTTGATAATATCCTCGCAGTTTGCTGTAGGATTTGAAATTCGTTGAAACGTGACTCACTAAGGCTATACTGGACACAAGGCTACCCTAGGCTAAAAGGGTATGCCCCGCGACACGCGACAGGTGCAGGTGGTCCTGTCGCGACACGCAGGAGGGACAAATTTCAAGTATAAATATAGGGGCTTGGGACTTGACATTCTGCGTTAGTTCGACGTAAAAAATTCAAAGAGTACGCTGAGATATAGTCTGATTATTACAAAACACACACAAATCACGAAGTGCTGCCGTAATACAGGGTAATAACTCGATCGCTGCTACGATTCAATGTCCGATCGATTAAACTATCCAATGGATGTTTAAGTGCTGCCCACATTAGGGTTTATGCTTTGTCATTCGTCGTTAATTCGATGGATGTTTAAGTATCGCACTTTGTCATTCGTTGTGAAGGTTTAATCTCGTGAGTTATCGTAAATGTTGTATTAGTTACTAACCTAGTTTGTGTGCATTGTTATTTAAACTAGGTTATCAAGGCTAATCAGTAGGCTAAGCTCTGTTCATATTAAAATCTGCAATGTGAGTCATTCTCTTTTTATCAAATTTGATTTCAAAAGCATGTTTATTTTCAAAGTTATAATTACAGGGATTAAGTCTTTGTAGTCACCAAATTACAGCCGGTATGTGGGGTTTTGTATACATTACTTGATAAACTTCACCATTGGACAACGAGTTAGCCAAGGGGTGATATGACCATAGTCACAGACACCATTGGACTCTGAGGTTACCAATGGAAGATCGAGTGACAAATACTGTGGGTAGTTGGTTGATATATGGAAACATTATAATCGCTCTTAATACTGTAAATTATAACAAACGCGTCGTTTCAGTAAAAAGAATGATTCACCAGTATTTCCCGCTGACAAAACCTTTTTCAAACATGTTTCAGGTGATCTGTTGTGATCCAGGAAAAGTACCGTGAAGCATTATAAGCTTAAGGAAGTGGCTCAATATAAAATAAAGGAACATGTTTTGTAAAATAAAAATTTCTCAGAGAAATCATATGATTGTAAATTACCAGGGTTTTATCCCGATTTGTGAAATAAAATAAGCGGGAAATTGCAGTTTTAAAAAGATCCTGAATAAATCTTCCGCTGTTAACTCAGTTAAATAAATACCACGGGATTTTCTGTCCCGCGGCTCCTGAAACGGGTCAAACCGGGTCGGGGGCCGTGACATCATGCGCCCACGCCTATTTCCACCTTAACTGATGCCCCACATCCATATGATCTTTTATTTTTGCTTCTTTATTATGAGTAATCAAGTAAAGATGTTTAAACTGGTCCTTTAGAGGCCTATCACCAATCCATAAATCATGCCAAAAATATATATCATCTCCTGAACCAGGTATCCCCTTTAAGTGATTGCTCAAGGACAAATTCATCTTGGAGAAATCTTTTTCCACTGCCCCGATATCTTTCCAAATTCCCGCTATTCTTTTGTTAAACGGGAACGCTTGAACCTCCTTTTTGTTGCCATGAATAGCAACCACCACTCGAACCCAAAGAGCCTTGTGGTTAGTTTTAAGTTTCCACCACCACTTGGCAAGTAATGAAAGGTTTAAGCTTCTTATATCGCCTACCCCCAAACCTCCATGACGTTTAGGCGCAACCATTTTGTCCCAAGCGATCCATTTTATACTTTTACCACCACCTTTCTTGCCCCACACAAAGTTTTTTTTCTAATTTTCTCGAGCATATTTATGACACCGATAGGCGGCTTAAATAGCGACAAGTAATAATTAGGGAGTGCCCCAAGAACCGCTTTGGCTAATGTTACCCTACCCGCCAACGACAATGATTTAGCTTTCCACCCGGACAATTTAGCATTAAATTTATCAATTTTCGGTTTCCAATATTTGACGCGCTTCATATTAGCCCCAATGGGGAGGCCCAAAAAAGTGAAAGGAAACATACCCGCTTTGCAATGGATGAGGTTTGCCATATTTTGATTCTCCTCCTCTTCCACCCCGACCCCGTAAACGCAACTTTTATTTAGATTAACTTTCAACCCCGAACAAAGATTGAAGCATCTTAAAAAACTGTTAAGATTTTTAATATTCTCTTCCGACCATTCTCCGATGAAAACCACATCATCGGCATAAAATAAATGAGATACAGTCGGTCCTCCATTAGGTAAAACCACCCCTTTGAACACTCCCAAATCCACCGCATGTTTATTTTCAAAGTTATAATTACAGGGATTAAGTCTTTGTAGTCACCAAATTACAGCCGGTATGTGGGGTTTTGTATACATTACTTGATAAACTTCACCATTGGACAACGAGTTAGCCAAGGGGTGATATGACCATAGTCACAGACACCATTGGACTCTGAGGTTACCAATGGATGATCGAGTGACAAATACTGTGGGTAGTTGGTTGATATACGGAAACATTGTAATCGCTCTTAATACTATAAATTATAACAAACGCGTCGTTTCAGTAAAAAGAATGATTCACCAGTATTTCACGCTGACAAAACATTTTTCAAATATGTTTTAGGTGATCTGTTGTGATCCAGGAAAAGTACCGTGAAGCACTATAAGCTTAAGGAAGTGGCTCAATATAAAATAAAGGAACATGTTTTGTAAAATAAAGATTTCTCAGAGAAATCATATGATTGTAAATTACCAGGGTTTTATCCTAAGTTGTGAAATAAAATAAGCGGGAAATTGCAGTTTTAAAAAGATCCTGAATAAATCTTCCGCTGTTAACTCAATTAAATAAATACCACGGGATTTTCTGTCCCGCGACTCCTGAAACGGGTCAAACCGGGTCGGGGGCCGTGACAGAAAAAGGTGGTATCAGAGCCACTGATTTAAGCCAATTAAGTATTTAGAAAATATTTAATTTTACTGATTGCTATTTTGTGATTATGTGTTTTATTATTTGAATATTTGTTTACAGTATGGGTAAGCAAAGACTTTCGGATATCTATTATAAATTAGATACTACACCGAGAGAAACAGGATCATCATCCTCAAAACCCTATGTAAATCCTGAAGAAGGAATATTTGTTCGAAAAACACAATATGAGGAACCACTTTCTCCTAATAAAAGAAGTTTGATTATTAGGAAAAGCCAGGAGAAAATAAGGAAGTCACAACTAAAAGAAAAGAGAGATAATCAGAAAACCCAGGAACTAGGCAGTAACCCTCCATGGGAAGATAAGTTAGATGAAAAGTGGGCAGATCTTTATATGCTAGCCACTGTAGCAGTAAATGCAAATCTTTAAATACTCTGACTACAGTAAACCCTAGTGTGTTTTAATTTTCAGTTATTTTTTGTATTTAATTAGTCCCACGTTATGCAATAATAATTAAAGGTTATCTATGAAATTTTGTTATAAAATTTTAACTTAGCAATTTTTGTATTTTTGCATATATGCTAAACAGCATGAATAACTTATCGGAAGCCCTTCAAAATCTCAATCTCTATCCGGTGAAAATAGAGGTTTCTAGAGATTTTACTGGTTATATACCTGATATAGAAGAACCTATGGAATTCAACGCTCCACCTCCGGAGAAACCCAAGCCTAAGAAAAGGAGAAGATTTGTGGGATGGAGGCGTGTGCGTAGGAGGAAACCTGCAACTAGGAAAATTCCTAAAATAGAAAATCCTTTAGACAAAGGGAAGGGGATTGAAGTCGGGGAAGGTTCTAGGCAAACCAAGATAGAAATTGGGGAAAGCTCTAGACAAGTCGAGGAGTTACCATTTCAGGAGGAATTAGATCGTGCATTGGCAAGCTGTGATATCGTCAGGTCTGTCAATAATAATTTCTACCCTTATCCTGCTGAAACTCACCTTCCAATGAACTTGGAACCAGCAATCCCAGAACCTATAATCCACACCCAACCTCTAGGAATGGACGAGTGGTGGACCAATGATTGGCAGTTCCAAAATCTGCTCAACAATCCTTATACTTTTCTCCCTTAGTTCGACCCGGAACCTATACCAAATCCACCAATGAGCAATGAAAATTTAGCTGAACTCCGCCACTTTGGCGAGGAGCTGGTGGATGCAGGAAATAGGATCAGGGAAGTAGGAGAACAGATCTCCTGGAAATACGACGAGAGGGAACGTCGTTACTGAAATACCAACTGACGAGGGATAATGGGTTTGTGAAACTATGATTGTATAATAATAATAATAGTAAAATATAATCTTGTAAAATAACCTAAAATAAAACTTTGTAAGATAATGGTATGTAATGATGCATAATATATAAAAATATAAAAATGGGAATCGAGAAATTGATAGTTTTGGCTATATGTGTATTGTGAAATTTGTATGATTGTTTTGTGTATAATTGTTATTTATTCGATACTAATAAATTATATATATTAATTATCAGATGGAAAACGCTAATAATGAACCAGTTAATGAGGTTAACCAATCTGAGCAACACCCGGAGGATCAATTTATGACTAGGCAAGATATAGAAAATATCGTTGCTCAAGGAATAGCTAATGCTATTCCAGCAATCCTTGCTGCTGCCCAGAAACCTGTTGAACCTCAACAAATCATTCCTAGCAAACGTATTTCTGAAGATAACTTCAGTAATAGCATAAATGGAGGCGGTAATCATACTAATCACGATAATGATCCACTGCAAGCTCCGCTCCCTAAGAAAATGAAAGTTGCAACGCCTGGTTGCACTTACAAAGAATTTCTTGCTTGTAAACCCGCTGAATTTGCAGGCAATGAAGGAGCGACTGCAGCACTGCGTTGGTTAGAGAAAACCGAGGCAGTGATTACAATAAGTAAATGTGCCAAGGACGACAAGGTCATGTACGCGTCAAATCTTTTCAAAGAAGGGGCGCTAGAATGGTGGAATACAGTACTTCAAGCCAAGGGAAGAAATATGGCCTATGCCATGAACTGGGAAGAATTTAAGAGTCTTGTAGAAAGAAAATTCTGTCCCGAATATGAAAAAGATCAAATGGCAAATAAGTTCCTAAATCATCGAATGATGGGTGTAGATTGTCGCGGGTATACTTCGACATTCTTTGAATATGCTAGAGTGGTACCAACACTGGCTTCGCCAGAACCGGTACTCATTTCTCGCTATATTTGGGGATTGATTGGTGAAATCTGTAACATCGTTAAAGCTGCGAGACCTCGTACTATTGACGATGCAGTGGAATTAGTTAACACCCTAACTGACGAACTGGTACGCACAAGAGATGAAAACAGGAAAAAGGAACTGGCTCAGAAAATTACCCAAGGATTTCGTACGGGTAATAACAGCAGTTTCAGGAGAAGAAGAACCAGACAATCCTCAACTTCGCCGTTCTGCAGGAATTGCAAAAAGAAACATTATGGAAGATGTAATGTAACCTGCAACTTTTGCAAAGCCGTAGGACATCACGAAGAAGACTGCAGAAAGAAAACAAGAGTCTGCTATAACTGTGGAGAAACATGACATTTTAAGCCAGAATGCCCTAAGTTGGTTAAACCAGCAGACAATAAAGCTAAACCAGCAGACGGAGCTACCAAGAAGAATGCCCGTGCATTCCAATTAACTACTCAGCAGGCATAACTCATTCCAGATGTGATAGCTGGTACGTTCTTAGTTCACAATATTTACGCAAAAGTATTATTTGACTCTGGTGCGAACCAAAGTTTTATAAATACTTCATTCTGCCAAGCTCATAACTTACCCTTAACCAACCTTAGGCAGATTTTTACAGTTGAAACAGCAGACGGGAATTCTATTAACATAGATAAGGTTTTGCAAAAAGAAAATATAGAACTTTCAGGTCATAAATTTCATGCAAACCTATTGCCAATGAATTTAACTAGATTCGATGTCGTATTAGGAATGGATTGGTTAGTAGCCAACCATGCTCGAATCCTTTGTGATAAAAATTCTATAGAGATTCAGGCACCTACTGGGGAAGTAATCATGATTACAGGAGATAAACCACGTAAACCCATGAAATTCATATCAGTAATGAAAGTTGCTAGTTATGAACGAAAGCAAGGAATAGTATATATGATTTCAGTAATCATTAGTACTAAGGCTAAAGAATTTAAGGAAATTCCTGTAGTCTCAGAATACCCAGATGTATTCCCAGAAGAGTTACCACGATTACCACCTGATAGGGAAGTCGAATTTAGAATTCATCTAATTTCTGGAACTACACCCACCTTATCGGTTAGCACCCACAAAAATGTTAGAACTGAAAAAGCAATTAGATGAATAACTAAGTAAAGGTTTCATACAACCTAGTTCATCCCCATGGGGAGCACCAGTGTTGTTTGTGAAAAAGAAGGAAGGTTCGATGAGAATGTGTATTGATTATAGAGAACTGAATAAGGTTACAATTAAGAATCGATACCCATTACCTAGGATTGATGATCTTTTCGATCAACTTCACGGAGCTAGATATTTTTCTAAGATCGACTTACGCTCCGGATACCATCAATTAAAGGTACAAGAAGAAGACATACCTAAAACTGCTTTCAGAACTAGGTATGGTCATTACGAGTTTACAGTCACGCCCTTCGGACTAACGAATGCACCTGCTGCATTCATGGACATGATGAATAGAATCTGTAAACTATATTTGGATAAATTTGTAATTGTCTTTATCGACGATATACTTATTTATTCCAAAAGTCATGACGAGCATTGTGAGCACTTGCATGCACTCTTAACTTTGTTAAGAAAAGAAAAGCTTTACGCCAAATTCTCGAAGTGTGAATTTTGGTTGCAAGAAGTGCAATTCCTAGGACACATGGTGAATCACGAAGGTATTCATGTAGATCCTACTAAGATAGAGGCAATTACCAAATGGAAGGTTCCGCAATCCGCAATGGAAATTAGAAGTTTTATAGGTTTAGCTGGATATTATAGACGGTTTTTAAGGATTTTTCCAAGATAGTTGTACCATTAACTAAGCTAACCTGTAAAGCAGTTAAGTTTAAATGGGGACCTAAGCAAGAAGAAGCTTTTAGGATTCTAAAGCAAAAGTTAACAAATGCCCCAATCCTAGCTTTGCCAGAAGGAATCGAAGATTTTGAAGTTTATTGTGATGCTTCAAAACTAGGATTAGGATGTGTGCTAATGCAACGCAAAAAGGTAATTGCGTATGCTTCAAGACAATTGAAGAAGCACGAAGAAAACTATACAACTCATGACTTAGAATTAGGAGCCGTAATTTTTGCTCTTAAAATTTGGAGACATTATCTGTATGGAAGTAAATTTACTGTCTATACGGATCACAAAAGTTTAAGATATATATTTGGGCAAAAAGAGTTAAACATGAGGCAAAGGAGATGGATGGAAATCCTAAGTGATTACGACTGTGATATTCAGTATCACGAAGGAAAGGCAAATGTAGTTGCAGATGCCTTAAGTCGTAAGTACCATGAGAAACAACGACGAGTTCGTGCTCTTAGATTAAATATACAGTTAGATTTAATGGAACAACTAAGGTATTTTCAAGAAACAACAATCAAGGATGATGCTGAAGGAATGAAAGGACGAATAAAAGAATTAGAACAAGGAGCTGATGGAATTTGGAGATTCCACAAAAGAAGAATTTGGGTACCTAAGCAGGGAGAATTAAGAAATAAGATTTTAGAAGAAGCCCATAAATCTAGGTATACCATGCACACTGGAAACAATAAAATGTATCAAGATTTAAGAAATAATTTTTCGTGGATAGGAATGAAAAAGGACATAGCTCGATATGTTTCTAAGTGTCTTACTTATTCACAAGTTAAGGCAGAACACCAGAAACCTTCAGGTCTACTCCAACAATTAGAAACGCCTGTATGGAAATGGGAACTCATAACAATGGATTTTGTTACTAAGTTACCCAAAACCAGAAAAGGTAATGATGCGATTTGGGTAATTGTGGATAGATTAACCAAATCAGCTCACTTTCTACCTATGAAAGAAACCTTTAGCATGGAAAAGTTGGCAAAATTGTATGTAGATGAAGTAGTATCCTTACATGGAGTTCCACTCTCCATTGTATCAGATAGGGATAGTCGTTTTACTTCCCATTTTTGGATAAGTTTCCAAAAAGTAATGGGAACTCGACTAAATTTAAGTACGGCATATCATCCTCAGACAGACGGACAAAGTGAAAGGACAATCCAAACTCTAGCAGACATGCTCCGAGCATGTGTAACAGATTTTGGTGGAAATTGGGATGATCACTTACCTTTAATTGAATTCTCCTATAACAATAGTTATCATTCAAGCATCGAAACTGCCGCATTCGAGGCACTGTATGGAAGAAAGTGCAGAACTCCAGTTTGTTGGGCAGAAATAGGAGAAAGTCAATTGTCAGGTCCTGAAATAGTTCAAGAGAGCACCGACAAAATTTCACAAATCAAGGAAAGACTGAAGACTGCTCGAGATCGTCAAAAGAGTTATGCAGACAATAGACGGAAGCCGTTGGAATTCCAAGTAGGAGACAAAGTACTATTAAAAGTTTCTCCTTGGAAAGGAGTAGTTCGATTCGGTAAGAAAGGAAAATTAAGTCCAAGATACGTAGGACCATTTTCAGTGATCCAACGTATAGGACCAGTTGCTTATCGTTTACAACTACCAGAAGAGTTAGCTGGAGTACATGACGTATTTCATGTATCCAATCTCAAGAAATGCCTATCTGACGAATCTCTGGTAGTGCCTCTTCAAGACATAGAAGTAAATGATAAATTAAAATTTGTTGAGAAACCATTACAAATAGAAGACAAAAAGGTGAAATTCCTCAAGCACAAACGGTTAGTACTAGTTAAAGTCAAGTAGGATTCAAAGAGAGGAGCTGAATACACTTGGGAGCTGTAATCAGAGATGAAGCGAAAATATCCCTACTTGTTCCAGTAAATCTCGAGGACAAGATTTTTATTAAGGTGGGGAGGATGTAATGTCACGGCCCCCGACCCGGTTTGACCCGTTTCAGGAGCCGCGGGACAAAAAATCCCGTGGTATTTATTTAACAGCGGAAGTTTCTTCAGGATCTTTTTAAAACTGAAATTTCCCGATTATTTTATTTCACACTCGGGATAAAACCCCAGTAATTTACAATCATATGATTTCACGGAGAAATCTTTATTTTACAAAACATGTTTCTTTATTTTATTTTGAGCCACTTCCTTAAGCTTGTAGTGCTTCACGGCACTTTTCCTGGATCACAACAGATCACCTGAAACATGTTTGAAAAAGGTTTTGTCAGCGGGAAATACTGGTGAATCATTCTTTTTACTAGAATGACGCGTTTGTTATAATTTAAGGTATTAAGAGCAATTACAATGTTTCCATATATCAACCAACTACCCACAGTATTTGTCACTCGACTCGTTTCTGTGACTATGGTCAGATCACCCATTGGCTAACTCGTTGTCCAATGGTGACGGGAAGCAAGTAATGTATACAAAACCCCACATACCGGCTGTAATTTGGTGACTACAAAGACTTAATCCCTGTAATTATAACTTTGAAAGTAAACATGCTTTTGAAATTAAATTTGATAAAAAGAGAATGACTCACATTGCAGATTTATTTGAGCAGAGCCTAGCCTACTGATTAGCCATTTAACCTAAATTTAATAACATGCACACAAACTCGGTTAGTAATTAATACAGCATTTACAATAACTCACGAGATTAAACCTTCACAACTAATGACAAAGTGCGATACTTAAACATCCATCGAATTAACGACGAATGACAAAGCATAAACCCTAATGTGGGCAGCACTTAAACATCCATTGGATAGTTTTAATCGATCGGACATTGAATCGTAGCAGCGATCGAGTTAATACCCGGTATCGGAGCAGCGCCTTGCTAATATAATTGATATTTTCGACTTCAGAGTACTAAAACTTCGTTTTTTGAAAGTTCGTTTTGACACCATCAGACTGTGCATGCGACAACCTATTTATAGCTGAAATTAAGGCCTCACGCGGCCCGCGTAAACCACCCCATATATCTTACGTGGCCCGCGTGGCCGCCTAGTCTACGAGTAGCCTTGACTGGTCACGAGTAGGTTAGCCAAGTGGACACTACGTGGATCCGGAACACTTATCCGGTCAACCAGTGTTTGACGCGGCCGGCGTAAGACATGTGTTGTCTTTTACGCGGCCCGCGTGGAACCCAGAAATTTGTTTTTCTTGATTTTTAATATGGTTTAGGGTTTCAGGGGTCCGGGTTTATACTTACGGGTATTTTTAGGACAATTTTGAGAGTCCTTACATCCTCCCCACCTTATTTAAAATCTCGTCCTCGAGATTTATTGAAATAAGTGAGGATACTTTCGCTTCATCTCCGATTCCAGCTCCCAAGTGTATTCAGGTCCTCTCTTTGAATCCCACTTGACTTTAACTAGCACCAATCTTTTGTGTTTGAGAAATTTTACCTTTCTATCTTCTATCTGAAGAGGTTTCTCAACAAATTTTAACTTTTCGTTTACCTCTATATCTTGGAGAGGTACCACCAAAGATTCGTCTGATAGGCATTTCTTGAGATTGGATACATGAAATACGTCATGTACTCCAGCTAACTCTTCTGGTAGTTGTAAACGATAAGCAACTGGTCCTATACGTTGGATCACTGAAAAAGGTCCTACGTATCTTGGACTTAGTTTTCCTTTCTTACCAAATTGAACAACTCATTTCCAAGGAGAAACTTTTAATAATACTTTGTCTCCCACTTGGAATTCTAACGGCTTCCGTCTATTGTCTGCATAACTCTTTTGACGATCTCGAGCAGTCTTTAATCTTTCCTTGATCTGTGTGATTTTATCGGTCGTTTCTTGTACTATTTCAGGACCTGATAATTGACTCTCTCCTATTTCTGCCCAACAAACTGGAGTTCGGCACTTTCTTCCATACAGTGCCTCGAATGGGGCAGTTTCAATAATTGAATGATAACTATTGTTATAGGAGAATTCAATTAGAGGTAAGTGGTCATCCCAATTTCCACCAAAATCTATTACACATGCTCTGAGCATGTCTTCCAGAGTTTGGATTGTCCTTTCACTTTGTCCGTCTGTCTGAGGATGATATGCCGTACTTAAATTTAGTCGGGTTCCCATTGCTTCTTGGAAACTTGTCCAAAAATGGGAAGTAAAACGACTATCCCTATCTAAAACAATGGAGAGTGGAACTCCATGTAAGGATACTACTTCATCTACATACAACTTTGCCAACTTTTCCATGCTAAAGGTTTCTTTCATAGGTAGAAAGTGAGCTGATTTGGTTAATCGATCCACAATTACACAAATCGCATCATTACCTTTTCTGGTTTTGGGCAACTTAGTAACAAAATCCATTGTTATGAGTTCCCATTTCCATACAGGCATTTTGTAACACCTCGAAAATTTCGGGTTCAATAATAAAACGACACGTGTCATGTCAGACAAAACGCGTTGTAAACTCGGATTTTTTTTACAAAGATGATTCGGTAGGATTTAAAGTGGCGTCATGTTAAACTGTTACCTCTGAACGACCTAAATTATAAATCCCAAGACTGATTAAATATTATACCCATCTTTTATTACCCACGATGCGGAAAATTATTTCTAATAATGGATGTGATAAAGCATGATGTGATCCCACAAATAATTTGAGTGGTACACCGATGTTTTCGGATCTTGTTAATGCATTCAAATTGAAACAAGTTCAATGGTAGGGTATTACCCAGTATCATACACTGAAAAAGGGTCCTATAATTGATAAATGAGGTCTAGTTGTCGTACAAGTTGCTATCTTTTCGAATCTTCAACAAACAACAACAATTTTGTCTCAGAAAGGGGCTAGCGCACCGCTACATATGTAGCGTAACGGTGCGCTACCATGTTAAGTCTTCTGGCCCAATGTAGCGGGCTAGCGCACCGCTACAAGTGTAGCGTAACGGTGCGCTAGCTATGCCCAGAAGCAGAAAAACAGGCAGCAGCCTGTATCTCGCGATTGTTACCCCTTAGGCCGGTTTTCTTGCATGTGCATGAACCTTAGACTCCCCTAGGCACTAGAAGACATGTGTTGAACAATTGTGGAAGGGTATAGACTCTTGTGTCAATTGATTGTGGTGTGTAAACCCACTATATAAAGGACCTTCAAGTGCAACTTTCATTCACACATCATATTCAAGCATTCTGATTATTTGGGGAGCTTGCAAACTGATCAAGAGCCTTTCTAATCGTTCATTAATCATCTAGTAAGTTGCCTAACCCTTCTATTTTAGTTCTAGCTTTATAATTAGCATAAAAGTCAATATATCATAGTTTACGGTTGACTTCTTGATTTAGTAACGATAGTTCAGTCGTATGTCAAATTGAAAGTACCGTTAGATAGGTAATTATATGGGTAATAAGCCCTTATAAGGTCACGTACCGAATCCAGACCTAACTAGGTCGTTTGTCGGGTCAAACGTTGACCGAAAAAGTCAACAGAATTACAAAATGCGATTTAATGCACGATTAGCAATCCGCGAGGCGTGTAATCTGTTTTAAACCTAATATAACTTGGTAATGAGTGTAAAAACTTGTCTACGCTTGCCCGACTCGACAAATTTCTGTTTAAACCCGGTTCGGAACCGAAAGGCGCAAAACCTTGACTTTTGCTTTGACTTCGGTTCTGACCCGTTTTAGTTTGATTCGGAAATGCCTTAGTGCTTCATTAGAGTAGGGTTGCATGTTAGTATAAGTCTCTGTACTTGTTTCGTTGATTATCCGATGCATGCACACGTTTCCGTTAATCGCTTAAATTGGACCGTAATGCCCTTATGACCTTACGACGAGAATTTTGAAAATGTGGAAGTACAATAATCTTAATTACTGATTATTAAACATGTACGTAAATTTTCACGTCAATCGGAAGTCTAGATTAGGAGATATGCGCATTAGCGTGAATAATAAACTTTTTATTAATTAAACGGCGCGATTAGCGCATAGCCTATCTAAACCCGATTTTCGGTACCAAAACTTTTACCCACTGATATTAAATAATATTTTGGGATTTTTGAAGATTTTTAATTATTTTTAAGCTGGTCTTAAGCTAGGCTTATCGCATTGATTCGGTTAATACCGAATATGCCCTTTTAGGCCATAAAATGAGTTTTACGAATCCGATTGATACCAATCCAATTGCCACTGATCTAAAATAATAAATATAGTATTTCGAGCCTGTTTTGCTGATCAGAAAACTCAGATTGGTATTTTAACCCGTACGTCGCCTAAAACGGCTTTATACGCGTATTAAACGCGTAGTTTAGTATTAAAACCATTTTGCCACGTAAGACTTAATACCACTAGACATAACCTGTTAAATTATGATGTTTTTCTGATTTAATCAGACCCGTATCTCAGAAGTATTATAAATCCCTTTTATGGTCGTTAAAATGACCAAAATACCCCTACGGGGCATAATTAGGGAATAAACTCGTTATGGGCATTATGGAAGATATCATAATGATATCACAACATATTTAAAGCGTATTAACTTAGGAAACCTGTTCGCGACCCTTTCGGTTACCCGTTATGCATTATACGCGTTCGGTACGGTTTATGTAACTAGTTTGCATAAACTAGCCGAAACGGGTCAAACGATATCATTTTTATCTCAAAATCCAGAATGTGAATAGTAAACCCATATTAAACAAGTCCTCAAACTTGTCGGGTCAAAATCACATTCTATCCGGTCTTCGCTTAATCGTGCGTACGAACCGTATCGTTAAAACTGACCGGTCTAAGCTTAAGCTTAATTAAAGACCCGTTAGTATTCTAATAGGTTATATTAAACCTTCGTTCCAGATTAGGAGGACCAGTAAAAGCTATCTGCAATTTATTCGATTAAGGATTTATACTTGCAAAGGTAAATACTTTTAACTTATTTTCCCTATACGGGCTTGGGTTACGGTACATAGCGTACCGCTTGATCGGGCATCAAATCTTCCATCGCTTAGGTGGTTAATTGAATAATTTGATCGGCTCGTTTTAAACAGATTTGTTTACTTTAAAGCCTTTGGGGGGTTAATGACCATGTCCCGGATATCCTAGGCATCATCTTACGAGATGGCCACGACCTGAGCACGGGGTGTAGGCGTACTCCCGTGTATAACTCACTTAAAGTGGTGTGTCTATTGATCTTTAACCCGGAATACGTTCCGGGCTACTGAACGCATAAGTAACATGTAATTCGTTCACAAGATTGTTATAATATCAAAACAATTCTCCCAAGTTAAACAAAATGATTTATGCCACGTGCATCCAAACCAATTTTCAATCATTTTATAAAATGAGTCAGTTGAATGTATTTACCAGTGTAAACTGACGTATTTTCCCAAAAAGATTAAATGCAGGTACTAGGCGAAATAGGCTGGAAGTCTCCTAAGCATCACTAGAAGTCTCGCAAGCTTTAGATGCCAAAGTCTGTTGAACCATAAACAATGTTTTTAATTCGATCCTACTGTGGATAAACACCGGATAATTGTGACTTTGTTTACAATAAATAAATTCGGTTGTATCTTATTCTAAATTTGCTTCCGCTGTGCATTATTATATTGTGTTGTTTGACTATTACGTTGCCAACCACGTCACGATACTCCCCCACCGGGCCCACCGGTGACACGTGGAAATCGGGGTGTGACAGGTTGGTATCAGAGCCAACACTGAGTGAATTAAACACTAGCCTTTTGTGTTTAATCTCAGTTACACAATTGCACATATCTAAACTTTTGAGTCTAGACTTATAACATAGGACAAATTCTACCTTCTTCGGGTTTTTGTTTTGTCCTTTAAAATTTTATATTTTGTTATTGTTATCTCATGCTTTATTGACAGGAATAACAAGATGCCTCCGAGATTCTTTCGCACGAGAGGACGTGGAAAGGGGCCAGTTACCGCCCCCAACGACCATGAAGCAGGGCCGTCAAATACACGGGCTCCAATTGCGGCAGAAAGCGAGAATCCAAGACGGAACAGGAGAGACCTGTTCGAACCAGCGAGACGATCTGTTTCGCACAGTTCTACCCCTCCGGTCCGCAATTCATATGGACCTCAATCGGAAGGCGAGCCTAATAACCCTCTGCCCTCATACATACCACTTCAGAGGTCCCTGTCCCATCATTCTTATGGGGACCCCACACCGATCTTTAGAGGCCAGTTTAATCCGGCCGATTACCTACAAGAACCCGTGGGTTTCAACCCACTGGGTCCAGACGACCACTTCTCTGGTGATCAAGCTGATGACATGGACGAGGACACGGACCCCGTCATGCCTGCGAGTGGCACTCCGAACCACCCGATAGAGATCTCGGACGGATCTTCGTTTCACGGATCACCCTATGGTGGTCCCGACAGTTTCCAAGCTTTCTTTAATCAACACCCATGGTATTATACACCATCACACCACTCGTCATCACATGGGCAGCATCAGCAGCAGTCTCAGCAGCAACAGGATCCACAGCCACAGCCGCATCATCAAGATTCATCAGAGGATCATAGGTTTGTGGCAGTTACGCCACCACCTCCACCGCCACCAGTTCAACCGCCACCTCCACAACCGCCAAGGCGAAGGAGAACCGGTGCACGTATGTCGGTGCGACCAGGAGACTTTCATATTAGCTCCCCAAGGCAGTCAAGTGCAAGTCACTACCCGCCTCGTTGGGAGGACCCACAAATGGGTGGGCCTTCGCAGCCAGCTTATCAACAGCCACCGCCCATGGGTTTTGAGAACCCAATACCAGCATACACGGGTCCAAGTACTTACAACCCGTTCGAGCCACCAGCTTACAACAACTACGGATACGCTGAGGCAGATCCTTATATGGAAGCAGCAACTTATAACTCCTTCAATGCCCAAGGACCCTACGGAGATCCATGGGGGGTAAGCTACCCGAATCAGGGTTACCCAATACCTCCCAGGCCTATCATTCGAGCTCAGTCTCAGCCGCCACGATTTTCTCCCCCAGAACGGGAGGAAATTCTACATAGATTGAATCAAGTTGAGCAGGAGTCTCGCCGCGACCGCCAGAAGACGGAGAGTTTCTTACAAGGATTGGTTGGTTTGATCAAGGGAAAGAACAAGAAGAGTCGTTGAATTCTTCCACAGTTATTTTCTCTTGTATTTGGTTGTTAAGCCCCTACGTGGGTGTGTTTGTTGTTGTGTGTATTGACCCCTACGCGGGTCTATCTTTCCATAAACCCCTACGAGGGTATGTTGTATGTTTAGTCCCTACGTGGACTTATGTTTGTTTAAGTCCCTACGTGGACAATTGTTAGTGTGTTAGTCCCTACGAGGACTTATGTCTTTCTGTAAGACCCCTACGTGGGCATGTCTTCTGTAAGACCCCTGCGTGGGCATGTTGGTATGTTTTAGCTCCTGCGTGGGCAAATTTCATGTGTAAAAGACCCGTTTAGGGCAATAAGTAATATTGTATAACTTAATGGAGTGTTATTTTTATAAATTTCATGTTCGCCATTTGTGCATAAATAAATTATAAATGAAATAAATAAATTAAAATCATTCCTTTTAATCTGCCTAGTAATTATTTAATTAAGAATCTTTAAGTGTGAAACCTAGCCTCGTGTCAAATATAAGACCGGGCCAAAATGGTAAGACCGGTTTAAAAGATTCAAATCCCTGTTAACATCTTAAAACATGTTAACACTCCTGGCAGAAGTGATTCGTTAAAAATCACATGTCATTCTTAAATGAATAAGGATTCTTTAGAAGATTCCTAATCCAGTTTAATGATCTCTGAATCCTGGATTTACATCATCAATTAAGATGATCATATTTAACCATACGTGGTAATATAGTGCCTACGGGCCTTGCTCATTTCTACATGAGCCAAAAGACAGTGGTAGCTATAACTCCCTGTCTAATAAAGGTAATGAACTAGGTTCAAACCTCAAAAGTCTTGATTCTCTGAAATCATAGCTTATAAGTTAAATTGTCCATGTGACCAAGTCTTACGTGCTAATATATATTGTTATTGTTTATGTTTAGGATGAATTTTAATCGAAATCCTAAATTAATACGATTAATAAGTTAACCAAATATGGTCTCTGTTTACCATGGTTAACGAATTACCCTAAGAGGTAATTCCATAATAAAATCCCAAAATAAAATATTGTTCTTGTTTTCTGCAACAGTTCAATACAAATGGCTAACTCTAATGAAGTCAATAGCCATCCTGTGGCGCCAAATGAGAACGCCCAGATTACATTGATGGGCGCCGAACTAAAAGCGATCATTGATGGCGCTGTCACTCAAGCTTTGGATAGACAGTACGAAGAATACAGTAGTACCCGGAGTAGGACCCACTCTGTGTCACATTCAAAGCCAAGGACACATTCTGAGGCTCATAACAAGCCTCCTCCCAAAAAGGATGAACCAAAGAAAAACGGTGATGATCGCCAGTCCACCAACCACCAAAGTAATCCATCTCAGCAGTTAGTACTGCATCAGGGACACCGTAACAAGGGTTGCACATATAAGTACTTTGTGTCTTGTAAACCCAGGGATTTTACGGGGGAGAAAGGAGCGGTAGACTGCATGACGTGGCTGGATGAAATGGACACGGTCGTGGACATCAGCGGATGCGCTGAAGGTGATGCGGTTAAATTTGTCTCACAGTCCTTCAAAGGAGAGGCGTTAGCTTGGTGGAGATCTCTGATGGAGGCCTCAGGAAAGATCCCGTTGTATAGCATGACGTGGGATCAATTTATTGCCCTGATCAAAGAAAATTACTGCCCTCAACACGAGGTGGAAAAGATAGAATATGATTTTCTATCACTGGTGATGAAGAATCTCGATTGTCAAGCTTATCTGACGAGCTTCAATACACTATCCCGGTTGGTACCTTATCTGGTAACCCCGGAGCCTAAAAGGATCGCTCGTTTTATTGGAGGTTTAGAACCCGAAATCAAGGCCAGTGTTAAAGCTTCTCGGCCAGTTACCTTCAGGTCTGTAACTGACCTTTCTTTATCCCTCACACTGGATGCGGTCCGACAGAGATCGCTGAGGAATAAAGATGCTGAGAAGAGGAAACGAGAAGATGATGGTTCGCGTAGGTCGAACAAGAAACACCGAGGGAGCGGTGATCACAAGAAGGGATCGGATTCGAAGAAAGATGGGCGTCGTTCTGGAGAGAAGCCCACATGCAAAACTTGCAAGAAACAGCACTTTGGAAAGTGCAGACTCGAATCAAACTCGAATAACGAGTCAAGGTCTTTTGCTTGTGGTTTGTGCAAATCCAAGGAACACAAAACCTTGGATTGCAAGAAGATGAAAGATGCAACGTGCTACCGTTGCAATGAAAAGGGCCACATAAAGACTAACTGCCCAAAGTACAACAAGAAGCCTGAGGAGGCTAAGAAGACTAATGCCAGAGTCTTCAGGATGGATGCGAAGGAGGCTGTGCAGGATGATAACGTCATAACAGGTACTTTCCTTGTCAATGATGTTTTTGCAAGAGTACTTTTTGATTCAGGCGCAGATAAGTCCTTCGTAGATCATAAATTTTGTAAATTGTTAAATTTACCTGTCAAAACCCTAAAAGTGAACTATGAGGTAGAGTTAGCAGATGGTACTATAGAAACCGTCTCTAATGTGTTAGATGGATGTGTTATATCCATTAAGAACCATTCTTTTCCTCTGTCCCTACTTCCGTTTAAATTAGCTGGTTTTGACATAGTTCTGGGTATGGACTGGTTATCTCATAACCAGGCCCAAATCGTCTGTAACCAGAAACAGGTGGTAATAAAGACTCCGTCTGGTGAATCACTTACCATTCGGGGAGATACCCAGTACGGACTGCCTGAGCACGTGACTATGCTCAAGGCTTCAAAGTGTTTGAAGAAGGGGTGTGTCATTTACATGGCACAGGTAATTATTGATGAGCCTAAACCGAAGTTAGAAGACATCCCTGTCATCTCAGAATACCCAGAAGTATTTCCTGAAGATCTACCTGGCCTACCACCAGATAGACAAGTCGAATTCAGGATCGATATCATTCCCGGAGCTGCACCAGTTGCTAGAGCACCATACAGATTGGCACCCACGGAAATGAAGGAGTTGCGGACACAGCTAGATGAATTGCTGGCTAAGGGTTTCATTCGGCCCAGTTCATCTCCTTGGGGAGCACCAATCTTATTTGTCAAGAAGAAGGATGGGTCGATGCGTCTGTGCATCGACTATCGTGAGCTTAATAAAGTCACGATCAAGAATAGATATCCTCTGCCCAGAATCGACGATCTGTTCGATCAATTGCAAGGGGCAAGTTACTTCTCAAAGATAGATTTGAGGTCAGGCTACCATCAGCTGAAGGTCAAAGATGAGGACGTACACAAGACTGCATTTAGGACTCGTTACGGTCACTACGAGTTCCTAGTGATGCCTTTCGGGCTCACCAATGCACCGGCTGCGTTCATGGATCTCATGAATCGCGTTTGCAAGCCTCACTTAGATAAATCCGTCATCGTTTTCATCGACGACATCCTCATTTATTCTAAGAACAAAGCTGACCACGAGAAACATCTTCGATGTATTCTCAAACTCCTGCATAAAGAGAAGCTCTATGCCAAATTCTCCAAGTGTGAATTTTGGCTTAGGGAAGTCCAATTTCTCGGACATGTGGTCAGTGAGCGTGGTATCCAGGTGGATCCCGCTAAGGTTGAAGCAGTAATGAACTGGCAAGAGCCAAAGACGCCAACAGAAATTCGTAGCTTCCTAGGATTGGCAGGATATTACAGACGCTTCATTGAAAATTTTTCAAGGATTGCTGCACCCCTAACCTCCCTGACCAAGAAGAAAGTAAAGTTCGTTTGGGGTCCTAAGCAGCAAGAGTCCTTCGATGTTTTAAGACAAAAGTTGAGCAATGCTCCTGTGCTTACATTACCTGAAGGCGCTGAAGAATTTGTAGTTTATTGTGATGCATCACACACTGGCATGGGGTGTGTGCTTATGCAGAAAGGCAAGGTTATTGCCTATGCATCACGACAGTTAAAGGTGCACGAAAAGAATTACACCACCCATGACTTGGAATTGGGTGCCGTTGTGTTCGCACTAAAACTGTGGAGGCATTATCTTTATGGAATCAAGTTTGTGATCTTTTCTGATCACAAGAGCCTCCAGCATCTGTTTAACCAGAAAGAATTAAACATGAGGCAACGCCGTTGGATGGAAACTTTAAATGATTATGATTGTGAAATCAAATACCATCCCGGCAAAGCGAATGTCGTCGCTGACGCCTTGAGCAGAAAGGAAAGGGTTAAACCCATTCGAATTAACGCCAAGCGTATGGAGATAAAGAACAGTTTGATAGAAAGGGTGTTAGCTGCACAGAAGGAAGCTGTGTTAGGAGCTAACCATCCTAATGAAAAGTTAGGAGTGACTGAGGAGCAGTTAACTCTTAGCAAGGACGGAATTTTACGGTTAAACGGACGAATATGGGTTCCAATTTTTGGAGGACTTCGTGATGTCATCCTCCAAGAAGCCCATAGTTCCAAATACTCCGTTCATCCTGGAGCTGACAAGATGTACCAGGATTTAAAGGCAAATTATTGGTGGATAGGCTTGAAAAAGTCTGTGGCCGCTCATGTAGCAAAATGCTTGACATGTGCGCAAGTCAAAGCCGAGCATCAGAAACCGTCAGGTTTGCTACAACAGCCTGAACTTCCTACGTGGAAGTGGGAAATGGTAACTATGGATTTTATTACCAAGTTACCCAAGACGAGGAAAGGAAATGATACGATATGGGTTATAGTTGACCGACTGACTAAGTCAGCTCATTTCTTACCCATCAAGGAGACTTATAGCTCCGATATGTTAGCCCAGTTATATGTTGATAAGATTGTAGCCTTACATGGCATACCTGTAGCTATTATCTCTGACCGGGATACTAGGTACACGTCACACTTTTGGAAGAGTTTCCAACAATCTTTGGGCACACGTTTGAACTTTAGTACGGCTTACCATCCTCAGACAGACGGTCAGAGTGAGCGTACTATTCAAACATTGGAAGACATGCTGCGTGCATGTGCGATCGAATTGGAAGGTAGCTGGGATAAGAACCTACCTTTGATCGAATTCTCTTACAACAATAGCTACCATACCAGCATAAAGGCTGCGCCTTTTGAGGCATTATACGGTAGAAAGTGTAGATCGCCAGTTTGTTGGGCGGAAGTTGGAGAAGTCCAGTTATCAGGACCAGAGATCGTGTTTGAAACAACGGACAAGATTGTCCAGATTCGTAACAATCTCCAAGCTGCCCGGAATAGGCAGAAGAGTTACGCGGATCCAAGTCGTAAGGATTTTCACTTCGAAGTAGGTGACAAAGTCCTACTTAGAGTGTCACCATGGAAAGGGGTGATGCGATTTGGTAAGAAAGGCAAACTAAGCCCGAGATATATAGGACCTTTCGAGGTTATCGAACGTGTCGGGTCAGTTGCCTACAAGTTGAATTTACCAGAAGAGCTCAGTGGAATTCACAATGTGTTCCACATCTGCAATCTAAAGAAGTGTTCCGCTGACGATTCGCATGTCATGCCACATACAGATGTGCAAATAGATAAGAGCTTAACGTTTGTGGAAAAACCTTTGTCGATTGAAGATCGACAGGTAAGGAAGCTTCGGAGAAAGCATATACCTTTTGTTAAGGTCAAATGGGATGCTCGTAGAGGTCCCGATTTCACGTGGGAGGTTGAATCCACGATGAAAGAAAAGTACCCTTACTTGTTTCAGTAAATCTCGGGTCGAGATTTATTTTAAGGGGGTGAGGATGTAACACCTCGAAAATTTCGGGTTCAATAATAAAACGACACGTGTCATGTCAGACAAAACGCGTTGTAAACTCGGATTTTTTTTACAAAGATGATTCGGTAGGATTTAAAGTGGCGTCATGTTAAACTGTTACCTCTGAACGACCTAAATTATAAATCCCAAGACCGATTAAATATTATACCCATCTTTTATTACCCACGATGCGGAAAATTATTTCTAATAATGGATGTGATAAAGCATGATGTGATCCCACAAATAATTTGAGTGGTACACCGATGTTTTCGGATCTTGTTAATGCATTCAAATTGAAACAAGTTCAATGGTAGGGTATTACCCAGTATCATACACTGAAAAAGGGTCCTATAATTGATAAATGAGGTCTAGTTGTCGTACAAGTTGCTATCTTTTCGAATCTTCAACAAACAACAACAATTTTGTCTCAGAAAGGGGCTAGCGCACCGCTACATATGTAGCGTAACGGTGCGCTACCATGTTAAGTCTTCTGGCCCAATGTAGCGGGCTAGCGCACCGCTACAAGTGTAGCGTAACGGTGCGCTAGCTATGCCCAGAAGCAGAAAAACAGGCAGCAGCCTGTATCTCGCGATTGTTACCCCTTAGGCCGGTTTTCTTGCATGTGCATGAACCTTAGACTCCCCTAGGCACTAGAAGACATGTGTTGAACAATTGTGGAAGGGTATAGACTCTTGTGTCAATTGATTGTGGTGTGTAAACCCACTATATAAAGGACCTTCAAGTGCAACTTTCATTCACACATCATATTCAAGCATTCTGATTATTTGGGGAGCTTGCAAACTGATCAAGAGCCTTTCTAATCGTTCATTAATCATCTAGTAAGTTGCCTAACCCTTCTATTTTAGTTCTAGCTTTATAATTAGCATAAAAGTCAATATATCATAGTTTACGGTTGACTTCTTGATTTAGTAACGATAGTTCAGTCGTATGTCAAATTGAAAGTACCGTTAGATAGGTAATTATATGGGTAATAAGCCCTTATAAGGTCACGTACCGAATCCAGACCTAACTAGGTCGTTTGTCGGGTCAAACGTTGACCGAAAAAGTCAACAGAATTACAAAATGCGATTTAATGCACGATTAGCAATCCGCGAGGCGTGTAATCTGTTTTAAACCTAATATAACTTGGTAATGAGTGTAAAAACTTGTCTACGCTTGCCCGACTCGACAAATTTCTGTTTAAACCCGGTTCGGAACCGAAAGGCGCAAAACCTTGACTTTTGCTTTGACTTCGGTTCTGACCCGTTTTAGTTTGATTCGGAAATGCCTTAGTGCTTCATTAGAGTAGGGTTGCATGTTAGTATAAGTCTCTGTACTTGTTTCGTTGATTATCCGATGCATGCACACGTTTCCGTTAATCGCTTAAATTGGACCGTAATGCCCTTATGACCTTACGACGAGAATTTTGAAAATGTGGAAGTACAATAATCTTAATTACTGATTATTAAACATGTACGTAAATTTTCACGTCAATCGGAAGTCTAGATTAGGAGATATGCGCATTAGCGTGAATAATAAACTTTTTATTAATTAAACGGCGCGATTAGCGCATAGCCTATCTAAACCCGATTTTCGGTACCAAAACTTTTACCCACTGATATTAAATAATATTTTGGGATTTTTGAAGATTTTTAATTATTTTTAAGCTGGTCTTAAGCTAGGCTTATCGCATTGATTCGGTTAATACCGAATATGCCCTTTTAGGCCATAAAATGAGTTTTACGAATCCGATTGATACCAATCCAATTGCCACTGATCTAAAATAATAAATATAGTATTTCGAGCCTGTTTTGCTGATCAGAAAACTCAGATTGGTATTTTAACCCGTACGTCGCCTAAAACGGCTTTATACGCGTATTAAACGCGTAGTTTAGTATTAAAACCATTTTGCCACGTAAGACTTAATACCACTAGACATAACCTGTTAAATTATGATGTTTTTCTGATTTAATCAGACCCGTATCTCAGAAGTATTATAAATCCCTTTTATGGTCGTTAAAATGACCAAAATACCCATACGGGGCATAATTAGGGAATAAACTCGTTATGGGCATTATGGAAGATATCATAATGATATCACAACATATTTAAAGCGTATTAACTTAGGAAACCTGTTCGCGACCCTTTCGGTTACCCGTTATGCATTATACGCGTTCGGTACGGTTTATGTAACTAGTTTGCATAAACTAGCCGAAACGGGTCAAACGATATCATTTTTATCTCAAAATCCAGAATGTGAATAGTAAACCCATATTAAACAAGTCCTCAAACTTGTCGGGTCAAAATCACATTCTATCCGGTCTTCGCTTAATCGTGCGTACGAACCGTATCGTTAAAACTGACCGGTCTAAGCTTAAGCTTAATTAAAGACCCGTTAGTATTCTAATAGGTTATATTAAACCTTCGTTCCAGATTAGGAGGACCAGTAAAAGCTATCTGCAATTTATTCGATTAAGGATTTATACTTGCAAAGGTAAATACTTTTAACTTATTTTCCCTATACGGGCTTGGGTTACGGTACATAGCGTACCGCTTGATCGGGCATCAAATCTTCCATCGCTTAGGTGGTTAATTGAATAATTTGATCGGCTCGTTTTAAACAGATTTGTTTACTTTAAAGCCTTTGGGGGGTTAATGACCATGTCCCGGATATCCTAGGCATCATCTTACGAGATGGCCACGACCTGAGCACGGGGTGTAGGCGTACTCCCGTGTATAACTCACTTAAAGTGGTGTGTCTATTGATCTTTAACCCGGAATACGTTCCGGGCTACTGAACGCATAAGTAACATGTAATTCGTTCACAAGATTGTTATAATATCAAAACAATTCTCCCAAGTTAAACAAAATGATTTATGCCACGTGCATCCAAACCAATTTTCAATCATTTTATAAAATGAGTCAGTTGAATGTATTTACCAGTGTAAACTGACGTATTTTCCCAAAAAGATTAAATGCAGGTACTAGGCGAAATAGGCTGGAAGTCTCCTAAGCATCACTAGAAGTCTCGCAAGCTTTAGATGCCAAAGTCTGTTGAACCATAAACAATGTTTTTAATTCGATCCTACTGTGGATAAACACCGGATAATTGTGACTTTGTTTACAATAAATAAATTCGGTTGTATCTTATTCTAAATTTGCTTCCGCTGTGCATTATTATATTGTGTTGTTTGACTATTACGTTGCCAACCACGTCACGATACTCCCCCACCGGGCCCACCGGTGACACGTGGAAATCGGGGTGTGACACATTTCTAACTGTTGTAGTAGACCTGAGGGTTTCTGGTGTTCTGCCTTAACTTGTGAACAAGTAAGACACTTAGAAACATATCGAGCTATATCCTTTTTCATTCCTATCCACCAAAAGTTATTTCTTAAATCTTGGTACATCTTATTGTTTCCATGGTGCATGGTATACCTAGATTTATGGGCTTCCTCTAAAATATTATTTCTTAATTCTCCCTGCTTAGGTACCCAAATTCTTCTTTTGTGGAATCTCCAAATTCCATCAGCTCCTTGTTCTAATTCTTTTATTCGTCCCTTCATTCCTTCAGCATCATCGTTGATTGCTGTTTCTTGAAAGTGCTTTAGTTGTTCCATTAAATCTAGCCGTAGATTTAATCTAAGAGCACGAACTCGTCGTTGGTGCTCATGGTACTTACGACTTAAGGCATCTGCAACTACATTTGCCTTTCCTTCGTGATACTGAATATTACAATCGTAATCACTTAGGATTTCCATCCATCTTCTTTGCCTCATGTTTAACTCTTTTTGCCCAAATATATATCTTAAACTTTTATGATCTGTATAGACAGTAAACTTACTTCCGTACAGATAATGTCTCCAAATTTTAAGAGCAAAAATTATGGCTCCTAATTCTAAATCATGAGTTGTATAATTTTCTTCGTGCCTTTTCAATTGTCTTGAAGCATACGCAATTACCTTTTTACGTTGCATTAGCACACATCCTAATCCTAGATTTGAAGCATCACAGTAAACTTCAAAATCTTCAGTCCCTTCTGGTAAAGCTAGGATTGGGGCATTTGTTAACTTTTGCTTTAGAATCTTAAAAGCTTCTTCTTGCTTAGGTCCCCATTCAAACTTAACTGCTTTACAGGTTAGCTTAGTTAATGGTACAACTATCTTGGAAAAATCCTTAATAAACCGTCTATAATATCCAGCTAAACCTATAAAACTTCTAATTTCCATTGCAGATTGCGGAACCTTCCATTTGGTAATTGCTTCTATCTTAGCAGGATCTACATGAATACCTTCGTGATTCACCATGTGTCCTAAAAATTGTACTTCTTGCAGCCAAAATTCACACTTAGAGAATTTGGCGTAAAGCTTTTCTTTTCTTAACAAAGTTAAGAGTACATGCAGGTGCTGACAATGCTCGTCCTGATTTTTGGAATAAATAAGTATATCGTCGATAAAAACAATTACAAATTTATCCAAATATGGTTTACAGATTCTATTCATCATGTCCATAAATGCTGCAGGTGCATTCGTTAATCCGAAGGGCATGACTGTAAACTCGTAATGACCATACCTAGTTCTGAAAGCAGTTTTAGGTATGTCTTCTTCTTGTACCTTCAATTGATGGTATCCAGAGCGTAAGTCGATCTTAGAAAAATATCTAGCTCCTTGAAGTTGATCGAAAAGATCATCGATCCTAGGTAATGGGTATTGATTCTTAATTGTAACCTTATTCAATTCTCTATAATCAATACACATTCTCATTTAACCATCCTTCTTTTTCACAAACAACACTGGTGCTCCCCACGGGAATGAACTAGGTTGTATGAAACCTTTACTTAGTAATTCATCTAATTGCTTTTTCAGTTCTAACATTTCGGTGGGTGCTAACCGATAAGGTGCCTTAGCTATCGGTGTAGTTCCAGAAATTAAATGAATTCTAAATTCTACTTCCCTATCTGGTGGTAATCCTGGTAATTCTTCTGGGAATACATCTGGGTATTCTGAGACTACAGGAATCTCCTTAAGTTCTTTACCCTTAGTACTAATGATTACTGAAATCATATATACTATTCCTTGCTTTCTTTCATAACTAGCAACTTTCATTACTGATATGAACTTTATGGGTTTACGTGGTTTATCTCCTGTAATCATGATTATTTCCCCAGTAGGTGCCTGAATTTCTATAGAATTTTTATCACAAAGGATTCGAGCATGGTTGGCTACTAACCAATCCATTCCTAAGACAACATCGAATCCAGTTAAATTCATTGGCAATAGGTTTGCATGAAATTTATGACCGGAAAGTTCTATATTTTCCTTTTGCAAAACCTTATCTATTTTGACAGAATTTCCATCTGCCGTTTTGACTGTAAAAATCTGCCTAAGGTTGGTTAAGGGTAAATTAAGAGCTTGGCAGAATGAAGTATTTATAAAACTTTGGTTCGCACCAGAGTTAAATAATACTTTTGCGTAAATGTTGTGAACTAAGAACGTACCAGTTATCACATCTGGAATGAGTTCTGCCTCCTGAGTAGTTAATTGGAATGCACGAACATTCTTCTTGGTAGCTCCGTCTGCTGGTTTAGCTTTATTGTCTGCTGGTTTAATCAACTTAGGGCATTCTGGCTTAAAATATCTTGTTTCTCCACAGTTATAGCAGACTCTTGTTTTCTTTCTGCAGTCTTCTTCGCGATGTCCTACAGCTTTGCAAAAATTACATTACATCTTCCATAATGTTTCTTTTTTGCAATTTCTGCAGAACAGCGAAGTTGAAGATTGCCCTGTTCCTCTTCTCTTGAAATTGTTGTTATTACCCGTAGGAAATCCTTGGGTAATTTTCTGAGCTAGTTCCTTTTGTTGGACCGTTTTGTGACCCTGAAAAGTCAGTCAAGGTAGTTCATCTTAGTGTACAAAGGCGGAATCAGTGTATACAAAGTAACAACAGCTTTTCCTTTCAATTTCCTTCTCTATTGATGCTTTTTTATTACAATTTGACAGAATTTCTTTGCCTAGCACATGAGATGATTTCGCTCCAAAGGTTACAAATGAAGACACACATCAGATATATATAGTTGACTGATTTCGCTTATATGGCATGACATATAAGCGAAACCCCATGTGTCTGAATAAGCGAAACCACCTGGTGACACATGAGCGAAACCCCCTAACTATGACCTAAGAGCGAAATCTCTAATTACCCTAAAAGCCAAATCACTAACTAGCAAATGTACATATAAGCGAAATACTAAGATCTGATTTCACTTTTAATGACTAACATGTCATTATGAGCGAAATTAACATCATTAAACCCTAATTTGACTTTCAAGTTCCAATCTCGACTATCTTGACCTAAGACTTGATGTAAACGTAGTCAACAGACATCCCATGCACCAACAGACTCCCCCTTGGATGTTGACGAAGTTTTCGGCTCGGAGTCTTCAGTCTTGGTCTTATCTCCAACTCTGTCTTCACATCGTAAAAACTCTATCTACTCAGGTTCAAGATCTTGTCCTGGCTTCATCTTCAGTCTTCCCTTTTAACTGTTGATCCAGACTCCCCCTTTCACAGACTCCCCCCCTCAGTATGCTAGAATCTGAGGTCTTAATCTGGTTCAAACTTTGACAATTAGCTTCCGTAGGAATAATGAAGTCCAAAACCTGTTTAACCTGCACTTCCTCTACTTCAACATAAGTTTCACAAATTTATAACAATTGTATTTAAGAAACTTACTGGTAGACATCATTTATTCAACAAACATACTAGTTACATCAAGTTCAAATGAATGACCTTGATTAACTAAACACACAATCTTTCAAAACATTTGTATATGACATTCAAAATTTCCAACATATTCTCCCAACCCAATGTAGTTCATCATGTTTAGCACTTGGAATTTTGAAAATCTGCTTTCCAACATCAGTTGTCGAAAATCTTTTTGTATTTTACAAAATTTAAGCTAAAACACAATATTTTTGGGTTTTTGATTTTAAAGAAATGCAGTAAAGAAATATCTACAAACAATATTTTTGGTGAGTTTGTGTAAGAGGATCATATCAGTTTATGAGACAAATCACTAGCACCGTTAAGCTTTAATCATTTTAAGTTCTAAACGATTCACTTAGATTGTCAGTATACTGGTCCACTTAAATTTCCACACAAAGTTCAACTGCTTCGAGATACGAGTTTAGTGTCTTAGATACTTAAACTTAATCGCGTATCCCACCTCAGAATATACTCCCGTATCCAAATCCCAATATTCAGTCTTACAGGTAATTATAACATAAATGATATCTGTAAGGGGTTAATAAATTATGAAGAATCATGAGAGCTCAGGTCAGAACCATCGTTCAGCAGAGAGATCATGACTCAACTTGTGGGTGTGTCCCCTTTAGAGGATCTTTTTTACAACAACATTGCTAAGCAATTTTATTGTCTTATCATTGATGCTGAGGGTGATGCTATGTTTCAAGCATTTGCGGAAAGTATTATTCGGGGACTAGGTCAGAACTACCGTTCAGCAGAAGTCCTGGAATAATACCCCAGATATCACTGAGTATAAAGACCTAGTATATCAGAAAAAGAAATCTTTCAAACGAGATTTCGGGGGTTACCCATATATCCGAGAGATGTTACCCACGATATAAGCAAGTTTAGATTTAGGTTTATATCTCGTCACAATCTACTAAATATGCAAAAACCTACTGGCATATCATCAGTGAGACCGTTTATCACTTTTTAACTTTCCAAATCTTTAGCATGCTGTGATCGTCTACTGATGTACTATCATTTCCTCTTTTTCACAACAAAACTCATTTTTGCTTTTTCAATGTTTTTGACATTTTCAAATTTTCTATTTTTTTTTAAATTTTGCTCCCCCTAAAATCAAAATATGTTTCAATTTTGATTTTCAAGGGAAATTTGAAAACAAACTGACAACCGATATCGAATTACTTCAATTCGCCATCCACTTGACATAAACAATCAGAACTCCCCCTGACAACAAACTATTTTCCCATTGTGATTTCAAAACACTTAAGTTTGTTTTAATCAAATGTTTCTTTCGGAAAATTAGTTTTGTTGAATTAACAAACCACTTGTTGGTTAGGGGATTACTTCATCACTTTGTTCTCCTTTAACCATTTTGAAAAATTTAACAGTTCAAGATTCTATCAACACAAACACTTGTAGGAAATCAAGTACAACTTAATGTCCCTGATTTACCACATGTAAGGCGAAAAATCACCAGAGTGAAATTTCTCAAGAAAGATGCCGATACATGTTCCACGCTTACCAACCTGGGAACTCCGGCAAGTCAGGTTTTTCTATTTGGAAAGATTCACCCAAGCCTGACCAGCCTTGGGTGATTTTGAATTCTTGTTCAACAATGGTGGATAATTTGCATCATCCCTTGTTAAACCCGAATTCTCCTTTTTTACCTCAACACTAGGCTCCTCTGGCTTTGATGAACCAGAATCATTGCCTGCACATGGCTTGTCTGACTTTGACCTGTCAGATTCATTGCCTGATGGTGGCTTGTCTGACTTTGACACATCAGATTCATCGCCAACCATTTTCTTCTTCTTCTTTTCTTCTTTCGTCCTCAGATTTGTATCCGATGAATTCGTCTTGCTTGACTTTACAATCGAGTTAGTTGATTCATTAGAACTCTTATTCAATCTGTCCGGTCAACCCGAAGACAAAATTTTCTCCAGATATTCTCTTGCCTTCTTCCTCTTCTTCCTTAGTCTGTCTTTCTGCCCCTGAGAAAGCTTTACTTTCTTTTCTTGAACTTTAGGTTCTTGAACCTTCTGTTCTTTGGGCTTGACGTTGACTGGTTTCTTTGCCATTATTTGAGATTCAACCCTCGATCTTCCCATTGATCTCCTTGGGCAATCTCTGGCAATATGTCCTCTGATATGACAATTATAGCATCTTCTTGTTTCATAATTCTAATTCTGGCAGTTAGCAACAGTGTGTCCTCTCACACCACAGGTGTAGCACACTCTGTTATCGTACCATCCACTTCTGTCAGTCCAAACCTTCAGATCATAACATTGTTTGGCTTGGTTATAGTCATTTCTCCTCTTCAATGCTGGATTTAGCTTTTGAGCACTGTGGTCAAACCTGCACCACTTATTACCAATTATTTTTGAGTTTTGATTTTTAAATTTTTTTAATTTTTCATAATGATTGGATGACTGAACTGATGAGCTTTTATTTTCATTTTGAAAATTTTTCAAATTTTTAACTTTTTGTTTCTGTTCTACAATCTTCTTAACAGGTTTTTGCTTAGAGCATTCACCTATTTCAGTAGACTGCAAAACAGTATTTTGAAATTTTTCTTGTAATTCTAAAAATATTTTTCTTTTCTTTTTCTATTTCATCATCAGCTTTGTCATCGCAATCTTCAATTTTGACTTTGTCAAAATTTGTGACATTGTCACTTATTGGAACATAATTGATCGGTTTTGGACAAAACATGTGATGTAGAATTCACAAAACCTTTCAATTTCTTTTCAAGCTCATCAATTTTGTTCCTTGCAATTTCAGCTTCATTTTCAAGCCGAATGATTTTCTGAAGATGAGAATTTATTTCAATTTGTTTGTCAAGATTATTCTGAAAAATAACAGATTTTTCATCTTCTAAAATCTTCATTTGACTTTGAAAATCTTTTTCAAATTTTAATTTTTCATGTTCAAAATTTTCAATTTTTTCTTTTAAAATTTTGTTTTTCTGCTGTTAAACTGTTCACATCACTAAGCAATTTGACATTTTCAGACTTCAATCTCTCACAAATTTCTCGCATTTCAAGAATCTGTTTATTATCAGATTCTTTCTCATCCTTCAAGCTTTTGATTTTCAATGTTAAACTCTCTACATTCTTCAGAAGTTTGACATTGTATGTTTCTGATTTTTCGCATTTCAAGCATTTTCCATTCATCTCTCAATCATCAGCTTCTTTCTTTGTTTCCATCTTGTATGTTCCTGCACAGAAAATTTTAACAAAATCAAGAGGATTCATATTTTCATCAATATAACAACCCCTCTTAATATCATATCTCATATCATTTTTTGCTGCAAGACACACAGTGATTCGTTTCCTCATTTCAATGATTACATCCAAGTCTATCCTTTTTTATTCTTCTTTTATTTCATCCAATAACTCCCTTTTTCTTGAATCTTCATGAATCCTATGATTTGTAATTGTATTGATAAAACTTCTTAAATCATAGTGTGACAAACTAGAATTCCGTTTTTCGTTATTCACGAATTTATCCCATTCCAAAGGTAAAGCATCAACAAATTTTGAAATTCTTTCATCATTTGAATGATATATCTTATGTTTTTCTAACTTGATGGTTAGCTCATAAAACCTTTCTTTCAACTTCTCCACTGATTCATTCTTCATACATAAAAATTTTTCGAATCTTTTAACATAAACATCCTTATCACTTAATTTCCCACACCAAGATTCACAAAGCCAATCATTTAAATTTTCAAGATTCTTGTTTTCCTTTTCGTCAAACATTTTGATTTCTTGGTATTTGTGCCTTGTAAAACACCTCAAATCTCCTGCAAACAAACAAACAACTAAGTATTAGGCCTTAACTTGTATTGGAGGTGCAAATTACTTGGACAAATAAATGGGCTGACAACACTTTTAACACAACTCGATGAAATCAAACAATTAATGGGTTGTTTTAAATGTGTACAATTACCGATTGGGCCTCACTACTTTAATCAGTTTTAATATTCATTGGGCCGAGAACGTTTTGCTTTAACTGTTGATTGAACCGATTTAATCCACTATTCCGACAACAATTAGTTATAACAGACTATGATTGGGCCGCTGAATCTGAATTCACATGCAACTCTTGGGTCAAGACAAACAGCCAATTACTTTGTATGTCGACAAAATCACTTATCTGACAAGTATTAATTGAGTATAAAACTGATTGAAAGTGATCACATGCAGCCGACAACAAATATTCCAACAAATATTATGTTCACGTTCAATCAAAATTAGATGTGATGACACAAAAGCGAAATCAGAAATTGACTGATAAGCGAAATCAGTATCCTTATCAGCGAAACCCTATGAACGAAATCTGATTTTGTCTCTATGAGCGAAATAGCAATGTTCAAATGAGCGAAATCAAATTTTAATGGCCCTTGGAGCGAAACCCTTTGATTACCGTAAAAGCGAAACCCAGTTTTTAGGTAGTTTTTACCATTTTTAAGCCATATTTTAACCTGATTTTTTCTAGGGTTTGTTATTACTGTATTTTACACGTTATACTAAAAAATCAGACCATTTCAACCGTAAGAAACAGTTTAAATCGAAAAAGTATGAGAGAAAGTGAGTAGAAATGAGAGAATTTGGTCGAATCAGCTGTAGTAGTATGAACTCCTCGTCCTGAAGCTCTGATACCACTTGTTGGACCATTTTGTGACCCTGAAAAGTCAGTCAAGGTAGTTCATCTTTGTGTACAAAGGCGGAATCAGTGTATACAATGTAACAACAGCTTTTCCTTTCAATTTCCTTCTCTATTGATGCTTTTTTATTACAATTTGACAGAATTTCATTGCCTAGCACATGAGATGATTTCGCTCCAAAGGTTACAAATGAAGACACACATCAGATATAAATAGTTGACTAATTTCGCTTATATGGCATGACATATAAGCGAAACCCCATGTGTCTGAATAAGCGAAACCACCTGGTGACACATGAGCGAAACCCCCTAACTATGACCTATGAGCGAAATCTCTAATTACCCTAAAAGCGAAATCACTAACTAACAAATGTACATATAAGCGAAATACTAAGATCTGATTTCGCTTTTAATGACTAACATGTCATTATGAGCGAAATTAACATCATTAAACCCTAATTTGACTTTCAAGTTCCAATCTCGACTATCTTGACCTAAGACTTGATGTAAACGTAGTCAACAGACATCCCATGCACCAACACCTTTTTCCTGTTTTCATCTCTTGTGCGTACCAGCTCGTCAGTTAGGGTGTTAGCTAATTCTACCACATCGTCAATAGTACGAGGTCTCGCAGCTTTAACGATGTTACGAATTTCGCTAATTAATCCCCAAATATAGCGAGAAATGAGTACCGGTTCTGGCGAAGCCAGTGTTGGTACCACTCTAGCATATTCAAAGAATGACGAAGTATACCCGCGACAATCTACACCCATCATTCGATGATTTAGGAACTTGTTTGCCATTTGATGTTTTTCATATTCGTGACATAATTTTCTTTCTACAAGACTCTTAAATTCTTCCCAGTTCATGGCATAGGCCATATTTCTTCCTTTAGCTTGAAGTACTGTATTCCACCATTCTAGCGCCACTTCTTTGAAAAGATTCGACGCATACATGACCTTATCGTGCTTGTCACATTTACTTATTGCAATCACTGCCTCGGTTTTCTCTAACCAACGTAGTGCTGCAGTTGCTCCTTCATTGCCTGTAAATTCAGCGGGTTTACAAGCAAGAAATTCTTTGTAAGTGCAACCAGGCGTTGCGGCTTTCATTTTCTTAGGAAGCGGAACCTGCCGGGGTTCATTATCTTGATTAGTATGATTACCGCCTCCGTTTATGTTATTACTGAAGTTATCTTCAGAAATACGTTTGCTAGGAATGATTTGTTGAGGTTCAACAGGTTTCTGGGTAGCAGCAAGTATTGCTGGAATGGCATTGGCTATTCCTTGAGAAACGATATTTTCTATATCTTGCCTAGTCATAAATTGATCCTCTTGGTGTTGCTCAGATTGATTAACCTCGTTTACTGGTTCATTATTAGCGTTTTCCATCTGATAATTAATATATATCATTTATTAGTATCGAATAAATAACAATTATACACAAAATCAATCATACAAATTTCACAACACAGATATAGCCAAAATTATCGATTTCTCGATTCCAATTTTTTTATATATATTATAATATGCGTCAATACACACCATTTATCTTACAAAGTTTTATTTGTAGTTATTTTACAAGATTATAGTTTACTTTTTATTTTTATACAATCACAGTTTCATATTCCTACTATCCCTCGTCAGTTGGTATTTCAGTAACGACGTTCTCTCTCGTCGTATTTCCAGGAGATCTGTTCTCCTACTTCCCTGATCCTATTTCCTGCATCCACCAGCTCCTCGCCAAAGTGGCGGAGTTCAGCTAGGTTTTCATTACTCATGGGTGGATTTGGTATAGGCTCCGGGTCGAACCGAGGGAGAAAGGAATAAGGACTGTTGAGAAGGTTTTGGAACTGCCGATCATTGGTCCACCACTCGTACACTCCTAGAGGTTGGGTATGGATTATAGGTTCTAGGATTGCTGGTTCCAAGTTCATTGGAAGTTGATTTTCAGCAGGATAAGGGTAAAGATTATTATTAATAGGCCTGACGACATCACAGCTTGCCAATGCTCGATCTAATTCCTCCTGAAATGGTAACTCCTCTATTTGTCTAGAGCTTTCCCCAATTTCTATCTTGGTTTGCCTAGAACCTTCCCCAAACTCCATTTCCATTTGTCTAGAATATTCCCCAAACTGCATTTCCATCTGCCTAGAACCTTCCCCGACTTCAATCCCCTTCCCTTTATCTAAGGAATTTTCTATTTTGGGAATCTTCCTAGTGGCGGGTTTCCTTCTGCGCACACGCCTCCATCCTACGAATCTTCTCCTTTTCTTAGGCTTGGGTTTCTCTGGAAGTGGAGTGTTGAATTCCATAGGTTCTTCTATATCGGGTATGTATCTATTAAAATCTCTCAAAACCTCTATCTTTACCGGATAGAGATTTAAATTCTGAAGAGCTTCAGACAAGTCGTTCATGCTGTTTAGCATATATGCAAAATACACAAAAATTGCTAAGTTAAAATTTTATAAAAATAAATAACCTTTTAAATATTATTGCATACTGTGTGACTAATTTAATACAAAGAACAACTGACAATTAAAACATATTAAGTTTTATTGTAAACTTATTTATTTACTGGGTAAAGTTTCTGGCTTGTAGGTGATAAGAGTACTAAAACTTGAATCAAAGTAATTAAAGATTTGCATTTACTGCTACAGTGGCTAGCATATAAAGATCTGCCCATTTTTCATCTAACTTGTCTTCCCATGGTGGGTTATTGCCTATTTCTTGGGTTTTCTGGTTAACTTTCTTTTCTTTTGGATGTGACTTCCTTATTTTCTCCTGACTTTTCCTAATAATTAAACTTCTTTTATTAGGAGAAAGTGGTTCCTCATATTGTGTCTTTCGAACAAATATTCCTTCATCAGTATCTGTCGAGTATTTTGAGGATTTTGTTTTGGATGAACTTCCCTTCTCGTTTGATGACCTATCTAATTTAAGATAGATATTTGAAAGCTTTTGCTTACCCATACTGTACACAAATATTCAAATAATAAAACACATCATCACAAAATGAGAATAAAAAAATAATTTTTTATAAGTATTTCCAAATACTTAATAGGCTTAAATCAGTGGCTCTGATACCACCTTTTCCTGTCACGGCCCCCGACCCGGTTTGACCCGTTTCAGGAGCCGCGGGATAGAAAATCCCGTGGTATTTATTTAACAGCGGAAGTTTCTTCAGGATCTTTTAAAACTGAAATTTACCGATTATTTTATTTCACACTCGGGATAAAACCCCGGTAATTTACAATCATATGATTTCACTGAGAAATCTTTATTTTACAAAACATGTTTCTTTATTTTATTTTGAGCCACTTCCTTAAGCTTGTAGTGCTTCACGGCACTTTTTCTGAATCACAACAGATCACCTGAAACATGTTTGAAAAAGGTTTTGTCAGCGGGAAATACTGGTGAATCATTCTTTTTACTAAAATGACGCGTTTGTTATAATTTAAAGTATTAAGAACGATTACAATGTTTCCATATATCAACCAACTACCCACAATATTTGTCACTCGACTCGTTTCTGTGACTATGGTCAGATCACCCATTGGCTAACTCGTTGTCCAATGGTGACGGGAAGCAAGTAATGTATACAAAACCCCACATACCGGCTGTAATTTGGTGACTACAAAGACTTAATCCCTGTAATTATAACTTTGAAAGTAAACATGCTTTTGAAATCAAATTTGATAAAAAGAGAATGACTCACATTGCAGATTTATTTGAGCAGAGCCTAGCCTACTGATTAGCCATTTAACCTAAATTTAATAACATGCACACAAACTCGGTTAGTAATTAATACAGCATTTACAATAACTCACGAGATTAAACCTTCACAACTAATGACAAAGTGCGATACTTAAACATCCATCGAATTAACGATGAATGACAAAGCATAAACCCTAATGTGGGCAGCACTTAAACATCCATTGGATAGTTTTAATCGATCGGACATTGAATCGTAGCAGCGATCGAGTTAATACCCGGTATCGGAGCAGCGCCTTGCTAATATAATTGATATTTTCGACTTCAGAGTACTAAAACTTCGTTTTTGAAAGTTTGTTTTGACACCATCAGACTGTGCATGCGACAACCTATTTATAGCTGAAATTAAGGCCTCACGCGGCCCGCGTAAACCACCCCATATATCTTACGCGGCCCGCGTGGCCGCCTAGTCTACGAGTAGCCTTGACTGGTCACGAGTAGGTTAGCCAAGTGGACACTACGTGGATCCGGAACACTTATCCGGTCAACCAGTGTTTGACGCTGCCCGCGTAAGACATGTGTTGTCTTTTACGCGGCCCGCCTGGAACCCATAAATTTGTTTTTCTTGATTTTTAATATGGTTTAGGGTTTCAGGGGTCCGGGTTTATACTTACAGGTATTTTTAGGACAATTTTGAGAGTCCTTACATGTAACAACTCTCATCAAAAGTCCTATTTATTATTTTAATTTGTTCAATAGGAAACCCTAATTAAGACACCCAGGTGATTCTGCATAAACCCTAAAATTTTCAGAACAATCGGAATCAGGATCAGGGCCCCTAAAACTCAGGGGGGGGGGGGTAAACCCTAGTTGATAATATGCTCGCAGTTTGCTGTAGGATTTGAAATTCGTTGAAACGTGACTCACTAAGTCTATACTGGACACAAGGCTACCCTAGGCTAAAAGGGTATGCCGCGCGACACGCGACAGGTGCAGGTGGTCCTGTCGCGACACGCGGGAGGGACAAATTTCAAGTATAAATACAGGGGCTTGGGACTTGACATTCTGCGTTAGTTCGACGTAAAAAATTCAAAGAGTACGCTGAGATATAGTCTGATTATTACAAAACACACACAAATCACGAAGTGCTGCCGTAATACAGGGTAATAACTCGATCGCTGCTACGATTCAATGTCCGATCGATTAAACTATCCAATGGATGTTTAAGTGCTGCCCACATTAGGGTTTATGCTTTGTCATTCGTCGTTAATTCGATGGATGTTTAAGTATCGCACTTTGTCATTCGTTGTGAAGGTTTAATCTCGTGAGTTATCGTAAATGCTGTATTAGTTACTAACCTAGTTTGTGTGCATTGTTATTTAAACTAGGTTATCAAGGCTAATCAGTAGGCTAAGCTCTGTTCATATTAAAATCTGCAATGTGAGTCATTCTCTTTTTATCAAATTTGATTTCAAAAGCATGTTTATTTTCAAAGTTATAATTACAGGGATTAAGTCTTTGTAGTCACCAAATTACAGCCGGTATGTGGGGTTTTGTATACATTACTTGATAAACTTCACCATTGGACAACGAGTTAGCCAAGGGGTGATATGACCATAGTCACAGACACCGTTGGACTCTGAGGTTACCAATGGATGATCGAGTGACAAATACTGTGGGTAGTTGGTTGATATATGGAAACATTGTAATCGCTCTTAATACTGTAAATTATAACAAACGCGTCGTTTCAGTAAAAAGAATGATTCACCAGTATTTCCCGCTGACAAAACCTTTTTCAAACATGTTTCAGGTGATCTGTTGTGATCCAGGAAAAGTACCGTGAAACACTATAAGCTTAAGGAAGTGGCTCAATATAAAATAAAGGAACATGTTTTGTAAAATAAAAATTTCTCAGAGAAATCATATGATTGTAAATTACCAGTGTTTTATCCCGATTTGTGAAATAAAATAAGCGGGAAATTGCAGTTTTAAAAAGATCCTGAATAAATCTTCCGCTGTTAACTCAATTAAATAAATACCACGGGATTTTATGTCCCGCGGCTCCTGAAACGGGTCAAACCGGGTCGGGGGCCGTGACATCATGCGCCCACTCTTATTTCCACCTTAACTGGTGCCCCACATCCATATGATCTTTTATTTTTGCTTCTTTATTATGAGTAATCAAGTAAAGATGTTTAAACTGGTCCTTTAGAGGCCTATCACCAATCCATAAATCATGCCAAAAATATATATCATCTCTTGAACCAGGTATCCCCTTTAAGTGATTGCTCAAGGACAAATTCATCTTGGAGAAATCTTTTTCCACTGCCCCGATATCTTTCCAAATTCCCGCTATTCTTTTGTTAAACGGGAACGCTTGAACCTCCTTTTTGTTGCCATGAATAGCAACCACCACTCGAACCCAAAGAGCCTTGTGGTTAGTTTTAAGTTTCCACCACCACTTGGCAAGTAATGAAAGGTTTAAGCTTCTTATATCGCCTACCCCCAAACCTCCATGACGTTTAGGCGCAACCATTTTGTCCCAAGCGATCTATTTTATACTTTTACCACCACCTTTCTTGCCCCACACAAAGTTTTTTTTCTAATTTTCTCGAGCATATTTATGACACCGATAGGCGGCTTAAATAGCGACAAGTAATAATTAGGGAGTGCCCCAAGAACCGCTTTGGCTAATGTTACCCTACCCGCCAACGACAATGATTTAGCTTTCCACCCGGACAATTTAGCATTAAATTTATCAATTTTCGGTTTCCAATATTTGACGCGCTTCATATTAGCCCCAATGGGGAGGCCCAAAAAAGTGAAAGGAAACATACCCGCTTTGCAATGGATGAGGTTTGCCATATTTTGATTCTCCTCCTCTTCCACCCCGACCCCGTAAACGCAACTTTTATTTAGATTAACTTTCAACCCCGAACAAAGATTGAAGCATCTTAAAATACGGTTAAGATTTTTAATATTCTCTTCCGACCATTCTCCGATGAAAACCACATCATCAGCATAAAATAAATGAGATACAGTCGGTCCTCCATTAGGTAAAACCACCCCTTTGAACACTCCCAAATCCACCGCTCTATTCATTAAGATATTTAAGGCTTCCAACATCAAAACAAAGAGAAGCGGGGACATCGGGTCGCCTTGTCTAAGACCCCTATATAGTTGAAATTCCGTGGTCGGGTATCCATTGACAAGCATGGAAGATCTACCCGACTTCAAACAAGCCTTAATCCAATTTCTCCACAAGGTCGGGAAATTCATCCCATTAAGAATGTCCAAAAGAAAGTTCCAATTCACCGAATCATAGGCTTTTTGGAAGTCCACCTTAAAAACAAGTATTTATTTTTTGGTGATTTTAGCCCATGATAAAACCTCGCTCAAAATAAGGGGCCCATCTAGAATAGATCTACCTTCAATAAAACCGGATTGAACCGGTGACACAACCGTCGAAAGAACCGGTTTTAATCTATTAGCGAGCACTTTAGCAATAACCTTATACAGCATACCTATGAGAGAGATAGGTCGAAAGTCAGAAGCCCCCTTTGTGTCCCGGTTTTTTGGTATAAGAGCAATGAATGACGAGTTGCACCCATAAGTAATCCTTAGCTTGGAGTAAAATTGCTGAAAGATCTTAAAAAAATATTGTTAAAAAATGCTCCAAAACTTCTTAACAAATTTGAAAGTAAACCCATCCGGTCTGGGAGCCTTATCGCCACCATAATCCCACACCGCCTTTTTAATCTTTTCCTTAGAAAACCTCGAGACCACAAATTTAGCTTCACTAGAAGATAATTTTCGGAACCCGTGCAAAGCAAGAACCGGTCTAACTCTTTTCGGTTCTGAGAATTGCCGTTTAAAAGCCGCTTTTAGTTTCTTTTTAATGAGGTTCGGATATGAGTATTCGACACCATCCACAACCAAGGAGTGAATTCGGTTAGAAGTTTTTCTCAGGTTAACAACCTTATGAAAAAAGTGAGAGTTTTCATCTCCCAATTTTGCCCAATTATATCTCGCCTTCTGTTGCAAATTCGCAACCCGTTTCTTCTCAGAATTCCGGATTCGAAGATTGCACAATACCCTTCTTTCTTTTTCAGTATCATTTAATCCAAGATAGATGTCTACTTTTCAAAGCATGGAGGTGGTTTATGGTTATTTTTTCCCATTTATGGTAACTCTTTCTCTCCCACTATGATTTCACCCCACACATGGAAAAAAACCAACTAGACTATTACATTCTCAAAATTTAAAGTCCCACCAATTGGTTATTAACTTGTTTAATTTAATAGGAACTTTACTAGTAAAGATTAGAGAAAGATTAGTTTGTAACCTTGTAATTAAACTTTGATCAGTTATCTCTCTAGTCCTCTATTAATTTTCTTGATGTTTCATGCTTTGATATATGTAGATTGTAGATGATCTTTCATCCTTGAACTTGTAGACTTTGAATCTATATCACATGTTGCTTTGATCTTTCACCTTTACATATGGTAATCTTTAACAAGATGTTGCACTTGGTGATTTGTTTCCTTTGATGATTTATTGCACTTGACGATTATTGTAATTAACGGTCATTGCACTTGATAAGTTGACGCAGTTCATTTCCCAATTTTGATCATCGCAGTCTTGATTCGCCATTTAATACATTTTGATCCTTACACTTGATGAGTGTTTTACATGGTGATTTTGGTGCTTTGTGAATCATAAAGTGTTAAGTGTCATGGATATAGCATATGCCCACCCTCAATTAACAACCACTAGTGGGGAACCCGTACGTTGCGGCAGAGTCGATAATACAGTGCGGGAACATAATTCTAAGGTTAATTTGACTCTTCATAAAATAAAACAATTATATATAAAGATCTGACCCGATTTGACACCATTGGTTACAAGTCTGTTTAGTCAATTACGCCAATTATCTAAAAATGACAAATAATGCAAAATTGATACCCAATCATACCCCCATAAAGCATGTGTTTTGGCTACAGATTAATCCTCACATGCATAAAGAGCAACACATTAGGTGAGGGGTCTATAAATTTGTAAGTAGTTTGAAAGTAATCCTGTAAAAGATTTCAAAAAAAATTGTAACACCTCGACCCGGTTACAACGGAAATGTGGTAATTTAAAGTAATTATTAACCATTTCATCGAAGTATCAAATCTCTAAAATGTATTAAACTATAAAATGGTCTATAAAAATTAATATCCAAATGATCCACCCATCTAAAAACACAATTTAAAATCAGTTTATCAATACGACGTCGCTTAATCCCAACAGGAGCCAAAAAGTAGCCGTTACAAAAAAGCGTGAATATATCTCAAACGTTCACCATTTCTTCCACTCAGCCGCCACGTCAATGATCATCCGTTGAAAAACGAATCACAAACCCCCATTTTATCTCTCTACAACCACAGTTTCCCATTTTCCGGCAACACTTTCCGGCGATACTCTGATGGAATCCAAAGTTGAAACAGCGTCACTAACACCCTCGAAGCTGAAACAAACCGGCAAATCTAAACTGCCGGAGAATGTAAACCCTAACGTTACAAGCCCTAATTTGAAAGCTTCGAAATCTCCGGCGGTTAAATCGGCAATTAAAAGCCAGAGATCTGAGAAGATCTGTTCGCCTTCTCCGAAGAAGAAGATCCGTGAGCGGAAGTTTGTGGTGGCGAAGAAGAACGCGAAGAGAGAGGGTAATAAAACCCTAGGTTCAGTCAATTGCAAGTGTAAGGCTGGTGTGGATTCGAGTAGGTGTTTGTGTGTTGCTTATGAGACGCTTAGGGCTTCACAGGAGGGATTTTTTAAGAGTCAGATTGAAGCTGATGTGAAAGAAGAGGAAGAGAAGGAGATTGAGAGTAGAAACCCTAGTGAGGCAAAATCGGAAGAAGATGGAGTGGCTGAGACGTCTGGTGAGAAGAGAAGACGGGAGAAATTGTTGGATTCAGGAACTGGATCTGGAAGAGTGATGAGTTTGATCAAGGCGTTTGAGAATAAACTGACATTACCCAAGGTGGATGATGATGATGATGATGATGAGAAGGAGAAAGAGGAGGAGCGGGTTCAAGATTGGAAGAAATGTGATTCGAAATGGGAGTTTTCATCGTCTTCGTTCTGTTCGCCTGATCTTTTACTCACTGCGGAGAATTTAGGGTTGAATTCGCGTGTTTCGTCTTCGTTGGATAGCAAGCGTGGGAGGTTTGTTATTAAGTTAACTGAAATGAATGCCTTTAAATTTATGTTGAATTTGTTTAATTTTGATTCTGTATTGTTTGTTTAATTGGATGTTAAAGCATTTCGAACAGGACATCAAATGGCGGGAGGCGAAGCAGACGGAATGTAAGTCATTGTTTATCAAAGTTTCTCTAGAATTGAGATTGTTTCTTTTGGTAACTGGATTCTAACTTTTTTTTTTGCAGAGCTCTGAATCAGCTTCAACTTTAGGTGGAAGCAGATGGAAAAGGAGGATAAATAGGGCTACTTCCCAGCAACCGTTCAAGCTCAGAACAGAGGTTAGCGTTTACAGTCGCCTATGACTTTGAATCATATAGATTATCTAGAGTTGCTGAAGAATGCCCAATGTTCATTTTTGTGATTCGTAAATGATGCTATTTTAGTTTGGAGGATGGAATATACACTCAAGTTCTGTTCAACTGCTTTTTGTGACATATATTTCCGTAATTGTTGAAAATCATTCATTATTGCATATTGTACTGTATCTTTTGGCATCTTGACAAGAACAATAGCTAGGTAGTAATGAAAAGCCAAATCTGACGGTAAAAAAAATCAATAATTCCATCAAGAATCTGCGGGAATTCTAAAGTTTCTGGCTTCTGATGCTAAAACAGATAGTGATGACATTGTTGTTCAGCTTATTTCTTAAACATATTCCATAATTGTTGAAAATTATATTTATTTGCATATAGGTAGCCTAGTTTTTGGTTAAGGGTGGAATTAGCATATGATTGTCTTTAGGTAACATGTGCATTGGCTGTTTTATGATGCTATAAATGTTTATGTAGCATATGCTCACTCCTGTTGCTATTTGGTAGTTTTATTTCACAATGGTACCCGTCTTTTCTGCTTGTATCACGTCTTTTTGTTCGTATGCTTTTGTTTTTGAGCCGGGGGTGTTTCTGGAAGCAGCCTCTCTACCCCCAAGGGATAGAGGTAAGGTTTGCCTACATCTCACCCTCCCCTGACCCTACCACTAGCCCTGCTATTGGTGGGATATACTGGGTACGATTGTTGTTATCTTTCGGCATCTTGACATGAACAAAAATTAGTTAGTAATGAAAAGCCAAGTCTGATAGTTACAAAAAATCATCAATTCCATAAAAAATCTATAGGAATTCTAAGTTTCTGGCTTTTGATGCTAAAACAGACAGTGACATAGTTGTTAATGGCAATCAATCAATCAATCATACCCAGTAAAATCCCACAAATAGCAAAGCTATTTGTAGGGTCTGGGGAGGGTGGGATGTAGGCACACCTTACCTCTACCCCTAGGGATAGAGAGGCTGCTTCCAGAGAGACCCTCGGCTCCAAAACACCCAGGAAAGAAATAAATAGAGCATGAGGTGTGTGTGTGTATGTGTATGAAGCTACCAATGTAGTATGAGTTGCGAAATAGTGTATGGTAGAACAGAACAAATATGACAACACAAAACAGTCTATACACATAGTTACATATCTACGACCCTACACTACACCTAGAAACACAACTGTACAAAACATCTTATACACATAGTTACTTATGTACGACCATACACTACACCTAAAAACACAATTGTACCCTTTCCTAGAAATCCTTAACCTTAATCCTACGTCTCCACGAGCTCCTATCATGGACCATGTTCTCAGAGAGGTGCAATTTTTGCAAATCCTGCCTAATCCGCTCATCCCAAGTAATTTTGGGTCTGCCTCTACTCCTCCTCCCCTCCACCTCGAGGGTTTCAACCACTCTAACTGGTTCTATCGTCTGCCTCCTCTTCACATGCCCAAACCATCTCAATCTTCCCTCCTTTATCTTATCTGATATACTAGCTACTTCTAACCTTTCCCTAAAAACCTCATTTCTTATCCGGTCTAACCTTGTGTGGCCACACATCCATCTTAGCATTCTCATCTCTGCTACCTCCATCTTGCGTGCCTGTACTTCCTTAATGGCCCAACATTAGATTAGTCGATCTAAGACTGAGTACTTGTATTGCGACTTTAGTGGAGTAGTTGTTAATGGCGAATAGCGAAAAATAGCGATATGGTACCTATATGCTACATAGAGAATAGCGATAAATACGGGCGGCTATTTTATAAATAGCGATACACTAAAAAACCATCTTTAAAAAAAATTATATGTATCTTATATCAAAATACCCTGGTTTATATGCTATTTTACATGTATATTTAACAAATACCTAAAATCCAGTTATTTTATAGCTATTTATATTAGCCAAATAATAATAATAATAAGGGTCGCTATTCTCGTTATCCATCACTACAACCCTAATAGCGATGCTATACCTATACGCTACATAGCGCGCTATAGCGATCGCTATGATCGCTATTGACAACTATGGACAGTGATGACATTGTTGTTCAATTAATTTCTTAAACATATTCCATAATTGTTGAAAATTATTTATATTTGCACACGCCGTCTTTCGGCAGCTTGACACAAACATAAATTAGTTAATAATTAAAAACCAAATCTGATGGTTATAAAAAAATCAACAATTCCATCAAGAATCTATAGGAATTTCTGGCTTCTGATGCTAAAACCGACAGTCACGACATTGTTGTTCAATTAAACTTTTTAACATAGTCTTACATAATATAATATTCCTCCCTCCTGCAAAACTCTACATTTCCTTTTCGTATAGATCATCATCATCATCATCATCATCGTACTCAGTATATCCCACCTATAGCAAAGCTAAGGTAGGGTCTGAGGAGGGTGGGATGTAGACAGCCTTACCTCTACCCCGTAGGAATAGAGAGGCTGCTTCCAATGAGACCCCCGGCTCGATTGTGGTTTTGCATCAAGCCTTGGACATAAGGCACATAACACTCAGCAATTGAGACAAACGCCAATTGGTGCATGTACCCCCTTGTCTTTCGGCTATCAACGCCACCACATGATGCCTGATTAACGATCCCCTCTTTTTAACGTTATTTTCACGAAATTAGTAAAATAACGTTAAAAATTAGTGCACTTTTGCTTTTGCCCCCCCGAGCGCCCACACATATATTACATTATATGAGCAGACCGCAAGCGGGGCAAATTTCCTTTTCGTATAGATAAGCTTTCTAATTCTGGTTAAATATTTATCCACAATCGTTCTTATCAATCCTTAGTTTTGCCTCCATTAAAAAAGCAATACTAATGTAGCAAGTCAAAACTATAATGCAAGGTTTACAATCATAGTGTTATATTCTAGATGTATTACCAAGAGTTCATGCTGCTGTTATTCACTAATAACAACACTTTATTCTCTCTGCAGCAAAGAGGAAGGTCAAAGCAAGAAGAATTCATGAAAAAGGTCCAGGAGATGATGATCGAGCAAGAAAAGCAAAGGATCCCCATTGCCCAAGGCCTTCCATGGACAACCGATGAACCAGAGGTGAGGAACTCTTCAACAACCATTCAAATCATAGGGTTTTCTTTTATCTCACTTGTTTGAGCAATTTCAGTGCTTGGTGAAACCGCCTGTTAAAGAGAGTACAAAACCCATTGATTTGGTGTTGCATAGTGATGTGAGAGCTGTGGAACGAGCCGAGTTCGACCATCAGGTAAGGTTCCACTTGATTAAGTTCAAAACCTTGCTAGTTTTGGATAATTTACTGTTTTATTTTTTAACACCAGGTGCAGGAAAAGCTATCGTATGTTGAACAATACAGATTGGAAAGAGAGAGATTACAGAAGGTAAGCAAGCCATTTTTGGATAATTATCCATACTGTGTTATTCATTCTACGCGTCTTTGCTTTTGTTGTAGATGGAAGAAGAGGAGGAATTAAGGAGGTTAAGGAAGGAGCTTGTGCCAAAGGCTCAACCAATGCCGTACTTTGACAGACCATTCATTCCACGAAGGTAAGAAAAAAACATATTAAGAAACATATTTGTTAAAGGAAGATGAACTTACAGATTTTTTATCATGCGGTGTAATAAATATGTGTTTGTCCCAGGTCAGAGAAGCAACCTACAATACCAAAGGAACCAAAGTTTCACAACCACCCTCAGCATAAGAAGATCAAGTGCTGTGGCAGCATCTCATCTTGGAGTGACATGTGTGCTCAATCCCAGTGACATTGTTGGGGACTGCTACTAGTGAACAAAGGAAATATGATCCACTTTTCTTTTGGTCTGAAAGAATATTCTTTTCTATTGAATTTGTGTAAATGATGCAACTGAAACTGGCTGCAGTTTTGGGTGAACAATGTTTGATTTGTTACACAGGTAATCGCCCGTGTCATTCTCTTAATGAATTACCTTTTGAGATGTCATCTGGGTTCCAGTTTTTTCATGCTTTTTGGTTCTTTAAACACCCCCGCCTATATTAATAACATCTGGTGGTAAAAGTCAACCTATAGAAAAATTAGCGCGAGTTGTAGTTTAGAAAAAGCGTTTTGACTTGACAATGGAAAAAGTGATTGCAGCAAAACTCATTGTGACACCATGTGTCGAGTTCTGAATCAATATGGTCATAAATTTATTCATTATATCTTTGCTGCAAGCCCATGATCAGAAGGCGGTAGAGTGATGTGGATTGCTGCAACCCCATGATCAGAAGTAGGCGTTACAGCGATGTGGATTGCTGAAATCACATCATTATATCTTTAAGTGTTTAGGATTGAGAATTAAATGGCCAAACGCTTAAGTTGTATAATTTGGATAACAGAAGAAACTCTTGATGGTATGTATAAGCCATACACAGAATTGAGAGAAAAGAGAATAGATTGGGGGGAAGAATTCAGCATGCAACAATTCTGCCAATTACATTCCCTTAGGTATTTGATTAGTCGGCTAAGGTGTGCTCCATGACCAAAATGTTGGGATTTTAAATCATGCAATATGCGGCCACCACCCTAGAAAACATGTGCTCATTTTGACTTTTAACTGACCAACCGACTATCTGAAATACTCGTACACATCACCAGTCATCTCTTCAATACTGCAATACCGAGTGCTATGGTGGGGTGGTATGGCCCCTCCTTTTGTGGTCATCAGCACCACTCTATACATGTTTCCTCCATCTGGATTCAACAATGGTGGCTGTTCACGAGCCGAGCTAGGGCAAAACTCGTGCTCGGCTCAATTATAAACCGAGCTGGAAATCTAAGCTCGGGCTCGGCTTGGTTTTAAACCGAGCTGGCTCAGCCCGGCTTGGTTTGGCTCGATTTTGAAAAGAAAAATTAATACATAGCTCTCAAAATTCAGTAATCTAAAATATTATTCAATAATTCAAAACGACAAGCCAAAATCAAGTTTAACAACACAAAATACGTTCTTAATTTCAACGAAATACAATATAAGTTCATGTAATCAACCTTTAAATATGGTATATATGTCAAATTACACTCCTAATCACATTTAAATAATAATCAGGTTTGTGATATATTATAATGTACTAGCAGGGTGCCCGCGCGTTGCGGCGGGGGTGACAATTTTCATTGTGGTACTTGTTTCTGGTAGTTTCTTGTTTGTGTAATATTTATTGTAGCATCATTATAATTATGGTGGATACGTTATAAGCGAAGTCCTCGATTAGTCCATTTAATTTTACCGTGCATCGATTAAGAGAAAACTCGAGGGATGCTGCGACGACATTAACTATGTAAGGATCTTCAAATGAAGTAGGCCCTTTGATATTTCATAATCAAACTTAACAAAAAGGTGGTCTAATATGTGTGGCTTTATGCAGGTTCAAACTTCTAAAAGCCAAAAACATAACATGATTTTCGACCATTCACATATTTAGGTTTATTTAACTTGCTAGGATGGTAGCAGGGGATGGACGTATTATGGCACAGAACTAAGATCAAAATCATCTCCTCCTTTATATAATTAAAGAAGAAATCAATAATCATTAATAAAAATGAAGACATTGAGCCTAATAATATGTACAAAGATGTACCATCCATCATGAACAATCCTAGTGCAATACATGGTTGCCAAAGGCTATTCCTAATAAATTTTCATATTCAAAAAGGCTTTAAATTTAAACCTTAAATCACAACACCGTTTTCTTATTCAATCACATATCCACTTCATAGATCATCAAAACCTATATTCGACACCCCTCTTTTCCCAACCATTGTTGTATAATCGTACATATATACACATTAGTGATCCAGGCTTTTGTTCAGTTCTCACGACTCAAAAAGAGCGTATTTGTGTGACCACAATCAGCAAACAGTAGTTTCCTTGGTCACAAAACCGTTATCCACCACCCGGGCCACCTAGCAACTGAGTTTTTGGTGTATCATCCATGTTTGATGCGGTGATATATTTCGTATTCAAGAAACTCGGCTGATTCATTGAAGATAACCTCTTGCCCACATTGTAATCAATAATCACAACCTTGTTTTGTTTCTCAGTTATTCTATGCAAAAGTAACAATAACCATAATAACTCACTTGACCAGTGTTTTTTCGCAAAATTGAAGATGATTCGGAGGGTATAATTGTAATTGTAACTTACATAAAACCGTAGATAATATTCTCTACCATGGACCGGGCCAACAATGAAGCCAGTGTAGCCACCTTGTAAGTAGGATCTGTAACGCGAACCCACACACGTGTATTGTATAATACATGTATTAGTTTGCTCCATTTGTATCATTGTTGGCTTTTGAATCAACATCCTACACACGTAATCAAAATGCAATCATTAGATTTTTATTTGTAAAAGTATCCAAGGTAAACAGAAAAATTCAATAGTAACAAACCAATGCAACTTCAACTTCAGCTAATTGTCGTAAAGATGTTGACATTGATCATATTGATTGTGAATGAATGATAAAAGACAGATTTACCCTTCATAAAATGCATATTTAAACTAAATTGTGTGTGTGTAAATTTAAAATGAAAAATCTAACATTATTTAGAGACACTATAGAGTTACTTGTTTCTATTAATCTTTATTTTATCATCAAATAAATGCTTATGGAGTGTAGAAAAAAGCAAATAGACCGCATCCATTTTATCTCATTTTTACAACAATTTCATGTTGTGCATCTCTTTTATAATATTAAAATGGGTCGAACAAGTTTGACTGACTTAAAACAGGTAGGGCCATGTTAGACCAACTTAAAACAGATTGATCCAGGTTAGACCGACATAAAACGAGCCGGGCACAGACTTAAAACGGGTCGGGCCAGGTTAAAATGACATGTCTAGCACAATTTATTTATAGTGTTATAAAGAACATATTTAGTGTTTGAATCAAGATTATAAAAACTATATCATCAATTAATATTTTGAAACTCTCTTGTTATATGCCTATTTCAATGGAATAATTTTTTTTTCGAAAACTGCTGCAAATGCCAATAATAGATATTACTGACCAAATGATATTTAAGAACATAAAACCACTACCAAATCTCATAGTCTTGGATGTCAGCCACTACCTCAAGATCACAAGCAAAGGACTCGCAGCATTCTGGAACGGCTGCGAGTCTTTACTTCAGTTGAAAAGAAACATGCCTCCACTTGATGCAGGTCTAAAGCGCAATGAAGAAAATCAAACATAAACTAAATGTTATCTCATGATCAGTACAATAATTGACAAACCAGAGCTCAGTTAAAATAGAATTAGAAACAGACATGGCCTGGTTGTATTACTACATATTACCAGTTTTAGAAGTTGAAAAAAATATGTAAAGTAACTCAAAACAACATTTTGAAGCATGTATGACTTACAAACTTATAGTTTAGCATTTGAATGACGTGACCACAAATCATACATGACCATATGAAAAACATTGTTTGGGATAGGAGATGTATTCCAATGGAAATAAATTACCGTAAAAACTCGAAAGTAGATTACTAAAATTTGATGGTGCTAACAAAAAAACGAACCAGTATTTCCATTTGCATTTTGATGTGTGCAAAATGCAACATATAAATTACATCAAACAAGACATAAAACTAACCCTTTTTAAGTACTAATATTGGAAAAAGAGTGTTTTTGTCTTCCTTTTGTATTTTCAGGATTAAATGAGCTCAAAAACGCAAAAGAAGCAAAAAGACAGCTAAATCCAACATAAATACAAGGAAAGGAACATTAGTGGACTGCCCGACCCCTCAACGGCACCTTCCAAAGCAAATTAGAGAAGTCAGAAGACTGAACACGCCCCGTGCTCAGCCAGCACGGGGCCGTGCCCAAGAAGCAGCAGAAAAGACAAATCTATAGAAGCTTCTATTGCCCACCACGGGGCCGTGCTCAGCGGACACGGGGGCGTGTCGAAAGTACAGCAGACGCATTTATTGTAATTGCGAATTACAATTAATGAGGAGAGAGAATGTCAGACAGACACGGGGCCGTGTCTAGCGGACACGGGGCTGTGCCCAGCTCTCTGTTCAGCCTATAAATAGGAGTGCTTGGATTCATTTCATCTCATCTCATCCCTTGGCACACCACCTCTCTCACACCTCATCCACAACCCACCACCATCAGAACACCATCATCCATTGTCCATCGTAGAGTGTGTGAGTCGTCTCGGGATCCAAGATTGATCGTAAGAGTTCTTGACAATCAAGGCCATGTTTGCCTAAGTCTCTTACATCACTTGGTGAAGACAAAGTGTCTAGTATAATACTTTTTATTTCTAATCTTTTGCACTTTTTATTTGGTTTTGTATTAATGACTTTAATAACTAGTTACTTATGTTGAAGGTGATCTTTCCTTATCGTTTGTCCGTGGTGTCTTGGCATTATTTTACTGTCTATATAAAATAAAGGATTTTCACCATTCATATCTCCACGGTCTATATGGAGGTATGTTGGCTACCTGGTCGGGGGTTAAGGGAACGGTTTGGTAAAGGTCTTGCCATTGTTCAGCGTTTAGAGGTCCTGCAATGGACCTGAGTCAAATTTAGTAGGACCTCCTTCAATGCTTCACGGTATTGGATGGCGGGGGTCCAAACTCTTTGATCCCCTCATAAGTTAACTACTATTAATACTATAACCCGGCTACTTAGGACTGTATCCCTGCTGACTCAGACTACTTAGCCGAGGGTAACGTCACCGCCAAAAGCGGGGCCTACCACAATACTGCATTAATAACTTAATTCATTATCTTCCAATAATCCACCCTTTTAGGATTGTATCCTTGCTGACTCAAACTACTGGGGTGAGGGTAACGTCACCTTCAAAAGAGGGGCCTACTACAATAACTAAGATAATCTCTTAATTATGTGCAAAAGTGCGGAAATAATCAAAGGTTATACTAGATACGAGTCGGAACCAAGTGATTCATCTTGTCTATCTGTTTTTCTTTTTTTATTTTATTTTCAGCATTTTAGTTAGTTTTTATTTTTCTTAGTTTAAAACATTTTTCTAAACTTTTATTTTGGTTAGACGTTGAGGATAAACCGGTATTAAAAGCTCTTGTGTCCTTGGACGACCTCGGTATCTTACCAACGCTATACTACACTCAACGATGGGTGCAGTTGCCCATATGTGTGTTTAGTGTTAGTGAAATATCGTGTTTTATAAATTTAAAACTTGGCTAAAATAAGTGTTAAAAAAGGGCTTAAAATATACACCTAATATATATAACACTTCACACGCATCACATTTGTTTTAGCTTTAGGTCCATCCTTGAAAACACATATGATATGTCAAAGTCTTGTTTATCGTGTACCGGTTCCATAAAAGAAATAATAACACAACAAACACGCACCGGTAGGGATGAACTCGGTACCAACCGACACCGAAAATCCCAAAAAACGGGTACTCATACCGGTACCGAAAATACCCGGTACTGTACGGTTCGGTACCAGTACGCATCGGTATTTGGAGGTAAAAACCAGTAAATACCGGTACCGAAAATGGTATCGGTTCGGGAAATTCGGTACCAATTATGAACCAGTACCCAGTGCCATTTGCTAATCCCTACGCACCTGTATCATCACCACTAAAAGTTAAATAATACCACATATGGGTCTACATTTGTCACACCCCGATTTCCACGTGTCACCGGTGGGGAGTATCGTGACGTGGTTGGCAACATAATAGTCAAACAACACAATATTTAATATGCACAGCGGAAGCAAATGAAAGATATAATTTCAACCGATTATAATATTGTAATATCGTGTATCACAACAGTCGATTGTTTATCCACAGATGGATCGAAAATAAAATAGAAATAGTTCAACAGACTGTAGGCATCTTAAGCTTGCGAGACTTCTAGTGATGCTAAGGAGGAATCCCAGCCAATTACGCTTAGTACCTGCATTTAATCTTCTTGGGAAAATACGTCAGTTTACACTGGTAAATACAATCAACTGACTCATTTTGGAAAATGATTGAAAATTTGTTTGGTTGCACGTGGCATAAACATTTTATTTAACTTGGGAGAATTATTTAAATATATAATCTTGTGAACGAATTACATGTTCCTTGTGCGTTCAGTAGCCCGGATCATGTCCGGGTTAAAGATCAATAGACACACCACATTATTCTTTTGTGCACTGACGGGTGTACGCCTACACCCCGCGCTTAAGTCGTGGCAATTTCGTAAATGATGCCAAGGATATCCGGGACATGGTCATTAACCCCCCAAAGGCTTTAAGTAACAAGACTGTTTAAACGAGCCGATCAAATTATTCAATTAACCACCCAACGATGGAAGATTTGATGCCCGATCAAGCGGTATTCTATATACCGTAACCCAAGCCCGTATAGGGAAAATAAGTTAAAAGTATTTACCTGAGCAATGTAATAATCACAATAAGCAAAATGCAAGTAGCTTTTACTGGTACTCCTAATCTGGAACGAAGGTTTATAATAACCTATTAGAATTCTAACGGGTCTTTAATTAAGCTTAAGCTTAGACCGGTTAGTTTTAAAGATACGGTTCGCACGCACGATTAAGCGAAGACCGGATAGAATGTGATTTAGACCCGACAAGTTCGGAGACTTGTTTAATATGGGTAATTCATACACATTCTGGATTTTGAGATAAAACCGATAAGGTTTGACCCGTTTAGGCTAGTTTATGTAAACTAGTTACATAAACCGAGCCGAACGCGTAAAAAGCGTAACGGGTATACTTATGAGCTATTTACAGGTTTCCTAAGTTAATATGCTTCATATATGTTGTGACATCAGTAAGATGTCTTTTATTATGCCCGAAACGAATTTAAACACAAACTATGCCCCGTAGGGATTAGCAGGTTATATGTGTTCTACATTGTTAATCATGCATAAATTAGAATTTAAGTATCCTGTTGACTTTTTATTAACAAGTTTGACCCGACATTTGACCTAGTTAGAGTAGGAATCAGGGGGAACCCTTTTGAGGGTTTATTACCCATATAATTACCAGCTTATAACTACTTTTGATTCGAGATTTGACTGAGCCATTATTAATTAATCTCGAAGTCAAACCGTAATTACGACGGTTTGACTTTTAGCTAAATAACTAAGCTAAACCCAATAAAAGAAGGTTAAGCAAACTTACAAGAGTCCTATGAACGAATTTTGACCACTTGAGTCTGCTTTGGAGCTCCAAGAATGATCAGAAGTGCAAGAGAAGGTGTGAGGAACTTGGTTGCAACTTTGGTCCTTTATATAGTGAATTAATCACCATAAAAAGTTGACACACAAGTCTATATCTGACCACAACTCACTAACAAGTGTCCCTAGATGTTTAGGGGGTGCCTAGGGGACGTCCAAGATGAGGAAATTCGGTTAAAAGTCGAGCAGAATGCAAAAGGCAGGCAAAACCCAAAGTTTTCGGAGCTGGGAGTCCCTCGCGTGGCGCGATGGAGTACCTGCACAAATCTGAATTTTAGATTTATTGCGTTTTGATTCTTGGCTCTTCAAACTTCGATTAGACTTTTGTTTCTTGCATCTTGAACCCTCCAAATTGATTTATAAGGGCTTTAAAACATATACCCACTTTGTTAAGTCCCCGGTTAACTTTATTGTTACCCGAAAAGTCCTAACTTTCAACGTTGACGCTTTAACCCTTCGCATACGAATTTGATCATAACTTTCTCATACGATGACGAAACTTTATGAAATTTATATCGTGCATTCTAGTGAGCATAATTAACAGTTACAAAGCTTCGAGTTTGTCAAAAGGTCACTCAGAGGTATAACTTAAACATGTTGACACTTTTAACCCCTGTAGTTTGAAATCTCTCACTTTTAGCTTCGCATGATCCATGATTTATTCGTTTGATGCTATAAACATCAAGTAGGGTTAATGTACAATATATTTATTCACCGTTGACATTTAGAACTCGTATATTCACATACTTTCCATGGTTGTCAACTTTAACCCTTTTATAACATTCTTTCACACGTTTAAACATATAACACGTGTCAACACATTACAGGACGTGAATTTTCGAGGTGTCAACACATTACAGGACGTGAATTTTTGAGGTGTTACATCCTCACCCCCTTAAAATAAATCTTGACCCGAGATTTACTGAAATAAATAAGGGTACTTTTCTTTCATTGTGGACTCAACCTCCCACGTGTATTCGGGACCTCTACGGGCATCCCATTTGACCTTTACAATAGGCACATGCTTCCTTCGAAGCTTCTTAACCTATCGATCCTCAATCGACAATGGTTTTTCCACAAACTTCAAGCTCTCATCTATATGCACATCTGTATGTGGTATAATCAGTGATTCATCAGCGAAGCACTTCTTCAGTTTGCAGATGTGGAACACATTGTGAATTCCACTGAGCTCTTCAGGTAAGTTTAACTTATAGGCAACTGACCCGACACATTCGATAACCTCGAAAGGTCCTATGTATCTCGGGCTTAGCTTGCCTTTCTTACCAAATCGCATCACTCCCTTCCAGGGTGATACTTTAAGCAACACTTTGTCGCCTACTTCGAAGTTAAAAGCTTTACGCTTTGGATCAGCGTAGCTCTTCTGCCTATCTCGGGAAGCTTTGAGACGGTCACGAATCTGGATAATCTTGTCCGTTGTTTCGAAGACTATCTCTGGTCCTGATAATTGGACATCTCCAACTTCCGCCCAACAAACATGCGTTCTACACTTTCTACCGTATAAGGCCTTGAAAGGCGCAACCTTTATGCTGGTGTGGTAGCTATTGTTGTAGGAGAACTCAATTAGTGGTAGGTGGTTATCCCAACTACCACCCAAATCGATCACACATGCACGTAGCATGTCTTCCAAAGTTTGAATAGTACGCTCACTCTGACCGTCTGTCTGAGGATGGTAAGCCGTACTAAAATTCAAACGCGTGCCTAAAGATTGTTGGAAGCTTTTCCAAAAGTGTGACGTGTATCTAGTATCTCTGTCAGAGATAATAGACACAGGTATGCCATGTAAGGCTACAATCTTATCAACGTATAACTGGGCTAACATGTCGGAGCTATAAGTCTCCTTGATGGGTAATAAATGTGCTGACTTAGTCAGTCTATCAACTATAACCCATATTGTATCATTTCCTTTCCTTGTCTTAGGTAACTTGGTAATAAAATCCATAGTTACCATTTCCCACTTCCACGTAGGAAGTTGAAGCTGTTGTAGCAAGCCCGACGGCTTTTGATGTTCTGCTTTGACTTGCGCACAAGTCAAGCACTTAGCTACATAGGCAGCTACAGACTTTTTCAAGCCTATCCACCAATAGTTTGCCCTTAGATCCTGGTACATCTTATCAGCTCCAGGATGAACGGAGTATTTGGAACTATGGGCTTCCTGGAGGATGACATCTCGAAGTCCTCCATAAATTGGAACCCATATTCGTCCATTTAATCTTAGAATTCCATCCTTGCTAAGAGTTAACTGTTCCTCAGTTACCCCTAGCTTTTCGTTAGGATAGTTAGCTTCCAACACAGCTTCCTTCTGTGCAGCTAACAACCTTTCAGTCAAACTGTTCTTTATTTCCATACGCTTGGCATTGATTCGGATGGGTTTCACCCTCTCCTTTCGACTCAAGGCATCGGCGACTACATTCGCCTTGCCGGGATGATATCTGATTTCATAATCATTCAAAGTCTCCATCCAACGGCGTTGCCTCATGTTTAAATCTTTCTGATTGAACAGATGCTGGAGGCTCTTGTGATCAGAATAGATCACACACTTAATACCATATAAATAATGCCTCCACAGTTTTAGTGCGAATACGACGCCACCCAACTCTAAGTCGTGGGTGGTGTAATTCTTTTCATGCACCTTTAACTGTCGTGATGCATAGGCAATAACTTTGCCTTTCTGCATAAGCACACACCCCATGCCGGTGTGTGATGCATCACAATAAACCACAAAATCTTCTATTCCATCTGACAACGTCAGTACTGGGGCGTTGCTCAACTTTTGCTTTAGGATATCAAAGGACTCTTGCTGCTTAGGGCCCCAAACGAACTTTACTTTCTTCTTTGTCAGGGAAGTTAGGGGTGCAGCAATCCTTGAAAAAATTTCAATGAAACGCCTGTAATATCCTGCCAATCCCAGGAAGCTACGAATCTCTGTAGGCATCTTTGGCTCTTGCCAGTTCATAACTGCTTCAACCTTAGCGGGATCCACTTGGATACCACGCTCACTAACCACATGTCCAAGGAATTGGACTTCTCGAAGCCAAAATTCACATTTAGAGAATTTGGCATAGAGTTTCTCACGATGCAGGAGTTTGAGAATACAGCGAAGGTGTTTCTCATGGTCAGCTTGGTTCTTCGAATAGATAAGAATGTCGTCGATGAAAACGATGACGAATTTATCTAAGTATGGCTTGCAAACGCGATTCATGAGATCCATGAACGCGGCAGGTGCATTAGTGAGCCCAAAAGGCATCACTAGGAACTCGTAATGACCATAACGAGTCCTAAATGCAGTTTTGTGTACATCTTCATCTCTAACCTTCAGTTGATGGTAGCCTGACCGCAAGTCAATCTTCGAGAAATAACTTGCTCCTTGCAATTGATCGAACAAATCGTCGATCCTGGGCAAAGGATACCTATTCTTTATCGTGACCTTATTAAGTTCACGATAATCGATGCACAGACGCATCGATCCATCCTTCTTCTTGACAAACAAGACGGGTGCTCCCCAAGGAGACGAACTAGGTTTAATGAAACCTTTAGCTAGCAATTCATCCAGTTGCATTCTTAATTCCTTCATCTCTGTGGGTGCCAACCTGTAAGGTGCTCTAGCAACAAGTGCTGCTCCAGGGATGATGTCAATTCTGAATTCCACTTGCCTATCTGGTGGTAAACCAGGTAGTTCTTCAGGAAAAACTTCTGGGTATTCAGAAATGATGGGGATGTCTTCTATCTTTGGTTTAGGCTCATCGATAATCACTTGTGCCATGTAGATGACACAACCCTTCTTTAAACACTTTGAAGCCTTGAGCATAGTCACTTGCTCAGGAAGTCCATACTGGGTATCTCCCCGAATGGTAAGTGATTCACCAGACGGAGTCTTTATCACCACTTGCTTTTTGTTGCAAACAATTTGGGCCTGGTTATGAGATAACCAGTCCATACCCAATACTATGTCAAAACCGGCCAACTTAAAGGGAAGTAGAGACAGAGGAAAAGAATGGTTCTTAATGGATATAACACATCCATCTAACACAGTTGAGACGGTTTCTAGTGTGCCATCTGCTAACTCCACCTCATAATTCACACTTAAGGTTTTGACAGGTAATTTCAGCAATTCACAAAACTTATTATCTACGAAAGACTTATCAGCGCCTGAATCAAAAAGTACTCTTGCATAGACATCATTTACAAGGAAAGTACCTGTAATAACGTTGTCGTCTAGAACCGCTTCCTTTGCGTCCATTCTGAAGACCCTAGCATTGGTCTTCTTGGCCTCTTCAGGCTTCTTGGCGTATTTAGGGCAGTTGGTTTTAATGTGCCCCTTTTCATTACAACTGTAGCAAGTTGCATCCTTCAGCTTTTTGCAATCCAAGGTTTTGTGGTCCTTGGACTTGCATATACCACAAGCATAGGTTTTTGACTGAGTCTGCGAGTTCGACTCGAGGCTGCACTTTCCAAAGTGCTGCTTCTTGCAAATCTTGCATTTGGGCTTCTCACCAGAATGATGCCCATCTTTCCTTGACTCAGATCCTTTCTTGTTGTCACCGTTCCCACGGTGCTTCTTGTTCGACCTCCGTGAACTATCATCTTCACGTTTTCTCTTCTCAGCCTCCTTATTCCTCAGCGATCTTTGCCTGACCGCGTCCAAAGTGAGGGACAAGGATATGTCAGCTACAGATCTAAAAGTAGCTGGCCGAGAAGCCTTCACGCTTGCCTTGATTTCCGGGGCTAAACCACCGATAAAATGAGCTATTCTTTTTGGTTCCGGGGTTACCAGATATGGAACCAACCGGGACATCGTGTTGAAGCTCGTGAGGTAAGCTTGACAGTCAAGGTTTGTCATAACCAATTATAGAAAATCAGCCTCTATCTTCTCAACCTCATGCTGGGGGCAGTAATTTTCCCTGATGAGGGCAACAAATTGATCCCACGACATGTTGTACAATGGGATTTTCCCGGTGGCTTGAATCAGTGATCTCCACCAGGCTAAAGCTTTGCCTTTAAAAGACTGCGACACAAACTTGACTATATCCCTCTCCGCGCATCCGCTGATATCCACAACTGTGTCCATCTCATCCTGCCACGTCATACAGTCAATGGCTCCTTTCTCCCCAGTGAAATCCCGGGGTTTGCAGGAAACGAAATATTTATAAGAGCAACCCTTGTCACGGGGTCCTTGGTTTAGTACCACCTGCTGAGATGGAGCACTGTGGTGGTTCGAGGAGTGTCGATCATCATCTTTCTTCAGTTCTTCCTTCTTGGAAGGAGGCTTTGAATGCGGCTTAGATAGGGTCCTACTTCGAGTCCCACTATACTCTTCATACTGCCGTTCCAATGCCTTTGTAACTGCGTCGTCTACCAACGCTTTCAATTCAGTACCCGTTAAATTAATCTGGGCGTTATCAAGGTTCTCCACTGGATGGCTATTAATTTCATCTGAGTTAGACATTTTAATTGAACTGTTACAGAAAACAAGGACAATAGTTTATTTGGGAGTTTATTATGGAATTGCCCCTTAGGGTAATTCATTAACCATGGTAAACAGAGACCATATTTGGTTAATTTATTAATCATATTTATTTAGGATTTTTTTTCATAATTTATCCTAATTATAAAACAATAACAGTTTTATTTGTGGCACAAAAGGCCTAGTCACTTGGACACTTTTAATTTATAAGTTATGATTTCAGAGAATCAAAATATGAAGGTTTGAACCTAGTTCATTACCTTTATCTGACAGGGAGTCATCGCTACCACTGTCTTTTGGCTCATATGGAAATGAGCAAGGCCCGTAGGCGCTATATTACCACGTATGGTCAAAATATGATCATCTCAATTGATGACCTAAACCCATGATTCAGAGATCATAAAATTGGGTTAGGAATCTTTTGAAGAATCCAATAATAAGAATGACGTGTGTGATTTTAATGAATCACGTATGCCAGGAGTGTTAACATATTTTCAGATGTTAACATGGATACGAATCTTTTAAACAGGTCTTACCATCATGGCCAGGTCTTCATAATGACACTCAGGCTAGGTTTCACACTTAAGATTCTTATTCAATATTTAAATAGGCAGATATTTATTAAAAAGGAATGATTTTGATTTATTTATTTCATATAATATATTCATGCAGATAATAGCAAAAATGAAATTTATAAACTTACATTCCATTAATTTATTAAAAGGTTACACGTCGCCCTAAATGGGACTTTTTAATAAACAAACTTACCCACGCAGGGGTTTAAACAAGGACTTACCCACGAAGGGGCTTAACAACAAACATCATAATAGTCCACGCAGGGACTTACACAAATAACATAATAGTCCACGCAGGGACTTAAACAATAACATACCCTCGTAGGGGTTAACAGAAAGATAGACCCACGTAGGGGTCAAAACAAACAAGCATACCCACGCAGGGGTTTATACAGTAAGACTGGCCCATGCAGGGGCTCAACAACAATTGGAAGGATTTAGTGGTCCTTCTTGCTCTTCCCTTTAATCAAGCTTGTCAATCCTTGGAAGAAGCTTTGTCTCTCCCTGCGGTCGCGGTGAAAGTCCCGCTCAACCTGATCCAGTCTCTGAAGAATTTCCTCCCGTTCTGGGGGAGAAAATCGTGGCGGCTGTGATTGCGCCCGAATGATAAGTCTGGCCAGTATCTGGTACCCATGAGTTGGGTACCCTACTCCCCATGGGTCTCCATACGGTCCTTGGGTGTTATAGTTAGCCGCTACCAAGTATGGGTCGGCTTCGGCGTAGTTGTAGTTGGTGTGCACTGGCTACTCAAAAGGGTTATATGCCATGGAACCCGTGTATGCCGGAATTGGGTTATCAAAACCCATAGGCGGTGGTTGCGGTGCAACCGGGTGTGAGGGTCCACCCATTTGTGGGTCCTCCTGAAGTGGCGGGTAATGGCTGCCACTTGATTGGCGTGGAGAACTAAAATGAAAGTCTCCCGCTCGCGCAGACATACGCGCTCCGATTCTCCTACGCCTTGGTGGTTGCGGAGGTGCCGGTTGAACTGGTGGCGGTGGCGTGACTGCCACGAATCGAGAATCCACAGAGGGATCCTGCTGCTGCTGCGGTTGCTGCTGAGGCGGTGAATGGCGAGGAGGTGTATAATACCATTCGTGCCGGGTAAACATAGCTTGAAAGCTGTCTGGACCACCATAGGGTGATCCGTGGAAAGAAGATCCGTCGGAGATCTCTATTGGGTGGTTTGGTGTACCACTGGCAGGTTCGACGGGGTCTGTGTCCTCATCCATATCATCTGCGTGATCCCCCGAGAAATGATCCTCCGGCCCCAGTGGGTTAAAACCCGCTGGTTCTGGTATGTAATTCGCCGGGTTAAACCGGCCCCTTAAGACAGGTGTAGGGTCTCCAAAAGAGTTGTGCGATAAGGATCGCTGTAATGGTATGTATAAAGGTTGAGGGTTGTTGGGCTCATACTCCGGCTGTGGCCCGTAAGGGTTATGAACAGGAGATGTTGAGCTGTGCGAAACCGACCGTCTTGCCGGCTCGAAGAGGTTCCTCCGGTTTTGCCGGGGATCGTCACTCTCTGTGGTCGAAGGAGCTCGCACATTCGAAGGTCCTGCCTCGTTGTCATTGGGGGCGGTGATTGGCCCCTTCCCACGTCCTCTTCTTCTAAAGAATCTTGGCGGCATTTTGTTAATCCTGTCAATATAGCATGAGATAACAACAACAATATATAAAAATTAAAGGACAAAACAAAAACCAAACAGGGTAGAATTCGTCCTATGTTATTTGTCTAGACTCGAAAGTTTAGATATGTGCAATTGTGTTATTGAGATTAAACACAAAAGGCTAGTGTTTAATTCACTCAATGTTGGCTCTGATACCAACCTGTCACACCCCGATTTCCACATGTCACCGGTGGGCCCGGTGGGGAGTATCGTGACGTGGTTGGCAACATAATAGTCAAACAACACAATATTTAATATGCACAGCGGAAGCAAATGAAAGATATACTTTCAACCGATTATAATATTGTAATATCGTGTATCACAACAGTCGATTGTTTATCCACAGATGGATCGAAAATAAAATAGAAATAGTTCAACAGACTGTAGGCATCTTAAGCTTGCGAGACTTCTAGTGATGCTAAGGAGGAATCCCAGCCAATTACGCTTAGTACCTGCATTTAATCTTTTTGGGAAAATACGTCAGTTTACACTGGTAAATACAATCAACTGACTCATTTTGGAAAATGATTGAAAATTTGTTTGGTTGCACGTGGCATAAACATTTTATTTAACTTGGGAGAATTATTTAAATATATAATCTTGTGAACGAATTACATGTTCCTTGTGCGTTCAGTAGCCCGGATCATGTCCGGGTTAAAGATCAATAGACACACCACATTATTCTTTTGTGCACTGACGGGTGTACGCCTACACCCCGCGCTTAAGTCGTGGCCATTTCGTAAAATGACGCCAAGGATATCCGGGACATGGTCATTAACCCCCCAAAGGCTTTAAGTAACAAGACTGTTTAAACGAGCCGATCAAATTATTCAATTAACCACCCAACGATGGAAGATTTGATGCCCGATCAAGCGGTATTCTATATACCGTAACCCAAGCCCGTATAGGGAAAATAAGTTAAAAGTATTTACCTGAGCAATGTAATAATCACAATAAGCAAAATGCAAGTAGCTTTTACTGGTACTCCTAATCTGGAACGAAGGTTTATAATAACATATTAGAATTCTAACGGGTCTTTAATTAAGCTTAAGCTTAGACCGGTTAGTTTTAAAGATACGGTTCGCACGCACGATTAAGCGAAGACCGGATAGAATGTGATTTAGACCCGACAAGTTCGGAGACTTGTTTAATATGGTTAATTCATACACATTCTGGATTTTGAGATAAAACCGATAAGGTTTGACCCGTTTAGGCTAGTTTATGTAAACTAGTTACATAAACCGAGCCGAACGCGTAAAAAGCGTAACGGGTATACTTATGAGCTATTTACAGGTTTCCTAAGTTAATATGCTTCATATATGTTGTGACATCAGTAAGATGTCTTTTATTATGCCCGAAACGAATTTAAACACAAACTATGCCCCGTAGGGGTAGTTTGGTCATTTAAAAGGTTATAAAAGAGTTTAAGTAGTATCCTGAGTTACAGGTCTGATGTAATCAGCAAAGATAATCAATTTGCTAAGTTATATCAGTAGGGTATTGTATATATGTGAAATTTATCAATTATAACCAAACTATGCACCGTAGGGGCATTTTGGTAATTTCACATAAGCCGAAAAGCTCAAAACTGAAGTCTGAGTTAAACAACTTTTGCTTACTGTTAAAATATTATAATTTGCCTCAAATATCAATAGGTATCACCCTTGGTATGTTTAAAATATTTTTAGTACCTACTATGAGTTAAAAACGCTTAATTAGGCGATTAGAAGCCGTTTCCGGGTTCTATGCATAAAGTTGATATTTTTATTATTCCAGAAGGCTTAAAATAATTTATTTATCATTTATAATCAGTAGCAAAAGGTTTGGAGTTGTTTAGATATGTAAAACTCATTTTATGGCCCGTAAGGGCAAAACCGACAATTACCGGATTAAGCCTACGACTATGAGTTATGCTCAGCCTAAAATTAATAAAAAATCTTCAAAAATTCCAAAATAATATATTACATCAGTGGGTAATAAGTTTGATACCAAAAAGTAGGTTTAATTAGGCTATACGCTAATTATGTCGTTTAATCGCTAAAGAAGCTTCTAATTACGCTAATGAGCATAACTCTCAATCTACACTTCAAACTGATGCCAAATTTTGTATGCAAGTTTAAATATCAGTAAGTAAGGTTTCTACTCTTTTATATTTCCAAAAATCACGTTTTAAAGTGAAAAAGGCATAATGGTCAACATATGAGCAATTAACGGAATCATGCATATTAATTGGATAACTAATGATCCGAGGTGTATAATCACAGAGGGTTATACTAGCATGTAACCTGGTCCAAATAAAGCTCTAAGGCATTTCTAAAACATACCATAACGGGTCAGAACTGAAAGTCAAAGCAAAAGTCAAACTATGCGACTTTCAGTTCCGAACCGGGTCTAAACAGGAAATTGTCGGGTTGAACATGTTTAGACATGTTCTTACACTAATTACCAAGTTATATTAATGATCAAACAGGTTATATGTGTTCTACATTGTTAATCATGCATAAATTAGAATTTAAGTATCCTGTTGACTTTTTATTAACAAGTTTGACCCGACATTTGACCTAGTTAGAGTAGGAATCAGGGGGAACCCTTTTGAGGGTTTATTACCCATATAATTACCAGCTTATAACTACTTTTGATTCGAGATTTGACTGAGCCATTATTAATTAATCTCGAAGTCAAACCGTAATTACGACGGTTTGACTTTTAGCTAAATAACTAAGCTAAACCCAATAAAAGAAGGTTAAGCAAACTTACAAGAGTCCTATGAACGAATTTTGACCACTTGAGTCTGCTTTGGAGCTCCAAGAATGATCAGAAGTGCAAGAGAAGGTGTGAGGAACTTGGTTGCAACTTTGGTCCTTTATATAGTGAATTAATCACCATAAAAAGTTGACACACAAGTCTATATCTGACCACAACTCACTAACAAGTGTCCCTAGATGTTTAGGGGGTGCCTAGGGGTCGTCCAAGATGAGGAAATTCGGTTAAAAGTCGAGCAGAATGCAAAAGGCAGGCAAAACCCAAAGTTTTCGGAGCTGGGAGTCCCTCGCGTGGCGCGAAGGCTCCTCGCGTGGCGCGACGGAGTACCTGCACAAATCTGAATTTTAGATTTATTGCGTTTTGATCCTTGGCTCTTCAAACTTCGATTAGACTTTTGTTTCTTGTATCTTGAACCTTCCAAATTGATTTATAAGGGCTTTAAAACATATACCCACTTTGTTAAGTCCCCGGTTAACTTTATTGTTACCCGAAAAGTCCTAACTTTCAACGTTGACGCTTTAACCCTTCGCATACGAATTTGATCATATCAGAATAGTAGAAAACTAGAAGTAATTAGATTTTTTGCTTCAGGAACTCTTCTGCTTATATAATTTTTAAGTAAACATGATCAAATGGAGATGTCATTCTTGTTTTAGATTGGTTACAAATTTAGGTAAGAAACTCAAACCAAAACTTATTCATGTATGATGTTCTAAGTTGCCTTGAAGTAATTGGGAACCTTATGAAGTTGTGGTGATTGGAATATGTTACAATCAATAGAAAGGATTAAGCCTATAGGCCATATGGCCCATCCTACAATCTCAAATTAAGTTTAAACCTCAAAACAAAGTAAACTGGACACATGTTTTTGTTCAACAACCTGCACAGACATTGCCCATGTCCCATGACTTATACGAGTCATACGGGCTAGGGTTTTGTAACATAGGCCATATCATAATGTATGAGCCTCGACAGAAAACATCTTTTAAATTTCAATTATATTTAGTGTGTCCTTAAGTGAACATAGGTCTTCATTATAAGCGATCTTAAAGACAAATTAACTCAATAGAATGTATGAATTTCTAACATGACACAAACAACAATTTAAAGACAAATTAACTCAATAAAATGTATGAATTTCTAACATGACACAAACTAACATTAAATTTATGGAGTTTGGGTTATCTATACTATATTATAATTTGCAAACATATTGGCATATAAATTGGAAAACATAGTGGCAAACATGACACCACTTTAACAAAACAATGCATTTTGAAACATTTAGTATATTGAAATATGTACTCTTGAAATCCATAAAATTGTGAACTCACTAACATTACATTAACGTTTTAAGCATGTTTTCTCAGGTTTTATCTTTAGCAACGGCACATTTGGAATAGGTGAAACATTGGGATTGAGAATCCTAGAGAATGCATACATGGAAATGCGTTCAACACTTTATAAGTTTTAGCATTTTTTCTGTTGTGTTGTATTGATACCCATCATTATGCTCCGTCCGGGTTTTTCAGGTGTGACAGATGCGATTGCAGATTGATCTCCAGCCGCTGTGACCATCAGAGGAACAGTGGAGGATGACATCATGATAAGCGATCTAATTCATAATTTTGACCTAGAAATGCATGAATCAAATAAAAAACGACTAATAAAACAATCTTATTCGAAAATCTAGTCATAAACGTAGAGTAAAATTTCATGACTCATAGTATGAGTTGAGAGAAATCGTACCTTGTGACAACCCGCATTTTCATATTAACACCGTTAACTTTTCTGAGTTAAATCTTTACAATTTATAGAACGTTCATACACGCATTTATATTATGTGTGCACGTTATAACCACGAAACTAATACAAACTAGTGGGACTAGTCTTGTACATTCACCGAAATTAATTTGTTTAACCTTATGCACAAACTGCAATCAATCGAATCATGAGGGATTTCTTGTGTTAACAAATACACTAGAAATTTGTAACTTTCTTTGCAAGTTTTCAATAACTAGAACTTAAGGGACTATAAGGGGTTTTATTAGAACTTGAGGGATTAGTAGGAATGTTAAAAAAATAAAATAAAACAAAATCCCAACCCTAAAACCCCATAAATGTGATCGGCCAAAAGAAACCACACCCCTCTCCTCTCTCTCTCTCTCTCTCTCTCTCACGACAACATCAGCAGCCCCTCTCCATATCTCTCTTGGCTTTCATCTCTCTCGGACTATCTCTTTTCTCTCTTGTGATCCCTCTCTAGGTAAACAACAACTCTAGTACTTGTTTGAATACATGGAATTATGAGTATTGTTTGATTCACTTGTATGAATATATGGATTGAAGTATGTTTGCTGCAAAATCGAGAGTATATGTGCATGAATGTTGTGTTAACCATGATTAGAGTTGTATAAAAGACATGATGATGGTAATGATAGGGTTAGTATCTATGTGCATGAATATTGTGTAAACTTGATTAGGGTTATGATTAGAAGCATGATTATGATAAGCTTATGTAATAAATCTAATCTATGATGTTATATGCATGCTAGGGTAGTGTAACATATGTTAAACATGATCTTAGTCACGTTTTTGTTAGGAGCTGAAAGTTATATCTTTTGTCTGGAATTTGGTGCCAACTTGTGAAGGTCATATCTCGGCCAAAACTTAATGAAACTGAATGGTTTTTGAGTCTAAGATCAAGTTCAAATAATTTTATATCAAACCCAACTGGTTACATATTTTTGCGATGAGATTTGGTCAATCAAAAGATTTAAACGAAACCACATTGTGATATTCTAATAACTTAACTCTACATGTGTAAAATGGGGTTATAACTTGGTCAATATGTAGAGTTAGAACTTGAAATTTGTACAGTGGGTAACCATACGAGATTATAAGATTATTCAACCGTTGATCGGGTCAACAAATATTTTTCTAGAAATTAAACGGTAAACTGTCATTAGAAGATGACAGTTTTAACCTTTGTGTAGAATATATTGTTTCACGAATTTGCTATAAGTATTCAGGACCCAAGAAAATTACACAACCCTTTTCAAATTAATTGACACGTCTCATAAAATTTTCATAATTTTTCTGAACCATTTGATATTATTTATAAAATCCACATACCGGCTTAAAAACTAATGTGTGCTGAAAATGCTGAAACTGTGCATTAATATGTGAATGTGTATCTAATTGGTTATACGAGGTATTCTCGGATATGTGAAACGTAAGTGAATGTCCTTGAACGTGTTATGTGATAGGTAGGCGTTTTGTATATATGTGTACGTATGTATGAGCAGTTCTAAACACGTGTGCATGAACATGAACTTGACAATAGTATGTTAACAGGACACGTACACTTGCACATAACTACATGCACGTATGAATAATTGAAAACTCGTTGCACGAATACTTGAAATGTAAATGTAGATAAGTGAAACTTGTTCTTGATTCTGTTACATGATAAGATGCATAGTAGTAAACATGCGTAACACGAAAACTGATTAAGTGTGTATATACATATGTTATAGATGACCTATGTGAAACCACATTGTGATATCCTAATAACTTAACTAACAACAATATGGCAAACATATAGGGCGTGTTTGACCTGTTACCTCACCTAGCAACTTAACTTTACCAAACAAATCTAAGGTGAGTTCACTATTTTACTAAAAGCATGCATCCCTGGTTTAGGACTACCTTATCCCTGGTTTGGGGCCACATTATCTCTGGTTTGGGACTGCATATAGATTCCTGGAAGGAATACCACTACTTAAATACCCTAGTCTAATTACATGTCTATGGTGGACTAAACGAACATCTATCTTGAAAGTCCCTACCTTTATACCGATCAGTTGCCGGGTGGAAAACGGGGTATTAGTTGATAGCGTTATTATGTTTGACAAACCTCACACCATGCGGGGATCCGGGCGTGAACTTTTGACCTTTACTTTGCATCAATGCCAATAGACATTAATGTGGGGCACAAAAACTTACGTTGTCAGTATTCGGTACCACCAGTTTAGTTGCTCAATAATGGGTTAGCCTTTATAACTTTTGTATTTAAACTTATTTTTCGTTGAACTAAAACTGTGAACTCGCCAACTTTTTGTTGATACACTTTAGCATGCTTTACAGGACGCTAGGTACGACACATATGGGGACTTGCAGCTTGGAGTGTCATTGTTTTTTTTATTAAACTATTTTCTTTATTTATGCAAAACAACTGTGAGTTTTTGTTATGTCTGGGTTTTTATACTTTTAGCTTCCGCTGTCAAACTTAAACTTGCGTTTTCGAACATTTAAAATTATTATCACTATTCATGTTGAATGTCGTAGTTAAACATTTTTCAATTATTTTGGAATGGTTCAACATGATTAGTGGCTTGATCCTGGTTTGTCACACACCTCGCGGTAAAACCCCGTAGGTGGAATTTAAGGGTGTGATATACCTGCTGTGATGTATTGCAAAATACATCCATTTATCTTGTTAAGTTTGTATATTTTTTGTACTCGTTTTGTTAAGTTTTAGGTAGAATTTCGTTACTTTGATCAGTTCATTGTTTTCCAGGTCGTTGGTGCTGAAAGTGTCGAAAAACCATGATTTAACGGCTGAGTTTGGAGTTGAGATGAAGTTCGGATCGTCGCGTTGCTGAAACTGAACTTAAAACGAAGAAATCTGGAAAATATAGGTAGCTGCGTCGCGCGACACGTACATGGAGATAGCCTCGCGCCCCGTGAGCATTTATAAATAATAAAATTTGATTTGTGCCATCGCGCTACGCGACATCAAGAAGACTCACCCGTCTCACGACGCGACGGGGTTATCTGGCGGCGAAAATCCTTAATTGAATAGGGTTTTGCTATAAATACATCATAATCTTTCAAAAACCACAACTTACGAACCAAGGAGCTTTAGGACGAAAAATCGGTATCTTTCGGAGCGTTTTTGAGTTCTTGGAGCATACGGTTGAAGATACGAAGCCCGGGAATCATCCTTGTCGCGTATTTGCCATTCGGGAGTCTTCACTTTCGTCTCTTTCTTTCCGTCATGTTTTGTTTCTTAAAAATACGTTGTTTGCGATATTTGTAATGACTTTGATCGGCTAGATTTTAATAACTACCTAGACGGATGAATGATTGTTTAAAGTTTCGGTTTTTATGAAGGAATTTGATTTTATGGATTGTTTATGAATTGTAGGCGATTTGTTTGATTGATTAGATGTGTTTGCATGCTTAATATTGTTTATTACTTCGCATGAATCTTGGTGACGGTCTTTATCAAATAATAGAGTCGTGCTAGGTTTTAGATTTTGGTGAGTGTCTATATCATGTAATAAATCTTTAATCTTTAGGGTTAAGTGGCTATCAAACCTTAGAAGTAATATTCGGTAATCTTATAAAATTAAGTGTTCTACTAATACTCAATAGCTGAAAGGTGCGAGATTATTGTTAGGTCCAAGTCATTAAACCGTGAGGTAGGAGCTTCATTAGGAGTAAACCTATTGGCTATTGTCTAACAAGTCTAATCAAGAAATCAAGTTTATCCTAGGTTTAGGTCTCGAAAGGGAGTGAGCATTGTAGGGTACTTTCATAAACCCATTAGATGTCTTGAAAAGGAGTCTAACAAGCGGTAAACGAAACAACATCTAGGGTGCCATAAGTGTCTCTTGAGAAGGGTTAGGAATCTTGTTCGGTATCCCAAAAAGTGAGAACTTTCTGATCCCGGTTCCTTATTAATCAATATCCTAATAAAATCATTACTAAAAGCAATCAGGATTCCAGTCTAGGTAGTGCCTTCCATCATCAGAGTTAAGTCCAAAGTTCGTTCGTTTAGTTAAATTAATTTAGTTTAATTGAAATCCCTAGGATTTTTAGCAACCCCCCCCCCCTAAAACATAAAAATAGTTAAGTGTCATGTCAGAGTTAGTCTAAATAAAGTCGTTAACGTAATTAATTAGAGTCTAGTGGGTTTGATATCCGGACTTACTTTACTTTACTAGAGTCGATCGGTTAACTTGTCGGTTAGTAGTTTAGTCGAGTTTAGAGAGTCTAGAGTATTACTTTGAGTCTAGATTTCGGTTAATTTTAGTTGTTTTTATTAAACTACTTTTAGCACATCAAGTTTTAAGGTTTAAGTTTTCTACAGGAAAGAGCCTTAGCTCTGATACCATAATTGTAACACCCCGACCCGAATAGGGCTGACGTGTCACTCTTACAAATATCAAAACTAAAAACCAATCCATTATAATAAATAAATGATCCTGATTACATTTATTACATTACTGAAATAAAGAATCTTGGTCAGCAACTTCCTAACACTCCTCACTAAAATCCCATATTGTCCCAGATTACCTGTAAAACAATTAAGACAAACACAAAAAGAAAAATACGATTGAGCCAAAAATTGCTCAGTAACGAAGAAATCAACAATACAAGTAAAGTTATATCAGCGGAAAGAAAAACATAACAGGACTAAGACTGAACTGAAACAGTTACTAACACGAGTACTGAAAACAGATACAGATACAGACACAAGACTGATACAATGACTGACACACGAACCGATCTGAAACTTTAACGGAAATTGATATGGAAACAAAAGTCAGCCATACACATAACTGATACCGACCCAACACAAAACCGTTGTAGAGAGTGATACATTGCTGACCACGATGATTAAAATATTTTATCTTGTATAAACGAACTTATTGGAAACATCGTTTATACAATCTAGTATCCGTATGTAAGAAAAGTTTCTATCCTATCATTTGTAGTTTGTAAATGAAATGTTTAAACAAATCCAAGAACTAATAACTATCGAATATTTTAAACAACTTTTAATAATGTTGTTACTTTTAAAACAAGATAGTTGGCAAAAGTATTTTCTTATATTGAGCGTTTGAATTTTTATCAAAATAAAATAGTTTATCACATTTTATAGCACATCAACTTTAGACAAAAAGAACTAATTTTTTTTACTTTGAAAAGTTATAATTAAGAAATATAATAAATGTAATAAACTGGATTTCACATGAAATACTTATAAAAGTTACGTAAATCGACATGGGAAGCCGATACAGAAACAGAAACAAAACCAAATACGTAAGCCTAAACATTTTAAATACCATTAAAAAACTTATAATCTTTAAAAGAAAGGATTGTCGAAACTGTTATCTTTAAATAAAGCTTAGAATCAAATTCATATCTATTAATTAATCAATATTTGTAAGTTATTTATTTAATCAAAATAACTATTTTTATAACTTTAGGGATATACATTTAGTAAAAAAAAATACTTTAGATAATCTGACTTTATATGTAAAATAATAAAAATCCTTACGAAATTTCTTAAAACGATCAGAAAAATCGACACGAAACAAAGACAGATTCAACGAAAATTATCGAACAGACACTAATCATATACTGAATACAGATACTGACGGACACAAACTAAACGTATAACACGAAATCTAAATCCACATCGAGACTGAGACGAAATTGATGCAAACCGATACAGATACTGAGTCAAAGCAGACATAGCCAATACATAACAGAATCGGATACTGAACATAATCGGAAACATAACCAGATGCATACAAACTTATCAGACATATCAAAACAGATACTTAACATATTCACATACAGAAACATATACTAACTTACACAACAACTATATGTCAACAAAATAAGTTGTGTAACACAGAAGCACCCAAAGCCAGAAACAGAAACTGACTGGTACACAACTAGCTAGTCCATGCACCTATGAGATGGTGAGTGTGGCGTGCACCCATTATTTCATCTCTAGAGAAACAAACCCAAACTCAGAGCTAAGATCGATCTATACGCCTCTAGGGGTCAGGTGCTACACAAGCACAAACTAGAGACGCCGTGAACATTTATTACGCACTGTCACGATAAGTGCCATGCCGTGGACGCCCAAACGGCAAGCCATACATGCTTGGGTGACAGAGTACAGAAATTTAGGCCATGTATTAATATATAGGCAACTTAAACTGATTCTCATGGGAACATGCAACAATGATTACAATTGCTAAAGTCTAATGCATGCTACTACAAACTTGTCAAATGATAAATGTGAACTGAAACAACTAACTGAAACAGACAAAATCCGTACTAGAAAGTGACGGATATGATAAAAAAATACTCTGATGAGAAGACCAAAGAATCCGTACCTTAGTTCAACAAAGCAAAGCGAGGCAAACAACAAGTCGTCCTTAATGATCAAGAACCTACATTTTTCATTATCATCGGATTACCTTTACGAACCACTAAGTTGGTTATATGACTTATTGGCCTATCGATTTCCGGCGTCGAAGCCTTTTGAGGTCCTTAATTGATCGTTAAACTCGTATTATCATGTGCTCAGTACACTAACCATTCATCGATTCTAAGTTTTCTTCGAGTAATGTTATTGTATATATTTTTAACTAAAATAGCATGAATATATATATATATATATATATATATACTTTCTCTATATAGAGAGCGGTTAACATACATTACCATTAATCCTACATTTCGTACGTGACAATTCTGACCGTCCGATTAGAGTGATTAAAGCGTCATTAATTTTAAACGATTAGCAAGGGGCAAAGTTGTAATTGATCTTCGAAAAGGTTAAAAGCGTAATTTACCTTCATTATATAACCGGCATCATCATCTTCTCAAAATCAAAATACAAATTTAGAACCCATAAATCTCGCTCCGATCGACGAAAAATTGGAAAAAAGGTCAATGACGATTACGGCATTTGGAGGTAAACGAATAGATTTGTTAAAATTTTTCATCATTTTTCATCTATTTTAAAGAAATTTGATTTTACGATTGAAGACACTGAGTGTGTGATTCATGGTGAAAAACAGTTAGCTACAAGGGAGAAGAGGAGCAAGAAACGAAACGATCCGGCGTTGATGGCGAACAACATACCAGGTTTTAACTAAATCTTAGGGCTTGATTTTTTTGGCATTCGGTGTAGAACTATTCAACTTGCTTTTAGTGAAATTGAGTTTGAAACCAGTAGATGATGTATTTTGATTTGGGCAACAAGCGTTATTTTCTGATTGATAGGAACTAACAAGCGTGATTTTAGATTGGGGGTTTTTAACTAGCGTTAATTTAAAATGGGGGTTTTTTAGTTTTAGGTTAACTTGCGTCATTATTTGATAACATGCGTTATTTGACAATGGGTGCATTCAAAACCATGATCATCAGGTTTATCAAATTGATATGCTTTGTATGATTAACCTTTTAAGAAACATGGTGTTGATAAAACAGTCTAGTCTACTAATACCTACGGCAGTGGCTGAATTCAAGTTGGGTTTAGTGAAATTGAGTTTGGAACCAGTAGATGATGTATTTTGTTCGGGCCAATAAGCGTTATTTTGATGTTGATCTGAACTAACAAGCGTGATTTTTAATTGGGGGTTTTTAACTAGCGTCATTATTTGAATGTGTATATTAGCATAATTCTTTAGGATTTGCGTGATTTTTATATGACTTGATTCCTATGTATGTAGAAGTTGCTGACAATGATGATGATTTTGAACCTTTAATTGAGCTGATGAAAAGACTCATGCCTCCAAAGTTAACTAAAAGATCAAAGAAAGTAACTGATGGGGATGATGATGATTTTGAACCACCTGTAGAAGATGTTAGAAAAAAAGGGACAAAACACAAAAAGAGGCCAAATAATAGAACTGATGACGATGATGATGATTTTCAGGAGCCTATAAATATAAAGAAGATGAGAGTGGGGAAACAAGATAAGGTTCGTGACACTACAAAGACTATTAAGATACCGGAACCAATCAGGGTGGAACGGAGACCATTCTATGCTTATCATCACGAAGCATTAAGTCTAAGGTGTAGTCCTTCTTCTTTCTTAGAATCAATAAGAAAGTTTACTCAAGCACAGATAGCCGATGTTAAAAGCATAGGATTTGGACCAGTTCTTGATATAAATGTTAATTATATATGCACACATTTGGGATATTGGCTCATACGAAACTATAACGAGCAAGATAGCACGCTAAACATCGGAAATCATAGGATAAAAATAACACGTGATTCAGTATATGATGTGTTTGGTATTCCGAAGGGGCCAATCCAGTAATCGAAAAAAATAAGCCTCGGAAGGGTGCAATAGTACAAAAAAATACTGCTACTGATGGCGTAGATACAACCATAGATGAGTTCAAAAACCAGTGGCCCGATAGGAACAGGATCACTCATGGGTTGGTTGCAGACGCAATGCATCTACAACCAAATGGTGGAAGGCTATTCAAATTAAAATTTTTAGCGTACTGGAACACCTTATTTGTAGAGATTACAAAGTCAACCACAGTGAAACAAAGTTTTTTGCTTGCAATTGACAAAGAGGAAGACATATCGAAACTGGACTGGTGTTCGTTTGTTTTAGAATCTCTTAAAAGAACTAGACAAGGTTGGAAAAAATATGATTCACAATATAACGGGCCTGTTGCTTTTCTGACGGTTTGTTTTCCAAAACATCTTGATAATATCAAGTATAAAAGTCGATTGTTACTAACATTTCAAAATTTTGAATTTTCATGTCTAATCAGCTTCTATACGCCCACGAATACAACAAAAGGCACCATTTTTTCAAGGAAGTTATCGAAATGCCTGTCATAAAGTATATGACATGGATTATGGTTGACGACTTAGAAGAGCATATATACAACAACGGGCCGCTAACAGATGTTGAATATAATTTTGAAAATGATGAACAAAGGCATCGGAATGAAACCCAACCGCATGGGGATGCCCAGGCCCATCAGGTTCAACAGCAGGATCAACATACACCACATGTTCAAGAGCTTCCGGTAGCCCCAAACAATGATGAGCATGAGCAACAAGAGGCTGCGAAAACGTCAACAGAAGTCGTAAATAAGAACGCTCAACAGCCTTCGACATTATTGGAAGACCTTTTCCAAGACAACATACCAGTACACGAGGCTGCAGCAGTAGAAGGAAACACCGTTGGATTAGAAAAGATGGGTGTCCCTATAACAGATGAGTTCACAATACCACCTGTTGATATGACAAAGATCTACAAAAGGCGAAACGAGCGTGAAAAAGATCCAAACGACGAATGTTACATACCATCAACATCTGAATTTTATGATGACTGGGATGAAGTGACTGATATAAAATTGAACCTAGTTACGGGCATCGGGACCCAAACGCAAAAACTTATCGACTACTGCAGCACACCGATTCAGTTGACAGGGGTACCCTGTGACGAAGCTGCACGTGAAGCCTCGAAGAAAAATAAGAAGGTACACTATTTTGATTTATGTATAATAACTCTTGTTTTAAAAAGTGATAAAATAATGACGCTACTTTAGATTAAAGAAAAGCTAATGATAATATTGACATTTAAATCCTGTAGGTATTGTTGAAAAACATGGACCGTAACATAAATAAATACATTGCTCTCGTTACGGAAATGAACGAAATCGTTACTAACGCCAAGGAAAAGTATTTCTGGGATCCAGAAATAATGAGAAGGTGTAAAAAGTGGGATGATACAGTGAAGGATAACGTCGCTGATCATAAAACTTGTGGTAGTGATGAAGTTCTTTTAAACAAAGATGTAGAGGATGAAGCTAATATTCAACAGTTCGTCGGAGATAAAGATGCATCAGTACAAAAGGAAAACACTGAAAAGACAAACGCAAAAGGTTGACAAGATTTTGTGTATTTTTTTCTAATATTTTTTTTCTAAAACACAGAAAAGACATGATGATAAAATGTTTATGTTTTCTAAAGGTTGTGACGATGATGAGATTGGTATTGAAGATGACGGGGGTATTTCAGACACATGTCTGGCACAATTACAAACAGTAGAGCCAGGTGTATACAGACATCCTGACCAGACGAGAGAAGGTAAAAAATCTAATCATTAGTACAGTAGTTACTGTCTTCTTACTGATGAACTTTATCATACAAACAGTGATTGACGCCGCGACAGATATGGAACAAGAAATAGAACAAGATGTAAATTTGGCAGAGTCTAGTCAACAAAAAACATCAATGCAAAAAACGGTAACCAACTCGATGTTGAATGAACTAGAAAACAGAAACCCTGACGCGTATGGTAAAAAAATACATCCAACACATCCGCTGAAGAAACAAATGATGAAGTAACAGATGCAGAAATGCAGTCGGTGGAGACGCTATTAAAATTGGCTCCAATCCTACAAACAACTTCACCGGGGAGTACACAAAAAACTACTACGGGTGTAAACAAAAAAAATTGAATGAAAAAGAAAAGGATGAAATAGTGAGGACGCATATTAAAAAGATTAAGGCTATAAATGAAAAACGAATGACAGAATTAGGTGATGCATACCGATCACCTTACTGCAACAGGATAGTAAGCTTATATGAGCCACTCTTGGATCGTGACAAAACGATCATCTCATACCTCTTATCTCCGATCGGTGGTGATATTGGGTAAGTTCTATATTTTGTTTCTTTAAAACACTTAAAAAGATCCACTAATTGACTTGTTGGTTATATCAAACAGAGCAGTGAAGTACAAGTCAGAAAGTGGGTTGGAAACCTTCAAAATAATTTTTGAAAGCTTCCACCCATCACAGTTCGTAGCTTCTAATGGAGTGGACGCTTTTGTAGATGTGTTAAACTATGAAGAAAAAAAAGGGACAAAAAATCATCACCGAACAGGCTGTTCTTGCCAACTTCAATGATTGTAAGTTAATAACGCAAGTTATTTATATGAAACAATTAATAACGCAATACTCTGAAGATGTGTCTCGAAAATATGACTAAAATGAACCCCAAAATATCTGCTCCTTGTGTTTATATCCATTTAATCACGCTTGTAGGATCATTGTGTATTAATCACGCATGTTATAAGATATTAAATTGCATAGTTATAAACTATCCATTTAATCACGCATGTTATAAGAAATTAATCACGCATTGTGTATTAATGACGCTTGTAATATCTGCTCCTTGTGTTTATATCCATTTAATAACGCATGTAGGATCAGGTCTGGTATTAATCACGCAAGTTATAATCATGGGGTGGGAGGTGGTAATTTATGGGTTGGTTTGCGGAAGTAAGAATAGGAGGTGGTGAGTTGATTGGGCTTGGAGATGGGCTTGGGGAAGTTGTGGAAGGTGTTGAGGGTATGGGGCTCGTTGGCGTAGTGGGTGGAGTTGGGCTTACAGGTTCTGGGCTGTTTGGGCTTAGGGGTTCTGGGATGAAATGGGCAGAAGAAGTGGGGCTGGAAGTAGTGAGTGGGCTGTTGAGGGAAAGGAGTGGTCATGTTATAATCATTTATTATGCAAAGTTAAATAACGCATTTAGGACCATTATGTATTAATCACGCATGTTATAATTGAATTACGCTTGTTTATAAATATGTAGATACCATACTTACCGGGTACAAACTCATTTTTGCAGCCCGAACCAATCTATGGGCCCGAGTACAATGACAATGCACGATTGAATGTATTTGCATCAAACCTTGAAGATACACTGGTTAAATATGGGGTGAAGAATGTTGAAACAGTGGATCTTATCTTTGTTCCAGTACTGTTATCTCAACATTTCTTCTGTATATGCTTTCACTTAAAGAAGGGCGATATTGAGTTAATTGATAACTCTAGGATCAAACAAGCGTTTGGTGAACGTTACTGTGGGCGTCCCGAAATGCTGGTAAAACTGTAGATTTCATCTTTATATACTATAATACGTAGGTACTAATATGATTTTTTTTATCTGATTATAGCGTAAAGATCTCATTAAGTACCTAAAAAACAAGATACGGCAAAAAGAATGGATAAAAAATTGGAAAAAGCAAAAATAATAAGGAAAGAAATGGATTGGAGGATTCTTGAAAATGGGGTTGATTGTGGTGTCTTCACTATGAGGCATATGGAGACATACAAGGGCAAAACACCATGGAATCCGGGGTTTGAGAACGAAAAAAAAAGCCGTTCAAGATTCACAGCTTCGGTTCTTGTGGTATCGCTACCTTAGTAAGATTGTATTGTCGGAGTACAACCTTATAAGAAAAGAAGTCTTTGAAGCAGCTAGGGAATTTGAGAAGAAGTCGGCCAAATTGGATATGTTGAAAGATCTAGATAAAAAAAATCTGTCAACGATTAGATGAGTTCTTTAATCTTAAAAAAAGTAATCAAAAATGTTATGTAGTTAAACTGTTTTTGTTACCGTGATATGTGAACAAACTTTTTTTTATATTTTTGCTGTGTTTGTAATTATTTTTTATTCAGATTTTTCTTGTTTTGATGTTAATGTATACTATACTAATAGACGACATTAATAACAAAACACAACACCTAAGTTTAGTTATACAAAAACAGGTACAATACATAGAAAACCACTTAGATAAACCAAAAAAAACATGCTTAAACTACTCGATAACATACACCAAACACACATGCTTAGACAACTTCAAAAGAAGGACTGTAAAAACTTGATCTTGGTGTCCATAGAGCATCTTAAAACGGCTAATGCATCCGAAAGCTCCTTCAGCTGTTTCTCATCGCGCTCTCCTAGATCAACCATGAACATCATAGCTACCTCTCGGACACTGGACTCTTTCATTCCGGACAGCAAGTTGAAAATTTCTTCTCTCCTCTTCATGTTTTCTCTTACCCTAGAAACGTTAGTCTCCAACAAGTCTTTACAAGACCTGTCTTCAGCAATATGTTCCTCAATCCTCTTTTTGAGGTAAACACTCATACCAGATGATGAAGTAGATCCGGTAGATGAATTGAGAGAATCTGACATCTTCGAAGGTAATATTGAAATGATGTTTCTATGAAATTTAAAATGAAAAACCAACAAGATGACATCTATTATTATAAGGCATACCGATTATTGGATTAGAATACACTTGGTGATTTTTGGAATTTTGTTGGTCCAGTACATATATTTATAAAAAGTACAGATGTTAGAATATTATTGAAGCTCAATAATAACGCACGTATGTCTGTGCCTAAGCATACAAAAATTACGCATGATGTATTACTTCAAATTGAGTGATCAAAGAAATTGGGTCTGGTAAAAAATTACGCATTGTAATAAAATGGCGCATATGACACATAATCACGCATGGTTTAAAAAAATTCAAAATCAATATTTTGGCTAAAAAAAATGAAACTTATACATTGAATTAGTGAATTTAAGTAAGTTGTATATCTTATTAATAGAAAGCAAGTTGCAAGATTTTAAATAAAAAAAATGTTAATAATCATGATATCTACAAAATAGGCTTCCAATCGACAAGACTCGTAATTAAGATGCATATTAAAATTTACTTACCAAATCTTCCCCAACTACCCTATTAAATCAAACTTTTCATCCATATTATATAACCACAGTTCCATTTTTGGCAAAACATAACAACCCTAACTAATAAAAGCAATGTCGAGTGACCAAGCAAACACAACAATCAAGGAGCTCCTCGCAAGCCGTAGTTTGACCGAGCTTGCATCTAATGTAAACTCCACAAACAATGTCTTTGATGTGCAGAAGAAGGTAATAGAACAGCAAAAGAAGAGCCAAGAAATCTGGGGAAACCTACTGCAAGAGCCAAAATGTAACAACCGTAAATTTATTTATTCGTTTTCCGTAAATAATCACAATTACTAAGTAATTGTATTTAAACATTCATGCTCAAATACGGGTTTATTAAAACTTTACTAAACTTGAAAGCAAAACAACATAATGTAATTTAATTCATCATTTTAGAATAACGTCGAAACAACTTGCGGAAGCTTCATTTAACGCGTGTTCGGTTCTTGCTCGACGCTTGATCTTCATCCGGTGCTCTCGACAATCATCTGTATTCAAAACCAACTCAAAAGTTAGTTTTGATAATTAAATATATATGGGTTGAATCATAGAATTAAAGAAAATCAAGAAAATCCCATTATAAATCCCTTGATCCTAGAAGCAAGGATTCAATTCTGGCCTCCACCGTAACTTACGGTGGTCACCGTAAGTTACGGTGGCCCCTGGTATAACATGCCCCTACCGTATATCAGTAGGCAGCTGCCGTAAAGCTTTCAGCTCCACCGTAACTTACGGTGGGCACAGTAAGTTACGGTGGCCCCTGTATCAGAACTCCCATTTTGCCGTTTTTGACACGAAAACTTTTGTATCTTTCAATCCGCTTGTCCGTTTGACCTACCGTTTCTTCCTACGTAATTGTAATTTGATTCTCCACCTTATGGAGTTAAAATCCAACATCCGGTTTAACAAAATTTCAGACTTTTAAGTCTTCGGCTTATTACCCTTTTTACCAAATTTTGACCCGTTCGATTATTTTATCAAACAAACATATTTATTTGATCCTTAAACTTATGAAATTCAAACTTTCCATATCTCTTATCATATTAATTTCAAATCACGGGATTCTTACATAATAAAAACCCGTTTACGCTCAAGTTCTTATTTTGACCCGTTCATAGACATTTGACCCCCAAGGTTGATGCCTGCAACTCTTACATGAGTCTAAGAGTTACATGATGATAATGCTAGTATCTAAACGACCTCTAAGGGTCGTTTGCTCGATTTGCCTATCAAAGGCATTTTCGTCAACTTATTTCCTCCTTTTACGACATTGGTCTCTTTGCTAAGGTATTTGACCAACATTGCATTTTTAACCATAAATCTATATATGTGCGTACCTGGCTCGAGTCAACATGTGGACCCGTTTTAAGACCGTGTCTCTATAATATGCTAATTCATAGCCTTGCTAATTCATAACCCATTCATCCTGCGAGCATGAGACTCGACATACACTTTTTAGTCATAAATTGTCAAATGGAATCAATATTATCATTTGACCCGGTTGGTCTAACTACCAAATGTTTTGCGCTTAGTATTAAATGGTGTTTATTCACCATTTCATTAAATAACTATCCTTGGATTTCTAACCATTTAGTTATGTCGCCCTAACCCACTTCTTATGCTTTGATTCCAACATAGTTTATGTCCCTTGGCGTCGTTTAAAGCTTTGACTTTTAACATACATACTTGATTAAAATCACCGATTCACCCTCTTTACTCTCTTAGGCTTACTTATAAAGTAGCCATTCAAAACTTATTATAAATACGTCACCTCAATGACTATTTTGCGTTTTTCACCCTTTTACCAATAGTAATAGTTTTTCATCATTTTGGTATGTTCCGACCCGTATCAATTCGCATCGGGAACCATACCTTGAATATTATCTTTATCATATAAATAACTTTTGAACAAGCACGTATACTATGAAAAGGGTGTAAGTTCCATTTACCTCGCATCCGAACTACGCTTTTCCTTTCCTTCTTGATTCGTTTCGTTAGACGTCAAACCATCATCATAATTCGTAAGATTGTTAGATTAGTCATTATCAATTATGACTACTCCACCTAATGGGTCTTATGTTGAATTTATTACTCGATCAAATCATTGGTTAATTTGACTTCCTAAAAGTCAATTGGTCTATCAACATATTCAAATGCACATTTCACACGAAATTTCAACATTTTAGCTTTATTTAGGCATTTTAACAAACACCTAGTGGGCATAATTTCACTAAATCAAAAGTCAAGTTTCATGACTAACTATTTAGCCAAGATTTAAACAATTTTTGCAAGTTTAATATATCTAGTATGCATAATAACATCTAGATTCACCTTATGTAAATAAATAACACTCAATTTATAATCAAATTTCTAGTGTTCTTCATCATTCTACAACACCCATTTAACACTTAGATGGGTGACCATGAATTTCACAATTATAAACATCAATTCAACAAATAAATGACTAGGGTTTACTCCTAGACATAGTTTCATCCCTAATTTCATCCAAACAACGAACATGCAGGCTCAGATTCGAATCTCACAAGTTCATCAAAAAATTTAAGATAGAACCAAATAGCAAAATTTTGCATACCTTATGATCCCTTCGCTGAGGTGATCACTAATCTATGCTTGGATTTCGATTTGAGCTTGATTTGCCCCTTCAATTTAGTGAATTCTTGTGTTTTAGGGTTTGAGCTTGAGAGCTCCCTTTTGATCAGGTTGAAATCGCATGACCCAACATACGCATGTGTTTGTTTGGTGTCCATTATTTGATAGAATTAAAACTTTAATTCTTTTGCCCAAGTTTAGTCCCTCCACTTTACACAAATTATTTAAAGGGGTGTTTTAACCATATTTGTTCTATTATGTCAAGACACTAACTAACTAACTAGGTTATTCATTCCTAGTTACTTGGTGGGTCCCGGTAGTTATAATCCGTTTTATTTTAAGTCCCGTTAACTCAGGCTCTTATAAACTTAATTCCTTAAAACTTTGCTTCGTTTGTATTTAATATTAGGATTTCTTATTAAATTCCAAATATTTACCGGATTATTTTTACTACTAACGGTACTTTACCCGTCTTTTAGTATTAACGGAGTTTGATTACTAAACCCGTTTTCGGGGTGTTACAAGTCTACCCCCCTTAGAGAGGTTTCGTCCTCGAAACCTTTTCTTACATAATTTATTGAGTTTAAACCCAATGTATTTGATCCGAGAAATCTTTTAAACATTACTAATACTTTTAACCAATTGTTAGTGTTTTGGTCAAAAATTACCGAAGCAATTAAGTGATCAAATTAGTTAAGTGAGGTAGTGTGCTAAAAAGTGTGTTGGAAATATGCTGGTTAAGTTGTTTGTAAAAACAGTTTTCAGGATACGGCTCAGGATATAGAGCTGTATCAATGATCAAACTATGAGCAAAAAGTAAAAGGGGTGACACGAGATATACGAGGAAAGCCCTTGATCAATCTAGATCGCCGGCATAAAACCTCGGGAGCTGACAATTGCAGCTGCCTTGTTCTTCTTATTGCTTCAAATATCAGGATACAGTGCAGGATATGGCGCAGATCAATGCTAAGTGGTACAACGATTACAAGTGTTGAGTGTTTGTACGTGATAGAAAGAAAAAAGAAGTGTGAGTTCGAGAGTAGAGAGTAAAGTGTGCGTTCCTATCGATCTGGCCTTCTATTTATAGTTACAAGTAACAAACTAACTCTCCTATTATTCTGGGATGCTGGGAATATTCCATTCTGAACGTTGGGGGACTCTTTTAACTTGTTTTCCACGTGCATATTAACTATGAAACCGGGTCTTCAGCTCATATGACCGTTACAACGTCAATAGCATTGACCAGCATCCGATATTCTCGCGGAATATGCCTTTCTTCTATTCTGACCGTTACAATACCCATTCTTCCACCATCAACGTCCATTTTTCAACCACCTTGAGCGAATCTTCAGGTAGATCAAGTCCTTTAACGTTGGTACCTTGCAACCAAAGAAAATCGTTAGTAACTGCCAGGATACTGCGTCAGGATGTTACCAATATCCTGGTCTGGTATCCTGATCGATACTGCCTCAGGATGTTACCAATATCCTGGTCTGGTATCCTGATCATAAACAGCTAACATGAAATCAAGATATAGTGTCAGGATATGGGCTCAGAATTTCACCCATAACAGTTAGTATTACCAGATAAGTATGGTAACATCTTTTTGGTCACTAATTGTCTACGTATCTCATACGACATAGTGCAACTTGAAATAACGTAATCTCGTTATTTCCACTAGTTTGGTTAACTTAGCGATATCCATCGCTTTCATATACTATCGAATTCTTTATGAATCCGTTACTTTGACCCGTTTAAAGGTCCTTAGTGAAATCTTTCACCTTTAGCAACAAATTCTTTTGTTTTCAAATTTATTTATTCGGTTCGGTTATACCAAATCTACCGCTTACAAGCAACCAAATTTCTTGATTTGAATTGCTGACCTTAACCGGTCTCACTAGCTAGACTTATTAGTCCATTTACTATTACCACTTGCTTGGTTATAATGTGATTCTACCTCACATTGCATTTCTTGACCGTGATCGTGTCACATCATGTCTAATTCATATCAACTTTTCATTTCGAAAACATCACTTTTTCGAATATATTGTCTTGCGCCTATTAGTGTCAAGACTTGTATCCTTCATGCTTACTATTTAAATTCATATCAGAATTTATATTTGTAAAAACGTTATTTCTTACTAAAACTGAAGTTTTAGTTTAACGTTTTATCTTTAATTTATGTCAAGCAATTTTGACGACTTGACATTTACTCTTTTACAGTCTTTGTTTTACGCGAGGATTCTTAACTAGTTCTCGCGCTTTGTTTAAGTAACCCGTAGGTTTTCTCACGTAGCCTCGTAGGCTATTTCCTTAGGTCTTCACCTCCTTTTTAATGGGAACCCTAAGGTTTATTTCCCTTTCTTTTCGTGATCCGAGGGTCATTCTGGTCCCGTAAACCTTAACACTAATCGCATTCCCGTAGGTTACGATGATCCCACAGATTCATCTTTTTATTTGTATCTACATTCAAATGTATATATGCATATATAGCTTCAAAGCATGTCTTGTTATGTTTGGAATCGTATATTTTCGCTTTTGAACTTTAGTTGACCTTAACTGTAGTCTAAGGCTTTATTTGTTTATCTTCGGGCGAAATTTTCCGACTTTATGACTTCTCATGTCATTTATGCGTCGGTTCATCTTATGCTCACCATTCTCCAGTTTACATATATCCGTATTCGATTATGTCCCATTACCGGGCTCATTATTCTTTTACTTTTAACGCTACTATTATCCCGCTTGCGTTTACTCATGCCGTCAGGCATGATATTATATTCGACCCGTTCAACTTTAAAATAGTTGAACATAATTTATTCAAAATTTCTATTTACATTATCTTGTCGTCTTTTAATTATGACTCACAACCCGAGTCTTTTAACTTCCCATCCGAGTTCCCGTTTCTCGGTCTACGCATGTGTTTAATTCTTACCCATCAACCGGGTGTTTAACCGAAGTCGTTATTATCGCAACCCTCCCGATATGCATTATGACTTCGCTTCATTTTTATATTCCGACTTTGTCCTCAAGTTTGACGTTTTACTAGAACGGCCCGTTAAGAGGCGTATTTGCATTCTCCGGGTTTGAGTGCAAGTACACTCCTTCCCAAAGCATATCCTAATTATTTTACATGTTTCTTTGTCCCTTCTCTCGGGCTCATTATCCAAATATAATACGCTTCCGTCACTCGGCTGTGCGTTCACATTATGATCAGATATTTTGCTTATCTGATTCATTTGGGTACTTTTTAATTTGTCCTACTCGCCCCGTCCTTACTACATCGGACGTAAATGTGTCTGCTACAAGAAGTTCATGGTACCATATGCCACTACTTATTTGGCCAGAGTAAGCGATCGGCACATGACACACATGACCTTTTTATAGCTTTCACATCACCCCCTATGTAAGTAATGCCTCTATTTATTTCATACTTCTAATTTCAATTAGTAAAACTTTATTTAATTGCAAAACAACAATCATTAGTTTTACTAATTTTACATTCGAACATATAAAATGTTTTTCTTTTCTATCGAACTACTATATAATCACATTCGTTAATGTGATCGCTACCTTTCTCAATAGCGTTATATTGAGAGTTTCTCACTTGGATAATTACCCCCCGTCCAAGTTCTCATATGAACTAATCTTATTATTTCCTTGTTATTCATCATCGCGAATAACACATGTTTCTATTAAACTTTTCTTAGAAACATCATCCTGAATAGATATCCTATTCAGGTTTTATCAGATATATGCAACCGTTATCCCCTACGTGTTAGTTGCATATTACTACTTGTGCGATTAATTTAAAAGCGTGCACCTGGTAATGCTTGTCCTAACGGGCTTCTCTTGCCGCTAACTTTGTTCGCGGTCGTTACGCGATTTAGTCCTTGGTGAGCATGCTCCTCTTGTCATACTTCGGACCGTTCCTCTATCATATCTGTAATTTCTTTAACCCTTGTCATCTTTAAATGCAAGTGTCCTTCAATTAAAACATTCACAAAGGTTAGCAATTTAAACATTAATAAATGCACGTATTGTAATACAATGCTTTTTACTGTACGTGATTTCGTTAACTATACTAATCATTTTCGTTGGTGTAACGTGTATTACACGATACCCTATGTGTTGTTCACAACACTTTAATCATACTAAACCATTAACATACTTGTACTTACCGGATTTGCGATCAAGCCTTGAACCGAACACCAATCTTTACCAAGAGCATAAGGTTTAAGTCCAAGCATAGTTTTCCCACCATACTTGAATCTCTTAAACCAAGGCTCTGATACCAACTTGTAACAACCGTAAATTTATTTATTCGTTTTCCATAAATAATCACAATTACTGTGTAATTGTATTTAAACATTCATGCTCAAATACGGGTTTATTAAAACTTTCCTAAACTTGAAAGCAAAACAACATAATGTAATTTAATTCATCATTTTAGAATAACGACGAAACAACTTGCGGAAGCTTCATTTAACGCGTGTTCGGTTCTTGCTCGACGCTTGATCTTCATCCGGTGCTCTCGACAATCATCTATATTCAAAACCAACTCAAAAGTTAGTTTTGATAATTAAATATATATGGGTTGAATCATAGAATTAAAGAAAATCAAGAAAATCCCATTATAAATCCCTTGATCCTAGAAGCAAGGATTCAATTCTGGCCTCCACCGTAACTTACGGTGGTCACCGTAAGTTACGGTGGCCCCTGGTATAACACGCCCCTACCGTAAATCAGTAGGCAGCTGTCGTAAAGCTTTCAGCTCCACCGTAACTTACGGTGGGCACCGTAAGTTACAGTGGCCCCTGTATCAGAACTCCCATTTTGCCGTTTTTGACACGAAAACTTTCGTATCTTTCAATCCGCTTGTCCGTTTGACCTACCGTTTCTTCCTACGTAATTGTAATTCGATTCTCCACCTTATGGAGTTAAAATCCAACATCCGGTTTAACAAAATTTCAGACTTTTAAGTCTTCGGCTTATTACCCTTTTTACCAAATTTTGACCCGTTCGATTATTTTATCAAACAAACATATTTATTTGATCCTTAAACTTATGAAATTCAAACTTTCCATATCTCTTATCATATAATTTCAAATCACGGGATTCTTACATAATAAAAACCCGTTTACGCTCAAGTTCTTATTTTGACCCGTTCATAGACATTTGACCCCCAAGGTTGATGCCTGCAACTCTTACATGAGTCTAAGAGTTACATGATGATAATGCTAGTATCTAAACGACCTCTAAGGGTCGTTTGCCCGATTTTCCTATCAAGGGCATTTTCGTCAACTTATTTCCTCCTTTTACGACATTGGTCTCTTTGCTAAGGTATTTGACCAACATTGCATTTTTAACCATAAATCTATATATGTGCGTACCTGGCTCGAGTCAACATGTGGACCCGTTTTAAGATCGTGTCTCTATAATATGGTAATTCATAGCCTTGCTAATTCATAACCCATTCATCCTGCGAGCATGAGACTCGACATACACTTTTTAGTCATAAATTGTCAAATGGTATCAATATTATCATTTGACCCGGTTAGTCTAACTACCAAATGTTTTGCGCTTAATATTAAATGGTGTTTATTCACCATTTCATTAAATAACTATCATTGGATTTCTAACCATTTAGTTATGTCGCCCTAACCCATTTCTTATGCTTTGATTCCAACATAGTTTATGTCCCTTGGCGTCGTTTAAAGCTTTGACTTTTAACATACATACTTGATTAAAATCACCGGTTTACCCTCTTTACTCTCTTAGGCTTACTTATAAAGTAGCCATTCAAAACTTATTATAAATACGTCACTTCAATGACTATTTTGCGTTTTTCACCCTTTTACCAATAATAATAGTTTTTCATCATTTTGGTATGTTCCGAACCGTATCAATTCGCATCGGGAACCATACCTTGAATATTATCTTTATCATATAAATAACTTTTGAACAAGCACGTATACTATGAAAAGGGTGTAAGTTCCACTTACCTCGCATCCAAACTACGCTTTTCCTTTCCTTCTTGATTCGTTTGACCCGCTCCCTCATCAAGCTTCCACCTAGCTCGTTAGACGTCAAACTATCATCATAATTCGTAAGATGGTTAGATTAGTCATTATCAATTATGACTACTCCACCTAACGGGTCTTATGTTGAATTTATCACTCGATCAAATCATTGGTTAGTTTGACTTCCTAAAAGTCAATTGGTCTATCAACATATTCAAATGCACATTTCACACGAAATTTCAACATTTTAGCTTTATTTAGGCATTTTAACAAACACCTAGTGGGCATAATTTCACTAAATCAAAAGTCAAGTTACATGACTAACTATTTAGCCAAGATTTAAACAATTTTTGCAAGTTTAATATATCTAGTATGCATAATAACATCTAGATTCACCTTATGTGAATAAATAACACTCAATTTATAATCAAATTTCTAGTGTTCTTCATCATTTTACAACACCCATTTAACACTTAGATGGGTGACCATGAATTTCACAATTATAAACATCAATTCAACAAATAAATGACTAGGGTTTACTCCTAGACATAGTTTCATCTCTAATTTCATCCAAACAACGAACATGCAGGCTCAGATTCGAATCTCACAAGTTCATCAAAAAATTTAAGACAGAACCAAATAGCAAAATTTTGCATACCTTATGATCCCTTCGCTGAGGTGATCACTAATCTATGCTTGGATTTCGATTTGAGCTTGATTTGCCCCTTCAATTTAGTGAATTCTTGTGTTTTAGGGTTTGAGCTTGAGAGCTCCCTTTTGATCAGGTTGAAATCGCAGGACCCAACATACGCATGTGTTTGTTTGGTGTCCATTATTTGATAGAATTAAAACTTTAATTCTTTTGCCCAAGTTTAGTCCCTCCACTTTACACAAATTATTTAAAGGGGTGTTTTAACCATTTTTGTTCTATTATGTCAAGACACTAACTAACTAGGTTATTCATTCCTAGTTACTTGGTGGGTCCCGGTAGTTATAATCCGTTTTATTTTAAGTCCCGTTAACTCGGGCTCTTATAAACTTAATTCCTTAAAACTTTGCTTCGTTTGTATTTAATATTAGGATTTCTTATTAAATTCCAAATATTTACCGGGTTATTTTTACTACTAACGGTACTTTACCCGTCTTTTAGTATTAACGGAGTTTGATTACCAAACCCGTTTTCGGGGTGTTACACAAAATCTCTGATAAGGGACGAAGGCATAAACTCATGATGGATCAGTCATCTTCTGATCACTTGGTTTACTCGTATCTGAAAGATGCAGTGGAGACGGTCCAGGAGAAGATGGAAAAAAGTGAGAAGGAGATTGAGAAGATATTCAAATCGAAGTAGCTATGCGGTGGTATGTCTGTTTTTGGAATGTCTGTTTTTCGAAAGTAGCGTCTTTTGATGATTTTTGGGATGTTATATAGTTGGTATTTGGAAAACTTACTTTTTGTGGTAGTATTGGGAAATCGGAAATGATAGTTGCATAAGTTTATGAATATCGTTAATTTTTACATGTTTGATACGTTTGACTGGATGTTTCAACAGATAACAAAAACAAAAAGGAAGGTGAAAAAATTACGCAGGTTAATAGCTCATTTTAACGCTAGTTGAAATACATCAGCCTGAAAAAAATCACGCATGTACACTTTAATTACGCTAGTTATGAGAAAAAAGCTTGACTTCTGATTCTTATTTGGAATAAAAGACATAAAAAATGAAAAAATGAATAATCACGCATGTTACATATAATGACGCATGCTATGAGAAATAACATAAATCACGTAACTTGGTGTTAAAAATGACGCACGTTATAGGTCAAGATCACAAAACACAGAATGTAAAAAAGGCATAAAAAACAAAGTTCAAATGTATGCAATTGTAGTTCAAAAATCACTCGTCATCATCGTTAACCTCTTCCCATTCAGAATCACTATCGTCGGCTTCGTCTACGTCATCATACTATTCCTCTCCCTCACCAGTTTCTGCCTCCTCGTCCTCTTCATCTAATAAACCAGGATCAGTATCTAACTGAACTGCTCTTCTTTTCTTCCCCTTCTTGTCGGCAGCACTAGCTTCACCCTTTAAAACTTTACAAGTTCGGATATCATGACCTTTGGTATTACAAACACTGCATGTACGACTTCTCTTGCCTTTTAGACTAATTATCTGTTCTTTTTTTTATTTGATCCGCTTATGTGAACCGCGTCCTTTGTTTCTAATACCGGTTGGCACACAGACTGTAGGCAGAGCATTAGTGTCCGGTTTCTCGTAACCGATTAACCTTGAATATCTATCAAACTTAGGGTCGATAGGCTTGGTTATGCGAAGTTCATCAACCATTTCTTTCATCTCCCTCATCCGATCCCTGACTATAACTAGATGATCAAAATATGTCATCAAATGACCAATAAGATACTCTCCAGTCTGCATTATCTCATACGCAACCTCCTTGGCCTTTTTATTCCCATCATTATCATCAACTTTTAAATCAAATGTGTTATTTAGATCATTCGGTACCACGTCTTTGGTCCATCTTCTCATAACATACTTGTTGGGAATTTCTTTCACTTTGAACATCTTGAACACAAAGTATATATGTTTGAACAATAATCCATATTGTTCAAACCTGCGACAACTGCATGATGCAATTACATCCTCCCCCCTTCTTGAAGCAAACCTAAATAAAAAATTGAAAATTAAAAGTCAAGGAAAAAGCACAAGATCTTATGTAATAACGCATGTTACCATATCTAGATACTGTTACCTCTAATAAACCGTCACCGTGCGCTTTCCAATCCTTCATACTTATCTTCAAGAACGGTTCCTCGATTTTAGTCTCTATAGGAAGGCACTCAGACAGTGTTCCATATAAGTCTGCCTGTTGATCAGTAAAGATGGACCTGGTGTAAATTTTCATAGCATTATCCTCTAAGGTAGCATCAGTTATGTTATCTTGGGTTGTGTTTCTAGAAATATGGTCATTTTTCCGATGGTTGAATCTTTGAATGTCCATTGCACCATCAAAATGGTTAAAAAACTCAACAAGGGTAAGTTAAGAATTCGCCACCTGACAGAAAAAATGGTTTTCGCTCTCTGATCTGGAGGTAGTCCGCATGAGCCCAGACATAGGCTCAAGACGATAGAAAGCTGGAATCCATGAAGATCTCATGCCAAACATATCGTCGATCCATTATTCTCGGTCAGACCGAATTCAATCATTATCAATTTCCATTCTCTCTCAAACGTTTCTGGAGCAATCGAATCAGTCCAGACTATATCACACATACGTCTTTTGAAGTCTTCATTGTTACACAACTCGTATCCAACCTATTAAAAAAAGGATTGGGATGAACAAAAATAAGAAATCTCTATAATTATTCACGCTTTTTGAAAAAAAAATGATTTTATGAAATAATAACGCATGATGAACATTTTGCAAAAGTGCATATAAAAATCAGAAAACTTCATACTTATTACGCAAGTTGTAACAATAATAACGCACATGGAAGTTGAGTCTAACCTTATCGGCAACTTTTTTCATTATGTGCCACATACATAATCTGTGCCTACTCTTATCGAACACTGCCTCGATAGCTTATTTCATCGCCGGGTCCTGATCAGTGACAACCACCTTCGGCTGCTTACCAAATGAGTCCAAAAATGATTGTAACAACCATTTGTATGATTCAATGCTTTCGGATGCTAGCAACCCGGCTCCAAGCGTCACATTCCGACAATGGTTATCGATACCAGTAAAGGGTACAAAAACCATATTATACCTTCAAAATGATGAAATAACTTGAATAAAAAAACAAAAAAATTAGAAGTTAAAAAACTATAAATAACACTAACTTGTTGGTTTTGAACGTAGCATCAAACGATATGACATCTCCAAACACAGCGTAGTTACGTTTGCACAAACCATCAGCCCAAAACAGGCCAGACAATCGCTTGTTTTCATCAACTGAATGTACAAATGAATAATCAACCATAAACTGCTTTTTATCGGTCAGCCTATTGATAACCATATCGGCATCATACTCTCCTATATAGCTATGTATCCTAGCTCTAAAATTCTTGCAGTCGTCTTTAGTTGCGCCAACATTTTCAAAACCTCCGTATCTTCGTCTCATAATATTGAAGGCTTTCACTGGCCCAAGATTTAATGTACCAAGCTCCCATATCATCTCTTCTTGTGTTTCAGAAAGATGCCTATAAGCCGGTAATAAATGCATATCTTTAGGGCAGACAAATGAATGATTATGCGCTTGAACAAACTTATCAACCTTATACAACACCCCATCCGTCGAACAAAGCTTAATTTGTGCTTTACACCCAGTTCGAATAGTCGGTATGTTCCTACTTTTATATGGCTTAGACAACTTTGAATAAGCATCATCAAAAGCCTGTGGTTTGTGCCCCTCCTTTGAACACACAAAGTATTTAGTCTTTATAATACCACCACTATGATGTTCACCTCCTTTTCGTTCAGAGAACCCTGCCTTCTTGGCATATGTCTGATAAAAAACATATGCTTGCTCTATCGAACTGAATTCCATTCCTATAACGGGAACACATGATGAAGCCACCTCAGGAATGTACAATCTTTCATCTGCAAATTTTGAAATAAAAAAAAAACAAAAAAATTGAGCCTCTAAAACAAGACACACAATCACTCATCTATGAAATAAAAAAAAATCACGCTAAGAAAGAAATCACGCATGTTACTCTCATAAAATCACGCAGGTAAAAAACCAGACAAAACTTTATACTTTATAATAACGCAAGTTCTTGAGGATTACACAACACATGCGTGATTTTAGAGGAATTCCTTTCAAAACAAATATTTATCAAATAATGATGCACGATCAAACACAAAACATCAGCCACCTATACTTTCGTCTAATATAAACCGAATTAATTGACAACTTACTGGTCTGATCGTCTAATATAACGGGGTTGTCTGATGTCGGATTCATCAAATGCTCAACAACATCTTGAACGGCATGGACTTCAGCATCTTCAATTTCAATATCATCTGTATTTCGTGCATCTTCAATTTCAATATCATCTGTATTTCGTGCGTTACTGCTCTGTGGATCCATTTCAAACAATAAGTGATCGTAACCCTAATTGAACACCTATAACCGCTAATTTGATAATTTGAAAAATGGAAAGTATTTGAAACTGATTCAATTCGTAATTACCAGGATGCAGGAGATAACGAACTCGCACTATTCTCTTGATGTTAGTAAATGTCTGAATTACCCAGCCTCAAGAACGTAAAATACCTAATTTGCCCTTAATGAGAAATCTTAATCAGTGCCACGCGTCCAAATCCCACTTTCGCGTACGTGAAGTATGATTAGGGGTAATGTACATTATACTTTCTCTCTCTCTCTCTCTATATATATATATATATACCACTTTTCTTATTGCTTTCATTACGTATGGATAACTTTAAAAAAAACAGTTAAACCTTGTATGTTAACAACAAACTAGTGATATTGATATTTATAAGTTCTGCATAATAATAAAAAAAATCAACTTTAAATATTTTGTTAACGTGTTTATAATTTCATGCCAACATCAATTTAGTACTTGTAACTTGAGGTAACTGGGCGAGTAGTAAATCATAGGAAGTAAGTACTTTTCTTTTCTATCTAGTGTGTAGATGATTTCATAAATGATTTGCAACAAAAAAAACCAATTAAGAAAACTAGAGTTTAACGATCCGATATCTTGAATAGTATATTATTACAATACCGACAGTTCCGATCGCCAGCAATCGAACGGAGAACAGGATAACATATTATTGGGGTAACAAGGTTTTGATTTACCTTAGATGTCAAACTCGAACTAAACCAGAGCGTGAGGCGTGACGATGGCTTCGATAGAACGCCGGAACAGGTTAACAAGGTACAAAGCAAAGTTTGAAAGAGGGAAGTAACAGTGGTCATGGTACCTGTTCCTCACAGGACGCGAGTTACCAAACTGATGTTGGTGAAGGGCTGACCCGAACGGAGCAGTTCACACAATGTGAGTGGTGATCGGCTAGAATAACCGATCGACAGTGGCTGCCACAGTTTTTGTAACCGGTTAACGAGATACAAAACAAAGTTCGAAAGAGAAAATAAAGGGGTGATCTTGGTACCTGTTCGCAAATCACAGAACACGAGTGACAGAACTGCTCGTGGCGGCAACCGGTTCTGTCCTGGAGGTGCTGCGATGAGTGGTGGTTCGTGGCGAGATGGTATGCGCTCCACCAAAAGGGAACAAAGTCGGAACGGTGGCGGCGATATCGTCGTTGGTGGTCCAGAAGATGAATAGAGGGGTTTAACAAGGGAACAAGCCAGCCTTTGAAAGGGTTTGTATGGAGCAAATCGCTGGAATGATATCAATTAATAAGAAAACTCCATAGTTGACGGGTGGTCCATTGGACAACCCTTAATCATGTTAAAAGACGAAATAATCCTTAACTTAATCGTGTAATTATCTTGAATTAGATAACTACTGTTGCTTATGTTTCAGGTGCAGTTCGGGAGCTTAAAGTGGATAAAATGCAGCTTTGGAGGGTATTGGAGATGATCGGGTCGAGCATGGAACAAGAGATGAAACAAAGAAGAACATTCAGGTCATTACCGTAAATTACGGTCTCACCGTAATTTACGGTAGACCTGATTTTCACCTGGAACCCACCGTAAAACAGTCTCCATCCACCGTAAACATATTGAGTCCACCGTAAATTACGGTAGGACCGTAATTTACGGTGGTGGCTGCGTGAAAAAGTGTAACTGCCCTCATAAATCAGTTTTTATTGTGTCTTTTCAAGTGTTCTCATCATTGGACGGTTTTGGTACTCACTAGGGGCGATTTTGCTTGTTCTTGCTTGGTTGGAGACAATATCTATCATTCGGTTTATGTTTTTGATTCGTATGAACATTGAATTGTTTGTGATGATGATTCACCAAGCTATGTCCGGCTAAACTTTTCGGTGATCATCTTAGGTGAAGGTTTCTCTTGAACTTTTGTGTGTTTATTTCTGAATTTCTAGAATGATAACTTGCGTTGCTTGAATATCATGGTGTATGTTTAATTGCTTGTAACTTGTTAATCGATATTGCAATTTCTAGTCTTAATCGTACGTTCTTGGTGCCGTTGGCAATCGAGATATCACGGGAAGGGTTAGGGTTAGTTATTGATTAATTGGTCATCGGGAAACAACCTCGCGTTTATAAATCCGAGTACTTTGTTCCCTTTTATCACTTCGATTATTCATGCACGAGTTATGTCTATGTAACTCTTTCTAGTTGAAATTGCACACAATTGTTTAAAGAAACTGAAACCTGAGATGGTCATTGTTTTCTCCTAATCTGTTTTAAAACCTACATTTGATTTGCCATTAGTTTAATTTAGTTTTCTAAAACAACAATCCAAAGTATTGATCTTTAATTTTTGCAAATTAGGATAATTGTAGTATAATTGCAAGGCTATATAATTGACATATTTTCCACATACTCCCTGAGTTCGATACCCTATTACCTCTATCTATAGTTGTATTTGGGATTAAATTTGCGTGACCCACGACAATCACGTCAAATTTTGGCGCCGTTGCCGGGGAGTAGTGCGCAACGTGTGTCATTTTTGTTAGTTTTGCTTTGTTATTTTCGGGTTTACACTGGTGTGTTTAGTGTGCAGGTTCTACAGGTGCATGCATACTAGAGGCTCTCACAAAGCGTCACCATTGTCATTTGATCCGGAAATTGAAAGAACGCTAAGGCAGAACCGAGTTTTACTACACGAAAACAGAATCATTGGTTCACCTACTTCACCCATTACACCAAGAAACATTATGGACGAACCACAAATACCACCTACAACGGGTCAAACGACCTCATCATTCATTCCTACATCCACACAACCATCACCAAACACCACTATTACAAACATCACCACAATTCCTACTCCACTTCATGATACTACACCAACCAATACCAACGCCACACAACCGAACACTACTCAAGTCGAACCCAGTCTTACCTTTAGCCCATCTGCCACAATCCCACCATTATCACACTTCTTTCCTCCATCTACAGGTCAATCATCTTCTCATTATTCAATACCACCAAATACAACCATTGTCCATACTACCTCTACATTTAGACCATCTAACCAGTCGGGTTTTCAATACTCGACCATTCCATTTGGGCAAACTTCGGGTATAGGGGGAGATGGATATGAGGAAGGATACGAAGATTTTGAGGGCTATGATGAAGATGGGTACGCTTATGAAGGTTATGGTGATCAAGGAGAGTTCGGGTATGTGCAAAGTCAATCTCAAGGAATGTCAAATGTTGGTGGGATGTCGCAACAACAACTCATACCGCAACATATTCGGCCACGACCATAAGGGCCACCAATGCAACGCCCTATCCCATTGCAACAAGTTCGGCCACAACATGTACAACCAAATGTTCAACAATTCCAAAGGCCAATTCAACGCCCACCAATGCCCCAACAACAATTTCAACAACCAATTGCACCACAAGGGCCTATACCAAGACCAATGGGTCCTATTCGCCCAAGGGGTAGGTTTGGTGTACCAAGGAGACACCTTAGAGAAAATGTGAGGGGCATCGAAGCACATTTTCGACCGGTAATCACTCAAAACCCTTCACCGGTAGTTATTCCTCACAATGATCAAGGGAGAACATTTGAAGTGAGGACCAACTCTTTGCAAAGTTTACCAAAATACAAGGGGTTGGCAACGGAGGAGCCTTACTTTCATTTAGAGGCTTATGACTCAATTTGCAACACTCTTGGGAGTCAAGGGTTCTCGGCTGATGACATCAAATTGGTATTATTCCAATTTTCTTTGGAAGATAAGGCGAAGAAATGGTTCTACACGTTACCTTCGGCATCCATATATACATGGGGGGAGATGCAACAAACTTTCTTGGATGAGTTTTACACCGCCCAAAAGACCAACGATGCAAGAAAGGGGTTGAGAAGCTTCCAACAACAACATGGTGAGATGTTTCATGAGGCATTCGAGCGTTTCAATATGATGATTAAAAATTGCCCTCACCATGGAATTGAATTGTGGGAGTTGATGAATGCCTTTCACGAGGGGTTGAGTGCCGAAGATGCACGTGACTTGATGTCTATTACCGGTGGGACTTTTGGAACAAATTATGAGAATGATGATTGGGAGTTTTTGGAAAGCATGGCAACTACATCAAAGAGGAAAGCTCAAGCCTCAAGAAGAGCTCGACCAGCCATTGCCCGATCACAAGTGCACGCCATAGATGATGGTAATGTTCAAACTACTAACCAAATTTATGATGTTTGTGCTTTGTGTAATGAAATAGGTCACGCGGCTGAAAATTGCCAAGGGATGGTGGAAGGGCAATATGAAGAGGTGCATGCTATTCAAGGTCAAGGTCAAGGAGGGGGTGGTAGAAACTACAACAACATGAATTCAAATACATACCACCCCGGGTTGAGGAACCACCCAAGTTTTCGATATGGGAACCCCTCAAATCAATCAAACCCGAACTTTCAAGGTAGCCAAGGAAACTATGGTTCGCGCCAACCTTATAACAATCAAGGTGGATATAGAAGTGGGCACAACCAAGGGTACCAAAGGCAAACGGGTCAAGAACAAGGGGGTTCTTCGGGTGGAAACGAGATGATGGAGATGCTAAAGAGCATGCAAACGGAGATGCAAAAACGGAATCAACTTGATGAAGTCCGAATGCAAAAAGATGAAGTTCGTGACAAAAGCATCCAATCACTAACAACCCAAATGGGCCAATTGGCAACCGATGTGGCTGAATTGAAGAAGAACAAGGGTCAACTCCCTAGTGACACCAAGGTAAATCCATCACACGGTTCGTCAAGAGGTAATGTTAATGTTCATCAGGTTAGTGTTTTGAGAAGTGGAAAAGAGTTTAAAGCTAATTTGTCACCCGAATTAGTTGAGGGGGTGGTTGAGGACATCACGGGTAATGATAGTGATGATGATGTTTCACCGGTTAAACCAAAATAATTAAATGTTAAAAAACCGGGTTTGGGTGAAAATAAAGAAAGTGAAAAAGTTGAGGGTGAACCGAGTCAAGTCCCGTTTCCATCGGCTTTACTTGACCCGGGTAAGAAAAATTTTATCGCATCAAGAGGTCCCCAAAAAGAAGAATTGTGGGACATGTTCAAGCAAGTTAAAATTAACCTTCCACTTCTTGATGCAATAAAACAAGTTCCCGCTTACGCAAAATTTCTAAAAGAATTGTGTACACAAAAGAGGCAAAACAAAAAGAAAATGCCTAAGCGGGTAGATTTAACCGGGCAAGTGAGTGCGGTTTTGAACGGGGAGCTTCCTCCTAAGCTCCAAGATCCGGGCACGCCATTGATTAACATACAAGTGGGTAATTTTCAAATGGCTAAGGCGTTGCTAGATCTTGGGGCCGGAGTTAGCATTTTACCGGGGGGATTATATGACCAATATGATTTTGGTCCGTTATCAAGGGTGGAGACAACGGTTGTTTTGGCCGATTTGTCTCATAAGTTACCCCGGGGTATGGTTCAAAATGTCATTGTTAAAATTGATGAATTTTATTACCCGGTTGACTTTTTAGTCTTGGACTACTCATCGGCGGACCCTAAGCAACAACAAAATGTAATTTTGGGTCGGCCATTTTTGAGCACCGCACATGCAGTCATCGATTGTAGATTTGGTACAGTCGATATGACTTTTGGAAATTGGAAAATGCGTTTGAATGTTTTTACTAACAATTCTAATGCTAATGGTGTTGATGAGTGTTTTATGGCAGATATAGTTGATGGATGCAACCCGCATGAGTATGAGGAGGATGGTTTGGATGTTTGCCTGTGTGATTTTTCTGAACAGGTACATGCTTATGCACTCCGGGTTGAAGAAGAAAAGCAAGATGCAATGGCATTGAAGGAAGGTCGGCCACCATGGACCCACCAGTTTGAAGGCTTACCGGCGGAAATAGATTCGGGTACTAAACCATCGCTAGAGGAGTCGCCAAAGTTGGAGCTCAAAGACTTGCCGGGCCATTTAAAGTACGTGTTTTTAGGGGATAATGACACTTTACCGGTCATTATTGCCTCTAATTTGGAGTTGGCTCAAGAGCAAGCATTGTTGAAAGTCTTAAAGGAAAACAAGGGAGCTATCGGATGGACAATTGCCGATCTCAAAGGAATTAGTCCATCAATTGTCATGCACAAAATCATTACAACTGAAGATGCCAAACCGACACGAGAAGCTCAAAGGCGTTTGAATCCGAACCTATGGGAGGTAGTTAAAAAGGAGGTAATTAAATGGTTGGATGCGGGAATCATCTATCCGATTTCGGATAGTGCTTGGGTGAGTCCCACTCAAGTGGTGCCTAAGAAGGCCGGCATTCAAGTAGTCAAGGATGAAAGTGGTGAACAAATTGCCACCCGACCGGTTACCGGGTGGCGTGTATGTATTGACTACCGAAAATTGAATGCCGCCACTTCTAAGGACCATTTCCCGTTACCTTTTATTGACCAAATCATTGAAAAACTATCGGGTCAAAAGTACTACTGTTTTTTGGATGGGTACTCGGGTTACAATCAAATAGCAATACACCCGGATGACCAACACAAGACCACCTTCACTTGTCCATATGGCACCTTTGCCTTTCGGTGAATGCCATTTGGCTTGTGCAATGCTCCGGCAACTTTCCAACGATGTATGATGAGTATCTTCTCGGACATGGTTGGAGAGTCGCTTGAAGTATTTATGGATGACTTCTCCATTTTTGGCACTACTTTTGACACTTGTCTCAACGAATTACAAAAGGTTTTAAAAAGGTGCGTTGAGAAAAATCTAGTGCTAAGTTGGGAGAAAAGTCATTTCATGGTGCAAGAGGGCATTGTGTTGGGTCATGTAATTTCTGAAAGAGGGATGGAGGTGGATAAGGCAAAAATACGGGTAATAGCATCTTTGCCACCTCCTAAAAATGTTAAGGGTGTAAGGTCATTCTTGGGACATGCGGGTTTCTATAGACGTTTCATAAAGGGTTTTAGTGTTATCACCAAACCTTTATGCAACTTGTTATTAAAATATGTCCCATTTGATTTTACTAATGAGTGTATGCAAGCTTTCACTGTTTTGAAGGAACATTTGGTCAAAGCTCCTATCTTGCAACCACCGGATTGGTCAAAGCCGTTCGAGATAATGTGTGATGCAAGCGACACCACTATTGGTGCAGTTTTGGGTCAACGGGTTGATAGAAAGCCGGTGGTGATTTACTATGTGAGCAAAACTTTATCCGAAGCGTAACTCAATTACACCACAACCGAAAAGGAGTTACTAGCGGTGGTGTATGCTTTGGATAAGTTTCGTGCTTATATTTGGGGGAGCAAAGTGGTGGTTTACTCGGATCATAGTGCGGTCCGATACTTGATGGAGAAGAAAGACGCGAAGCCTCGGTTGATTCGGTGGGTATTATTGTTACAAGAATTTGATCTAGAAATCCGAGACAAAAAGGGAAGTGAGAACGTAGTGGCGGATCACTTATCTCGGATTCCGGTGGAAGGGATCGATGATGTTAGTGAAATTAATGAGAGTTTTCCCGACGAGCAATTACTAGCCATTTCCACCTTTGTTGCACCGTGGTATGCTCACTATGTCAACTACTTAGCCAAGAGTGCCATCCCAAGTCATTGGACCAAGAAGCGTCGACAACAATTTATGGTCCAAGTGAAGCAATACATTTGGGATGAACCGGATCTTTTCAAGATTGGACCGGATCAAGTTATACGAAGGTGTGTGCCCGAGACAGAAGTGTTGGAAATTTTGACCCATGCTCATTCGTCCGCATGCGGGGGTCATTTTAGTGGGCACAAAACAGGCTATCGGGTTCTTTCATGTGGGTTTTATTGGCCCACAATTTTCAAGGATGCTTGTGAGTTCGCTAGAAATTGCATTAATTGTCAAAAGATGGGAAGCATATCGAAGAGGGATGAGATGCCATTACAACCAATCTTGGTTGTAGAGATATTTGATGTATGGGGTATAGACTTTATGGGTCCTTTTCCGAATTCGAATGGCTTTCTATACATTTTGGTAGCGGTGGATTATGTCTCGAAGTGGATTGAAGCTATTGCAACACGAACAAACGACCATTCAGTTGTTTGTAAATTTGTTCAATCCAACATATTTTCTCGTTTCGGCATCCCGCGGGTTATTATAAGCGATGGTGGTTCGCATTTCAAGAACTTCAACTTTGGGAAATTATTGAAGAGGTATAGCGTGAATCACCGAATTGCCACACCTTACCATCCGCAAACGAGTGGACAAGTCGAAGTGTCCAACCGTCAAATCAAAGAAATTCTCATGAAGACGGTAAGAACGGATAGGAAGGATTGGTCAAGTAAGTTAGATGATGCGTTGTGGGCATACCGAACGGCCTACAAGACTCCTATTGGCACAACGCCTTACCGGATGGTGTATGGTAAGGGTTGTCACTTGCCAATGGAGTTGGCGCATAGAGCACATTGGGCAATTAAGACGGTTAACGCGGATTATGACGAGGCGGGGAAGTTGAGGAAGTTGCAACTAAGCGAGATCGAAGAGATTCGAGATGAGGCATATGAATGTGCATCGGCGTATAAAGATAAACTCAAGAAGGTGCATGATGCAAAATTACGAAAGAAAACGTTCGAAGTGGGTCAAAAAGTTTGGTTGTATAACTCAAGGCTAAAGATGTTCGCGGGCAAGCTCAAAAGTAAATGGATGGGTCCGTATGTTATTCGGAGAGTTGGGAGATTTGGTGATGTAGACATCCAAGACGAGCAAACATTGAAACAACAAACGGTGAACGGTCACCGGTTAAAGCCGTATTTGGATGGGAATGACATCAACACTTTGGAGCTTGACAAAGTGGGCTACATCTTGCGCCCGGTCGATGAAGAACAACCATGAGAGGCCCAGGTTTGGTAGTGTACATAGTAGTGTTTTGTTTTGTTTGTTTTGTATAATTTGCACAATTGCCGTATTTTCTCGAAATCCGTGTTTGAAACAAGTGTGGGGATGTTCGGGTCACGAATTATTCTAACATTGTGTTGAGGACAACACGGGATTTTTGAGGGGGTAGGGTGATTTTACACGTTTTTGAAAAAATTTTAAAAACCATAAAAAAATCGAAAAAACTAGAAAAATATAAAAATAGACCTGCAAATAATGAGTTTTAGGAGAGTAATAATCGCCCGGTTCACACCGTAATTTACGGTATAGCCGTAATTTACGGTGGTGAGGAAAGATGGTTGATCTTTACGGTAATTTTAGACTGATTTACGGTAATCATTTATTTTCAGAGTGTACCGTAATTTACGGTATGACCGTAAATTACGGTGAGTGTTGAAATTTTCTGAGTTTTACGGTGCAGTTCTACTGATTTACGGTGAAGATTGGTGATTCAGGTCTCACCGTAAATTACGGTTTGACCGTAATTTACGGTACGCACAAAATTTTGATCCGTCGTTCTGGGTTCCGTGTGTATATAAAAAAAAAAATAAATAAAAAAACACATCATAACAAAAGCATATCACGTGAGTATACCCTGACCACACAAGTTTTTTTCTCTATCACCATCCATCTTCATCTCTCTCAAGACCCACAAGCCATCTTCTTCCCCAATCTTCAATCTCTCATATCTCAACCAATTTTTGCTCAAATCAAGTGAAATCAGAGTCCTTCTTGACTAATTTTCAACGTAGTATCTGATTTTGCTAAGAAACATACAAGAAAACGCAGTTTTAGGGTCCGAATTCTAAACCCTAGTTCGAAATTTTTGGGGGTTTTTGGAGCTTTTGTTTCACAAGCACTTTAGCATCTTCAAGCAAAGGTATGAAAGCTTATTTGTTGTATTTTGATGCTACATTGTGAAAAGTAAGGTTATTTAGGTTACTTGCCCATACCCACTTGCTTGTTCTTAGATATGATTATGAAATGGATTATTTGAACATGGTTATGGTTGTAGATGTAGGATTTGTGGTTAAAGTAGTGAACTTTTGGGGATCTCTATATTGTAGAGACACCATGCCCAATTTTGGAAAAATTTTTGATAGACTTTTGGTTCACTAGCATTTACAACCATGATAACAAGCAAGTGTGGGGATGTTTTGAAAAGAGGGTTTAATTTTGTTTCTTTGGTTGTGTTGTTTGCTCTAATGTGTGTAGGAATGGCACGAACTAAAGAAAAGACGGGAGCTGGTTCGTCTTCATCTTCAAAGGGAAAGGGTAAACAGCCGGAACAACAACCAAAGAAGAGACAATATTTGGGTAGAGTGGATGAAAGCGAAAGTGAAAGCGAAGAAGAGATGGAATTGGATCCGGCGGAGAAACCGAAATGGGACTCGGGTCCTTTGGATGAACAACCAGAGGCATGGCAGCCAACGTTATATAATGATTGCATGAATAAGTTAAAGAATAAGGCAGCGGCCTTCATATGTGAAAGGGATGTTCGAGAAGCTGAGTTTGGGCAGTTTGGGGTGTTTGATAAGTTCCGGGCTCTAGGTTGGGAGTCGGCACTTACTTGTTTTGACAAAGATAAAAACAACTTGTTTATCACTGAAATTCAGGAGTGGATGGCCACTCTTAAGGTTAATCGATATGACAAGCCATCGACCATGAAGCTGACGGGTGTTGTGAATGGAGTGCCGGTAGAAATGTCTTTTGATACTTTGAAGAAGCTTGGAAAGTATGATAGTTTGCCAGCCCGCGATTATATGATACCGACTTTGGATGATCTTCTGGTGAAGCCGGAGAAACATCAGCGATGGAATGATATGTTGGCAGCATTGTTTTTACCCGGAAGATACAGTGGTATTCTATACCGGAAGAATTTGAAAATTGAAGCTAAATTGTTGCATACAATCTGTCTTCTCAATGTTATTCCAAGGAGGGGAGATAAAGAACAGGTGAGGTTTCCTGAAGTGCCTGTTCTTTATTCGTTGATGCACGGGGGTCCGCGTTTTCCTATACGTTATCTTATTATGAACCACTTATGGATCTGTCGGAACAAGTATGGAAGAGACATCGTCCCGTACTGTCGGATAATTACGGGATTGATGAAACAGCAGAAGGCGATAACTTCCGAAGATCGAGGAGCAACGAAAAGGCACCAACCTTTTACATTGGATAAGTTGGGGAATGTTTGGACGTATACTCAGTCGGAGCGGTATCACAAGTTAAAGTCGGAAGGGCAACGGTGGAGGGCACTAAAGTTGGGTGCACGAGATTTGTTACCGGGAGAGCCGGACGAACCAGAAAGCGATGAAGAAGCGGTTCCGAGTGGAGATGAAGACTATGCGGACGCGCCGCATGGTGTTGAAAATGTTGGTCAAGGTGGTTTTGGTAGTGGTCATGGTGGGGTGTTTTATGATTATACGCAGCAATCGTATGTACCGGGTTGGGCCTATGAAGGCACTATGCAAGAGGTGATTGCTAATCAACGTCCTCCGGCGTCCGTGTTTGATACGTGGTCGGGGTCGGAGAGGACGTTGTTTGATCAAAACACAAGAAATAGTGCGAGTATAGAGCGGGCCTTGAAACATAACTTAGATCGTCATGAGTTATGGAATCGCACACATGCGTATTCCCGGGAAGTGGAAATAAATAATAATTATTTTGATGATCAAGAAAGGCGATTGCATGCGGATTATCATGCCGGGCGGCCGGTGGTTGTGGATCCACAACATGTGGATTATGCTTCGCTACCACCATATGATGGTAGTATGTCGTATCCAACCCCGCCGATCCACCACTCGCAATGGATTGACCCGAGGCAACGAGAGGGAGCGCAACAACAAGAAGGAGGAAGTAGTAGCGGTTCGTTCGCGTTCGGTGAATGGAATGACGTGATGTCTTCCGTTTTTGGACCTCCGGGACCGCGCTATTATTAGTAAGGTTGTGTTTCTCCTTTTGTATATTTTTGTGCATATTTGCTAGTTGGTTTGTTTAAGGATTTGGGAGGTTGGGTGGTGTTTTGATATGTTGTGTTTGGGTTGGTGCTATTTGGTGGTGTTTTATGTTAAAAAGAAGAAAAACATAAAAAAAATTATAAAATGAAAAATCCAAAAAGAAATTTGGGGTTTGAGTGAAGAAGCGTTTTTGTTGATGTTGAAAAAGTTTTAGTGGTCAAAGCCTTTCAAAACCATACATTGGGGTCAATGTATCCCAAGTGTGGGGATGGGGGGATTTTTTTGAAGATTTTGAAAAATTTTGAGCCAAGTGAAACGATGTGAAAATTTGAACACCCTAGATTAACCCCAAGTTGGTGCACCGGCAACCCTTGATACCTTTTTCTTTCTTGGTGAGAGTTATAGCCACACTTGTACATAAATAATGATTGTCTTTGATGAGAGTGGCTACGGGTGGGGGTGCATTAGAACTTGTGCTTGAATGCGATTTGAGTCCTTAGTTAGATATAAATGCAAAAAGGATAAGGGCATTTAGGTAGCCTCGTCGTTGGTGTGAGTGAGTGTGGGATTTGGGGGGTTGGACCTCATAAGTTATATATATGAGCATGGTAGTGAGAGGGGCGGGGGTTTGGACATTTAATTGCCCATTTTGTGCCTTAAAAGCCTATCATTTGTTACCCCTAGCTACTTACCTAAAAACTTACCCAAATTTGACCCGGTTTTATAGTGTTGGTGATAGTATTAGTAGTTTTAGTAGTTTGAAGTAGATATGTTTGATGCGTTATTGTATTTTTGTTTGCTTGAAAAAAAAAATCAGAAAAATTAGAAAAGAAAAAAAAGAGAAAAAGCAATGAAAAATGAAAAAAAGAAGTGATGTTAGTTATCTTGTGTATAGTAGTTAAGTTTGATAGTTGTTTGTTTGTTTTTTTTTTTGTGTAATAAAAGACCGGGTCAAGTTTTCGCTACTTCATATATATTCCATTTCCTACCCATACGCCTAGCCACGTTACAACCTTGAAAGTCCCTTTGATTTGCATTTATGTTTGACACATTTTAGGAGAATGATCGATTTAGGTACAAGCTTATGATTGTGCAACCACCCGTTTGCCTAGTGTGTGTCTAGCTTATCTTTGCTAGTTTTCACTTGTAGCCGAGAGGAGAGATTTAGAGAGGGGTGCATTGGTTGGGTGTTAAAAAGGGGTTAGTAAAAAGATTGCATGTTTTTGCTTGGTTTAATTTGATCACTTGTTTTGAAACTGATTTGATGAGTTGCTTGGGACAAGCAACGGTTAAGTGTGGGGATGTGACGGGTGGTCCATTGGACAACCCTTAATCATGTTAAAAGACGAAATAATCCTTAACTTAATCGTGTAATTATCTTGAATTAGATAACTACTGTTGCTTATGTTTCAGGTGCAGTTCGTGAGCTTAAAGTGGATAAAATGCAGCTTTGGAGGGTATTGGAGATGATCGGGTCGAGCATGGAACAAGAGATGAAACAAAGAAGAACATTCAGGTCATTACCATAAATTACGGTCTCACCATAATTTACGGTAGACCTGATTTTCACCTGGAACCCACCGTAAAACAGTCTCCATCCACCGTAAACATATTGAGTCCACCGTAAATTACGGTATGGCTGCGTGAAAAAGTGTAACTGCCCTCATAAATCAGTTTTTATTGTGTCTTTTCAAGTGTTCTCATCATTGGACGGTTTTGGTACTCACTAGGGGCGATTTTGCTTGTTCTTGCTTGGTTGGAGACAATATCTATCATTCGGTTTATGTTTTTGATTCGTATGAACATTGAATTGTTTGTGATGATGATTCACCAAGCTATATCCGGCTAAACTTTTCGGTGATCATCTTAGGTGAAGGTTTCTCTTGAACTTTTGTGTGTTTATTTCTGAATTTCTAGAATGATAACTTGCGTTGCTTGAATATCATGGTGTATGTTTAATTGCTTGTAACTTGTTAATCGATATTGCAATTTCTAGTCTTAATCGTACGTTCTTGGTGTCGTTGGCAATCGAGATATCACGGGAAGGGTTAGGGTTGGTTATTGATTAATTGGTCATCGGGAAACAACCTCGCGTTTATAAATCCGAGTACTTTGTTCCCTTTTATCACTTCGATTATTCATGCACGAGTTATGTCTATGTAACTCTTTCTAGTTGAAATTGCACACAATTGTTTAAAGAAACTGAAACCTGAGATGGTCATTGTTTTCTCCTAATCTGTTTTAAAACCTACATTTGATTTGCCATTAGTTTAATTTAGTTTTCTAAAACAACAATCCAAAGTATTGATCTTTAATTTTTGCAAATTAGGATAATTGTAGTATAATTGCAAGGCTATATAATTGACATATTTTCCACATACTCCCTGAGTTCGATACCCTATTACCGCTATCTATAGTTGTATTTGGGATTAAATTTGCGTGACCCACGACAATCACGTCAATAGTCATAAAGATGCGAAATCCCGTGAATTACGTTGTTGAGAGAATAGCCAAAGGAAACCACCGACAATGTATAATCAAATAAAAGTTTTGTTTCAAACAAGCTAGCATACACATGAACGCAATTTGATTAATTAAATTTGTATTTTTTTTTTCATAATTAAGTTGTAGCATATGATATTAGCATAATATTATTACTATGTTTTAATCTATTAATGGGTTCTAGATTTGATAACAAAAATGACCGGGTTCGGAACATTAATTATCCGACATAATAATTATTTATTACTTTAGGGTTATAAAAGTTTCGCGTATTACATTATAGCTTCGTGCGAAGGCATTCATGGCTTCGTACGAAGGCATCACTAGTATATATATGAGTGTTGGTCTTGTTCATTTGTAATTTTTGAGCAACTTTGAGGCGAAGCTCTGCTCGTCTAATTTCGTGGTTTTTGTACTGTCAAAGTATCAATAGAAATTAGTGTTAATTACTTCTTTGTGTCTCAACCACACACGTGATTGGATTCCGCACAACTTACGTGTTCATACACATTCAACAGTCAAGGAATCGGTCCTCGGAGCGAATCCACACATGCTGTCTCGAAACCCTAGCTTTGGCCGGAATACCGAATGTTCTGTTGGAACCCTAATTCAGCCATGGTTACCATCTCATTCATCTTCAGCCCATCATCAGTATACCATCAGAGCACCACCATCGCCTTTTGGATTTGATAGAGAGAGAGGGGGGAGAGAAAGATAGAGAGAGACGATGAGAAATGGAAAAGAAAGGGAAATGAGGTGCCGGTAAAGAGCTACACATGGTGATGGATGTGTCAAAAGGTACACAAAACTCTTTAAACAACCATGTACGAACACATATACAAAGTGTACAACAAAGAAAAAATTAAAACATCAAACTAAAACAATGTACAACACTTGACTAATTACCTAAAACATGTTGTAAATTAATACTATATAAATATAAATGTCAAATCCCTGGTTGTTAGCTGTTAGCTATATGATTTAACACGAGTGCTCACTTTTAATGTAAGTCATATAACAAACGTTTCCAATCAAAATATCATTTTATATATCACAAAATACACACCATACCCATGGCATTATAGCCTAGTGGCATCTTGGGGTGGGATAAGGCTTATGATCATTACCTCATGGGTTCGATTCCCACAAGGGGGTTTCTCCCAAATTTATTGGGTTTCCTACTGAATTGGTGTATAGACATTATTCCCTAGTGGAGATGGATATGATCGGGTGGTTCCGCTAGTGGCACGATAATACTCCAGTGGTTTGTCAGTGATCCAAATTTGTCGTTCAAAAAACAAAATACACACCACATATACACACATACAATCTTTCATTTTGTTCACTTTGAGTCAACCTCAACATCCCATTACTATTGTTACTTCTAATTATCTTCATGTTCATACGAGGGGTCAACATATCATCATAAGCATACTATAAACATTTAATTATATCAATACTTACTCATAATCACAAGCTAAACATCTTACTAACCTTGATTTCGTTGTGTATCCCAACGGTTTGTGGCCCGAGTCGGCCTGTTTCTTCATGAGTTCATGCAATACCTACATTGATTGCTTCCATTGATTTGTTGAGTATCCGTCTATGCGCATCCTTTCAACAATGTCTTGTTCAGATGAACATGGCCAACAAGCACAACATCAAAATTAGCATTTTCCATCGGTACTTGTCATTATTAATTTTTCTCCAAATTTATTTTATTCGGGGTTTTAAATGCTCACAATTCTTTCATTCTTATTATTATTTCATTAACCTTTTTGCAAAACTTCCCCTTCCCATCCATACTTAAGTTACTGTTCGGGTCGTAGCCCGTCATTTATTCCGACTCCCAAGGGTCAGTTCTCAACACATCTAACATGTAGCTTAATCAAAACTTCTTTCCTTGACTCAAATTTAGGTTTGCGTGCCATTTATGGTCATTCTTTCGTTCTTAAATCCGTCTCGCGGATTCATACATATCGCTCATACCTTTCATCTCTTTATGTTTTGAATCCGCCTCGCGGATTTCAACATATCATTCATACATTCCATCACTTCTATGTTTGAATCCGTCTCGCGGGTTCAAACATATCATTCATACATTCCCTTACTTCTATGTTTGAATCCGTCTCGCGGGTTCAAACATATCATTCATGCATTCCATTACTTCTATGTTTGAATCCGTCTCGCGGGTTCAAACATATCATTCATACATTCCATTACTTCTATGTTTGAATCCGTCTCGCGGGTTCAAACATATCATTCACACGTTCCATTTAAATAAGGTGCTTTAAATTTTCTTGAGAGTCTTATTATTCTCACCCACACGTCCACCTAATACCCAATCCTTTCGACATACCTGCAACAATTATCATGGTCTCACGAACGTCATATGTTTCTCGCGTACTGGCCAGGTACGCAATCCACATACTGGTTTCGGGCCTTCATGTAATCGTCACCTTATGTCCGAAGGATTAGATTTCAGCACGTGTAACATTTCAAAACTTCATTACTATTTCATCATTATCCTTCCTTTAATAGGTTTTATCATTACATGTACCCACATATGAATTTACGTACCTGGGTTCAAATTCGTCTTATTACACGCCTTGGTGTCGGTCCTAGACCGCATTCGCATATCATCCTCTCCAAATAATCATGGTTACCTTACACACAACATACTGTTAGTTTTCTTTATATGCATATTCAAGTACATACTTACATTCGTTTCTACCTTTAGATCTTGATCGAGTCTTGGATTGTACGGGTTCCTGGTCACAAGAGCACACGGGTTTGAGTTCAAGTATTTACCTCCTCATACTTGATTTCTTTCAAACCGGGGCTCTGATACCAACTTGTAAGACCCTAATACGTATTTAACAAAAAGTCGCAGCGGAAATTCATGCCATAAAAATTTCTTTCATTACAACATCTTGACTTACTTGAAAGTTTGTTTTAATATGTATCTTTTACAAAAATAAGGTATAAGTCCTGTTTGCTAAAGCACATACTCAATTATTCCCGTACAATCTATCTTGTGACTCGGTCTTCGATCTCTATTCTTCGTGATAACCGCCCGTGATTCGTATAACCTGCACTCACCACATACATTCATAACATTAGTACACAATACATAAACAAGATTCAATCTCGTACACTTCCCACTTCGTTAACTTTCTAACTTTAAGCATTCCATCTGTGTATCCATATTCTGGTGAGGCTTCAATAATGTACCTGCATTACTTTTCATTCTCAAGGCACACTATTAATAACGTATTACTCGACGTATCTAAATCATGCATACATACATTCTTACATGCATACATACACATCTACATACGTACATACTTTCCTATATCTCTACATATATATATACATTCATACGTACCTTACCATATACACATCTACATACGCACATACATCACTACGCCTCTACATACGTACATACATCACTACGCCTCTACATACATACATATACACATACGTATATTCACATATACATAAATACACGTCTACATACTTACATACATTACTACGTCTCTACTTACTTGCATACACTCATACATGCCTTCATATAAACTTGAATACACGTCTACATATGTACATACACCCTTGTGCACACGTTCAAGATCTTATATACCTCTTATATATCCATACGTTAATTACATGGCACTTAAACTTAGATTTATAGCCCATAAACATCAAAGGAACGATAAAAATCATGTTTGGGAGGCCTGTTGTGGTCCACGGATAACAAACCGAAGCCTACTATACAATCTCACATCTTAACTTCACTTAGACATTTCATCATACACTTGTTGTGCGTACACCATTTAGTGCACATTGTACAACTAATTAAAGCACATTCTTCCTAGTTCATCCATGGATTAACATAATCTTTCACAAATCATTATCATAGCCAAACATCATGCATATTCTATAAAATACTCAATTCATTTAACATTAATCCATCTAATACCTTACACTACATCACGAATTGAGCAAGGCTTGGACATGGTGAAACACCCATGTCATCTTCATCACCCAACTAGTGGGTTTTTATCTTAAAACATCAAATTAATCGAATTAATGCCTAACACATGTTTCCTAGGATGATACTAACCCATATTCATGCTTAATTTCAAACAAATTCATGGATTGATCAAAACCCACTTCACATCAAAATCACCAAATCAAAAATTACAACTTACCAAGTGATTTTTAGGGCTAGATGATTAAGAATTCAGGTACATGCATTAGATTTGGGTTGAATTCCCCTTTCAATTTGAGCAAATTGCATCTTTTGAGCATTCTCCTCCTCTTCCTTTGTTGGTGTCGACACACACACACAACACACACACAAACTACTGACTTTGTATTTTACACAAATTTCATCTTAAATCTTTAAGTTCAGCCCCTCATGTTTGTTACTTGTTCATAATTGTCCCAATTTCATTCCTTGTTTGTTTTGACTAACTATTTAACTAGGTTAAATAGCCTAGTCATTTTGTTTTATGTTTTACATTGGAAACATACTAGCGAATATATAAATTCGGATTTTGGGGCGTTACAAGTCTACCCCCCTTAAAGAAGGTTTCGTCCCCGAAACCTTTCTCATTTTTAGTAGACCAATACTACTCTTACTTTTTCATCTATCCATTCACGATGCTCAATACAACATGAATACATTCGGGATCTTTGCATAAATCTTATTCATGAATAAATATAATCGTACGCATTGTCCCTATCTTCTTAAATTAGTAATTTTACTCTCATAATCACACAAGGGACAGGGTCTGATCCAGAGCTCTTATTAGTGTCTTTTACTTTATAATGCTAGCTCCTAGCACATATCATTACTAGTGTTTCATTCATTGAATCTATTCCAATTGTATACAATTATTATTCATACAAACCTAAATCTATGGCTGATTTCTAACTTCCTATTTAAGCATATTACATTCATACATTTACTAATCGAAATAAATCGATTTATTTCATTATACTCACACATCATATACAATCTTTCATTTTGTTCACTTTGAGTCAACCTCAACATCCCATTACTATTGTTACTTCTAATTATCTTCATGTTCATACGAGGGGTCAACATATCATCATAAGCATACTATAAACATTTAATTATATCAATACTTACTCATAATCACAAGCTAAACATCTTACTAACCTTGATTTCGTTGTGTATCCCAACGGTTTGTGGCCCGAGTCGGCCCATTTCTTCATGAGTTCATGCAATACCTACATTGATTGCTTCCATTGATTTGTTGAGTTTCCGCCTATGCGCATCCTTTCAACAATGTCTTGTTCATATGAACATGGCCAACAAGCCCAACATTAAAATTAGCATTTTCCATCGGTACTTGTCATTATTACTTTTTCTCCAAATTTATTTTATTCGGGGTTTTAAATGCTCATAATTCTTTCATTCTTATTATTCTTTCATTAACCTTTTTGCAAAACTTCCCCTTCCCATCCATACTTAAGTTACTGTTCGGGTCGTAGCCCGTCATTTATTCCGACTCCCAAGGGTCAGTTATCAACACATCTAACATGTAGCTTAATCAAAACTTCTTTCCTTGACTCAAATTTAGGTTTGCGTGCCATTTATGGTCATTCTTTCGTTCTTAAATCCGTCTTGCGGATTCATACATATCGCTCATACCTTTCATCTCTTTATGTTTTGAATCCGCCTCGCAGATTTCAACATATCATTCATACATTCCATCACTTCTATGTTTGAATCCGTCTCGCGGGTTCAAACATATCATTCATACATTCCCTTACTTCTATGTTTGAATCCGTCTCGCGGGTTAAAACATATCATTCATGCATTCCATTACTTCTATGTTTGAATCCGTCTCGCGGGTTCAAACATATCATTCATACATTCCATTTCTTCTATGTTTGAATCCGTCTCGCGGGTTCAAACATATCATTCACACGTTCCATTTAAATAAGGTGCTTTAAATTTTCTTGAGAGTCTTATTATTCTCACCCACACGTCCACCTAATACCCAATCCTTTCGACATACCTGCAACAATTATCATGGTCTCATGAACGTCATATGTTTCTCGCGTACTGGCCAGGTACGCAATCCACATACTGGTTTCGGGCCTTCATGTAATCATCACCTTATGTCCGAAGGATTAGATTTCAGCACGTGTAACATTTCAAAACTTCATTACTATTTCATCATTATCCTTCCTTTAATAGGTTTTATCATTACATGTACCCACATATGAATTTACATACCTGGGTTCAAATTCGTCTTATTACACGCCTTGGTGTCGGTCCTAGACCGCATTCGCAGATCATCCTCTCCAAATAATCATGGTTACCTTACACACAACATACTGTTAGTTTTCTTTATATGCATATTCGAGTACATACTTACATTCGCTTCTTCCTTTAGATCTTGATCGAGTCTTGGATTGTACGGGTTCCTGGTCACAAGAGCACACGGGTTTAAGTTCAAGTATTTACCTCCTCATACTTGATTTCTCTCAAACCGGGGCTCTGATACCAACTTGTAAGACCCTGATACGTATTTAACAAAAAGTCGCAGTGGAAATTCGTGCCATAAAAATTTCTTTCATTACAACATCTTGACTTACTTGAAAGTTCGTTTTAATATGTATCTTTTACAAAAATAAGGTATAAGTCCTGTTTGCTAAAGCACATACTCAATTATTCCCGTACAATCTATCTTGTGACTCGGTCTTCGATCTCTATTCTTCGTGATAACCGCCCGTGATTCGTACAACCTGCACTCACCACATACATTCATAACATTAGTACACAATACATAAAGAAGATTCAATCTCGTACACTTCCCACTTCGTTAACTTTCTAACTTTAAGCATTCCATCTGTGTATCTATATTCTGGTGAGGCTTCAATAATGTACCTGCATTACTTTTCATTCTCAAGGCACACTATTAATAACGTATTACTCGACGTATCTAAATCATGCATACATACATTCTTACATGCATACATACACATCTACATACGTACATACTTTCCTATATTTCTACATACATGTATACATTCATACGTACCTTCATATATACCATATACACATCTATATACGCACATACATCACTACGCCTCTACATACGTACATACATCACTACGCCTCTACATACGTACATATACACATATGTATATTCACATATACATAAATACACGTCTACATACTTACATACATTACTACGCCTCTACTTACTTGCATACACTCATACGTGCCTTCATATAAACTTGAATACATGTCTACATATGTACATACACCCTTGTGTACACGTTCAAGATCTTATATACCTCTTATATATCCATACGTTAATTACATGGTACTTAGACTTAGATTTATAACCTATAAACATCAAAGGAACGATCAAAATCATGTTTGGGAGGCCTGTTGTGGTCCACGGATAACAAACCGAAGCCTACTATACCCAAATCAACTTAGATAACAAATTTCAGGTTTTTGAACATGGGGAGGTCGTCGGCGACGGTCCTAGGGGCGTCGGCGACGGCCTTTGCAATTGCCCGTAGCCCAAAACCTCCGTAGACAGTCAAATAACCCGTCAGCCAAAAACTGAGTTTGTAGAGCCCGTCGGCGACGCCCCTAAGCCCGTCGGCGACGCCCTCTAGAAAATGCATTTTTCTGCACCTCCGTTTCGTCGTCCGTATGCACTAAAACGCGCATAACTTTTGAACCGTTTACCCGTTTAACCTCCCGTTTCTTCCTACATGCTTGTAAATTCACATTCTATCATATGAACTTGAAATCCAACATCCGGTTTAAGGAAAATATTCACTTAAATCTCTCGGCTTTATATACCCGCTTTCACTTATTCGACCCGTTCATGTTTTCGTCAAACTACTCATTTGTTTTAACCTAAAACTTACATAAACGTTATAACTATAATACTTTTACATTATCCGGGGTTCGGACTTGGGATTTATGCACTCGATACCCGATATGCGTTAAACCTATTCATATCATTCATTTATACGAAAGCAAACTTTGTTAATACAATTTCAAATGCGAAATTGTTTGTCTATTAACCATGAGTCACAACCGAGTCTTTAGACTATTAATCCGCGTCTCAGATTCTTGATTAGCGTACTTATGTACAATTCTACCCATACCCGGTTATAGTACCGTAATCAATTATTTATACAACCCTTCCGGTATAGTAATAAAACCACATTTTTGACCCATTCGGCCTACTTAACGTAAATCATCAATTTCATACAACCCTTCTTATTTGACTTCAATTATCATGCCTAATTAACTAGAACATAACCTTACTTAACAAACTAAGAAGTGATTCGGAAATCACTTACCTTGTGCATCCGTGTCCGTATCCACTTCCTTGCCTCCTCTTGACCCGTTAGCCTTTCATGCTTGAGTCCATCTTGACATGATTCCTCTACTTTTATGCCACCAATTCACATTCTCGTTAGCATACACAATTGTACATGTTAAAGATCATAATTAATTCATATTTCACATTTGACTTTCATTAGTCAATTATAACAAGTATAAGACATATACCCAATTTCACATCCTTTCAAACTCATACAATTTACTATGTCATTCCATATAACGCGTATTGATGTAACATATACCATACGACTTTCTAATATCCTACCTTTACAACAACAAGTCAAATTATGCTTCCTATGTGTAGTTGACTTTCAGAAGTCAACGGTTTATCATATGAACTTCCGACTTATCCACCTATATCCGTAACATCATTTATACTATATCAAAGACACTATATACATTTCTTACTCACGATGCAAATGTGCTTACAATCACATGATCACCTAGTGATATTAAACACAACGTACAAGTCCTTAATGCATAGTCTTGACCAAGACATTCATTCAACCCGAATTCTTGTATGAGTTCCATCTAAAGCACATTTTTCAAGTTAGTATACTACTAATTACATCTTTACCTCATCTCATTCATATATATCAAGCCATTTCATACAATCTCACATCTTAACTTCACTTAGACATTTCATCATACACTTGGTGTGCGTACACCATTTAGTGCACATTGTACAACTAATTAAAGCACATTCTTCCTAGTTCATCCATGGATTAACATAATCTTTAACAAATCATTATCATAGCCAAACATCATGCATATTATATAAAATACTCAATTCATTTAACATTAATCCATCTAATACCTTACACTACATCACGAATTGAGCAAGGCTTGGACATGGTGAAACACCCATGTCATCTTCATCACCCAACTAGTGGGTTTTTATCTTAAAACATCAAATTAATCGAATTTATGCCTAACACATGTTTCCTAGGATGATACTAACACATATTCATGCTTAATTTCATACAAATTCGTGGATTGATCAAAACCCACTTCACATCAAAATCATCAAATCAAAAATTACAACTTACCAAGTGATTTTTAGGGCTAGATGATTAAGAATTCAGGTACATGCATTAGATTTGGGTTGGATTCCCCTTTCAATTTGAGCAAATTGCATCTTTTGAGCATTCTCCTCCTCTTCCCTTTGTTGGTGTCGACACACACACACAACACACACACAAACTACTGACTTTGTATTTTAAACAAATTTCATCTTAAATCTTTAAGTTCAGCCCCTCATGTTTGTTACTTGTTCATAATTGTCCCAATTTCATTCCTTGTTTGTTTTGACTAACTATTTAACTAGGTTAAATAGCCTACTCATTTTGTTTTATGTTTTACATTGGAAACATACTAGCAAATATATAAATTCGGATTTTGGGGCGTTACAGTAATAGACAATATCACAGCTTCATAATGTAAAATGGTCATTATTTATGCCTGCATGAGTTTAACATGCCCTTAGATCACATTAGAACTTCTTCCTAAGTATCATAACTTGCTCATCTTATTTCCACTATCAGCACCAAATCAGGGGATTCCACATTTGACTGGTGATAACTTTGCTGCATGGAAGGATGCTCTCATGCTTACACTTGGATTGTTGGACTTTGATTATGCTCTAAGAGAGAATAAGCCAGCGGACCTTACCACTCAAAGTACTGCTGCTGAGCAGATAGTTCATGAAAAATGGACTAGGTGTAACCGCATGTCTCTCATGTTCATGAAGCAGTCCATCAGTAATGCAATCAGAGGAGCCATTCCTGATTCTGAAGATGCTAAAACCTACTTGGAACATGTGGAGGCGCAGTTCAAAGGGACGTCTAAAGCACACGCCAGTACCCTTATCCTCAAGCTGGTGACAACTAAGTATGATGGGAGGAGCGGCATTCGCGAGCACATCATGATGATGAATAACATGGCCAATAAGCTGAAGGGGCTGGAAATGGAGATCAGTGATGGTTTCCTTGTTCATTTTATCATCACTTCGCTTTCTTCATCCTTTGAAGCATTCAAGATCGATTACAACACTCAGAAGGACAAATGGACGATGAGTGAGCTGGTCGCTATGTGCGTACAGGAGGAAGAGCGTATGAGGATGGATCCCCTATTGATGTTGCTAACTTCACCACCTCCAACTCTAAGAAAAGGAAGAACAATCATCAGAGAAAGGATGCTTCAAAAGTCCAAAGGCCTAATCCTAATACAAGTGCACCCTCCAGCTCTAAGAACTCCTTAGGCAGAATCTGCTGCAAGTTCTGTAAAAAGACAGGACATATGCATAAGCAATGCCCTGACTTTAAGGAGTGGCTGGCTAAGAAAGGTAACGATTATTTTGTGATACTTGAGCCCTATAATTTAAGTGTTCCTGCTAATTCTTGGTGGTTTGATTCTGGTTCTATGGTTCATGTTACCAATTCAACTCAGGGATTTCTTTCAATCCGGAAGTTGGAAAGAAACCAAAGAACGCTTAAGGTTGGGGATGATCGAGAATTAGAAGTGAAGGCCATTGGAACATTACAATTAGTTATGAAAACTGGTTTATGTATTAAACTTTATGATACCTTATATGTTCCTGAGGTAACTCGGAACCTTGTATCAGGACCAAAGTTAGACATGGATGGTTTTATTGTTTCCCATGGTCATCGCAAACTCTCTATCCTCTATGATTCTGTTCTTTATGGTACTGGTATTCTGGATGGTGGTCTCTATAGATTAGAACTAGATGATGGCTTTTCCAAATCTTTGTTGTCATATAACATTAATGAATCACTCACAAAGATGAAAGAGAAACGAGACTTAGAGACTTCGTCCATGTTGTGGCATCAACGTTTAGGCCACATCTCAAGAGAAGGATTAAATCGTCTCGTAAAGGATGAAGTCTTACCTCCTCTCGATTTCTCTGATTTTGGAACATGTGTCAAATGTCTTAAAGGTAAAATGACATTAGCGAATAAGAAAGGTGCCACTAGGAGCTCTAATTTATTAGAACTCATTCATACTGACATCAGTGGTCCCTACCAAATCGCTGGCATAACAGGACATACTTCATTTATCACTTTTATTGATGATTATTCTCATTACATGTACTTGTATCTTATTAAGGAAAAGTCTGAATCTCTTACAACTTTTAAAGATTACAAGGCTGAAGTTGAAAAACAATTAGATCATCAGATTAAAGTTGTGAGATCAGATAGAGGCGGTGAATATTATGGAAGACATACTGATGTGGGTCAAGATTCTGGTCCATTTTATAAGTTTTGTAAAGGCCAGGGGATTGTGAATCAATACACCATGCCTGGTACACCTCAGCAGAATGGTGTCGCTGAAAGAAGAAACCGTACCCTTATGAACATGGTGCGCAGTATGTTAGCCAACACTAATTTACCATTATTCCTCTGGACTAAAGCGTTAAAAGCAGTTGTTCATATACTCAATAGAGTTCCTTCTAAGTCTATCCCTAAAACTCCTTATGAACTTTGGACAGGAAGGAAACCGAGTCTTAAATATATGAAAGTATGGGGCTGCATTGCTGAAGCAAAACTTTACAATCCTTTCCTAAGGAAACTTGACCCTAAAACAGTTACCTGTTTCTTTATCGGGTATCCTGATAACTCTAAGGGTTATCGTTTCTATTGTCCTTCTCATGTCACCCGTATTGTTGAAACCAAGCGTGTTGCGTTCCTGGAGGATTTCAAGGTCAGTGGGAGCAGTACCAACCCTTACGAAGAATTGCAAGAAGTACAAGACGCGGGGGGGAGAGACCCGTCGCTTACCATTACTCCGATTACTCCTCTTGTACCCAATGCAACTACTGTACCTGAAGCTACTGCACCAACTCCAAATTTACCTCCACAATCAGAACCCATTATTATACCTCATGACGAAGGCACATCAAACGCTCAAAACCAAGACAACGCTGAACCCGATAATCCACTCAGGAGGTCATCTAGGCAAAGAAGGCCTACTAATTGGGATGATTATGTTACCTACCTGACTGAAATGGATCCCGGAAAGCTCAATGATCCTATCTCTTACAATGAAGCCATTAGCAGTGATCAGTCTTCTGAATGGAATAAAGCAATGATTGAAGAGCTTGAATCCATGAAGAAAAATGACGTTTGGGATTTGGTAGAATTACCCCAACGGTGTGAAGCCCGTAGGATGTAAATGGGTGTTCAAAACAAAACTGGATCCGAATGGGAACGTTGAACGCTACAAAGCGAGATTGGTTGCAAAGGGCTACACTCAGAAAGAGGGAATTGATTATCAAGAGACGTTTTCACCTGTCTCTTGTAAAGATTCATTAAGGATCATCATGGCCCTAGTAGCTCATTTTGATTTAGAGTTACATCAGATGGACGTTAAAACCGCTTTCCTTAACGGAGACTTGGACGAAGATGTTTACATGAAACAACCTGAAGGCTTTAAACCTGAAGGTCAGGAGCATCTAGTCTGTAAGTTGAAGAAATCCATTTACGGGTTAAAACAAGCATCACGTCAATGGTACCTCAAGTTTGATGAAGTCATGAAGAAACAAGGTTTTATGAAGAATCAAGTGGATCAATGCACCTACCTCAAGATGAGTGGGAGCAACTTTACTATACTTGTCCTTTACGTAGATGATATTCTATTGGCAAGTAATAGTTTAGACATGTTGCATGAGTCGAAGCGGTTACTCTCGCATAACTTCGACATGAAGGATCTCGGAGATGCTTCTTACGTCATTGGCATCGAAATTCACCGAGATAGACACAAAGGGATCTTAGGATTGTCTCAGAAGGCTTACATAGATTGTGTCCTTACACGTTACAACATGCAACAGTGCAAACCCTCCGTCGCTCCAGTAGTTAAGGGAGATGTTTTCGGTTCATTTCAGTGTCCGACAACAGAGGTTGAGAAGGAGCAAATGAGCCAGATACCTTACGCGTCATTAGTCGGGAGCCTGATGTATGCTCAAGTCTATACTCACCCAGATATCGCTTATATTGCTGGAATGCTAGGCCGTTATAAGACTAATTCTGGCCTAGATCACTGGAAAGCAGCTAAGAAGGTACTTCGATATCTGCAAGGGACGAAAGACTATAAACTGACTTATAGAAGAAGTGATCATTTAGAAGTGGCGGGCTATTCTGATTCTGACTTTGCCAAATGCAAAGATGATAAGAAATCCACTTCGGGCTATATCTTTATGTTAGCAGGCGGCCCTATCTCATGGAAGAGTCATAAACAACAGTTGACCACAACTTCCACAATGATGGCAGAGTACATTGCTGTTTATAACGCAACCTGTCATGGAATGTTGCTTGGAAATCTGATCACTGGACTCAAAATCGTTAATTCCATTTCTAGACCATTGAAGCTTTATTGTGATAATTCAGCTGTCGTTAGTTTCTTGAACAGTAACAGTTCGACTGGAGCTGGTTTATATCTTGATACAAAATATCTGTTCGTACGTGAACGAGTTGAGGAAAATAATCTTTGTATCAAGTATGTTAGTACTAATATGCTTGCGGATCCGATGACTAAAGGTCTCCCTCCTAAGGTTTACGAAGAACATGTTCGGAATATGGGATTTAGTAAAGACCTTATTTAAGCATATTGTACTAGCTTATGTTTTATGATTAATGAAATTTCCTTAGTTTGATTTTGTATGTCTCTTAGAATATGTTAAACCGGTATAATGGCATATAGACAAATAAAGTTACAAATCAAACAAAGGGCTTATGCGTATTTTGATCATGACGATTAGGTTTTAAATTAAGGCTATAGTATGACTAAAATGAGTCAACGGCTTTATTTCTCTACTATAGTACTTGTTTAAGGCTAAAATGAGTGTTAACTCCTGATCAGGCTTATCTAATACTCATAGTAAATGATTACTCGGCTAAGTGGGAGAATGTAAGATTAAATATATATTATGTTTAATATTTAATCTATAGCCATTATAATCATTTACATAATATAGATCAAAATATATAATAACCTATTAAATAATTAGTTGGTAATTGTTGATGGACCATATTACCCTTATTAACTAATTAGGTTTCCTCCTAGGTGCTTATATAAGGAGAATTATGTAGAGGTCATAAGGTTACACACTGAAGGGGTATGGTCCCAAAAAGTCGCGCAGACCTTCCACCAGGTCGCGCGCAGGACCATACTCCTAAATCAGCAAGATCTTTAATCTCATCCTCGCGCAGGATACTTCACCAAGGATTGAGCTCGCGCGAGGTCTAGACAAGAAAGAGCATTAAGATCAACACTTAGCACTTTCAGAAGAGTTTTCAACACCTACAATCCTGCGCGGGCTAGTCTCGTGCTCAGCAAGGAACGCATAGAAGCTGTAGCACAGGATTACTTCAGAAGGTACAAGAGGTACAAGTGGCAGATGAGGAGCCAATCCGCATCCTCCAGGCTCTGCCCAATCGTGCTCCACAATCGTCTGACGTACAGGAGAGAAAAAGTACCTAAGGACGCCTACGTGGCACCAATCACAGGGCAGAGACAACTGCCCCACGATCTCCACTTACCTGCTGATGGCAGAAGGGCGGCCAGGCCGACAACCATGACACGTGGCTCCAATCACGGTGCGCCAGCACCAGGGAACTCCTAGAAGCCACTAACGGTCGACACCAGTGAGACAAAGAGCATATCGTCTAAGTTGTCGCCTTCCGGCCCAAGGCCCATCAGCCCACATCCTCTTACACCTCTCCGGCTATAAATAGAGACCTCAGTCCACAGGTTAAACATTCTACTCCCTCTAATCTCACTCTTAACACACACTTGTCTCCTCAAAACGGTCGCTTATTCTCACGCCGGAGCCCGGTTAAGAGGGAAACCCCCATATTCCCCTCTTAACGAGTAACGGTGTTCTGTTTTGCAGGATTAGAAGATCATTACGAAGCTCAGAAGTCATAAGAAGATTAACCATTATGATAGAGACATAAACCAAACTGATTAGTCCCATAGTCAGTTCTGTGTTTCTTCACACACTTAATCAGATAACCTAATCATAACATCATCATCATCGACCTCCTCTCCCATAACCGATTCCCTTGTCGATTTTCTTAGTCACCATCATTAGTCAGCACCCTAAGGAGGAACCAGATCACACTGACAATTATGTCGAACGGGATGTCATCTTCTCTGACTGGATTCTCCACTGCACCGTCTGCTGTAACATGTATGTTTTCATGTTTTCCAATATGTTTAGAACATAACTGATCCAACAAACTAAAGACCTCAACTCAGTGACATTTGTCAAAAATACATATACATATACAAATCAATAATAAATAATAAACAATAAACGTATTATTGTTATTGTGTTTTAATACTTTTCTTGTTGTTTTCATGTTTGTTAGGCTTATGGCGATGAAGTTGTTGTTGGGCTAAGGACTAGGAATTGGGCTTGTAGTTGTGGGCTAAGTGGACGTGTTTCTGAGGATTGTAGCAGTTGTGGTTCAAGCTAAATGGGCTCAAGGAATTATTGTCATATGGGCTTGGCCTATGGCCACTTCCAGAAGATTCATTCACTCAGTCTTACAACATATCTCTAAAGTATGTTTCTCTCTCTACATGCATGGCAATTAAGGTTTTGTTAACTCAGATTCACCTAGAATCCGAGTTCTGATTGTTAGAGTTTTAGATCTTATGTTTATCTCTGTATTTGTTTGAATAAGTGTTTCAAAGTTGTATTGTAAAGATCTTGAATGATACCTACTATTTTAACAACATTAATTCCTCTAATGTATACACCGATTTGTCAGGCTTAGAGCATTTACATCTGATTCTTCATCTATATTCATATAATTACACTAAAAACCACTACTTATTTTGTGACATCCCGTACTTTCAGGTTAACGCCGTTAACTCTCTCTTAGTTAATCTTTACGATTTCTAGCACATTCGTACATGAATTCATATCACACGTGCAAGTATAACACACGGAAACAACATAAACTATAAGGACTAGTTTCGTTTATACACTTAAAAGTTAAATGTTTAACTTTCTATACTAGTTTCAAGGTTTTGAAACTTAGAGGACTAATCTTGTCATAAACATAAAGTTAGTTTATGAAACTTTCCATGCAAGTTTGTATAAAGTTTGTATATTTAGAACTCAAGGGACAAGAAGGGTTTTTGTTAGAACTCGAAGGACTAGTGTGTTAATGATTAAACTTGTGTTATAACATTTCCTAAACCCTAACCCACCCAAAAGAGCCCATGATCGCACATCCATCTCCCTCTCCCTCACGACATCAGCAGCCTCTTCTCTCTCGGCTCTTCATCTCTCTCGATCTCTCACTCTTCGGTAGCCCTTTATCTCTCTCGGTAAACATCTCTCACACCCATTTCAAAGTACATGTGTATTGTTTACATTAAGGTGCATGATAGATTGATTTGTATAGAGGTGTTTTGATGAATACATGTATGCATGGAAACTAGGGTGTGTATGAGAAGCATGATTGTGATAATATATGTGTTGAATCTGATTTATATGATGTTAAACATGCTAGACCAAAGAAATAAGGTTAAAGAATGATCATAAACATGTTTTTAATAAGAGCTAAAAGATACACAAGTTCAATCAGAATAATTAGCACGTCCCATAAAATATTCATAATTTTTCTAGTCCGGATAGTATTTTAAATAAAATCCACAAAACAGCTCGAAAAATGATGTTAAACTGAATTGGCTGAAATGTTGTGTTAATGTTTGAAAGTGTATCTAATGATTTCTATAATGTGTCAGTGCATATTTGAAACCTAAGCAAATGTCATTGAACATGTTACATGATATGAGATGTACACATGCACATAACCACACGAACGTGTAACTAAATGACAACGTGTATGCATGGTATGATAGTATACACGTGTAGCAAAAAAGTGGGTACATGGGTGACTTAGGTGAATTATGAATCCCTAATGATTTGACTAACAATAAAAAGGTAAACATATCAGGACGTGGGTTGACCCACAACTACCATAGACACTTAATTTTTACCGAGCTCTCTAAGGTGAGTTCACGGCTCCTACTCTTTTTTAAAATTATTTAAACAAGGGGAGAAAACATGTGTAGAATTATGGTAAAGTAGTGTACAATTTAATTAGAGTTTTGTTATATCATTATGGTCACAAAAGTGCAACATTATTACAAGTTCAGTCCTTACGCTCTCGGACCATTAGTATTGATAGCGATGACGTTTTGAGTAGTACTACTGGGTTGGACAAGCCTCACTCGGGTTGGTCGCGCTAACCCGGCCGATGAAGGTCGAACAGGTGTAAAATTTGCCTAACCTTCCACCATTGCCAATGATAGACATGGTAACAATGCAAACAACGCATAACACAGTCAGCTTTGGTGTCGGACACTTAGTGATAATACACATGCTAGCTACCTACAGATATGACAACAAACTGCTAATAACTACTATTAAACACAAACAGTGAAACAAACATTATTTGATAAACCTGTGAACTCACTCACCAATGTTGACACTTCTTCTTGCATGTGTTTCTCAGGTCGCTAAGGTATCTCTCACGGCTAGGTTGCACGCATGGATATCAAAAACAATTTTATTTATTTGCATGGTTTCATTTCATAAACTTGTTAGTTTATTTGGGCGTTGTATTGCGCACAATTTTATTTTACATTTACTTTACGCTTCTGCATTTTATTTAAGGTTTTTAAAACGTATTTTATTCATATAGAGGTCAATCTATATGGATGGTGTCTTAGATCTTGGTTTGTCAGACGCCTCGCGGTAAAACTTCGCAAGCGAAAATTGAGAGTGTGACATTTTCTCCCTCAATTAAATAATATTTTTATACATTTATCATTATATTTTTCCTCTCTTCTACTCACAATCACCTTTAAAATATTAAAAAATTTATAAGCGGTGAACAATGTGTTCCATGTAGTTACAGATGAACAGTAATATTCCCATAATTTTCTCTCTCCTCCATTCACTACCACTCAAAACAACTCATAACTACTCCTTATAAATATAATTAACTCACTCACACAAAGATAAGGGATTCATTATGAATGCTCTTAGATAATTAATATACCAACGTATACTATGAGATATTTCAATTTAAGTTTTATTTATTTGTTTACTAGGTTGTGGACCCCGTGTGTTACACGAATTGAATAAAGAAAATATCTCACGTAAATAAAGATGACAAATACCATAAAAAATTGTTTAAGACCAACCATAATAAAAAAAATGTCAATTTCTTTGAAATTTGAAGAAAATCAAAAATAAATTGACACGATTTATGATGCTAATATATCATAGATAATTATTGCTATTTATCAATATATACATAAGTTAAAACTTACAAATGATAAATCTGCTAGTACGCCTAAATCTTAATATTAGCTAGAACACATATTTCAGTATGAGTTTCACTTTGATATCATGTTTTTTTGTGTGCAAAGAATAGTATAATTTATTTTTTAAAGTTACCACAAAAATTTTTATACTAACGTTTAAGGATTTTCCATTTGTTTTTTCTTTAGGTTGCTATACCGAATTACGGTATCGTAACGAATCAAACAGATAATGACCGAAGCTAAATTCCCTGCCGCATTATGCGAGAGATTCCACTATTTATAACTTTAAATTATATATTTGTTATTGTTAATAACTAAAAAATCTAAACTCGTCCCACAATTTATTTCATCGATCAAATGTAAACTCAATGTACTATGTTAATATTATTTACAATAATGAAAAAAAGCTTATCTTGATTGACTATATATTTTATTTAATTTATATGTGTTATAAACCGTGTAATACTTGGGTTAAATATAAAAAAATATAAATCATAAACTTTTATATAATCACTATCACATGGTTAAAGAATATAATAATATTATAATCTTATACATTCATTATTCATGATTTTTCTCACACAAGTTGAGGAAATATAAACTATATTATTATAAAAAAATGTGTAGTACCATTAATAAACGTAAACTCTAAATGTAATAATATTATGAAGTTAAAATTAATTTATGATTTTAGTTTAAAAACATCTTGTTTTTAATCTCTATATATTATGTATATTTCACGTAACATATTTATAAAGATTTATTGTTTCTTAATCTTTATATATTATTGATTAGTTATAATTGGTCACATAACGATACTTGATCACTAATAGTCTCAATTAATTAGACACAATTGATTTTCGTCAAACATAGCCATACTTGACCATGAATAATCATACATAATCAAAATCCACCATTTATCAAAAGGACTTTCAATGAATTAGTGAAAAACTTCGTCCCTGAGGTTTTGGCACGTTTGCCATTTTCGTCCAAAATGACACTTTTGTACCAAATTACCCCCAACATTTGTAACTTTTTGTCATTTTCATCCAAACCACTAACTTAGTTTGTTTTTTTCTGTTAAGTTGGGGATATTTGGATGAAACTGGCAAATATAAAACTACAGGGACGATTTTGGCAATTTACTCAAACCCTTTTTAATTTCTTTTATTTAATTATTTTTGTTACATATATAATAAAAAAGAATATACATAGAGTTTTTAGAAGAAAAAAAATTAATAGTTTTGTCACATAATTTTTATAAATTTTCATCCAATTCACTAACTCAGTTTATTTTTTCTGTTAAGGTGAAGGATGTTTTAAATTTTATAAATTAAGATAGAAATTAATTTACAGCTTCTTTATAATAAATCAGTTTTATAAAGAGAAAACGTCATTGGTGTGCAACACATAACAATCGATTACAACTTTTAGTATTTATCAGTTGTAGAGATAGAAAAAATTGTAAAACGTTACATATTTTTTAAATGTGTTGAGCACCTAGGAAATATGTTGGTAGAAATAAAATATTTATTTAATTAAGATTATGAGGGTAACTAACTAACACTTATTCTGAGTGGCTTGAGTAAAGAAACTCTTGGTTCATAGCATTATAATTACAATTTGGTGGGTAATTTTAAGGTTTGGTAACGATACGTTATTTGATAGAGGGGGGCACTGGCTTCTGTTTTTCCTTAGGGGCGAATTTAAAAGAGTAGAAGATGAATTACAAACTTGGTACATATGATAAGATTTTTTTATTTGACCTTTTTCAATAAGGTCACCAGCATTTTAGTTTTATAAAATTTAGAGGTTTAAGTAGATTTTATTTTCATAAAACTGATCTATATAAAAAAAATAGAAATTAATTTATGTCTTAGTTTATTAACATCATTATCCTTAATAGAAAAATTAACTTAGTGAGTGGTTGGATGAAAATTTATTAAAATTATGTTACTAAGCTATAAAGTCTTATTTGTGTCCCTGTGGTTTGTGCAGTTTAACCATTTGAATCCAAAAACCAAATGTTTCTGATTTGGATGTTGTTTACTTTTGGATTCAAATGGTTAACATTATAAACCACAAGGACTCAAATAGGACTTTACTCTTTTTTATATAAAAATTGCATATATATTCTTTTTATTATATATGTAACAAAATTAATTAAATAAAAGAAATTTAAAAGAGTTTGAGTAAATTGCCAAAATCGCCCATGTGGTTTTATATTTGCCAGTTTCATCCAAATATCCTCAACTTAACAGAAAAAATAAACTAAGTTAGTGGTTTGGATGAAAACGGCAAAAAGTTACAAACGTTGGGGGCAATTTGGTACAAAAGTGTCATTTTGGACGAAAATGGCAAACCTACCCAAAACTCAGAGACGATTTTGGCAATTAACTCTTTTATTTATAAGAGGTTAAATAAACCATAATTTCCTAATATCATTTTATAATATTAGAAAAATGTTTTAATATATAAAATATTAGTTAAAGTTAGATGGGGAGATCATAAAAATTAAAATTGATATAACTTATAGTAAATAGTAATAATAATAACTAGTTGAATTCTCCCGCACGTTGCGGCGGGAAATCAGATAGTTTCGGTTTGATTTACTACGGTATCGGTAGGACATTGGCACTCGGTATAACAATTGAAAGACACAACCCAAAAATAAAGGCATTGTATGCCAAAAAGGACATAGAAACATATTTTACATCAATCGAAAACATAAAAACAAATTTCAGTAATGTTTCCGAAACGAATATCAATATTGATTCCAATGGTACCGATGCCGGTACCAATGTTGTTCGATTGGAATTGATGTGTTACCGATACTCGCTATAGCTTTCGATATAAAAAAATACTTTATATTACTATCGAAGTTGTTCATATAGTATTAGTTCAACTCGTCATGGTAAAGAACAAACGATATAAGTTGGGTTCGTCACAGTACCAATATGGTATTCATACTCGTAGTTTGCTATATAAAAAAGATACCATATTTGCTACTAAAGTTTCGCATGACATCGGTTCAGTTAATCATGGTAAAGAACAAAAAAAAATCAATTATATTGATCCGTTTGATTTTGAACAAAACTTTTAGCTAAACGAAGACAAAAAAACACGTCACATGTATTCAGAACTTTATAAAGCATTACAGTATATTATTAGAATAATGAAAATGGCAACGTCAATTTTTATATAAAAAACTAAATGTGAGTTAGCCTTGATAACATGTACGTTTGTACTTCGATTACTTATTTTTACCACTCACAACTCGATTTCGAAAAACAATTGTATCGAGATAGAGATAAATATTGGCAAGTCACAACAATATACTCAAGATTATATAAATTATCGTGTCTTAATAGTTATAAAAAGAAAAAAAAACATGCAAAACCTCTATGAAAAACTAATGTGAGTTAGCTTTGATAACATCTACATTTTTATTTCGGATTACTTATGCTTTACCACTCACAACTCGGTTTCAAAAGAGAAAATGTATTGAGACAGATAAATATAGCACATCGCAACAAGATACTCAAAATTATATAAGCATACGTATCTTAATAGTTATAAAAGGAAAAAAGCATGCAAAATCAATAACAAATATATTAATAAAATAATGAAAATTTAAAAAACAAACAATATTAAAAAAATCTTAAAAGGCTGTTCATGTGGACTTTGCATTAATATGTATTATAATAAGGATAATGATAATAAAATTATTTTTAAACGAATTAAAAGTAAAATTGTGAGGTTGAAGGAGAGATTGTCATTTGACATTAATTGACGTCTTTTATTAATATTTAGATTAGAAGATTAAAAGATTTAGATTTATTTTTGCACAAAGAAATGGTCAATAATGATATGTACTTATGTAGAGTTGTGTTCGGTGTGTTTTTTCTCTCAAAAAATCAACACGGTTACCCTCTGCTTAACACCACAAGCCCCTAGTTAATTAAGCACCGTCGTGGAAATGCATATGTAGTGCTTCTTGAGTGGCAACACTTAAAATGTAAATAACTATATTCAAATTGTCAACTCTAACTAAAACAAAATTTTGAATTAGCAATGAAGATTATTTCAAAATATCTTCTATCAAGTAGTTTATTTCCAACCACAGATTCAGAAATGAAATTACAATATTACCCCTGGCGGTGTTTTTCCGCCAAATGTGTGTGGTTTGACGCGTTGATCTCTCCACGTCAGTCAATGGTATGCCACCAACCGCTTGTGTGTGTTTGGTCAAATTGCAATTTCCACTCAACTATAAACTATTGGCTTAACTTTGGAGCCAAACTTTCTTCCAATTATATATCTAACCCTTCTATATTATGGGCTTGTTTGGCTAAGCTTTTCAAAACTACTTATTTGCTTATTTGCTTTTCATTTGCTTTTCTGAAAAGCAAATAAGCAAATAAGTAGTTTTGAAAAGCTTTAAAATTGAGCTTTTTAAAACTACTTATTTGCTTTTCAGAAAGCAAATAAGCAAATAAGTAGTTTTGAAAAGCTTAGCCAAACAGCCTCTATGTAAATGTTTTACATATAACAAAAGTTTATATTAATTTTATTGAATCTAATCACCTATAAATTATTTTGTAAACCAGTTTCACATATGTTATAAGTAGAAGTTAATAAATTAGCACGTGATGTTTTTCTTTCTCATCTAGAAGTCATATAAACCATCACATATTGAATTAGGGTGTAGGGAGTGGTTATACAATTGAAAGTGTAAACTTCAAAATCAACCAAAGAGAGTGTCATGTCATTCAACCTTAATTGTTTAAACTATGCTCAAAAGTGTTGACAATGGTTAGACACTTCATGAATTGGTAAACTATTTAAAAAAAACATATAAATCAAAAAGCTGCCAATCATTCTCTCACAAACAGCTTCCCCGCAGCGGCAAAGCTTCACCAATCATCAACCTTCACCGCACGACAAAGGGGGTTGGCGGCGGTGTGCACGAGCGACAAAGCGAGTTTGCTGCACCCCTCTGCCGCCCACACCGTACACCCTTATATCATCCAACATGTGAAATAATATTGTATGTTTGTGTGCGTTCCTTTTAGATCCTAACCACATTGTCAAATAAAAACAACTAGTATCTAGAACCCGTGCTTTGCGGCGGGATCGTTAAGCCGAACAAAAAGAAAACGTAAAAATGACGAATCACGCACACACGTTACGATGTGTTAACTCGCAAAAATTATACTGAAAAGGTAAAAAATAGAAAAAAATAACTAAGTCGGCTTAGGACCCGTGAGTTTCGACAGAGCCGTTAAACCGTAAAAAATAAACGTAAAATGTTAAACCACACGCGCGTGTTGCAGCGTGTTAACTCACAAAATTTAGAATGAGTCGTAAAGTGACAAATTTGTAATAAGTAAAGTACAGGGACTAGAGTTGAAAGTGAAAAATGGTTGAGGTTAAAAAAGATAAAATTTTTATAACAAATATGTAAACGATGAAAACTATGGGGTTAAAAATTTAAAAGATGAAAACTATAAAGGTTATATAAGAGATGAAAAATATTGGGGTTGAAAGTGTAAAAAATAAAAAAAATAAAAAAAATAAAAGGGTTAAAAGTAAAATAAAATTAAAGAGGGGATAATTTTTTACAAATTAATATATAGCTAATAATAAAAGGGTTAAAAGTTGTCGCATTTTATTATTTTCAATTTTCGGGTTCTAATTTTTTTTAGTTTGAATAATGTCTTTTTTTATTTTAATGAAAAAATGTAAATTTTAATTACATTTTAGTTTATTTAAATTAATAAAAAGTTCTAGGGTGCTTGTAGATAGGCGTCGTTAATGTTTTGTGCTTCTAGACTACTTTGAACTATATTTGATATGACACCGTAAAACTGAGCGAGGCTAAGGTACTACCCTGGAATGCCCCTTCCCCTCTTATAAACAAGTTTAAGAGTAAAATAGCTTTAGTCATATCTTTCAACAAACAATTTAAATCTTGCATTAAATAAAACGTCATAAAGATAAAATACAAATGGGTCTTCATATATTAAATAGTCTTTTTTTTCTATCTATATAAGAATGATGTTTAATTGAAAATTTTATTAAGAAAATCGTGTATTTACTTTAGTAGAAGAATAATGTGCAAACACACTAGAGTTATTACATAATTACTCTACTAGTGTAAATACGTAATTTATATAGATTATGAAACTAGAACACGTGTTTACCAAGATAAGAAAAAAAAATCTTCACTTCTCACGTTTAGTATGTCAAAGTATTTACATCAAATCTTTATATGTTTGTGAGTGAGTTTTGTATATTATAAAAAGTGGTTGTGAATAGAGGAGAGAGAAATGTTACCACCCATTTGTATATTTACGGGAACACTGTTCACCCATACTAATTTTTTATATTTTTTAAAGCCGTTGTAAGTGGAGGAGAAAGAAAAGACAATGATAAAGATATAAAAAATATTATTTAAATGAAAATAAGATTAAAAAGGTAATGATTTTTAATAGAGTAAATTACAAAATCCTCCTTTATGTATATATGTATGTTATTGGAAAGTGTGTCTTTTATCTATAATAAATACAAAAAACATACTTAATATTTACAAACCCTAACATGTTATATCATTTACCGTAAACTTTGTTTATTTTTTCAGTTAACTCATGTCACGTGGGGCCCATGTGAGGGCATTAAAGTCATTTAACCTACCCATTTGTCTTCCCTCTATTAAAACCCAAATAATCAATTCAACATACCAAACCCAACCCCTACATTCGCATCAAAACTTTTTCCAATTAACGCAACAAAAAAATCACCGTTTTTTCGTTACGAAAAAACTGAATACGAAACCGCTTGTTGAAAACAATGAAATAATAACAGATTTATGAGAATGAAACACATACCATGCTATACCTGTAAGACCCTAATCACGATTTGACCCAAAACGACGTAACAGAAAATGAACTATAAAATTTCTTTCTTTTAACTGCTCTAACATATTGAATACCGTTTAGGTCAACCCTTTTAACATAAATACATCATTCATCATTTATTTAATGTAATTATGTTAACAAATAATTACAAACAACGTGACCGCTTTCCCGTACAATCCATGATCTTCAACTCGACCCTCGTCATGTGTCCATCATGAATAACTGACTAACCTGCGGTCACCATATATAACCAACACGTTAGTACATGGTGACATCGTATATAATTTGATACATATACTTAAAAGGCTTTCTAACTACGTAAGGTATTCCATTGAAACATCCTCTCAATTTTATTTACTCGTGTCTGACATCAATTCCTCGAGAGTCTGGCATTCCCATACCTGCACTTCATTTCATTCTCAATAGTAACATGGTTAGGAATACGTAATCTCAAACATATTGAAAACCCACATCTTCACATATACGTATAGCAGTGATCTACAGTCATTAGATTACAACACGCGTATACACTTTCATACATCTAAGTACATTCATATGTATCCCACTCATATGTGCGTACATAAAAGTTCACACTACTTACACACGCTACAGTTCCATATCTACATACATACATACAAGTCACAATCACTTATTCGTATTCAAATATCATACTTTTACATGTGCACAACTATCTGACTATAACATACTTATGTACAAGTTTCATCCTTTTCACACTTGTAATACATTCTAACAACATGATGAACATCCCATTTACATGATGAACATTCCATTAACATGATGAACTTTCCATTAATATGATGGACATGCTATTAACATGATGAACTTTCCATTAAGATGATGAACATTCCATTACCAGGTTGAACATTCCATTAACATGATGAACATTCCATTAACAGGTTGAACATTCCATTAACATGATGAACATTTCATTAACATGATGAACATTCCATTAACATGATGAACATTCCATTAACAGGTTGAACATTCCATTAACATGATGAACATTCCATTAACATGATGAGACTATCATCTTAATTTACAATAAGGATAGACGAAGTTCATATGAACTTACCTTGGTACTTACCCTTACCCGTAACTTCTTACATGGTTCTCTATATACAACATACCAAACTTCATTTATAAATAAGAAGTGATTCCGGAATGCACTTACCTTAAGCGTTCGTTTCGTACTTGCTTCCTCGTGTCCTTCCCGTTAGCCTTCCACACTTCCACCCACCTTGACATGATCCTATACTTTCATGTCATTATGGTTGCTGCATTGTTAGCATACACGCACATTCTAAATTACATTCATTTCACATTCATATTCTATATTGACCTTTACTAGTCAAATACCAACCACACAATGCATAAGATAACACCCACATCTTTTCATTCTACATAATTCTTTATATTATCACATATAGCGTTTATTTATATAGCATGTGCCTTGCGATTTCCCTAACATTACATTTGTGGCCAAATGCCTTACTATGATATTTATGCACAGTTGACATTTAGTCAACTGTCCATTATATGAATTATCAACTTAAGCTCATACATTCTCGACATTAATAGATTCTACTAGGACATCATACACATTTCATACTCATATAGCAATACACATATAACTACATGATCATCTAGTTGTATGTATACAAAACATAATCAATTCCTTCCATACTAATAATATCATGATTTTAAAATTAACAACATATTCCAAGCTTAGTTAATACACATAACTTCCCAATCTTACTCCTTACTAATATACGCACTTTCTACACACTTAACACAAAATCACTTTTGATTTCATCTAACCATAAGTAAATCAACACATAATGTGCATCATATTACCCAAGCATAGAGTACAACTTCTAATGCATACTTTTTACCAAATCATATAATTAACCAAAATCATACTTGTATTCCATTCAAAACATATTTCCCATGTTTAATTATCACCCAATTACATTACCTCCACACATTATACACTTTCATCCATCATTTGCATACCATTTCATCTATTAATCTCACCTAGGCATTTTAACAAACACTTGGTGTGCGTACTACTTTCTAAGCACATTGTACAAGCATCTTATGCTCATCTTCCTACTTTTTGTCTTCATCAATCAAATATAACTAAAATCATGGTTGTAGAAATCGGCCTAGGCGGCCGATTAATCGCCGCCTAGGCGCTAGTCGGTAGTCCACTGACTAATTTTAACCTAGTCGGTCCAATTAATCGGTAATCGGTCAAAGTCGGTCGTAGGCGGTCGTAATCGGTGAAAATCGGTCCTAGGCGGTCAAAAATCGGATTAATCAGCCTATATTAATCGGTCAAAATCGGAAAAAATCGGATAAAATCGGTCCTAGGCGGCCCTAGGCGGTCCTAGGCGGTCAGAATTGGTCAAAATCAGTCAAAATCGAACCATACTATCTGAAACTTGAAGTATTTATGTGAATTTTGAAGTATTATTTTTATATTATTGGGTATATATATATAATTTTGAAAAAATACATATAAAAATCCCATTTCGATTAATCCCGATTAATCCCTATTAATCCCGATTAATCCCTAGGCTGTACCTCACCGCCCGACTAGCGCCTAGCGCCTTCTACAACATTGACTAAAATCAACCTAATTCCGTACCATACTCAACCTATCTAACAAGTATTCATCACATACAACATACTACATCAAATTTTGAACAAGGATTGGACATGGGTGTTACACCTATGTCACCATCTTCACCACTAGAAGTGGGTTTCACTTCTAAACATCAAATTACTCAAAATCCTTCACAGTCCATTTTTTATATGGTGACTCCAACACATATTCATTCTTAATTTCATACAAGATCAAAGATTGATTACACACCCAATTGTATCAAAATCACCAAATCAAGTTTTATAACTTACCACATGTTTGTTGGAGTTAGATGATGCAGATTCTAGACCGATGCATCTTGATCATCAAGCCAACATTCTTAAATTTGGTGAATTCTTCATTTGTTCATGAGAGGTTTTTCACCTCTTTTCTTCTTTCTTTCTCCCATCCACGACACACACCACACACACACATACTAGACTTTTCTTTATAAAACTTAATTCCATTTCATATTGTTTAGTCCCTCAAGTTTATCGTTTTTCCATACTTGTCACAAACTTCATTCCTTCTTATTGAATGTATAAGTTGACTAAGTTAAATAGCTTAGTTACCTCCTTTTATTCCATAACATAAAGGATTGTGCTAGTGAATAAAATATACGGGTTTTGGGGCGTTACAATACCAAGTGTATATGAGAGGATGAAGACGGAGTAAGGAGAGATGACGTCATATATCGAAAGAGGCTGCTGCGATTGTGGTTTGAGTGAGAGACCCTAATTTGAAAGTACATGGGCAAATAAATATTCAACTAAAATAGTTCAATGTTAGCTTTAACTAGACACGGCTATCTCGGTCGTTGGATTAAGTTGTTTTGAATTTGGCCATTGATTCATCGGTGAGTGTTAGGCACATGATTAAGGAGACAGTTTTTTAATATTGAAACCCTAAGTTTGAATTTAGGTGCGCCGCTGTACATGCCATGTTTTGCTGCTGTTCTAAAATATGAAATAATAAATCATTACTTTATGTTGATCCCTACATCTTTATGTAGGTTTTGATTGGGAATTATATGCAGGGGATGGGTTTATTATGTTGAACTGTGGATTAGGGTTTTAATAGAGGGAAGACAAGTGGATAGGCTAAATGACGTTAATGTCCTCACGTGGGTCCCACGTGACATGAGTTAATTGAAAAAATAAACAGAGTTTGCGGTAAAGGATATAATATGTTAGGGTTTGCAAACATTAAGTATGCAGTCTGAACTTATTAAAGACAAATGACACACTTTGTAATAATATACATACATAAAGGATGATTTTTTTAATTTACAGTTTTTAATATAATTACATGAATAAGGATAAAGAAATAGATGTGAATGCTCTAAGCTTATTTGTACAAGGGCCAAACTATCTACACACCAAATGTGTAGATAGTCATATTTAAAAGGTGTTTTTTGTCTTTATATGCACACCCTGCAGTGTAGAACTGTGGTCAAAGCTTGGCGTTTTGGTCAGGTTAACCAGACAAATACTGACGGGTGTCTGACGGGTCTGTTGACCGGACCAAAACGCCGAGCTTTGGCAGCGTTTTGGTCCTGTCAACCAGACCGGGTGTCAGTCTTTTGTCTGTTGACAGGACCAAAACGCGGGCAAAGCTCGGCGTTTTGGTCCGGTCAACAGACCCGTCAGACACCCGTCAGTCTTTTTCTGATTAACCGGACCAAAACGCCGCGTTTTGGCCACAGTTCGACACTGCTGGGTGTGCATATAAAGACAAAAAACACATTTTTAAGTGTGTATATAGTGAAAAGAGTGTGCCAATAGGTACACCCTTGTACAATAACATTACCCTAAAAATATATTATAGTTGTAAGAGTATAATGCCAAAATGGCTCCTGAGTTTATGTTACTTCAGTCCAAAAAACGAAACATTTTGTATTTGAGTTCCTAGGGTTTCATTTTTGTTGTCATTTTCATCTAATTGACAAATTGCGTTATAATTTTTCTCCATTTTTTTGTCGTTTTCCTCATTTAATTAAAATATATTATGGCATAAAATGACGATTATACCTTTCATTTAAATGAGGAAAACGACAAAAGAAGAAGTTAACAGAAAATTCTAACTTAGTTTGTCAATTGGATGAAAGTGACAACATAAATGAAACCACAGTGACTCAAATACAAAAAGTTTCATTTTTAGATTGAAGTGACAAAAGTAGACTAAACTCGGAAACCATTTTTTTCATTTTAGTATGTTTGTAATTAACAACATATTCATACTTTAAAAACAATATTGTTTGTAATTAATATATAGAGTAAAATGCACGGATAGTCCCCGTGGTTTTGTAAAATAACACCTATAGTCCCTAACTTTTGAAAATTACACCGGTGCTCCCTGTGGTTTGACAGATTGTTACTCGGATAGTCCCTGGAGTGGATGACAGTTAGTTTTCTTCGTTAAGTGGATGTGAAATGACAAATTTACCCTTCATCTTCTCCACTCTATAAAAACAAAACAACCCCACCCCCACCTTTCTCTCTGTTTCCCCCACCATTAACCACCACCCACCTACACCACAAGTAACCACTGCGAATGTGACATCAAACTGCAAATTCAGACACGCTTCCCTATATCCACAACCGATGAAGCCAAAAATCCGAATATCAAACGAATCTCAAGTATTATTCATTGTAATACAACACTACTTAAGCTAATTTTCTCACACGAAAGTGAAATTGACAACAAATATTTGCTAACGAAGACGAAAATCAATGAAACATCTACTAAACTTGAATCGAATCCGAGCTTTAACCTTTCAAATCGTAGATTTATACACATTAAGATGAAGTTATCATACGAAAGTTCTGGATTGAACTGATTTTTTAGAGAGAGAAAGAGAGGAGATAGAAAGAGAGAGAGGTGACTATTGTTATTGCGGTCCATAAGGGCTTTAGACAACTATCTTCTCAGTATATGCCCAGAACATTTGAAATACATTATGTTGGTTCAGTTCTGTTTAATCATGAGGGAAAACAGTAAAACACATACTTGTTACAGCAGACAGTGCGTTGGAGAATCCAGTAATGGAGTTCGACATGCTTGTCATCTTGATTTGGTTCCTCCTTAGGGTGCTAACTGATGATGGGGCTTAGAGAACCGAAAAGGGTATCGGTTAGGAGATGGAGGACGAATTTGATGTTATGTCTAATGGGGTGTGTAACTGAGTAACCCTTTAACCTCCACTTAATTCTCCTTATATAAGCACCCAGGAGGAAACCTAATTAGTTACTAAGGGCAATATGGTCCATCAACAATTACCAACTAATTTAAATAATAGGTTATTATATATTTTGATCTATATTATGTAAATGATTATAATGGCTATAGATTAAATATTGTTACATAATATATTTAATCTTACACATTATCTTCTCGGTATATGCCCAGGAGTCCAGGACAGTGCTTGAAAAAGGCCTTTTAAATTAATAATTTTGAAAATGGTTCTACATACCAATTAACGTCGCGACTCCATTCAACCGCACCTAATAAAGTCAAAGTCAAAAGTGGGGGGTGGGTGGGTGGTGGTTCGTGGTTAATGGAGGGGAAACAGAGAGAAAGGTGGAGGGTGAGTGGGGTTGGGTTGTTTTGTTTTTATAGAGTGGAGAAGATGAAGGGTAAATATGTCATTTCACATCCATTTAACGGAGAAAATTAACCGTCATCCACTCCAGGGACTATCCGAGTAACAAACTGTCAAACCACAGAGAGCACTGATGTAATTTCCAAAAGTTGAGGACTATAGGTGTTATTTTGCAAAACCACAGGGACTATCCGTGCATTTTACTCTAATATATATTATCTAACTTGCGTTTCCTTGAGCCATGATGATAAAACCACCTTGAGTGTGATATTTTAGTAATTGTACTTCTTCGTAATATGGTGAAAAAGCAAGGGTAGTTATTTAGTGCAACATTTTCTGACGACTTAAAAAAAGTAACAAAAGGGTAGTTACGCGTCTCCCTTTGGGTAGATCCAGCAAGCACCCTCAACAAGTATATAAACATACACATGTGCCCGCTTTCTTCCATTCACCTTACACATTACTTTGCAATCTATAATCAACCGATCTAACAGGTAACATCATCTCATACTTCATTCATTTTTCCTATTTCTACTGCTTTTTTTTCTGTAAATTATTCATGATTTTGGTGATCTGGATCAACTATTAGTCGAGTTACGGTTACGTGTGTTGTTAATTGTTGTTTTTTTCTAGAATAGATCCAGTTTGTGTGATGTTAATTGAGTGTTTATGTAAGATCTTATGATTTTCATGTTGTTTGTGAACTGAATTTAGGTTGTGTGTTGTGGATCGGAAGTGTTTGCGTTAGATCTGTGAGTTTTAGCTGTAATCAGATTAGAGTGTTGGTAGTTTTTTGCTTTAGTTTAATCTCTACTGCAGTTTATTGTGATTTTTAGCTGTTCAATTGCAGTAGATCTGAGTATTAACTATTAAGCAATAGTGTAGGTTTAGCTCTTTAAGCAGTTTAGAGAATTATAGCAAATGCTATGTCGGTTTCAGTTCTTTACTTTCAGTTAGAGCACATGTAACCAATGTTCAGTGGCGGAACCCGAACTTTTTTTTATTAGGTGTCATACTGTCATCATAAGGGTCCAGATTATGTTTTTTCTTTGAAAATCTCATATTTTATTTAAAAAATATAACAAATTTCGTGGCCAACGGGTCAGCAGACCCTCTTAACCCCCTCTGATTCGCTGCTGCCAATGGTTCTCTGTAATTTAGTTCCTATCTAGCTTAGTGGATATTTATGAAAGTAGATCTGGTTCAATCATAATTTAATAATTTGACTTTTGGGCCAACAGCGTTACATGACATTGTCATTAAGCATTAGCTGTCAACATTGTCCAGACTGTTCGGTTATGATGTTAAATTGTAGCTTAAGCAGAGTTTACTTTCTTAAACATAAGATTTAAAGTCTTTAAGGGTGTGCGAATTGGTTTATTTTTTGTTTCTTTATCTTATATACCATGTGACTTGATACTTATTTATTCTGATTACTTGTCTATTGGAACACACAGAAATGGTGAAGATCTGCTGCATTGGAGCCGGATATGTCGGCGGGCCCACTATGGCTGTCATAGCACTCAAATGCCCCGACGTTGAAGTGGCTGTAGTCGATATTTCTGTCCCTCGTATCACTGCTTGGAACAGCGACCAGCTCCCGATCTACGAACCAGGTCTCGATGATGTCGTGAAGCAATGCAGGGGCAAAAACCTCTTCTTCAGCACCGATGTGGAGAAACACGTCTGTGAAGCCGACATAGTGTTTGTGTCGGTCAACACCCCCACCAAGACTCGAGGTCTTGGCGCTGGCAAAGCCGCAGATCTGACATACTGGGAAAGCGCTGCCCGTATGATCGCTGACGTGTCGAAATCAGACAAAATCGTAGTTGAAAAGTCAACTGTCCCTGTGAAAACAGCTGAAGCTATTGAAAAGATCCTGACTCATAACAGTAAAGGAATCAACTTTCAAATTCTCTCAAACCCTGAATTCCTTGCCGAAGGAACTGCTATTGAAGATCTGTTTAAGCCCGATAGGGTTCTTATCGGTGGACGGGAAACCCCTGGAGGCCAGAAAGCAATTCAAGCATTGAAAGATGTTTACGCTCATTGGGTCCCGGAAGAAAACATCATCACAACCAACTTATGGTCTGCCGAACTCTCGAAGCTCGCTGCCAATGCCTTCTTGGCACAAAGAATCTCGTCTGTTAACGCCATGTCAGCACTCTGTGAGGCTACAGGCGCAAACGTAAGTCAGGTGGCTTACGCTGTTGGAAAAGACACAAGAATTGGTCCAAAGTTCTTGAACGCGAGTGTGGGATTCGGTGGTTCTTGTTTTCAAAAAGACATATTGAATTTGGTTTACATCTGTGAATGCAACGGTCTCCCTGAAGTGGCGGAATATTGGAAACAAGTCATCAAGATCAACGACTACCAAAAATCCCGATTTGTCAACCGTGTTGTAGCTTCTATGTTCAACACGGTTTCCAACAAGAAAATCGCCATTCTTGGATTTGCATTCAAGAAGGACACCGGTGACACTCGTGAAACACCAGCCATTGATGTTTGCAAGGGGTTGTTGGGTGACAAGGCTTGTGTGAGCATCTATGACCCGCAAGTCACTGAAGATCAGATCCAACGAGACTTAACCTTGAACAAGTTCGACTGGGACCATCCACTTCACCTGCAGCCCATGAGCCCAACCACGGTGAAACAAGTGTCGGTTGTTTGGGACGCTTATGCAGCCACTAAAGACGCACATGCTATTTGCATTTTGACCGAGTGGGATGAGTTTAAAAGTCTAGACTACAAAAGGATATATGATAACATGCAGAAACCGGCTTTTGTTTTTGACGGGAGAAACGTTGTGGACACCGAGAAGTTAAGGGAGATCGGGTTCATTGTTTACTCGATCGGTAAGCCACTGGACGCCTGGCTCAAGGATATGCCCGCTATTGCCTAAACATATGGGGACTAGTCAGTTGAATTCTTTACTAGTTACTAATTTTCTTTACCTGAGATTTTGTTCTTTGGTAGTTAAAAAACGTGTGTGTGATATGTGTTTAAAAAACTTTATGTTTACTTTTACTTTACAATGTGTAACAGTTGATAATATTGAATTCTTGTGTTTACTATAACATAATTGAAGTCATTTTCCATATCTCACTTTTTTCTACTACCTATCAAAAGAATTGATTGTTTAATGTACAAATGAGGAAACGGCCATGATTTATTTAGTGAAAAAAGATATCCATCATCCATTAAAATAATTGAAATGCTATAAAAGTAGTTTATTTTATGATATCATTTGAACCTTACATATAGCTAGAGTAATATGTAATAGTAACTTACTAAAGCAATGTTAGGCCACTAGGTATTGGGACGGCCTAGGGACGGCTAGGGCCGGCGCCGCCCTAGCACACCGCCCGTCCTCGTCTTTCTACAGCCGTTCTCGTTGTGTCTCTTCTTCTCACACACACATATACATACAACACACACACATATAGAATTAGGTTCATTTGTGAACAACATCTTCACAGTGAACTGTGTGAACTAATGAGGACCATTGATTTTCTTTTTAGTTGTTAATGGTAGGATTGTAATTATACAACAAATTAGTTTTAAATCTTTATTTTAATCATTGAATTTCAGTTACACTTTTAATTTTGTAGTTTTCTTAAATTGCATAATTATCTTATCCATCTCTCTTAATTCAAAATAATGGATTTTTTAATTGCAAATTCATGCAAGAACGGATTATTTACAGAACATTTGATTACATATTTTTTTTTTTACTTTTTGATTAAATATTCTTTTTTTTTTTTTACAATTGCATATTCATGATTATTCTTCATGTACTCATCATGAATCTTGTGTAATAATGTACACTTGTTCTGAACATAGGTGTGATAATGTACATATGTGTGCATACATGTTAAGACTATGACTTGTTAATGTACATATATGTACATACGTGTTGAGACTGTTATGTACACATATGTACAATGCCGAACAATTATCTTAGATACTTGCTATACACATATGTACCATGTTGAACAACCATATCATTAACTTTTTTTAGAAGTATATTATGAATGTACATACATGCACATTAGGCTACATGGTATGGTGCCCATCCTCACTTGGAGGATGATCCGCCACCTAGGCGCCACATCATAGTCCTCCCAAGGATGGTCCATCCCCAAATTTAGTGGAAATAGGAGGATGATCCTACCCCACCACTTTTTTATTTTTTTAATCTTCCAATTTTTTTAACATTTAACAAATAAATTAACAAAATATTTTCATTAATATTAAAAAATAATACATAAACTTAAAAAAACATAGACTAAAAAAAACATAAATGTGCCATTCTCTTCCGAAGATGATGAATACCACGTAGACGAAGAAGATGAAGAAATGGAAAGAGAAGCCATGGTAATTTTTTAGAGAGAGATGGGGTGGTAGTGGGTAAAAAATGGTATAAAAATGTTGAGCTTGTATAAAAAGGGAAGAAGGTTTATAAAATGTGTGAGAGATATGAGATTGTAGTGGGTGAAAAGGTGTGAAAAATGGTGTAAAAGTGGTGAGTATTTATAAATTTTGAAGTGAATTGGGTATAATTTTAAAAAATAGCCGTTAAGATAATAAATTAAAAAGTGAATTTGATTTTTTTTATTTCAACGGTCATAAACATCTCGGTCCTCACAACTTTTTGTCCTTTACTGGCCCGTCTCCAACGTCTTCCTCTCGACGATGAGGACAAGGACGATCCGAGCGGCACGGTGTTGGGACCGTCGCCGATCCTGAACGGAGGGGGGACGTCCCCCATACCGCATAGCCTTACAAATCGGACATGTACACTTAAAAGAAGATGATCGGATGGAACAATATTTGTTAATGTATATTGTTAATGTACATATGTTTTTAAATTGTAAATACGCATAATACATATATGTACATTCACTTCTACAATGTTTTTAATCATGTTCTAGATGAAACAATATATTATATAATGGTTATATTTTTTAGAATTAAAAAATTAGTTAATCGGTGAGAGAAAAAAATGAGAGATATTGTAATTAATTATTTAATTGGAGAGGGGATTACTTAACAATTTACCTTTATACCCTTTTCATTTATTTTTTACATATAAATAATTACAAAACTGTCATTATTAAAATTTTCAAGATCTAAACAATTAATGGCTCAGAGTAGTTCACACACTTCACTCTCAACCTAATTTCACTCTAGAACCATACCACACACACACACACACATATATATAGGCCTATTCTCACACTCATCCTACGTGGTGAAGCATCATTTGAGGACTACCCTCCTCCACACCAATAGTGTTATAACACTATTTTTTTGTGAAAAAGGAGTTAAATACATGTCTAAGGGGGGTAGGGGTGGTTATCACTCACAACCCATTTATCACTCACAACATCCAATTAAGTTCCGTTATGTCATCAACCATTATTCCATCACTCACAACCTTTTTTAATGGAAATGCTCATCATTCACAACACCCAACAATAAACTCTCACACCTCCTCACAATCTTCCATTTATCACGCGTTAAGTTTATCACGGGAATTATGTTTCACGCGTTAAGTTTGATGGGTGGCGGTGGTTTGTTGGATTATATCATACGTGATATATGTTTATCACGTTAAAAATTACAACCACCCCGGATGCCCTAATGATGTTGCCCCCCACAGCCCCACTATTGTTACTTTCATCAGTTGTCAATCAGTGCCGGTTATGTCGGGTGATACATTTTGTCTTGTTTCATATTTCTTCAAGGAGTTAATTACATGAATGTTGTTTGTGATTAGTCTTTTGAGGATAAAATCTTACTAGTTCACCCAATCATGATACGTTTTTTTTCTCTCACTAAGTTACCCAAAAACACATTACACCGCTATATTGAAAAATAAAAAGATAAATAAAAGCATAAAAAGTTTAAATATCCTCTTTTCGTCTTTCTAAGAACCCCTTCCTCCCACTTTTTCTTCGGCATCCAGCCACCACACCACTCTCATCCTACCACTCGCAAATAGGGATGAGCTCGGTACCGTCCGGTACCGAACCGGTACCGGTACCGAAAATCCTCAAAACTGGGTACCGGTACCGAATATATCTGGTTCAATACGGTTCGGTACCGGTACCGGTATTTAAGGGTAAAAACCGGTACCGAAAATGTCAAAAGTCGGTACCGAAAAGGTACCCGGTTCGGTAAATTCGGTACCGGTACCGGTTCGGTAACGGTACCGGGTCTGATTTGCTCATCCCTACTCGCAAATCACTACCTTGTAATTAACATAATAACATTTACCATAACAGCTATCCACGTAATTAACTCTATTTATATTTCTTTTAATAATACATTTAAAGAATAAGGAGCGGGGGAGAATTTATATTTATGAGCCTTAAGTTTTGTATATTTAGAGAGTTGTACTTTTACGGTACGCAGCTGTAAATGTGTCGGTGCAAGACAAAGTGAAGGTAAAGAAAACACGTATAGGTTTCAACTAAACATGTTGACTAGAGTCTGTCGGTCAGGTCCCACTACCAAATAGAGCGGCCGGTGGTCAAGAACAAGTGGACAACAAACAATTTATAATTATGGGCCGCATAGTAATCTTCTTGAGTTAATTCGGTCTTGTAAACATATAAATGGGGATACGTCCCCCATAATTGTAACTTGATTGAAATAGTTTTTTCTTTTTCTAATGTCTAACCCTACGTTAATTATATTCCATATATTAATAATCAACTTATATGTGCATCATAACTTGTATCTTATGCTTAGGGAGTGTTTAAAAAAAAAAACTTGATTTTTCACTTCTAACCCAAAAATTTCATCTTTTACATTTTAACCTCTTTTTATTTTTTACTTTTAACCCAAAAATTATCCATCTTTTATAATTTAACACAATACTTTATTATCTACAACTTTTGTACCCCATACTTTTTATCTTTCGCAAGTTTTTCGTTTTACGTTTCGTTCTAAATTTTGCGAGTTAACATGTCGTAGCGTGCATGTGAGGGTCAACGTTTTTGCTCTATTTTTTTCATATTTGACAGACCCGTCGCAACGCGTCCATTTTTCCCCTTTTGAAAAGTTCGCCGCAACGGTCGGGTCGTAGATCGACTAAGTTATCATTTTCTACGTTTTACGTTTCTGGTTAATTTCTTCGTATTAAGACACTATAACGGGTGTGTGTGGTTCAACGATTTTAGTCTGCTTTTCGTTCAGTGTAATTTTTTACCATTTTATCTATTTTATTTTTACGATGTTGAGAGTCGATGTGGTTGTGACATTGGTGCTACTTGGCACGGTTTTACGAACGTTTTTAACCTATTAAAATTTTTACTAATTTTTTGTTTCGGTTTACCCCTATACTTCCTTTACTTAAAAACTATTTTTTACGTGCATATTTTATGTACGGGTATGTGTAAATATGATTTCTTCTACATTCCGACGTAAACTTTTTTTATAGACGAGTCAGGTCAAATATAATACGTTTTCGTTTAAAGAAACCATTTTTACGTGCATATTTCTATGTATGTTTTCGTATAAATTCAAGTTGTTCTACGTTTCGACGTAAACTTTTTTGAGAAATGATTCAGGTCAAATATAATATGTTTTCGTGTTTATTTTATGTACGTTTCGTAAAGTTTGTTTCGAATCGAGTGGAGTCAAATTATGGTTTCTTTTTCTCCCATTTTTTTCGAAAGCTCTAATTAATCCCTTTCAATTACAAATGCATATTTTCCTTCATACCCGTTACGTTTTCTTTGTATAAGTTGGGTCACATATAATACGTTATAATTGTTCGATATGAATTCCATTTACTTTACGTTTGATCCAATCACAATGCTTATACAGGTTACACTGAGTTCATCTGGATATGTCGAAATGTGTGTCTTCATATGGTTAATGCATCATATAACGTTTGGACTAATCCATTCAATGTTTACGATGTACCCGCACCGCAACGCGGGCGTGTCTTAACCCTAGTTATTATTATATATAATAGCAACTAGTGGGATTAATGGTACTTCGCAGTGAGTGTGCGGTCCGTATTGGTTTGGTTCGGTAATTTTTTTGTGCTTTAACGCTCCCAAACGATATCGTTATAAGTTTCATTTTACGGCTTTCGTTCGAAGTAATACACGTGTCGATATCATCTTTAGCGTTTTATTTCGGTTGCTATACCAAGCGTCTGTATTGTACCTAGGGCTGTAAACGAACCGAACGTTCAGCGAACAGTTCGTAAACTGTTCGGCGGGAAGTTCGTTTATGTTCGTTCGTTTAATAAACGAACGAACATGAACAAGAAATTCCGTTCGATTAGTTAAATGAACGAACATGAACAAAGGTCTCGTTCGTTCAATTGTGTTCGTGAACGTTCGGTAAGGTGTTCATGAACATTCGTTCATCTGCGTTCGTTTATGTTCGTATGTTCGTGTTTTAGTTTAAGATTTTTATACGTTCATATATTTTATCTATACTTTTTATACTATTAAATTTTTATTTATATCATTACCTTAACAATTAAACTAGGAAACCCTCTTTCACCTTGTTTATGCACCATTTCCCTTTCTTTTCTCATTATTTACATCGACGAATATGATCTACCTCCGTTCCACAATAACTGATTCAAGTTCTAGTGCTACTCTCTGGGCCATCCACCTTTATCCTTCATCGCGTTCGACAAATTAATTTGTGTTCGCTTGTGTTCGTGAACCGTTCGTGAACACACTCATTTCCTTAATGAACGAACATGAACATAAAATCTCGTTCGGTAAGTGTTCATGAACCGTTCGTGAACACATTTATTTCTTTAACGAACGAACACGAACAAGGCCTCGTTCGTGTTCGTTCGGTTCGTTTACAGCCCTAATTATTTGTACCGAACCAAACCAACCGAAACCTTGTTACGTAGCCCGGAGAATCTTACTAGTTGAATCTAAATTATAATAAAAGACTCAAAATAATGTCACATGTCATTTTCTACTTCAACCTTAATTTTTTAACTTAAATTTTATTTTAATATTAAGGATTTGCTTATTTAATTACGGTTTAAATTTTATCTCCTTTATCCGAACAACAAATATATATAATATGTTATATTTGTTGTTTATACAAACAAGGTTTAAATATGGATATCCGAACAACAAATACATATATAATATATTATATTTGTTGTATAGTGCATTATCATAAATCTCATGTTGTTAAATTTTTAATACATTATCATTATAAATTTAAACTGTATAAATAACTAAAATAAATTGATATAAATTATTTATATCAAATTTGATTAAATAAAATTCTAAATTTTATTTAATCACCCCACTATTTAAATTTATTTAATAGGTGAGACCGTGAGAGAACGATGTACAGGTTGTTTCTTTCTAAAAGAACAATTTTTTACACATAGCTAAATATAGTGGCGAAGCTTGAACAAAAACTCGACCAGGCCGGACTTTTAAAATCTAAATCGGAGGGGGCGGAACTCTTAAAAATCCAATATTTTACATTATAAAAATATTTGTTACGAAAATTTTAGGTAAACTTTAACACTACGAGCAAAAACCGGTAGAAACAGTGGCTAAATATGTGTGGTATTGTCGGAAGTAAAAATGTAGACATGGCTTAAGCTAATGATATTTGATAAGGATAGTCAAATTATCAATAAAACAAGATATGTTGTAAACAAAGCTTAAAACCTTAATAAATTGGTAATTAAATAAATGGGTAACTTTGTAGAATAGTAACCAAGTTTTAAAAGTGTTCCAATTAGGTCACTCAAGTTTCAAAAGTGTTCCAATCAGGTAACTCAAAATTCATTTTTCGTTAAAATAAAAGGGTTTTTTCATACATTTCATAGGTAACCGTTGTCATGTGGATATTTTCCCTTTTATTTGATACTAACGTCGAGTGATGACGTGGATTTTAATTTGTTTTTTTAATTTTTAATGTAATTAAACCGTTTTTATTTTTAATAAATATAATTTCATATATTAAAATAATCCGACCCCAACATTTTATGCTCCATTTTTTTCTTGACACATGGAAAAGGGATATGGCTCGATTTGAATGTTAAGTTATCTAATTGAGACAAAAACAATAAAAGTGACATAATTAAAACACTTTTAAAACTTGGTTACTATTGTGACATTTTCGCTTAAATAAATTATGTTATGAAATAATGAAATCGTAAAATACAAAGTGTTCTATTAAATAGCCTAAAACCATAAATAAACTGGTTATTAAATAAATTATGTTATTAAATACCAAAAATTGCCCCTATGAACCTTCAAATTACAAGTACTTCACAACATATACCCCAATGTTTGAATTAATTTTATTAAAACCCTAAATCAATTTGATATATATGTAGAAAGACCATTTTGCCTCTTTAGTAACATCATTAAGTTGTTATACTGTATGCATAGAATGTTGTAATTACTTAAATTTTGTTGGAATATTTTTCAAATGCATTATAATATATAGTATAGATAAGTCGTAAACAGATTAATACAACAAGATTTTGTGTTGGCTTAGTAGGTAGACTAGGCGATGTGAATGAATCTAATATGATATGTATGTAACCAATCTTCGCCGTATTGCGGCGGGTACTAATTCTAGTAAACAAATATTGTGCGGTTTATAATAAGAAATCAGGCTTTACATGTAATTATAGTAGAACAGTTTTTTGTATAGTTATCTAAGATGTAATAAAATCATACTTTTTTTTTAGAGAAATCAAGCTTTAAAAGAAAATACATAGCACGACAGTTGACAGCTTGCGATTAAGCGGAGGAGAACTGAAGGCGTGAGCGGATTAGTGGGAGTTGGACTTGGACCGATCGTGGCACTTCCCAGCCACACCGCCATGTGACACTACTCGGTTTTTCGGCAACTAAGGTAAGATCTAACAAATCGTATGTTGACATTATGTCAGATCTATGTGGAAAGAGATAGTAACGGTGATCGGTGTGATTTCTTGTCGTAGAGATGCACTCATATAAACGTGGAAAATATACCGGATTAATTAATTCGACTTGAAATTTTCGCCAACTATGGAAACTGACTTGGAAATTCCGGCCAAAAGCAAACAATTTTTTTTACTGTGGCCCAATAACAGTCTGCCACGTGACGCAATAAGCGTGGCCGGCCCTGAAGGTGGGCGGGAAGGACTAGGCCTGTGAACGAACACGAACATATACGTGTTCGTGTTCGTTCATTTAACTTTAACCGAACACGAACATATAATCGAACACATTTTTTTGTTCGTGTTCGTTCATTAAGAAATCGGGCATGTTCGTGTTCGTTCGTTTAAAGTCTAAACGAACAGTTCACGAACATTAACGAATACAAACGAACATAAACAAAAAAAAAATTAAGTGAACATATTTGAATAAACATAAACAAAAATAAATTAACATGATTAAACAAACAATTCTAATATATTACAATTCATCCGAAAACACATCTAAATTAGAGTTCATAAATATACTAATTAGTCATATCAATATAACTAGTTAAAAAACCTAATATTTTTATAAATCTAACTATTTATGTATTTACTAAAATTTAAACGAACGTTCATGAACATAAATGAACGAACATAAACGAACGTTCATGAACATAAATGAACGAACACAATGTGTGTTCATGTTCGTTCATTTAATTAAACGAACAAATTTTTTTGTTCGTGTTTGTTCGTTTATTAAATAAACGAACTTCCCGCCGAACAAGTTCATGAACAGTTCATGAACGTTCGGTTCATTTACAGGCCTAGGAAGGACCACCGGCCAGGGTCCGATATTTCGAAGAGCAAGTTATTTTTTTAAAAACTTCGATATGTATATTTAAAAATAAATTAATTTATAGGGTATATTCATACAAACACCAATATAACTATATAAGCCCACTTGCAAAATTATTTTATGGTTTAGATTAGTTATTAGCCCATTGACATTAGGTTTAGACTTTTAGTGAGCCCAATACCCAATTTCGTTAAGGTTTAATGGCATGTTTTTTCGAGCTCGAACATGGTACATAAATTTTTAGGATAATAAGATACATATAATGTTCAACCTTGTTTTCCTTGATAATTTTTTTTAAAATTGATAATTTTGACTCTTGAAATGAAGGTTAAACTTTTCCATCACTCTTCATTACCATCTCCTCAGTTGGCGTGACTTTGATGTGAGTCTTGAAGTAACCATTAGTGTCGGTCTTTTGTGATCTAGAAAAACAAAGCTCATCACAATATATGTTCATGATAAATTTATTTGCTTAATTCATGATTGGTCATAATTAAAAACATGATAAATTTATTTGCTTAATTCATGATTGGTCATAATTAAAAAAAAAACAAGTGAAATCAATCACGTAATTGATTCGTGATTTATGATTGATCATAAACGAGTGAAATCAATCACGTAACTTATTCGTGATTTTACCAAAATGGCAGCAATTAGAAAATGAAATTGAATAAATCATGTATTTGAACGGATTCCTAGAAAATAAAGTGTGGACAAGCAACAATCAAATCCTCAACCGAAGCAATGACGACTAAAACACTATTTAATCATCTTTGGATTTATCCGGAAAAATTACATATTTTGTTCTTTATCTTGATACCATATTTCTGGTTGTGTCATTTTCAATAAATTTTGATAGGTTTTGCCCTTTATAGGGAATTTTGTTGCACGTTTTGTCCTTTACCCCTAATCCTGTTAGTTATTTTTGTTAAATCTAATCAATTGGGGGTAGTTTAGTCTTTGTTCCCCTTTATTTATAAATCTTTTAATAAATAAAACAAAAGAAAATTTAAATAACTAATAACATTTTTTTCTAAATTAAACTCTCTTTCTCTCTCTATAAAAACACACAAAACTCTCTTTCTCTCTCTCCGAATCTTCATCTACCACCACAACCACAACCATCCACCGCCACCTCAGTCTTCATAGATAACTGATCTACACAGAACCACCACCCTAACCCTAACCAAACACCCAACCACCACTTTCCAGCCATCGCCGCCCCAATCCAACCCTAACCAAACACCCAACCATCACCATCCATCCAACAACTGAAACCAATATCATCATCACCTTACGCCACCATCCACAAACACCTGCCACCTGCCACCGCCCAATCCCCACCACCGATATTAATCAGATCTCGCCATGAAACCTTACATGTTGGTGAAACAGAGACTGGTAATCAGAAAACCTACCGGAATAATCAACCATTTCTGTGTGTTGCAAAAACGCCTAACTTAGGTTAGATTGAAAGCAATGAAGAGCAGTTAAGGTTTGATTTTACTCCGAGTATCGCAAAATCAAGAACCCCCTCACTTGAGTTGGGTGGTTATCGGCCAGGAAGGTAACAGATCTGTATGTTTGTAGGTCTGTGAGTGCATGATTTGTATGTCCATAGTTATAAATTTGTTTGTATTTGTAATGTCTAATGTCTTAAGTCTGCAAAATACCGGACAGAGGTTTCCCTAGGTTTGAATAGGATATGTCAGACCAGGTCATGATTTGATACGACATGATGCGAAGAGACCGAGCAAGATCAAGGGTGATGTCATCATGATTACATGATGACATCATAGATAATATTAAATACTCAAAATGTAAATTTGCATGGAAAATTAATTGTGCACGTGAAAGTTCGAGCAAAATCGCACGAACCGGATTTAACCAATTAGCACGGATGTGAACATGGTAGACTCGCACGAATCAGAAGGGGTCATGGGGAGATGAAGTAATCTACATCGGTTTGTCAAATGTTTTAGAATTTTAGGGGGAGTATATAGTTTTAAAATTTGAAAATTTCAAAAACATTTGAAAATTTGAAAAAGTTAAAAAACATGAAAAAATTCAAAAAGAGTTCAGTGTAAAAAGAGGAAATGATGGTACATCAGTAAGACGGTCACAACATGCTAAAGAAATGGAAAGATAAAAAGTGATAAACGGTCTCACTGATGATATGCCAGTAGGTTTTTACACATTTAGTAAATTGATTTCGAGATATAAACCTAAATCAATAACTTTCTTATCTCGTGGGTAGGGCTGCAAACGAACCGAACGAACACGAACGAGACCTTGTTCGTGTTCGTTTGTTAAAGAATATATGTGTTCATGAACACTTACCGAATGAGATTTTATATTCGTGTTCGTTTGTATAAGGAAATAAACTTGTTCATCTTCGTTTGTGTTTGTTTGTTAATGTTTGGCAACGAACGAAAACGAAGGTTGATGAATACAAATAGAAACAAACAAACATAAACATGCGTTCATGAATAGATCATATAATATGTAAGACCCATCTTAAAATAACAAAGTTTTATAATATTAACATGCATTTATCACCAAAATGCGGGCTTACAAAATTTTTCTTGGGTTTAAGATCATACTTGATCAAAATATTAGAGTCATCATCCTACTAGTTAAACCTTCAAAACGAAATATTCAAAAGTTTACATAGTAACTAAACAAAATAGATCAATGCGGAAGCTTTGTTTAGTGCGTTCGGTTCTTGAAAGTCGCTTGATCGCCATCCGGATTAAGTCCATCTTCACCTACGATCAAAACCACGTAAAATGTTAGTTTTGACTCTTTAAAATTGGTTAAATATAATTTCCATTGCTCAAATATCGAAAAACAACAAAAATTCCAGCTATTGAAGTCGTCGCGCCGCGCGACAGAGGCTGGCCAAGCCTTCGCGGCCCGCCACCGCCGTCGCGTAGCGCGACCGTGATGGTGTTTCGTCGTAGTGTGGCGCGACGCCACTTTTTGGGCAGTAAGTTCGTTAGCTGGTGCTGTATATCAGCCCAGCATCACCATTTTCATATCAATTTTTTTAAACTATCATAACTTTTGACTCGAGCGTCCGTCTTAGCCGATTCTTTTTCCTACGCGCCCGTAATTAAATTACGGACCCGTTCATCAACACAAATCACATAAAAATTCAGTTCATGAACAATTGGCCTATGATTCGGCTCTTTGTTTATTCGACCCGTTTGTTTACAAGTCGTACAGCTTGTTTTTGTTATCATCTCTTGTTTTCAAGGATTTTACCCATTCCCGGGTTTTCAAGCAATAACATTTCGCTCCCTTACCGAGAGTTGCTTACGCCTTAACAACATGCATTGTTTTCGAGGATTTTAACATGCTCCTCTTAACAATTTGACAAGCATAAATTCTGAATTTTTAAATCCCCATACTAAGGGTTTATTTGCAACAGGTTTAGCGTGTCCGCTTCACGGCTTACGCTTAAATTATGACCACTCAACGAGTGATAGGTCAATCGCTTCGACAATTACCACTCGACATTGTTTTGACCCATTTGGATGTCGAATGGATACCACCATTTCAAAGACATACCAAGCTCTACATCTTACACATGTTTTGACCCGTTTTATTTGTCTAAGGCACTTCGTCACTTCCGTGACTTAACAGGTTTTCCTCTTTTGCTAAATTCTAATACAACAAACTAGAATAAATAAATAACATAATGTAACGAAACCATAGGTCGCGTACCTTTAGAGCACTCCCTTCAAACGTGTATCACCTCCGGCTTGTCCGCTTGACGATCCGGATTCTTTACCTAAAGATTTCCATTCACAACACATTTTAGAACTCTTTTACAATCGTTAACGCATAATCCATTATGATATTCGAATCTGCGTTTTCGTCCAATCTTTAATATTTTAATCCTTATTTAGGCGTTTCATCAAACACCTAGCGGTTCAGATTTTACATAATCAATACTAAGTTCATGTCTTGTTATTTCCATTGCTATCAACTTCAATTAGGCACATCAACACATAATTTTAACATCAATATTCCGGAAATTACTTCATAAATTCAGATTTCATTAGAACAAGCATTATGATCCTAGTGTTCATCTAATTTCTACAAACCCATTGATCACCTACAATGGTGATTATAAACCCTACAAATATGATGCAAGGTTTTTTTTACAAGAAATCATCTAGGGTTTATCCCTAGACATCATATCACTTCTAATTTCAACTATACAACAATCATGCAGGTTCAAATTCAAAACTCATGAATTCATCTAAAATTTGAAGTGGAAGCAAATATCAAAATTTCACATACCTTACGATCCCTTCGTCGAGGTGATCACTAATATGTTTTCAGATTTTGATTTAGACTTGATTTAGGCTTCCAATTTGTGAGTTTTTTTGTGAAAATTAGGGTTTGAAAGAAACCCCCTGGTCACCCCTTTCTCTGTATGATCCAAACACACACTCATGTGTGTGTTTGGTGTTTTATTTACTAATTAAACTTTCATGTTTCAAGTTTTTGCTAATTTGGTCCCTCAACTTTTGTTTAACTTATAGTTTAGGTGTTTTAACCTTATTATAAGTCACTTCAAGACTCGTAACTAACTGGGTTATAAATTCCTAGTTAGTTGATTCTCGTTTGATTAACGCTTTATAATGAAAATTTAAAGTTTATATTTTTGGGGTGTTACAAGTCCACCCCCCTTAAAAAGGGTTTCGTCCCCGAAACCGGATTACGTACCAAATAATGTAGGGTAGAGTCGTTGCATTTCCTCTTCGGATTCCCATGTGGTATCCGAACCCTTCTGGTGTTCCCATTTGACCTTTACTTGGTTGATTTCTTTGTTCCTTAAGATTTTCACCTTACGATCCAGAATCGCAATCGGCTTCACCGCATAGTTAAGGCTATCATCCACCTCGGTGTCATCATAGTGGATATAAGCTGTTTCGTCCGCTAGACATTTCTGAAGATGTGACACATGGAATGTGCTATGAATTCCGCTTAATTCCTCCGGTAGTTCAAGGTGGTATGCTACCCTTCCTACTCGTTCAACAATTTTAAACGGCTCAATAAATCTTGCGCTTAATTTTCCTCTTTTTCTGAACCGGATAATCCCCTTCCATGGGGATACCTTAAGCATGACCTTGTCGCCAACCTGAAACTCGACCGGTCTTCTCCTTTTGTCCGCATACGACTTTTGTCTATCTTGAGCTGCTTTCAGGTGTGCCCGAACCATATCAATCTTCTCATTAGTGGCTCGAACTATGTCTTTATGGGCGAGTTCACGTGGACCCACCTCATCCCAACACACTGGGGTCCGGCATCTCCTACCATAAAGCATTTCGTAAGGAGCCATCCCGATACTAGCATGGTAACTGTTATTATACGAAAATTCGACCAATGGTAGATACACATCCCAACTACCTCCGAAGTCGATAATACATCCCCATAGCATGTCTTCCAACATTTGTATTGTTCTTTCGCTCTCTCCATCCGTCTGAGGATGGTACGCAGTGCTAATGAACAATTTTGTCCCCATTTGCTCTAGGAATTCGCGCCAGAAGTTTGAAGTGAATCGGGTATCCCTATCGGACACGATGGATATCGGTACTCCGTGGCGTGCCACTATCTCATTAGTGTAAACCTCCGACATCTTTTCTGACGTATAAGTCTCACGTATCGGGATAAAGTGAGCACTCTTTGTTAATCTATCAACAACCACCCATATTGCATCAAATCTGCGGTTCGTCTTTGGTAGTTTGGTTAATAGGTCCATTGTAATGTGTTCCCATTTCCAAACCGGAATTTCCAACGGTTGGAGTTTACCGTATGGTTTTTGGTGCTCCGCTTTGACTTGTAGACATGTCAAGCATTTCTCCACGTATTTTACTACATCTCTTTTCATTCCGGGCCACCAATAGTTTTATTTCAAGTCGTTATACATCTTGGTCGCTCCAGGATGAATGGAATAACGGGATTTGTGAGCTTCATCAAGTAGAAGCTTTTTAACTCCACACGAGTTAGGAACCCAGATTCTACCAAAACGTGTCTTCAAACCGTTGTTGCCATCTACAAGATCCTTAACTTGCCGACTATTCTTTCCTTCTTCCAGTTTTCCACCTTCACTGCTTCTACTTGTGCTTCTCGGATTTGTTCTAGTAAGCCCGAGGTCACAATAAGCTGCATCGATTGTACCCGTATCGGGGCATAGTCTGCCTTTCGACTCAACGCATCCGCCACTACATTGGCCTTCTCGGGGTGGTAGTGTAACTCACAATCATAGTCCTTGACCGTTTCCAACCATCGCCTCTGCCTCATGTTTAATTCCTTCTGATCGAAGAAATATTTCAAACTTTTATGGTTGGTAAAGATAGTACATTTTACCGCATATAAATAATGCCTCCATATCTTTAAGGCAAACACCACTCCTGCTAACTCAAGGTCATGAGTCGGGTATTTCTTTTCATGGATCTTCAGGTGCCTCGAGGCATAGGCTATGATCTTGCCTCGTTACATTAAAACACATCCGAGCCCCGAATGTGACGCCTTCGAGTAAACCACCATGTCGTCAACTCCATCCGGTAACGTCAATACCGGTGCGTGGGTTAACTTTTCTTTGAGTGTTTGGAAGGCTTTCTCTTGTTCAATGCCCCATACAAATCTTTCCTCCTTGCGAGTCAGCTTGGTTAACGGTAAGGCAATTTTGGAGAAATCTTGTATGAATCTCCGATAATATCCCGCGATGTAGGATCGTTGTTGAACCCGAACGAGTCGATCAGAGGCATTCTACTCAGAATGAAAGGCGGAAACAGACATAATGAGTTGAATTCAGCCAGATATCACTTTTAATTGTCGTTTATATTGATCTGAAACAGTTTTACAGCAAGACGACACTTCGACAGAGCTTCGCCATCGGAAACACACATACATGAACTCCTTGAAACGAAATCACATCACCCCTGTATATAGACTGCCTGATTCCGCTTGAACATGCTCAAGCGGAATGCCATTACAAGCGAAATCTCCATCTCAAGCGAAATAACCAGTTCAAGCGAAATAGCTGATTTCGCTTGAACCTGCCATGTTCTCTACAAGCGGAATTAACTCTATGACTTGTTTTCTCGATCTTCGTGCCATGTGCAATGCAATGCAAGACTCGATGCAAGACGAAGTCGACAGACGCATGCACTAACAGACTCCCCCTTGAATGTTGATGAGTCTTAAGTGTCGAGTCTTCAACGTCTTCAGTATTTATCAATCTGAACGTGTAAGCATCCTCAAGCTTTATCTCTTTCTTCTCTTCAGTATCAACAGACTCCCCTCGAATAATCTTTCCTCGGATGTCTTCAGACTCCCCCTTTCGATATGCTGGGATTGCAGTCTGGCTTGTTTAAATCACATAGTCCTCAGGTATCGGAACCTGGCACTCTATCTTCAGGTTCAGGATCAAAACCTGGCTACACCTGCACATTCTTAACCCAGAAATAAATTTCACAGATTTAACATTTGACAAATTTATATATACAGATTCCCTCTCAAATTAAACCAGAATGATTTATCAATGATAGAAACCTCAGACGACCACTTGTATATTTGAAAACTTTTCTTTATTTAAACACACTCTCCCCCTCACCACATGCTCATCATGTTTAGCACTTGGAATTTTGAAAATCGATTCTCCAACATCAGTCGACGAAAATCTTTTCTTAATTTTTAATTTTTCAAAAATTTATGCTAAAACACACTAAAATCTTTTTGAATTTTCGAATGAAATGAAATTCAGTAAAGAAATATTTACAGACAATATTTTTGTGAGTTTGTGCAAGAGGATCATATTAGTTTTTGACAAGTCACAAGTACCGTTGAGCTTAGTTACACATTAAGAATTAAACAATTCACTTAGATTGCCGATATACCGATCCACTTAAATTCTCACACAAATTTCAACAAATTCAGGATATGGGTTAGATGTATTAAGGGCTTAAACTCATTCATGTGTCCCACCTCTTGAATATACTCCCGTATCCAGATCCCAATATTCAGTCTTACAGGTGAGTATACCACAGATGATATATGTAAGGGAATAAATTAAGTAACAATACGAAACCGTGAGAGCTCAGGTCAGAACTACCGTTCAGCAGAGAGATCACGACTCGACTTTTGGTGTGTCCCATTTAGAGGATCTTTTGTACAACAGCATTGATTAGCAATTTTATTGTCTCATCATTTTTGTTGAGGGCGGCGCTATATTTCAAGCAAGCAGAAAGTATTCTCCGGGGACTAGGCCATTGCTTCCGCAAAATCAGAAGTCCCAGGATAATACCCCAAATATCACTGAGCATAAAGACCTAGTATCTCAGAAAGAGGGATCATTCAAACGAAATTTCAGGGGTTACCTATATATCCAAGTAGTGTTCCCCACGGAATAAGCAAGTTTGAATTTTAGTTTATATCCCGAAAAAGTTTACTAAATGTGTAAAAACCTATCGGCACATCATCAGTGAGACTGTTTAACACTATTTAAACATTACATTTCTTTAGCATACTGTAACTGTCTACTGATGTACTATCATTTCCTCTTTTTTTTTAACACCAAAACTCATTTTTGCATTTATCATGTTTTTGCCTTTTTCAAATTTTCTAATGTTTTTGGATTTTCTGAAAAAATACTCCCCCTAAAATGCAAACACATTTCAGGAAATTTGAAAACAAACTATACAAGTAAATTGACAACCGATACCGAATTGCTTCAATTCGCCATCCACTTGGAATAAACAATCAGAACTCCCCCTTACAACAAACTATTTTCTCATTATGATTTCAAAACACTTAAGTTTGTTTTAACCAAAATGATTTTTCCGGAAAATAAGTTTTGTTGGGGCTACCACTTGTAAAATAAGGGTTCATCATATTGTTTCTCAAACATGTGTAGAAAATCAGATACAACTTAATGTCCCTGATTTACCACTTGTAAGTAAAACCTTTACCAACCATTTTTAAAACGAAATCACTTTCATGAATTTCTCAAGAAAGATGCTGATTCCTGCTCCACACTTACCAACCTGGGAGCTCCGGCAAGTCAGGATTTTTACTCATGAAAAACTGCCATCCAAGCCTGACTGAACTTGGATGTTACCTTCTCAACTTCACCTGGGGTTGGGCTGTAAGTTGCCTTCTTTGTAGCATAAAAATATTTTACCCCTTTGGCCTTTCCCTCGACCATTTTCCCAAAAATCTTTTTAACATTCCCATTAAATGTTTTCTCGACATCAAATTCTTTCTTATCAGAATAGAATTGATTCGAGATCTCAACCTTTCCAACTTTTGATTTAAAATTCTCATACCTCAATGGTGGAAAATGAACATCATCCATTGGAGGTACTGAGTTTTCATCTTTTGACTCAACCTGTGGCTCTTCTGATTTTGTGGAATCAGATTCATCGCCAGATTTCTTAGAAAGATTCTTAACAACCCACATTTGGTTGTCTTTGGCTCTCTTTTTGTAAAAATTTTTCTTTGAACACTCACCAACTTCATAAGTTGAATTTTCAAAAATTTTGAATTTTTCAGTTGGGGGTTCATCTTTTTCAACAACTTTTTCTTTAAGTTTTTCAGAAACTCCCTGTTTTTTCTTTGTATCCAACGGACAATTCCATGCAATGTGGCCAGCTTCATTACATCTAAAACAGGTTCTAGTCTCTTTTCTATGAAAAACTCCAGTTCCTATTCTCTTCTTTTCAGCAAGAAACTCTTGGTTTGATTGTCTCCAGAAAGTTTTCTTCTGTTCTTCCTCAGCACTTCCTCCTGAAACAAATTTAGTATTTGATTGAGAAATTTTTCCATTTTTATAATTTTCAGGTGGGATATAACCAAGACCTTTCTTTTTGAAATTACCATTATGGTTTGGTTTCTTTTGAAAAACAGAACCAGAACCATAACTTTTTTTCTTGTTTAAACTTTGTTGAACTCTTGAAGTGTATTTTTTTAGGTTTTTTCAGTAAGATTTACATTTTTTATTTCAGAAATATTGATTTCTGTTAGTTTGAAAACCTTTTTGATCTTTTCAAAATTAACACTTCTTATTGGAAATTCCTCATCAGAATATAATTTGTCTGAATCAATCAATGTATATGCTACTTTGATTGCTTCGTCATTCAAATTAGATTTTGATAACATGAATTCTTTATTGTAAACCCGTTTAACCGACGATTTTGAATTGTTGACCGACGAACTCGAACTTTTGACGGACGAACTTGAACACCCAGACTCGGACTTTGACTCAGATTTTAACTTCGATTCCTCATCTGTATCCAACACCTGATCGACCACCTTTTTAATTAACTCGGACTCATGATCAGTGTCAAACGTTGTAAAAACGATGTCAATGTTTTCTGGTAATTCATCGGTTATATCGGACTTTAACTTTATATTGACTGCTTTTTCGACTTGCCCCTCATTCAGTTTTCTAGGCGAATACCCTTCCCAAATCGGAGGCGAACATTTGTTATAACTAACACTCTGTTTCTTACTAGTATCCTTCTTCTTTGGCTTATCATCTTTAAAAGCTTCAAAACCTGCAATAGTTGGATAAATTCGATCAATAAGATAATCAGAACTAGAATAACTCTGTAATAAACGTCTGATTCTCTCATTTTCTATCTTTTCATTTTCCAACTCCCTCTTCAACTTTGCACATTCTTCAATGTAATGATTTATGGCTTTTTGCTTTGTCATCATTACAGAATTCATCATAGTCAAAGCATCTTCTCTTTCAGATTTTTTCTTTTGAAGACCAGTTACTGTTCTGTTTAGCACATCGTAAGATTCTTTCACGTAGTTGAGATTGAACAATAGTTGTTCTTTCATCTTTTCATGCTCGCTCAGTTTCTCATCTTTTTCTGCACATTTCTTGCAAGATTCTGAACACTTTAAGCAAGGTTTGATGACTTCCATAATATTTTCATCTTCGATGACTGTCTCAACCTCAATCACCGGTTCATCTTCAATCACCTTTTCAACTTTAACTTCTTCTTTTTGAACAGTCTCTTCTTCTTGAGCAACACTTTCATTCTTCATTTTCTTTTGTTCTTTAGCTGCTTGTCTCTCCTTCAGCTTCTCCAAGCGATCTGCAAAATAGAATTGAAAACTTTCAGGAGATAGATGAGTTTTAGCGATATTAATATGTCTTTCTTCCTCATCATCACCACTATCATCAGTTGGTGATTGATCAAAATCTATCGCTTTTTCAGAACTATCATCTGAAGAACCAGAATCAGATGGTGTTTGATCAAAATCTAATGCTCTTTCGGAACTTTCATCTGAAGAACCAGAATCAGTTGATGTTTGATCAACAACAGTTGCTTCTTCTGAACTTTCATCAGATGAAACAAATTCTTCTTCTTGTTTCTTCTCATGAACACCAATTGCTTTCATCCACTCTGTAAACAAATCCGGTTCTTGAACTATCTTCGCAATGAAAGCTTTAAAATTTCCATTTTCATCCGCAAACATATCCCAGCTGAACCCTTCAGGTAATTTTTCATCATCTTGGGTTATTAAACATGCTTTACTGTCAGCTGATATATATTTGTTCCAATTGAAACTTGTTGAAGATTTTTCATCATCTTGATTAATGATACCAGAATAAGCTTTCTTGTTAGCATCTTCAATCATTTTTCCATGAGCAGTTTGTGTTTCCTTTTGTTGATATGGTTGATGAGCAACTTGTTGATATACGGCTTTCCGATAGTAGTCATCTTTTCCAAAAGGATTCTTTGCTCCACTAGCCTCCTGGTTCTTGCATTCTCTCTTGAAATGACATTTCTCCCTGCATCGAAAACAAGTAACTTTAGATTTATCAAAACCCAAAGTAGACATATGTGCATCCAGAAAATCATTTCTCCCTGTGATCATTTTAAACTTTTCTGCTCTCCTCAAGACACTAGCTAGACACCATTTGATGTCCATGAGCTCCATTTCTTCAGCGTCTATTTGATCGTAATCCTCTTTTGTCAGCATAGGATTTCCGATCCTTCCTGCAACCAAACCTTCATATGATTGTAGCACAGTTGCAAGTAACGCCATGTGATCATTTGCAATTTCTTCAGAAAAACTTTGACCATCTGGAAGATTCAAAGCAATGTTGCACTGTATCACACAACCATTTCCACTTTTTGAGCTTTGAGAATGAAAGCTCGAAGTTGAACTCTTCAGATTAACATTTGGATATGAAGAAAATCCAATACTGCTATTTGGACTTTGTTCAACATTTTCTGATGAGTTTCCAGCACTAAACGCAGTTTGAATTTTCGGACTCATTTCAACCTCTTGAACATTGCCTTTGTAGTACATTTTCACATCTTCTTTACCACTCGGATTACTCATCCGCGCAATCTTCTGTTGTTCAAGATCTTGACCCTCAATCTTCTCGATGAACTGAGATATCGTCAAATCATCATAAACTCTAGTATTCTTTAAGATCATAAAAAATGTACCCCATTCTTTTTGAGGTAAAGCATCAGCAAGTTTGTCGACCCATTCCTCTCGGTCTTTGGTTATGCTTAACAACGACATAGAACAAACTAAGTGGCAATATCTTTCAATCATTTTCTTTGTATCTTCTCCTGGCAAACTTGTGAATAGATCAGATTCTTTCTTAAGTAATGACTTTTTACTTTTGATCATATTTTCACTTCCCTTAAACTTGATTTTAAGCGCATCCCAAATTGATTTTGAAGTTTTGTCATGTTGAAGCAATACAAAGATGTCTTCTTTAATAGCTTGCTGAAGTAGACTAATCATCATATTTTCAGCTCTGTACATGTCTCGTTCTTTATCAGTGAATTCAGAAATTTCTTTCTCAACTTGCAGATCAGTGTGTGGTAGAACATACTTCTTCAAAATACACTCCCAAGATCTCAAGTGATTGGCTTGTACCCAGTTCTCAAACCGATCTTTCCAACCATAATACTCCTCAATGCTCATTAGCTTCGGGGGTTTTTGTGTAGTTCCAGTTTCGTTTTCTAAGTTCATGTTTTGAGCAATGGTAGCTGGAGTAGTCGGGGATGTAGCAAACGCGTTGTAAAATTCTTCACTCATGATTCCGTAAACTTTTTCTCAAACACAGCCACTTTCAAGCGAGATAACACCTTCAAACTAGATTACCTGCAAACAAATTCAAGCGAAATCAAAAATTTCAAGCGGGATAAGAAATCAAGTGATTCCGTTTGAATTTCAAGCGGAATATCAGGTTGAAGCGGAATCACTAATTCCGTTTCGGATTTTCAAGCGAAATCTCAACGTTCAAGCGGAATAACAGATTTTCAAGCGGAATAAGGTATTTCGCTTGAAATGGCAACAACTTTTCAAGCGGAATAACAAGGCTCGTTCAAGCAAAATAAGAACTTTTGTCCATTTTTGTCATTTTTAAGCTGAATTTTGTTCTGATTTTCTCAAGGATTTGTTAAAATATTGTTTCGCTTATGTTGTGAAAAATTCAGACCATTTTAACCTTGAAAAGTTGTTCAATTGATAAAAGAAGGTGTAGAAATAAGAAAACACAATGAAATCAAGCTGAAAACTGCAGAACTCCTCCTCCTGAGCTCTGATACCACATATAGGATCATTGTTGAACCCGAACGAGTCGATCAGAGGCGTTCTACTCAGAATGAAAGACGGAAACAGACATAATGAGTTGAATTCAGCTAGATATCACTTTTAATTGTCGTTTATATTGATCTGAAACAGTTTTACAGCAAGACGACACTTCGACAGAGCTTCGCCGTCGGAAACACACATACATGAACTCCTTGAAACGAAATCACATCACCCCTATATATAGACTGCCTGATTCCGCTTGAACATGCTCAAGCGGAATGCCATTACAAGCGAAATCTCCATCTCAAGCGAAATAACCAGTTCAAGCGAAATAACTGATTTCGCTTGAACCTGCCATGTTCTCTTCAAGCGGAATTAGCTCTATGACTTGTTTTCTCAATCTTCGTGCCATGTGCAATGCAAGACTCGATACAAGACGAAGTCGACAGATGCATGCACTAACACGCGAGCCCTATAAAGCTTCGGATTTCTGAAGGATTCTTCGGCGGGTTCCATTTTGACACGGCTTCTATTTTTCACGGATCTACTAGTACCCCGTCAGCACTAATGATATGCCCGAGAAACTGCACCTCTCGTAACCAGAAAGCGCACTTTGAGAATTTTGCATACAGCTTTTCTCGTCTGAGTGTCTCTAGCACTTCTTGCAAATGATACGCATGTTCAGCATCATTTTTCGAATACACTAAAATGTCATCGATAAATACGATTACCGACTTATCCAACATAGGTTTGCAAACCTGGTTCATGAGGTCTATGAAAGCCGCGGGTGCATTGGTCAACCCAAAGGGCATCACGAGGAACTCGTAATGCCCGTACCGTGTACGAAAGGCCGTCTTCGGTATGTCTTCCTCCTTGACCTTTAACTGGTGATAACCCAATCTGAGGTTAATCTTTGAAAACCAACTTGCTCCTTGTAGCTGGTCAAATAAGTCATCAATTCTTGGAAGTGGGTATCGATTTTTCACCGTGAGTTTGTTTAACTCTCGGTAGTCGATACACATGCGCATACTTCCGTCTTTCTTTTTCACAAATAGTACTGGTGCGCCCCACGGAGATACACTCGGTCGAATTAACCCTTTGTCGAGCAGATCCTGAATTTGAGACATCAGTTCTTGTAGCTCCGATGGCGCGAGCCGATACGGTGCCTTGGCCGCAGGTTTTGCGCCCGGAATCAATTCGATTCCGAACTCTACCTCTCGTTCTGGTGGTATTCCCGGTAAATCTTCTGGGAACACATCTTTATAATCACGTACTACGGGTACGTCTCCGATTTTTTGGAACTCTTTCTCCGACTCGCTTGCGTACACCCTATATGCTTTGCATCCATGTTTCATAAGTCTGTGGGCCTCTAGCATTGTACATACCACGGGGTTACCCCCTTTCTCACCGTATATGGCAACATGCCTTCCGCTAGGAGACGTCAGTTTTATCTCCTTTCGAAAACATGCCACCTTTGCGTGGTATCGGGATAACCAATTCATACCCACGATCACTTGGAATTCTCCCATCGACATCGGGATCAAGTCTATTGAGTACTCTTCGTCGTCGATGTTCAATTTGCAATTTTGACATACATCATTAACGATAAAACTTTTGTTATTACCTATCTCTAATTCTAAAGGCATAGGTAATTTTGTTAGAACAATTGAAGGATGTCGAATAAACCCATATGAAATAAAGGATTTATTCGCACCCGTATCGAATAATACACGTGCAGGAATCGAGTTTACAGCAAATATACCTGAAACCACTTCGGGTTCTACTTTTGCTTCTGCGGCAGTTAGGTGAAAAGATCTAGCCTTCGGGGCTTCACCTCCGTGTCTTGCCCATCGTTCTTTCCCACTAGCTCCGGGCATTCCGACTTTTTGTGACCCGGTCGATAGCACTTGTAGCAAACTGTCACTTTATCTGGCCATGATGAAGCCATATGTCCCGTTTTCCGACATATGGGGCAGGATTTATCCTTGAAGCGACATTCGCCCTTATGACCCTTTTCCGCAGATTTTGCAACTTGGCGACCTGTCTTTTGCGTCTGATTTCTTCGTTGTTTCATTCGTCCGTGCTTTCTTAGTTGGGCTTGGATTAACATCATGTGCCCTTTGTTCGCCCCGTTCAACTTGCTTTTTCAATTCAATCTCCCGTTCCCGAGCAACATTTATGATCTCGGTAAGGGTCTCATACTTTGAAGGAGTCATAAACTCCCTATACTCGGCGCTCAACATATTGTAGTAATAATATATCTTCTGTTCTTCATTTGTTATCAGTTCATCACAAAACTTCATTTTATCCATGAACGTTCCCGTGATTTTGTCGATGGACTCACCCTTGTGTCTAAGCTGCATGAATTCTTCTTTGATTCTGTTAATGACCGCCTTGGGACTATGATGTTTAAGAAACAACGTCTTAAATTCATCCCGTGTCATAGCCTTAGCCGCTTCATTTCCAATTTCTTTCTTCTTGTTATCCCACCAGTCTTTCGCTTGACCCCTTAACTGACCCGTACCATAGGCTACGTAGTCATCTGTATCACAATGGGTCCTTTCAAACACTCCCTCGATGTCGCTTTGCCTTCGTTGGCATACTATCGGGTCAACCTCTCCATTATAAACTGGCGGTTTGCACGCCATGAACTCTTTGTATGAACAAGGATTTCGTCCTCTGGACTTTTCCTTCGCTAAATTGGCACTATCTTCCAATTTCGTGATTCTCTCATCCACCACTGATAGTACCATGTTTTGAATCTTATCGATGAAACCGGACAAACTATATTCGATTGCCTTTCCAACCTCCTCGACAATCACTTCTCTCATTTGCTCGGTGACTCTCGGCACCGCATCATCGTTACCTTCATCCGTCATCTTTAAAACTGAAATGTTTACATCAACAGTTAAACATTTCATTTATAACATATGATTTACTCGCTTCGGTTTAATCAAGTCCGTAACTTGCTTTAACCGTTCTTGTTTAATGCACTTCCCATGTTTGAGTGTGTTAACACACTCTTTCCGTGCATGTCAATTCATGTTTCCTTTCCATATTTACTAAGTCTACTTGAAACAATTAACTCTTACCGGGTGCTTGATCAAGCTTGAACCGAACACACTTTATTAACAACCTGACGCTCTGATTACCAACTTGTAAGACCCATCTTAAAAATAACAAAGTTTTATAATATTAACATGCATTTATCACCAAAATGCGGGCTTACAAAATTTTTCTTGGGTTTAAGATCATACTTGATCAAAATATTAGAGTCATCATCCTACTAGATAAACCTTCAAAACGAAATATTCAAAAGTTTACATAGTAACTAAACAAAATAGATCAATGCGGAAGCTTTGTTTAGTGCGTTCGGTTCTTGAAAGTCGCTTGATCGCCATCCGGATTAAGTCCATCTTCACCTACGGTCGAAACCACGTAAAAGGTTAGTTTTGACTCTTTAAAATCGGTTAAATATAATTTCCATTGCTCAAATATCGAAAAACAACAAAAATTCCAGCTATTGAGGTCGTCGCGCCGCGCGACGGAGGCTGGCCAAGCCTTCGCGGCCCGCCACCGCCGTCGCGTCGCGTCGCGCGACCGTGATGGTGTTTCGTCATGGCATGGAGCGACGCCACTTTTTGGGCAGTAAGTTCGTTAGCTGGTGCTGTATATAAGCCTAGCATCACCATTATAATATCAAATTTTTAAACTATCATAACTTTTGACTCGAGCGTCCGTTTTAGCCGATTCTTTTTCATACGCGCCCGTAATTAAATTACGGACCCGTTCATCAACACAAATCACATAAAAATTCAGTTCACGAACAGTTGGCCTATGATTCGGCTCTTTTTTATTCGACTCGTTTGTTTACAAGTCGTACAACTTGTTTTTGTTATCATCTCTTGTTTTCAAGGATTTTACCCATTCCCGGGTTTTCAAACAATAGCATTTCGCTCCCTTACCGAGAGTTGCTTACGCCTTAACAACATGCATTGTTTTCGAGGATTTTAACATGCTCCTCTTAACAATTTGACAAGCATAAATTCTGAATTTTTAAATCCCCATACTAAGGGTTTATTTGCAACAAGTTTAGCGTATTCGCTTCACAGCTTACGCTTAAATTATGACCACTCAACGAGTGATAGGTCAATCGCTTCGAAAATTACCACTCGACATTGTTTTTACCCGTTTGGATGTCAAATGGAGACCACCATTTCAAAGATATACCAAGCTCTACATCTTACACATGTTTTGACCCGTTTTATTTGTCTAAGGCACTTCGTCACTTCTGTGACTTAACAGGTTTTCCTCTTTTGCTAAATTCTAATACAACAAACTAAAATAAATAAATAACATAATGTAACGAAACCATAGGTCGCGTACCTTTAGAGCACTCCCTTCAAACGTGTATCACCTCCGGCTTGTCCGCTTGACGATCCGGATTCTTTACCTAAAGAGTTCCATTCACAACACATTTTAGAACTCTTTTACAATCGTTAACGCATAATCCATTATGATATTTGAATCTGCGTTTTCGTCCAATCTTTAATATTTTAATCCTTATTTAGGCGTTTCATCAAACACCTAACGGTTCAGATTTTACATAATCAATACTAAGTTCATGTCTTGTTATTTCCATTGCTATCAACTTCAATTAGGCACATCAACACATAATTTTAACATCAATATTCCGGAAATTACTTCATAAATTCAGATTTCACTAGAACAAGCATTATGATCCTAGTGTTCATCTAATTTCTACAAACCCATTGATCACCTACAATGGTGATTATAAACCCTACAAATATGATGCAAGGTTTTTTACAAGAAATCATCTAGGGTTTATCCCTAGACATCATATCACTTCTAATTTCAACAATACAACAATCATGCAGGTTCAAATTCAAAACTCATGAATTCATCTAAAATTTGAAGTGGAAGCAAATATCAAAATTTCACATACCTTACGAACCCTTCGTCGAGGTGATCACTAATATGTTTTCAGATTTCGATTTTGACTTGATTTAGGCTTCCAATTTGTGAGTTTTTTGTGAAAATTAGGGTTTGAAAGAAACCCCCTGGTCGCCCCTTTCTCTGTACGATCCAAACACACACTCATGTGTGTGTTTGGTGTTTTATTTACTAATTAAACTTTCATGTTTCAAGTTTTTGCTAATTTGGTCTCTCAACTTTTGTTTAACTTATAGTTTAGGTGTTTTAACCTTATTATAAGTCACTTCAAGACTCGTAACTAACTGGGTTATAAATTCCTAGTTAGTTGATTCTCGTTTGCTTAACGCTTTATAATGAACATATAAAGTTTTAAATTTTTGGGGTGTTACATAATACACTAACACTTATTAAATATTTTATTTGTCAGGATCTTGTAATATTTAAATAAAATATAAAAACGAAACACTAATGAACTATCGAACACAAACGAACAATTTATCGAACGTTCACGAACATAAATGAACGAACACGACCTTTGTTCATTTAACTAAACGAATGAAATTTCTTGTTCGTGTTCGTTTGTTTAATAAACGAACGAATACAAACGAACTTCCAGCCGAACGGTTCACAAACTGTTCACCGAACGTTTGGTTCGTTTACAGCCCTACTCGTGGGAAACATCTCTCGGATATATGGACTAAGTACTCCAAAATTTCGTTTGAGAACTTGTCTGATTTTGAGATACTAGGTCTTTTTACTTATTGATATCTGGGATATTATACTTGGTCTTCTAATTTTGCGTCAGCAATGGCCTAGACCTTGTATAATACTTTTGCGCTTAATCCCCAACTGCATAAAAATTGAGAAAATATCAAGAGATATATATCAAGTGCAGTTGAGAAGATTCCAAAGTGGAACACACCTTAAGTCGAGCCTTCATCTCTTTATTTGAACGAAAGTTCTAACCTGAGCTCTCAAGGCCTCACACTAACCCAGAGACAAATATTATCTAGGTATATTCACCTGTAAGACTGAATCTAGGGAATCTTGATACGGGAGTATATTCTGAGATGAGACACACGTTTAAGTTATTTCTTAAAACACTAATCTCGTATCTTGAATCAATTGAGTTTGTGTGAAAATTTAAGTGGATCATTATACTGACAATCTAAGTGAATCGTTTAAAGCTTACAATTTAAATAGATCAACGATGTTAGTGATGTGTCTGATATAATGCTCTAATGCAAACTTAACAAAAGTATGTCTGTAAATATTTTGTTGTTGCATTTCATTACAGATAAAATCACAAAAAGATTTCCGATGTGTTTTAGCATAAAGTATAACAACTCTAAATTAAACCGACACTCTCCCGAATACTTTCCGACACCCTAATATATTTTAAAATATCCCAATATGTCCTAAAATACACCCCATACGTGAAAACGGGCCCCGAATACCTTAAATATTATTAAAAATAATTAAAAATCAAGATTTTGGATTTGAGGCGGGCCGCGTAAGCCAAACCTCAAACCTTACGCGGGCCGCGAGTGGTCGAGAACACGGTAACACCCGGTGATGACACGTGTCATCATCGTGGCAGGTCTAGTCGATGACCCGGATCAGCTACAGCGTTGACCAACATTGACGCGGGCCGCGTAGAACCCGAACTCAGCCCCTATAAAGCTAGAGCTCGGGCCTTCAGTCGAATTCGTTCAAAACTTTCTTTCTTTCTCTCAATTCTACGTAGTATACATTATACACGGGTATAATACCCCCCTAAATAACGAAGTTCTGCTCCGTTGTAAGTATCATAACCCCTGGATACGTATTAGATACTCTGCCCGATTGATCTAGGGTTCCGTAACGGCTGTCGTGGTTCTGCCCGACGTAGTCGTTGGAATGCCGTCTCGGGGAGGGTATTACTAATGTTAAAATGGGTTATTATACTAACGCGTGTGCATTTGTGTAAATTATAGATAATTCTCAGTAAAGGATAATCTAAGACAGCAATGTGAGTAATCCTTCTTTTTGTGAGTAATTCCTCTTTTTGTTAACTGTTTTTACAAAACCTCACACGATTAATTATATATCAAACAGTTAATTGAGTATTTGTAAGGATACAATTATTGTGGGTATGTTGGGGTTTTGTATACAAAATTTGTTACTGGAGGGGTAACATTTCCACAAGTCGGGTCTGACAGTACCACGGGTGATAATTGGTTTAACTTGGAAACAAATGTAATTGCGAGATCGCCCTCAATACTGTACAATGGATTTTATTTAAACTGGGATTCACTCACCAGTATTTTCCACTGACAAATATTTTTAAAACGCGTTTCAGGTAACAAAATGTGAAAGCCAAGTAGAAGCCAGCTGGACAGCACTGAAGGCTTGGAAAAGTGGCAATAAAGTTAGCTAAAATAAAATAGATGTTTTTATAAATAAAATAGGATTTATTCCTATGAAAATGTGTGTACTGCAAACTTGGGTTTTATCCCATGTGTTTAATATTACGAAAATGTGGTATTTTACTCTGATCAATTATTTCCTAACTACGGTCCTGATGAAAAATTCCGCTGCCAAATTAGACAATACGCGATACCACAGAAACTGCTCGCGGCCGCACGTTCCTGTATTTGCATAGGGATCGGGGGTTGCGACAGAAGGTGGTATCAGAGCTAAGCCACTGATTCAGCCATAGAAGTGTTCTGCTGACATCAAAATTTAGTCTGTTAGGAAATAAATTATGGAAATACGTGCATAATTGTATATTATTGCTATGTGTTATTTGACTATTTGTTAGTTTACAGTATGAGCGACCAAGGACCATCTGACGCGTACCATCAATTGTCTGGTTCGCCTAGAAGCGAAGGTGCCTCTTCTCAGCCTGCCCTCTCAGGGTACTCTGCTGATACGGAAGACGTAATATTCGTGTTTAAGGCTCAGTCGGAAGAGCCATTCTCTCAGAAAAAGAGAGGATGGTTCAGTCGAGGGGCACACGAGCGTAGGAAGCGTATGAAAAAGTTACAAAACCAGAGAGTATTAGTAGCTGCTAAAAGAGAAACCGATGCCTATGCCCAGGATATGATTAATAGGGGTATAGCCAACATCCACATTTTAGCAACCACTACAGCTGACCCTAATCTGGAACAAATGATAGCACCCCAACCACAATCACCAATTCCTGACCAACCGATGGAGATAGAAAACCCTGAAAATCAAGTCGAAATGCATGATTTTAATCCGGAGGAAATACCTAGGGTACCCGCGCCAAATCCCTTAAACCCAAATTACGACCCATGGTGGGATGACAATAGGGACTATGTGCAACGTTACCCGATACATGAAGACATACCCATGCCGAACCTAGGAGCCTACCCAGGGTTAGATCCTTTAGATCCCTACTACGACAATGACGTATACACCAGGGAGAGCTTAGAAAATCCTTACCCATACCAGGCCCCTACACCTCCATACCAGGAACCACCACCCCAGTTTCCAAACCCAGTCCTAGAACCTGCACCCCCAATGAGTGCAGAAAACGTACAAGAACTTAGGATATTTGGTGAGGAAATTCTAGAGAGTAGTGAAAGAATGCAACAGGTGGGAGAGCGACTCGTCTGGAAGTACGACGAGCGCAATATGGATTTCTGGATGAATCCATATCCGTGAATGTGATTGGCTATTATATATTATTTTGTGATATTTATACGTGGTAAATGTTTAAAATTCAGATGGCCGACGAAGGAAATCAAGAAAATCTGAATAACGATAACCAGTGTAACATTAACTTGGTTAATGAGAATCCGAGCATCAATAACAATGGGAACCAAGTGGATAATAGTGCCATCCAACACATAGTGGCACAAGGAATTATAGATGCAATGCCATTTATTATTCAAACGGTTCAAGAAGCGAATAATAAAAGTAAACATAGCAGTAAGCGACCAATTGAACCAGAACACAGCATGAACAATGGACTCGTACTTCAAGTGCCCATTCCGAAAAGAAGAAGGACCATGCCTTATGGTTGTTCTTATCAAGAATTCTGGTCCTGCAAACCAATAGAATTCTCGGGCAATGAAGGACCCATTGCAACTCTGCGCTGGATAGAAAAGACTGAGACTGTTTTAAAAAGGCTCTCGGTATCCACACATCCCATCTTTTTATTTGCACATCCCTAACCCTATAGGAAGTGTATTGGGCTATACGGTTCCTCTGGGTCAAAGCGTATTGATCTATACGCTTCCTGATGTGTTCAAAATGTAACATATAAATTTCATCAAATGAGACATAAAACTAACCCTTTTTTAGTACTAATGTTGGAAAAAGTGTGCTTTTGTCTTCCTTTTGTATTTTCAGGATTAAATGAGCTCAAATTAACAAAAGAAGCAAAAAGACATCAAAATCTAACATAAATACAAGAAAAGGGACAAGATGTGACATGCCCGACCCCACGATAGCATCTTCCCAAGCAAAACAAGAGATCAGAAGCCTGAACACGCCCCGTGCTCAGCCAGCACGGGGGCGTGCCCAAGTGTCAGCAGAAAAGACAAAGTGGTAGAAGCTTCTATTGCCCACCACGGGGCCGTGCTCAGCGGACACGGGGCCGTGGTCAACTATAAGATTCGCACAATCCAGGCAAATCTTCATAGTACAAAGATTCTTCTGCACACGGGGTCGTGCTCAGCGGACACGGGGGCGTGGTCAACTAATAAGACAAAGTTGCATTAAATGAAAAAAGAGAAGGATGTGGACACGGGGCCATGCCCACTGGACACGGGGCCGTGCCCGAGCTTCTGTTCAGCCTATAAATAGAAGTGCTTGGCTCAAGCTCAAACCATCCCTTGGCACACCACCTCTCTCACACTTCACCCACCACCCACCACCACCATAACACCATTATCCACCACCATCATCCATTGTCCATCGTAGAGTGTGTGAGTCGTCTCGGGATCCAAGATCGATCGTAAGAGTTCTTGACAATCAAGGCCATGTTTGCCTAAGTCTCTTACATCACTTGGTGAAGACAAAGTGTCTAGTGTAATACTTTTTATTTCTAATCTTTTCGCACTTTTTATTTGGTTTCGTATTAATGACTTTAATAACTAGTTGCTTATGTTGAAGGTGATCTTTCTTTATCGTTTGTCCGTGGTGTCTTGAAATTATTTTACTGTCTATATAAAATAAAAGATTTTCACCATTCATATCTCCACGGTCTATATGGAGGTATGTTGGCTACCTGGTTGGGGGTTAAGGGAACGGTTTGGTAAAGGTCTTGCCATTGTTCAGCGTTTAGAGGTCCTGCAATGGACCTGGGTCAAATTTAGTAGGACCTCCTTCAATACTTAACGGTATTGGATGGCGGGGGTCCAAACTCTTTGATCCCCTCATAAGTTAACTACTATTAATACTATAACCCGGCTATTTAGGACTGTATCCCTGCTGACTCAGACTACTTAGTCGAGGGTAACGTCACCTCCAAAAGAGGGGCCTACCATAATATTGCATTAATAACTTAATTAATTATCTTCCAATAATCCACCCTTTTAGGATTGTATCCTTGCTGACTCAAACTACTGGGGTGAGGGTAACGTCACCTTCAAAAGAGGGGCCTACTACAATAACTAAGATAATCTCTTAAATATGTGCAAAAGTGCGGAAATAATCAAAGGTTACACTAGATACGAGTCGGAACCAAGTGATTCATCTTGTCTATCTGTTTTTATTTTTATTTTTATTTTCAGCATTTTAGTTAGTTTTTATTTTTCTTAGTTTAAAACATTTTTCTAAACTTTTTATTTTGATTAGACGTTGAGGATAAACCGATACTAAAAGCTCTTGTGTCCTTGGACGACCTCGGTATCTTACCAACACTATACTACGCTCACGATGGGTGCACTTGCCCATATGTGTGTTTAGTGTTAGTAAAATATCGTGTTTTATAAATTTAAAACTTGGCTAAAAATAAGTGTTAAAGGGGCTTAAAATATACACCTAATATATATAACACGTCACACGCATCAAGTTTTTGGCGCCGTTGCCGGGGACACAAGGATTTTAAGAAAGCTTAAAATCGACGGCCTAATCAGTTTTTCAAAACCTTTTTAAAACGCGCGCACATTTTTCTGCATTTTAGTTTAGTTTTGCATTTACAGTAACCTGTACACGGGGCCGTGTTCGCTGAACACGGGGCCGTGCTGCACATTTTCATAAAAACACCCAGTAACAGTAGCTTGAACACGGGCCGTGCTCACTGAACACGCCCCGTGCTCAACGAAATCAGTAAATTTAATTAAAACGCCCAGATACAGATCCTGAACACGGGGCCGTGTCCACTGAACACGGGGCCGTGTCCAGCCTCTGTTTCCGTTTTTATTTTTGTTTTCTGATCTCGAGACTCAGTTGTGGTCTGCTGAGTGATTCTTATGGATCAATACTCAGGAGGTTACAACTACACCTATGAGGAGGATGATTATAGGGGTAATTATTGCACTAATTGTCGTAACTCACGATCGGTTCAAAATAATCGCTCATATCAACCATCCAATTCATACACCTACTATGAGGAGCCCAGGTACGAGCCATCAACTTCATACACATCATATGAAGACCAAAGGTATGAACCTCCTCCCTCATACTCATATTTTGATGAACCAAGGTATGAGCCTTCATACTCATACTTTGAGGAACCAAGATATGAGCCACCACCTTCATATGCTTATTATAAGGAACCTTGGCGTGAACAACCCACCTCATATGAGTATTATGAAGAACAAAACTACGAACCTTATCCATCATATGCTTACAATGAAGAACAATGGTGCGAACCATCTACTTCACATGGGTATTATGAGGAACAAAGGATCGAACAACCGGATTCAAGCTTAGAAAATACCGATTCTTTTTCTATAACCGAAGTAACCGATAGGATGTTAGAACACATAAGAGTTATCGATCGTTGTATAAAAGAATCTCGCGCAAGGGAAGAGGAGTCCCGCGCAAGAGAAGAATTAAAAAAGGAAGAGATAACCGAAAGTGTAAAAATGGAAGAACAAATAAGTGAAAAACCGACACATGAGTTAAACAACGATAGAGGTGAGTCCGACAACGTTAAAATTCAAGAAGAGTCTAATTTTGAAGAAATTAATCTCTTGTCACCTTCTTTCGAAAATCATTGTTTAGTACCCACTCATGCTAAGTTTTTAAAAGAGTTAAACACTAACACTAAAATTGACGAAACGGTAAGTGTTAAGTTAACTAATGATCAAACTTCGCTAATAAAAGAAGACCCATTTGAAATTAACATTACACCGGTTCCATGTTTCTTTCAAAATTCGTTTATTAGTAATGTCACAATCGATAAAGATCTTTGTGTTAACATAATGCCAAACTACATTTTCGAAAAATTAAGTATTAGTGATTTTTCTCCACTTCAAATATCCATTTTTCTATCCAATCGGAAAGTAATAAAATCAATCGGTATAGTTGAAGATGTATTGGTTCAAACAAATCAAATGGTAATCCCGACCGACTTTGTCATCCTCGATGACGCTCCTCTAGTGTTGGGGCGACCATTTGTAAAAACTCACGAAGCTTTGAAAAACCGGAAGTTCAACAATCTACCTCTTCAATTAGGGGCATTTAAAAGAAGTGTCGATCTCGAACGATCAATGAAATATCCATTCGGCAATAATGACCCCCTAATTGAAGATGAATATGAACCACCCGATACAAGTGAAGAGATTGACCACTTTGTTGAAGAAGAGGTCGCCATAGAACAAACTTTTAAAGTTCTTGATCGAAATGAGCAACCAAATAAGGAGTCTCCTAAAGACCCACCACTTGAGCTCAAAGAACTTCCAAAAGGTTTGGAATATGCTTTTCTAGACAAAGAGGGTAATTTACCTGTAATTATTTCATCTAAATTAGACAGCTCAGAAAAAGAAAAATTAATTAGTCTTTTGAAAAAAACATAAAAATGCAATAGCTTGGAAACTTGTAGACATAAAAGGAATTAGTCCTTCTATGTGCACACACAAAATTCTGATGAATGATGACTACAAATCGGTCATACAACCACAATGTCGAGTGAATCCAAATGTTCAAGAAGTGGTTAAAAACGAAGTCATCAAACTACTTAACGCCGGACTTATCTATCCTATCTCCGATAGTCCTAGGGTGAGTCCCGTCCAAGTAGTTCCAAAGAAAGGAGGTATGACGGTGATAACTAACGAAAAGAATGAATTAATACCAACGAGAACCGTCACAGGATGGAGAGTATGTATAGATTATAGACGATTAAATGAAGCAACAAGAAAAGATCACTTTCCTTTGCCCTTCATTGATCAAATGTTAGAAAGATTATCCGGTCATAAATTTTATTGTTTCTTGGATGGTTTTTCAGGTTACTTTCAAATCCCGATAGCACCCGAAGACCAAGAGAAGACAACTTTCACATGTCCCTATGGAAATTTTGCTTATCGACGCATGCTGTTTGGTCTATGTAATGCCCCCGCAACATTCCAACGTTGCATGGTAGCCATCTTCCATGACATGATAGAAAAGACAATGGAAGTCTTCATAGACGACTTTTCTATCTTTGGGGATTCATACGACCAATGTCTCGATAACCTTGAATGAATGCTATCCCGATGTGAGGAAACTAACCTCGCCCTTAATTGGGAAAAATGCCATTTCATGGTAACGAAGGGAATAGTACTCGGTCACAAGATCTCGAGCGAAGGAATTGTCACGGCCCTTGGCCCCGGTTTGACCCGGTCCAGAGCCGCGAGGCAGGAAATCCGATGGTATCTAATTTAGTGACAGCGGAAGTCTTTTCAAACAGGATCGATTAATATTAAAACTGCTCGTTTATATATATAATATAGAAATATATCCCATAATTTACAATAAAGTGATTTCGCTGGGAAATCGTTATTTCTCAAAACATGTTTCTTTATTTATTTACATTGAGCCACTTTTCTAAGCTTGTAGTGCTCCATGGCACTATTCCTTTGCTCACAACAAATCACCTGAAACATGTTTGAAAAAGGTTTTGTCAGCAGGGAAATACTGAGTGAATCATTCAGTTTTACTAAAACGACTCGTTTGTTATAATTCACAGTATTAAGAGAGATTACAATGTTTCTGATATCAAACCAACTACCCACAGTATTTGTCACTCGACTCATTTCGGTGACTGTGGTCATATCACCATTGGCTGCCTCAATGAATGACGAATATCACTAATTAGGTTCGCCCACCTAAAGTGACAACAACAGTAGTAATGTGCACAATACCCCACATACCGGCTGTAATTTGGTGATTACATAAACTTAATCACTGTAATTATAACCTTTGAAAATAAACATGATTTTGAAAATAATTTGATAAAAAGAGAATGACTCACATTGTAGATTTAACGAGCAGAGTATAAGCCTACTGATTAGCCTTGATTAACCTAATTTAAATAACAATGCACACACAAACCGGTTAGTAACTAATACAGCAGTTACGACAATTCACGCGATTAAACCCTCACAACGATTTACAAGTGCAATACTTAACAATTCAGCGGATTCACAACGAATGACAGAGTATAGTCCGAGTTCGAACAGCACTCAAACATTCAAGTCGAAATCACGATGAATAACAAAGTATAAACTCAATTTGAGCGGCACTTAAACAATCGTTGGATAGTTATAATCGATCGAACGTTGAATCGTAATAGTGATCGAGTTATTACCCTGATTGTGGCAGCACTTCGTGATCAGTGTGTGTTTTGTGGACTGTTTCTGTTATAACTCAGCCTACGTAAAGCAAATTTACGTCGTTCCAAAGACAGAATTCAAGTCCCAAGGCCCTGTATTTACACGTGAAATTGACATCTCCCGCGTGTCGCGGAAGATGTTCTGGGTTCTGTCGCGACTCGCCTGGGAAGCCAATGTAGCCTAGGGTAGGCTTGTCACTAGTATAGGGTTGCTGAGTTGACAGTTCGTTAATTTGAAATCTAGACAACGCATTTTAGAGATAATCGTCAACTTAGGGTTTACCCCCCTTTAGTTTTAGGGGCCCTGATTCTAATTCCAACTATTCTGAAAATTTTAGGGTTTGTTCAGAATTACTTGGGTTTCTCAATTAGGGTTTCCTATTGGCCAAATAAAAATAATAATTAGGACTTTTGATGAGAGTTGTTACATTCTCCCTACCTTAATAAAAATCTCGTCCTCGAGATTTACTGGAATAAATGAGGATACTTTCTCTTCATTTCTGATTCCAGCTCCCAAGTGTATTCAGCTCATTTCTTTGAATCCCATTTGACTTTGACTAAAACTAGTCGTTTATGTTTGGGAAACTTAATCTTTCGATCCTCAATTTGAATAGGTTTCTCAACAAATTTCAACTTTTCGTTTACCTCTATATCTCGAAGAGGTACTACCAAAGATTCGTCTGTTAGACATTTCTTGAGATTGGATACATGAAATACATCATGTACTCCAGCTAATTCTTCTGGTAGTTGTAAACGATAAGCAGCTGGTCCTATACGTTGGATCACAGAAAATGGTCCTACGTACCTTGGACTTAGCTTTCCTTTCTTTCCGAATCTAACTACTCCTTTCCAAGGAGAAACTTTCAATAGTACTTTATCTCCGACTTGAAATTCTAACGGCTTGCGGCGATTATCTGCATAGCTCTTCTGACGATCTCGAGCTGTTTTCAGTCTTTCCATGATCTGAGTTATTTTGTCAGTAGTTTCTTGCACAATTTCTGGACCTGATAATTGACTTTCTCCTATTTCTGCCCAACAAACTGGAGTTCTGCACTTTCTTCCATATAATGCTTCAAATGGAGCAGTTTCAATACTTGAATGATAACTATTGTTATAGGAGAATTCAATTAATGGTAAGTGATCATCCCAGTTTCCACCAAAATCTATCACACATGCTCGGAGCATGTCTTCTAGAGTTTGGATCGTCCTTTCACTTTGTCCGTCTATTTGTGGATGATATGCCGTGCTTAGATTTAGTCGAGTTCCCATTGCTTGCTGGAAACTTTTCCAGAAATGAGAAGTGAAACGACTATCCCTGTCTGAAACAATGGAGAGTGGAAAGATACGATTTCATCTACATACAACTTTGCCAATCTTTCCATGCTAAAGGTTTCTTTAATAGGTAGAAAATGAGCTGATTTGGTTAATCGATCCACAATTACCCAAATCGCATCATTACCTTTTCTTGTTTTAGGCAACTTAGTAACAAAATCCATTGTTATAAGTTCCCATTTCTATACAGGCATTTCTAATTGTTGTAGTAGTCCTGAAGGTTTCTGATGTTCCGCCTTTACTTGTGAACAAGTAAGACACTTAGAAACATATCTTGCTATATCTTTCTTCATGCCTATCCACCAAAAATTCTTTCTTAAATCTTGGTACATCTTATTGTTTCCAGGGTGCATAGTATACCTAGATTTATGGGCTTCTTCTAAAATCTTATTTTTTAATTCTCCTTGCTTAGGTACCCAAATTCGTTTCTTGTGGAATCTCCAAATTCCATCATTTCCTTGCTCTAGTTCCTTTATATAACCTTTCATTCCTTCAGCATCGTCCTTGATTGCTGTTTCCTGAACTTTCTTTAATTGTTCCATTAAATCTACTTGTAGATTTAATCTAAGAGCACGGACTCGCTTTTGTTTTTCCTGATACTTATGACTTAAGGCATCTGCAACTACGTTTGCCTTTCCTTCGTGATATTGAATATCACAGTCGTAATCGCTTAGAACTTCCATCCATCTTCTTTGCCTCATATTTAACTCTTTCTGCCCAAATATATACCTTAAACTTTTATGATCTGTATAAACAGTAAACTTACTTCCATACAGATAATGTCTCCAGATTTTAAGGGCAAAAATTATGGCTCCTAATTCTAAGTCATGAGTCGTATAATTTTCCTCGTGCTTTTTCAACTGCCGGGAGGCATACGCAATTACCTTCTTACGTTGCATAAGCACACATCCATATCCTAGTTTTGAAGCATCACAATATACTTCAAAATCTTTTGTTCCTTCGGGTAATGCTAAAATTGTAGCATTTGTCAATCGGTGCTTTAAAATCTTAAAAGCTTCTTCTTGCCTATGTCCCCATTCAAACTTAGTGGCTTTACAGGTTAACTTAGTCAAAGGTACAACTATCTTAGAGAAATCTTTAATAAATCGTCTGTAGTATCCAGCTAAGCCTAGAAAACTTCTAATTTCCATAGCTGTTTGTGGGACCTTCAATTTGGTAATTGCTTCTATTTTAGCAGGATCTACATGAATACCTTCGTGATTCACCATGTGTCCTAAGAATTGCACTTCTTGCAACCAAAATTCACATTTCGAGAATTTGGCGTAAAGCTTTTCTTTTCTTAACAAAGTTAAGAGTGCATGCAAGTGCTGACAATGTTCGTCCTGACTTTTTGAATAAATAAGTATATCGTCTATAAAGACTATTACAAATTTATCCAAATACGGTTTACAGATTCTATTCATCATGTCCATGAATGCTGCAGGTGCATTCGTTAACCCGAAGGGCATGACTGTAAACTCATAATGGCCATACCTAGTTCTGAAAGCAGTTTTAGGTATGTCTTCTTCTTGTACTTTTAACTGGTGATATCCGGATCTTAAGTCTATCTTAGAAAAATACCTAGCACCTTGAAGTTGATCAAAAAGATCGTCAATCCTAGGTAATGGGTATCGATTCTTAATTGTAACTTTATTTAGTTATCTATAATCGATACACATTCTCATCGATCCATCTTTCTTTTTCACGAACAACACTGGTGCTCCCCAAGGGGATGAACTAGGTTGTATGAAACCTTTACTTAGTAATTCATCTAATTGCTTTTTCAATTCTAGCATTTCGGTGGGTGCTAATCGATAAGGTGCTTTGGCTATTGGTGTAGTACCCGGAATTAGATGGATTTCTAACTCTACTTCTCTATCAGGTGGTAACCCAGGTAATTCTTCTGGAAAGATGTCTGGGTATTCTGAAACTACAGGAATGTCTGAGAGTTCCTTACTTTTAGTGTTAATGATTACCGAAATCATATACACCATTTCTTGCTTTCGTTCATAATTAGCAACTTTCATTACTGATATGAACTTCATAGGCTTACGTGGTTTATCACCTGTAATCCTAATTACTTCTCCGGTAGGTGCCTGAATTTCTATGGAATTCTTATCACAGAGAATTCGGGCATGGTTGGATATCAACCAATCCATTCCTAACACTACATCGAATCCGGCTAACTTCATAGGTAACAGGTTTGCAGAAAATTTATGGCCTAACAGTTCTATCTTTCCTTCTTGCAAAACCTTATTTATGTTAACAGAATTTCCGTCTGCCATTTCGACTATAAAAATTTGCCTAAGGGTGGTTAAGGGTAAGTTAAGGGCTTGGCAAAATGAAGTATTGATAAAACTTTGGTTTGCACCAGAGTCAAATAATACTTTTGCATAAACGTCGTGGACTAAGAACGTACCAGCTATGACGTCAGGGATTAGTTCAGCTTCTTGAGTGGTTAGCTGGAATGCTCGGGCATTCTTCTTTGTTGTTCCATCAGCTGGTTTGTCTTTATTGTCTGCGGTTTTAATCAATTTAGGACATTCTATTTTGTAATGTCCTGTTTCTCCACAGTTATAGCAGACTATGGTTTTCTTTTTGCAATTTTCTTCACGATGTCCTGCCATTTTGCAGAAGTTGCAAATTACATTGCATTTTCCAAAATGATTCTTTTTGCAATTTCTGCAAAAAGGCGGTTGTGCAGATTGTCTCCTTCCTCTTTTCTTGAACCTATTATTATCATTACCCACACGAAATCCTTGGGTAATCTTTTGAGCCAATTCCTTCTTTCGATCTTCTTCTCTTGTGCGCACTAGTTCATCAGTTAGGGTATTAGCTAGTTCCACAGCATCGTCAATAGTGCGAGGTCTCACAGCTTTAATGATGTTACGAATTTCACTAATTAATCCCCAAATGTAACGGGAAATGAGTACCGGTTCTGGCGAAGCCAGTGTTGGTACCACTCTAGCATATTCAAAGAATGTCGAAGTATAACCGCGACACTCTACGCCTACCATACGATGGTTTAGGAACTTATTTGCCATTTGTTCCTTTTCATATTCAGGACAATATTTTCTTTCTACAAGAATTTTAAATTCTTCCCAGTTTATAGCATAAGCCATCCTTCTTCCTTTTGCTTGTAGCACCGTGTTCCACCATTCTAGTGCCCCTTCTTTGAACAAATTTGACGCATACATAACCGGATCTTCTTCGGAACATTTACTTATTGCAATTACTGCTTCGGTTTTCTCTAACCAACGCAGTACTGCAGTTGCTCCTTCGTTGCCTGCAAATTCAGCAGGTTTGCAAGCAATAAATTCTTTGAAAGTGCAACCAGGTGTTGCGGCTTTCATTTTCTTAGGAGGTGGAGCCTGTCGTGGATTATAATCATCATGATTGCCGCCTCCATTTACACTATGACTAAAATTGTCTTCCTGAGTACGTTTACTAGGAATGATTTGTTGTGGTTCAACAGGTTTCTGAGCAGCAGCCATGATTGCTGGAATAGCATTAGCTATCCCTTGAGTGATAATGTTTTCAATATCTTGTCTAGTCATATACTGGTTTTCCTGATTTTGTTCAGATTGATTCCCTTCATTAACTGGTTCATTACTAGCGTTTTCCATCTGATAATTATTATAAATATAACTATTAGTATCAAATGATTGTAAACAATTACACCGAAGCACATAACATCTTACAACACAGATATATGTATCCAAAATCGTCGATGTTTCGACTTCTATTTTGCTTTATATATTATATAGGCATCCATACTCACTGTTTATCTTACAATGTTTTATTTCCCATTTTACAGAGTTATATTTGACTATTATTATTATTATACAGACATTCTTCCCAACCCCACTATTCTTTTGGTCAACTGGCAGTTTAGTAGCGACGCTCCCTTTCGTCGTATTTCCAGGAAATTTGTTCCCCCATTTCCCGGATCCTATTTCCTGTACCTATCAGCTCTTCACCGAACTGACGGAGTTCGGCTAAGTTTTCGTTGCTCATTGGAGGATTGGGGATAGGTTCTGGATCCCACTGTGGAAGGAAGGAATAAGGACTGTTGATTATATTTTGGAATTGCCAGTCATTCGTCCACCATTCTTCCATTTGGCCTAAAGGTTGAGTGTGGATTAGTGGGTCTGGAATAGCTGGTTCCAGATTTACAGGAAGTTGGTTTTCGGCTAGGTAAGGATATAGATTATTATGGATAGGGCTAATGACATCACAATTTGCCAGTAGACGGTCTATTTCATCTTGAAATATGATTTCTTCAGGTTGTCTAGAACTTTCTCCAATTTCTATTCCTTTTTGGTTAAAATCTTTCCTGATTTCTATCTCTGCTGGTTTAGAACTTTCTCCGATTTCGATTCCTTTTCCTTTGTCTATAGGGTTTTCTATTTTGGGGAGTTTCCTAGTAACTGGCTTTCTCCTGCGCACTTTCCTCCATCCTACATATCTTCTTTTCTTTTTAAGTTTTGCTTTTTCCAGCGGTGGAGCTTGGAATTCCAGAGGTTCCTCTATGTCAGCAATATAACCAGTAAAGTCGTGGGAGACTTCAATTGGTACTGGGTAGAGTTTGAGATTCTGAAATGCTTCCGATATCTCACTCATGCTGGATAGCATATATGCAAAATGCACAAAAATGCTAAGTTAAAACTTTGGAACAAAGTTTTACAAATAAACATTAAAGTTTTATTGCATACGGATTTGTACAAAACCACAGGAAAAAGAACACACTATAATTTATTTATTTACTGGGGATTAATTTTCTACTAGACCAGGCTTATTGATATTTTAGAGGTTTGCATTCTCTGCTACTGTAGCTAGCATATAGAGATTTGCCCATTTTTCATCTAGTTTATCTTCCCAAGGTGACCTATTGCCTAATTCCTGGATTTCTGGATTAAATCTCACTTTCTTGACTTTGGGTTTCTTTATTTTCTCCTGTCCCTTTCTAAGAATCGAATTTCTTTTATCTTGGGTGAGAGGATTTTCATAATTTGCTTTACGGACAAAAATCCCTTCTTCCAGATCTGCTGGGTGTTTGGAGGAAGAGGTTCCTTTTTCTGTGGGTGCAGTATCTAATTTGTGGTAGATAGCAGAAATCTTTTGTTTACCCATACTGTAACTCAACAATTAATCAGTTAATAAAACATGTTTTCATAGAATAGCAATTAAATTTCCTAAGTATCTCTCAATTATTTTAGTAGGCTAAAATCAATAGTAAGCTTAAATCAGTGGCTCTGATACCACCTTTTCCTGTCACGGCCCTTGGCCCCGGTTTGACCCGGTCCAGAGCCGCGAGGCAGGAAATCCGATGGTATCTAATTTAGTGACAGCGGAAGTCTTTTCAAACAGGATCGATTAATATTAAAACTGCTCGTTTATATATATAATATAGAAATATATCCCATAATTTACAATAAAGTGATTTCGCTGGGAAATCGTTATTTCTCAAAACATGTTTCTTTATTTATTTACATTGAGCCACTTTTCTAAGCTTGTAGTGCTCCATGGCACTATTCCTTTGCTCACAACAAATCACCTGAAACATGTTTGAAAAAGGTTTTGTCAGCAGGGAAATACTGAGTGAATCATTCAGTTTTACTAAAACGACTCGTTTGTTATAATTCACAGTATTAAGAGAGATTACAATGTTTCTGATATCAAACCAACTACCCACAGTATTTGTCACTCGACTCATTTCGGTGACTGTGGTCATATCACCATTGGCTGCCCCAATGAATGACGAATATCACTAATTAGGTTCGCCCACCTAAAGTGATAACAACAGTAGTAATGTGCACAATACCCCACATACCGGCTGTAATTTGGTGATTACATAAACTTAATCACTGTAATTATAACCTTTGAAAATAAACATGATTTTGAAAATAATTTGATAAAAAGAGAATGACTCACATTGTAGATTTAACGAGCAGAGTATAAGCCTACTGATTAGCCTTGATTAACCTAATTTAAATAATAATGCACACACAAACCGGTTAGTAACTAATACAGCAGTTACGACAATTCACGAGATTAAACCCTCACAACGATTTACAAGTGCAATACTTAACAATTCAGCGGATTCACAACGAATGACAGAGTATAGTCCGAGTTCGAACAGCACTCAAACATTCAAGTCGAAATCACGATGAATAACAAAGTATAAACTCAATTTGAGCGGCACTTAAACAATCGTTGGATAGTTATAATCGATCGGACGTTGAATCGTAATAGCGATCGAGTTATTACCCTGATTGTGGCAGCACTTCGTGATCAGTGTGTGTTTTGTGGACTGTTTCTGTTATAACTCAGCCTACGTAAAGCGAATTTACGTCGTTCCAAAGACAGAATTCAAGTCCCAAGGCCCTGTATTTATACGTGAAATTGACATCTCCCGCGTGTCGCGGAAGATGTTCTGGGTTCTGTCGCGACTCGCCTGGGAAGCCAACGTAGCCTAGGGTAGGCTTGTCACTAGTATAGGGTTGCTGAGTTGACATTTCGTTAATTTGAAATCTAGACAACGCATTTTAGAGATAATCGTCAACTTAGGGTTTACCCCCCTTTAGTTTTAGGGGCCCTGATTCTAATTCCAACTATTCTGAAAATTTTAGGGTTTGTTCAGAATTACTTGGGTTTCTCAATTAGGGTTTCCTATTGGCCAAATAAAAATAATAATTAGGACTTTTGATGAGAGTTGTTACAGGAATGGAGGTGGATCGAGCCAAAATAGATACCATTTCTAGATTACCACCTCCATCCTCCGTAAGAGCTATCAGAAGTTTCCTAGGACATGCCGGATTTTATAGACGGTTTATCAAAGACTTTTCAAAAATCTCAAGGCCTCTAACGAAATTACTTGAAAAAGATGCCCCTTTCATCTTTGACAAGGATTGCAATCAAGCATTTCTAACCTTAAAAGAAATGTTAGTCAATGCACCTATCATGATAGCGCCTGATTGGAAATTTCCTTTCGAAATCATGTGTGATGCTAGTGACTTTGCAGTTGGAGCTGTCTTGGGACAAAGAAAAGAAAAGCATTTCCACCCAATTTATTATGCTAGTAAAACACTTAATGATGCACAAGAAAATTATACAACAACTGAAAAAGAATTACTAGCTGTGGTGTTTGCTTTTGATAAATTTCGTTCTTATCTTGTTCTTTCTAAAACTATAGTCTATACAGATCATGCAGCCATTCGATATCTCTTCAAAAAGCAGGACGCAAAACCACGTTTGATTCGGTGGATTCTACTACTCCAAGAATTTGACATTGAAATCAGAGACAAGAGGAGCAGAAAATACCGCAGCAGATCATCTTTCGCGCTTAGAAGACCCAGCTTTAGAGGCAACCAGGGACGAGCAAATCAACGAAAAATTTCCAACCGAGTTCCTGGAAATGGTGGAATATAAGGAAGAGCCATGGTACGCCGACTATGCTAACTACCTAGCTAGCGGTATAGTCACAAAAGGATGGTCACATTATCAAAGAAAAAAATTCTTTGCCAATGTGAAACACTATTTTTGGGAAGATCCATAACTTTTCAAAATGTGTGCCGACCAACTCGTCCGACGATGCGTACATGGTAGCGAAGCACGAAGAATTCTCCGCCATTGTCATGAAGGTCCATACGGAGGGCATCATGGTGCCGCTAGTACCGCACGAAAGGTATTTGATTCAGGATTTTATTGGCCAACCATTTACAAAGACACCCAAAGTCTTGTCAAGACATGTGATGCTTGCCAAAGAACAGGTAATATTTCTTCCAAGAACGAGATGCCACAAAATGGCATTCTTGTTTGTGAAATTTTTGATGTGTGGGGACTCGACTTTATGGGACCTTTCCCACCATCGAAAGGAAACAAATATATACTTGTGGCAGTAGACTATTTGTCTAAATGGGCCGAGGCCGAGGCACTTCCAATAAATGATGGAAGAGTTGTGGTAAGATTTCTGAAAAAATTATTCTCTCGTTTTGGCACACCTAAAGCATTAATAAGTGATAGAGGTACCCATTTTTGCAACCATCAACTCGAAATTTTTTTAACAAGATATGGGGTCTATCACCGGGTCTCAACAGCATATCACCCTCAAACAAACGGACAAGCCGAAGTGACTAATAGAGGTTTAAAACGAATACTCGAAAAAACCGTAGGGTTAAATAAAAAAGAATGGGCAGATAAATTAGATGATGCTTTATGGGCTTTTCGAACTGCTTATAAAACAACAATAGGTACAACCCCGTATAAGCTAGTCTATGGAAAAAGTGGTCACTTGCCAGTAGAAATTGCACACAAAGCCTACTGGGCAATTAAAAATGTAAACTTAGATTTAGAATTTGCTGGTAAAAATCGATTTTGTCAATTAAATGAATTAGACGAGCTTAGGAATTATGCACACTCAAACTCTGAAATTTATAAGGAAAGAATGAAAAATTTGCATGACAAACACATTAAACCTATTGAATTTCAGGTAGGGGATCTAGTTCTTTTGTTTAATTCACGACTTCGATTATTTCCTGGTAAATTAAAGTCTAGGTGGTCAGGACCTTTTTCCATCACCAATATTTTCCCACACGGTGCAGTAGAAATTAAATCTCGAAATGGGCCTCCATTTAAAGTCAATGGCCAATGGCTGAAACTCTATCAAGGATTCATTGAGGATGAAGAAGAAGAGATCTCGCTTCAAACGGTGGAAGAATAAAACATTATGCCTGGTAAGTTACGAACGATTGAGACAACAAATAAGGCGGGTTTTCTAACCAAAGCTTATGGGAAACAAGGGCACTCACACGAGCACAAGAAAAAAAAACTTCGCTCGGCACGAGGCCGTGTCCGCTGGACACGGGGCCGTGTCTGCGCTGCAGTCGAGATAAATCCCCTTTTTCAAAACAGTTACTTCATTCCACACGCCCCGTTTCCCCGAAAAAACTCTGGTTCCAGGCGACTTTTCGCAGAAATTCAACGTCTCCTATCGCTCTAACAACATCAAGATGGCTAGGAAGTTCACAAGATTCAACGCCACTGAGCTCGATGCTAGGGCTCGATACGAGATACTTCAAACAAGGCCAGAGGGATACCCGAGGCAAGCGTGCACGGACTTGCTAACCTTGGTGAATCAAATTGACCGTTTAAATAACATTGTCACGGGACCACTCAGAGTCGCCCTAACAACTCGACTCCGTTCCATCCACGAATGCACATTGGAATTCTATAGCACTTTCACATTCAACTCGAGGTGCGACCCGTTCGAAAATGACGGGGTATCATTCCGATGTGGCGGAACGAGGTATTCGATCTCTATGGCACAATTTGGGTCAATTATCGGGTTGTACGCGGAAGAGGATGCGGGAAACGAAGAAAATACTAGAGGAATGAGAGAGATAGGTGAGAACGAACGCCAAGCCATTTGGGCTCAGATTGGAGAAGGGTACTACAATCCGAGCAGCACTAAGAGTACAAAGCTGAGGGATCCGCTCTACAGATACATCCATAGGCTCCTCGGCTACTCTCTTAGCCAAAGGTATGACAGTAGTGGCGTAGTTGGGTTAAGAGATTTGGTTGTCCTCCACTGCATCCACAATCGCAGGCCGCTCGATGTTCCGTTCCTCATGCTCCAAAACATGCATCATAACCGCCTTGCTAGTGCACCGACTCCTATCTTCTTTGGGGGATGGGTGTACCGTCTCTTCAGGCACTTCGCCCACATACCAAGGTCATTTGAGAGGAGCCCATGGTCGGGTATGGTGGATATACACATATGCCGCTCAATGAACCTGATTTATGAGGCGGAAGACGGGACGGTGAGCTTTCAAAGGATGCAAGGTCATGCATGGAACCCGCAAGAAGCGCTTGTCCTCCAAGCTCCGCAACATCATCAATACCAATACCAACCCCATGGTGATCCGGGCCAATCATCCTCCTCGGGAGGCGGTTTTCCTAACTTTCAAAGTTTGCATGATTTGTTGCAGGAAAACCTTATGTGCACCAGGAACACTTACAACATGGCGAGCAACACCTACCAACGGGTCGGAGCTATCGAAAGAAACATATCTGATATCCAAGATGATGTTGGATATATACGAGACCACATTGCACGCCATGGAGGGGATGGTGATGATGATGACGATGACGATGCCATGGAGTAGGCGGGAGGAGCGGAGGAATAGAAGGTTGATTGATGGTTTCCCAGGTTAACTCTTTTCCACTCTTGAACAATTGATGGCCTGCGTGCCAAGTGTTGAACAATTTACTTTCCCTAACTTCTTTTATTTTCTGCATTTATTTTTCTTTTAACTTTGACATGGATGTTGAATATTGGTAAAAGTAGGATGTTTGCTATGGTGTGGTATGGTGTATATTGAATAAGCAGGTACATACGAGGCTTAGAGTGCTAAACATTAGTACTACTAAAGCCGGGACAGAGAAACCGATGAAAGAAACCTGTTTTTCAACTTTGCAGACTGTCCACACGGGGCCGTGTCCAGCCAACACGCCCCCGTGCCCACTCCCCTGTACCTGCTGATTGTTTTATTTCTGCAGACCTTGACAGACACGGGGTCGTGTCCAGCCAACACGCCCCCGTGTTCACCTTCTGTTAGTTTTCATTACTGGCACCTGAACACGGGGTCGTGTTCACTCAACACGGGGTCGTGTTCACTCAACACGGGGTCGTGTCCAGGTAACCAGTAACACAAAATTTTTGCTTTTTACACCTTTTTACGCATTCAATCAACCTAAAAACTTATTTTTGGGACACACTGAGGACAATGTGTAATTTAAGTGTGGGGGGATGCTAAAACCTTGAATCTTGCAAGTCCTAAATACAAGCCTTACATAAAACTCTATTGGAACCGCTAATCACCCCAAATTTTTTCAAAAATTTTCATTGTTTTACTTGTCTAGGTTTAACTCGGGAAATTCAAGTTCTTAAAAAGGTTATATTATTACAAATTTACAACCGATAGCGTCGTGATAAAAAGAACCAACATAAGAAAATTATGAAAAGGCATGACAAGCTTAGTTAAAATTTAATTATATATACTTGATCACATAAAAACCCATTCCCACAAAAGTAAGTTTTGAGCCTTTATTGAGCAAACACTTACATATCATTTGACTAAATGCTCATTTTCGTTTCTTGTATGAATAGCCGCTTGGTTCTTACGACTCTAGAAATTGCCATGACGATACATTCCCAGTCCTTACCAACTTAAACCCGAGTAAGTAAATGATGGAGGCATTAGGACTAACCCTTTTTATTTCTACACCATTATTTTTCTTTTTTTTACCACCTACCCAAAAATCCCCCTAGCTAGCCCCTTTGAGCCTAAACCTTTTCATTTCATAACCCAAACCAAACACCCTTTTACCCACCAAAACCTTTTTCATTTTTACCCTTTTGTTTTAGTAACGAGTTCGATTTTTCGTATGACTTCAAAAAAAAAATAAAAATTGTGTTGATGATGAAGCAAAAGAAAATAAACAAACAAGTTCATCAAAAATAACTTTGTTTGAATAAATAGCTTCATCAAAATAAAAGTTACGAAAAATAGAAAGTCTTACGAAAACCGACACTTGTTACGCTTTTCGCCCTTTTTTACTAACCACTAACCACCAACCCAACCACCTACCTTTAACCCAAGCCTAACCCTTTACCCACAAAGCCCTCTTGATATTTACAAAGGTATATAAGTTAAAAAGGAGGAGGATTGATTGCTTGGCAAGCATATGGTAGGAGTAAGTTCCATGCCGCTCTCGAGTGATCCACAAAAATACATTTTCGGCCGAGTGTTGAGTGATCCCCGTGAGGTATGTGAACTTGTATATAAATAGAATTTTACAAAGGCATGTTATGCCCTAATAAGTAATTTATCTTATGAAAAGTTTTAAATAAATCATGACGAATAGGATTGTAAATAAATAAAAATAAAATTAAATAAAGAATCTTGGAAATCCCGACACTCTACGACAAGCCCAAAACCTTCTTTTCTACCCATTCTATTTGGGAGTGTAAATAGCCACATATTAAAGAGTTTTGCTTGAGGACAAGCAAAGATTCAAGTGTGGGGGTATTTGATGTGTTCAAAATGTAACATATAAATTTCATCAAATGAGGCATAAAACTAACCCTTTTTTAGTACTAATGTTGGAAAAAGTGTGCTTTTGTCTTCCTTTTGTATTTTCAGGATTAAATGAGCTCAAATTAACAAAAGAAGCAAAAAGACATCAAAATCTAACATAAATACAAGAAAAGGGACAAGATGTGACATGCCCGACCCCACGACAGCATCTTCCCAAGCATAACAAGAGATCAGAAGCCTGAACACGCCCTGTGCTCAGCCAGCACGGGGGCGTGCCCAAGTGTCAGCAGAAAAGACAAAGTGGTAGAAGCTTCTATTGCCCACCACGGGGCCGTGCTCAGCGGACGCGGGGCCATGGTCAACTATAAGATTCGCACAATCCAGGCAAATCTTCATAGTACAAAGATTCTTCTGCACACGGGTCGTGCTCAGCGGACACGGGGGCGTGGTCAACTAATAAGACAAAGCTGCATTAAATGAAGAAAGAGAAGGATATGGACACGGGGCCGTGCCCGAGCTTCTGTTCAGCCTATAAATAGAAGTGCTTGGCTCAAGCTCAAACCATCCCTTGGCACACCACCTCTCTCACACTTCACCCACCACCCACCACCACCATAACACCATCATCCACCACCATCGTAGAGTGTGTGAGTCGTCTCGGGATCCAAGATTGATCGTAAGAGTTCTTGACAATCAAGGCCATGTTTGCCTAAGTCTCTTACATCACTTGGTGAAGACAAAGTGTCTAGTGTAATACTTTTTATTTCTAATCTTTTCGCACTTTTTATTTGGTTTCGTATTAATGACTTTAATAACTAGTTGCTTATGTTGAAGGTGATCTTTCTTTATCGTTTGTCCGTGGTGTCTTGAAATTATTTTACTGTCTATATAAAATAAAAGATTTTCACCATTCATATCTCCACGGTCTATATGGAGGTATGTTGGCTACCTGGTCGGGGGTTAAGGGAACGGTTTGGTAAATATCTTGCCATTGTTCAGCGTTTAGAGGTCCTGCAATGGACCTGGGTCAAATTTAGTAGGACCTCCTTCAATACTTAACGGTATTGGATGGCGGGGGTCCAAACTCTTTGATCCCCTCATAAGTTAACTACTATTAATACTATAACCCGGCTATTTAGGACTGTATCCCTGCTGACTCAGACTACTTAGTCGAGGGTAACGTCACCTCCAAAAGAGGGGCCTACCATAATATTGCATTAATAACTTAATTAATTATCTTCCAATAATCCACCATTTTAGGATTGTATCCTTGCTGACTCAAACTACTGGGGTGAGGGTAACGTCACATTCAAAAGAGGGGCCTACTACAATAACTAAGATAATCTCTTAAATATGTGCAAAAGTGCGGAAATAATCAAAGGTTACACTAGATACGAGTCGGAACCAAGTGATTCATCTTGTCTATCTGTTTTTATTTTTATTTTTATTTTCAGCATTTTAGTTAGTTTTTATTTTTCTTAGTTTAAAACATTTTTCTAAACTTTTTATTTTGATTAGACGTTGAGGATAAACCGGTACTAAAAGCTCTTGTGTCCTTGGACGACCTCGGTATCTTACCAACACTATACTACGCTCACGATGGGTGCACTTGCCCATATGTGTGTATAGTGTTAGTAAAATATCGTGTTTTATAAATTTAAAACTTGTCTAAAAATAAGTGTTAAAGGGGCTTAAAATATACACCTAATATATATAACACTTCACACGCATCACTTCCTATACGTGTACTTGAAGTACAACTTTTCAGACACTTTTCATGCAATGATTATGGGACCAGAGGAACTGTATAGCCCTATACGCTTCCTATAGATTTTTTTTTTCAAAAGCAGCATATGGCTCTTATCATCTTTTTTTTTTTTGGCTCTCGGTATCCACACATCCCCTCTTTTTATTTGCACATCCCTAACCCTACAGGAAGTGTATTGGGCTATACGGTTCCTCTGGGTCAAAGCGTATTGATCTATACGCTTCCTATACGTGTACTTGAAGTACAACTTTTCAGACACTTTTCATGAAATGATTATGGGACCAGAGGAACCGTATAGCCCTATACGCTTCCTATAGATTTTTTTTTCAAAAGCAGCATATGGCTCTTATCATCTTTTTTTTTGAACGGAAAGGAACGAGTGTCAACCACCGTGACGCCGGGCGCTGTGGCCAAGGTCGACTACTCAACCGCCACCAGCCTCTTGGCTCTCTGTAACACCCCGTGTTTTCGAAAGTCAAAGTCAAGATTGAAGTCAAAGGAAGAAAAGATTGCTAATTGCGATCTGCCTCTCCTTGCTCAATTCCTGTTTTGACTTCTTTGACTGTAATTAGTCTATTTTATTTTCGCTTTAGTTGTATTATGTGGAGTATCTATTAATAATCGCATATTAATCGCTATTTATCGCATGTTTAATCGCTTTATCGCTATCGTAATCGCACTCGCAACTTGAATTACGCATATTGGTTATTGTATACGTGTGTGTGTGTGCCTTATGTGTTACTTGTGCATGTTTAAATTATGTTATGTGTGGTAATGAACCGAATCGCAATCGAACTCAATCGCAAACGCTAAACAAAGGAAAAATAGGAGGATTGTATGTTAGATATAGTAGTTGGGATTAAAAGTAATTTGATAAGCAACTACCCCCCGAAGGAATGGCAGTGGAATAATTGGTAAAACCTCGCCTCCCATCCAAGACGAACCATATTGCCCTATACGTTTCCTATACTTTACTTACTTTACTGACATGGGAAACCCTATGGGAAGTGATGACCGTTGGGGTGGCGACGGAGTCGGTGGCGGGTTGCGGCGACTGGTTGGTGGCGGCAGCGGTGGGTGGTGGCGACAGCGGCAGGTTGTGGCGGTAGTGGTGGGTGGGTGGCAGCGACAGTGACGATGGGTGGAGATGACAGCGGTGGGTGGTGACAGGGGATCGATATTGCCCCAAAAACTATTGTACATCCCTCAATACGAAAACATGTTGATCGATACATGTGGATCGATATACTCGTGGATCGATAGGCAATACAACTCCTCTGCATTGGAGTTCGACCCGCATACATTCTGATTTTAAACTTTCTTATTAAGTTGTGTATATCTCGTAGAATGCACACACTCTGTAGGTTTTGTATATCTCGTATTGCCCCAAAAACTATTGTACATCCCTTGAGATATTTGTTGTGTTTTGATTCTGAAAATGTTTTGAATGTTGTTGAATCAATTGAATTACGGCTATATAGACCAATACGCTTCCTGTACGCTTCCTAGTTTTTGCGAGAATACACTCATCCCCGAAAGTTTGGATATATAACAGATTTCTGGTCTGATAGGAATCGTATTGCCCAATACACTTCGTATGGAATTAATTCGTCCACCAACGAAACCCTATAGGAAGTGTAATGCCCTATACACTTCCTGATGGGTCCCTATGGGAATCATATTACTCTATACGCTTCCTATTGAGGTCGTTTTTTGATGGGTGTTGAGTGTTATATATATTAGGTGTATATTTTAAGCCCCTTTAACACTTTTTTAGTCAAGTTTTAAATTTATAAAACACGATATTTACTAACACTAAACACACATATGGGCAAGTGCACCCATCGTGAGCGTAGTATAATGTTGGTAAGATACCGAGGTCGTCCAAGGACACAAGAGCTTTTAATACCGGTTTATCCTCAACGTCTAATCAAATCAAAAAGTTTAGAAAAATGTTTTAAACTAAGAAAAATAAAAACTAACTAAAAATGCTGAAAATAAAAATAAAAAGAAAAAACATATAGACAAGATGAATCACTTGGTTCCGACTCGTGTATAGTGTAACCTTTGATTATTTCCGCACTTTTGCACTTATTTAAGAGATTATCTTAGTTATTGTAGTAGGCCCCTCTTTTGAAGGTGACGTTACCCTCAACCCAGAAGTTTGAGTCAGCAAGGATACAATGCTAAAGGGTCGGATTATTGAAAGATAATGAATTAAGTTATTAATGCAAATTATGGTAGGCCCCTCTTTTGGAGGTGACGTTACCCTCGACTAAGTAGTCTGAGTCAGCAGGGATACAGTCCTAAATAGCCGGGTTATAGTATTAATAGTAGTTAACTTATGAGGGGATCAAAGAGTTTGGACCCCCGCCATCCAATACCGTTAAGTATTGAAGGAGGTCCTACTAAATTTGACCCAGGTCCATTGCAGAACCTCTAAACGCTGAACAATGGCAAGACTCTTACCAAACCGTTCCCTTAACCCCCGACCAGGTAGCCAACATACCTCCATATAGACTGTGGTGATATGAATGGTGAAAATCTTTTATTTTATATAGACAGTAAAATAATGTCAAGACACCACGGACAAACGATAAGGAAGAATCACCTTCAACATAAGAAACTAGTTATTAAAGTCATTAATACAAAACCAAGTAAAAAGTGCGAAAAGATTAGAAATAAAAAGTATTACACTAGACACTTGTCTTCACCAAGTGATGTAAGAGACTTAGGCAAACATGGCCTTGATTGTCAAGAACTCTTACGATCAATCTTGGATCCCGAGACGACTCACACACTCTATGATGGACAATGGATGATGGTGGTGGATGATGGTGTTATGGTGGTGGTGGGTGGTGGGTGAAGTGTGAGAGAGGTGGTGTGCCAAGGGATGGTTTGAGCTTGAGCCAAGCACTCCTATTTATAGGCTGAACAGAAGCTCGGGCACGGCCCCGTGTCCACATCCTTCTCTTTCTTCATTTAATGCAGCTTGTCTTATTAGTTGACCACGCCCCCGTGTCCGCTGAGCACGACCCCGTGTGCAGAAGAATCTTTGTATTATGAAGATTTGCTTAGATTGTGCGAATCTTATAGTTGACCACGGCCCCGTGTCCGCTGAGCACGGCCCCGTGGTGGGCAATAGAAGCTTCTACCACTTTGTCTTTTCTGCTGACACTTGGGCACGCCCCCGTGCTGGCTGAGCACGGGGAGTGTTCAGTCTTCTGTTATCTTGTTTGCTTGGGAAGATGCTGTCGTGGGGTCGGGCATGTCACGTCTTGTTCCTTTTCTTGTATTTATGTTAGATTTTGATGTCTTTTTGCTTCTTTTGTTAATTTGAGCTCATTTAATCCTGAAAATACAAAAGGAAGACAAAAGCACACTTTTTCCAACATTAGTACTAAAAAAGGGTTAGTTTTATGCCACAATTGATGTAATTTATATGTTGCATTTTGCACACATCAAATACCCCCACACTTGAATCTTTGTTTGTCCTCAAGCAAAACTCTTTAATATGTGGCTATTACACTCCCAAATGGAATGGGTAGAGAAGAAGGTTTTTGGGCTTGTCATAGAGTGTCGGGATTTCCAAGATTCTTTATTTAGTTTTATTTTTATTTATTTACAATCCTATTCGTCATGATTTATTTAAAACTTTTCATAAGATAAATTACTTATTAGGGCATAACATGCCTCTTTAAAATTTTATTTATATACAAGTTCACATACCTCACGGGGATCACTCAACACTCGGCAGAAAATGTATTTTTGTGGATCACTCGAGAGCGGCATGGAACTTACTCCTACCATAGGCTTGCCAAGCAATCAATCCTCCTCCTTTTTAACTTATATACCTTTGTAAATATCAAGAGGACTTTGTGGGTGAAGGGTTAGGCTTGGGTTAAAGGTAGGTGGTTGGGTTAGTGCTTAGTGGTTAGTAGAAAAGGGCGAAAAGCGTAACAAGCGTCGGTTTTCGTAAGACTTTTTTTTTGTAACTTTTATTTTGATGAAGCTATCATTCAAGCAAAGTTATTTTTGATGAACTTCTTTGTTTATTTTCTTTTGCTTCATCATCAACACACATATTTTTTTTTTTTGAAAAGTCATACGAAAAACCGAACTTGTTACTAAAACAAAGGGTTAAAAATGAAAAAGGTTTTGGTGGGTAAAAGGGTGTTTAGTTTGGGTTATGAAATGAAAAGGTTTAGGCTCAAAGGGGCTAACTAGGGGGATTTTGGGTAGGTGGTAAAAAAAAAGAAAAATAATGGTGTAGAAATAAAAAGGGTTAGTCCTAATGCCTCCATCATTTACTTACTCAGGTTTAAGTTGGTTAGGACCGGGAATGTATCGTCATGACAAGTTCTAGAGTCGTAAGAACCAAGCGGCTATTCACACAAGAAACGAAAAATGAGCATTTAGTCTAATGATATGTAATTGTATGCTCAATAAAGGCTCAAAACTCACTTTTGTAGGAATGGGTTTTTATGTGATCAAGTATATATAATCAAATTTTAACTAAGCTTGTCATGCCTTTTCATAATTTTCTTATGTTGGTTCTTTTTATCACGATGCTATCGGTTGTAAATTCGTAAAAATATAACCTTTTTAGAACTTGAAATTCCCGAGTTAAACCTAGACAAGTAAAAAAATGAAAATTTTTGAAAAAAATTGGGGTGATTAGTGGTTCCAATAGAGTTTTGTGTAAGGCTTGTATTTAGGACTTGCAAGATTCAAGGTTTTAGCATCCCCCCCCCCCCCACACTTAAATTACACATTGTCCTCAATGTGTCCCAAAAATAAGTTTTTAGGTTGATTGAATGTGTAAAAGGTGTTATTTAAGCAAAAATTTTGTGTTACTGGGCGCTGAACACGGCCCCGTGTTGTCCGGGCACGGCCCCGTGTTAAAGTGCTAGTAACAAAATTAAATCAAGAGAAACAGAAGCCTGGACACGGGGGCGTGTTGAGTGAACACGACCCGTGTCCAGTTACCTGAACTGGGTCTTTTTCTGCAGACTGTGCAGCACGGGGACGTGTTGGGCGGACATGGCCCGTGCCGAGCTTACAGTAAACGAAGAATTTTGTCGGATGGTCCTGTTTTCCTGCATGGGGTACTGGTTCAAGTTTCCCTTGTATCCTTTGCCATCTCAAGTGTGTTTTATTCATTTCAACACCACCCAAACACCAATTTAACTAAAACCATCATTCACTAGTCATAGAGAGAATTACATATTAGTCCTAAAAATGAAAAATAAAGCAGAAAATAAAAGTTAATAGTCCTAATATTAGATAGGTCAAGTGATCCGTAAAATCTTCCTAAGGAGCTCTACTTCTACAATAAGTACCAAAATTCCGGAAATAGATTTCCGGTCTAAAAGCCTTGTAGAACTCCAAGCCGAATGGTGTCCCCTGGATGTTGCTAGAGCCATTCTTCTATCTCCCTCGGGAGAAGGGATGCGGCTTCATGTTCCTCAACATCTTGTGGAGGAGGAGCGACACCGATCGGAACCCCTTGTAGTATATCTCGAGGGGGCTCCGGATGTAAGGCGTACCATTCAGCCGGAATGATGACTTCCGGTACCACATTCCATGCCCTTTGGGTGATAATTGGCACCAAAGGAAGAGAGGCGAGAAAGTTCAACCTTTGGTGCAAAAGGTTGACTTCCCGGAGACATCCTTCTAGTCCCACCATCAAATGATTAATACTGTCAACCAATGCCTCTTCCACACTTGTCACTTCATCAAGGGCTTCTCTTAAGGCGTAAACATAGTTTACAAGAGAATCTTCAACCGTTGATGATCTTCTCCCCTGCCGGTTGTTTCTGGTCTGTGACGAAGAGTTTCCGCTTGTTCTGCTTGCCATACTGAGAAAGCATACCGAAAAGAGTTCAATTTTATGGAACCAGTACTTCGGACACGGCCCCGTGTTCAGCGAACACGGCCCCGTGTTCAGATATCTTCAGGATTTTGGAACAAGGAATCTTGGGGTTTCAAATTGTTTTTATGATTTTTAAAACATTTTTGAACATAAACAACTTAAAACATTGTTGTAGAACTTATTTTTAACAAGATTCCATGAACAAAAATCTAACAAACACCTCAATAAGGCTTGAAATTATGGAAGGTTCAAGCTTTAATGGAAGCATGAGAAAAATTGAAGAAGATGATAGTGGATAAAAGAGGAAAGGACAAGAAGATAGTTGAGAAACTTCTTTTAGAAAATACCTAGGATGGTATGTGAGAATATTCCCCAAATCTCTGTCCCTGGAATGGTTCAAATATGCAGGATCCTTGGCTGCATTTATAGAAAACGACAGTACGTTGCGCACGGCCCCGTGTCGGCTGGACACGGCCCCGTGTGCAGATGGAATCCTGACACATTTTTGTCCGCATTCTAACAAAATCAGAAGGGAATCTTTGGGTGGACACGGGGGCGTGCTGACCTGGACACGGCCCCGTGTCTAGAAGCTGTCTTAAGGAATTCGTCTATTTTCAAGGAACTTTTCCGGATCGGGCGGTTCCTTACTGGATGGAACAACCCCAAAGTGCCTAAGATACCTTAATTGATCTAGATTAAGACGAGAACGCAAGAGGTTGTCGGTGATGGTGATTCCTATGCTATATGTAGGTGGACAAGTCCAACCCTTTTCCGGGCTCTCGTTAAAGAAGGTGTATGTCGAATCGCTCAGGTCTATGTATGCATCAAACGAAGTTGATGGGGAGTCCTTCACGGCACAATCGACACAGGGACGACTATCGCTCAAGTCCTCGCTAGAGTTAGAAGTATCGTCGGAAACAACGAAGTTGTTTAAATGCGGTCCCAACCCTTCTTCTTGGCTATCGTCTTGGAAAAGATCATTGAAATCTTTCCTAAGTTCTTTTAACCAATCAATAATTAGATCTTCTAGTTGAAATAATTCATCGAGAAGCATTTCTCCTAGAAAATCCGGTTGGGAGCATTCGAGGGAGAGATAGGGATTATTTTTACTTTCGCCCCTCTTAAGGATACTAGGAAACGATGGGTCTATATAGTGGGGTTTATAATTTAGAAAATAGCATTCTAATTCCTTATGGTTACCACCACATAATTGACACCACATTGTACCATAAGAGTGCCGAAAGTAAAAAGTATCAGTATCACTCATGTTTGTGTCAGAAATTACCAACTGTCGGGATCTTACGGTTCTGTTTTCAGTAACTGAAACTTGGGCACGGGGGCGTGTTGAGTGGGCACGACCTCGTGTTCAGCTACTGTCTGACTTAAAACAGGATTGCCAGTTCCAATGATTGGGCACGGGGCGTGTTCAGCGGGCACGGCCCGTGCTGAGTTCTGTAGAAGCTGAAAAATTAAGAAAAAATCCTAAAAAAATGCAAAATAAGAAAAACGATTAGGCCGTTGATTCCTAACTTTCTTAAAATCCTTGTGTCCCCGGCAACGGCGCCAAAAACTTGATGGGTGTTGAGTGTTATATATATTAGGTGTATATTTTAAGCCCCTTTAACACTTTTTTAGTCAAGTTTTAAATTTATAAAACACGATATTTACTAACACTAAACACACATATGGGCAAGTGCACCCATCGTGAGCGTAGTATAATGTTGGTAAGATACCGAGGTCGTCCAAGGACACAAGAGCTTTTAATACCGGTTTATCCTCAACGTCTAATCAAATCAAAAAGTTTAGAAAAATGTTTTAAACTAAGAAAAATAAAAACTAACTAAAAATGCTGAAAATAAAAATAAAAAGAAAAAACATATAGACAAGATGAATCACTTGGTTCCGACTCGTGTATAGTGTAACCTTTGATTATTTCCGCACTTTTGCACTTATTTAAGAGATTATCTTAGTTATTGTAGTAGGCCCCTCTTTTGAAGGTGACGTTACCCTCAACCCAGAAGTTTGAGTCAGCAAGGATACAATGCTAAAGGGTCGGATTATTGAAAGATAATGAATTAAGTTATTAATGCAAATTATGGTAGGCCCCTCTTTTGGAGGTGACGTTACCCTCGACTAAGTAGTCTGAGTCAGCAGGGATACAGTCCTAAATAGCCGGGTTATAGTATTAATAGTAGTTAACTTATGAGGGGATCAAAGAGTTTGGACCCCCGCCATCCAATACCGTTAAGTATTGAAGGAGGTCCTACTAAATTTGACCCAGGTCCATTGCAGGACCTCTAAACGCTGAAATTCCTGCATGACAGAGAGTGTCGGGGTTCAGTGTACGAATGGGAAGCGTATTGGCCTATACGGTTCCTATTGGTGTGGCATTTATTGCTTTTGAACCCTATAAGAAGCGTATTGGGCTATACACTTCATATTAAGTGATGTACACTAATTTTTGGGGGGTGTCTAGATACCATGACCCTTTAAAAATAAGCAAGTGTGCTGAAGAAGACAAGATAATGTTTGCTTCTAATCTATTTAAGAACTCAGCCTTAGAATGGTGAAACACTATCCTCCAGTCCAGAGGAAGTGATGGGGTTTATAATATGGAATGGGAGGAATTTAAAAATATGGTAGAAAGGAAATTCTGCCCTCCCAATGAAAAGGAGCAGATAGCAAATAAGTTTCTGAACTTAAGAATGACCGGGGTAGATTGTAAGGGGTATACTACCACATTCTTTGAATATGCTAGAATAGTACCAACCCTTGCATCACCTGAACCGGTATTAATCTCCCGTTACATCTGGGGATTAATTGGAGAGATTAGACATGTAGTCAAGGCAGCTAGACCCCAAACTATAGAAGAAGCTGTAGAACTAGCAAATACCTTGGCAGATGAGTTAATCCGTACTAGAGAAGAAGACCAGAGGAGAAACCTAACTCAAAGGCTTACCCAAGAATTCCGTTCTGGGAATTCCAACCATAGGAATATGGGTTCTACCTCTGCACCATACTGCAAGGCCTGCAGGAAAAAGCATTCGGGAAAATGCTCCACTCACTGCAATTTCTGTAAGGCACCAGGACACAAGGAAGAAGATTGCAGAAGAAAATCTAGTAATGGACTATGCTTCAACTGTGGAGAAAAAGGCCACATCAAGCCAAATTGTCCAAAATTGGCCCCAGCTACAAACAACAAGAACACTAAAAATGCTAGAGCATTTGTTCTGACTGCAGATGATGCCAAAATGATTCCGGACGTAATAGCCGGTACTTTTTTAGTTAATGATGTTTTTGCTAAAGTATTATATGACTCTGGTGCAAACCAAAGTTTTATTAATACTTTCATTTTGCAAACTTCTTAATCAACCATTAACTAAACTTAACGAGAATGTCTAGTAGAGACAGCGAATGGAGAAACGGTTAGGATTTCTGAAATCTTGCAGGGAGCAAGAATCGAATTTTTAAACCAAAAGTATATTGCAAATCTTTACCCAATGAATCTGGCAGGATTTGATATTGTATTAGGAATGGATTGGCTAATAGCCAATAAAGCTAATATTTTATGTGATCAAAAGTCAATTCAAGTAAATTCACCAAAAGGTGAAAAGATCACAATTAAAGGTGATAAACCATCTAGATCCACAAAATTCATCTCTGTGATGAAAACTGCAAGCTATATAAGAAAATGATCTATAGTGTATTTGATTTCCATAATCACTAACACTAAAGGAAAAGAACTAAAAGACATCCCGGTAGTGTCTCAGTTTTCAGATGTATTTCCAGAAGAATTACCAGGATTACCGCCAGACAGAGAAGTCGAATTCAGAATCCATCTGCTACCCGGAACAGCACCAATTGCCAAAGCACCTTACCGATTGGCACCAATCGAGATGTAGGAACTAAAGAAACAATTAGACGAATTATTAGAGAAGGGATTCGTACAGCCAAGTTCGTCGCCGTGGGGAGCACCGATTTTTTTCGTTAAAAAGAAGGACGGATCAATGCATATGTGCATTGACTACCGTGAATTGAACAAGGTCACAATTAAGAATCGGTATCCATTACCAAGGATTGATGATCTGTTCGATCAACTTCAAGGAGCTCGATTTTTCTCTAAAATCGATTTAAGGTCAGGATATCATCAATTAAAGGTACAGGAATAGGACATTCCTAAAACCGCGTTTAGAACAAGGCATGGTCATTATGAATTTACTGTCATGCCATTTGGTTTAACCAATGCCCCAGCCGCATTTATGGACATGATGGACCGAATATGTAAGCCATATTTGGATAAATTCATAATTGTCTTTATAGATGATATTCTCATCTATTCTAAAAGTAAAGAGGAACATGCAAAGCATTTACACGCACTTCTAAGTCTATTAAGAAAGGAAAAGCTTTACGCTAAATTTTCAAAATGCGAGTTTTGGTTAGAGCAAGTACAGTTTCTTGGACACTTAGTTAATCATGAATGAATTCATGTGGATCCAACAAAGATCGAGGTGATTACCAAATGGAAAACCCCTGAGTCACCAACCGAGGTTAGAAGTTTCTTAGGATTGGCCGGATATTAGAAGATTTATTCGAGATTTTTCTAAGATAGCCATTCCTTTAACTAAGTTAACCTGTAAATCCATTAAGTTTGAATGGGGACCAAAGCAAGAAGAAGCATTTAGAATTCTTAAGTAAAGATTAACCCACGCACCCATACTAGCGTTACCAGAAGGAACTGAAGATTTTGTAGTTTATTGTGACGCTTCTAAGTTAGGTTATGGATGTGTGTTGATGCAACGCCAAAAGGTTATAGCGTATGCATCTAGACAACTTAAGAATCATGAAGATAATTATTCAACCCATGATCTAGAATTAGGAGCTATAATTTTCGCCCCTTAAAATTTGGAGACATTATCTTTATGGTAGTAAGTTTACCATATTCACAGATCATAAAAGTTTAAGGTATATTTTCGGGCAAAAGGAGTTGAATATGAGACAAAGATACTGGATGGAGATGCTTAGTGATTATGATTGTGATATCCAGTATCATGAAGGAAAAGCAAATGTAGTGGCAGATGCTTTAAGTCGAAAATATCATGAAAAGCCAAAAAGGGTACGTTCTCTTAAATTAAATCTGCAAGTAGATTTAAATGATCAGATAAGAAAAGCATAAGAATCAATAATCAAAGATGACACTGAAAAGCTAAAAGGTATGATTAAAGAATTAGAACAAGGAACAGATGGAATTTGGAGATTCCACAAGAAGAGAAAGTGGATACCTAAATTAGGAAACCTACATCATCGTATATTAGAAGAAGCCCATAAGTCCAAATATACGATGCATCCAGGAAATGATAAGATGTACCAGGATTTAAGAAAGAATTTTTGGTGGATAGGAATGAAAAAGGATATAGCAGCCTATGTTTCTAAATGTTTAACTTGTTCACAAGTCAAAGCTGAACATCAGAAACCCTCAGGTTTGTTACAACAGTTAGAAATGCCAGTGTGGAAATGGGAATTGATAACAATGGATTTTGTTACCAAATTACCCAAAACAAGAAAAGGTAATGATACAATCTGGGTGATTGTAGATAGACTAACCAATTCAGCTCATTTCCTACCAATGAAAGAAACTTTCAGTATGGAACAGTTAGCTATATTATATGTAAATGAAATTGTTTCATTACATGGAATACCTTTATCAATTGTTTCTGATAGAGATAGCCGTTTTACCTCTCATTTTTTGTCGAGTTTCCAAAAAGCAATGGGAACCAAGTTGAATCTAAGCACAGCTTATCATCCTCAAACGGACGGACAAAGCGAAAGGACAATTCAGACGATGGAAGACATGCTTAGAGCTTGTGTGATTGATTTCGGAGGTAATTGGGACGATCACTTACCTTTAATATAATTTTCTTATAATAATAGTTATCACACAAGTATCAATACTGCACCATTCGAAGCACTTTATGGACGAAAGTGCCGAACCCCAGTCTGTTGGGCAGAAATTGGGGAGAAGCAACTATCTGGACCTGAGATAGTACAGGAAACAACCGACAAGACCATTCAAGTCAAGGAATGACTAAAAGCAGCACGTGATCGACAAAAGAGCTATGCCGATAACCGACGCAAAGCATTGGAATTTCAAGTAGGAGATAAAGTGTTGTTGAAAGTCTCTCCTTGGAAAGGAGTGGTAAGATTCATCAAAAGAGGAAAGCTAAGTCCCAGGTATGTTGGACCTTTTAAGATTATTAGAAGAATAGGACCTGTAGCCTATCAGCTACAACTGCCCGAGGAAATGGCAGGAATACATGATGTATTTCATGTATCAAATCTCAAGAAATGCTTAGCCGATGAATCACTGATAGTACCTCTTAAGGATATAGAGGTAAATGAACAACTCAAGTTTGTAGAAAGGCCTCTACAGATTGAAGACAGGAAAGTCAAGAACCTCAAACACAAGAGACTAGTTCTGGTCAAAGTGAAGTGGGACTCCAAAAGAGGACCTGAGTACACATGGGAGCTTGAATCAGAAATGCAACGAAAATATCCACACTTGTTCCAGTAGATCTTGAGGACGAGCTCTAAAACAAGGTGGGGAGGATATAACAACTCTAAATTAAATCGACACTCTCCCGAATACTTTCCGACACCCTAATATATTTTAAAATATCCCAATATGTCCTAAAATACACCCCATACGTGAAAACGGGCCCCGAATACCTTAAATATTATTAAAAATAATTAAAATCAAGATTTTGGGTTTGAGGCAGGCCGCGTAAGCCACACCTCAAACCTTACGCGGGCCGCGAGCGGTCGAGAACACGGTAACACCCAGTGATGACACGTGTCATCATCGTGGCAGGTCTAGTCGATGACCCGGATCAGCTACAGCGTTGACCAACATTGACGCGGGCCGCGTAGAACCCGAACTCAGCCCCTATAAAGCTGGAGCTCGGGCCTTCAGTCAAATTCGTTCAAAACTTTCTTTCTTTCTCTCAATTCTACGTAGTATACATTATACACGGGTATAATACCCCCCTAAATAACGAAGTTCTGCTCCGTTGTAAGTATCATAACCCCTGGATACGTATTAGATACTCTGCCCGATTGATCTAGGGTTCCGTAACGGCTGTCGTGGTTCTGCCCGACGTAGTCGTTGGAATGCCGTCTCGGGGAGGGTATTACTATTGTTAAAATGGGTTATTATACTAACGCGTGTGCATTTGTGTAAATTATAGATAATTCTCAGGAAACCCTAAAGGATAATCTAAGACAGCAATGTGAGTAATCCTTCTTTTTGTGTAAACCTTTTTGTGAGTAATTCCTCTTTTTGTTAACTGTTTTTACAAAACCTCACACGATTAATTATATATTAAACAGTTATTGAGTATTTGTAAGGATACAATTATCGTGGGTATGTTGGGGTTTTGTATACAAAATTTGTTACTAGAGGGGTAACATTTCCACAAGTCGGGTCTGACAGTACCATGGGTGATAATTGGTATAACTTGGAAACAAATGTAATTGCGAGATCGCTCTCAATACTGTACAATGGATTTTATTTAAACTTGATTAAACTGGGATTCACTCACCAGTATTTTCCACTGACAAATGTTTTTAAAACGCGTTTCAGGTAACAAACTGTGAAAGCCAAGTAGAAGCCAGCTGGACAGCACTGAAGGCTTGGAAAAGTGGCAATAAAGTTACCTAAAATAAAATAGATGTTTTTATTAAATAAAATAGGATTTATTCCTATGAAAATATGTGTACTGCAAACTTGGGTTTTATCCCATGTGTTTAATATTATGAAAATGTGGTATTTTACTCTGATCAATTATTTCCTAGCTACGGTCCTGATGATGAAAAATTCCGCTGCCAAATTAGACAATACGCGATACCACCGAAACTGGCTTGCGGCCGCCCGTTCCTGTATTTGCATAGGGATCGGGGGTTGTGACATAAAGTTTGTAAAATACAAAAAGATTTTAGTTCACTTTATGTTTAAACAACCGATGATGGAAAGCTGAATTTCAAAATCTGAAGATGCTGAGCATATCTTGAAATAACAAGTTCATTAATTTGAAACTTGAATTTTAAAATGAAAATTTAAAAGTTGTTTGAAATTATCAGCCAATGTCATTAATTTGGACTTAGGAGATAATTGGATAACCAAGGGCATTAAGTTGAACTTGATTATCTGTGAGGGTTACTGAAATTGAATGTTAATAAGATTTTTCAGGAAGCTGAAAGTAAAGGGGAGCAAGATTAATTGTCATAACTAAAATGTTTAGAGAATCGGAGCAATATTCAAGGGGACGTTTATAGTTTTACTTTGATTGCTTGAATATGTAATCCGAGGCAATTCAAGACTAAACTTCGCAGATTTCTAAGCTATGTCCAGGGGGGGTCTGTGAGTGCATGATTTGTATGTCCATAGTTATAAATCTATTTGTAATGTCTAATGTCTTGAGTATGTAAAATACCAGACATAGGTTTCGCTAGGTTTGAATAGGATATGTCTGACCAGGTCAGGATTTGATACGGCACGATGCGAAGAGACCGAGCAAGATCAAAGGTGATGTCATCATAGACAATATTAAATACTCAAAATGTAAGTTTGCTTGGAAAATTAATTGTGCATGTGAAAGTTCCAGCCAAATCGCACAAACTGGATTTAACCAATTAGCTTGGATGTGAACATGGCAGACTCGCACGAATCGGAAGGGGCCATGTCAGCCTGGTACGGATCGAAGAAGCCTAGAAATTCCCATTCACATCCATTCATAATTAGACTTTGGAAAAAACATATCCGCTCCAAAACATACAAAGTTTCAAGCACAGTTCTTCAAAAGATCTTCAACAACATCAAGAACACTCTCGGTTTCGTCACGTCTCTTAGATTTTGAGTGTTCTTTGTTTAGATCGAGTCGAAACTCTGTCCGGTTGTCGTTTGTTATATAATAAAACGACGTTCATTTACGTTTTCGCGCACGATCACAGTTCGATTTAACGGATTCCGCACGTTAAATCGGATCCACCGCAGAGCTAGAGATCGTTTACGATCAAATCCTGAACTCACAAGGTCAAATCAGCAGTGAATTCTTTGAACAGATCCCCGCCGATGATGAGTAGTTCTGATAGGAATCAAGGTGGTGTTAGATGGTGGTTCCAAGCCGATCAAGGGTGGCTCACCGTTGAGTTGGGACAATGATGGATATGCGGGGTGACGGCTGGGAATCTGTTCAGAGGTAGAATTGATGGTTTCGGTGGTGGTTAGGTGGAGTTGGGTGGTGAAATGGTGGTTGCAGGTTGTGGTGGTGTTAGGAGGAAGAAGAGGTTGAGGGGTTGGGTGGGGCCTTCATACATACATACATACATAAATCTATGTATATAAATATACATATATCAGTATTTACAAAAAATATCCTTTATATGTATAAAGACTAAACTACCCTGATGTGAGTTACACATGACTAGATTTAACAAGAAAATCTAACTAAGTTAGGGTCCAAGGACAAAATATGGAACAAAATTCCTTATAAAGGATAAAACCTGTCAAAATTCGTTAAAAATGACACTGTCTAAAATATAGATAAATGACAAAACTTTTAATTTTTCCTAATATATAAAGATGGATGGAAAATAAGAGTAGATCCGAGTAAAGAACCAATGATAACCCGTGTTACGAACTCGGAAAAGGAAAGCCTACGCAAAACAACTAAAATAACACATATACATACACACATACATATATCATATCTCTCTCTCTCTCTCTCTCCTCTTGAGAGAGAAAAGTCAATCATCAATGAACAACAAATCTACACAACGATTCTGATTTAATTACAGATACATACATACATCTTCACATTCGTAGATTCCTAGATTTACATACATACATACATACATATGTTCTCTAAACCCTAACTTCCTGCATTCATCGAATCGAATCCAATGTATTGGTGTTACACCAACAATCCGATCAACAATACAACAGCAGAGTATGAATCTGGATTGAGCAGATCTGATTACGATGACGAAGAGATTGATGAATGTCGGTGTATCTAGGGTTTTGAAAGGGTCAATATGCAGCTACATATCTCACATAGTATGAGAAGTATAACAATATCGAGTAACAATGGGTTTACTGACTTGATGAAGATCAAAATCGCAGCTCGTCATATTTCTTACCGTACTATCTTTCATACCATTCTCATTCTGGCTTTCTTGTTGCCCTTTGTTTTTATTCTTACTGCTCTTGTTACTTTGGAAGGTGTCAACAAGTGCTCATCTATTGGTAATAATAATTTCTTTCATCTTCTTTATTATTGCTTTGCTGGAAATTGGGATTCATTCAGTTCAGATCTTCTTGGCCTATTGGAATAGGTTGAGATGTATCTAAGTAGATTATTAGATTCTCTTGTGACTGCCAGTTAGAAGAAGTTGTCTGATTTTTTTTAAGTTTCTTTTGTGTTACTGCTCGATAGTTCGATTTACCATTTGCCTTAGATCTGTGTTGGATTAGAAACTTTTTAGAGATGCCTTTAGGTAGTAGTTTTATACTATTGGTAGTTACTATTATTATTAGTACTCTCTGTCTTGCTGTTGGTATTTAGATAGTCATTATCTAATTCTTCCATGTTTCAGATTGTTTAGGAAGGCGTTTAGGACCAAAACTTCTCGGGAGGGGTGATGATTCAGAGGTAAGATTACTACAAGTTATTATCCGTGAACGACTGTTCCTTTTGGTTTAAAAAAGCGCGCTTAAGTGCAAAGCGACCCTAGGCGCAAAGAGCTGCGCCTTGTGTGACATAAAGCGAGCTATGTACCAAAAGCGCACAAAAAGCGAGCTATGTACCAAAAGCGCACAAAAAGCGAGCTTTTTTGGAAAAAAAATCCGACTGAGGTGCGCACTTTTTGTACCGAAGGTGTTTTTGTGCTTTAAAGTGTTATACATGCAGCTAAAATGGCTGTACATTATATGATTTATACATTAAATTATATATAAACCTTATTTATCACTATATTTTGGGTAAGGGATGCTAAAAGCCTATAGGATATATATAAAAAAATATATAAGCACCTTGCGCCTCATGTACGAAAAGTCCACCGCTTTTGCGATTTGCTCTTCGCGCTTTGATTTTAGACCTTGTCGCTTTTGTACGTTTCACGCTTTCTTAAACCAAGCTGTTCCTTAGAAAATTATGTCAAACGCCACTATATATCTACAACTTAAACATTTGCATTCTGGTGGAAACAGAGGTATCTTACAGATTTCTACACGATCCTCGATCAAGTTCATTCTGAAGAAGTCCCAGATGATCTAGAGCTTCCTGATAACTTTAAACAGCTCGTTTCCGAAATGAAAAACGACAAATACAACGCCAAGACATTCGCGCTTACTCTGAAAGGAATGGTATGTCAACTCGACGTATTTGTGTTAATGTGTTTTATTGGATTTTGTATCTAATGTTGGGTTACTGTTGACAGATGGAAAGATCTGAAAGAGAGATCAGAGAATCTAAATTTCAAGAACTTATGAACAAACACTTTGCGGCAACTTCAATTCCCAAAGGCATTCACTGTCTCTCTTTGCGTTTAACTGACGAGTATTCTTCTAACGCTCATGCAAGAAAACAATTGCCTTCACCTGAATTGCTCCCGCTTCTTTCCGATAATTCCTACCACCACTTTGTCGTGTTTACCGACAATATTCTGGCGGCTTCAGTGGTTGTCTCATCTGCTGTCCGGTCATCTCTTCGGCCTGAAAAGATCGTGTTTCATGTAATAACCGACAAGAAAACTTACGCAGGCATGCACTCATGGTTTGCGTTAAACCCTACATCACCGAGCATTGTGGAAGTCAAAGGTGTTCATCAGTTTGACTGGTTGACCAGAGATAATATTCCTGTTCTTGAAGCCATGGAAAATCATGATGGAGTTCGAAATTACTATCATGGGAATCATGTTGCCGGTGCCAATCGTAGTGCCACATCTCCGAGATTATTTGCCTCCAAATTGCAGGCTCGAAGTCCCAAATACATCTCGTTGCTCAATCATCTTCGCATATATTTGCCAGAGGTAATCAGATAAGTTATTATATATATAGGATAGAGATCAAGAGAAAACTCCCTTGAGTTGTGAGAACTTAGAGAACTCCGACTTCCCGTGCGAGTTTTGCCACCATTTTTTGCACACACGTAGATGAAAATATTCCAAACACAGCTGTAAAAAAATATCTGAGAGGCGTTTTCAGCCTATTTTACGCTGTTGTAAAAAGCTGTTGACATCAGCATTTACACCCACTGTAAAGGTTTTTTACGATAGTGTAAATCAACAAAAATTATATATATATATATATAGGGTAAGGTTCATGCGAGAACCGCGAGAACCAATGTGAACACAACCTAAAATAGCTAAAAAAACCTAAAAAAAACTACCCCCCCCCCCCCCCCCCCCCCAAAGCTAAACTGCTACAAACTAAACCCTCAAAAAACCTAAAAAAATCTAAAAAAAATACACAAATTTTTTTTTTAGTTAAAATCGCTACTTTTAGTAGCAAAAAATAAAAAAAAAAAATTTTTGGCTACTAAAAGTAGCGATTTTATTATAAAAAATATTAAAGAAAATTTTTTGTGTGTTTTTTAGCTATTTTTAGGTATTTTTGGTTGTGTTCACATTGGTTCTCGCGGTTCTCGCAATAAGGGGTGGTTCCTAACGGATCTTTGTCCTGTATATATATATGTATAGGGAGCGGTTAACATACAAAAGCCCTTATCATACTTCACGTACGCGACAATGGTAACCGTCAGATCAGGGCTATAATCACGCATGGAACAGATAATAACGCATGGGAACAGATAATCACGCATGGGATCAGTTGTTTTGTGATAATCACGCATGGGATCAGTTGTTTTGTGATAATCACGCATGGATCAATAATCACGCACGTTAAGTTGATCAAAAAAATAATCACGCACGTTATCTTTTTGGTTTCGTACGTTAATGTAGGTTAAGCCGTGAAGTACATTATACTTTCTCTATATGTATATATATATATTGGAAATTTTGATTTTTTGAGGATTTTTGGTAAAATATTTTTTTTAGAAAAAAAACATTTGTTTTGGCTGAGTTCTTTAAGTTCTCACAACTCATAGAAGTTTTCATTTACCCTGACCATATGAAAGGTTTAAATACAAAAGGCTCTTAACATGTGACGGTACGCGACCACAAATATAACGTGCGTATTTATGGAAAGTTAATTTCTATTTGGCCACCGCGTTCAATTGAAGGCCTAGGTTAGGTCAAATGTACGATTGCGATGCTCGCGTACGCATCGTACGATAAGGTGGTCTTGTACGTTAATTGGCTCTATATATATATATATAATCACGCATGGGACCACATAATCACGCATGGGATCCAAAATCACGCACGTTATTTTGGTCAAAAAAATAATTACGCATGTTATATATTTCGTGAAGTACGTTAATGTACGTTAAGGCGTGAAGTACATTATACTTTCTCTCTCTCTCTCTCTCTCTATATATATATATATATATATATATATTATATGTCAGACCCATGCCTTTTCTTCTTTCAGATTATATTTAACGCGTTAGTTATTTCCAATTTTCGCAGCTCTTCCCAAACCTCGACAAGGTGCTTTTCTTAGACGATGACATCGCGATACAACGTGATTTGTCACCACTTTGGGATATTGATCTTGGCGGAAAAGTTAATGGAGCGGTTGAAACTTGTAAAGGCGAAGACCCGTGGGTAATGGGCAAACGGTTCAAAATCTACTTCAATTTTTCTCACCCACGAGTAGCAGAAAGTTTGGACCCAGAAGAATGTGCTTGGGCTTTCGGTATGAATATCTTCGACTTACGCGCATGGAGAAAAACCAATATTAGAGAAACATATCACTCGTGGTTGCAAGAGGTAAGCAGACAAACATCGTCATTCGTAAAATAAATAGTTGCAAGTATTGTAAGTTTTTTAACTCTGTTGTTTGCAGAATTTGAAGTCAAATTTGACATTATGGAAGCTTGGAACATTACCACCAGCCCTAATTGCGTTTAGAGGTTACGTTCACCCGATCGACCCATCATGGCACATGTTGGGCTTGGGGTACCAGAACAATACGAGCATCGAGAGTGTAAAAAAGGCTGCTGTGATTCATTACAATGGGCAATCAAAACCGTGGCTAGAGATTGGATACGAGCATCTTCGTCCTTTCTGGTCAAAGTACGTCAACTACTCAAACGAATTTGTCAAGAATTGCCACATATTGGAGTAATAGCGATTGATATACACTTGAAGGAAGAACAAAGAATTTTGCAAACATTTATTTGACAGAATGGCAGTGCAAGTTGAGAAAGCTGAGCCCACATTCTTTCGGTCTGTAACGCAATCGTTTCTTTATTCAGACAATATTTAGCCCTCAATATCAGGAGGGTATACCGTATACGGTAATTGATAGGATGAAATAATAGGAATTGAAGTCTGGGCATGCCTATTGAGAAGAAGATGAATATCCTCAACTTTAGCCCAGCCCAATTAGCTTCAGAAAAAGATATGATTATTTATTCCCATATAAGTTTTTCTTTTTTATATAATTATGTCAATTTTCTAGGCCATAGATGGTTGAAATTTTTATGTCACAGAAACATTATTTATAGGTTATATGTGGGAAATGGTCATGTATGATTCATGAGAGACATATAAAATGTGCAGTAAATTCTTTTTAATCTAAGTTTAATGGTATTGTTGTTGCATATGAGACAAGAATCTTGATTTATATACATCTTGTTATTTGTATATATTGTATTATTAGTATTAATATTAGCATTTATTTTATTCGTTAATGGCCCAATATAAGCTTTCTAGCATCCACTCCTTTTTCTCATTGGTTCTCACCAAGTTCTTGTTCACCTCTTTGCCTCAGTTTACAGTTCCATTTGGTTCACAATACTAAGTCGTCTTTTTCATCTATCTCAATGGGAGACAAAAAGGACGTCGAGACTGCTACTGCTCGTACTTACATGTGCACCCAAAAGGAGTATAATAGGCTCCAACAGTTGCTCAACTCTCAGTTGATTGATCCTAGTCCGCAAACTAGCTTGGCACACTTAAGTGCGTGATCTAACCTTCACTCATAATTGATAATCGATTATGGATGCACATTGCATGATTAGGAATCAAGGTAATTTTCTCTTGACTGCATGATGTTTCTCACTCGTTGGTTCGACTTGCCAATGGATTATGCAGGTGCTGGGTCCATCAGTAATTTAGAAGGCCTAAATCTATCTTTTGTCCTATTTGTTCCTAAATTTCTTTATAGCCTTTGTTCAGTTAGTCAAATTAGTAAATTACTAAACAAAATAATTGTTATGTAACCTTTTATCCTTCTCATTGTCTTTAGGGAACTACCAGGGAGGAACTAAGTGATTGCTTGTGATTTTGATTTTGATTCAACAGGTCTCTACCGTATGTCTTTGTTGTTGTGTCCTACATCAAACATATGTGATTTCGGTATTAGGGAGACTCACGATTGGTTAGGCCATCCATTTGCAACGAATCTGAGGAGAATGAGATTGACTTTCCTCCTTCTGATAATTTCTATTGTCAGGCGTGTCAACTCGGTAAACATGCCAATGTTCCTATCGTGGTAAGTGTTTGGGTCGAGCAATACTTTATATGAACTTTTACATTCTGAAGCATGGGTTCTTGTCCTACTAAGGCCACCTTATGTTTTTCAATACATCATGACTTTGATTGATGATTATTGTCATGCTATATGGGTCTACCTACCTAAATCTAGGATCACTTACATGTGTTGTAAGTTTCACTCTTAGGTTGTGCGGTATGGGACGCTATCCCCAGTAGCGGACACAGGAATTATTTTCTAGGGGTGCGAACGAAGGGATCAACCAAATTTTCAAGGGGTGCAGTTAGGATTTTTATCTCGAAAATACACTATTTTTTTTTCAAAGGGGGCGCCCGCCCGCCCACCCAAGCCAAAGCTTGGATCCGCCCTTGGCTATCCCCATGCCACCTCACCATTTTTTGAACAACAACGCCCCCCTCCATACATTGGGCACCATTCGGGGGGCGCTATTGATGAAATGTGAACGCAATGACGAGCAATAGCGACCTCTTGTGTGTGTATGATGTATAACATAGGGGGCACTATTGTAGAGAATGGGAAACAGAGGGCTCCATCCCATACCATGCTAGCTATTGAGAAGTGGCGATGGAGCCCCTTCTCCTACGTGGCACCTACATTTCACAATGGAGCCCCTAGGGGGTCCAACCATACCTCACAGCCTTATGCCAAAAATTAGTTTAATACATTTAAACAAATGGCATTGTTGAAAGGCAAAAAATGTCATTTATTGGATGTTGCTCGCAACATCATTGTTGTCCTTATGGTTGCTTACGTGATAAACCGCATGCTCTCATCTTTCCTTTGTGGTCAAATTCCATTTATGTCATGTTTTTTAGAAGGCACTCCCCCTAATTTCTTTTGGTTATATGACATATGTAATGCTTCGCATTTTGGAACTTTCCTTATTTAGAAAGTTCACTTGTATTCTTATTTATGGAAATTAGTATTCTTTTTTATTCATCTTTCATTTCCAAGCATTGTAATCCGATATTTTTATCATAATAAAACTCGATCTTTTATACATGGTGTTATACATATTTCGTACATACTTGTTATACATTCGTTACAATACTCGCTATACGTGCAAACTTGATACATATTTATACGCAAACTTATACTTGTTATACATGCAAATTCAGTTTATACATGTCTTTAATTATACATTTTACATACACATTGCACTCACATGCTTAAAACACTTAAAATCGGTTGAAATACGCGAAAACGGCAAACTTGAACCTTCGAGCAAATGGGCAAGACCCTTCGCACGAAGGGACCATACCCCTTCGCGCGAATGGTTGAGCCCATTCGCCCAAAGGCCCTTTCGCCCGAAGCCCAACTTGTTCCAAGGTCCATTTCAGCCTATAAATAAGAACCATAACCCTCATTTCTCACCTTCCACACTCCGAAATTCTCTCTAACTTCCTGAGTTCGTGCATTATCAGCTGAGCTTTTCCAGAATCATCTAGGTGAGTTTTAACTCACTAACTTTATATTTTATCTTATTTCTTCTACTTTTCTTTTATCCTTTATACATTTCTTCACATCTTTATAAGCTTGGTTATCCTCTAGAGAGCATTCACATGTCATGGCAGTCTGAGCAATGAAGCTCACCATCTTGAGGTTCAAGTTTAAGATTGAAGTTCTTTTATTTCAAAACTTTTATAGAACAAGTTTCTGATATTGAAACTTGGTCGAATCAAGAACCCACCGAGCTCACAAGCTAAGTTCATAGATGTGGGTTAGTGTTGAGGTTGAGTCCGGCCAAGAAGATGAGTTGTTCAAACAAAACCGAATTGTTTCGTCTCCAAAACAGAGTCATTCGCACGAAGGGTTAACCCATTCGTGGGAAGGGTCAGCCCATTCGTGGGAAGGGTCTATTTTGCTCCCGTTTCGTCATTTTTCTAAGTGTTCAATGTAACTCAAATCCCCATTCTCGATATGGATGATTCTGTGTTAACAAGTGTGAACCGTGGAAGCCTTGGCTTCCAATCTAGTTCCACCGCCTCACTTGAACTTGTAAACGAACACTCAAACATTCTCCCGGACCTGGAATGTGTTAACCCCGTCCAACCTCCAACACTTGGTTCATACCTTCTATGTTGAGACGGCACACCTGGGTTGTCCTTGTTCGGCTGTTTGGCATTTACATTCTGTCATTTACTTTCTGTTATTCATGACCAACCGGTTTGTTAACTAAGTTAACGAATTTGAGCTTTGGTGAAACATATGAGGCTATTACCTCCATACATGACTTCTGTGAACTACAAGACATTATGGACTACTACTATACTATGATATAATGTATAACATAACTGGACTCACAACGTAACCAACTAATGGTTAAAAAGTTCAAGACGAAGTTCCGTTCGCACCAACAGACCCATTCGCGCGAAGGGTACTCCCACTCGCTCGAAGGGTACCTTCTGTTCGTGCGAACCATCCTTTCGCCCGAACTGAGTTGTGACGTTTCGTCGGTATGCCATGCATTCTTTGGTATGATGCTTGAAGCTGTTGCATGACAAAATCTTTGGATCTGACATGCATTCTTTGGTATGCCAGGTTCACATAACGATATAAACATTATACATCACTCGCCCCTTTTCAATGATCTAATAAATGGTGTTGGACCAAAAGGAACATTTATTATGTTTTAGTTAATAGATTTTATAAATAGTTAAAAAAATATAAGAAATAACATATGGCTGGCCACGCCAACCTACACCCAGCCAACAGCCCCACCACGCCACACCATCCATGTGACCCAACCAGCTGCCACTTCTCGCTTAATGTCCCAACCTAAGCCCCCCCTCCCCGCAGTCTTACCCAAACAATTTTTTATTTAAAAAAATAAATAAATGTGTGATTTGTTGGAATAGAGTGGGGCCCCACCATTAACCCCCTCTCTCTCCCCTCTCTCATCGGTGACTACTCACCGTTTCAACCCATCACTGTTCACCGATTTACTTGACGGCACCTTGCCGATCAGGAAAGAGGCTCACCGAAGGGGTCACCGCATGCCATCCCTACCGGGTATATTCGGTACCGGTACCCACTTTTGGGGATTTTCGATACCGGTCGGTACCGAGCTCATCCCCTACTGCATGATGCCCCTTCCACCCTTAGGTTGGTGTAGGATCAATGAATACGAAATTGATGGCTAAAGATGGACGAGGTCAAGCAACAATGAATTTGTTTTAGATAGCTATATAAAGTAATTTAATTTTACTTTGTCAAAGTTCACAAGTATAAAATATAAAGGGTTCGTGATCATAAAGTGTGTTCGTGGTGAAACACAGGTTAACACTAGGGTTAATCTGCGGGGTTATTTCCTCTGTGGGTTCAATCTCCTTTCTCACTCGTGGAAATGACTCGGATCCTGCAAAACAACAACATCGTTAGTCTCGTTAAGAGGGGAATATGGGGGTTTCCCTCTTAACCAGGCTCCGGCGTGAGAATAAGTACTGTTCCGAGGGAGAATAAACAGTGTGTGTTGAATGTGAGAGTTTAGAGAGCAAGATAATTCAACCTGTATGATGAAGGGTCCTATTTATAGCCGGAGGGTGAAAGAGGGAGGAGCAGCGATGCCAGCTGTGATTGCGCGCCAGCTGTCCGACCAAGGGGAATATCCTCTTGGTCTCCTCTGCTGTGGTCAGTGTAGTGGTACACGTGGCGCGCTTACATTTGCCTATATTGGAGACGTCGTACTGGTGTTGTCGGACTGCTCCTTGATTTACTGCAGGCCTACTTGGCGCCTGTTGATTGGTGACACGTGTTGTCCTTTATGTCGGATGGAGCATCTTTGGTGCCACCTTGATGTTTTCCAGAAGCTTCTAGAAGCTTCTGGATGATCTCGTTGCTGTCAGCGCCACATAGGATGGAAAAGTGGTGTGGTCCTTGCCATGTGGGCAAGGAATTGGGACCATACCTCTTCAAGTCCCCCCAGTCCAGTGTGCCTTCTAGTTGAGTTGATCGTCTAGGAGGGATTCTGGACTTATGAATGTAATGTCTGTTATGGCGTGAGGTTGTTATGGGAGACCTAAGAAATTTGCACCTGATGGGCGCATGGCGCATGGTACTTGGCAACTTGTAAAGTTGAGCCGAATGGACGCATGGCGCATGGGTTATAGCACTTTATAAATGTTGAGCCAAATGGACGCATGGCGTACGAAGCGTAGGGTTTGACTGCTTGTAAAGTTGAGCAAAATGGACGCATGGCGTACGGCGCGTAGGTTTTGACTGCTTGTAAAGTTGAGCCAAATGGACGCATGGCGTACGGCGCATGGGTTTTGGCACTTTGTAAAAGTTGAGCCAAATGGACGCATGGCGCGATGCACTTGTTGTGTCTTCCGGAGGAAGCTTTGTTTGTCTTGGGAAGGATTGACTGATGTGACTGTCACGTGTCCCCCTGTCTTATCGGAGGTGAACAGGCGCCTTTTCAGTCGCTGTCAGTTGCTTTTCGGCGAGGTGTCAGGCGTCTGTTCACCTGCTCCCGAAAAAAGGTGTGACGTCTTCTCTCTCCTCTGACGTGTCCTTCCCCTATTGGATATCCTGCTGTACCTCTGACGGTTCACTACCCATCGCATTAAATGCGATGGGTATAAATTCAAGGCAGTTTCTTCTAAACTTCACTTTTCAAAATTTCAATTCCTGATTTCTCTCCCATTTCTTCATCTCCTTCACCTTTCTTCTAAAGTTCCACCATATTATTTTTTACTATGTCTGGAGCAAATCCATCATCAAAGAAGAAGAGGAACAAAGGGAAAGCTCCTCCGGGTCCTGACCAGGCGGTCATAGGGTGGAAGGAGGAGGAGTTCCAGAATCTTGTGAGGGAGATGGGTTTCTTGCCGGAATGGGGGGCCCAGTATCCGACTGCTATGGATGCACCCCCTGGTTATATGACCTTGTATGCTGCATTTTTCCGAGAGGGCAATTTCCGGCTTCCAATCACCAAATTTACCGCCGACGTCCTGAGAAACTACGGGCTCCATCTTTCTCAAATTAATGCTATCGGGCTTCCCCGTGTTACTCACTTTGAGTATGTTTGCATGGCTAACCGTTTGGATCCGACGTTTGAGATGTTCAACGTCTTTTATACCGTTTCATATACAAGTGGGTTTTATTCGTTTAATGCTCGGGTCGGCGTTGCTCCTGTTTGTTTTGTGCCTTTGAAGAGTCTTCATGACTGGAAATCAAAATTTTTCTATATTCGCCGAGGGGTCATCCTGGTAGATATGCATTACCGGGCAGGGAGCGAGGGGATTCCCAAGGTTGATGTGGTTGCAAATTTTTCTGAACAAGACTGGTATAAAAAGTTGACTCGTAAAGCCACTCCGATTATTCAGCTTGAGGAGATGGCATTGGTGGGCGCCGGTATGAGTATGAAGTGGATTCCTCCGTTGGGGGTCCCAGTTTATGGTTATGATGGCAAATGTATGTGTTTTTCCAAGACCTTTTGCCTCTCTTTTGTATGTATTTGTCGTGTTGCTTTTGTCATCGTTCTCCATCTTCGTGTTTTTTACAGTGGGTTACACTTTGTTGAACGTTTTGGATTTGAAGGCCGGTGGTGCCATGGTGGAGGCGATTCAAAAGCCTGAGAAACGACCCTGGTTGGATCAGATTCGTGGTCGCTTCTTGCATCCGACCAATGAGAGTTTTACTGCTTATGCCAACACTGGCTTAGGTGAAGATAGTGAGGATGATGATGATGCTTTTGATTTTGTTCTAGAGGAAGTTATTGTTCTCTCGAGTGATGGGTCTGGCAGATCTGTTGAAGGCCTAACTTCTCGTTCCCCGCGTGCAGGTCCGGCGCAGGGGGTTGTGCATGAGCCTGTGAACGAGCCCATTGATGACGACGTGGAGATTCCTGTTGATCCTGCTGAGTAGTTGGAAACAAAGAGGAAAACAAAAACTGACACACCAGAAGGGAAGGGGAAAAAGGCTGAGGAAACTGCCACTGAAACTCCTCGTAAGCGACCTCACACTCTCCCTGTCCTAGATTATGTTGTGGTTTCTGATACGTTGTCCGGTTTAGGGGCCGGAGAAAAACATCAAGAATCTGATCATGAGGACCGCGCTACCTTAACAGAGATAATGCAGAAGAAGATGTTTGATGATAAAAAACGGAAGCTTGACGAGCAGGCCGCTGCTATGCTTGCGTCGAAAAGGGTTAAACTCCAAAAGGAGGATCCTCCCGCCCCTTCTGAGTCGGAGGTTGACATGGGTATTTTTACAGAGAAATTGTTGCAGAAGATTTTTGAGGCTTCTGGTATTCGTTTTATCAGTTTCCAGTTTGCCTTTTTATTATTGCTTACTTACCCTTCTTTTCTCTGAATGTGTTGCTCGTTTTGGAGCAGGTGCCAAACCAGCCAAGACTGCACACAAAATTGATATTTCCAAAATTACTCCCCCTGCCTCTCCTCCTTCGAGGACATTTGGGTTGTCTCCCCCTCACGAAACCTCCGGTGAAAAAAGGAAAGAAGGTGTCGTGAATGTTGAGCAGGTTGGGGAGGGTGGTGGTGATGCAGGTGGTGCTGGTGGTGGTGATCGTGGTAAGAATATTGAAGTGGAGGTGGAGACAAGTGAGACCACTCCGCGTCAAACGATATATACCAAACGCCCCTCGGGTGGTGGTGGTGGTGCAACTTCAGGTGCTGTCCGCAGCCCGCAGTTTGAAAAAGTGCATGTCGATTCTTTTGATACACAGAATCCTGCTTGTGATGATCTTCCTCATGCCCCCCGCTGGAATCTAACCCAGGGTTCCAGGATGAATGATCTGGACAATTGTCATGAGTTTTTCTCTCTGTCTCTCCCCCCGGCTGAAAGGTTATTTCAGAAGAGGCGCCGTCGGTGAGAACTTTTGGATGAGCATGTTCAAGCCGGGGTTAATTTCTGGTCTACCTCTCAGGAGATTGTCCGCGAGTGGAAGCTGATGGGGGAAGACACTCTTGAGTTTGAAAATGAGAAGAATCTATTTGCGGAGGAGAAGGAAAAATTTAACGCTGAGAAGAAAGGGTTGGTGTGGAGGTTAGCTGATACGGAGCAAAAACTTGCCCAAGAGAGGCAAATCAATGCTGATAAGCAGAAAAATTGGGAAGCTGCGTGCGAGCGTACCAATGCGGAGCTGAAATCTCAACGTGACACTGTTGTGCGTTTGTCTGGTGAGAAGGCAGATCTTGCTGAGGAAGCTCATCAGGCGCGTGTCGCGTTTGAGAAGAAAGAAAAGGAGTATATTGATCGCATTGCTAAACTGGAAGACCTTGCGAGGCAGTATGAGGTTGCTGAACGTCTTCTTCAAGAGAAAACTGTTGAATGCAAGGCCTCTGAAGTCCTTGCTGAGGAGACATCGGCCGATTGCAAGTGGTTGCTTTCGCGCGCGGTGCCCCTGGTAACTTACTTTATTTTATTTTGTGATTTTCGTTGGTTGTTTCTCTTATTTGTGTGTTTCTCGCAGATTGCTGATCGCGTAGTGAACTCCCACGAACTTGCCAACTATATGTTTGAGTTGGGGCAAGCTGGTTATAATAGCGGGCGGAAGGATGGTTATAATGAGGGTAGAGTTGCGGCTCTCAGTAAAGAGAAGGAGCATCACTTCGAGTTATGGAAAGAGGATTGCGGTGCTGCTTATACCGCGAAAAGGCAAGAGTTCTCGTCTTTAGAGTTTGCTGTTGTTATGGCTGCTCAAAAATTGGCTCGAAGGTCTGATGGTGTCGCTTTGTTGAGAAAGGCTCTTGGCGATGAAGGTGGCGCGGCTGGAGGTGTTGGGACCAGTCATCTTGAATGAGGGATTCCGGCCTGCGAGCCGCGTATGACCTTTAGGTGGTCCTGTATTTGACAATTTCATGAACAATTTTAATTTTTGTTTATCTGTCGTGCTTCTGAACAATTGGTGATGCTTGACGTTTTGTTATGTCAATATTTGCCTTCGTTTTATTGCAAATTTTGTGAACGTCATAATATGTGCATGTATAATTACTTTGATTCAGGTATCACGAATGAATAATGGCGCTGACAGGTTGTGTTGTGTTTATTACAACGTTTTATTTTGTCGTTTATGTGCGCAGGTTGGGTCGTGAATACGAAGTGATCGAATTACAGGTTATTGTGTGGACCCAGCTGTGCTCAGCCTTGGGGGTGCTTACAATGTTTGTTTGTCCTGTGTTCGATGTTTTCGTGTTTATGTGGGCACGAAGTATTTATTTGGCGTTTGTCAGGCTTTAGTTGTGTATCTGACCCGGCTATGCACTTGTTTGTGTCAGGCCTTGGAGGTCTACAACGTTTCCTAATGGTCGAGCCATTGATGTTTTCGTGTATGCCCAAAGTAATATATGCAGTTGTGACAGGAAATTTGCATGATAAAAGATAGCCAAACACTTCTTGTATTACTATAAATGTGTTGGCGATTCAGCCGTTGCCATTACATAATCTTTTTACAGGTAACATTTTCTCAGCTGTTGAGCGTTCCAAGTTCGTGGAACCTCCTTGTTGTCAATGGTGCGCAGTTTGTAGGCTCCCTTTCCGAGCACTGTGTCGATAACATACGGGCCTTCCCATTTAGGAGCCAATTTTCCGGGTTTCTCAGCATTTGAGGCCTCGTTGTCTCTGAGGACGTATTCTCCCGGATTGAAGGTGCAGACTCGGACTTTGGAGTTGTAATACTTCTCCAGCTTCGTTTTATACTTTGCTTCGTTTATTGCCGCCATTTCTCTCCTTTCTTCTAGGAGGTCAAGGTCGATCCTCCTCTCCTCTTCGTTGTTGATCAGGTTCATTGAGAGCATTCGTGGTGACGGCAATCCTATCTCCGCTGGTATTACTGCCTCGGACCCGTAAACTAAGCTAAACGGTGTTTCTTCGTTGCTTGTCTTGGGCATTGTTTTGTGGGCCCACAAGATGCTGGGCAGTTCGTCCACCTAACCTCTTCTTTTTTCTCCCAACCTTGCCTTGATTCCATTGATAATACTCTTGTTGACGGCTTCAACTTGACCATTCCCCTGCGGGTGCGCGACCGAGGAGAAGGTGTGCTCAATGTGTAATTCTTTAAACCACTGTTGAAGATTGTCTTCGGCAAAGTTCGTTCTGTTGTCCGTGATGATCTTGAGTGGTAATCCAAAACGGCATATGATTTGTTCCCAAATGAATTTTTTGACAACAGTGGCTGTGGTCGATGCGAGTGCCTTTGCCTCTACCCATTTGGTGAAATAGTCGACTGCGACTATTATGAATTTGACAGCTCCTGGGGCTTCGGGGAAAGGTCCGACCATATCTATTCCCCACTATTGAAAGGGCCACACCGTTGTAACTGGCAACAATTCGTTCTTGGGACGCATCGTTTTGGGAGCGTGTCTTTGGCACCCACTGCATTTCCTCAATTCTTTAACCGCATCTAAATGCATCCCAGGCCAATAATATCCCGCATTCATGACCTTCGCCACCACCATTCTTGGTCCGGCATGTATACCACAAATTCCTTCGTGCACTTCTCTGATCAGATAGCTTGCGTCTTCGGGATCGACGCATCTTAACAGTGGCCCAAGGTATGACTTTCGATATAAAATTCCATCAACCATCTGATAATGTTCAGCTTTGTATTGGATTTTCCTCGCCTCAGCTTTGTTCTCGGGGAGTATTCCAGATTGAAGGTACGCGATTATCGGAGTTATCCAAGATGTTGTTCCTAGTTGAACGACGCTTACTTCTCTCAGAGGCACTGACGGGTTGCTTAAAACCTCTATGCGCACATCCTTCGCTAGGTGTTGGAAGCTTGTAGAGGCGAGTTTACTCAGCGCGTCTGCTGGTTTATTCTCGCTTCTATTAATGTGGTGCACCTTGTAGGAATAGAAGGTTTGTAGCAACGTCTTTGCTTGGTTTAGATAGAGTGCCATTGTATCTCCCTTGGCTTCATACTATCCGTTGATTTGTCCGGCCACTAGCATGGAGTCCACATGCGCTTCGATGTGTCTAACTCCCATTTTGATCGCCAATCTTAAACCAGCAAGGAAAGCTTCATATTCAGCTTCATTGTTTGTGCTTTTAAAATCCAAGCGTATGGCGTAGGTGAACTCATGTTTGTCAGGGCTCACCAGCCGGAGCCCAGCGCCTGCACCATCTTCGTTAGACGCGCCGTCTGTGTATAACAACCATGGTTCTTCTACTTGCTGTTTTTCGGCTTTTTCCATCGCCTTACATTCCCGATCCTTGTCATCTGGTACCTCTGTCATGAAGTCTGCCAGTACTAGGCCCTTGATTGCCGGTCTTGGCCTGAAAACCACATTATGACCCCCGAGCTCTATTGCCCACTTTGCTAGTCTCCCTGAGATCTCTGGCCTTGTGAGGATGTTGCCAATATTGTAGTTTGTTAGCACGTGAATGACGTGGTTGGCGAAGTACCTGCGTAGCCGTCTTGATGCATGGATCAGTGCGAGTACTAGTTTCTCCATGATTGCATACCAGGTTTCTGGGTCAGTTAGAGTTCGTGACACATAGTAAACTGGTGTTTGGACACCTTGACGATCAACGAGTAATATTGCTCCTACTGCTCTGTCGGAGGCTGATAAATATAGCACCAGGGGTTCTCCCTTGACTGGTGCGGTTAATGTTGGCAACTTGATGAGGCAATCTTTCATCTCGCGGAATGCGCTCTCGGCTTCCGGAGTCCACTGAAATTGGCTTTTCTTCATGCAATTTCGGAGAGTTTTGATGAACGAGAAAGATTTGGCTGCGTGATTGGCCAGGAAACGGTTAAGTGCTGCCAACCGTCCTGCCAATTTTTGCATCTCCTTGATCGTCGAAGGTGAAGGCACGCGTTCGATTGCTTGTATTTTTTCAGGATTCACTTTGAAGCCGTCTTTTGTGACGATGAAACCCAGGAATTTCCCCTCTTCCATGCCGAAAGAGCATTTCGCTGGGTTTAGCTTGATACTTACTCCGCGCAAGGTGTCGAACGTTTTTTGGATGTTCATCAGCATTGTGTTATCTTCCTTGCTCATAATGACTAGATCGTCCATATACACTTCGGTGTATTTGCCGATAGCATCGTGGAAGGTTTCATTCATGAGCCTCTGATAGGTCGCGCCCGCATTCTTTAAACCGAAAGGCATCTTGGTGTAGCAGTATAGCCCTGTCGGTGTGTGGAACGCGGTTTTGTCTTCGTCTTGCACAGCCATTTGTACCTGGTGGTACCCCTTGTAACAATCAAGGAAACATTTCCATCGGAATGTTGCTAATGAATCAATCTTCTCATCAATGTCTGGTAAGGCGTAATAGTCGCGTGGACATGCCTTATTCAGATCCTTGTAATCTACGCACATTCTCCAGCTACCGTTGTTCTTTTGGACCATCACTGGGCTTGCTACCCATGTTTGGTATCTGACTTCTCTGATGATTCCCGCATTTAACAATTCCATCACCTGCTCTTTCATGGCGTCATGCTTTATGTCTCCCAAGTGGCGCTTGGCATGCACCACCGGCTTTGCATCTTCTGAGACGTTTAATCGATGTTCAGCTATGTGCCGTGGAACACCCACCATGTCTGCTGGTGTCCAGGCAAACACATCCATGTTTTGGAACAACAGTTTTTTAGCGCCGCGCGCGTTAGGTCGGACATTGCAGGTCCTAAGGTAACTGTCTGTTCTGGGTATGCACTGTTCAACACCCATTTTTCTGCTTCCGCGCGTGGTGCTGGTTTACTTGCTTTTGCAGGTCGGAGTTCGTCTGTTGCTAATACTTCTTTGCTTGCATATATTATTGCTACCCCCATCTCTGTTGGGAATCCCACAGCTGAATGTGGGCCGGAGCAGATCATGCTGAAGTCTCCTTGGGATTATCTTCCCAAGAGTATGTCGTGTCTCGAGTGCGCGGGCAGCACCATGAATGTAACTTCTTCTGTTCTTGAGTTCCTTCCGTCTGAGAGTAACACTTGGAAAGATATTTGTCCAAGGGGAAAAACGGCTTCGTTGCAGAAACCGGTCAGTGGGTAATCTACTGGTTCCAAGCGCGCTTTGTCCTCTTGGTCGAATTGGTTGAAACATTGTTCATAGATGATATCCGCAGTGCTCCCTGGGTCGATGAAAATGTAATCTGTTTGGTAGTGACCGATTACTCCCGAAATGACTATAGGTCTTCTTTCTCTTGGGCCTCCTCTTACAACCGGAAAAACAACCTGCCTTTCGCGCCACGAATCGTCCTGTGTGCGCTTGTTGTAGTTTTTCCTTGGCCTTCGTGGGCCCCCTTGAACCATGTGGGTTTCTAACTTCCGGAGTTTTTTGTTATCCGGCCCTTCGTCTCTTCTTTGTATTTGACGGTAGTCGCGCTTTCCGCCTTTTATCAGATGAGTGAGTTTTCCGTCCCTTAAGGACCTTTCTATTTCTTGCTTTAAACTGAAACAGTCGTCAGTTAAGTGCCCCGTGTCCTTGTGGAACTCGCAGAAAAGATTGGGATCTTGACCCCTTTTGTTTCGCATTTGTAGGGGTGGTTTGAACTGGTGATTTTCAGTGGCCAAGACCTCAGAAGGGGTCTTTGTTAGTGGTGTCCACTGTTTCTCTCTGTTTTCTCTTTTCACCTCCTTCCGGTGAGTTATCTGATTGATCGTGTGGCGCGCATCCTCTCTTACTGGGCTTCTTTCCCTGTGACCAGAGGTTTTCCATGGTTGGCTTCTGCCTTTCTTGCTATGACGGTCATTTTGATTGTATCCGCGTTGACGGTGGTCATCACCGGTCAATTGTCTGTCAGACTGCGCAATGGTTTTGGCTGCTTCAATGAAGGTTTCCCAGTCTTTGGGTCCTCCGTCTCTTCCCTTCACACGTTTGATTAGATCATCACACTTGACTGCCCTCATGAAGTGTGCGCGCATCATCTTTTCGCCCACATCGCCAATCTCCAAACATTCTTTGTTATATCTTGTAATGAAATCTTCCACACTCTCGTGGTCTCTGCGCCATATGTTTAAACAATCAGCTGGGTCTCTGGTGTGCCTTCGTTGCTGAGAGAAGTGTGCAAGGAACTTCTCTCGAAAATCGACCCATGATTTGATATTTCCTGCTGGCAGGCTGTCAAACCAGACGCGCGCTGCGCCGACGAAGGTTTGAGCGAAGAGATGACACCAAGTTGGTAAATTCCATCCGCCTGTTGCTCCAGCACCGTTAAAAACTTGAAGGTGGTCGTCTGGGTCTGTCAACCCGTTGTATTTGCCCACGTTGTGTGGCAATTTTGTTTTATCGATAGCAGCCGTGGCGATCTCTCTAATGAATTTTGAATTCTCAGCCATGTTGTCTGGACGATAGCTCAGAGTGTAATCATGCTCTGCTTTTGGGTTATAACCTGCGCGCTTGCGAGGTTTGTATGCTTCATGCTCTGGTGGCAACCTGCTGAACACTGTGCTTTCTTTGTATGTTTATTCGTCATCTATAAATTCATCGTTTATGTTGCGCGGACCTAAACGACTTTGTATTGGCTTCTTGGGTTGGTGAGAGTACTGCACGTAGTTGCTTTCTGTTTCGCCGTAAGTGTCGCGCGTGTCGTGCGCACTTGGCCTTCTGATGTGCGGTGGAGGTACTGACTCAGGGCGTAAATTGAATGCATTGGTCTGTTGAGGCATGGGGGCGCTCAAAGGCCTTTGCGGTGGAGTGACAAATGAGGACTGGTTGGCTTGTGCTTGAAGCAGAGCTTGCTGCGCACTGAGTTGTGTGTAAACAAGGTTTATGGACGCCACTTGTTCGGCATACCAGGAAGCCAGAGTTTTTCCTTCGGGTAGCCCTAGTAGTGCAGAGAAGTTCAGTTGTGCTTGGTCCGATGGAGCTGAGGGACCAGCTCCATGGCTCTGTGTTTGCACTGGTGGGGGTGTTTGTTGGACTACCTCTGACGGAGGCTGGAAAGTAGCTCCGTTTGTGGTTTGAGTGATGATCCTAGGTGGAGTTTGGAAAGTAGCACCAGTTGTGTTTTGAGTAACAACCCTGGATGTACTCCCAAAGATACTAGGAAACTTGTTGTTCATCGGCCCTTCTTGGATAATTTCGTTCCTTTGACCCCTTTGGACGTGTACGTTGTCCGAAACGAGTTCAAAAGAAGAAACGTCTCCGTCCACCGGGTGAGAAGGGTTTTGTTCAGCCATTTTGACGAGTGTTTTTTAGAAAAGAAAAGAGATGAGAGTGGTTTTTGCTAAAAGCGGATGGCGCCAATGGTGAAACACAGGTTAACACTAGGGTTAATCTGCGGGGTTATTTCCTCTGTGGGTTCAATCTCCTTTCTCACTCGTGGAAATGACTCAGATCCTGCAAAACAGCAACACCGTTAGTCTCGTTAAGAGGGGAATATGGGGGTTTCCCTCTTAACCAGGCTTCGGCGTGAGAATAAGTACTGTTCCGAGGGAGAATAAACAGTGTGTGTTGAATGTGAGAGTATAGAGAGCAAGATAATTCAACCTGGATGATGAAGGGTCCTATTTATAGCCGGAGGGTGAAAGAGGGAGGAGCAGCGATGCCAGCTGTGATTGCGCGCCAGCTGTCCGACCAAGGGGAATATCCTCTTGGTCTCCTCTGCTGTGGTCAGTGTAGTGGTACACGTGGCGCGCTTACATTTGCCTATCTTGGAAACGTCGTACTGGTGTTGTCGGACTGCTCCCTGATTTACTGCAGGCCTACTTGGCGCCTGATGATTGGTGACACGTGTTGTCCTTTATGTCGGATGGAGCATCTTTGGTGCCACCTTGATGTTTTCCAGAAGCTTCTGGATGATCTCGTTGGTGTCAGCGCCACATAGGATGGAAAAGTGGTGTGGTCCTTGCCATGTGGGCAAGGAATTGGGACCATACCTCTTCAGTTCGCAATTGTTGACGACCAAAAATAAGTTTTAACATTACTACTAGATTACTAATACCTCAAGGATATTATTAGCACATACAAAAAGAGAAAAAATAGGTGAAAATAACATTTTTCACAAATATAGGAAAATTTTTTTTTTTCCTATTTTGGACTAAAAATAAATATAATAAAATGAGCGAGTTTTATATATTTATTTGTGGGTTTGTGTTCTATCTTGGAAGAGCTTCGCAACGAACTAAACCACGTCCAAAACGGAGCTAAGATGGTAAGATGAACGAGATATCGATGCTCCAAGTTGGGTGTTTGAAACATTGAATGCTGAAACAAAAGGGAAAGTAGCACCTTGTCCCACATCGGATGAGAGATGGAACTTAAATGGGTATTTAAGTAGGAACTCTCCATCCTTATTGTTTCATGGAAGCACACACTAAGGTGCTGTTGTTTTTTGTTAGAAGTACTTCCTGACTTCTTATGTCTGCGCCGTGCAGACCACGCGTAGACAGTTTGTTTTTTCGAAGAGCTTTCACTAAAAAAGGTCTGTGAGACCTCTGTTTGATACAGACATAGTTCAACATCTTCTTGCCTCTGCAGACCTCTTCTTCTCCTCCCACATCTTCACCCCTTCTACTCCACCCCATCTCCTCCACCACCTCGTCACTCGCCGGAAGCCCTCAATCTCCCACCGGAACTTCACCGGATATCCCTTTTTCCAACCCTCTATTCACCCCTCTCTCCTAATCTCAACACAAATCAAATTGGATTCCATGTTCTATCAGACCTGCAACTTCGTAACATACCTGCAACTTCGATCTGAACTTCGATTCAGACCTGCAACTTCGAGCAGCACCACCGCCTTCGAGCATCACCACTGCCGTCGAAATCCTCTCTCTAGCCGTTGTTTCTCTCTCTCTCTCGCTGTTTCTCTCTCTAGCCGCTCCCTCTCTCAACGACCTCTCTCTCTCTCTCTACGTCGTGTTGGTGGTGGGAAATGGAGTGGATTAGCAGCTTTGATGGGGGTGGTGGAGGTGGTGTTTGGTTTGCAGATCTGAAGGAGAAAGGGGTGGGGTTGGGAGAAGAAGAGAAGTTTGCAGATGTATGTGGGGTTTTTTGATAACCAAACAGTCTTTTTATTACACTCCGCAGACATTCCGCAAACTACAGACCTTTTGCATCTGAAAAAACAAACAACACCTAAGTGTACTCGCGAAGGGTACCCTAACTAGCACTCGCGCGCGTGGCGTGGGCGATGAGGCGCAATGTGGCGCTTTGATGGCGCACTTTGCACTTCGCGCGCTCGCATCGCCGCGAGCCGCCTTTGTATTTTTGACCACATGCGCGTGGTGGATCACAGAGGCTGCAAGGACCAAGTGGTGAAGTGGCGTGCAGGTTCGAGGTGCGTGACGTGGCAGTCCGCGCGCGAGTACACGTGGCACGAAGGCGCGCAGTTGCGCATGGTGCATGGGTCCTGATGTGACGTGCGCGGCGCACCAAAGTGAGCCAAAACGGCGCGACTGTGTGGCGTGCTCGTAGAGGCTCACAGGTGACGTGGCGCACGTGCGCATGGACCTGAGTCTGTGTGGCGCACGCGCGCATGGCACTGAGCCAAAAGGACGCACCGCGCATGAGCGTGCAGACCTGGGCGCGCGCGCACCAGTGTGACTTGCGCGCGCATGAGCGCAGAAGCTTCCAGCATTGAATGACTGTGCAGTTACAGTTCAGCTTCGAAACTGACGAGTTAATAGTCTTTGACTGAGAATTAAATGACGTATTAAATTGCATTGAAGACGTTTAATGCAATTTAAACCTCTCCTTAATTCCTTTTGACTGTTTCAACTTAGGAGCTGTATAAATACAGCTCCATACCCACTGCAGAAGACACCAGCTACACAACAGCAACTCTAACTTTCTCTCTACAATTCTGATCTTCTTCCAGCTCTCTTCAAGGTAACCTTCGGGTTGTAGGCCAGCACCGGCAGTACGCTGCTTCGGCTGTTGTACCCTTGGAAACAAAACGAGTACTCCTGGGAGACTCGGAATTTGTTTTAAGGGAAGCGTGTGTACACGTGACTCAGCCAATCTTCTTTATCTCCATTTCTTGTATTTCATTTATTTTCAGTTGTAATTGTACTCTATTCTGCTTTCTTTTATTTCTGTGTTGTAATCGTTTAATGAAATTTGTTTTATTTTATTTAAATTACGCGAACTGTTCTTACACTTTCTACCGTGTATATGAAAGATACCTATGCCGAGAGCTAGGGGTGCAAACGAGCCGAGCTACTCGAGCTTGGCTCGAAAAAAACTCGAACGAGCCGAGCTTAAACGAGCTCGAGCTCGAGCCCGAGCCTAAAAAACAAGCTCGTTTAGTAAACGAGCCCGAGCTTCACTTATCGAGCTCGAGCCGGCTCGCGAGCCTAAACGAGCTTTCTATTTATATATTTTTTATTAATATATTAAACATATATTTATATAATAATAATTACCATTTATATAAATATAAAAAAATAACTTAATTATATGTATAATAATAATGATAATTAATATAAAATAATTAATAAATACTAAACGAGTCGAGCCTGAGCCGAGCCCGAGCTTGAAAAATTACCTTCGAGCCGAGCTCGAGCTTTAGAAATAAAGCTCGAATCGAGCCGAGCTTTCATATGTTAAACGCTCGAGCTCGAGCCTGGTCGAGCTCGGGCTCGACTCGGCTCGGCTCGTTTGCACCCCTACCGAGAGCTGTGGAAGGCATATTCTCCTTTAATAACATAACATATTCCATTGTTTTTATTGAATATGACATCCTAAAAACTTGATGCAACACAGCAAGTAGAAAAGTGTTTGAAAGACAGATATTATAAATTAGGCAAAAGATCAAATACAAATAATCTTAACATACTAAACATACAAATTGAAGGAAAACCCAAAAAGACAAGGTGGCATTTTTGTAATTACCACCAACTATCAAAGTTACAACCAAAAATACCTAAAAAAACACAAATTTTTTTTTTTAACATTTTTTATTAAAAAATCGCTACATTTCGTTAGCAAAAAAAAAAAAAATTTTTTTTTTTTTTTTTTTTTTTGCTGCTACTAAAAGTAGCGATTTTTTAATAAAAAATGTTAAAAAAATAAAATAAAATAATTTGTGTTTTTTTTTTATTTTTTTAGATTTTTTGGGGGTTTAGTTTTTAGCATTTTAGCTTTGGGGGGGGGGGGGGGGGGGGGGGGGTTAGGTTTTTTTAGGTTTTTGGGGGGTGGGGGAGGGGGGTTAGGTTTTTTTAGGTTTTTGGGGGGTTGGGGGGGGGGGGGGGGGGTTAGGTTTTTTGGGGGTGGGGGGGGGGGGGGGTTTAGTTTTTTTTTTTGGGTGGGGGAGTGGTTAGGTTTTTTTAGGTATATTTGTAGAGTAACTTTGAAAGTTATTGATAATTACAAAAATGCCACCTTGTCTTTTTGAGTTTTCCTTCAATTTGTATGTTTAGTATGTTAAGATTATTTGTACAAGAACTTTACCCTTATAAATTAACCACAATCAGAAAAATAATATTCTTATTCACCTTTAAATATAAACAATAAGAAACGAAACAAATGTTACAAATACAAGCTAGTAGTAATGTTACAAACGAGATCAGCATCCTATGATCACATAAATGTTCAGAATTTCGTCTGGATTTGCTGAACCACTTTGATGTCAACTTGAAAGGCTTTTGCAAGAACATCCACATCGATATCAGGGTTTGATCCAAACACAGCATTCGCAATAGTAATCACACCTGGATTTTGACTACTTAAACCCGCAATAGCAAGAGCATTCCCATTTCCGACGTTTTTTTGGAAGTGAATTAGACCTTGTGGAAACACGAACACGTCACCCTTCTCAAGTACTTGTGTGATGAGGCGATTTTCAGGGTTAGACGTGACAAAACCAACCAGAAGACGACCTTCAATGACAGTCAAGACTTCAGTGGCTCGAGGGTGCGTGTGTGGTGGGTTAATACCCCATGGAGCAAAGTCAATACGAGCCATGGAAATACCAAGAGTGTTGAGTCCGGGTAACTCTGCTACAGTCACAGAAGTCACATTAGAGCCCACGTCATTATGCGTGTTTCCCATTAGGTGAAGCCCTCTAAAAAGAAAATCATCCGCTTTCACAAGCTTTGCATCTTTGCAAACCACACCATTTACGAATACTGCATAAACAAATTTAGAAGCCTTATTATGGACACCTATAAATATTGCGTATCATAAAACCATAATTAAGTTGTGATAATCTTTAATTTACCTGGGCTATTAGGATCAGCCACACAAAAATCCTGGAGAGGACTAGGGTCCGAAGCCAAAGCAATCGAACATGTTGTCAACAGGAGACCGAATATAAGAAAACGAGACATCATTAGCTAGAGGCGAAAAACTTGTTTACTAGGAACTTTGGTAGCTCAAGTAATCTATGAAACCAAGGATGTAACTTGGTAATGTTTATATAGTAAAACCATAGGATTAATATAAAGGCATCATGTGTTGTTTGACCACGAATAGGTATAAGTTTGTGGAAAGAGTAAAATTATGAAGAACTCATCAAATACATCCTATAAGATATATTCAACTAATCAACTTTTGTTTAGTTCCATATTACATGGATAACATGCACTATGATAATTTACTTGGTTTCTTTAATCAGTTTTATATTAAAACTAATTGTGTTGGTGCGTTGAAGTTTTATTATGAATTGAATTGAATTGGTCCAGAAAGTTAAACTAATTTCAGAACCAAGTTATATATATAAAAAAAGTGCAACTTTAATGGTCGTCGTCACCTGTAGCAAGCTTAGGGGTGTAAACGAGCCGAGCCATTCGCATCCTATTTGAGATTGGGTCAAAAATAAACTTAAACCGAGCCGAGCTTAAAGGAGTACGGGCCCGAGCGGCCGAGTCCAACCTAAACTAAAATAAGCCTGTTTAGTAAATGAGACCGCGTAAGTGGCACATTTTTATATTTAATATCAAAAAATATTTATTATAGTTTTATTTATACGAATCTTCATCCTTTCGTTTCTTCCTCTTCACACGATTCATATACAAGTTCTGTATTCAATTGAATTCATCGACAAAGCATACCAATCATCTCTGTTCTTCACCGGATTCATCAGTGTTGGGGTAAGCACAATTCCCTCAAAATCTTGATCCCTTTTAATCTATTTCTTTCATCATCATATGGGCCGGGGTTTATTATGTTGACTTCTTTTTCGATCTAATTTGGAGATCCAGTTAAAGGATTCCACCAAAATGTTTATTCTTTTACATATAAATTTAGTGGGTATTTGTTTTCTTGATTTATAATTTAGTATATTGTGTGTTCTTTGGTGGACGTTGACTTTTTTGGGGGATTGATATGAATGATGATTCAGTTAAAGATTGGAGTGATTGTTTGATTTTATTGAATTAACAATTTCAATATCTTGTGGGTGTATGGTTTTTTTAAATACTCATATTAAAGATTTAGCACATTTGAGTGTCTTTTGGGGTTAATTTGGTTGATCATGTTAGTGATATATTGGTCTTCTTGAACTAATTATGTTAAAGATTTGTTGGTATTTGATGGTTTTGAAGTTGTAGCCATCTTGATTGATTCTTGCCCTTGTTTACATCGATTTACTCCCGGAATTGTTATTATTTATGGATATTGATTACATTATAGCTAAGAGGGTGTTTGGGTGTGAGTTTTAAAGGTGAATAACATTTGGATAACATATGTCTACTTTTAGATTGTCTAATTATTTAGAGGTTAGTTAACTAGTTTTAACTATTACTTCGTTAAATAATCAGAATTTGTCATCCACTCAACGCCATCATTAGTGATTATTAAACTTTACAGGGTGTGCATGTTATTTTCTGATATCAAAGTTTGGAACTTTTCAGGGTGCAGTGGTGCACGTTGAGTTGACGGTCGTAGATCAAACTCAAGATTTTGTCTGTGTAGCTTCTATGTTGTCTTATTGAGTTGTTAAAAACTGTTTAGCCATCTAACTGAAGATTTCGGGTGTTTAGACGCTAAAGGAATATAATCTATAGAAATTGGAATATGTCTGGAGTGCAAGATTCATTGGAAATTAAATTTCGATTAATTGATGGATCGGATATTGGTCCGAAAAGCTTCCCGGTGGCTGCAAGTGTTGCATCTTTGAAGGAAAGCATACTTTCTCAATGGCCCAAAGGTTAGTACAACAATAATGCAAACAACTTATTTAACTAATCACATTCTATTCACCTCAACATTTTTTTGTCTATTTTTATTCGAAATTTACAAATACTTGATATATTAAATATCATAACAAATTATTTTTATTAAAATGATAATCTAGTTTTGAGTTGATTCCTTCAAAGTTATTTTGTATATTTACTCGTTGTTGATATAAAGGAACTCAGATTGACCTGTTTCCAAAATTTGAGCTGAACTGGTGCCCCTTTAAACAAATTAAATGAGAACATGGAACAAGTGATAAGATAGAAGTGTACAAAAGTTAAAACAAAACCCCTATTGTTAAGAGTTTTAAACAACAATCCTTTTGTGAATATACAAAAGACTCGTGTACACATGTGACGACTATAAAAAATGTTTTCCTGAGTTTCATTCATCTCAGTTTTTAATGTTTGCAGAGAAGAATAACGCTCCAAGAACGGTAAAAGATTTGAAAATAATTAGTGGTGGGAAAATATTAGAGAACAACAAAACAGTAGGAGAATGCAGGAGTCCTTTGTGTGATGTCCCTGGTGGCGTCACAACCATGCACGTTGTTGTTAGTCAACCACCTCAACAAAAAGGTTAGCCTCGCTTTCAAATATATTCATTTGATCTTTACATTTTCTTATTATCTTTTAAATAGTCTCATCGACGCATTGCAATTTTAATAGTGGGCATGTAGATAAATGTAACTTGGTTAGGAAATAGAAACATTGATAGTTTTATAATGGAAACCATAGTTATTAAAGGCGCAAGGCGCACTCGGGGCGATTTGTTGGGCCCGGGGCCTTATTTGCGCCTGGGCGCTCGCTTTAATAACTATGACATGAACATAGTTATTAAAGGCGCGAGTCGCACTCAGGGCGATTTGTCGGGCCCGGGGCCTTATTTGCGCCTAGGTGCGCCTGGGCGCTCGCTTTAATAACTAGGATGGAATCTAGTCAACTACCACATTTTCATTAGATAGCATAGTTATCAAATGCGCTAGGCGCCCTCTAGGCGCATAGGGCTCGCCTGTCGCCTAGGCGAGAAGCGCAAAAAAAGCGAGGGCCTGAGAATAAAAAAGCGCAATCAAATAAAAATATTAAAAAAAAGTTATGAACCGAAAAAAAGCCAAATCCTCAAATTCCAAAAGTTTTCAAATATCATGAACCTTAAAATTAAAACCAACATAATTATGAATCAGCAAAATATCCCAAAACCAAAACTGTTAAGGACTTGAAAACAATAAAGTTCAGACTTCAAAAAGTAAATAAAATTCAAAACCAAATGTTCTTCAACTTTAAAAATCATCTGAGTCGGAGTCGTCATCCACAGCAATTGCCGGCAAAAATACGTTAACAAAATCGATACACATACCTGTAGTATTTTTGCCGGCAAAAAAAAAAGCAGAACTGAATGCTGTGGATACGTCTTAGTTGTTATATAGATAACATGAATGAATATTGAATATAAAGATAATATATCTCCTAACTTTTTGAAATTCAAAATATCTTTTAAAAATATATACAGAATTGCTGAGATATGATTCTAAAAGATTTTAAATTAGCTGTAAATATAATCTTGTTTTTAAAAGATAGGGTTTTAAAAAAAAACACGTTGCTTTTTTTATCTAGGAGACAAAATCGCAGTTTGGTCGCCCAGGTCGCCTAGGCGGACCAGGCGATCGCTTTTAACAACAGAGTTAGATAGTACAATTGATTGGACTTGAAAACTTTCTAGAAATGGAAATGCTTAAATTCTCACAAGATACAAAATGGAAATTGTTGCTTTCTTTGGATGGAGAGGTTATTGTGTATATTAACATACTTTTAAGTTTGTAACAAAATGCATATCGAATTTTTGAGTTTGGATCTTGGTTTTAAAAAGCGGGCCTATCGGCCTTGAGATGGCGCTTCATGCACACGTGGGTCAAAATTAGGATCTAGATGAGGCTGAGATATAAAAACGATCAAAAGGATGAACAGATTATGATCGGTTTACTTGAAAAAGAAGACTGATATGTAAAAGAGATGAAACTTTTGGTTGTACATAGACCAACGCCTCGTGTATCTTGTCTAGCGTCTTTTAAAACCAAGATTTGGATAGTAATCACTAATCAGTATGATGCACTATCGTTATAAAACAAATTAGATATACTCTGTCTTATTATAATCATAAGATTTCTTTATCTTTTAACAGAAATGAAAGTGAAAAGTGACCCGAAGCAGCAGAAGTGCGTGTGTGTTATATTATGAGAATCAACTCCAAGTGCGTTGTTTGCAGGTGTTTTTTTTATCTCAAAACAATGATTATTGGCAAAGATTATTCATTTTTAATCTAATTAACGCTAAAGTTCACATTTTTACTGTTCTTGTTGCAGATTAAAGAATGCTGAAGATGAAGAAATACACATGTTCATGAATGGTTCCCATTTAAGTTCATAAGAGATAAAAAAAGGGAATTGGTGAGAGGTTATATATTTATTAATTATTACATTTGTTTATTGTTTTGGGTTCATGAGAGCTGCAATTTTCAATTCCAGAGCAATGTTATTATAATGACTTGTAAATGGTATATTAAATTTTGCATATTGCTTTGGGTTTTTGTGTTTGGGAACCATTCATGAACATGGTTGACAAACTTAAAAGTTGTTTTGCATATTTTGGTCAAATTTTGTGAATTTAATTGAAAATACTTTAAGATGACCCTTTTTTTTTCTGAAAATTTGATGGTTTTCTGTTTTTATCTTCGTTTTTCGGGTATGTTTTTATATGTGTTATAAATGTTTTTATGTGCACTTGGGTCAAAACCGAACCTATTTATAAGAAACACAACACAATTACGAAACACAACTAATCATGTCATTTCTACAAACACAAACCTATATAATAAACGTGTTACCCAACACGAGCTGTTTAAACACGATTAACATAAGGAATAATGGATTTTAATAATCCCAACTATTGTCCGTTTGCCGGCAATGGTCCCAACTATAAAAATTCTCACTGACGGTCTCATCTTTTCACATATTGGCCTTGAATAGACCCTGACTAATAGAACCCTAACGCCGATAGTCTTTGGTCGTCGGAAAAACGTTTTTGGTCGGAAAAAGGTTCCAAAAGGTCTGATCTATGGTTACAAACAAGTTTAGGACGAAAACTTTGAGCTTTCTAGCTAAAAAGTTAAGTTTTCCGGCGAAAAATGAGTTTTTTTGGCGACCTTAATAACTGGGACTTTTTTACTAGAAAAGGTTCCTAGTGGTGCGTAATAAGGTTTCAAAGAGGTTTGAGACGAAAAGGTTGAGTTTTCCGGCCAAAAACGTTTTCCGGCGACCGGAGACTAACGACGTTAGGGTTCTGTTAGTCAGGGTCTATTGAAAGCCAATATGTGAAAAGAGGAGACCGCCAGTGGAAATTTTTGAAGATGGGACCGTTGCCTGCCAACGGACAATAGTTGGAATTATTAAAATCCATTATTCCTTAACATAATCTTAGATGTAAGCGCATCGATTGGAAAAATGAATGTTGCGAAGCTGAGGACTGAACCTGCTGTAATATATTAAGGCTGCAAAGAGGAAGGAAGAATCGATATAAGCACATCGATAATGATAGGGTTTTTCTTATGTAATATATTAGAAGGTTTAATTAGTTTAAAAGGTTTTAACATTAGATATTTGAATGGGTTTAATCCGGTAATAAACAGGTTAGGCGGGTTTAAGATGTTTTAGACACCAATTTAGTCGTGTTATAAACAAGTCGACATGTTTAGACACAAAACATGTATAGCCCAAACCCATTTAATTCCGTATCGTGTCTTATTCACAGATCCGTGTCAGAAATTGTTAGCCCTGCAATGAGTAAGTCAATAATGAAGGGGTAATGTTTTTTTTCTGAACTTGGAGTTGATGTGTTTGTATACAAAACTAGTGGATGCCCCGCCCGCGTTACGGGGCGATGGTCGAATAATGAGCGAGTGTTAGGCAGCTCATTGATACGAAAAACAATTAAATCGAGTCAACAAATTAAAACAAAACATTTTTATAGTTTTGATAAAAAAAAACTAAAACAATGTCAATATTGTAATTTTTAACTGACGGAAAGTTGTATTTTTGACTGGGGTAGAATCGTAATTTGCCAAAAGCTAAAGTGATGACAGTACTGTAAATTTGAACCAGTGACAAAATTGTAAATTTTCACAGGGTCAAATTCGTAATTTTGAACTTGGGGTAACAGCGTAAAATAAATTTGAACTAAGGGCACAATCGTAATTTTAAGCTGGAGGCAAAACCACATTTTTATTTTGAACCGAGGGCAAAATCGTAATTTTGAGTTGGGGGCAAAAGCATAATTTTATTTTGAACTGGGGAAAACGCAATTTTGAACTAAGGGCAAAATCATAATTTTTTAAACGGGGAAAAATCACATTTTTAAACAGAGGGCAAAATCGTTTTTAGCTGGGGGCAAAAACAAAATTTTATTTTGAATCGAGAGAAAAATCGTAATTTTGAGCTAGGGACGAAAGCGTAATTTTATTTTGAGCTGGGGACGAAAGCGTAATTTTATTGTTATCGAAACTCTTCCTTACATATACAAATATTATAGAAAAATCTAAGTAACATAATTCATTCATATTCTCCTATACATTAATTTACGAATGAAATGAACAGTAAACAAATTGTAATATAATAAAATATTATATATAGCTTTTTTTTAATAGTTTTATTATCTTAGTATTATAATAATTGTTATCCCCTTTACTTTTTAAGTCTGATAAGCTTGGTGTTAACCGGTACTTGTATCAAAAATAACGGTTCGTTAGCGGTACATGAAGGTACAAACCAGTACCAGCCTGGTACATAAAACGCCAAAAGTTGGTACCAGATGGAGTTTGATAATCTTTTAGTTCGAGAAATTTGGTACTGTTACCCAGTACCATTTGCTCATCCCTGATCACGGGTACCCTACGAACACCAACGGTATCGTACAACATTTTTTTTAGTTTTAGGGGTAGGGATGAGCTCGGTGCCAACTGATACCGAATCGGTATTGGTACCGAAAATACCAGTTACGGTATCGGTATATGAAGATAAAAACCGGTAGCGAACCGGTACTAGGAACGCCAAAAGTCAGTACTGAACTGGTACTTAAGATCTTTCGGTTCAGGAAATTCGGTACCGTTACCCATTACTATTTGCTCATCTCTGACTACGGGCTTCTACCAAACAACATCATTACCATACAACTTTTTTAGTTGATTTTCTTTCAGTTATTTTTTAGTGTTTTTTTATACATTTTCTTTTTATTCTTGTCAGCGATTCCGTGTGCAACGCGCTTGTAGTGATTTCAAACACATATAAACACAGACTAAATAACAAAAAAAGTTCGCCGCAACGCGACGACGGTTGTTATAACTAGTATGATAAAAGAAGAACTGGATGAACATGTAACACCCCGAAAACAGGTTTGATAATCAAACTCCGTTAATACTGAAAGACGGGTAAAGTACCGTTAGTGGCAAAATTTACCCGGTAAATATTAGGATTTAAATAATTAATCCTAATATTAAATAAAAAGTGAACAAAAGCTTTTAAGGAAATAAAATGGATAAAAGGCCCGGGTTAACGGGACCTAAAATAAACTTAGTCATAATTTCCCCCGAACCCACTAAGTTAACTAGGAATGTCTAACCTAGTTAATAAATGGGAATATTGATATTAGAAATAAGTAGGTTGTGATCTACTTAATAACGAACCAAACACGAGGGGTTAAAGTTGTATAACTTGAAAGGTTATTTATTAATAACTAAACAAAACACACACACACAAGTGTGTGACACAAGTGTGTGCTCTGGATCGATCTCAGGGGAGCTCCCATGGAGCCAAACCCTAACTTTCAACAAATCCATCAAATTGAAGGATCAAATGAAGCCCAAATTCACAACCGAGCATGAATTAATGATCACCCGAACAAGAGGATCGTAAGGTATATAAAATCTTGATGATTCGTGAAGTTGTAAAAATTGGATAAACATCCTAATCGTGAATTAGGCATGGATTAGAGAAGCTATGGCTAGATTAGTGATGTATACTTGCTTAGGAACGAAACCCTAAGTGAAAATCATACATAACATGCTATGAATTGAAGGATTTGATGAATTAACACACTTAGACAAGTGGGTTTTAATGTTATGATGATTTTGATGATATAACCATGCTTAGAATCAACATGCATGAAAACAAATAGAAGGTGTTCGATTTAACCATGAATTTGGGTACTTGTTCATATGTGGTTGAAGTGGGTTTTGTTAGATATGATGAAATTATAAAGAACTTGAAGTAATATCACTTGTATGTGATTAACAAGTAAACTAGGAAGTAGGTTTTGATATAATAGTAAGGATGATGATAAGTTTATGTTTAAAATCATCATATTGGATAATAGAAACAAGGCACTCAAACAAATTTAGTGATTTGGGAACTTGTTCATACATGATTGAAATGGATTTTGAATGTTGTGATGAAATTTGGTAGCCATGTTCATGTAACTAAGTGTATAAGATCATGTTAGCTACTAATTGATAGATAGAGCTTGAATGTGCATTTATATGCTAAGGGGCGTTTGACTTTTAGTAGTCAAACCAACCATTAGTAAGATCGAATGATAAATTTGATAGAAAAATACGTAAGATGGAATAGTTATGATTAACAATGACTAAATTAACCATCTTATGAAATATGATGATAGTTTGACGCCTAACAAGCTAGGTGGAAGCTTGTGGATGAAGCGGGTCAAACGGAGCGCGTACGGAAAGAAAAGCGTGGCATGGATGCAAGGTAAGTATAGCTTACACTAGTCATATAGTTTAGAATGTCCTTTTGTTGTTTTGATTTCGAACAAGACAAATGGGAAATTGAGATATGGTGTTTCCGGCGTGTAGTCGTACGGAACAAGATAACCAATAAGGGTAAAAATTGAAATTTGGACACTTGTTGACAATAATTATCGGTTTTTGAAAGATACATATTTCGTAAGCCTTAATAGGCCAAAAAGCGTTAAGAGGTGAATTATAGTTAAAACGACCGTGCGGTGTAAATTGGAACGAGTCGTGTAGACGAGATGGCAATAAGCTTTATCTCGCCAATATCATCGGTCATTTAGACCAACGGGTCAAAAGGTGAAAATATCACTTTTTGACAATATCGACTAATGGTTTGATGAGTTGTTTGATTTCAGAAATAAATATCGAGTGGATATTTACATCGCTATTACTTAGTAGATATCGAGGCAAGGTACTTAAATGGGTCAATGTAATGATCCGAGCCAGGTACGCATAATAAGATAACTCTCATTTAAATGTAGGACTAATGAGAGTTAAACGAAGTCTAGAATAAGTTTTTGATTACCCTAATAGGTAAACCAAATGTTACGGACGATGGTCATTATATTTGAAAGGCCTAGTGCCCTTTCAAATAAAATCATAGTTAAAAGATCGGAGTTTGGGTTAAACAAGTAACTAAAAGTCATTCGTCGTAAATGAAGGACTAATGTTGACCAAAACGCCCTTGTAGGCTAAATTGAACAAACAACCCTTAAAGGTTGTTTGGAAACGAGTTTTACAATTAGATAATTACTTAGGATGAGTATAGAAGTTGAAGGATGTAAAACGTTAGTCAAATGGCTCTATTTGAGTCTTTGCCGTAAAATAACGATTTGAAGGGTAAATTTTGATATATATAAGTCACCACATTGTATCCACCACAAATATAGTTGTGGTGGAAGATCCTTTGATAAGAAATGTGGACATATGTATTTGGAAATGAATGAAAGCAATTGGTGCTTAAAATATGCTTAAATACCTCAAACGGGTCAAAATAAGCATATGGGTGAAAATGGGTTAAAGAAGATATATAATTCTATAATTGGAACCTAATATGTTAGACATCATTGAATTTAATAGATTTATGAGAATTAAGGGTCAAACAAACTTGTATGTTTGATAAAATCACGAACGGGTCAAATTTTGGTAAAAGAGTAATAAGCCGAAGACTTAAAAGTCTTAAATTTTATCAAGCCGGATGTCGGATTTTAACTCCATATGATGGAGAATTAAATTACAATCATGTAGGAAGAAACGGTAGGTCAAACGGATAAGCGGTTTGAAAGATACGAAAGATTTCGTGACAATTACGACAAAAAGGATACTGGGCTGCACAGAGGCCACCGTAACTTACGGTGCCACCGTAAGTTACGGTGGAGATGAAAAAGCTACGGTAGATTCCCCCTGTTTTACGGTGGGGGGATTAACATTCAGAGGCCACCGTAACTTACGGTGCCACCGTAAGTTACGGTGGAGGCCAGGTTGAAATTTTTGTTTTTGTTATCAATTGTTTCTCGGACTCGTTTAGACACGTTTTAAGCCCTGTATGACTAAAGCATTTCATGTTTATGAAATGTAGGTACATCTTGGATGCCGGAAGACGATCAAGCTCAACGAAGAACCGAACACGATACAGTTACATGCTTCCGCACTTTGCCACGTTGTAAATTTTAAACAACGAATGTCGATCACGTTATGTAGAATAAATTATAATTTGTAAAAGTTATAATAAACCCGTATTTATATAATATGTGTTGTCTTAACTACACATCTAATTGTTGGTAATTACATACAAAATCGTTAATTAGTAACTAGGGTGTTACATAACAGTTCTTCTTTTATATTATTATTATTATTATTATTATTATTATTATTAATGAATAGTATTTTTGATATTATAATAAAATACATGTACAGTTCTATTCGGTGTCGGTACAAGAAGGTCAAAACCGGTATCAGTCTGGTATAGAAAACGTCAAAAGTCGGTACCGAATTAATATTGGAAATCTTTTAGTTCGTACAAGAAGGTAAAAACCGGTATCAGCCTGGTATAGAAAACGCCAAAAAGTCGGCACCGAATTGATATTGAAAATCTTTTAGTTCGGGAATTTGGGTACTGCTACCCGGTACCATTTGCTCATCCTTGATCACGGGTACTGTAGATTTTCTTCAACTTTTAATGATTTATTTTTTTAGTTTCAAGGGTAGGGATGAGCTCGGTGCTAACCGATACCAAATCGATACTGGTACCAAAAATACCGGTTACGGTACCGGTATATGAAGGTAAAAATCGGTACGAGGAACGCCAAAAGTCGGTACCGAATTGGTACTTAACATCTTTCGGTTCGGGAAATTCGGTACCGGTACCGGTACCCAGAACTGTTTGCTTATCTTTGACCACGGATTTCATACGAACAACATCATTATCATACAACTTATTTATTGATTTTCTTTCGGTTATCTTTTAGTGTTTTTTCTACATTTTCTTTTTATCTTGTCAACGGTTACGTGCGCAACGCGCTCGTAGTGATTTCAAAACACATGTAAACACATACTAAATAATAAAAGAAGTTCGCCGCAACACAATTATAAGAAACACAACACAATTATGAAACACAACTAATCATGTCATTTCTACAAACACAAACCTATATAATAAACGTGTTACCCAACACGAGCTGTTTAAACACGATTAACATAAGGAATAATGGATTTTAATAATCCCAACTATTGTCCGTTTGCCGGCAATGGTCCCAACTATAAAAATTCTCACTGACGGTCTCATCTGTTCACATATTGGCCTTGAATAGACCCTGACTAATAGTACCCTAACGCCGATAATCTTTGGTCGTCGGAAAAAACGTTTTTGGTCGGAAAAAAGGTTCCAAAAGGTCTGATCTATGGTTACAAACAAGTTTAGGACGAAAACTTTGAGCTTTCTAGCTAAAAAGTTAAGTTTTTCGGCGAAAAATGAGTTTTTTCGGCGACCTTAATAACTGGGACTTTTTTACTAGAAAAGGTTCCTAGTGGTGCGTAATAAGGTTTCAAAGAGGTTTGAGACGAAAAGGTTGAGTTTTCCGGTGACTGGAGACTAACGACGTTAGGGTTCTGTTAGTCAGGGTCTATTGAAGGCCAATATGTGAAAAGATGGGACCGCCAGTGGAAATTTTTGAAGTTGGGACCGTTGCCGGCCAACGGACAATAGTTGGAATTATTAAAATCCATTATTCCTTAACATAATCTTAGATGTAAGCGCATCGATTGGAAAAATGAATGTTGCGAAGCTGAGGACTGAACCTGCTGTAATATATTAAGGCTGCAAAGAGGAAGGAAGAATCGATATAAGCACATCGATAATGATAGGGTTTTTCTTATGTAATATATTAGAAGGTTTAATTAGTTTAAAAGGTTTTAACATTAGATATTTGAATGGGTTTAATCCGGTAATAAACAGGTTAGGCGGGTTTAAGATGTTTTAGACACCAATTTAGTCGTGTTATAAACAAGTCGACATGTTTAGACACAAAACATGTATAGCCCAAACCCATTTAATTCCGTATCGTGTCTTATTCACAGATCCGTGTCAGAAATTGTTAGCCTTGCAATGAGTAAGTCAATAATGAAGGGGTAATGTTTTTTTTCTGAACTTGGAGTTGATGTGTTTGTATACAAAACTATTGGATGCCCCGACCGCGTTGCGGGGCGATGGTCGAATAATAAGCGAGTGTTAGGCAGCTCATTGATACGAAAAACAATTAAATTGAGTCAACCAATTAAAACAAAACATTTTTATAGTTTTGATAAAAAAACTAAAACAATGTCAATATTGTAATTTTTAACTGACGGAAAGTTGTATTTTTGACTGGGGTAAAATCGTAATTTGCCAAAAGCTAAAGTGATGGCAGTACTGTAAATTTGAACCAGTGGCAAAATTGTAAATTTTCACAGGGTCAAATTCGTATTTTGAACTTGGGGTAACAGCGTAAAATAAATTTGAACTAAGGGCACAATCGTAATTTTAAGCTAGAGGCAAAACCACAATTTTATTTTGAACCGAGGGCAAAATCGTAATTTTGAGTTGGAGGCAAAATCGTAATTTTGAGTTGGGGGCAAAAGCATAATTTTATTTTGAACTGGGGAAAAACGTAATTTTGAACTGAGGGCAAAATCATAATTTTTTAAACGGGGAAAATCACATTTTTAAACAGAGGGCAAAATCGTAATTTTTAGCTGGGGGCAAAAACAAAATTTTATTTTGAATCGAGAGAAAAATCGTAATTTTGAGCTAGGGACGAAAGCGTAATTTTATTTTGAGCTGGGGACGAAAGCGTAATTTTATTGTTATCGAAACTCTTCCTTACATATACAAATATTATAGAAAAATCTAAGTAACATGATTCATTCATTACCTATTACCTATATATTAAATTTAGAAGTGAATGAATAGTAATATCACTAAGGAATGAAGAAATAGTATCGGGTACCGGTACCGGTATCCGATTTTACCAAATCGGGTGTATTTTTGGTACCGGTTCGACACCGGTATTCACCGATTTTTACCTCAAATACCGGTTCCGTACCAGTACCGTACCAGATATATTCGGTACCGGTACACATTTTTGGGTATTTCGGTACCGGTTGGTACCGAGCTCATCAAATCCTGTAGCAACGTAGCAATGCAAGTAATTGCACCGTTTAGATTACTTTTCATACACAAAGTAAGTAAACTGTATTTCGTTTGAATGAGGTTTTATATACACAACAACTTATTTTGCTTTTTTTTTTTTTCTTTTTTCTGTAATGAATGAATTATAGCATGTAAAATTAACTTGGATATTTAGATTATTGATGAGCAAATCGTATCAAATTCTGTAATCAAACCGGTATCGTATCGGTACCAAATTTACTATACCAAATCATTTTCGGTACCAACTTGGTACCCAACTTTTGGCGTTTTCAGAATCGTTACTTTCGGTTCGACACCGGTTTAGCACCATACGTGTATTTATTGATTTTTACCTTCAAATACCATACCGTATTGTACCGAGCATTTTTGGTGCCGGTACCTAATTTCGATGATTTTCCAGATCGTTACTTTCGGTGCCGTTACCGGTACCGAGCTCATCCATATTTTAACGTGTTAGCACCGTAATAACTAAATTGAAAACAACCGAATTTCCAACATGTAGGACGTGTGGGTCCTATTATTATATATTAGGTTATTTAAAATCGTTTTTTTTAGGACGGAATGACCATCCTTACCACGTCATTTTTATTTATGTTTTGATATTCGGTATCTGCTGCTGATACGCGTTTTGCAGACATTGGGTCTCCGCCGCAACGCGCGGGCGGAAAATCAACTAGTGTATGATAAAAGAAGAATTGAATGAACAGTTCTTCTTTTATATTATTATTATTATTATTATTAATGAATAGTATTTTTGATATTATAATAAAATACATGTACAGTTCTATTCGGTATCGGTACAAAAAGGTTAAAACCGGTATCAGTCTGGTATAGAAAACGTCAAAAGTCGGTACCGAATTAATTTTGGAAATCTTTTAGTTCGTACAAGAAGGTAAAAACCGGTATCAGCCTAGTATAGAAAACGCCAAAAAGTCGGTACCGAATTGATATTGGAAATCTTTTAGTTCGGGAATTTTGGTACTGCTACCCGGTATCATTTGCTCATCGTTGATCACGGGTACTGTTGATTTTCTTCAACTTTTAATGATTTCTTTTTTTTAGTTTCAAGGGTAGGGATGAGCTCGGTGCTAACCGATACCAAATCGATACTGGTACCAAAAATACCGGTTACGGTACCGGTATATGAAGGTAAAAATCGGTACCAGAAACGCCAAAAGTCGGTACCGAATTAGTACTTAACATCTTTCGGTTCGGGAAATTCGGTACCGGTACCCAATACAGTTTGCTTATCTTTGACCACGGATTTCATACGAACAACATCATTATCATACAACTAATTTATTGATTTTCTTTCGGTTATCTTTTAGTGTTTTTTCTACATTTTCTTTTTATCTTGTCAATGATTACGTGCGCAACGCGCTCGTAGTGATTTCAAAACACATGTAAACACATACTAAATAATAAAAGAAGTTCGCCGCAACACGACGACAGTGATAAACCTAGTTTTTATTTCAAATACGTTGCGGCGAACTTCAACGTCGTCGTGTTGCGGCGAACTTCTTTTATTATTTAGTCTGTGTTTACATGTGTTTTGAAATCACTACGAGCGCGTTGCGCACGTAACCGTTGACAAAATAAAAAGAAAATGTAGAAAAAACACTAAAAGATAACCGAAAGAAAATTAATAAATAAGTTGTATGATAATGATGTTGTTCGTATGAAATCCGTGGTCAAAGATAAGCAAACAGTACTGGGTACCGGTACCGAATTTCCCGAACCGAAAGATTTTAAGTACCAATTCGGTACCGACTTTTGGCGTTTCTGGTACCGATTTTTACCTTCATATACCGGTACCGTAACCGGTATTTTTGGTACCAGTATCGATTTGGTATCGGTTAGCACCGAGCTCATCCCTACCCTTGAAACTAAAAAAAAGAAATCATTAAAAGTTGAAGAAAATCTACAGTACCCGTGATCAAGGATGAGCAAATGGTACCGGGTAGCAGTACCAAAATTCCCGAACTAAAAGATTTCCAATATCAATTCGGTACCGACTTTTTGACATTTTCTATATCAGGCTGATACCGGTTGTTTTTTGACTATATACATTTTCATTATATAGTTAACCTTTAGGATAGGACCCGACCTAAGTTGTTAGCTACTTAGCTTGTTATCTTGTTTTGTTAAAATCAAAATGAATTAAAATAGTAAATATATATAAAAATATTTTTATATGTATAGAGCTTGAAATGACTTGTATATATAGTCATATAGAACCGCAAAAACTAGACAAAGAAAGCAATGGTGAGACGATAACAGTGAGTATGAATATTCGAAATACTTTTTAATTTGCATTTATCATCAATTTGTTGTTGTTTAGTTTAACATGTTTGAGTTGTATGTATTGTCAAACTCCCATTAGAAAAATAATATCTTGAATGTGTTAATTCCTAGGTACGATAAAATACAAATAGTTGTTGAAGAAAACTATAATGGCCCAAGATCCAAATTTCACGTATTTTATTTGTTCGAGAACTATGCATTAATTAAGTATTTGGAAGTTTAAGGGAAATCGTCTAGGATTATATATGGAAATGCTTAGACTAGAGGGTATGGAGAGCCCCATCCTCAAGAGGATGAGCCGCCACGTCACCGCTACGTAGGAAGGGCTTGAGGGTGATGGACCCAGGGGGTGGAGGATGGACCGCCACGTCATCGCCACGTCACCGCCATGTATGTATGTATAGGTATATGTGAGAGAAGGAGAGAGGAGAGAGGCACGTCCTCACCGGCTGTGGGCTGCCGGTCAAGCCGGGACGGAACATGGGGGGCGGTGTGGGGGACCGGCGGCGGGCCTAAACCGGCCCCCATACCGCTTAGTCTTAAGTTTAGCCTATTAGTTTAATTTCTTTAACCATGTCACAAAAGAATTTATTTTTATCCTTCCCAAACCAACCGCTAGGCCTTCATTTTAGTTGTATGATGAAATTGTATTTGGTATTGGTTATAAGGCTAGTGGGTGTTGTTTAAAGCCCCTAGGGGTTTTATCACGCCAAATAAGCGCCACGTAGATTTTGAGATAAAAATGGCGCCCCTTTAACAATGATGATGTGGGATAAAGCCCCACTAGCGCCCCCACCTAATTAAATATTAAAAAAGAAAGAAAAAATAAACAAAATCTGATTGGTTAAGAGGCATGGGGCCCACCAGATGCACGCATTCACGCCCGTTAGTGGGCTGCCTGGCGAACATGGGGGTAGTGCCCCCTTGTTTACGAGCAGGGGGTGGGGTAGGGCGCTATGGAGCGCCAAAATTGGTGATGTGGCGGGGTGGCGCGAGGCCACACCCCCTGGCCTAAGGGTGAATGGACCACTCATAAGGGTAAATTCTCATCAATGATTTATTGCCATGTCAATTCCCCTCTCCAACTCTCCTCTTACCCTTAATCACAAGGGGTGGTTTCACCCGAACTATTTAAAAAAAATTAAAAATGTTTGATTGATTGAAAGAGAGTGGGGTCCACCATTAGCCCCCCTCTCTACTCTTCACCGCAAGTGGTAACAAGTTACAGACACCCCTCTTCACCGCATGGAATTTGGGTGTTGGCGGCACATTCACCTCGCGGCAAACTCCTTCCCCGCAAACCTTGCCGCACCCACCCCTCTTACCCTAATAGTGTCGGTGAGAGAAAAGAAAATAAATTTCCATCGCAATCTAAGCCGAATACCAATAAGTCACATCTGATTATTTAGTTAGTATGTACCTCGCTTCGATTACGAAGCTCCTTTTGAATAGAAGCATCAATCGTGTATCATGACATGTATGCATGAGAACTTTAGCCTCGTTGCATTGGCTCTATTGCATGGTCAGTGACGGATCTAAAAAATAATTATAGAGGCGGCGTTTAAAAAAAAGATTCTATAGGGACAACAAAATCGAAAATTGTCAAATTTTTTAAAAATTACACTACCGTCGGAGCGTTAAGGGGTAGCGAGGGCTACCCTTTTTCTAAGGTATATCCGCCCCTGTGCATGGCCACACCTGTTTTGATCATGGACATGTCCTGTCTTGTGTGTTTGAAAAGACATTTTTTAAGCTTCATTGTAAGACCTTGCGTACTGGGGCGGTATAAGCCCACATAGCGCCGAGATGGCGTCGAGAACACCAAAACAAAGGGCGCTATGCCCAAAAAATTTTTGAAGGCCTGATAATTATCGCGACGTTTTAAATTGGTGAATTGATTTTTTTGACCGTTTGTAAACGGTCATTTAATAAAAAAAAAATCAATTTATTTTTCAAACTTTCCTTTAAATCATTACCTCCTCTCCTATTTTTTTTACCACAAACACTCAAAAACTCTCATCTCTTCCATTTTTTTTACAAATCTTGATATTTTATACAATGCATCCATACAACCGTGGCTTCATTCCTCCCCGATCAAGTGCGGACCCAAACCAAAGTGGTAATCCTACTCGCCCCGTGTTGCCGGTTCCCACTAGACCCAACCCTTTCGGCTCCGGTTTTCTCGATTACAATCAACAAAGTCCCGGGTTCATGAATCTTTTGAACCAACTGCTATCATGGGACCCTAATCTCTACGGGTGGAACCCGAATCAAAACACGGATGGGATGGGGTCGTCTCAAGCGTTTGGGTCGGCTAATGCTTTCGCCTCCCCACTACACGAACCCGATGTTGTTCCGGAGACGCAACCCGAGGTACCGGATGCGCAACCGGAGACGCAAAAAGGAAAAGGAAAAGCGAAACGGCCACATAAAAAGAAAGTGGAAACCACTACCCGAGCGAAAAAAACTGTGATAACGTGGGAGCCCGAAGAGGAGTATGCGTTAACCCGCGCTTTCATCGATGTTTCGGAGGACCCGGTTATATGTATGTTTTTTTTTCTTTGTTTTTTTTTTTTCGTTTTCTGTTTTTTTTTTTTTTTTCTGTTTTTTTTTTCTGTTTTTTTTTTATTTTCTGTTTTATATTTATTTTCTGTTTTTAAACATTATATTTTGTTTTTTTGTAGCAAACAATCAAAGTAGAAGCGTTTTTTGGCAACGAATACGAGACCTTTTTTTCGATCTCATGGGTAGAGGAGACGAATACCGGCTACCGGACTCTATATCGGGGAAGTGGACCGATATAAACAAGAAATGCACAAACTTTCAAACCGTGTACCAACGCACGTTTGCCGGATGGAAAAGTGGAAGTAACGATGAAGATATTACGCAAGCGGCATTGGTCGAGTATACGAAGGGTAATGGCCATTTCCCATACATGAGGTGTTGGCAAATCCTTCGCCATAGCCCCAAATGGGCCACCGTATCTACTCCGAGTGGTCGTTCGGGAAATACACGGCCATCAAAGAGGTCCAAAACAAACGAGTCGGGTGAACCCGAAACGCCAACCTCCGACGCTCGAAACACCGACTTGAACGAGGATATACCGGATGACGAGCCGGCGGAGGAGTTACCAAGACCGCCCGGAAGAAAAAGCCGGGCGAAAAAACCCGAGTCGTCGTCGATGTCTATGGGAACGGATATGAGTAACGCATTTTCGGAGATAAACATGCGACTTCATGATTTACACGAACTCGGTAATAAACGTTTGGAGGAGAACCACGAAGTTACGGAGATTATGCGGGATAGACAATGGGAACGGGACTTTGAGTTCTACTCGAAACCGCACGACCACCTTACCGGAAAAGCTTTGAAGATGGCGTTGGCCCAAAAGGAAAGGATCGAAAAAAATATAATCTTTGAAGTGTTGTTTTTTTATTTTTTTAGTCAAACTTTTTTTTTTAGTGGAACCGTTTTTTTTTTTTAGTTTTTTTTTAGTTTTTTTTTGTGTAATGTTTTTATTTTTATTTTTATTTTAGTGTAATGTTTTTTAATTTAATGAAATGAATTTTAATTTTATAAAGTTAGAAAATAATTATAAAAAATTAGAAATTAATAATTGAGTAATGATTAGACAGGGGCTTTATGACTACGGGCTTAAAACGCATAAGGCCCCATAACGCCCCACGCTGACGTGGCGCGCCACGTGTCGCATAACGCCCACAAAGGGGCGTTATGACTACACATGGCCTAAGTGTAAGTTATTTTTTTCTTTTTTACCTTCTTTTGTATTTTTAAAGGTAGCTAACAGTTAAAAGTTTTTTATTTAAATGTCATGTATGGTTAGGGCTGTAAACGAACCGAACGTTCAGCGAACAGTTCGTGAACCGTTCGGCGGGAAGTTCGTTTATGTCCGTTCGATTAGCTTAACGAACGAACGCGAACAAAAAATTTCGTTCGGTTAGCTTAGCGAACGAACATGAATATAGGTCTCGTTCGTTCGACTGCGTTCGTGAACGTTCGCTAATATGTTCGGTTACGTTCGTCCGTGTTCGTTTGATTATATTAAAAAATAATAAATAATAAATCTTTTATCTAAACCTATTGAAAACATAAAACCCTATTTTGTTCTAAGTTAGCTAAAATTTGGACATGTTAAGACATTTTTAAGGATAATTATGTTTAAGTTAGTTAAAGTTGATTCATCGTTTGGTGGTGTATTAGATTTCTTGTGTTTTGATTGATCATTTGATCAAATGATTGTATTTAACTACTTATATCCAATATTTAAGGATAACAATTTTTTTTTCAAGTTAAATGTTCGTTTGCGTTCTTTTTTATTTGCTTGCGTTCGTTTGTGTTCGCTTGCATTCGTTTGTGTTCGAGACCAGTGTTCATGAACTGTTCGTGAACAACTGAATTTCCTTAACGAACGAACATGAACATAAACTTATGTTCGGTATGCGTTCGTGAACAGTTCGCGAACATGTTAATTTTCTTAACGAACGAACACGAACATGGTCTTGTTCGTGTTCGTTCGGTTCGTTTACAGCCCTATGTATGGTACAAGACAATTTCACATAACTTTTTTTTTTATTTAAAAAATCACCAAGAAATGGCTTTTGGCTTTAATTTACCTTTGAAGTTTATGAAACTCAAAAAGAAAGTTATCTATTTCAAGCTGCCAATATGGTATAGCCCAGTTGGTCAGGGGGTTTTCCACTAAGTGGTTTCCTCCTGGGGAGGTCTCAGGTTCGATTCCTACTAAGTGCAAAATTATGTAAATATGGGAGAACACCTCTGGGAGGGATTCGAACTTGGGGTGAGGGGTTTTAACAGCATATGCTGGCCCTTTGGAGTAAACTGGAAATCCAGTTGATCTACCGTTCAAAAAAAATCTATTTCAAGCTATAGGGGCTATTTCTGTAGGTTACTTCTACAATGGTATAAATTCGATCAAATCTATGGGCTATTTCTGTAGGTTACTTCTAGAATGGTATATATTCGATCAAATCTATGATGAATATAATATTGGAAATAAATAAATTAAAAAAAGGGATAATTGAAGGTCGGTTTTGAAGTCTAAATGAACGTGGAATCCATACTTCCCGAGGGAAAAAAAGGGGGAGTTTGGTGACCACCACTCATTTCAATTTCTCACGATATTTTACTATCTTATCGCCAGACGATTTTTATTGTAGCCAGGCTAACACGTGTTATCTTTTTTGGATATGGGAAATTTTGAATTTATTTGAAGCAAGGAGCGGTGCAAAATATTCATATTATCTTAGCTTATCGCCTAAAACAACTATTTTATGTGATGTGAGTCATGTCGTGAGAACATCACAAGCGGGAGGGTAAACCATCTCATCAATATAGAAATACAATAATAAATTAATAATTATAGAAGAAGCAAGACCCCAAATCAATTGTACTTACGATCGTTAATTTTCACTAGAGAGATTATAGAGTACTGTTTAATGAATCGGCATGGATCTAATCCGCAATACAAAATATTTAGCCTCATCATAGAAAGGGAATTCTCCATGTGATCATCCGCTGCCCTACGGCGTAAGAATATATATATATATATATATAGAGAGAGAGAGAGAGAGAGAAAGTGTAATGTACATTACGGCTTAACGTACATTACGTACGACAACTTGCGTAATTTTACACTATAACGTGCGTGATTTTGTTCTTTTTCAATTAACCTGGGTTTGATCAATTTTCTTTTCCTTTCACTTCAAATTCGCAATTGTTCTGTCAATTTTATCGATTTGGGCTCAAATTTATCTTTGATTTTGAAAAGTTTCATCAAATTGTCGACCATCGAATTCAAATCGTAGAACAGAGGGTGAAGGGATATGACGAAACTTTTGATTCCGACCGTAACAGAGGATGCAAAAACATGACCAATCTTTGATTCGATTGGAGTCAGAGGGCGGTAACAATGGTTTCAGATCATAAAACAGGGGATGCGTTTTTTGAACTGGGAGTTGGACATGCGTGATTATATGTTCCAACATGCGTGATTAGGTTTTTGAGGATTATAACGTGCGTGATTTTTCAAATGAACGTGCGTAATTTCGTGAAGTACCGGTCGTACGTTAAGCCGTAATGTACGTTAACCTTCCTCTATATATATATATATATATATATTCATTTATCACCAAAAAAAAACACGAATGTAAGAGAGAGTGAATGACCTAACTAATTTACATTAGGTAAATAATACTTATACTAGTTAGTTAGATAGTGTGTTATGGTAAGTGTCTTAGGGGCTATTTGTTTATCTCTTAATGTTTCAGACATCTTACTGGTTCAACACTTAATGGTTCAGACTGTTTGTTTCGCGAGCAGATGTCTGAATGATTCAGACATTTACCTTTGAATGGTTAAGCATTATACTGAGTCTGAATGGTTAAGACTCCTCATCTGAATTGATCAGACATTTGCCTCTGAACGGTTAAGCAATATTCCTAATATTTAGATCATATTGAAAGTTTTAATATGTTATTTTGTAATTATGTTTTTGGGTGTTTGATCAATGGGTTGTATTTTCACAGATCTTTTATTAATATGTTGCTAACGGGAGTTCTAAAATGGTTTGTTTCCTTACCTATCTTAGGGTTTGAGAGGAAATAGCATAAAAATGGGTAAGTTAGACTGACCCGATTAGCTCACATTTGAAAATTGAACCTGATACGACAATAACTCGTATGTGAGGCCCACATTTCGTATACAAGTTTCTTTCTTTTCCCCGCCCCTATCTACTTTCTTTTTTATTATTAACATAAATAAATAAATAAACCCCCCCCCCCCCCCCCCCCCCCCCCCCCGTTAATTTCTTTCGGTTATTCATCTACCAAATTCCCTCTTATTAATGCCATTTATGTTACACCCTCTTTGTTCTTAGCTTCCCTATTAAGCTAAAGTAATCTAAACACAAAAGCTATACCCGATTCTTCACTTTCTTCTTTTTTCGGTATTCTTTTATATCCTTTTGATTTGGGTATTAAGTTTCTGATCGCTTTATCTTGACAATTGTAAAGGGTTCTTCATTCTTGTGTTTGTTGATAATTTTGCTCCACTTTTTCCTTGAATTTGGACTGGGTTTGAGGTATTCTTTAAACTATTTGGATTCTAATTTTATTATTGTGTTTGTTTGTGGATTGATATGGATGGGTTCTGTTATAATTTGAAGTTGATGATTATTAGTTTTTGTTGAAATGATTCAAACCTTGGTAAAATCACTATTACTTTTATTTATGAATTCTAATTTACTTTTATGTGCAGATCCAAACTTTGATTTCTGTTATTTAATTGATTATTGATTTCTGTTATTTAATTGATTATAAGTTTTATTATTATTTTTTTAATCTCAGATCATCAATTTCTGAAGCTGTAAGTTTGTTTTAATGAATACTGCAAGCGAAGAAACCGCCGAAAATGGAAAGCAGAGAAGGAAATCCATAGGTTTTGGTGGCGGTTCGAATCTTGGTGACGCCAAAACCAGGCGGTATTCCGTTGGTTCTCGAAAAAGTATAGAGGAAGAAGGTAATATTGTTCCTAATTATCTCAGAGCTTCCACTGGTTCTTGTCATGATTTTTGTAAATTTGGTAAGAAACATGAACACTCAAAGACAGCAGTTCCTGTAAAGTTTAAAAGAACAACACTTGTTAATAAAGACAAGGTTCCAAAAACCGTAGTTCCGATAGAGAAAAAGATAACGACAATCAAGACTGCTACGAAAAATGAAATCGACACGCCTGTTGAGCCCGTTAAGGTAACCAAAAAGGATGTTTTGTTGTCATCTAAGAAACCGTTAGTTTATAAAGAGAGTTCATCCACAAATGGGAAAACAACAAAGAATGAGGTTAAGACGTCTAATCGTTCTACTTCTGTTGCGAAATCAAGTCCAGTGGTGGCGAAACGTGAAGGGTCTAATGGTGGGATTGTAAAGAAAGACGTAAGAACAGTCAACAAGACAGGAATTGTATCTAAAACGGGTACCGTTAAGAAAGTTGTTGCAAAGGTTACCATAAATGGATCACAGTCCCCTAAAGCTTCAATCAGTAGGGCTGCAAGTTTGAAGGCGATAAAATCTAGGGCCGTTAAACAGGTGACGCCTTTAAAGGACCAAAACAGGTTGCGAAAAACTGAGCGTAAGCAACCGATTGCTGAAACGGTTCAAGCAAAAAGCTTGAATGGTGTTGAGGCTGAATCCGAGGTCAAACATGAGACCATGGAGTTTGACTTTAAGCAATCGTCAATGGAATTGGTCAACCCTACGATCTGCAATAGTTCTGATTCTTTTTCGGACAAAAATGAGGTCGAAGAAGAGTCGGCAATCGTCCATCTGGTCTGTGAAAGCTCTGAACTTTTTTCGGATAAAGAGGTTGTAGAAAGCTCACAATCGTATTCAGACAAAGAAATAATCGAAGAAGCATTAATCGCACCTACAGTGTCTGAAAGCTCTGAATCCTTTTATGATGATGAGGTTCTAGAAAACGAGTCTGATTATAATGACGATGAAGAAGCTAAAGTTTCAGAAGAAGCGTCTGAAACCGCTAATATTAATGAAATTAATATTAGTGAAATGGAAGCTTCAGTTGGGAACTACAAGATTCTAAGAAAGGGCAAAATGGTAAGTTCTGAAGACAAAGACGATGCAGCCGTAAAGCTAAGGTTCCGAAGAGGTAAAATTCTCGATCTTAAGTCCGAGAATAAAAGTCCTAGGAGGCTCAAATTCAGAAGGCGAGTTATCGACGGTAAGGAAGATGGTCAAAATATATCAAGAAAAACTTATAAAAACAAAACTTTAGATCTTCAGAACGAAGACCAACAACGCGCTTCTAGAAGAAGTTTTGAAAAGAAATACGTTGAAGAAACAAATGAATCGAATAATGGCGCGGAAACTGTTGTTTTGAAGCATCAAGCTGAGCAAGAAAAGAAAGATGCTCAAGGCTTGCTTAATAATGTGATAGAAGAAACGGCTAGTAAGCTTGTTGAAAGCAGGAAGAGTAAAGTGAAGGCATTGGTTGGCGCTTTTGAAACTGTAATCTCGCTCCAAGATGGTAAACCGTCTTCCGGTTGATGAAAAGACGGCTACTTTCGTTCACAGGATTCAGGTTTTGTAAAGGAATGTAGAGGAAGAGCCTGGTGAATGTGATGGGAGTTTTACATACTCAAAAATAGAATGATTTGAGGCTGTGTTTGTGGTGGTTTTAACTGAGCTTTTGATGTTTGTTATAACTTTGTGTGAATAAATTATAAATCAAGTGAGTATCTTATGATCAAATCAAACCCATGTTAATGTTGGATCTTTTTGTGCTCTTTTATTAGTGAATAGTGTCATGATCAAATCAAACCCATGATGAATTTGCTGATGATGGGTTATGGGTAAGCCTGGAAAAACGGACGGGTCGTGTCTGGCTAGGTAACGAGTCAAAAACAGGTTCGGATCAAGATGGGTAGATGTTTTATCCGGCATGAATCTTGTTGTGTAGGTATCTATCGCCATAGGCCTTTATTGTAGAACATGTGGTTTGTCTTAACATGTTAAGTTTAACCAAACATGCATTTACTTGCCAATTCATTGTGGATGGTAGAACTAGATAAGTTTTTATCATGGTGGCTTTTGTGAAGTCAATAATGCACAAATGAAAAGGCAATTTTTCACACTGGCCAACAGTACAACTTGTCATATGTTACTTTCAACAATAATGGTACTTTTTATTTTTGTCTAAAACTATGGTTAATAACTTATTAATGGTTTAATGTGAGACTGAGTTGCAGGCTTGCAGCCCAGTGTATTTTACTATTTTAGGGCCTTGAACAAAATTATTATTAACTAGGATTATGACCCGCCGCAATGCGGCGGGGATTATTTAGTTATAACTAAGTCGATCTAGGACCCGCACGTTATGTTAAACCTGTCAAACGGGGAAAAAATAGACGATGTAAAACGAACACCCACACACGCACGTTGCATCGTGTTAACTCGCAAAATTTAGAACGAAACGTAAGAACGTTAAGCCAAAGACACACGCTGCGATGTGTTAAGTCACAAAATTTAGAACCAAGCATAAAGCGAAAAATTTGCGGAAAATGAAAACTATAAAGGACCAAAGTTTGAAGTAAAAAAAGTTACGAGGATAGATTGCAAAAGATAAAAAGTTTTGGGTTAAAAGTAAAAAAACAAATAGTTTTGGGTTAAAAGTAATTTATGAAATACTTTTGGGTGAAAAGTAAAAAAAAACTTTTTTTTTGGAAAACCCCCAAAGCCAACGTTACGACAACCATATGCGTAACCATTTTTTCTTTGAAAAACCCCCAAAGCACACCTCGCGTTGCAGCGGGGCGTAAAACGGTGTCAAATAGCACTAATGTCACGCAACCGTCATCGACCACCAACACTGACTCGACCTAGGATATGCGTGTTGCGACAAACCTGTCAAACATGGAAAAATAGAGGCAAAAACGTTGAACCGCACATGCACGTTGCGTCGTATTAACTCGAAAAATTTAAAACTATACGTAAAACGAAAATTTGCGAAAGATGAAAAGTATAAATGACAAAAGTTGCGAAGTTAAATTGCAAATAATGAAAAGTTTTGGGTTAAAGTTAAAAAAACAAATTATATAGGGTTAAAATTGTAAAAGGTAAAACCTTTGTGTTAAAAGTAAAAAATCAAGTTTTTTTTTTGAAAAATGTGCAAAACACAATGTACAACTTGTTATGCACAAAAAACTTGCTAATTTATAATATATAATATTATTTTTTTATTCTAGTAAAGTTACTTTTTTTGGTTGTCCAATATGTACAGTTTTGTCACCGTATAGAATATTAGAATACATGTACAGCTTTGTCGCTTTATAAAATATGATGTCTTTTTTCTTAACTAATATTCCTTCCCCTAATATAGTGACAGGTAAACGAGTAAGAAGGTGCATCGCAACCCCAATTTGGATAGCAAACGTACCCTACGATATTATCACCCACAATATTAGATGACTCAGATCCTCACCTACAACTTTCCCAATTAGTTTTAAAGGCTGCCTACTAGTCCCATTGTTCGTTGAGGTCTTGTTTGCACTAGAAGAAAACCATGCTCGTGTAGTTCTTTTTTCCTCATGTCGCTACCTCCGAAAGTACACCCACAATACAATAGTCAAAGATAAACATGACACAAGCAACGGATATCCAAGGGTTTTTAGTTTTTTGTCTCAATGTCTCCATTGAGTGTTTCTAGGCGGCCTGTCGTTTTTTTTTTGGCCGGCTAGATTACCTGGGGGTATCGAAATCGGTGAAAGAAGCCACATATCGTCTTTTGTTTTACCAATTACCATGGAGAAACAGAAACACTAATTTTCATCACAACAATTGGCTTAACTCCTTCGGTTCAACAAGTCAAACCCCGGGGTTCTTTGATGGCACTTCAAGGTTGACTACCACAAAGTCAACGGGCCAAAATGCGTTTGTTGACTTAGGTTTTCTTAGACCATCTACAATAGAGTGTATTTAGTGGGGGGGGGGGGGGCGGCTAGTCCCAAACGGCGCCCACTCGACGCTGAGGACGGGCCTTGAATTCAAATTTCTAGCCGTTACAAACGACTATATTTTAATAAAAAAAAAAACCTTTTTATATCAATTTCTCAATACTTCTCCCATTATCATCCAATTTTATAAAAAACACTCCATCTTTTTTATACAATCATGAATCCATTCAACCCAAACAACCCCAACCCGAACAATCCCAACCCGAACCAACCTAACTTTTTTTCGACTCCCGCTTACACTCTGACTATCGATCCTTCATGGGTGTCTTCGCAATTTACATTTTCGGGTTTCCAACAATCACCCAACGCCTTCAAACAAATGTCCCAAGTTCAACAAATGCAACAATACCAAGCACTCCAACAATTCATGCAACGCAACTCGTTTGAACAATTCCAATCGCAACCGCCAACTTCCCAACCGCAACCCCGGCTTATGGAGCAAGGCCCGATGCGTGATCTCGATTCCGTCTCGGGCAAGTGGCGTAAAATGAGCAAGGCCATCAATACCTTTAGCGGGGTATTATAACCAAATTTACACTAATCCTCCTAGTGGGAGTAACGACGAGGACATTCTTAACCCTGCTTTGGCTAAGTGGGACTCTAAAAATTCAACGCCTTTCCCACACCTCCGAGCATGGAACATTTTAAAGAAAGAAAACAAATGGAAGCCGGTTCCAAATGAGGTCGCAACCGCCAAACGGAGTAAAACTTCCGAGTCCGGAAGTTATAGTGCGGGAGGCTCCACCGCTCGTTGTCAAATTGACATAAACGACGACCCGGAATATGACGAGGATGTGTTGCCCGTTCACGAGTCGGAACGTCCCACCGGAAGGGACAAAGCAAAAAAAGAGGCGGCCGGAAAGCGAAAAGGGGGCGGCTCGGGGGCGGGTTCGAAAATGGACGAGTTGATATCCGAATTCCGTTCGTTCAAAGAGCTCACGGCCGAAAAATATAGTTACAAGAAAACCTTGTCGGCCGACTATGCTAGGGCGGAGGATTTTAGGATTTTGAGGTTGGATCTCGACTCGGTTCCGGAGGATGAAAGAGGTGGTTAAGAAAAAATGGACGTCGTAGGTTGTTTACTTTTTTTAATCGTATCGTTATTTTTTTTTTCGTTTTTATGTTTACCGGTTCTAGGATTAGTAATTTTAATTTTTAGGAAATGTATTTTTTTTATATTATGAAATGAATTTAATTATGTTGTTTTATGTTGTTTTTTTTTTTAATTTTTATGAAGTTTTTATTAAGTTAAAAAAAAGTTAGAAAATTATAAAATAATTAGGTGGGGTAGGCCCATCCTCCACCCCCCCCCCCCCCCCTCAAAATGCAAGGAGACCCATCCTTCATGGGATGGTGATATGACGCCTACGTGGCGGCCCATTCTCATGGGGATGAGACTCTCCGTACCCTCTAGTCTTAATTGTTCCAGTTCCAAAGATTCTGTACCGAACAATCTTGAAGAAAGTCAATAAACACACGTTTCTCGACATATGGAAAAACCGTGAAAGACGGAACAACAAAGACTGTCACCTTGGCTTACATCAAAACCGTGTTCGCAAACAGAACAGATCCAAACAAAAGTTCATCATATTAATTTGGATTCGTTGCAGAATCATTCTCAGCAATTTTTCAAGAAAACTGAAAATGCAGATAGTAACGATACGTCGTAACGTTAACAAAGAAAAAAATGATGATACCAGGAGCATTCCAAAAATCCTCAGTGTGCTGATTATTGAAAAAAAAAGCTGAAAATAGTTGTGAATCGAAGGATATTAAGCATCATATCGATTTAAACTTATCACTTGATGAAGAAGATGGTTCTCCAATCTCCAGCAGCACCGTCTTTCCCTGAGTCAGTTGTCAAGATTGTTACGATGGAGATAGACTTAGAAGCTCCAGCGGTTCTTAAACCCGACCCGGATGATGGATCCATGGATGATACGTATATGAATCTCGAGGCTATTATATCCATTTCATTCTCCGAGCCACCATCCAGCGGAAGCGACACTTTGCTTTGGTTTGCTGAGGTTATTACATCAAACGATTTAAAGAAAAACAAAGATTCTATTCCTGAAGACATGGATTACTTTGAGTACATGACACTGAAACTTGAAGATACTGAAGAAAAATACGTTAACTATGAAGCGGTGATTGTGGAGGAACATAAAGAAGACGAAAATGGTTGTTTGTCGAAAAGGACAGCTAGAAAAGGGCAAGGAAAGCGGGAAAGACACCGGAAAGATTTTCAGAAAGATATACTGCTGAGCATTGTTTCGTTATCAAGACGGGAAGTGACTGAAGATCTTCAAATATTTGAAGAGGCGCTTTCTGCTACTTGTGTGTCTTGGCAATGTGGTTTGTGTTGTATAATTGGTCTAGAACAAGTAATTTCATAGAAAGTAAACAAACCTGAAACCCGAATTGAAATTGCAAGTTTTGTGATAAACCTGGATTAATCTCTGAATCGTATGAAAACTATCAGATAAACCTATTTGCGGGTTACACGCAATGATTTATCAGATTAGACAGATATCACTCTTGAAGGAATTGAATTTGATGTTTATGTGATGAAGAGAACACACTGTAACCAAAAACTGTCATGTATGTAGTTTTGTGCGTTCCTTTTCTTTTATCTGTGATTGAGAGAACAGTCAACAAGTCAAGTGACCCCTTTTTCCTTATAATAGACATCATTTTAATTAAAGGCCCAATAAAATTATTAATAAGTTGGATTAAATGGCCAATGGCCATTATAAACGGTAATGGATTTTAACTTCAATCGACCAAACAAGTTTTTAGTAAAATACAAGTAAATCACATTAATAAATTTGCAAAACCATTAATAAACTAAAAGAGCCATTAATCAATTTTAGATCCAAAACAATATGGCCATTATAAAACCATTAAGCCCAAAAGGATATTATATAAAACTCAAATAACATTAGAATTAAATCGAGCCCGCACTCCCGCGGCACCTAACTCGTTTAATCTCCAATGTTATTTTCTCGATCAACAGGTTAATCCAATACCCTAAAATCCGTTGATAACACTAAAATTACCAACATTCCTCCCTCATTTTAGTGGTATCCATGATTAACTTAACCATTCTCACAGAAACACAAACGCATGCATAATAAAAATGTCCTGAGGATTGAATTTTCACTTAGTATATTACACGTTACAAATATTAGAATAACAGGGTGTCTCTATGGATTGAACCCATGTTATCCATTTAAATACATGTAGGTAATATACACAAACGTTTACAAATCCAAATTCCACTTGACACAATGTTTTACTAGCTTGTGTCCTAATCCTTCAAAGAATATATCAAAACTCAAGTCCAAAGCTTCTTGAAGCGGCTAAACTTCATATTCTTATAGGTAGTTCATTACTCTTGCACCTGCACTACAATTTATCAATGAACTATTAAGAAGTTCAACTTCAACCTACTTTATCTTGCAGTCTGAACACATACCTTGGGATGATTTGCTAATGTGTTCCAATATCGTTATGACAAGCTTTCCGCATTGAATTCTGCATCTAACGTTGTATTAGATGGGAATTGGGTGTCTTGACATAAGATATTTAAAATGGACTTTAAACCCATCCCTTTAGCTGATTTCTTCACGAGATCTCTTCCTAACCGTTTGGTTAGATGATCAGCTAAATTAAGCTCAGATCTAACAAACTCAACGGATATCACCCCATTCATGATTAATTCTCTAATCATAACATGTCTAACACCTAAGTGTCTAGACTTCCCATTGTACACTTGACTATATGCCTTAGCCAATGTAGCTGCACTATCACACCTGATAGAGATTGGTGATATCGGTTTTGACCATAATGGAATCTCATAGATCAAATTTCTGAGCCACTCAGCTTCTTTACCAGCTGCAGCTAAAGCCACAAACTCAGATTCCATAGTTGAGTCAGTGATGCATGTTTGTTTCTTTGAAGCCCAAGAGATAGCACTTCCACCAAGTAAGAACACCCATCCACTTGTGGAGGAATGATCTTCCTTATTATTTATCCAACTTGGAACCCGAATTGAAATTGCAAGTTTTGTGATAAACCTGGATTAATCTCTGAATCATATGAAAACTATCAGATAAACTTATTTGCGGGTAACACACAATGATTTATCGGATTAGACAGATATCACTCTTGAAGGAATTGAATTTGATGTTTATGTGATGAAGAGAACACACTATAACAAAAAACTGTCATGTATGTAGTTTTGTGCGTTCCTTTTCTTTTATCTGTGATCGAGAGAACAATCACCAAGTCAAGTGACCCCTTTTTCCTTATAATAGACATCCTTTTAATTAAAGGCCCAATAAAATTATTAATAAGTTGGATTAAATGGCCATTATAAGCTGTAATGGATTTTAACTTCAATCGACCAAACAAGTTTTTAGTAAAATAAAAGTAAATCACATTAATAAATTTGCAAAACCGTTAATAAACTAAAAGACCCATTAATCAATTTTAGATCCAAAACAATATGGCCATTATAAAACCATTAAGCCCAAAAGGATATTGTATAAAACTCAAATAACATTAGAATTAAATCGAGCCCGCACTCCTGCGGCACCTAACTCGTTTAATCTCCAATGTTATTTCCTCGATCAACAAGTTAATCCAATACCCTAAAATCCGTTGATAACACTAAAATTACCAACAGTTCGGCTAAAAGGAAAGTTGCGGCTAGAAACGGTAGGGGCAGGCGGCGGTTGGTTGCAACACACTGCCACGAGCGACTGGGGGTGGGGAGCGGAGTGCTTGTATGGAAATGTCGTTGGAGAAGAGTCTTGAAGGGTGGGGGAGGAGGACGCGTCGGCTACCTTGGCAAAGATGTCAGAATGGTGGTGGTCATAATCAGTCTCGAATGTCAAGTAGAGATGTTTTGTTGTTGGTTTCTTGTAGTCATTGTTGTGCATAATTAAATAGACCTTTTATATGAGATTGTAAAGGTTGGAGTTCTTACGTTGGGTACCAAAGATGAGATCTTTAGACTGTCCGTAGTGGGGCGCGAAGGAGAAGATTTTGTGCATGACGACGCCCCATAGCGCCTGCCACACCATTACAGGCGGTGCTATGGGGTGATTTTTTGAGGCCAGCGTGATCTCCATAGCGGCGTGAGAGGAAGGTTAATTTCAAAAAAATGACCGTTGAACGGTCAGAAATTTAAAAAAAAAAAAGAATTAATTCATTTTCAATATCTATAAATACTCCCCATATCTCCCATTTTTTTAAAATTCATCACACTCTCATTCCCTCTTCTCTACCTTTTTTATAAAAATCTAGAAATTACTCTCACTTTCTTCTAAAAAATAATGGGTTCCCCATCTGAAGATTCATTCACCGATATTTACCGAAGATTTTTTCACCCGAAGAAATCGCGGAGGAGGAAGAAGCGGTTACGAGTGCATGTACTCTCGCGATACAAGCAATGGCACACGTTAGGTATATGCCAGTTATATGGAAAACGTTATTTGAGAAATCCCACTTGGAACGACCTTCAACAAATATACAAGGTGCATCTAGAAAAGCATGGAATACCCAGCATGATTGGTAGCTTGGATTGTCGTCAATGGCGTTGGTATAATTGTCCAACCGCATGGCGAGGTCAACATACACGGGGTGACCAGAAAGGGCCAAATTTGGTTTTACAAGCGGTTGCGTCATACGACCTTTGGATTTGGTCGGCTTTCTTTGGTGTAGTCGGGTGTATGAACAACATTAATACCTTCGAGGGTTCACCATTATTAGAGAGCTATATTTCTGGAACGATACCAAAGGCCGGTTTTCATGCAAACGGGAACGACTACGAGCATGGCTACTATCTGGGCAATGGTATATACCCGGAGTATTCAAATATTGTTAAAATGTTTTCTGAAACGTTCGATGCGAAAAGACGTTATTTTAAAAAACTACAAGAGTCTTCGTGAAAGGACATCGAGAGGTGTTTTGGGGTTCTACAACAACGATGACATTTTATCAGAAATTCTTGTCGTATGTGGCATAAGGATAGAATACGAATGGCCATGTATGCTTGCATCATTATGCATAATATGATCATAGAGGATGATGGAAATGCGATATGCCAAAACTATTTTCCGGAAGATGTAGTTGGAGGAACCCAAGCAACAACGAAATAAAGACTCGTAAATGCTCAACTATTGCGATCTAAGGATATACATAACGCGTTAAAGGCGAATTTGGTCGAGCATGCTTGGGCGATTCGCCCAATTCGACACGATGGTGACGTCGAAGAAGATTTCGAGGAAGAAGAAGTTGAGAAATTCGAAGCCGGGAACTTTGAAAACATAGATTTGGATGCTGGAGAAAACGAAGAGAAAGAAGGAGAGAACGATGATGAAGACGAAGAATAAACGTATTTTTTTTTAGTGTAATGTTTTTTTTATGTTATTTTAATGTTTTTTTTTTATTTTATTGTAATGTTTTTTTATTTAATGAAATGGTTTTTAATTTTATAAAGTTAGAAATTAATTAAAAAAATTGAAAATTAATTAATTGAGTAATGATGGTTAGGAGCTTTATAACTACGGGCTCTAGTGATATAACGCCCCATAAAGCCCCTTGTATGACGTGGCGCGACACGTGTCGCATAACGCCCACAAATGGGCTTTATGACTACACATGGCCTTATGAATTTTAATGTTCTAGATTGTATTATTTTCTTTTTTGGCGTCCTTTTTTTTTTTGCTTTTGTGGTTGTGTATATATATGCCTATACGTGCCTTCATCATTATTTTGGGGTTGAGTTATGGTTTGATGGGTCTTTCTTGAAGAAGAATAAGAAGAAGAACTATTAACAAAGTAACATCACTATACTTTGTTCTCCAAACGGTTTCTATGCTTCATACTTCTTGATTCAGATAAAGAGAGAACAACTGATAACAAAGTAACACAACTAGACTTCATTCTCCAAACATCTTCTATGCTTCAGGAAGATATAAAGAGAACAACTAATAACAAAGTAACACAACAACAGTTTCTATGCTTCACTTCCTGATTCATATATAAAGAGAACAACTAATAACAAAGTAACATCACAACAGTTTCTATGCTTCATACTTCCTGATTCAGCATCGTCGCATCTACTTATTGGTTCTCAAGCGCTTCTTCGGCTTCCACCTCCTGATTAAGCATAATCACATCCTAATTTCATGTTTGCACTGCCTATTCCCAATAACGTCTCCAGCTGCATTCACTATATTCTCAAGCGCTTCTCCGGCTTCCACCTTCTGATTAAGCATAATCACTTCCTGATTTCCTGCTTGCACAGCCTGATTCTCAATAACGTCTCCAGCTGCATTCACAAAGACACGGGCTCTTTGGATGTCACACCCCTTTCTGCGGCGGAAGCACAAGGTGTGATCATGAAAGGTTCTCATTGCATACGAAAGGTAAACATACTACATGCTCATAAAAATAACTTCAAACGTCATTACCATTACATAACCGAAATCGTAATTTTAGTGTTTACATCACAAGACAGCATTTTGTCTGAAAAGTTACAACTTTATTGAATGATAAACATAAACGACATCCACGAGCATGAGTAGGACCGCGCGCACATCCACATTAGTTACCTGAAATACATGTGAGTTTTGGAAAAACGTCAACATAATGTTGGTGTGAATTCATGCAGTGACTGTTTTGAATGTTTAAATACTTGAATGAAATCATGGTATGTAACTGGTAGAATGTATGAATGTTTAAATGTACTTGTAAAACGTATCTGTGACTGAGTATTATGAATGTTTGAAGGTATTTGTAACATGTATCTGTAACTCCGTACTATGAATGTTTGAATGTGTGAGATCGCTAGTGGTTTGCAAGGCCACTAACATGTGTCACGACATAGGAAGCCACCAAACCTAGGCATTTTTGTCGACTTTGACTGAGACACAGAAGCACTCATTGGTAGAAGTAGGCCAAGAGTGGGGTTGCCTGAAACCCATTAGATCTAACCTTTTGTTCCGCGGTCTGAATGTATACGTTGATTAATGGTGCTTAGGGCTGTAAACGAACCGAACGTTCAGCGAACAGTTCGTGAACCGTTCGGCGGGAAGTTCGTTTATGTTCGTTCGATTAGCTTAACGAACGAACACGAACAAAAAATTTCGTTCGGTTAGCTTAGCGAACGAACACGAACACAGGTCTCGTTCGTTCGACTACGTTCGTGAACATTCGGTAATATGTTCGTTTACGTTCGTTCGTGTTTGTTTGATTATATTCAAAATAATAATAAATAATAAACCTTTTATCTAAACATATTGAAAACTTGAAACCCTATTTTTTCTAAGTAGTTAAAATTTGGACATTCTAAGACATTTTTGGGGATAATTATGTCTAAATTAGTTAAACTTGATTCATCGTTTGGTGGTCTAGTAGACTTCTTGTGTTTTGATTTATCATTTGATGGTTGTATTTAACTACTTATATTCAATGTTTAAGAATAATGATGTTTTTATTTTCAAGTTAAATGTTCGTTTGCGTTTGTTTTTATTTGCTTGCATTCGTTTGTGTTCGAGACCGGTGTTCACGAACTGTTCGTGAACAACTAAATTTCCTTAACGAACGAACACGAACATAAACTTATGTTCGGTATGCGTTCATGAACAGTTCGCGAACATGTTAATTTCCTTAACGAACGAACATGAACATAGCCTTGTTCGTGTTCGTTCGGTTCGTTTACAGCCCATTGGTGCTTATGGTACCCTATTCGAGACATGATCTAGAATGTTTCACTTGAATGTTTTTGTACTCCATCATACCATTTGTAAACATTGTAACAATTGTAACATGTATTTCACCCCCGAAGTTATAAAACCAAAAACAGTTAAAGAAAAGGGGGAGCATGAACTCACAACTTTGTGTTCCTTGCGTCGTAAACTTCACCGGGTTTGCTTAATTAACGTCGTGACCTATACGTGTTTTCTTAACGCTAGTCACTAGACTTGTATCGCACAAGTACAAGTCACTATCTTTTGTATACGTTTTCTTGCGTTAAAAATAATTCATATTTTCAACTAAGTGTCTTACATATATTATTTTCTCAAAAATAAATATAAGTTTCTTGTATTTTGCACCCGAATTATGTATCTTGTATGTTGTATGTGTATTTTTGTCACAAAAAAAATTATGGCGAGGTTTATATTCAAAAAGCATAGTTTAGAACACACTAGCAAACATTTGCCTAGAAAATATTTACTAAGTGTTAGGATTCTCATAAAATTTCGCCATAGTCTCCTTTGTAAATGGAGGTGTCCATGTTATGTAGCATATCATTTTCTTTAACATATAACACGTTAGATCGTTCTCAAATAATCAACCCGACATTCTGACATGCAAGATACTACTTTTGTCGTTTCAGTTTTAATATATATAAAACTGGACTGTTTTCGGACATTTTAATAAAATGGTTAACTTACTCCAATAATTCCCAAATTTTTACAGAATGTCTTATACGAATCAAATATTATTTTGTAAAAATATCGGGGTCCAGTTCATTATCAATATTTTATAGAAAATCATTTACCGAACTGCGATCAGATTTGTTACTTTCTGACCGCAGCCTACGGAATAATTCTTTTAAAATTCATCGTAAGTCCGATTTATGAAATTCCAGTTGGAGGGTCACAATGACATCAGTGATCATCTACGGTATAAATTTCAGGGGCTGGTTCTACTCAGGTTACAAGTTATGATGAAGAATATAACACATCTTTTTGGCAGTAAAAATGCAGCTTGAGCTGCTGTCCAAAAACAGGCCTTTAAAAATAGTAAACGACTTCGAAAAATTACGATTCCAGTGCCATTTGATCCGTTTTTCGAAAATACATAATTTAGGCTTCAGAAATTCTGTTTTTTGATTTATTATGGTCTGTTTACAGCCATTTGAAGTTGGCTGAAAGTGTAAATCAGCATGTTTCTTTCTAGTTTAAACGTTACTAAATCGTATCAACAAATGTCCGAACAACGGGTTTATCAAGAAACCAACGATCAAATATCATGCATGATTTAACCAACCCTCATCCAACAAGATTTCATCTTCAAGTAAACTTTTTATGTGGGATTTCATGTAAAGTTTCATGTTCATCTCTTTAGTGTTCTTGTTTCTTTAGTGATTTTGAACATACTACAACTTTTGATCACAAAAACAAGATGAACAAGGGTGTACAAGTAACTTACTACTAGCACAAGGCTAGGGTAGGATCTAGTGATGAAGATGATGAGAAAAAGATGAAGAACAAGCAAGAAACAAGCACTTTTTGAAGCTCCCCAAGTGCAACCTCCTTGAATCACCTTCAAAGCTTGAATGGAACTTGAATAAAGGATGAAGATGGTGGTTTAGTGGTGGTGATGGTGGAGGTTGTGGGAGGTCGAGAGAGGGAGAGAGAGTGAGGAGTGAGAGTGTGATCTTGTGAAGTATGGTGAGAATGATCTTGTCATGCTTTTATAAGATATGTTCACATATCTTGGTAAGATTTACAAGCAACTAATCTACTAAACAATTAGAATAAAATCTAACACAAGATTGGGAGCATGGTAGGATGATTTTTGTGGGTCCTTGTGACCGAGTTCGGTTAGGGGGGGGGAGGGTTGGTTGTAACTTTTTGTAACTAAAAAGTAATTGTTGGTTAGATTTCAAGTGATGCTTATATATGTTATTTACTAGAGAAATTGGTGGGTGTTAGGGTGTTCGGGGATCACGACTAGCCAAGAATTAAATAAATAATGTGTTTGGCAAAAAAAATTTGGTGTCCCGGGTAATGTCCGGTTGTTTGGTTAAATACCGGTTCGTTAATGTTAAATTGCACCGATTAGTGTATTTTATGTACCCTTTTGTAACCCTTTCAATTCCCGACACTTAGAGAAATATTCTGGATGATAAAACGTAAATTCTGCATGATATTTATATGTTTAAAAGCTGGTTATAGCGGAATTTTGAAAAATTATGCACTTAAAGTGCGTTTCGGGTGCTTTTTAGTGCGTATTTTAGTCTCCGGAAAGCCTATATGTTAACCCTTGTATGTTCTCTTGGGTTTTAATGCATTCTTGTCATTGGACCTACACCAAGGCTCCAATTTTATTGTCTGACTGCTCTCTGCAGAGTTGTTGGCATATTGTGTCTTACCGGTGAGTTTACTAGTATTTCTGACGCAACGCTCTCGTTAATGCACAAAGCAATATTTTGTAGTATCAAACGTGCATGAATTCACTTGTTTAGTATGTAATCAGATAATGTTGACGTTTAAGCACATAATTGCAGTCATTAAATAATGATTAAAGTGTACGGAAATTACCGGTTTGGTGCCAGTTGTCGCCGTCTCCCCCCGTTAAAAGAATTTCGTCCCGAAATTCAGACTGAACTAACTCTCGCATGAGTCTTCTTGAATAGGTGGGGATACTTTTCTTTGAACTGGTCTTCACGTTCCCACGTGTACTCGGGTCCATGCTTAGAGTTCCAACGTACTTTGACAAGTTTAACAGTGCTCCTCCTGGTCTTGTTGACTTTCCAGTCTGTAACCTCAACGGGTTGTTCTGTAAATCGGAGGGCGTCATCAATATGTACTTCATCCGCAGGGACGATCACATCTTCTTGTGTTGGACTCTTCTTGAGGTTGGATACATGGAAAGTATCATGTACTCCATTAAGTTCTTCCGGTAATTCCAACTTGTATGCCACGGTACCAATTCTTTCTAAGATCTTGAATGGTCCGATGTATCGTGGATTCAGCTTTCCATGTTTTCCAAATCTTACTACGCCCTTCCAAGGTGAGACTTTTAACAACACTTTGTCTCCCACCTCGAATTCTAATGGTTTTCGTCTTCGATCAGCATAACTCTTTTGTCGATCTCGAGCTGCCTTAATGCGCTCTCGGATCTGTATAATCTTGTCGGTTGTCTCTTGTACGAGTTCAGGACCAACCATACGTTTATCTCTAGCGTCTGCCCAACATAAGGGCGATCGGCACTTGCGGCCATACAGAGCTTCGAACGGTGCGGCTTTTATGCTTGTATGATAACTGTTATTGTAGGAAAACTCAACTAAAGGTAGATGAGTATCCCAACTGCCGCCTAGATCCATGACACATGCGCGAAGCATATCTTCTAATGTTTGTATAGTCCGTTCGCTCTGGCCGTCTGTTTGTGGATGGAATGCCGTGCTTAGATCTAGTTGAGATCCAAAGGCTTCCTGAAAGGATTGCCAGATTCTTGAGACAAAGCGTCCATCTCTGTCTAAAATAATTGAGATTGGCACTCCATGAAGTGCCATGATTTCTTTTAAGTATATCTCAGCAAGCTTTCCTGTGTTGTCTTTTTCTCGGATCGGTAGGAAGTGCACAGACTTTGTTAACCGATCAACTATCACCCATATCATATCGTGCCCTCTAGGGGTCCTGGGTAATTTCGTTATGAAATCCATTGAGATTTGCTCCCATTTCCACATGGGTATCTCTGGTTGTTGTAGTAGGCCAGACGGTTTCTGATATTCAGCCTTAACCTTAGCACAGGTTAGGCATTTTCCAACATAGACAGCAACGTCGCTCTTGAGTCTCGGCCACCAATAATATTCTTTCAAGTCTTGATACATTTTGTCCGATCCTGGATGGATCGAGTATCTCGATTTGTGGGCTTCATTAAGGATGACTTCTCGCATACCGCCATAGAGCGGAACCCAAATACGTTTCTTAAAGTATAGGGCTCCCTCTTCATTTGGCACCATGTATTTCAACATACCCCGGAGGTATTCAGCCTTACGGTTTTCTCCCCTGAGAGCTTCTTGTTGTGCGTCACGAATGCGTGCGGTGAGGTTCGTTAGAATAGTCATTTCCAATGCTCGAACCCTTAGGGTCTTAACCCTTTCTTTTCGACTTAGTGCGTATGCTACAACGTTTGCCTTTCCAGGATGGTACTTAATTTCACAGTCATAATCGTTCAGCAGCTCGACCCACGTCGCTGGCGCATGTTTAATTCTTTCTGATCAAATATGTGTTGTAGGCTTTTGTGATCTGTGAAGATTGTACATTGAGTACCATATAGATAGTGTCGCCAAATCTTCAAGGCGAATACTACTGCGCCCAGCTCCAGGTCGTGAGTGGTATAGTTTCTTTCATGTACCTTCAATTGTCTTGAAGCGTAAGCGATGACTTTTTGGCGCTGCATAAGCACGCAACCCAAACCTTGTCGTGAAGCGTCGCAGTATACCACGAAGTCTTCAGTGCCTTCGGGTAATGATAGTATCGGTGCATCGCATAGCTTGTCTTTGAGCAGCTGGAAGGCTTCTTCCTGCTTGCCACCCCAATCATACTTCTTGTCTTTCTGCGTGAGGGTAGTTAGCGGTTGAGCTATTTTTGAGAAATTCTCAATAAACCGTCGGTAATAGCCCGCTAAGCCCAAAAATTGTCGAATTTCAGTTGGGGTTTTGGGGGCTTCCCAATTCTTTATGGCTTCTATCTTGGATGGGTCTACATGAATGCCCTTCTCATTCACAACGTGACCAAGGAATTGTACTTCGCGAATCCAGAATTCGCATTTTGAGAACTTTGCATAAAGTTTCTCTTTCTTCAGTTGTTCCAGAATAGTTCTAAGATGTTGCTCGTGTTCTTCTTTCGTTCGCGAGTAAATCAGGATATCATCGATAAACACAATCAAGAATTTATCGAGATATGGTTTGCATACGCGGTTCATCAGATCCATAAATACCGCTGGCGCGTTCGTCAGTCCGAATGGCATCACAAGAAACTCTTAATGCCCATAGCGTGTTCTGAATGCAGTCTTTGGTATGCTTTCCTCCTGTATCCTCAACTGATGGTATCCAGATCGAAGATCGATCTTGGAATAGTAGCTTGATCCTTGCAACTGATCAAATAAGTCATCGATCCTCGGTAGCGGGTACCGATTCTTGATTGTGAGCTTGTTCAGTTCCCTGTAATCGATACACATCCGCAGAGTTCCATCCTTTTTCTTCATGAACAATACTGGAGCTCCCCAAGGCGAGAAGCTTGGCCTTATGAATCCTTTATCCAACAACTCCTGGAGTTGTATGGATAATTCTTGCATTTCGGATGGTGCAATCCGATAGGGAGCCTTGGCTACAGGAGCGACTCCTGGAACCAAGTCTATATGGAACTCGACTTGTCGTTGCGGAGGTAGTCCTGGCAGATCTTCGGGAAAAACATCAGGGAATTCCTTTACCACAGGAATGTCTTCGAGTTTCGGCTCCACAGCCTTCTTATCTACAACGTGTGCTAGGAAAGCGACACATCCTTTCCTTAAGCACTTCTGTGCCTTCATGCAGTTGATGATTCGTAGAGGCGCGTCTCGTTTTTCTCCATGCACAATGAGAGTTTCATCATTCGCCAAAGGGATGCGAAAGATTTTCTCATGACAAATAACCTCAGCTTTGTTCTTGGACAACCAGTCCATTCCAACCACTACATCGAAGCTACCCAATTGAATAGGTAAAAGGTCGATGCTAAATCTTCGTTCACCAAGTTCCAATGTGCAACCTCTAACAACTTCGCCCGACTCAACAAGTTTACCATTGGCTAGTTCTATGGAATAAGGGATTTCTAATCTACTAGATTCTATTCCAAGCATGCGTTTAAATTCCACAGACATGAAGCTATAATCGGCGCCAGTGTCAAATAATATGGATGCAAAGTGATTGTTAATGAGAAACGTACCGGTGACCACATTAGGGTCCTCGCGTTCGTTCTTTGCTCCTATCACGAATGCTCGAGCCTGAGCATTGTTTCCCTTTGGGCAGTCTTTCATGAAATGATCATTGCTTCCACAACTGAAGCATCCTTGGTTACGCCCAGCTCTATTACCATTCCGATTACCGTTGTCGTTCCCACCATTGTTTCCATTACCATTACCATTGCGGCCTCCAATACCTTTTCCCCAACAATCCTCGGTACGATGGCCTGGCTTCCCGCAGTTCTCGCATTTCCCAACGCGACAATTTCCCATGTGGTGAAAGTCACAACGGTTGCATTTGGGTAGAGTGCCCTGATACTTCTTAGTTCCTGCATTGCTTGCAGCCGCGAAGGTTTTTGCCTCCATAGGTGGGTTAGTGTCACGCTTCTTGTTGTTTGAACCCTTGTTGTTGCTGCGGGTTGCTTGGTTCAGATTTGAATGCTTTCTCTTTTTGTCACCAGACGACTCAGCATGCGTCTCGGTCTTCTCAGTTGGGTTCAGGGATAACTTCTTCATACGAACACAATCTTCGGTAAGGCTGACAGCCAGAGTTACAGCCTCCATGATTGTTTGAGGTTTGGCCGAAGTTACCATGCCACGAAACTCTGGGGCCAGTCCCCAAATGTAGCGTTCAACGCGCTTAAATTCGGGGGTCACCATGTAGGGAAGCACTCTAGACAGATCATGGAACCTTCGAGTATAACCATTAATGTCAGCACCTTCCATGGTCAAGTGCCAGAACTTCGTTTCCAGTCTTTGGAGTTCAGCACGAGAGCAATACTTCTCTCTCATTCTTTCCTTTAGTTTATCCCAAGTTAGGCCATAAGCGGCATCATCGCCCAAGGTTTGGACTTGCAAGTTCCACCAAGTCAGAGCTTCATCGACAAACAACCCAGTAGCAAAAGTGACTTGCTGGTCCGCGGTACACTTGCTCATGAGGATAGTGGCTTCAGTCTTTTCCATCCAACGTACAAATGCTACTGCACCTCATGTACCGTCGTAGTTCATCGATTTGCAGTCAAGACACTGCTTGAAAGTGCAGCCTGTAATTGATCCAACCAACTCACACGTGAGCATTTGAAGAAATAATGAAACAATGGCTGTTCATAAATTTCTCCATGCTTAGTAAATCGTCTTAAGGTTACCTTGAGTTGCGTTGCCTCCAGATGAATCTCCATTCCCATTGCGTCTAGCATTGCTTGGTCCTCCACTGTCTTGAGTTCGGTTTGCCTCGTACTGGGCGATGGCTGCGGAGATCCTTTCCTCCAGTAGAGCGTTCAGCTCTTCAGCAGTTCTTGGTAAAGGGGGAGGAGGAGGTTGATCATCATTACGAGCGTTCACAGCTTTCCCGGGTGCCATGTTCTGACAGAACATAACACAACAGGGTCAGGCATTTGTTTGATATCGTCATACTAGACAGTAGTAGTATATATATACAGGCATATACCACATAAATGACACCAAACAATTATTACTCTAGCAGAGTATTTAGTAGGCTGGTGTTCATGTTTGACCCTTTCTTGTCCTGAGGGAATCTATACGTGACAAGACTTGCTGTGATTTCTGTGCACTGAATTCCATAATTATGTATGCATCCATAATTACGTAACTCCTTGCACAGTCCGCATAGTTCGTTTCATCCTCGTATCCCTTCCTTCAGATATGCCATTGTTTCTAGGTGAAGTCACGTATACTTGTGACATTCTACTTCTAGCATATGTAAATATCAATTATCACACATAATTGCAAGTAATTCTTAGTCACAGACAAGTGCTACTCCAGTGCACCCTACGTCTCGTAGTGTCTTTTCTAGACTCTTGTAAACAGTTTCAGGTAGTGGATGTCGCGGGATGTTTTATGCAAACTTTTTTTGAAAAATTGTTTTCGTGCAAGGATCCTAGAGATTGTAGTCTAGACTCGAGAAGGAATCCTGGTTCACTACAATCGCAACTCTGATACCAATCTGTCACACCCCTTTCTGCGGCGGAAGCACAAGGTGTGATCATGAAAGGTTCTCATTGCATACGAAAGGTAAACATACTACATGCTCATAAAAATAACTTCAAACGTCATTACCATTACCTAACCGAAATCGTAGTTTTAGTGTTTACATCACAAGACAACATTTTGTCTGAAAAGTTACAACTTTATTGAATGATAAACATAAACGACATCCACGAGCATGAGTAGGACCGCGCGCACATCCACATTAGTTACCTGAAATACATGTGAGTTTTGGAAAAACGTCAACATAATGTTGGTGTGAATTCATGCAGTGACTGTTTTGAATGTTTAAATACTTGAATGAAATCATGGTATGTAACTGGTAGAATGTATGAATGTTTAAATGTACTTGTAAAACGTATCTGTGACTGAGTACTATGAATGTTTGAAGGTATTTGTAACATGTATCTGTAACTCCGTACTATGAATGTTTGAATGTGTGAGATCGCTAGTGGTTTGCAAGGCCACTAACATGTGTCACGACATCGGAAGCCACCAAACCTAGGCATTTTTGTCGACTTTGACTGAGACACAGAAGCACTCATTGGTAGAAGTAGGCCAAGAGTGGGGTTACCTGAAACCCATTAGATCTAACCTTTTGTTCCGCGGTCTGAATGTATACGTTGATTAATGGTGCTTATGGTACCCTATTCGAGACATGATCTAGAATGTTTCACTTGAATGTTTTTGTACTCCATCATACCATTTGTAAACATTGTAACAATTGTAACATGTATTTCACCCCCAAAGTTATAAAACCAAAAACAGTTAAAGAAAAGGGGGAGCATGAACTCACAACTTTGCGTTCCTTGCGTCGTAAACTTCACCAGGTTTGCTTAATTAAGGTCGTGACCTATACGTGTTTTCTTAACGTTAGTCACTAGACTTGTATCGCACAAGTACAAGTCACTATCTTTTGTATACGTTTTCTTGTGTTAAAAATAATTCATATTTTCAACTAAGTGTCTTACTTATATTATTTTCTCAAAAATAAATATAAGTGTCTTGTATTTTGCACCCGAATTATGTATCTTGTATGTTGTATGTGTATTTTTGTTACAAAAAAAATTATGGCGAGGTTTATATTCGAAAAGCATAGTTTAGAACACACTAGTAAACCTTTGCCTAGAAAATATTTACTAAGTGTTAGGATTCTCAGAAAATTTCGCCATAGTCTCCTTTGTAAATGGAGGTGTCCATGCTAAGTAGCATATCATTTTCTTTAACATATAACACGTTAGATCGTTCTCAAATAATCAACCCGACATTCTGACATGCAAGATACTACTTTTGTCGTTTCAGTTTTAATATATATAAAACTGGACTGTTTTCGGACATTTTAATAAAATGGTTAACTTACTCCAATAATTCCCAAATTTTTACAGAATATCTTATACGAATCAAATATTATTTTGTAAAAATATCGGGGTCCAGTTCATTATCAATATTTTATAGAAAATCATTTACCGAACTGCGATCAGATTTGTTACTTTCTGACCGCAGCCTACGGAATAATTCTTTTAAAATTCATCGTAACTCCGATTTACGAAATTCCAGTTGGAGGGTCACAATGACAGCAGTGATCATCTACGGTATAAATTTCAGGGGCTGGTTCTACTCAGCTTTCAAGTTATGATGAAGAATATAACACATGTTTTTGGCAGTAAAAATGCAGCTTGAGCTGCTGTCCAAAAACAGGCCTTTAAAAATAGTAAACGACTTCGAAAAATTACGATTCCAGTGCCATTTGATCCGTTTTTCGAAAATACATAATTTAGGCTTCAGAAATTCTGTTTTTCGATTTATTATGGTCTGTTTACAGCCATTTGAAGTTGGCTGAAAATGTAAATCAGCATGTTTCTTTCTAGTTTAAACGTTACTAAATCGTATCAACAAATGTCCGAACAACGGGTTTATCAAAAAACCAACGATCAAATATCATGCATGATTTAACCAACCCTCATCCAACAAGATTTCATCTTCAAGTAAACTTTTTATGTGGGATTTCATGTAAAGTTTCATGTTCATCTCTTTAGTGTTCTTGTTTCTTTAGTGATTTTGAACATACTACAACTTTTGATCACAAAAACAAGATGAACAAGGGTGTACAAGTAACTTACTACTAGCACAAGGCTAGGGTAGGATCTAGTGATGAAGATGATGAGAAAAAGATGAAGAACAAGCAAGAAACAAGCCCTTTTTGAAGCTCCCCAAGTCCAACCTCCTTGAATCACCTTCAAAGCTTGAATGGAACTTGAATAAAGGATGAAGATGGTGGTTTAGTGGTGGTGATGGTGGCGGTTGTGGGAGGCCGAGAGAGTGAGGTGTGAGAGTGTGATCTTGTGAAGTATGGTGAGAATGATCTTGTCATGCTTTTATAAGATATGTTCACATATCTTGGTAAGATTTACAAGCAACTAATCTACTAAACAATTAGAATAAAATCTAACACAAGATTGGGAGCATGGTAGGATGATTTTTGTGGGTCCTTGTGACCGAGTTCGGTTAGGGGGGGGGGGGGAGGGTTGGTTGTAACTTTTTGTAACTAAAAAGTAATTGTTGGTTAGATTTCAAGTGATGCTTATATATGTTATTTACTAGAGAAATTGGTGGGTGTTAGGGTGTTCAGGGATCACGACTAGCCAAGAATTAAATAAATAATGTGTTTGGCAAAAAAAATTTGGTGTCCCGGGTAATGTCCGGTTGTTTGGTTAAATACCGGTTAAGTGTTAAATTGCACCGTTTAGTGTATTTTATGTACCCTTTTATAACCCCTTCAATTCCCGATACTTAGGGAAATATTCGGGACGATAAAACGTAAATTCTGCATGATATTTATATGTTTAAAAGTTGGTTATAGCGGAATTTAGAAAAATTATGCACTTAAAGTGCGTTTCGGGTGCTTTTTAGTGCGTATTTTAGTCTCCGGAAAGCCTATATGTTAACCCTTGTATGTTCTCTTGGGTTTTAATGCATTCTTGTCATTGGACCTACACCAAGGCTCCAATTTTATTGTCTGACAGCTCTCTGCAGAGTTGTTGGCATATTGTGTCTTACCGGTGAGTTTACTAGTATTTCTGACGCAACGATCTCGTTAATGCACAAAGCAATATTTTGTAGTATCAAACGTGAATGAATTCACTTGTTTAGTATGTAATCAGATAATGTTGACGTTTAAGCACATAATTGCAGTCATTAAATAATGATTAAAGTGTACGGAAATTACCGGTTTGGTGCTAGTTGTCACATCGGACGCGTTTTAGGGGCCAGCCCGGCTGCAGATACATAGTGTAGCTACATAACCAAGTTCGGACCTTTAACAGGACCGGACGAACGTTTATAAAGTATTCACAAAATGTCCGACATCTGAGACATCTACACATAGGTCCTTAAAAAAGGTCCGTCCCTTCTCCTAAATAAGGACGCACATCAAATGGTGCGTCATGGCTGAATGACGTTATTTATACAAGTGAGTATAAATACTCTCTTCAAGTACAATTTTTCTGAACCTTCATCCTAACTCTCTCTCTCTCTACTTTCTCTCTCTAAACAAATACTTATCCTCACGCCGGATGGTGGTCGTAGAGTGGCCCTCCCACCTCTGCGACGAGCCTAACGGTATGTTGCTTGTCCAGGTTCATCGAGCTCATAGGTTTTCAAGATCTAATTGCGGTTGAACCATAGTTCGATCCGGTTTTGGATCTTTAATTGGCGCTATCCGATTTAACGTTCATAATCTTTCACCAGTTGAATTTCTTCAACAAATCACTGATCTATGGCGGCTCGAGGTACCCCTTTGTCAGATAAGTTAGATAATATAATAGTAATTAATAGTGGTTAGTAATGTAATAACCATGTTATAGAGGTAGGATAAACAGTGGCGGAACCAGAAACTTTTAACTGGAGGGTCAAAGTGTATATATAATACTAATCATTTTCCTTATGTAAAAAAATAAAAATCATTAAAGAATAATAAATTTAAATATCTTGACATTTTTAACTAAATCAAATAAAATAAAAAAGTTAAAACTAATAAAGACCGAAAAGTCATGTAAAATAAAAAGTTACCTTAAATTATCAATTAATTATTATTCTTATTATAAATACTATTAAGTATTTAGCATTACATTTGTGATATCTGGAAAACAAAATAAAACATTTGGAAAAGATAATAGCACTATGTCTTGAGTTAGTGACATTGACTAGTCTAAGAAGTTAAACCCTCTTTTGATGGTTTAATTACTAAATTACCCTTCATCTACTATTATGTACGTCTTCTTCACACCATTGCCATTTCTCCTTCTGTAACCATGGACCAATGTTTTCAGGACCGGACCGGAGGTCGACCCGGTCGCCTTGCGGGGTCAAAGGCCGGACCGGTCCGACCGGTTTGACCGGGTTTAAGACCCGGATTACGTCATAAATTATATAACTATATAAGTGTTCATATATATGTGATTTTAAAGTAGACCAAAACTAAATAAATAAGAAAAACAAATAAAAAAAGAAATAAACGAGAATGACAAGTTAAATAAAACAAAAAGATATCAAGTGAAATAATTAAATAAATAAATAGTAAAAAAAAAGTAATCTACCCACCCATATTTTCGTAAGACACCACCTTCAAATTATTTTAAGGGCATTGGGTTATAAATTAAAAAAAAATGTTAGGGCATTGGGCTATAAATTAAAGAAAAAGCCCAATTCAAACATATAAGTAAATAATTAGGTTATCTTCTCCTGTTTTTGGAAGAGCCGCCGCTACTGATGCTCAGGTTAGGTTTCAACAGTCAGCCAACAATTTTCCGATCATCCCGATTCACAAGTCCTTTTTTTAATCATGACTCCTCTCATACAACGATCCCCATTTAATGTATTTTTTTTCTTTACTGAAACTCGGGACGGATTCGTGCATGGCCGAGGTGGAAAAACGTTAAAACCACCATTCTTGCCGGAAAAACTTCAGGCAACATTTCTGACCGGCCCGACCCACTAGCCATGACCCGCCGGCCGACCGCCCGGCTGCCGGTCCGACCACCGGCCCAATGTTGAAGCGGCTCAAACAAGCGAACCGGCCCGCTCTTGTCTCCGGGTCCCGGCCGGCCCGGGTTTAAAAACATTGCCATGGACAGAACGGAAAAAATCTGTAAAATAAAAAATTACCTTAAATTATTAATTAATTATTATTTTTATTATAAATACTATTAAGCATTTAGCATTACGTGATATCTAGAAAACAAAATAAAACATTCGGAAAAGAAAATAACACTGTGTACTGAGTTAGTGACATTGACTAGTCTAAGAAGTTAAACCCCATTTTAATGGTTTAATTACTAAATTACCCTTCATGTACTATTATGTACATCTTCTTCACACCATTGCCATTTCTCCTTCTGTAACCATGAACAGATCGGAAAAAAAATTCCGGTGAGCATCTTTTAAACTCTTCTCTCTTTTTCGTTGTTACTACTCATCAACTCAGAATCATGGGGGTCAAAACACAAACACCCACCGGATGAAGGATCAAAACATACATGGTCGGCCGACGGTCAGAGGGTCAACAGACCCTCCTGACCCTCCTGTAGTTCCGCCACTGAGGATAAATGTCATCCATTGTACCCCTTTGTTACACCAAGAATCATCAACTCAGGTGATGATCTTGGTTGGTCATGTATAAAATATAAATATAATGAAAGGTTGAAAGCTGTAAAATAAAACCCAAGATTGGTCCTTATTTTGGTGATGCACCATCTTTGTTTACCATGGCAAACATTTGGTGACATTCCATAAGAATTTCTCCAATATGGGGAAGTATGAAAACATAAAGAAAAACTAGAAGAAGGTGAAAGGAGATGGAACTCACTTTCAAGAGGGATGAAGAATTCTTTGAGAAATGGCAAAGAAAAGTGGTGGAATGAGTGTTATATTTATAGGGAAGATATTAGGGTTTAAGGTGGTGAAAGAAATATTGAAAGTTGAAAATTGGCCCATTAATATATATTTTTATTTTTTGGGCCTAATGTCATGGGCTTGTTTGTTTTATGCATTTTTTTTTTGTTATTTGTATAGATTTGAGTTTCCAACATAATTTATAAACATAGTATGACACAATAGTTGATCGGTTGGGTCTCTAATATCGAATTTACACAACATAAGTCGGTTTTGAATGATTTAAACGTGTCTTGATGATTATATGAATACACATATGTTTGATTATTATTGCGAGAAAAAAATATAAAAATAAAATGAATTCAGTATGATCATAAGTCTCGGATTATAATGGTTGAATATGAAAAACACGGAAACGAATAATACAATAATTTTGGAATGTTACAATTTGGCCCCTGAACTTGTAATTATGTTATTTTCTGTCGTTTTTCTTGTATTTTAGCCCATTTTTATGTATTTGAAGTGTAACAAGGTATTGTACGAGTATGATGCATGTATGGTTTACGTATTGTGTATGTATTAATGAGAATCAAGCGTATAATAAGCCTTAGTTTGCACGGAACATGTATCCAAAGATTGATTGTGTATAAGTATAAGTATAACAAGTGTAAATATAAAAGATTAATTTCATTATGAATGAAGTATCGGATTACAAGCTTGGAAGTGAATAACGAGTACAATATGATTACAAGTTTCCAAAAATAGAAATACGATTACAACTTTCTAAATAAGGAAACTACAGAAATGCGAAGCGTTACAGTGGGTCCCCTATATTTGTCAAGTACAGGTCTGTACGTAGCGTATAGGGTTTATTTCTCTGACAAGATACCACGAGTGGGACCCTTATATACGCCACGTGCAGACCTGTACGTGGCGTATAGGGTTTATGTCTCCGACTATGGGGTGAAACCTAGTACAGTGCTAAATCAATCACATATACGCCACGTATATGGCCTGTACGATGATGCCATACGATAGTTGTGTACGCCGCGTACAAGCCTGCGTACAGACCTGTACGCAGCATATAGATCTGAATGATTTGACTTTGATCCGATATAGTACAGGGTTGTATGAGGCGTATACATGTGAATTTGTTTTCTTCAAATAGTGACATGCAAATGCTTCTTCATGACCCTCTTCGTAAGTTTAATCTCATATTTCTGTTCTTCCCTGGTTTATCAATTGCCGGACAAGTGTGAAGCTAAAATACCACCGGTCTGGGATGGGAACTATTTCTTTGGCCAGTATTCCAACGACTCATAGGAGAATTCTGGCGTATGACTAATTGTATTTTGTTATGGTTTCTTAACAATTTATAAAGCTTTGGGCTATAATATTTAAACGGGTGGGCTGAAGAATCTCGTTGTGTCATCGAATGCTTCAGTTTACAGGTATGAAAGTGGTTAGTAAAAGAAGTTACAAAAAAGGTTAAGACCATATGTAATGGGGCTTTATAGGGGTGTGAAAAGTTTTGATAATGCCCTTAAACCATTCCTCATGGGTATTATAGGGGCATGAAGAGGTATGGGCATTTCTAGAATAATGCCCAATGAAGAGAAAAATAAGGAAAGTAATAAATGAAAGGGCGTTATGAAAGTTTAACCATTACATAGAGCATTATGATGTTGATGTGACAAAAAATGCCTCTTCAGGGGCATTAACCATTACCCATGGTCTAATGTGTTGAATTTCATTGGAAAATTTATAGTGTTTTTATTAACCATTACCCATGCTAATATGGAACTAATAAGGGCATGTTTGGCTAAGCTTATTAGAGGTAAAAAGGACTTTTGGGAAAAGGACTTTTGGGAAAAGGAGTTTTTAAAAAAAGTGTTTGGATTAGCTTATTGATGTAAAATGACTAAAATGAGCATTTTTTTAGATATAAGGGGGGTAAAGAAGGGGTATATTGGTAATTTCATTTTTGAAAAGTCACTTTTGGATCCAAAAGTCAGGAATTCTTGGCTTTTCAAAACCTTATGTTTCCTTCTTTGCAATAAGCTATTTTGAAAAGGACTTCTTGGTTATCCAAACATAAAAACAGCTTATTGACTTCTCCATAAGTCAATAAGCTAATAAGCTGGTTTGAGAAGCCAATCCAAACATGCCCTAAGTCTTTACAAAGGTTTGTTCTTGTTGACAATGGAGACCCAATATTCTTAAACTTTCTTAGACCCATCTTCTTCTTCTTCAACACCCTCCTCAACCCTCAATCCCATAATCATGGCAACAACCACCCCAAAACCCCAGCGATCACCCGAAGAAATCGAGGACATAATCCTCCGCAAAATCTTTCTCGTAACCCTAATCGACTCAATGAACAACAACGACCCACGAATCGTTTACTTGGAGATGACGGCAGCTGAGATATTAAGCGAAGGTGGTGACTTGAAACTCTCTAAAGATTTAATGGAACGAGTCCTTGTTGATCGTCTCTCTGGTAATTTCACATCTGCAGAACCCCCTTTTCAATACCTAACTGGGATTTATCGTCGTGCGTGTGAAGAACAAAAGAAGATTGTTAACATGAAAGACAAATCAGTTAGGACCCAGATGGAGTTAGTTGTTAATCAAGCTAAGAAGTTGTCAGTTTCTTATTGTAGGATTCATTTAAGTAATCCTGATATGTTTCCGGATTCGGAGCGAAACAAGTCGAATGTTTCGCCTTTGTTGCCGTTGGTTTTCGCTGAGGTTGCGAGTTCAATTGATACTTTTGGTGGTGGTAGTGGTGGGTCTTGTCCTGGATTTTTGGATGAGTTGTTTAGGGATTCGGATTATGAGTCGGTTGAGCCCGTGTTGAAGCAGTTGTATGAGGATTTGAGAGGGATTGTGCTGAATTGTTCGGCGCTTGGGAACTTTCAGCAGCCGTTGAGGGCGTTGATGTTTTTGATTAGTTTTCCGGTTGGTGCGAGGGCGTTGGTGAATCACCCGTGGTGGATTCCAAAAGGTGCTTACTTGAACGGGAGAGTGATTGAGATGACGAGTATCTTGGGTCCGTTTTTTCATGTTAGTGCTCTTCCTGATCAGAGTATTTTCAAGGGTCAGCCTGATGTTGGGTGAGTTTGAAACTGTTTTCGCTTACGTCATGTTAGTATTTGGAATAATTGTATGAAACCTAATTGTTCGTGGGATGTGCAGTCAGCAGTGTTTTTCAGATTCATCGACACGACGCCCTGCTGATCTTTTGTCTTCGTTCACGACGATTAAAACGGTTATGAATAACTTATATGCTGGCTTGGCAGATGTTCTTAGGACCCTTCTTAAGAACACAAGCACACGAGAGAATGTGCTTCAGTATATTGCAGAAGTGATCAACAAAAATGCATCAAGGGCTCATATCCAGGTAAGAAGTTTATTCGATTGTAGTTGTTTCTAACTTTCTATGTACTTGCATTTCATTATCGTTGAATAATTTGCAATTGGATATAGGTTGATCCAATATCTTCTGCGAGTTCGGGCATGTTCGTGAACCTTAGTGCTGTTATGCTTGGATTGTGTGAGCCTTTTTTGGATGCAAATTCAACAAAGAAAGACAAAATCGATCCTAAATACGTATTTTATGGTTCTCGGTTGGATTTCAAGTAAGATACCTTATCGACAGCAAGAATATATGCGTTTTTTTATATCGTTAACTTTATTTTGACCGTCAGTCTCAACTCGACACAGAGAATTAACCGCCCTTCATGCATCTTCGGAGGAAGTTACTGAATGGTTAAACATAAATAACCCAAACAACGGGAGCAGTGGAGAAAACAGGTTGCTTCATTCCCAAGAAACTTCAAGTTCCGGTCTGCTACAAAATAACAATCCTGTTCAAAGTCAACGTGAATCTACAAACTATTCGTTTATTTGTGAATGCTTCTATATGACTGCACGGGTTCTTAATTTAGGGCTACTAAAAGCTTTTTCGGACTTCAAGCATCTTGTGCAGGTAAACAGTTTATAGAAAATTAATGTATTAGTTTTGATTATTGAAACAATATTATTACTTATTACAATTATTCATTGAATACACTGATTTGCAGGACATTCAAAGATGTGAGGATAATCTTGCAACCTTAAAAACCATGCAAGAACAAACACCTTTACCTCGACTAGCACAGGACATTGCTCGACTCGAGAAGGAAATCGAATCATTCACGCAAGAGAAACTATGTTACGAAGCTCAGATATTGCGGGTAAAACAGTCCTTTCATTGTTTATGCAAGCTGACTTCTTTTAAAACTAATCTAACGTATCTACACTTGCGTTTCTATGTCTTAGGACGGAGATCTTCTTCAACAGGCGTTATCTTTCTCTCAGTTAATGGTGGTTTGGTTAGTAGATCGTATAGGCGGTTTCAAAATGCCTTTACCACAAACTTGCCCTATGGAATTTGCGTGTATGCCCGAACATTTTGTGGAAGATGTTATGGAATTGCTTATTTTCGCTTCTAGGATTCCACGAGCTTTGGATGGTGTCAAGCTGGTAAAAAGATTAAATTATTCAGATTTTGTTTTGCCTTTTTGCAGCACCATGTTTCTGTTGCTTTATGAAATTATGTCGTCTTTATTTGGTAGGATGATTTTATGAACTTCATTATTATGTTCATGGCAAGTCCAGAGTACATTAGAAATCCGTATTTACGAGCAAAAATGGTTGAAGTACTCAACTGCTGGATGCCTCGTAGGAGGTACCTTTATACTCGTAATCTTTTGTTTTGTGCCCAAAATTGGATACTTCTATTTTTGGATAGTGTAAAATGCCAAAATCGTCCCTGAGGTTTGGTCATATTTGCTTGTTCTATCCGGAATGACTTTTTTTTGCATTTGCGTCCTTGAGGTTTGCACTTTATTGCCAGTTCTATCCAATTCGTTAACGTTGTTTATTTTTTATGTTAAGAGTTTTGATGCATTAACAGCTTGTACCAAGCTTTAATATGTTGTATCTTAACTGAAATGACAAAAATGCTCCACACCTTAACAGAATAAATAAACAATGTTAGCGAATTGGATGAAAATGGCAACAAAACGCAAACCTCGAGGACGCAAATGCAAAAGAAGTTATTTTCGATGGAACAAGCAAATATGACCGAACCTCGGGGACGATTTTGGCATTTTACTCTTTTGGATATAAAGATCAAATTTCGGGTACTTACGGTTATTTTCATCTTTGTGTCTGTAGCGGCACATTGTCTGCCACAAGTACGCTTTTTGAGGGGCACCAACTATCTGTCCAATATCTTGTCAGAAATCTTCTGAAACTTTATGTTGATATCGAATTTACGGGCTCCCATACTCAGGTGATTTTTCTCTCCCAGTTTCCATCGCGGGTCATGATATTTGCACCCTCGGGTCATTACCAAACGAGTGATTTACACTTTTCCGACTGTTGTGCAGTTCTATGACAAGTTTAACATACGCCATAACATTGCCGAACTTCTAGAGTATCTTTGGCAGGTTCCTGTACACCAGAATGCGTGGAAACAGGTAATTTAAATCTGTAATTGCTACATATGCTTTACTTTTACGGTTTTACCTACTTTGTAACGACTTACTTAGATCATTTAACTTTGTCTCAGATTGCCAAGGAAGAGGAAAAGGGTGTTTACCTGAATTTCCTTAATTTCCTGATAAACGATAGTATCTTTCTTCTTGATGAAAGTCTCAACAAAATTCTTGAGCTCAAGGAGCTGGAAGCCGAGATGTCGAACACAACCGAATGGGAACAAAGACCCGCACAAGAGAGGCAGGAGAGAACTAGACTTTTCCACTCTCAAGAAAATGTTCGTTTTTTATATCTACACCTTTGAAATATATTTTATATTTTTACGAGTACGTATTAAGTAAATGGTGGTTTATTATGGATATAGATTATTAGAATCGACATGAAGTTGGCTATGGAAGATGTGAGCATGCTTGCTTTCACCACCGAGCAAATTACAGCTCCCTTTCTGCTTCCCGAAATGGTATCCTTTTTTTTTCCGACGCTGAGATGTTTTTGTATGTATTCTTGTTTTCTGAGCGTTGCTTCTTGTTTTCAGGTTGAAAGAGTTGCCAGCATGTTAAATTACTTCCTGTTACAACTTGTCGGCCCGCAGAGGAAATCATTAAGCTTGAAGGATCCTGAAAAGTATGAGTTTCGGCCAAAACAGTTGCTAAAGCAGGTTTGTTTTTGTATTATTGTATATATACAAGACATTTGACAAACACAACAACAAATGCTCTGTTAAACATACTATTACTACAACGTCTAATTATTTCCTATGTTGAAGATTGTGAACATATATGTTCATCTGGCGAGGGGTGATCATGAGAATATTTTCCCATCTGCTATAACAAAGGATGGACGGTCCTACAATGACCAGGTACATATTTTAAGGTTTTTGTTTTTTCCTACTCGTGGAACTATGTCAATTTGTTTTAAAGAAGATTTTGTGAGATGCCGTACGCAATAATTATGAATCATGGATCGTGTGCAGTTATTCACGGAAGCTGCAAATGTTCTTAGAAGAATCGGTGAAGATCCAAGAATGATACAGGCTTTTGAGGATCTTGGTAAAAAGGCCAAAGCTGCCGCATCTGAAGCCATGGATGCTGAAGCCATTCTTGGAGACATTCCCGATGAATTCCTTGACCCAATCCAGGTAAGTTTGTTTTGGTTTTACAATGTTCGATATATTTCAAGTTTTATAAAATCAAGATCATCTTACGGGCATTTTAAATGTTGAAACTGCAGTACACTCTGATGAAAGATCCAGTCATCTTACCATCTTCAAGAATCATAGTGGACCGACCGGTTATTCAGAGACATCTTCTCAGCGATGCTGTAAAATTTTGATCTTTCTGCTTGTTTATACAGTACATTTCATTGATTGTTACAACTTCTAGTGTCGTTTTTGTAATATTTTTTTTATTAAATTGCAGTCGGATCCATTCAACCGATCACATCTTACACCAGATATGCTGATTCCAGACACAGAACTGAAGCATAAAATCGAAGAATTCGTGAAGTCGCAACAAAGGAAGCAACATGGTGAAGATGTGAGTATGCAAAACAGCCAAGTCTTCAATTCAATCACCAGATGGCACGAGGCCCCTCATTGATTAAAATCATTTTCTTATTTTTGTTTCTTTTTTGTTTATATTAGCATAATCAAGTTGTAAAATATTAATTTATATTATATATAAGTTATGGCTACGTTTGATTGAAAAGCAAATGAATAACGTGCTGGTCTTTTGTTAAATAATCATTTCAAAACTACAAATGTTACTTAAGTTTTCATGTTGGGCCAGAAAAAAAGGGTACATCAATCACAAGTCTAAACTGTGAAGTTCAACAAGAAGCTCAAAAATAGTGTACAGTTCGATAATTATCCGAATGATGATCGAGTCTAACGTTCAAAGTTTGGGTGAAGCTGCGATCTTACGCTTGGCACTCATGGGCAATGCTGATTGAACTCCTGCTATGTCGTAGAGAAAACTCAGCAAGTAATATTTGTTTTTCTTCTGATGTCAGATCACCATGAGCACCCTTCATATCAAACCCAATCGAGTTATTCGACTTTTCAAACCATCAAGTTAAACATTAAAATTAGGCTTAAACTTTTCTAAACTTGAATGATGTTAGGTTCGAGATTCTTACTAGCCGTGTAGTTCTATCACAGACGGCATGATGCATGAGTATCCCAGAAGCAACAGAGACGTTGAACGAGTCAACCATTCCTTTCATTGGAATACTACAATGCATATCTGACAATTTTAAAGCTTCCTCACTAATGCCCCTGTGATAACAATTATGATCAAGATAACCAAAAGCATGATTCAAACAGTATACGATTCTTTAAGAGATGCAACAAGCACATACCTGCCCTCATTTCCAACGACTATAGCAGTGGGTTGCGACCAATCCATATCATAAACAGAAACCTGAAAATAGTCAATAAGATGACGGATTAGATTTAACACTAAAGTCTGCAAAAGCATTTGATTTGCAGAACATATCAAATTCATAGAGTACCGTCTCCATCCCCAAATGTGTTGTAGCAATGCGATAACCACGTGACTTCAAAACTTCAAAGCACTCTTCAGTGGTATCCCAAAGTTCAATATCCAACCATTTCTCAGCTCCCATACTAACATGACGATGCTCTCTATACCTAAACGTTCGAACCAACCGATAAATCATGAACCATCCATATGAACCAACAACCAAATAAACTTCTTTTGCAACATATCATCAAACTAATAAGTACATTACATAAACGTATAACTAATTCAATCAACATTAAGTCACCTCAGATTGGGTTAACACCTTTTCCTGCTGTCTAACGCCACCACATGAACAGACTGGAACCCTAACGCATCCGCCGAACGAAACACAGCAGAAACATTCCCCGCATCCGACAATCCTTCCACCACCAGACACACCGAGTACGTCCGATTGTTAACAACATTCCTAAACCTCTCCTTCCTAAGCTCCATCAACGACGGCTCAACCGCATCCAACACCTCTCGACTACTCAAAAACGAGTCTCCAGTCTTAAACTTATCCAAATACGGAAACCGAGTGTTGGACCGAGGCTCAATCGCCCGCTCCATCTTCATAAAACTCGTTACATCATCGTTTGAGTTTCTCCATATCAAATCTCTAACACTAGTTTGTTTAACTTCATCTTCTTCTTCAGGATATACACAGCTATCGTCAACGGATTCAACTGAAACGGCACCGTATGGTCTTGTGGAGTGACGGTTGGACTTAAGTTTAAACCCTAGATATTTAAATTTGCAATAGTTACATTATACATATGCATAGTTTTATAAATGAAATTATTATGTATAAGGAAAATAATGGAGATGATGTTAGTGTTTACCTGAGCTGCGAAAGAGAAGACGGTGGCCGGGAAAGTGCAACGACTGAGTACAAGTTTCGATGCGTGTTGTACTGAATTGTAGAAAACAGAGAGAATACCGGCAGAGGAATTTACAGGCGGCCATGTGTATGTGTGAGTGTCTCGCCGGAGAGGATGACGGTGGAGACTGAGGATAAACGGTGGTGGTGGCGCCATAAGGAAGATGATAATAATAATGATAAATTGCAAAATGGTCCTTAGAGGGTTAGTAAGTTTGCAAATTTGGTTTAATGTTATTACTACATTACACGTTGAGTCTTTACGGTATGTGTAGGGCTGCAAACGAACCAATGTTTGGCGAACAGTTCGTGAACTGTTCGGCGGGAAGTTTGTTTATGTTCGTTCGTTTATTAAACAAACGAACACAAACAATAAATTTCATTCGTTTAGTTAAATGAACAAACATGAACAGAGGTCGTGTTCGTTCGTTTATGTTCGTGAACGTGCTCGTTTGTGTTCGATAGTTCATTAGTGTTTTTAACTTTTGTATTTATTTAAATACTTCAACATTCCGACAAATTAAATATCTAATAAGTGTCGGTGTATTATATATTTTGTTTATGAACGATTGTTTGTGTTCGTCTATTTCTATTTGTGTTCATGAACGTTATTTTGTGCTAATTTGTGTTCGTCAACGTTCGTTTTCGTCCGTTGTCTAAAATTAACAAACAAACACAAACGAACACGAACAAGTTCATTTCTTTAACAAACGAACACGAACATAGAATCTCGTTCGATAAGTGTTCATGAACAGTTCGCGAACACATATATTTCTTAACAAACAAACACGAACAAGGTCTTGTTCGTGTTTGTTTGGTTCGTTTGCAGCCCTAGGTATGTGGATAGACGTGACAAAATGTTAACGAGATAGAAGGAAATAAGGATTATGATATCTAAATAACTTTTTTGGAAGGCGAAGAGATTTTTTTACTCAAATATGCGCCTACTTGGTGTGGGGCTCGTCCTGGCACGACGAGGCCAGGCACCACTGCCCCCTCCAGGTCCGTTTCGTCGCCTTCGTCGCTTGCTCGACGATTGTGGCGCTCCTCCACCTTTCCTTTTTCTTTTTTTTTTTTTTTTCTTTTTTTTTGCCTTTTTCTTTGGTTTTATGCTTAGAATATGTTTAAAAACAGTCATTAACATTTAACTCAGTTGATTCGGTCAACATGATGGTCTTGGAGTTGCTGGATAAAATACCGGCCGGAATTAAAGCCGGAGAAGAACAGGTCGAGTATGCTTTATTTTTGTTTTCAAAAGGTTTGCCAAATTGCAGTTGTCCTTTCTTTTTAAGTGTTATGGGCCTATGGCATTTTAAATGTCTAGCTTTGGTATACTTCCATTTTAACTTTCAAAGGTGTTAGAAATTGCCCTTTATATTTCAAGAATTTATAACCTCTATTTAAAACTTATATATATTGATTTAGTCGAATACATTTGCAAATTTTACTTGCAAAAATTTATAAAAAAAAAAAGGAGGAGGAGGGTCATCCTCCACACCCTTGGTCCATCCTTGGAGGGACATCCTCCTTGCGTGGTGACGTGTAGGACTATCATTTGAGAATAGGGCTCCTCCACACCCCATAGTCTAAAGCAGAGTATCACGAGTCAATGTTGACAAAAGGGCCCCTAGCAGGTTGCTAGAGAAATTATGCACAAAACAACCCTAGAAGCATGCAAATTTAAGTGAATGATCTAAACAAGATTTAACACCAATTAATTCCATTCAAGTGACAAGTCAACGTGTACTTTCTTTATGGAAAAAAACACTCTATTATTTCGAGCTTGCAATAAACACCAACATGCAACCGAAATGTATATTATGATACGGTCTATATCCTTTAACATATCACGACTTTATTTTTCTTGATTTTGACTTTTGATTGTTATGACGAGTGTTAGTTCTAAGATAAAACATTGTTGAGTATAAAGTATTACCTCCCAATAAATATAAATATGTTATCTTTCTCCTTTTAAAACTTTTAATTTATAAATGGTTGGTTGTTAAAGTTGTGTTATCTTTTGAATGACTGATTTATTAACCTTGAAACTTGTATATATATTTTGACAGTTAATATCTAAAGTTCTTATATTTTTTATATTTGTTCAAAGCGGTCCGTCAGACTAATGAACCAAAATCCGGTCTAGTTCAATCATATAATAATCAACTTGATCAACTTGATCGGTCCAACAAAATCCGGGAAAATTACAAAATTAGCCAAGAAAAAAGTCAAATTACCAATCTAGCCACCTCATGCGTCCTTGGAAGGCCACTCACAGATCCCAAGTCTTCTGATGCGTCTGCATGGCCAAGTATTGCGTCCGCCAATCCCCAACTGACACGTGGAAAGACTCATCCCATCCCACACATGAAAGACTCATCCCATGCGTCCGCGGCTCATCCCATGCGTCCGCGGACTCATCCCATGCTTGAAAGACTCATCCCATGCGTCCGTGGCCACGTGTCTATTTTTTATTGGGTTTCTCCCCAAGGACTCATCCTATGCTTGAAAGACTCATCCCATACATGTGAGTGGCCTTCCAAGGACGCATGAGGTGGCTAGATTGGTAATTTGATTAAAGTCTTGGCTAGATTGGTAATTTTCCCTAATAATATTTTCTTGTGTTTGTTATTGTAGGTATATATATATACATAGAGTCACCGAAATCGAATAACACAGGTTCTATGGTGTAGTGGTTAGCACTCTGGACTTTGAATCCAGCGACCTGGGTTCGACTCCCGGTAGGACCTCTTTTTGCTCCAACATTTACACTCTCTCTTTTTTTTTTAATTTCTAGATATTTTTTTATTATGAATAAATAAACACGTGTCTACAATTTCAAAATCATTGCACTGAATAGACGTTGCATTAATGCATTTTATTTGTCAATATCTCAAACCCGTCAATCACTTCACTCACATATTCTGATCATACTATAAATTATCATAAATGAAGCAATACGTTTGATAAAAAAAATATATATATCAAAAAAGTTTTAAATTTTGATAAAATTACTTGTTCACACTTCACATTAGAGAAAGATAATCAGAAGTAGCATAAAAGATCGAAAAAAAAGATGGTCATATGCTTATGTACGTTGTATCTTTTTGGGTTTCTTAAGGTTTAAAAATAGATTTAAATGTAAGTCTCCTGATCTAAGTTGGTGTAAATTCGAATTGATGTAGATAGCTATGGTGTTTTTCTCTCTGTGCAATTGCTCCTTTCTTTTTGTTATGAACTCCTTGCGTATGCTTCGTACAAGAAGTATATCTTGTACAATATCCATCCTCAATGGATGAAATCCTTGCGTATACTTCGTACAAGAAGTATATCTTGTACGATATCCATCCTCATGCTTTTTATTTTAGAATTCTTAAAATTGATTTTGTATTAAATTTGCCTCTATTCTAAACTAATTTAATTGTGTTTAATATATAATTATATTTTTTATTTTTTATCGTTTATCTAAAGAAGTACTAATCAAATGTTGCAGGAAGAAGTGATTGCGCATAAAAACCGTTGTGTTCACAAATGCAATTATAATGTTGCAGGAAGAAGTGATTGCGCATAAAAATCGTTGTGTTCACAGATGAAATTTTATTTCAAAAGATCTAATACCAAAGCCATAAAAATGCAATTAACTATTGCCACCAAACCATCACTAGTGCTCTAGTGGTGGCCACGGGTATTTAAGTTCCACCTATGGTGGGCCCGGGTGAGTTTTCCCCTCAAGGTCTCAAGTTCGAGTCTTGGTGATAGGGGTTTCTCATTGAGGGGTTTAAATTGGGGATCTATTGTGTGAGGGGGCTCTCTAGCGCGGACCCGGTTAAGACAACGTATGCTAGACCTCCCGACATTCGCGAATAATTCACACCTTTCAAAAAAAAAACTATTGCCACCTAGTAAATGAATACAAACTAGTTATAAATAAGTCCGTGCTTTGCGGCGAACAACGATTTTTCTGCCCGATCGTTGTGTTCACAGATCAAATTTTATTTCAAAAGATCTAAAACCAAAGCCATAAAAATGCAATTAACTATTACAACCTAGTAAATGAATACAAACTAGAGTTATAAATAAGACCGCGCTTCGCGACGGGCATCGATTTTTCCGCCCGGTGCAACATTGATTCGATTGGTAGTTTGGTACCATTTTGGTTCGTTACACGTAGAAAAACCGATCAGTATTGTTTCGATTCGTTACAGTATCCTTGTTATTATGTTATAGATAAGTAGAGAAACATAAAAAGCCGGTTATGTACAATAAAAGAATTTAATATATACCAAACTTTTACCAAAAATAATATTTAACGCATAGGCAAAAACTTATAGTTAAAAAAAAACATGTGGACCATATAGTGGATAATTTTACATACGTGTATAAACAAAATGATCAGCTGTAGAAGACTTACGAGAACACAAACCAAGGAGGGACTAAAATGAAGAAGTTTTGAAAAGTTTGGTGGCCAAATCAAGAAACAAAAAACATCACTATTCCTCAAGATGTTGTGAATTAATATATAAAAATATTAAGTGAAAGTGTACAATACAATATTTCTTAATGTACGGTATGAAATTGCGCACGTTATAAAACTCAAAACCCTAATCACGCATGTTGAAAAACCATAATCACGCACGTTGAAAAATCATTACCATGCGTAATTATGTTTTTTCAACATGTGTGATTTATGGTTTTTCAACATGCGTGATCAGGGTTTTGGTTTTATAACGTGCGTAATTTCATATCATATTATCACACCTCAAGGAATATTGTACGTTAACCTTCTCCTAAACATTAATATCTAAAATCAAATTTTATTTTAAAAGATCTAAAACCAAAGCAATCAAATTTTATTTCACTATCATACATCATCTCTTCAATTTTTGCTGTCAAAATCTCTCTATGACCTTAAATAAAAAAATATTATTTTGTAAAATATGAAAGAGTATACTAATTATATTTAAATAATATTAATATATTCTTTTTACCCATTCGTGACATAATAAATTAACCATTAGCTACAAAAATATTTTATTTGTCAATATAAACTGTTAACCTAGATTATTATTTTATAATAACAAATTATTCTGTATATCAATTATTAATAAGTATAACAATTCTAATTCATGACATACCAATTTTCATTTACTTTAAATAACATATATTTTTAATAGGTACATAATAATAAAAATAATATAATTATATACATTATTATATGTAATATAATACGTAATTTCAATCATATGAAGAATATATATGTTTGTGTATTACATATTTTTTAATATTTAGCTCGTGTAATACACAAGCTATTTGATATTTCAATGTTACTAATTAGTATAGGCCGGATATTGTAATAAAATCAAGTTGATTGTGTAAACTCTCATATAAATAAATATACATCAATTATATGAAGTTTTTTTTACATACTATTATATAAGTATATCGTTTTTATTAGAGAACCCCGTATAATGCACGATTTAGTACATGTATATCTTTTTTGGAGTTTTTTTTTTTATATTAGTCTATTGTTGTATTGTATTTTAACAAACAAAACAAAATAGGTATTGTATTTTAACAAACAAAACAAAAAAGGAAAATGGCAAACTAGTTAATGAGTGGAAAGTGGAAACCCACCAAGTGTCATGTGGGCCTAAAAAACTCGGTTCAATATTGATAAATAATACGTGATGCGGTTCATGAAATCCACGTGATATTTATAGCACAATATATCAGGAAGTTCAGTTAAAAGGGGTTCATAGTTTTTTTTAACAACTAACCTTTTTTTTTTAAGTTTAAACCATGTAACCTAAACACACGTGTAAAACCCGTATTTTAAAAACCCTTAGACGAGTTGTAGTTAGATTGTAATACAACCGTAAACAAGTTAAAACGAGTCAAAAAATGAGCTGATGTGTTATAAAGAGTAAGATGATGTAGATGTGGATAAGTTGACGCACTATAAACAACTTATAATAATGTTGCAAACGGATTAAAAGGGTCGACTTGTTTAAACTTATAAATTAAGTTATTTTGTATTTTAGAATGGTTAACGAGTCACCCTGTTTTGTTTTAGTTAAATCTGAACATGAGCCATTTAATAAACGGGTTTGATAGGTCACCCAAACACTACATGTTTATTAAACTGGTTAGACTGGTCAACTCAAAACCTGAATATTTTTCATGACATGTTTCAGGTCGTGTAAGAAATGACCACCGGACCATTTTCGCCTATTATTATATTTCATACATTTTGACCCAAACACACATTCACATGCTGGTGGTTTTTTACTTCTTATCACCTCTTCCAAGCACCATTCTAAATCTGTATCACAATCACAATGACTCCTTAATATATCATATAAAGGCAACCAGTTTCATGACCATTCCTATTATGTTCTTTTGTTTGTGACAAGCTTCATAAGTTTATAAAGGAGACATCATATAAAAGGTCTATTTAATTATGCACAACAATGACTACAAGAAACCAACAACAAAACATCTCTACTTGACATTCAGAGCAAGAGCCTGATTATGATTACCACCATTCTGACATCTTTGCCGAGGTAGCCGGCGCGTCCTCCTCCCCCACCCTTCAAGACTCTTCTCCAACGACATTTCCATACAAATACTCCGCTCCCCACCCCCAGCCGCTGGCGGCGGTGTGTTGCACGAGGGTTCCACTGCTACCAACCGCCGCCTGCCCCTACCGTTCCTAGCTGCAGCTTTCCTTTTAGACGAACTAGACTGCCAAGACACACCAGTAGCAGAAAGCGCCTCTTCGAATATTTGAAGATCTTCGGTCACTTCCCGCCTTGATAACGAAACAATGCTCGGCAGTATATCTTTCTGAAAATCTTTCCTGTGACGTCCCCGCTTTCCTTGTCCTTTTCTAGCTGTCCTTTTCGACAAGCAGCCATTTTCGTCTTCTTTCTGTTCCTCCACGATCACCGGTTCATAGTTAACGTATTTTTCTTCAGTATCTTCAAGTTTCAGTGTCATGTACTCAAAGTAATCCATGCCATCAGGAATAGAATTTTTGTTTTTCTTTAAATCGTTAGATGTAATAACCTCAGCAAACCAAAGCAAAGTGTCGCTGTCACTGGATGGTGGCTTGGAGAATGAAATGGATACAATAGCCTCAGCTGCACCCTTAACAAGATCCGTATACGTATCATCCATGGATCCATCATCCGGGTCGGGTTCAAGAACTGCTGGAGCTTCTAAGTCTATCTCCATTGTAGCAATCTTGACAACCGACTCAGGGAAAGACAGTGCTGCTGGAGAACCATCTTCTTCATCAAGAGATAAGTTTAAATCGATATGACGCTTAATATCCTTCGATTCACAACGATTTTCAGCTTTTTTGTCGATAATCGGTACGCCAAGGATTTTCGGAACGCTCTTGGTATCATCATTTTTTTCTTTGTTAACGTTACGCGTATCGTTACTATCTGCATTTTCGGTTTTCTTGAAAAACTGCTGAGAATGATTCTGCAACGAATCCAAGTTAATATGATGAACTTTTGTTTGGATCTGTTCGGTCTGCACACACGGTTTTGATGTAAGCCAAGGTGGCAGTCTTTGTTCAGGTGTTTCACGGTTTTTCCACATGTCGAGAAACGTGTGTTTATCTCGCGCACGACTTTCTTCAAGATTGTTCGGTACAGAATCTTTGGTACTGGAACCATTAAGAAAACCTAAGTCAACAAACGCGTTTTGACCCGTTGACATTTTAGTAGTCAACCTTGAAGTGCCATCAAAGAACCCCGGGGTTTGACTTGTTGAACCGAAGGAGTTAAGCCAATTGTTGTGATGAAAAGTAGTGTTTCTGTTTCTCCATGGTAAAACAAAAGATGACGTGTGGTTTTTTTCACCGATTTCTATACCAAATAACGTTCTTTTTGCAGATGATTCCCGCTTTTGTGTTTCCTCTACAACACGATCGGTTTTGCTTCTGTTACTAAAGAACGCTGAAAAAGCCGTTTCCCGTTCCTCAACCTGTATCGGTTCATTCAAGTCAGCCAAGTTAAAAGCTTTCCCTTTGTTACTCGTGTCCACGTCAGCAGGCGCTTCCAGGTCAATTACTCTTCGTTCAGAAACACAACTTTTCGAAATGGGAGGATTGAACTCTTGTAATGCACTTTTCCCCTTAATAGAATCCATAGGAGAAAACGTATTGTCGGTTCCTGAAGTAGACACTCGACTAAAACTCGTGTTCATTTGAGGAAAACTAGACGGTACTTGATTTAGAAAATGACCCATGTTTAATGATTCTGTGGATACGGGATTCATCAAATCTTTCTGTCTTTTATACAACCGATGAAGTTCTTGGAGCTGGAATGAAAGGAAACACCATAAATATATTAAATGCTAGAGTTAGTAACTCAGATAACAAGATTTAACAAAATACGCCAAAAAAGATACAAACCTGATGCTTGAAGATTGTTTCTTGCTTTAAAATAGTTTGCCTAATCTGCTCTTTGGTGTATCCGTTGTATCCATCCATGACTTGTGTTGATAGAAAGTAGTCGTAATGCTGGCTGTTTCCAGGGGGAGGAATCTTGTGACTTCTGTCATCATGATATAGATCCCAAACATTATTGTGAAAACCGTTGTTTAGATCCGTCATAGAACCTGGAAAATAAGCTTTAGATTGTACTTTGGCTCCCATTTCTGCAACCAGATTAAGAAACAAACAAGTTCATATCAACAAAAAGTTTACTTTATGAGTGTTCTATTTTATTTTGGCAACCAAGTCATTCAAGAAAAAAGGAAGTCTACAAAAATTGGCGTAGGCCATATTATACAAAGAGCACACGGTATTCTTTAGTAAAAGGCGAAAAATTAGTTCGCTATTTGCTCATTTGCATTGCTACGTGCTAATTTTTTACAACATGCTTGAGTTTTCGGTGCAAACTAACGGTTAGTTTTACAAAAAACGCTAAATGATGAACCTTGTTACAAATTATCGGTTAGTTTTAATCTTGCAAGCAGGCTATACATCCGTGTTTAGAGATATGCGACAGCGTTCTGCCCCAAATTCGATTATGCACACCGTCCTAATATGTTTTGTTGCGCAAAAAAAACCATTGTTTTTTGGAAAAGTGGAAAACAAGTTATGTTAAACTAACAACATTGACCAGAATATCCGAAGCACGACGTTATTTGATTGAAACAAACCATCATTTCAGCAAAATACGCGAATGAAAGTAGGAAAAACGATTCACTATGAACAAGTGAAGCTATGTATGATGAAGCTTTCTGCATTCAAATCTCCATATATCATCCAACACCTCTCATGTTTACAAATTATGGCTGTAATTTTGGTACTTTGACCACCAAAATAAAAGTCAACTCACAGTGAAAAAATCACACATAATAACCATGTACAGTTCCTTACCCTTTGTGTACGGTAAGTGAACCACTCTTTGGACCGATCGAACATCATACACAAACTAAAAACTATAATATTAAAATCAACAAGCAGACACAAAGAGTCATAACAACAAGCATTGAACAAATCGAAACCACTACAAATAAAAAAAATAACCTAAATCGAATCAACAACAAATTCTATACTCAATTAAATCACAACAAATTCTATAAAATTAGAGTATTATACCTTCCGGTCGTCTACCAAATCGTGAAAATCTTCAGCTCAACGAACTCGATTTCGTCAAATTATCCAAAATTCAAACATAATAATCAATTAATCAAACAACTGTGTTAACGATAAAAGGAAGAAGAACATAATCTAGTTTTTAAGATGAACAGGTACGAGAAAAGGAGAGAGATCCCTCTCTCTCTCTCTCTCTCAAAATCTGTGTGAGTTTCTCTCACTAGAGATGAAAATGAAAATGAAAATGATGAAGAAGGGAAGGTGGTGTTGAGTGATATTAGATGGGAAGTAAATTGTTGTGATTCGATGATTCGCTGATTTTCCCATTTGGCAAATCTAATCTAGAAAAAGAATTTTGGAAATTGGTTATGGGTTTTTGGGCAGGCAGGCAAATATATGTAGAAAGAGAAAGATGTATTTATGTATCTATATGTCACCTATCATTCATCACTTCTAGATTCCTTCCCATCTTTTTTCTTTCTTTTTCATATTTTTTTTTAATATTTTTCTTATTTTTTTATACATAATATAATCAATTTATCTATAAAAACGACCGTATTATTATGATCAAATACAAAGGGCAAAATAAAAAAAAAAAAATAAGAAGAATTTAGTTCATTGATCTTTGATGGGGTACGGTATTAAACCCGACCCGAGCGGTCAGACGTCCCGTTACGTATTGCTTTTATATTAATTATTTATTATTGTTGCTACTAACCCAACCGCGAGGCCCAACGCGATGTAGTAGCAACAATAATAAATAATTAATATAAAAGCAATACGTAACGGGACGTCTGACCGCTCGGGTCGGGTTTAATACCGTACCCCATCAATCTTAAAATTAGGGCTGGCAATAGGTAACCTGTAGGTAACCTGCTAAGACACAATAACAGAAAAGTACACCATGTGATTTTTTACGTTTTTAAAAATAATCAAAATTTGAAAGTTATGATCCATTATTTCTCCTTCTAGGTGCATAAAATATAGATCTGTCTTATATACATTGGATATAAAGTAGTTAAACGAGTCGTATTAATGTTTAAAATTTTTGTTGTTCGCGTTATCAGATACCTGTTAAACCTGTTAAGACACGATTTGCCAGCCCTACTTAAAATTCAGAGGGATGGGATTAATTTTAAAGAAGGTAAAAACATTTATTTTCTCTCTCCACATGCTAAGACATACGCCAATTTATCTCATCAGTTTAAAATGTTCATAACTTTTTTCACACGACATTTTTTAGAAAAACATTCAACCCATAATAACGAGTGTTTTTTTTATCTTTAATATGAATATAATACTGCTAGATAAAAATAAAATAAAATTTTCATTTTTACTATGTTTTCTTTGCATTTTGTTAAAGGTTCTGGTCTTTAGGGATGAGCATTTGGTACCGGTCCCGGTACCGAACCAGTATCAAACCGTACCGGGTATATTGGGTACCGGTATCAGATTCCATTTTCCCCGTTTTCTGGTACCGGTACGGTACCGGTATTTACGGGTAAAACACCGGTAAATGTCGGTACCAATTCGTCCCCTATTTTGATACCGCTACTTTTGGTAGCGGTACCGTGCTCATCCATACTAGTCATTGTGTTTTTCAACTGGGTTTTGGTCATTACATTTTACAAGGTACATTCTATTATTATCAAAACCTATAACACATTGTTAATTTGGGTTCTGTCCATTGCGTTTTTATCATAATCTATAACACAATTTATGACCCAATGAAGATGGTGTTATATTTGGGTTTTCTATACATTGTGTTATTAGTTCTGGTTATTGTGTTTTTTCAACTAGGTGGGTTTTCTATACATTCTGTTATAGATTCTTGTCATTGTGTTTATTTTGTTTTTCATTGTGTTTTAATTTGTTGTCCCTTGTGTTTTTGTTTTGTTGTCTATTATGTTTTAGTATATTGTTAATTGTGTTTTAGTATGTTTGTCATTGTGTTTTTAGTTTGCTCTTCATTGTGTGTTTTGTCTGCTATCCATTGTGTCTTTTATTTGTAGTCATCAATTGTATCTTTTATATATTGTCATCAATTGTATTTTTAGTCTACTTTCCATTACGATTTTAGTTTGATACTCATTGTGTTTTACGTTATACCCAGTGTAGAATTTAGGGAGGAACGCTCTTTAATCTTCTACTATTACCAACTTCATATAAATCGTAAACACCTTAACCTGGTGTAACCTCAAACGTGTGAACCATTTCTGGCAGTACACCTTGCTTCGGTGTTGTACCCTAAGAAACAAATATGTTCGTCCATGAGAAGAGACGAAATTTGTTTTAAGAGACTTGTTTTAGACGTGAATGATTAGTAACAACTATCAACAACAATTTGTTTATTCTTGTAGTGATGATCATACAAGAAGTCACGGTGCAACTTCTCGTTAAAGACAACGGTTTGAATCAATTTATTTACATAAAGTTGTATTTTATGCTATTTTTTGTTCAGACTTTTATACGGTATTGTAATATTTATTTTCTAAACGAATAACGATAATATCATCATTATTACTTTATTAATAAAAAGTTAACTCAGTTTCATATACTTAGCTCAGTAATTAAACATCGCATTTCATAGTTCACACTCATCAATGCTCAAACCCGAGTCATAATGTATTTTTTTTAAATGGCTAATTTCTTTAATTCTCTGATGTCCATGGGACTTGAACCCAAGACCTTCCTCTTCCAAACTTAGGTGTTTTTAAAGATTTTGCCTTTGCCAATGAACCACCACCCCATTAGTAAGTCATAATGTATTTGAAGTTTGTTTTTTAAACTCATACTTGAATTCAACTCAATATAAGTAAAGCTCCATTTTGCATACTTCTTTGACAAGTTAAATTGAAAAAAAAAACAAAATAAGGAATAAGCCTACAAATCAAGTGTAGTAGAGGTCCTGAGAACTTGGTCTAGTGGTAAATTAGTTTGTCTTCAGTGGCGGACCTAGAAATTATTTGTTGGGGGTGCGGATGAGGCGTTCAATCATATTTTCAAGGGGTGTGGTCGGTTTTTTTTTTTGCCTAAAATATACACTAATTTTCTTTTCATGGGTTGCGGCTGCCTACTCACGACTTTGGGTAGGTGCCACTGTCTGCCCTCCCTAGTGGAGACGCAGGTTCGATTCTCACTTGAGCCATTTTCAAGTGACATCTGGTTGAATGGACAAATCAGGGCTTTAATCCCGGTTTCGAACCTAACGGGGAGCGAGGGTTTACGGATTCCATCCGGTTCCCGTGCATCGGGGGGCACAATTTCATGATGGTCGAGGAGTCGACGTTAAATATAGCCCCGAGTAGCGTAGGTTAACACGTGAAATTATTTGTCATTCAAAAAAAATATATAGTACTAGACGGACCAACCACCAAGATCATACTTTATCCTTCATATACTTTTAACCGACATATAGGAGGAGGTCTTGTACTTTCATCATCATAGAAGGGGCAAACAACTCCCACACCCTAAAGAGCGCGTAACCTTCAATCCATATTCAAAGGTGACTTAATTCGATAACTAATTTACCTTGTAAATTATGATGAAAAACACCATGATATATATTTGATTAAAAATGTGCATATTAAAATGGCTAGTAACCTTTTCTTTTCGAATTTATTAATTTGATCATCACTGTAGTCTATTTGTCTATGTTACATATTTTATTGATAAGAGAAAACCATACTTATCAAGAGACATGGAAATTTTTGTACTTAAAAAGTTAAAAGTTAGCAAGGTGACTAAGTTTTCAATTACCATATGTGTCAATGCATTATTGATTGTGGGTTCGGTTAAAAAAAATAGCCAAATTTTACATTAAAGTGATGTATGTGTCTAGTATTGATTAAGTTTGCTTTGGTAGAAATATTTTATGACAATATAATGTGATATGTTTTTACAAAAATTAATGGCTATTATGATAATATATTATCAACATGGCTATCTCATGATTTTATAGCAATAAATTGTGATATGTTTTCTTGTTATAAAATATTAATCACGAAGAAGTTGTGATTTGAAGACAATATGGGAATAAGTTTAAAGTACATATCACATTTATAAGGGTCTCTCTAATTTGGTAGAAATCACCAATCAAAATCACACAATGTTGGTTAGGGTGATCACTTATACCGTTATAAATAACCATTCAAATTATACTGTTATACATAACCATTCAAGTGTTACAATGAATAATTCTTAAAGGCCATTCAACACTCCTTCTCTTAGGGTGAATATGGTGAGTGCGGTGAAGCCAGTGGTAAATGGTTTTACCAGCAGGGAACACCGCCGCCAACGTTCAAGTCACCGCGTGATGATGTTATTTTCGGCGACTACTCACCGCGCATGTATTTGACCGTTTGATTGAATTATAGCCGTTGGAGGAAGGCAACGACTTTGTAGCTGTGTTTTGTATAAAAAAAATAATTTACATATTCTTACACTATATAAACCCAACCCAATTTATACTAAATTCTCGCCAACCCATTTTCTCATTTCTCGAAAACTAATCTCTACCCTTATTAAAATGGTTGATGAAATACCACTGTTTTTTCCACCCGATAGTAGTGACGACGAGTTAGCTTCAACCGATAGTAGCATATTTTTTTTTTCCAAAATCTCATCAAGCAAGCCGAACTACAAGACACGGGCACATCTTGTGACAACTGTCAAAAATCCAGGTATCCATACAATTAATTAATCTTGATTAATGCTTAATGAATGTGCTGAATTACAAGTTAACTGCCTTTTGATTATTGCTTTATACACACATGTGCATCACATATTGCAAATGACATATCATTGATTGCATGAGAACTTATTGACTCAAATGATGCGCGAAACACAGTTAGCACAGTTAACAGACAAACCGGGAAAATGCTGACGGAATTCAGTACATAGACATACAGTGTTTTGAGACCCAGTATGAGTCAGAAACTAAGTACTAAACTAGCATAGAGTGTAGGGAAGTAAGGATCACAAAACTGTTTTTCTAGGTGATAGTTTAAGTGCCGGAAAGTGCCTAAAACTCACCCAAAGTGCTGAATTTAGTAAAATTCAGCATAAATCAGCATTTTAACACATTAATATTATGCAAAAACATGATAAAATGGTCCTGAGTGCTTTCCTAAGTGCCGGGAATTAAAAGTGTCACAAAAAGATACATAAAGCACACTAAACTGCAAGGTTTAGCACTTTAACGAATAAGTATCTAACCGAACAACCGAACACTACCCGAAACACCAAATTTGCACTAGAAGCACTGTTTTAATGTTTTCAAGCTAGTTATGATCCCCGAACATCATAACACCTCCTAAAAATATCTAATAACTAAAACACGTAACGAACACTTGGATTTGAACTAAATTGCAACTAAAGGGTTAAAGCCTACACCTAGACCCCCCCCCCCCCCCAACTATGGGACGGCCATGCTTGGCCCATACCTTGTTGATTTTATTTCATTTGTTTAATGGATCTTGTTTCCCTTTTTACTACACATTATACAAGAGTTAATTGGTTAGAATGGGTTATAAGTAAACCTTGAAGATCATAACATCTCATAATCTACACAACACTTCAACACTCATCCTTCTTCTTCCTTGGGAGCTCTCGGCCGAACATCACCCCACACACACTCACCTTCAATCATTCATCTTCATCCATTCCAAGATTATACAAGGGTGTTAGAGTCCATACAAGGAAGCTTGGTGGCTTTGGATCTTGAAGGACCTTCTCTATTTGCTTTTATCCACTCATTTTCTTCACTTGGTTCATCCCTAGCCTTGAGCTAGTGGTAAGATCCTTGTACACTCTATTTTACATCTATTTTTAGTGGTTAATGATGAATCATGATAAAAAATAACAAGAACACTAAAGAATCACAAGAAAGAAACATGAACATAAGCTTAAAACTATAAGAAATCATGAAGAAATCATGTTATTTATGTGTTGTTATACTTGATGATTGTTGTTAGCTTGTGTAAATGATGTAGACCATCATATGATCTTGCTAGATCATGATTAAAAACATGATATGGCAAGATGAGAGGATGATTATGTTAAGAAATCAATAGATCATCCTTATGTAGTCATGAACTTGAAATACAAATTGTTTTTCTTGTAAAATGATGATCAAAGTAAGTTGTGGTACTTGTAGATCTATAAATTTTATGGATGATTTCTAAAGAAACCGGGTTAAAAATATAAGTTTCGTTAAAACTTGGTTCTTACATGAACAAACACTATTTTTGGTGGTTAAACAAGTGTTGAAACACTTGTGTAACAAGAAAATTTCACAAAGAAACATTTTTGTAAAGCATGATTACAAGTTGTAAACATCTAAATCTTTCAAGAATGATGTTTTTATACAAACAACCACACTTTAAAGGGTAACTAAACTCACTAAACACACTACCAAGTTACTACAAGTTTTCATAAACTTTCAAGTTCATTAAGTAGTGGAATAAGCATGATTTTGGCAAAATTGGTAAGTGAAAGTTGTTTAGAGTTGCTTGTAAATTGATTGTGATGATTTTTACAAAAGAAAATGATATGCTTGAAAGCATGGAAACCTCCATTTTTAGGGGAAACTATGACAAACTTTTCTAAAAATATAAACACTTAGAAAAATATTTATAAACATACACTTACAAGTGTATTGGAGGTTGGTTTCCATAATTTTTGGTTACAAAAATACAAATATTGGAGGTTGGTTTTCATAAATAAAAGTGACTAGATATGTATTTGAGAAATATATATTTAGGAGACACAATGTGTGTGATTATTTATATACTTTGTGTATTAGTTATATTATTTTAGGACATGTAATAATATAACTCACAAAAACACCAAGAATTACAATCCAAAATATTACCAAAATATCAAGGAATAAATATACAAGTTACACACAAAATATTGGCGAAACCAAACAAGAAATGTAACTTACAAAATATTCCGGAAAATATGCTCACAAAGTATATTTTGGTAAATAATATTTTGGACACAAGGAAATGAAAATATGATTTTTACAATTATTACAAAGTTATATCATATTTTTGACAAAGAGAAGATATATTGTTTTTGGGAAGTAAAAACATATTTTCTTGGAATTTTTAGAAGATATATAATTTTTGGGAAATATATATATTTTCTTGAGTACACTTGAAGTACATTATTTTTGGATAAAAATAAGTTTATATATATTTTCTAAAGTTAGACTTGAAAATATATTATTTTTGGAACTTATATGAAAATACAAATATTTTGCCAAATGAAAAATTATAAATAATTTTTCTAAGTAATACTTCTTGAATATATATTTTGGAAATATATATTGGTGGACTTTTATTAGAAATAATATTCCGGAAGGTTTAATATAAATTTAAGTATATGAATACTTAATGAATACCATAAAATACGTATTCTCACACGTATAAATACACACCGGAATACGACACCAATACATGGCAAAATATACAAATACAAGAATGCGAATACTCATGTGTAAGATACACCCATCCTTGGGAAGGAAATACAAGTATAAATACTTGGGAAGTATTACGTTAACATATATTGTTTAACAAGTATTCTAAAATGTAATAAATATAATTTAAGTTAAAATATTGATTATTTTGACAATAATTATATAACTTGAAATAATGACAAAGGCATTAAATAAACGTAACTCGGAAACGTTAACACCAAGTCAAGGCACGGCCCGTTCGTCTAATAGACATTAGTACGTTGTAGGTAGTCGTGGTCACCGGAGAAGTTCGAGTTACGATTGTTGAAGACGCAAGACTGTGAGTTTCATGTCCCCCTTCTCTTTTAACTGTTTTCAGTTTTATAACTTTGGGGGTGAAATACATGTTACAACTGTTTACAAACGTTTTATACATGGTATGGTTAGCTAAGGAAGGGTACTACTTGATCATGTGAGTGGTGGGTACAACACTTAAGGCCATTAATCCTCGTTGTAGGACCGAGGGACATGAGTGATAGATCTATTTGGGTGTAGCGAGCCCATACCCATGCGGACCAGGGTGGCCCATGTGGTGACTATGTCTTATTCCCGGAGACAAATCTGCTAGGTTTGAGTTTTCCTGCATCACTTCACACATATCAATGGCCTTGCAAACCATTGGTGATCTGTTTTCCTTGTTGCTTTCATACCAGGATTTACATACATACAAACATACTTTCAAAGGTTTACTCATATACACAAACAAACACATGAACTCGCTCAACTTTTGTTGATGTTTTCAAAATACATGTATTTCAGGAAATTAGTAAGTGGATCTGGCGGGCGTTGGAAGTTTCATGCTGCGTTGTGAATAAAGATGTCATCCATGGTTTTGAGGTTTGGGTTGGGTGTCTTAATCCTGGACGAGACACGTCTTCCAAACCTTGGTTTTATTTAATATATTTTGATGAGTCCTTAGTGAACTCGTAAACAATTTGTATGGTTGTAAACTTAAATTTGAAGTCTATGTTCTAAACAATGTTGTCATGTTTTTAAACTTAATTTATGGATGAACATCTATGGTTTTATCATATAGTTGTTGTTATGATTGAATGCAATGGTATTTAGAAAGTCACACCATAATCATGCTTCCGCAAAAGTCATGGTGTGACAGCTTGGTATCAGAGTTTCGATTGTAGCAAACTAGGATTCCTTCTCGAGTCTAGACTACAATCATTAGGGTTCTCACGAAAATGTTTTCACAAGATAATTTCATTGCATACACGAAACGCCCTGATCCAGGAAACAGACATTTTCACAAACAAAAGACACGAAACACATTTCAAAGTTTATGTTTATGGTACAGTCTGAGAGACTAGGTAGTTCAGTTTGGGAAACTGGGAGGTTTAGTCTGAGAGACTAGGAAGTTCAGTCTGAGAGGCTGGGTGGGATAGTTTGGGAAGACTAGGATGGATACGTGAATACATTGTTATTAATTACATGCTTGTTGATGATTGTTGATATATGTGCATATGTTGTGATTGTTTTGCTACAGAAACTATGTCTTCGTCTGAGAGTGGACTGTCTGATACTGACGACCCCATGGCCATTGTTTCTGACGATGAGATTATCCCAGAGCCTGAGATCTTTACCTCCGACACCGAGAGTGACCCGGAGATGATGTCAGATGACGACGACGATTTTCAGCCTTTTGCGCTGCCTGACTTTGGCGATGATGTACCGCATGCTGATGGTTTCCCCGACGAGGATCCCGTTCTTATTCCTATTCCTGACCAGGACCACCTCATTCTCGGACATCCCGATGGTGAGCATGTCGTGGCTCCGATCCTCGCCCCTTTGCCTCTTGCGGCCTTTCCTCTCGAGGATTTGCCTTTTGATGACTTGTCTGATGATGATGTCGACCTTTTCATTGATGGTCCCCCTGGTGATGCCCAGGGTGATGGAGTTTTAGCTGATGATGTCATTGTTGTTCCACTCGTTGAGATTCCTATCATTGAGGTTTCCTCTGATCATTCTGTTCCAGATTCTTTCGAGTCTGTGTCATCCACCGCTTTGCATGCAGTGGGACTGCGACGTTACGCCCCTGATACTGATGACGACACAGCCATGTCGGCCGCACCGATTCCCCCACATGACGTTGAGCCTGGACTTGAGCTTGATTTTATTCCTGTCGATCAGCCTATTGATGCACCCGCTGATCCTGAGCCGATACCAGCTCCTGTGCCGATACCTGCACCTGAGCCTTTACCTGGTCATGATTCCGTACCATTTGACATACCTGTTGTTACACCACTCATACCAGACCCGATTCATGCACCCGCTGACCCTGCTGCTTTTGCCGGTCAGATCGACCCCCGAAACGCTTTCACCAGCAATGGGTGGATAGACGATGATGATGTACCTCCTTTTGTTGAGCCAGTCACTCCCCCACCTGCACCTGTTGATGTTGCCCCTTTTCACCCGATTATGTGCGATGTCCACCTCACCGACCTACCTGTCACTTTCTTGCAGGACATTCCCGCACCCCGTCCAGGGGAAGGCCCGTCTAGCCAGCAGCCTAGCCACATTCCACACGTGTCAGCAGCTTTTCCTCACATGCCTCAGTATACATCTACTACTCATTTCACTTCTTCACCGCCAGGCGAGCCACTCATATGGTTTCCGCCAAACACTATGCCAGTTTCTGATCCATACCATCCCTCCCACTTTATTGGTTACACGAGGGATGAGCTACTTTTGTCATTGCAGCTTCAGCAGAAGATCCTGTGTCGTAGAGTTATGGAGCTTGAAAGGACTCCACGTCCTCCACCTTGTTCACGTCCGTCACCTTTTGCGACTCCACCTGCTCCTCTTTTGCCTTATCCAGATTTTGATGCTCGATTTCTCACTATGGAGCAGCAAATCAGTTATCTGTTGCGTCACGTTTATGATCTTGAGGAGGAGCTCGCGCATGTGCGCAGCTTGCTTCCTGTTCCTCCACCTCCTCCTCCACCGCCATCAGCATAGCCGGTTTTTGGTTTTATGTAGGTAGCTTGCTTTTGATGAGAGTGTCGCTATTGAGCCTAGCTTGCAAAGCCTATTGGAGACCGCTTTTTGAGTATATGACTGTTGTAGACTGATAGACATTTTGGACAAGGGTGGTGTGACCCTGTAGTCCCTTTTTGTCACACTCTGACCACGTAAAACAACGAAACGTGGCGGAAATGTCGGGGAGTGCTGTAACAGAATTAATTGTTTCACAACCATGGTAATTAAAGTTACGTTTTATTTATCAATCAAGAGAGTTACATTGTCTTACACAAGAAACAAAGGGTACATAACATAATTTAACTAATTCTTGCTTCGTTTTAAGTCACTAAGGCACAGGTCCGCCTAAGTGTGTCTCGATCATCCTATGCAACAGCTCCTGAAAACACATGTGAAAGTAGGTACGTCAGCATAAAAATGCCTGTGAGATACATAGGTTTTATGAAAATAGGATTCATGACTTGAGTTTAAAGAAACTGTTTAATAAAAAAAAGTAGCCATGAAATCTTGTTGAGTGTTCCCTTTCATAAATCATTTGAAAAGTGACAAATAAACCAAATGATATATATGTGTAAAAGAATAATGTATGGTTAAGTGAATAACCATGTAAAATGGGTTAGTATAAGTTAAGTTATTTGTAAAACGATGTTTATGTGAAGGTTGTATTGTAGATGTAATATGTCTAAACTGAAATGGTTTAAATAACGATACGATATGTAATATCATAAAAGCACTTATATATAGGAAGTACCAGCGGCGTATCCACCATGTTTTTATCGTATTACACGTCGCCTCGTTACTTAAATCACTTACCCAAACAGCCACCAAGATGAAATGTTTATCAATTGTAGAAATGTTTATGTATGGTCAAATACGGTTCACACGGTTCAACAGTTACAAATGGTTCATATAATCAAATGGTTACAACGGTTCACAAAGTCAAATAGTTACAACGGTTCACATAGTCAAATAGTTACAAACGGTTCAAGATGTAATATAATGTGTTCATATGCTGGATGAGCATATGCAACAAAATGCAATGTAAAACAATGTGTCCATATGTTGAGTAAACATATGCAACTAATGTAATGTAAATCAATGTGCTAGCATGCTCAGTCAACATACATAGCAAAAGAAGATGTAATGTAAATCAATGTGCTAGCATGCTCAGTCAACATACATAGCAAAACAATGTAATGTAAATCATGTACTATATGTGTACTAATGAACATAACAAGCATATGATATGAAAACAGGAAAGCACGAAAGTAACAAGTAGGCACATGTGTTTCACCCCAAAACAGTTTGAAAACAGTAAAAGAGGGGTCTATGTACTCACATGAGATTGCTCAATAGACTTTAGATATCCACCAAGCAAAGCTAGAAGATCACAGATTCAAACGGCACCTAATATAGGTATCTACATTAATAAACGGACCTAATTGGAGGATCGGGTAGCATGAGGGTTCGTAAACCAAATAAGCATGGGAACTTATATAATATGGTTTAACAAAGCCTGCATACTAAAACGAAACCTATCCTAAGTGCTTTTGACCCGTTATGACACGTTTAGGTAGCTTATGCTACTTTAACGCGTCGTTAGCGTAAAACGCGTTCGAAAAGCCTAACTAGCCCTATGATAAGTAAAATATGCCTTAACATGTCTAATATTATTGCTAAATCAGTTTAGATATCAAGAATTATGTTACATAGGCTTAAAATGAATTTTGGCGTAAAAAGGGCATTTTGGTAATTTATCTAAGGCATACAAACTACTTATCATACAACTACTTAAACGAAGCGACCATAAGGTATAACCTCGGAAGGTTATTCCCTATATACCATGGTCACCTAATGTGTTTGGTCGGATCTTAATGATCAACCAAATGGGTCGGGTTCGAAAGTATAAGCGATTGATTAGATCGCTTACCTTTACGACCCTAGACAAGCACAAAACTAAAAGTGACGAGCTAAGCATGTTAAAACATGCTTAACTAAGTTAGAAAACAAGTTTGGTATCAAGACAAAGGGTCTTGATACCCAAAAGTAGTTTGGTAGCAAAATACGCGCTAAAGCGTATTTTGACCGAAACTACGACTCGTCACTACACCTAATCAACGTGGTAATCCGTAGGTATAGTCACAAGGGACTATAACCATCGTGATTACGCTCACGTTGTGAAGTTTAACCGAACTTCGTGTTGACCATAAATTGGTCAACGCAGAAACGCTAAAAATGCAGAAATGCTAAAAGAACGAAAGAGGACTTACAACGGGTCCAAGAACGGAAGTTTTGTTCTGAATATTCTCAGGTATGAAGTGTTAAACACATCAACTTAGAGAACAAATTCAGATTCAAATGTGTGGGTTTTGAGTTGGGAACTTGGGGGGTATTTATAGGATTTCTAGGACCGTTAAGATCGTTCCTCGAAAACCGTGCTTCAATCTAAGCCGTACACATCAAGCCCATGGTTTTATAAAACCATTGGAGCCCCTAGTATCAGGAAATACCATGTGTAAGTAGGTTGTGAGTTGGAATTGGCTGGAAACAGGCTGGAAACAGCTTTCTGCTGTCTGGCGCTTGCTTACAGACCGTAAGACCAATACCATACGGTCCGTAAGGACCTTGCAGGTCTGATACTTTCATATTTTGGCAGAACAGGCCCCTGTGCATCCAAACTTGCCATTTGATGCATTTTTGACACGTTTAAGCCTCGTTAACCCCATTTCAAAGCTCTAAAATGAAGTTAAAGTATAGGGAACTTAAAATGTGCTAAAAAATATCTCGGATGTCTGTTCGTTTGGTCGTACGGTTACGTTGTTTGGTTAATTACGATGGAAGTCGTAACGGACGCGAAAACGATCCAAATTGTGAAACGAATGAAGTTTTCTTATGCCAAACACTAAACTAAAATATTTTAATGCTTACATAAATTTTTGGATGTCCAGATGTATTCAGAACGTAAGTTATGCGCGGAAATGCAAACTTGTGCACTTTTTGACGCTTTTAGTCCCTGAATGACCCAAAAGTTTATTTTAGCACACTGAACCCCTCAAAGCCTATTTATAAGCTATGTAAGGGATATTTAGGGTATGTTTAACTTATGGTCATGTTCCGGAATGTTCGTTACAGTTCAAATTGGCATGCTTTCACAGTTTGCCAAATTTAGTCCCTGTAAGCGAATTAACTTGATTTTGCCATACCAAAGCCTTCAAAACTTATTTTTTAGTTATGTAAAGGTTATTTAAGGTATGTTAAGCATATGTTGATGTTCCGGAGTATTTGTCGCATTAGACTGATTACGTTTACGCACCAGTTTGCGTATAACTCTCCAGAAAGCGATTTAAAGCTTGAAATCGAACAAGAATTGATATGTGCAAAAGATACACATATTTATACCAATCCCAAGTATGAAATACAATATTTCATTGGTTTGGTATTCGTTTGATGGTCACAGTGACACAGGTGTCACAGTCTCGCCTACTTTAGGAAATTTCGTCCCGAAATTTATTCGTAGGAGTCTGTCTGTGACTTTGTGTCAAATAATCCACCAGAGATATGCAAGGCAAAATCCTGTCATTTCCTTAATGGACATTCTTCATAAATGAAAATGAACGGACGGAGTCATTTTCCTCAATGAGTATTCTTCAGAAGCGGAAATGAAGGATTAAACAACGGATATTCATTTCCTCAACGGATAATCTTCAGAAACGAAAGTGAACAGACGGAGTCATTTTCAACGGTTGCTTCATCAGAGTTGGAAATGAAGGATTAAATAAACAGATATTCGTTTCCTCAACGGATAATCTTTAGAAACGAAAATGAACAGACGGAGTCATTTTCAACGGTTGCTTCCTCAGAAACGGAAATGAAAACGATAAACAAACGGATATTCATTTCCTCAACGGGTAATCTTCAGAAACGAAAATGAACTGAAGGAGTCAATTTCTACGGTTTCTTCATCAGAAATGGAAATGAAGGATTAAAAAAACGGATATTCATTTCCTCAACGGATAATCTTTAGAAACGAAAATGAACAGACGGAGTCAAGTTCAACGGTTGCTTCATCAGAGTTGGAAATGAATGATTAAACAAACGGATATTCATTTCCTCAACGGATAATCTTTAGAAACGAAAATGAACAGACGGAGTCATTTTCAACGGTTGCTTCATCAGAGTTGGAAATGAATTGGGTTAACTCTAGATACATGACAGAACTTGCTATGATTTCTGTGCACTAAATTCCATAATTATGTATGCATCCATAATTATGTAATTCCTTGCACAGTCAACACAGTTTGTTTTGTAATGTTTAGGGGAAGAAAATCAATCTTGTGATGAGGGTGACTAGACTACCATAGGGTCTTGTTACTTAGATCGACAGATGATCTTTTTAAATAGACCACCAAGGAGTCTTTTCCGCTATATCATCACATGATATTCCTAACCGGATTTGTGGATCAGTCTGTTTAATTAGGCCACTCAAGGGGTCTAATTATGGAATAGTACTTTATAATCCAAGGGACTTAACTATTACGTAGAAGCCCATTAAGGATTTAAGGTAGTACCTTTGGGTATCCTACTATGAATCCCTTATACGAAGGTATGGAAGATTCTACGAGGATTTGGATAACATAATTTGGATCACACAAAAACATAAAAGGGAACACATAAGCACATAATTGTTTTCTTGGTTATTAATTGTTATTATCTTGTTATTGATTGTTATTAACTTGGCGTTGATTTGAACATGGGTATTCAAGGCATACCAGGAACCCAGTTGATGGACTTCAACGTCCTCAAGCATCTATCTGAAAAAATAGGATGATCCTCTAAAAAATTCGATTTTTGATTACAAGGAATCACCACATTCGAATTAAGGTATACAACAATTAAGGACTTACGGGAATATCCTTAGGTACCCCATTAAGGAGTGGGTATTCGTCCAGAGTTGTAACTTGCGCCTTGTACTTCGTTTTCCCTGGGAAGAAATGGGTACTTAGGATTTTCGTGGAAAACGCAAGAAATCATAAAGTGGAAGAATTTTGGGGGTAGTCTGTTCTTCAAGGGATACGGTTCCTTGATTGTCGGTATTGTAGGGGATATGTTGTTTACACATGCAACCACATCAATATTTATATATTGCATTGTAAAATAAAAGCTTTATTTATAAACAACGATAACAACTGTTTCATGGACCTTGACAACAAAAGAAAATAATACATAAGGCGTGATTATTTCTAAACAGCGTTGTCTTCTGTCGGTCAGATACTCATCCCTGCGCTGGATTTGCATTAGCAAGCCTTGGGCAATTCCTACGAAAATGGCCCATCTCGCCACAGTTGTAGCAAGACCCCGGTGGAAAACGAGCTTGAGCAGGATTGTTGTTAACTTGATTTGGTGCAGCTGCTGTAACAACTCTCACTAAAAAGTCCTAATTATTACTTTAATTGACGATTAGGAAACCTAATTAAGACACCCAAGTGATTCCGCACAAACCCTGAAATTTTCAGAACAATCGGAATCAGGATTAGGGCCCCTAAAACTAAGGGGGGGGGGGATAAACCCTAATGGACGATTATCCTCAAATAATCGTTGTCACATAACTGAAATTCAAATATGTCAAGTCACCTGAGCTAGTCCCAATCGTGGCTACCCTATAGGCTAGTTTTATGCCTTACGCACCGTAACAATACGGGCCTTACGGTGCGCAAGGACCCTTACGCACCGTAAGATTGGAAATGTTGCGGTGCGCAAGCTTGTCCAAAATTCAGCTATAAATAGAGAACTGTGGCACTCGAATTCTGAACAATCAACGTCGAAATAATTCCAATTACACACGAAGATACACTCTGAATATTCCAAATTACACCCCGGGTCTTGAAATTCTGCCGCAAAACAGGGTATTAGCACGATCGCTGCTACGATTCATTTTCCGATCGATCAATGTACTCAACGGATGTTTAAGTGCTGCCCACATTAGGGTGATGCTTTGTCATTAGTCGTTAATTCGACAGATGTTAAGCATAGCACTTTGTCACTCGTTGTGATGGTTGATCTCATGAGTTATCGTAAATGCTGTATTGATTACTAACCCAGTTTTGTGTGCATTGTTATCTAAATTAGGTTAACCAGGCTAGTTCATAGACTAGACTCTGTCCGTGTTAAATCAGCAATGTGAGTCATTCTCTTTTTATCAAATTACTTTACGAAACCCTATTTATTTCAAAGTTATAATTACAGGGATTAAGTTTATGTAATCACCATATTACAGCCGGTATGTGGGGTTTTGTATACATTACTTGATAATCTTCAACCTTGGGGCAGCCAAGGGGTGATATGACCATAGTCACAGACACCATTGGACGGAAGGGCCAATGGGTCGAGTGATAAAGTACTGTGGGTAATTGGTTTGATATCAGAAACATTGTAATCTTCCTTAATACTGTAAATTATAACAAATGTGTCATTTTAGTAAATAGAATGATTCACTCAGTATTTTCCGCTGACAAAACCTTTTTCAAACATGTTTCAGGTGATCTGTTGTAATTCAGGAAAAGTGCTGAGAAGCATTTCAAGCTTGAGAAAGTGGCTCATTATAAAACAAAGAAATAAGTTTTGTAATATAACAATTTAATAGTAAAATCATAATATTGTAAATTATCGGGGTTTTATCCCGAATTGTGAAATAGAATAAATCGGGAAAATTTTAGCATTAAACGATCCTGATAAATAAACTTCCGCTGTTAAACTCAATTAAATAAATACCACGGGAATTTCTGTTCCGCGGCTCCTGGAACGGGTCAAACAGGATCGAGGGCCGTGACAGAAATAAGGTGGTATCAGAGCCACTGAGTTAAGCTAATTAAGTATTGAGAAATACTTAATTTTTCCTAATTACTATTTTGTGATTATGTGTTTTATTAACTGACTATTTGTTAGTTACAGTATGGGTAAACAAAAGCTGTCAAGTATCTATCTTAAATTAGATAGGTCATCCAACGAGAAGGGAAGTTCATCCCGAACAAAATCCTCGAATCAGGCTGTAATTCCTGAAGAAGGAATATTTGTGCGAAAGGCACAATACGAGGAATCACTTTCTCCTAGAAAAAGGGAAATGATTATTAAGAAAAGTAAAGAGAAAATCCGAGAAAAGAAGATTAAACGGGAAACCCATGAATTAATTGATAAATCACATTGGGAAGACAAGCTAGATACGAAATGGGCAAATTTATATATGCTAGCCACAGTAGCAGAAAATATAAATCTTTAAATATTTTAAAGTTTTAGTACTTTACCCCTTACAATCTAGAAACCTTGTGCAATAAATAAAATTTCAAACCCTAAGTGTGTTTTCCAGTTATCTTTGTAAATAAATCAGTACACAGTGTAAAGGTTATTTTATGAAATTTATTTTAAGGTTTTAACTTAGTATTTTATGCATTTTGCATATATGCTACATCAGCATGAGTGGGATATCTGAAGCTTTTCAAAACCTCAATCTTTACCCGGTGAATATAGAAGTTTCCAAAGAATTTACTGGATACTTTCCTGATATAGAACAACCTGTAGAATTCAATGCTCCACCCTTGAAAAAGCCAAAACCCAAGAAAAGAAGGAAATACGTGTGGGGGAGTCGTATACGTAGGAAAAAGCCAGCTACAAAACTTCCCAAAATAAACAATCCTTTGAAAAAGGGAACGGGAATTCAGGAAAAGTGCTGAGAAGCATTTCAAGCTTGAGAAAATGGCTCATTATAAAACAAAGAAATAAGTTTTGTAATATAACAATTTAATAGTAAAATCATAATATTGTAAATTATCGGGGTTTTATCCCGAATTGTGAAATAGAATAAATCGGGAAAATTTTAGCTTTAAACGATCCTGATAAATAAACTTCCGCTGTTAAACTCAATTAAATAAATACCACGGGAATTTCTGTTCCGCGGCTCCTGGAACGGGTCAAACCGGATCGAGGGCCGTGACAGCTGCTGTTGGGCAAACCCTCACCGTATGACCTATAAGTCCACAAACTTGGCATGTGCGGCACTTCACACTAGCATGATGATGTAGGCTACATTGGTTGCACAAGGGTGCAGTTCCGTTGTATGGCTTTCTAGCAGGGGGTTGAGCTGGCTGGTTGGGGATGGCTTGACCATTGTGAGCGACCATGGCGAAGTTCTAAGAAGCCTTTCGCTTCTTTGACTTCTTAGGGGATCCAGTCTGTTCATCCATGGTATTTGATTCCTCGATTGGTTTCTTGTCACTTTTTCGGAAAAGTTTACCTTTCCTGATCTGAGATTCAGTCAAGGTAGCGGATAGCTCAATGGCCTGTCTAACTGTAGTGGGTTTACTACCAGTTATAATGTCTTGAACTGAGTCAGGGAGGCCATCAATGTACTTTTCGATTGCCTTATCCAAAGGCGTGACCATGTTTGGGCATAACAGACTTAACTCCTCATAACGGTCCGTGTAGGCTCGATGCTCACCGCTATCTTGCTTAAGATCATCAAATTCCCTTTCTAGAACCCTTAGCTCATGACGAGGACAGAATTCCTTCATCATAAGAGCCCTAAGCTCGACCCAAGTCTGTGCTAAAGCAACCTCAGCACCACGGTCTCTCATCACCCTGTTCCACCATGTAAGAGCCCTCTTCTGAAACACACTGGAAGCAAACTCGACCTTGCGATTATCAGGACACTGAACGTGACGAAATGTACTCTCAGTGCTCTCGAACCATTGTAGGAGCCCAGTTGCTCCTTCAGAACCACTAAACTTGAGTGGCTTAGCCGAATTGAAACTCTTGAAATTGCATGGAGCATTATTGTTGTTGTTGGCTTGGTTCAGTTGAGCAATAAGATTTTGGAAAGCAGCAGCCATTTGCTGCACGATGATTTCTGCCAGTTCGGCATTCGCTATCTGATTGTCGCGTCGAGGAGGCATTCTAAAAAGGGGAAATAAGAGAGAAAACATATGAAATGGCATTGGGTAAGAATAGGATGTTATAACTACCGACCAAAATCATGGGTGATGGTCATTTGTTTGAACCACGAAGCAAACAAACGACACACAAAGGCTGAATCAAAGCAAGTAGGTCCTCATAATGTATCGCGAAGACATGCTCGCCTATAAGTGGACACTCACCCCAAGAGTTCCCAGGTAAGAGTGACTGGTCCGATTATGTGGATTTGTAGGAACACTCTAGCCTTAGACAGAAAACCTAGGGTACAGGCATTCACTATTCCAGTTTGCACGTGTTCACACTATTTAGGACCCAAAACTTTTGACGAGATTTTGAAAACTCAAAGGGGTTCAAAACCTTACAACAGAGGGTTCAAAACCTAGCAATCAATCATCCAAAAACAGATGATTAATTTTCAAAGCGGATTCAGAATTGATGTTCTCGTTGTGGTTGCTGCCTAAAGATAGGCAACGGTATTGTTTTATGACTAAACGCAAGTAAACTCGCGTTAGGGTCCTAGGAAGGTTATAGTCTAGGTCAAAGCATTACTAATAACCTAATTCCCTATAACCATTGGCTCTGATACCAACTTTTCTTTCACACCCCGACCACGTAAAACAACGAAACGTGGCGGAAACGTCGGGGAGTGCTGTAACAGAATTAATTGTTTGACAACCATGGTAATTAAAGTTACGTTTTATTTATCAATCAAGAGAGTTACATTGTCTTACACAAGAAACAAAGGGTACATAACATAATTTATCTAATTCTTGCTTTGTTTTAAGTCACTAAGGCACAGGTCTGCCTAAGTGTGTCTCAATCATCCTATGCAACAGCTCCTGAAAACACATGTGAAAGTAGGTACGTCAGCATAAAAATCCATGTGAGATACATAGGTGACGTGATGTCGTAGTACACGCAAATTTAATCCAAATAACAACTAATAGATAGTGGTAAATGGGTATCGAACTCAGGGAGTATGTGGAAAATGTGTTGATTCTATAGCTTTGCACTTTAACTAAAATTAAACTACAATTGCAGAAATTAAAATTCAAGAGTTGATTGTTTTGGTTTTAAGACTAAGATTGCTAATTAAATTGCAAATTGAGAATTGATTTTGTAAACAATTTAGAGACCAATGACCATCCTAAGTTTCCGGTTTGATTTGACATTCATGCTAATATTCAACTAGAAAGAACCACATAGACATAGTTCATGTGTTATTACTTGTCGTGATGAAAGGGAACTAAGTACTCGGATTCATAGAACGCGAGGTTGTTACCCGATGACCAATTAATCAATACCCAATCCTAATCCCGCCCATGATATCTCGATTGCCAACGGCACCAAGAACGTATGGTTTAGACTAAGATTAACATACAAATTAACAATTTACGAACAAGCAAACAACACACCATAATAAACAAACCATCATAGCAAGTCTATTATTCTAGAAATAAGAATCAAAACACAAATGTCTTAGACAAACCTTCAACCTAGGATGATCACCATAAGTTTAGCCACTCATGACTTGGACAATCATCATCACATACATATCAATGTTCATAGGAATTAAAAACACTAACAAGATGTTTAGCAATTGTTTCCAAGCACCAAGAACACCCAAAATTCGTCTCCAAAGTGTATGTAACCGACCAGGACTGATTGGATTTGAAAAGACACAATAAAACATCATAAAATAGGGCAGTTACACATTTCTCGATGGCCTCCACCGTAAGCTACGGTGGCCACCGTAGCTTACGGTGGCTTGGAATGGCTTACGGTGGGTCTCTACTACCTTACGGTGGAAGAAAAATGCTGGGGGCTGCCGTAATTTACGGTAGCTACCGTAAATTACGGTAGGCTTCAGCATGCAATTTTGTTTTCAGCATAACTTTTTCGTTTCAACTCCGTTTTCTTCACCATTTTCGCCTACGTTCTCATAATTTCGTCCTCTATAATGCTATCCTCTTAATTCTTCCATACCAATAATTGATTTTTTTCATTTATTCTCCGTCTTTCAATCTCCAATCCAGTCGCGCCTATTCGAAGCTTCATTTCCACACTTTTAAGCTCCAAATGTACCTGAAACACAAGCAACCGTAGTTATCTAATTCAAGACAATTACATGATCAAATGAGGGATTAACTCGTCTTTTAACATCATTAAGGGTTGTCCTATGGACCACCCGTCACATCCCCACACTTAACCGTTGCTTGTCCCAAGCAACTTATCAAACCATTTTCAAAACAAGCGATCAACATAAACCAAGCATAAACATATAGTCCTTTCACCAACCCCTTCTTAACACCCAAAATAACGCACCCCTCGCTATGTCTCTCCTCTTGGCAACAAGTAAGCACTAGCAACTATGAGCTAGACACACAAAAGGCAAACGGGTGGTTCACAACTATAGGCTTGTACCTAAATCGGTCCTTCTCCTAACAAGTGCCAAACATGAATGCAAATCAAAGGGGCTTTAAGGTTGTAACGTGGCTAGGTGTACGGGTAGGAAATGGAATATATATGTAGTAGCGAAAAACTTAACCCGGTCTTTTTATTACGCAATAAAACAAACAACTACCAAACTTAACTACTATATACAAGATAACTCAACATCACTCTTTTTTTTTCATTGCTTTTTCACTTTTTTTCTTTTTTTTTTCTCTTTTTTTTTTCTTTTTTTCTCTTTTTTTTTCCAATCAAATATTCAACATAACACTATAACATATCTACACACCACTAAAACAACTACTAACACTATAAGACCGGGTTAAGTCGGGTAAATTTTTGGGAAACTAGCTAAGGGGTAACAAATGATCGGCTTTTAGGCACAAAATGGGCAACTAAATGTCCAAACCCCCGCCCCTCTCACTACCAAGCTCATATATATAATTTATGAGGTCCAAGCCCCAAATCCCACACTCACACACACTATGACGAGGCTACCTAAATGCCCTTATCCTTTCTACATTCATGTTCAACTAAGGTCTCGAACCGTATTCAAGCACAAGTTCTAATGCACCCCCACCCGTTGCCACTCTCATCAAAGACAAGCATTATTTATATACAAGTGTGGCTTCAACTCTCACCAAGAATAAAAGGTAATTAAGGGTTGCCGGTGCATCATTCGGGTGTAGTCCAGGGTGTTCAAATTCCAACAATGTTTAGCTTGATTTAAAAATTTCAAAAACCTCAAAATTTCCCCCCAATCCCCACACTTGGGATACATTGACCCCAATGTATGGTTTTGGAAGGAATTGATCACTAAAACCCATTCAACATCAACAAAAGCTTAAACACTCAAACCCCAAATTTCTTTTTTTTTAGCAAAAAGCAAACAAACTAACTACCAATATTTCAAAGCTAAAGAACATAACAAGACTAAGGAAAGAGTACATTGACCTGGTGAAGTTTGCCACAACAGATGTTGTAGATAATTCGACTTCCTATCACCACCTTCACCCAAATATCCGTACATCTTCCCCACACTTGAATGTCGCCATGGCCCTGAAACATAGAAAGATAAAAACAGCAAAATCAATATAAAACCCCGGGTTGCCTCCCGAGCAGCGCTAAGTTTCAAGTCTTCAGCCAGACCAAGCCACCCCCATTTATTGTGGCTCAAAGAATCGGTTCCTGCCACTTCCACCACTACATCGTGCCATTGAGCAAAATGCATCCGTCTCATTTTGACTCGGTGAGTAATCAAATACACTCCTTCTTGAAACCACATGTGTTTCTTCACGGTCCAGTGGGTGCTTTTTTCTCATTCTTTGAAACACATTTTTCATACAATCACTAGACTCACCACCCTACCTCTCAATGGACTCATAACTAATCACTCTAGTTTGAACATCAAAGTACAACCTATGGTTCTTTTCGGTCATGGTAATAATCTCGTCTCTACAATTAATTTGAGCATTTGCTGTGTATAGAAATGGTCGACCTAAGATTACCCTTTGTTGTGCTGCCATGTTGGTAGAAGCATAGTCCAGAACTAGAAAATCCACCGGGTATTCAAACTCTCCCAACTGAATCTTAACATTCCTAACCATTCCCCGTGGACGCCTCCAACTTCCATCCACCAAGCTCACCGTGGTGTCTATACCTTCAAGCGGACCAAAGTCGTACATATCGTATAGATCGCTTGGTAGCACACTTATGCTTGCCCCGTAGTCCAACAATGCGTGAGGGATTTTTAATTTTCCCACACGGATAGGCACGATTGGCGCTTCATACTCTTTATCATTCTCGACTTCGGCATATTTTTCCAAACCTGCATTCACTTGATACGAAGAAGTTAGCAATGTTTCATTAAATTTAGTATTTGGAACGGTGCTTACCACATTGATGTTAATGCTTTTTGTGTTCTTGGGATTTATCACCGTGTCACTTGGTAATTGACCTTTTGCTTTCTTCAATATCGCCACGTCACTCGCAAGTTGACCCATTTGAGTGGTCAACAATTGGATAGCTTTGTCACGGATTTCATCTTTTTGCATACGAACATCATCTAATTGATTTCTTCGTTGCATCTCCATTTGCATCGCTTTCAACATCTCCATGACCTCATTCCCACATGATGAAGTTTGACCCGAAGGACCACTTTGACCCATTTGTTGAAATTGCCCTTGATAACCATAGTTGCTTCCACCCCGATAATTCCCTTGATTGTATTGTTGACGAGGTGCAAAGTTACCTTGAGCTCCTTGAAAGTTTGGGTTAGCTTGGTTCGACGGATTTCCATAGCGGAAATTTGGGTGGTTCCTCAAACCCGGGTGATAGGTGTTGGAATTCATGTTGTTGTAATTCCTATCACCCCCTCCTTGTCCTTGCACAGCATTCACCTCCTCATATTGCCCTTCCACTCTTTGACAATTTTCAGCCGCATGACCTATTTCATTACACAATGCACAAATATCATAAATTTGATTAGTGGTTTGAACATTACCATCATCTATTGCATGCACTTGAGGTCGGGCAATGGCCAGTCGTGCTCTCCTCGATGCTTGAGCTTTCCTCTTTGAAGTGATTGCCATGTTCTCCAAAAACTCCCAATCGTCATTCTCATAGTTTGTGCCAAAAGTCCCACCGGTAATAGACATTAAGTCGCGAGCATCTTCAGCACTCAACCCCTCATGGAAGGCATTCATCAACTCCCAAAGTTCAATCCCATGGTGAGGGCAATTCTTGATCATCATATTGAAACGTTCAAATGCCTCATGGAACATTTCACCATGATGTTGTTGAAAACTCCTCAAACCCTTCCTAGCATCGTTGGTCTTTTGAGCGGTATAAAATTCGTCTAGGAAAATTTGTTGCATCTCCGCCCAAGTATAAATAGATAATGAAGGCAAAGTGTAGAACCACTTCTTTGCCTTGTCCTCCAAAGAAAATTGAAACAGGACTAACTTGACATCATCAGCCGAAAAACCTTGACTCCCAAGAGTATTGCAAATTGAGTCATAGGCCTCTAGATGGAAATACGGTTCCTCCGTTGCTAGTCCTTTATATTTCGGCAAACTTTGCAAAGAATTTGTTCTCACTTCAAAGGTCCTCCCTTGATCATTGTGAGGAATAACTACCGGTGAAGGGTTTTGAGTGATTACCGGCCTAAAATGCGCTTCAATGCCTCTCGCATGTTCTCTAAGATGCCTTATTGGTACACCTAACCGAACCCTTGGTCGAATAGGACCCATTGGCCTTTGCATAAGCCCTTGTGGTACATGTGGTTGGAATTGTTGTTGTGGTATCGGTTGGTGTTGAATCGGCCTTTGGAATTGAGGTTGTACGTTTTGCGGCTGAACTTGTTGCAATGGTATAGGACGTTGCACTTGTGGCCCTTGTGGTCTTGGCCGAATGTGTTGTGGTCTAATTTGTTGTTGTTGTGGCATTCCACCTGCACTTGTCATCCCTTGAGATTGACCTTGCACATAACCGAACTCTCCTTGATCACCATAACCCCCATAAGCATACCCGTCTTCATCATAGCCCTCAAAATCTTCGTATCCTTCCTCATATCCATCTCCCCCTATACCCGAAGATTGACCGAATGGAAGGGTCGAGTATTGAAAGCCCGATTGGTTTGGTGGTCGAAATGATGAAGTAGCATGAACAACAGTTGAGCCTTGTGGTAATGTATAAGTGGAGGATGATTGACCTGAAACTGGGAAGAAATGAGTGAATGGTGGAATGGTAGTAGAAAGGTTAAAAGTAATGGTTGGTTCTTCTTGAGTGGTAATGGGTTGTGTGGTATTGGTTGGTGTAACATTATGAAGTAAAGTGGGTTCGGTAGTAGTGATTGGAATGGTAGTATTTGGTGAAGGTTGAGTGGATGTTGGTATAAAAGGTGAGTTCGTTTGACCCATTGTGGGTGGAATTTGTGAATCGGCCATAATGTTTCTTGGTGTAATGGGTGAAGTGGGTGAACCAATGATCTTGTTCTCTCGTAACAAAACTCTGTTTTGACGCAAAGTTCTTTCGATTTCCGGATCAAACAATAGCGGTGATGACTTGTGAGAGCCTCTAGTATGCATACACCTGTAGTACCTGCACACTAAACACAACCAGCGTAAACCCGAAAATAACAAAACAAAACTACTAAATTAACACACGTTGCGCACTGCTCCCCGACAACGGCGCCAAAATTTGACGTGATGTCGTAGTACACGCAAATTTAATCCAAATAACAACTAATAGATAGTGGTAAATGGGTATCGAACTCAGGGAGTATGTGGAAAATGTGTTGATTCTATAGCTTTGCACTTTAACTAAAATTAAACTACAATTGCAGAAATTAAAATTCAAGAGTTGATTGTTTTGGATTTAAGACTAAGATTGCTAATTAAATTGCAAATTGAGAATTGGTTTTGTAAACAATTTAGAGACCAATGACCATCCTAAGTTTCCGGTTTGATTTGACATTCATGCTAATATTCAACTAGAAAGAACCACATAGACATAGTTCATGTGTTATTACTTGTCGTGATGAAAGGGAACTAAGTACTCGGATTCCTAGAACGCGAGGTTGTTACCCGATGACCAATTAATCAATACCCAATCCTAATCCCGCCCATGATATCTCGATTGCCAACGGCACCAAGAACGTATGGTTTAGACTAAAATAAACATACAAATTAACAATTTACGAACAAGCAAACAACACACCATAATAAACAAACCATCATAGCAAGTCTATTATTCTAGAAATAAGAATCAAAACACAAATGTCTTAGACAAACCTTCAACCTAGGATGATCACCATAAGTTTAGCCACTCATGACTTGGACAATCATCATCACATACATATCAATGTTCATAGGAATTAAAAACACTAACAAGATGTTTAGCAATTGTTTCCAAACACCAAGAACACCCAAAATTCGTCTCCAAAGTGTATGTAACCGACCAGGACTGATTGGATTTGAAAAGGCACAATAAAACATCATAAAATAGGGCAGTTACACATTTCTCGCTGGCCACCACCGTAAGCTACGGTGGCCACCGTAGCTTACGGTGGCTTGGAATGGCTTACGGTGGGTCTCTACTGCCTTACGGTGGAAGAAAAATGCTGGGGGCTACCGTAATTTACGGTGGCTTTAGCATGCAATTTTGTTTTCAGCATAACTTTTTCGTTTCAACTCTGTTTTCTTCACCGTTTTCGCCTACGTTCTCGTAATTTCGTCCTCTATAATGCTATCCTCTTAATTCTTCCATACCAATAATTGATTTTTTTTCATTTATTCTCCGTCTTTCAATCTCCAATCCAGTCGCGCCTATTCGAAGCTTCATTTCCACACTTTTAAGCTCCAAATGTACCTGAAACACAAGCAACCGTAGTTATCTAATTCAAGACAATTACATGATAAAATGAGGGATTAACTCGTCTTTTAACATCATTAAGGGTTGTCCTATGGACCACCCGTCAATAAGTTTTGTGAAAATAGGATTCATGACTTGAGTTTAAAGAAACTGTTTAATAAAAAAAAAGTAGCCATGAAATCTTGTTGAGTGTTCCCTTTCATAAATCATTTGAAAAGTGATAAATAAACCAAATGATATATATGTGTAAAAGAATAATGTATGGTTAAGTGAATAACCATGTAAAATGGGTTAGTATAAGTTAAGTTATTTGTAAAACGGTGTTTATGTGAAGGTTGTATTGTAGATGTAATATATCTAAACTGAAATGGTTTAAATAACGCTACGATATGTAATATCATAAAAGCACTTATATATAGGAAGTACCAGTGGCGTATCCACCATGTTTTTATCGTATTACACGTCGCCTCGTTACTTAAATCACTTACCCAAACAGCCACCAAGATGAAATGTTTATCAATTGTAGAAATGTTTATGTATGGTCAAATACGGTTCACACGGTTCAACAGTTACAAACGGTTCATATAATCAAATGGTTACAACGGTTCACAAAGTCAAATAGTTACAACGGTTCACATAGTCAAATAGTTACAAACGGTTCAAGATGTAATATGATGTGTTCATATGCTAGATGAGCATATACAACAAAATGCAATGTAAAACAATGTGTCCATATGTTGAGTAAACATATGCAACTAATGTAATGTAAATCAATGTGCTAGCATGCTCAGTCAACATACATACATAGCAAAAGAAGATGTAATGTAAATCAATGTGCTAGCATGCTCAGTCAACATACATAGCAAAACAATGTAATGTAAATCATGTACTATATGTGTACTAATGAACATAACAAGCATATGATATGAAAACAGGAAAGCACGAAAGTAACAAGTAGGCACATGTGTTTCACCCCAAGACAGTTTGAAAACAGTAAAAGAGGGGTCTATGTACTCACATGAGATTGCTCAATAGACTTTAGATATCCACCAAGCAAAGCTAGAAGATCACGGATTCAAACGGCACCTAATATAGGTATCTACATTAATAAACGGACCTAATTAGAGGATCGGGTAGCATGAGGGTTCGTAAACAAAATAAGCATGGGAACTTATATAATATGGTTTAACAAAGCCTGCATACTAAAACGAAACCTATCCTAAGTGCTTTTGACCCGTTATGACCCGTTTAGGTAGCTTATGCTACTTTAACGCGTCGTTCGCGTAAAATGCGTTCGGAAAGCCTAACTAGCCCTATGATAAGTAAAATATGCCTTAACATGTCTAATATTATTGCTAAATCAGTTTAGATATCGAGAATTATGTTACATAGGCTTAAAATGAATTTTGGCGTAAAAAGGGCATTTTGGTAATTTATCTAAGGCATACAAACTACTTATCATACAACTACTTAAACGAAGCGACCATAAGGTATAACCTCGGAAGGTTATTCCCTATATACTATGGTCACCTAATGTGTTTGGTCGGATCTTAATGATCGACCAAATGGGTCGGGTTCGAAAGTATAAGCGATTGATTAGATCGCTTACCTTTACGACCCTAGACAAGCACAAAACTAAAAGTGACGAGCTAAGCATGTTAAAACATGCTTAACTAAGTTAGAAAACAAGTTTGGTATCAAGACAAAGGGTCTTGATACCCAAAAGTAGTTTGGTTGCAAAATACGCGCTAAAGCGTATTTTGACCGAAACTACGACTCGTCACTACACCTAATCAACGTGGTAATCAGTAGGTATAGTCACAATGGACTATAACCATCGTGATTACGCTCACGTTGCGAAGTTCAACCGAACTTCGTGTTGACCATAAACTGGTCAACGCATAAATGCTAAAAATGCAGAAACGCTAAAAGAACGAAAGAGGACTTACAACGGGTCCAAGAACGGAAGTTTTGATCCGAATATTCTCAGGTATGAAGTGTTAAACACATCAACTTAGAGAACAAATTCAGATTCAAAGGTAGGGGTTTTGAGTTGGGAACTTGGGGGGTATTTATAGGATTTCTAGGACCGTTAAGATCATTCCTCGAAAACCGTGCTTCAATCTAAGCCGTACACATCAAGCCCATGGTTTTATAAAACCATTGGAGCCCCTAGTATCAGGAAATACCACGTGTAAGTGGGTTGTGAGTTGGAATTGGCTGGAAACATGCTGGAAACAGCTTTCTACTGTCTGGAACCTGCTTACGGACCGTAAGACCAATACCATACGGTCCGTAAGGACCTTGCAGGTCTGATACTTTCATATTTTGGCAGAACAGGCCCCTGTGCATCCAAACTTGCCATTTGATGCATTTTTGACACGTTTAAGCCCGGTTAAACCCATTTCAAAGCTCTAAAATGAAGTTAAAGTATAGGGAACTTAAAATGTGCTAAAAAATATCTCGGATGTCGGTTCGTTTGGTCATACGGTTACGTTGTTCGGTTAATTACGACGGAAGTCGTAACGGACGCGAAAACGATCCAAATTGTGAAACGAATGAAGTTTTCTTATTCCAAACACTAAACTAAAATATTTTAATGCTTACATAAATTTTTGGATGTCCGGATGTATTCAGAACGTAAGTTATGCGCGGAAATGCAAACTTGTGCACTTTTTGACGCTTTTAGTCCCTGAATGACCCAAAAGTTTATTTTAGCACACCGAACCCGTCAAAGCCTATTTCTAAGCTATGTAAGGGATATTTAGGGTATTTTTAACTTATGGTCATGTTCCGGAATGTTCGTTACAGTTCAAATTGGCATGCTTTCACAGTTTGTCAAATTTAGTCCCTGTAAGCGAATTAACTTGATTTTGCCATACCAAAGCCATCAAAACTTATTTCTAAGTTATGTAAAGGTTATTTAAGGTATGTTAAGAATATTTTGATGTTCCAGAGTGTTTGTCGCGTTAGACTGATTACGTTTACGTACCAGTTTGCGTATAACTCTCCAGAAAGCGATTTAAAGCTTGAAATCGAACAAGAATTAATATGTGCAAAAGATACACATATTTATACCAATACCAAGCATGAAATACAATATTTAATTGGTTTGGTATTCGTTTGATGGTCACAGTGACACAGGTGTCACACTTTTGATGTGTTACAATACATTTGTAGAACATGTAACTGTATTTATGGTCGATGATTTATGAAAGCTCAATCGCAACGTTCTCATTATATACATTGTTGAATTATACATTGGTAATATGAATGTGATGTTATATGCTTACTTGCGTTGATAAATTCTATTACGTACGCGTACTACATACTTATTATATGCATAAGACCTGACCTATGCAATCTTCTTTAGAAGATGCCTCCTCAAAGAAACAACCCATTGCCCACAACAGAGGCTGAACTACAAGAACGGATTTCACAAGCAATAGCACAGCACGAGGCCTTGCGCTCTGAACACATCGGAGGTACCTCAGGAAATAACCCACCTCATGGTAATGTTTAAGTCACTAAAGACACATTACGTTACAATTGGATATTCCATGTGCGTTCGCTAATGCTTTCTGTGAATGATGTTGCTTGTACAGGCTGTACCTACAAGCAGTTCCTTGACTGCAAGCCTCTGAATTTCGACGACACTGGAGGTGCTGTAGCTTTCGTTAGATGGGTTGAGAAAATCGATTATGTGCTAAGAATGAGCAAGTGTGCGCCGGATCACCAGGTCACCTACATTTCTGGACTTTTCCTAGACAGAGCTCTATCATGGTGGAACCTCCAAGTTCAAACTCTGGGAGAAGAGGCTGCTTATGCTATGACTTGGGATGAGATTGAAGAACTCATGCGCAAGAAGTACTGTTCAAGGGCTGAGATACAGAAATTGGAAACCGAGTTTTGGAATCTTAATATGGATGGTCCAAAGATTGTCGAGTATGTGCAAAGATTCCATGACTTATCTCGCATTGTTCCCTACATGGTTGATCCGGAGTTCAAGCGAATCAAGCGTTTTATTTGGGGATTGGCACCCCAAATTATGAGCATGGTGACGATGTCAAAGCCTTCAACGATCACTGAGGCTATTGATTTGAGCGTGGCATTGACAGAAGAAGCAATTAGGCTGAACAAGTTTTCAATCTCTGATGGAAAGAAGAAGGAGACTCATGTCGAGTCGTCTGGAGAGAAGAAGCGGAAATTCTCCAACTTCAAGAAGGGTACTCGTGCGAGCAATGCCAACAAGCGTAAGGACGCTAACCCGCCAGTTGAAGCATAAGTTGCTGCTACTGGTGCTGCTGCTGGGGTTGAGATCAAAGGAAAAGGATACATGGGCACCTTGCCCAAATGTAATGCATGTCAGTATCATCATGCCGGCCAGTGTAGAGTTAGGAAGTGCGAAACTTGTGGAAAGAATGGTCATTCGAAGGAGACGTGTTGGGTTGGTACTGGACTTGGGAATGGTGGCCAGAGAGGAAATGACAGTGGAAATCGTGGTGGTTTTGGAAACCAAGTTGGCAGTGGAAATCATGGTGGTTTTGGAAACCAAGCTAGTAGTGGAAATCATGGAGCAAACAACAATCAGGGCGGTACTGGGAACAGACAAGGTTGCTTTAGCTGTGGTGATGTTGGGAATTTCAAGAGAGATTGCCCAAAGAACTACCAAGCTCAGGGGAGAGTCTTTAACATTGGAGCTAGGGAATCTCGCCAAGATCCGAATGTAGTTACGGGTACGTTCCCTATCAACCAACACTTTGCATTTGTATTGTTTGATACTGGTGCCGATTATAGCTTTGTATCCTTAGAATTTAAGAATATACTTGGGTTGGTAGCTAGTAAGCTAGATATTCCGTACTCGATAGAACTAGCTAATGGAAAGCTAGTAGAAGCAAACGAAGTAATTAGAGGATGTGTAATAGAGCTCGGAGAGCATGAGTTTACGCTTGATCTTCTGCCAGTCGAGTTGGGAAGCTTTGATGTGGTAGATGGAATGGATTGGTTGTCAAGCAACCGAGCTGAGATCGTATGTCACGAGAAGATCATTCGCATCCCAATGACGAATAGAGAGACGATTGTAGTGCATGGAGAGAAGCATGATACGCCTCTAAGGATCATCATTTGTTTAAAGGTCCGAAAGTGTTTGCAGAAAGGATGTGTTGCCTTCTTGGCACACGTTGTGAACAAAGAAGCCGAAGAGCCGAAGCTGGAAGATATCCCCGTTGTAAGGGAATATCCTGAGGTCTTCCCCGAAGACTTGCCAGGATTGCCGCCCCAACGACAAGTCGAATTCCATATTGACTTGGTTACAGGCGCCACGTGTCACGGCCCCCGACCCGGTTTGACCCTTTTCAGGAGCCGCGGAACAGAAAATCCCGTGGTATTTATTTAATTGAGTTGACAGCGGAAGTTTTCTTCAGGATCTTTTTAAAACTTGAAATTTCCCGACTATTTTATTTCATACTTAGGGATAAAACCCTGGTAATTTACAATAAGATGATTTAACTGGGAAATCTGTATTTTTACAAAACATGTTTCTTCATTTTATATTGAGCCACTTCCTTAAGCTTGTAGTGCTTCGCAACACTTTTCCTGGATCACAACAGATCACCTGAAACATGTTTGAAAAAGGTTTTGTCAGCTGGAAATACTGGTGAATCATTCTTTTTACTTAAAACGACACGTTTGTTATAATTTACAGTACTAAGAGTGATTACAATGTTTCCATATATCAACCAACTACCCACAGTATTTGTCACTCGACCATCCATTGGTAACCTCATTGTCGAAAGGTTCTTGTGCGATCCGGATAACTTATGCGATTGGGGTTTGGGCTGTACGGCCCAATAACATACAATGTTTGAACACCTGAATGGCCCAACATCTTGTGCGATCTGCACAATCTTGTGCGATCCACCAGATGTTGTGCGACTGAGCTTTAAGGAGTTATACGTTGTGCATTAACTGTTGTACCCTAACATATTTTAGCTTGTGCGACTGGCCTTGTACGATCGGTTTTAATCATTCCATGATTCATGTAATCAGTTACAATTAATTCGAACTAGTTGTACACCCCGCGCGCTTTGCGGCGCGCTAAACCAATTCGTTCTCGGTTTGACAACATAATAGGATGTAGCGAAAAAAAAACCTTCAATGCAGATTTACCAAATAATGCCATGAATCTAAAAAAATATATCGAGCCATTATGATCTCCTCGTGTAATGTGAACGTTGATAGCTTTAATCCCAACCATCATAGATAAGATAATTAGTCTATCTTAATCTAAGCCATCATAGATAAGATAATTAGTCTATCTTAATCTACAACTCTTCTCGTTACGTTGCAAACGCGTCGGTCAATAAGAATACCCAATGATTAACCAACTAACAAAAATAGATGTCAACTGCATTAACCACTCATGCTTTCTCTAAATAAAGGGTGAGCTTATTTTGATCATGAAATGTAACAACCTCACATTTAATATCTCAGCTATTGATACTAAGTTTTGTAATTGCACAGACCACTTTTAGAATGAGAACTCCCAACCCAAACCTAGCCTATGTGATTTAGATTCAACAATAAACCCCCCTAACACAGTTAACATATTTAGTTTCTCCATAATTTGAAAAAAACTTGGAAGATGACAACTAATTTCAAGTTACCGACATTTGGCAAGAGTATCACTTCAGCATTGAGTTACAACTATTCGCGACAGTCAACACAAAGCCTTAAAACAGAACAGTAAAAAAACAATCTCAAGCTCAAAATGAAAATTGAAGACCATCATCCGATTTAATCTTCATAAAATACAGATTAAGTACTCATGTTTTTTCCTAAACATACACACTGTTGATATTTAAGACCAAATAGCCAGTATGATATGCTCATTAATTTGTTCTAAATGCTCTATGACTCCCATATATTATCTTTTATTAGATCGAAATTTATACATCAAATCAATGTTATTTAAAAGAAAAAAACATGTTGATTTGTCTAATAACATGTTTCCTGTCACAACATGTAGACTTCTAACATCGATTTAAAAGTCGCCAAACAAAATATGCATTTCAGAGGTTACCTTAATTTGTTCCATTTAGCCGTGTTAGTCGAACATCCACCTACCGGAGCACATTATGGTGGTCCATATGCTTTTGTGTATGGTTTAGAGATCCCATCTTCAGTGACCAAATAGAAACCAAAACTCAAGATCATCTCTTTGCCCCCAGATGAGTAATTCCTCAGGGCTGACGCTACAAGTCTTAACCTCATCATATAATTCCCCAACCCGTGAATAAACACAAAACATTAACCCGTTTTCGTTACAACAATATCTTTGCTTGTTAAACCAGATGCCACATCATTTCATTTACCTGAGAAGATAAGCCGCCAGCGCCCTCAATGTTCTGCCTTACAATCCCCATTCCCCAACATATTCTCTGCCTTTTAGACCAAATCTTCAAAACAAAAAACAAAAAAAATGAAAAAAAAAAAAACATAATAAAAAACGAATATTATTAACAGTTCCTAAACAGGTAATGAGATAATTTTTTTGTTAACTAACTCACAATTTACAAACACATAACGTCATTAAAGTTACAAAATTAAAAAAAAAAGGTTTTCAAGCAAAAAGTCATGGATTCGAATATGCAACTGATGAGGCTACCAGATGATTTATCAGCAAACCGATTGTTACAATATCAGATCTAAACAATAAAATGAATCTACCAACCGAGTGCTGGTGACGAAAAAACCTAATTACAACATATGAAATACGGTGAAGAACGAACAATAGAATGATGTTAAGTAAGAAATGAAGATGATAGAGATACATACAAGTTTCCGATCAGCGGCTGGAGAAGAATGAAAGAGGCGATGCCGATAGCTCAGAAAGAAATGTTGTCTGCTGTCCCTTCGGTCGTATATAAGGGCGGCTCCAAATTCAAAAACCAGATGTCTCAAAACACATCATAATATTCATAAAAAATAGAGGAGGTTGCCCACTGCAAAAACAACATAACACCACAAAAAGGTATCACCTACATTTGGTTTGATTGCTACCCAACAATGAAATCAGGTAACACCAAAACACCTTATTCATCTTACCCAACGTTTTATCACTTAGAAAACAGAACAAACAAAATAACCAACACCAATCGACTCAGATCTTAAAAGATCATCATCATCGTTGAACACGCTCAGTGGCGCTACGGTTGCAACTGAAGTTGCCATACCAAGTAGCAAGCCAGCATCGTTGAGTAGGCGTAAGGCCGAAACCTCGCAAGAACCCCATCCACCGTCGCCTAAAACGTCGGCGAGGGTTTGTGTTGAAACTCTCCGCCGCGATGATGGTCGGAATCCGTACATGATGACCCTCCTCTTAAAGAGGGGTATGGTGTAAAGCTGGAAGACATGTGTCTCCAGGGGGATGACCGCCCAAATAGGACAATCGGAACAAACCACGAACAGACACAATGATAATTTCCCGGTCGTTGGCAGAGAGATTTGTAGAGAGAGAAACAGAGGTCGTTGTAAATAGAGAGCTCCCAGCGTTCGTATGTAGGTCAGAAAACCCCCACCAAATAGAGACACCAGATGGTGACCATGGTGGTGTTCACCCTCCTGTCACCACCCTCCTCTCTCCCTTATCTTCTCTGTGTGGCCTGAGACTCACCTGACAGCTGGTTTTAATAAGCAAATTACGAAAAAGGCCCTCTTACTGTTCATGACCACTTTCTAATAATATGTATAATAGTTTCCGGTTTTCATTTGATCAATCAAAGCTAACAGTTTCCTACTTTGAATTTACTCAATAAAAGCAACACTTATCAGTTTCCAACCACACCAACAATCGATTAAATCAAGGTTTTATCTATTGATTCATATGAACCCTAATCACATTCAAGCATGAACAAAACACGAGCAATAATCCTAACACTTAGTCATATTAACATGATTTATGATCTCGATCCCTAGCATGCATACTATCATAACAATCCAATACATCATCCACATAAACTCATCTAACAGCCGATTAACATGCAATCGATTCTAGGTCATCATCAACATCATATGATTAACAAACCCTATATTGATCTAAAATACTATACATGTGAGTCGATTTACATACACCAAAACTCAACAACTTTCATCATAATCAATCACAAGATATCACTAACTCATCATGTAATACAAGTAGATCACAACATCATCTTACATACAACCAATAACTACAAACACTAACCGGTTGAGAGAAGGATAGGATCGATCCGAGCAAGAAAGCTTCGAGGGAGAGGGGATGTTGATGCCGTCGGCTTCGAGAGAGAGGAAGAGGGAGTAGGGTTTTGTGTGTTGTGAGATTTGCAACTAATGAGGAGTATACACTCTCCTCCTGGGTTATGCGTGTAAAGGGAGTGGGCCGAACCCATACTTGGGTTGCCCCTTTGGTTTCGAGTACAAGGAATATGGTCTGAATGGGCCGATCCAACTTAGGTGGGGTGCATACACATTTACAATACATTCACATACACATAACACATAACAAAATAAAATATACATTCCGTTGAAACCACCTATCACATGATCACATATTGTTCAAACAAGTTACATCAATGCACTACGAAAGGTTTGAAATACGAGTTGTCACATTATCCCCAAGTCGAAAGAAATTTCGTCCCGAAATTTAGCACGTACTCACTCAGGAAGCTAGTTAAGTTGCATGGTTTTCCTGGGGTGTCACATCCTTCCCCCGTTAGTTTGGAATTTCGTCCCGAAATTCCGCAGTAGCTTCAGCCTCAGTAGTGGTTTCACTGTTCGCGAACAACTGGGGATACTTGTGCTTCATTTGGTCTTCGCGTTCCCAGGTGAACTCTGGGCCACGACGGGAGTTCCAACGAACTCGAACAAGATGTATTTTGGTATGCTTGATAACCTTAACATCTCGGTCAGTAATATCTACTGGTTCCTCAACGAATCGCAGCTGATCGTCGATAGTGAGTTCCTTCAAAGGAACTATGAGGGTCTCATCCGAAAGACACTTCTTCAGATTTGACACGTGGAAAACGTTGTGAACTCCCCTGAGTTCTGCTGGTAAGTTCAGTTTGTTGGCCACCTTGCCTATTTTCTCTATGATCTCGAATGGTCCAACGTACCGCGGGTTAAGTTTGCCTCATTTGGCAAAACGAACAACACCTTTCCATGGTGAGACTTTTAGTAGCACTCGATCCCCAACCTGGAACTCGAGTGGTTTCCTGCGCTTATCAGCGTAGCTTTTCTGACGGTCACGAGCTGCCGCCATTCGTTGTCGTATTTGAACAATCCTTTTTGTTGTGTCTACCACAAGTTCTGGGCCAGTAATCTGGCTATCACCAACCTCTGCCCAGCAAAGAGGTGATCGGCATTTACATCCGTACAATGCCTCAAACGGAGCGGCCTGGATACTGGTGTGGTAACTGTTATTATACGAGAACTCCACTAACGGGAGATGCTTTTCCTAGCCATTGCCAAAATCGATTACACATGCCCTAAGCATGTCTTCAAGGGTTTGGATGGTGTGTTCAGACTGCCCATCCGTTTGCGGGTGATATGCTGTGCTCATATCTAATCGAGAGCCAAAAGACTTGTGCATTGCTTGCCACAGTTCAGAAGTAAAACGCGCATCACGATCAGATATGATAGAGGTTGGCACCCCGTGCCTCGAAACCACTTCCTTCAAGTAAACGTCTGCTAAAGTAGAGAACTTGTCTGTTTCTTTGATAGCCAAAAAGTGTGCAGACTTTGTGAGTCGATCCACCATCACCCAAATAGTGTCATTTCCGCGTTGAGATCTAGGTAGGCCAGTAACGAAATCCATGGAAATTTGCTCCTATTTCCATTTTGGTATCTCTGGTTGTTGAAGTAGGCCTGATGGTTTCTGGTACTCGACTTTGACTCTCGCACAAGTCAAACATTTACTGACGTAGGTTGCTATGTGAGCTTTCATGCTAGGCCACCAGTATATAGTTTCGTGATTGTGGTACATCTTATCCGAACCAGGATGTACTGAGTAACGAGACTTGTGTGCTTCATCCATCACAAGTTTCGCGTAAGTTTCCATAAAGTGGGACCCAAATGCGCCCTGTTACGTAGTATGCGCCGTCTTTCTTGTGTTCTAACCGTTTCCTCGATCCTCGCAGGGACTCCGCCATGATGTTCTCTGCTTTCAAAGCTTCTAGCTGAGCATCCCGTATCTGAGTAGGAAGACTAGATTGGATGGTAAGTTGTAACACGCGTACTTGCTTAGGTTTTGTTTCCTTTCGACTGAGGGCGTCGGCCACCACATTGGCTTTGCCCGGATGGTATTTGATCGCGCATTCGTAATCATTCAAGAGTTCGACCCATCGACGTTGTCGCATGTTCAACTCCTTTTGCTTGAAGATATGCTCGAGACTCCTGTGATTGGTGTAAATGGTGCACTTGGTACCGTACAGGTAATGTCTCCATATCTTAAGAGCAAAAACCACTGCTCCTAACTCCAAGTCATGCGTAGTGTAGTTCCTTTCGTGAATTTTGAGTTGACGTGACGCGTAAGCAATGACCTTGTCACGTTGCATCAATACACAACCAAGTCCTTGGATGGACGCGTCGCAATAGACCACAAAATCGCCTGTGCCTTCAAGCAATGAGAGATTAGGTGCGCTACACAGTCTATCCTTTAAGTGTTGAAACGCAGTTTCCTGTGCATCACCCCAACGATAGGTGACACCCTTCTGAGTTAGCAAAGTGAGAGGTTGCGCAAGTTTGGAGAAATCCTTGATAAACCTTCTGTAATAACCTGCCAAACCCAAGAATTAGCGGATTTTTGTTGGTGTACGGGGTGCAGGCCAGTTCTTGATCGAGTCGACTTTGGATGGATCAACATGAATCCCATCCTTGTTTACCACGTGGCCTAGGAAATGGACTTCGCGAAGCCAGAAGTCACATTTCGAAAACTTAGCATAAAGCTGTTCTGTTCGCGTAAGTTTCCATAAAGTGGGACCCAAATGCGCCCTGTTACGTAGTATGCCCCGTCTTTCTTTTGTTCTAACCATTTCCTCGATCCTCGCAGGGACTCCGCCTGATGTTCTCTGCTTTCAAAGCTTCTAGCTGAGCATCCCGTATCTGAGTAGGAAGACTAGATTGGATGGTAAGTTGTAACACGCGTACTCGCTTAGGTTTTGTTTCCTTTCGACTGAGGGCGTCGGCCACCACATTGGCTTTGCCCGGATGGTATTTGATCGCGCATTTGTAATCATTCAAGAGTTCGACCCATTGACGTTGTCGCATGTTCAACTCCTTTTACTTGAAGATATGCTCGAGACTCCTGTGATCGGTGTAAATGGTGCACTTGGTACCGTACAGGTAATGTCTCCATATCTTAAGAGCAAAAACCACTGCTCCTAACTCCAAGTCATGCGTAGTGTAGTTCATTTCGTGAATTTTGAGTTGACGTGACGCGTAAGCAATGACCTTGTCACGTTGCATCAACACACAACCAAGTCCTTGGATGGACGCGTCGCAATAGACCACAAAATCGCCTGTGCCTTCAAGCAATGAGAGAATAGGTACGCTACACAGTCTATCCTTTAAGTGTTGAAACGCAGTTTCCTGTGCATCACCCCAACGATAGGTGACACCCTTCTGAGTTAGCAAAGTGAGAGGTTGCGCAAGTTTGGAGAAATCCTTGATAAACCTTCTGTAATAACCTGCCAAACCCAAGAATTGGCGGATTTTTGTTGGTGTACGGGGTGCAGGCCAGTTCTTGATCGAGTCGACTTTGGATGGATCAACATGAATCCCATCCTTGTTTACCACGTGGCCTAGGAAATGGACTTCGCGAAGCCAGAAGTCACATTTCGAAAACTTAGCATAAAGCTGTTCTGTTCGAAGGAGTTCCAAAATAAGTCGTAGATGCTGCTCGTGTTCCTCCTGACTCTTAGAATAGATCAGGATGTCGTCGATGAAAACTATAACGAACTTATCCAGGTAAGGTTCACACACTCGGTTCATAAGGTCCATGAAGACCGCATGTGCGTTTGTCAGCCCAAAAGGCATGACCAAAAACTCGTAGTGTCCATAACGAGTTCTAAAGGCTGTTTTGGAGACGTCCTCTTCTCGGACTCTCAGATGGTGGTATCCCGATCTCATATTAATCTTTGAATAGAAGCTCGACCCCTGCAGCTGGTCGAATAGGTCATCAATGCGTGGAAGAGGATAACGATTCTTCACAGTCACCTTGTTGAGTTCGCGATAGTCAATACACGTTCTGAAGGTACCGTCTTTCTTCTTCACGAATAGCACTGGAGCTCCCCAGGGCGAAGAGCTAGGATGAATAAAACCTTTATCCAAGAGCTCTTGTAGTTGCGTAGACAGCTCTTCTAGTTCTGATGGGGCTAAACGATAAGGTGCTCGAGCTATGGGCGCTGCTCCAGGTGTTAGCTCAATTTGGAATTCAACCTGACGGTGGGGTGGAAGACCAGGTAATTCCTCCGGAAATACCTCAGGAAAGTCGCGTACAATTGGAAAATCTTCTATCTTCTTCTCCTTCGTCGAGGTATCAGTAACGAGAGCCAGAATAGCAGTGTGGCCCTTCCGCAAACACTTCTGGGCCTTAAGGAAAGAGGTGATGCTCACGACCGCACCACTCTTGTCGCCACGAATCACGAGAGGTTCATCACCTGAACGGGGAATACGGACAATCTTCTCGTTGCAAAGAATCTCTGCTTGGTGTTGGGATAACCAATCCATCCCAATGACAACGTCGAAACTATCCAGAACGATAGGAATGAGGTCGATAGAGAAGGTCTGACCAGCCAGAACAAGATTACAACCCTTGACTACGTGTGTGGCCTCTAAACTCTTACCATTAGCTAGCTCTACAGTGTGCTTGGTGTTCAAAAGTGTTGGGGTACGCTTAAGCATTTGACTAACGTTTAAGGACACGTAGCTAGTATCGGCACTCGAATCAAATAAAATAGTAACATAAAACTCGTCCAGTAGGAACTTACCCGTCACGACGTTGGGATCGTTCCTTGCATCACCTTGTCCAATCACAACAACATGACCCCTGGCACCATTGCCGTTGTTACCCCTGTTGTTTCCATTCCCCTGGTTGTTATTATTGTTATTGTTCTGATTCTGATTCTGGTTTAGCTGGGGACAGTCTTTCTTGAAGTGGCCTTCAGCACCACATTGAAAACACCCTTTGTTGTTACCTTGTTGTTGCTGCTGCTGCTGACGTTGGTTTGGTGGGGCTCGCTGTTGTTGCCGATTCTGATTCGCGGGAAGCTGACTCCTACAATCTCTTGCAATGTGACCCGGCTTGTTGCACCGATGACAGCTGCCTCTACTACATGGTCTACTATGGTGCAAGTTACAGCGATTACATTTGGGGTGACTCCCCTTGTATCCACCCTGCCCTTGACTTCCAGAAGACTACTGACTGGGGCTCCTATAATCCTCAGTCCTTCGCTGCTGTGACTAAGATTGAACAAAAGTTGAACCTTTGCTTGAAGTTCCATCCCATTTACGCTTGTTGTCGCTGGGAGTATCAGAAGTAGTAGCACTAATACGCTTTGGTAACCTGTTCTGCTCCACCGCCTGATCAGTGAGACGATGAGCCAACTTGATGATTTGCTGAATGGTGCCAAGGTTAGCTGAGGTCATGTGACTTTGAATTTCTGGCACCAAACCCTTAAGGTACAGTTCGATACGTTTGATGGGAGGGTCTACCATAGTGGGACACAAGATAGCCAGCTCGTTCGATCTTTTCGTGTATGCTTCAATTTCTGACCCCGTCATCTTTAAGTTGAAGAACTCTACCTCCAGCTTGTGAATGTCGTCACGACTACTGTACTCTTCTTTGATCAGTTCTTTGAAACCGTTCCATGGGGTGGCGTTAGCAACCGCCAGCCCTAACAGTTGAACCTGCGCTTTCCACCAGGTTAACGCAGCACCCTCGAGTGTTCCAGTAGCAAACTTTACCCTACGAGCCTCAGGGCATTCACACATCTCGAAGACAGATTCGAGCTTCTCAAACCAGTGGAGGAGACCTACAGCTCCTTCTGTACCACTGAAGGTACTAGGTCTACAGTCCATAAAAGGTCTTGAATGTACACACGGGAGGCTGAGCAGGCTGACCTGTCACGCGAGAAAGAAAAGACAAGATTAAGCACGAGGTTTGGTTCGTGAGAGTAGGATCTAAACATCCTAGGATAGGTCAAAATGGCAGGTTATATCTCCTGCTGGGACAGCTGCGAGTGCCTCAGCAACTCGTTCATTGATTAGAGCCATCAGCTGGGCTTGAGTCAAATTCAGACGTCCACTCATGATCTTCACACCGAAGAAAACACAAGTAAGAAAAGTGTCGCGCATGTGTATAAATGTGGAGGGACAGAAGAGAGTAAGCACACAGATTTCAAGCAACAGTTGTTATACTAACTAAGCATACCATGAGCAATGTACTATGTAACTAGCAAGTAGGCAATATAAACATAAATCATATCACTTATAGTGTTGAGCCTTGCACGTGGAGCGAAGCGTCATTGTGGATCGTCGAGCACTGTACAGGTTATAGTCTGGTTTTACCAAAAAGATTTTCCCCCTTTTTAAAACCAAGTTCACTATAACCAATGGCTCTGATACCAATCTGTCACACCCCCAAAATCCACATGCGGAGTATCACCGCTTGGAAGCGTGACTAACCAGGATCGAGCCTCCAATTATATTGAACAATATAGTAAAGTAATTAAAAGTTCAACCACACAATATAATTGGTGTCCAATAAACAATTTAATAAGTCTAAGTTATCAACGGAAGCAAATAGTTAAAAACCCAAATCATAAATTCAGAGTATTTAAGTTTATCATGAACGCTTAATGTCCATGTTCCACAACGACTCTTCCCCATGCAAGCTCCTGCTAAACCTAGTGACCTGCAAAGCATGTAGTAACGAGTCAACAACAAAGTTGAGCGAGTTCACAGTTGGTTGTCCATTTTAGAGTTGTTCAAAAACATAGTTTAATCTTAACAGGCTATCTAGCCGTGGGGGTTACCCCATAGTTTCAAAAACGTTCACTTGTTAACTCATTTTTCACTTCGACCATTCCAGCCGTGGGGGCTACCCCATGTTCTCAATCTTTGGCTATCCAGCCCGGCACTTCGGCCGTGGGGGCTACCCCATGTTTTAAACTACCAGACTCGTTACCATATCGACTACTAACGTTCGTCATGTTTATGTGCCCTAGCGTCGGTGTCTATCATCACCGACGTGCCATAGTCCATTAGTCCACGCCCGTCCTCTGCGGCATGGTGTGAGGTTTGTAAAACATAATAGCGCTATTTAACTAATGACCCGTTCGCCATTGGCCGCGGCGATTAAGTCGATATAAAAGGAGGGACTTCGTTGATAGAGTTCTAGTCTAGTAAATCTAAACCCGTCTCAACAGGACGAGGAATTCACATTCCTGAACACATCCCAACAGGACGAGGAATCCCTATTCCTTAACCCATTCCCAACCCCTAGGAATCCCATGCTTTGTAGAGAAGTGTGAACTCACCTTGGGTTAGCTCGGCAGATAAGTAAGGGTCGATTGAGCTCCTAGTGGTCAACCACGTCCTAACATGGCTACCATAGAAGTCAGGTCTAGGTTCAAGTAGTGCACATAAGTTTTTACACATAACTAACAGGTTACTGGCACATAACGATCATGGCATACCCAAAGAACACGTTAAACGTTAACTGTTTAGCATACACATGAAGCCCAAACATAACTTGGCCCAACATGTTGTGCGATCAGCATAACCTTGTGTGATCCACAGCATGTTGTGCGATCCAACATAAGCCCGACCTAAACAATAAAGTCCCAACATATATACACGGCCCAAATAATAACAAATATTGGTCTTGTGCGGTCCGGATGGTCTTGTGCGATCGAAAGGTTCTTGTGCGATCCGGATAACTTGTGCGATTGGGGTTTGGGCTGTACGGCCCAATAACATACAAAGTTTGAACACCTGAATGGCCCAACATCTTGTGTGATCTGCACAATCTTGTGTGATCCCTCAGATGTTGTGCGACTGAGCTTTAAGGAGTTATACGTTGTGCATTAACTGTTGTACCCTAACATATTTTAGCTTGTGCGACCAGCTTGTGCGACTGGCCTTGTACGATCGGTTTTAATCATTCCATGATTCAAGCAATCAGTTACAATCAATTCGAATAGTGTCCGGTTTTCATTCGATCAATCAAAGCTAACAGTTTCCTACTTTGAATTTACTCAATCAAAGCAACACTTAACTGTTTCCAACCATACCAACAATCGATTAAATCAAGGTTTTATCTATTGATTCATATGAACCCTAATCACATTCAAGCATGAACAAAACACGAGCAATAATCCTAACACTTAGTCATATTAACATGATTTATGATCTCGATCCCTAGCATGCATACTATCATAACAATCCAACACATCATCCACATAAACTCGTCTAACAGCCGATTAACATGCAATCGATTCTAGGTCATCATTAACATCATATGATTAACAAACCCTATATTGATCTAAAATACTTTACATGTGAGTCGATTTACATACACCAAAACTCAACAACTGTCATCATAATCAATCACAAGATATCACTAACTCATCATGTAATATAAGTAGATCACAACATCATCTAACATACAACCAATAACTACAAACACTAAACGGTTGAGAGAAGGATAGGATCGATCCGAGCAAGAAAGCTTCGAGGGAGAGGAGATGTTGATGCCGTCGGCTTCGAGAGAGAGGAAGAGGGAGTAGGGTTTTGTGTGTTGTGAGATTTGCAACTAATGAGGAGTATACACTCTCCTCCTGGGTTATGCGTGTAAAGGGAGTGGGCCGAACACATACTTGGGTTGCCCCTTTGATTTCGAGTACAAGGAATATGGTCTGAATGGGCCGATCCAACTTAGGTGGGGTGCATACACATTTACAATTCACTCACATACACATAACAAAATAAAATATACATTCCGTTGAAACCACCCATCACATGATCACATATTGTTCAAACAAGTTACATCAATGCACTACGAAAGGTTTGAAATACGAGTTGTCACAATAACAATTGTAGCAGACCGTCACTTTTTCCAGGCATGATGTAGCCATATGTCCCGTCTTCTGACATATGGGACAAGGTTTATCCTTGAAGCGACACTCGCCCTTATGACCTTTTCCACAACTCTTGCAACTAGGCGACCCGCCTTTTACATCAGATTTCTTCCCAGTTTCATTCGTTCGCGCTTTCTTGGTAGGGCTCGGATTGACATTTTGAGACCTCCGTTCACCTTATTCAACCTGCTTTCTCAATTCGATCTCCCGTTCCCGAGCAACATTTATGATCTCGGTAAGGGTCTCATATTTTGAAGGAGTCATAAACTCCCTATACTTGGCGCTTAACATGTTATAGTAGTAGTATATCTTCTGCTCTTCATTCGTCACCAATTCATTGCAAAACTTCATCTTATCCATAAACGTTGCTGTAATCTTGTCTATGGTCTCGCCCTTGTGCCTAAGTTGCATGAATTCTTCCTTGATTCTATTAATGACCGCCTTGGGACTATGATGTTTAAGAAACAGTGTCTTAAACTCCTCCCATGTCATGACCTTAGCCGCTTCGCTTCCAATCTCATTCTTTTTGTTATCCCACCAGTCTTTCGCTTGACCCCTTAATTGACCCGTACCGTAGGCTACGTAGTCATCCTCATCACAATGGGTCCTCTCAAATACCCCTTCGATATCGCTTAGCCATCGTTGGCATACGATTGGGTCAACCTCCCCATTATAGACTGGCGGTTTGCACACCATGAACTCCTTGTATGTACAAGGCTTTCGTCCTCCGGACTTCTCCTTCGTTATATTAGCATTATCTTCCAATTTCTTGATTCTTTCATCGACCACTGTTAGTACCGTGGTCTGGATCTTATCGATGAAGCCAAATAAACTATTTTCGATTGCCTTTCCCACTTCCTCGGCAATCACTTCTCTCATTTGCTCGGTGACTCTTGGCACCACATCATCGTTACTTTTATCCGCCATCTTTAATACTGAAATGTTTACATTAATTGTTAAACATTTCATTTATAACATATGATTTATTTGTTTTAATTTAATCAAGTTCATAACTTGATTCAACCGTTCTTGTTTCATGCATTTCCCGTGTTTGAGTGAGCTTACACACTCTTTTCGTGCATATTAATTCATGTTTCATTTCTATATTCTCTAAATCTACTTAAATCAATTAACTCTTACCGGATGCTTGATCAAGCTTGAACCGAACACACTTTATTGTCAACCCTTAGCTCTGATTACCAACTTGTAAGACCCGGCTTAATATAACTAGTTTAATGATATAAAACTTGCATTTAGTACAAAAATTTAGAGTTTACAAAAACTTTCAATATTTTTAAAGAACCATATTTGATCCTAATATATTTCAGCTGAAAACAAACTACCCATTAAACTTACAAAACATAAGTTCAAGTGTCTACTAGATAACATTTGAAAACATAGTTCAAGTATCTACATATTGCTAAGACAAAATAGATCAAGTGCGGAAGCTTCGTTTAGTGCGTTCGGTTCATGATAATAGCTTGATCACCATCCGGGTTAGATTCCATCTTCACCTACGGTCAAAATCATGTAAATTATTAGTTTTGACGCTTTAGAAATCAAGTATATTCAAGTTCCAGGTTCAAACGTATCAAAAACGAACGAAATTCAACATCTGGGACGATCGCGTCGCGCGACGGACTTAGGGGTTGGCCGTCGCGTGACGCCAGCACCCGTCGCGCCGCGCGATGGACTTTGGTTCACCCCGTGGCGCGGCGCCACTCGCCAGCAAGCTTTTTCGACAGAATGTTATTGTTTGTTGCTGCTAAATCTGCCCAGCTCCATTTATCTTAGTTCTAAACTTTAAATCGGCATAACTTTTGACTCGGGCGTCCGTTTTAGCCGCTTCTTTTTCCTACGCGACCGTAATTTAATTACGGACGCGTTTATTAATATGTTTTGCATAAAAATATCAGTTCAAAATAGTTATTCTTTAATTTATCTCTTGTTTATTGACCCACTTGTTTACAAGTACCACAATAAGCATTGTTATCAACATAACCTTGGGCCAATGTACTCGTTTCTACGTTTACCAAATATGAGCTTTTGCTCCCCCTCTCGAGGGTTGCTTAAGCAATAATCATCATGCTTAATTCCAAGGATTTAATCATGCTTTTCAGAATCGATTGACAAACAATGTTCCGAGCAATAATCCTTCTACAAGGGCTCATGCTTTTACAACGAATTAGCGTGTCCGTTTTACGGCCTACGCTTAATAGATGGCCAATCACAAGTGATGATTATTAGTTTATATGTTAGTATCTCAACTTGTTTTGACCCGTTTGGATGCCGAATGGGTGTCACCATTGCAAGACACATCCCAACTCTATTTCTAGCACATGTTTTGACCCGTTTTACTTGTCTAAGGCATTTTGTCACTCCCGTGACTTAACGGGTTTTCCTTGTTTACCAAATTTCAATATAACAAAGTAAGACTAGCTATTGAACAAAATGTAGCAAAACTATAAGTCGCGTACCTTCAAAGTGTACCCTTCAAATGTGTTTCACCTCCGGCTTGTCCACTCGATGATCCGGATGCTTTACCTAGAGAGTTCCATTCACCATCAAATTCAGAACTCTTTTACAATCAATAACGGACAATTATTATGACATTCAAATCTGCGTTTTTGTCCGATTTAACATTTTATTCCTCACTTAGGTGTTTCAACAAACACCTAGCGGGTTAAATTTTTACATAATCATAACCAAGTTCATGGCTTGTAATTTTTATCTAAACCGGCTTCAATTAGGCATATTTACACATGTTTTAACTTCTATATTTCAGAATTTACCTCTTGGAAATTCAGTTTACATTAGAACAAGAATCGCAATCCTAGTGTTCATCAAGTTTCTACAAACTTATTAGTCACCTACATTGGTGATTATAACCTTACAAACCTCATGCAATATTTTGATAAGAAATCATCTAGGGTTTATCCCTAGACACTATATTACTTCTAATTTCACCCATGCAAGATATAATCAAGCTCAATTTCAGTTCTTCACAATTAACCAAGAATTGAGATGAATCAAAATATCAAGATTTTACATACCTTACGATCCCTTCGACGAGGTGATCGCTAATCTACATTCAGAATTCGATTTTGCCCTGATTTGAGCCTTCAATTTGTGAGTTTGGTGAGTGTTAGGGTTTTGAGGGTGGTTGGTCGCCTTGCTCTGCTCTTGATCGATTCCAGACACATCTGAGGATGTGTTTGGATTTTGATTTATTATGTTTTTAATAACATAAGTTTCCATTTTAGCATTTTTAGTCCCTCAATAAAAACCAAGTAAATCTCTAGATGTTTTATCTCTAGTTTCTTTGTTATAACTAAGTTTGCGACTAACTGGGTTATTTATCCTAGTTAGCTTACTCTCGTTTATTTTTCACTTTATAACTCTAATATAAAGTTTTGTATTTTCGGGGTGTTACACATGCTGCGAGCTTGTGTAATGGACTTGGGTGGCAGTTGGGACACTCACCTACCTTTGGTTGAGTTCTCCTATAACAACAGCTACCATACAAGTATACAAGCTGCACCGTTTGCAGCTCTTTACGGACGAAAGTGTCAATCGCCGTTATGCTGGGCAGATGCGGGCGATAGACAGCTAGTTGGTCCTGAATTGGTTCAAGAAACGACAGATAAGATCATGAAGATCCGAGAGCGTATTAAGGCGGCTCGTGATCGACAAAAGAGCTATGCGGACCAAAGAAGGAAACCTTTGGAGTTTGAAGTGGGAGATATGGTTTTGTTGAAAGTCTCACCATGGAAAGGTGTGGCACGCTTTGGGAAGCGTGGAAAGTTAAACCCACGATATATTGGACCGTTCAAAATCTTTGAAAGGATTGGTCTTGTGGCTTACAAGTTGGATCTACCTGCGGAACTTAATGGTGTACATGATACGTTCCATGTATCTAATCTGAAGAAGAGTCCAACACAGGAAACGATGGTTATTCCTGCTGACGAAGTTCACATTGATGACACACTCCATTTTACAGAAGAACCCGTTGAGGTCACGGATTGGAAAGTTAACAAGACTAGAAGGAGTAGTGTTAAACTTGTTAAGCTTCGATGGAACGCACGTCACGGCCCAGAGTTTACTTGGGAGCGTGAAGACCGCATGAAAGCAAAATACCCGCACTTATTTCCTAAAATCCCTGCTGCTAATAGTAAAGCTTAAAATTTCGGGACGAAATTTTCTTAACAGGGGGAGAATATGACAACTGTCAAAAATCCAGGTATCCATACAATTAATTAATCTTGATTAATGCTTAATAACTGTGCTTAATTACAAGTTAACTGCTTTTTGATTATTGCTTTATACACACATGTGCATCACATATTGCAAATTACATATCATTGATTGCATGAGAACTTTATTGACTCAAATGATGGGCGAAACACAGTTAGCACAGTTAACAGACAAACCGGGAAAATGCTGACGGAATTCAGTACATAGACAGACAGTGTTTTGAGACCCAGTATGAGTCAGAAACTAAGTACTACACTAGCATAGAGTGTAGGGAAGTAAGGATCACAAAACTGCTTTTCTAGGTGATAGTTTAAGTGCCGGAAAGTGCCTAAAACTCACCCAAAGTGCTGAATTTAGTAAAATTCAGCATAAATCAGCATTTTAACACATTAATATTATGCAAAAACATGATAAAATGGTCCTGAATGCTTTCCTAAGTGTCGGGAATTAAAAGTGTCACAAAAAGACACATAAAGCACACTAAACTGCAAGGCTTAGCACTTTAACGAATCAGTATCTAACCGAACAACCGGACACTACCCGAAACACCAAATTTGCACTAGAAGCACTGTTTTAATGTTTCCAAGCTAGTTATGATCCTCGAACATCATAACACCTCCTAAAAATATCTAATAACTGAAACACGTAACGAACACTTGGATTTGAACTAAATTGCAACTAAAGGGTTAAAGCCTACACCTAGAACCCCCCCCCCCCCCCCAACTATGGGACGGCCATGCTTGGCCCATACCTTGTTGATTTTATTTCATTTGTTTAATGGATCTTGTTTCCCTTTTTACTACACATTATACAAGAGTTAATTGGTTAGAATGGGTTATAAGTAAACCTTGAAGATCATAACATCTCATAATCTACACAACACTTCAACACTCATCCTTCTTCTTCCTTGGGAGCTCTCGGCCAAACATCACCCCACACACACTCACCTTCAATCATTCATCTTCATCCATTCCAAGAGCATACACGGGTGTTAGAGTCCATACAAGGAAGCTTGGTGGCTTTGGATCTTGAAGGACCTTCTTTATTTGCTTTTATCCACTCATTTTCTTCACTTGATTCATCCCTAGCATTGAGCTAGTGGTAAGATCCTTGTACACTCTATTTTACATCTATTTTTAGTGGTTAATGATGAATCATGATAAAAAAAATACAAGAACACTAAAGAATCACAAGAAAGAAACATGAACATAAGCTTAAAACTATAAGAAATCATGAAGAAATCATGTTATTTATGTGTTGTTATACTTGATGATTGTTGTTAGCTTGTGTAAATGATGTAGACCATCATATGATCTTGCTAGATTATGATTAAAAACATGATATGGCAAGATGAGAGGATGATTATGTTAAGAAATCAATAGATCATCCTTATGTAGTCATGAACTTGAAATACAAATTGTTTTTCTTGTAAAATGATGATCAAAGTAAGTTGTGATAGTTCTTACATGAACAAACACTATTTTTGGTGGTTAAACAAGTGTTGAAACACTTGTGTAACAAGAAAATTTCACAAAGAAACATTTTTGTAAAGCATGATTACAAGTTGTAAACATCTAAATCTTTCAAGAATGATGTTTTTATACAAACAACCACACTTTAAGGGTAACTAAACTCACTAAACACACTACCAAGCTACTACAAGTTTTCATAAACTTTCAAGTTCATGAAGTAGTGGAATAAGCATGATTTTGACAAAATTGGTAAGTGTAAGTTGTTTAGAGTTGCTTGTAAATTGATTGTGATGATTTTTACAAAAGAAAATGATATGCTTGAAAGCATGGAAACCTCCATTTTTAGAGGAAACTATGGTAAAAATTTCTAAAAATATAAACACTTAGAAAAATATTTATAAACATACACTTCCAAGTGTATTTTCAACAATAAATGGTTACATAAACTTTGCCATAATTTTTTGTTACAAAAATACAAATATTGGAGGTTGGTTTTCATAAATAAAAGTGACTAAATATGTATTTGAGAAATATATATTTAGGAGACACAATGTGTGTGATTATTTGTATACTTTGTGTATTAGTTATATTATTTTAAGGCATGTAATAATATAACTCACAAAAACACCAAGAATTACAATCCAAAATATTACCAAAATATCAAGGGATAAATATACAAGTTACACACAAAATATTGGCGAAACCAAACAAGAAATGTAACTTACAAAATATTCCGGAAAATATGCTCACAAAGTATATTTTGGACACAAGGAAATGAAAATATGATTTTTACAATTATTACAAAGTTATATCATATTTTTGGCAAAGAGAAGATATCTTGTTTTTGGGAAGTAAAAACATATTTTCTTGGAATTTTTAGAAGATATAATTTTTGGGAAAGATATATATTTTCTTGAGTACACTTGAAGTACATTATTTTTGGATAAAAATAAGTTTATATATATTTTCTAAAGTTAGACTTGAAAATATATTATTTTTAAAACTTATATGAAAATACAAATATTTTGCCAAATGAAAAATTATAAATAATTTTTCTAAGTAATACTTCTTGAATATATATTTTGGAAATATATATTGGTAGACTTTTATTAGAAATAATATTCCGGAAGGTTTAATATAAATTTAAGTATATGAATACTTAATGAATACCATAAAATACGTATTCTCACACGTATAAATACACACCAGAATACGACACCAATACATGGCAAAATATACAAATACAAGAATGCGAATACTCATGTGTAAGATACCCCCATCCTTGGGAAGGAAATACAAGTATAAATACTTGGGAAGTATTACGTTAATATATATTGTTTAACAATTATTCCAAAATGTAATAAATATAATTTAAGTTAAAATATTGATTATTTTGACAATAATTATATAACTTGGAATAATGACAAAGGCATTAAAGAAACGTAACTCAGAAACGTTAACACCAAGTCAAGGCACGGCCCGTTCGTCTAATAGACATTAGTACGTTGTAGGTAGTCGTGTTCATTGGAGAAGTTCGAGTTACGATTGTTGAAGACGCAAGACTGTGAGTTTCATGTCCCCCTTCTCTTTTAACTGTTTTCCGTTTTATAACTTCGGGGGTGAAATACATGTTACAACTGTTTACAAACGTTTTATACATGGTATGGTTAGCTAAGGAAGGGTACTACTTGATCATGTGAGTGGTGGGTACAACACTTAAGGCCATTAATCCTCGTTGTAGGACCGAGGGACATGAGTGATAGATCTATTTGGGTGTAGCGAGCCCACACCCATGCGGACCAGGGTGGCCCATGTGGTGACTATGTCTTATTCCCGAAGATAAATCTGCTAGGTTTGAGTTTTCCGGCATCACTTCACACATATCAATGGCCTTGCAAACCATTGGTGATCTGTTTTCCTTGTTGCTTTCATACCAGGATTTACATACATACAGACATACTTTCAAAGGTTTACTCATACACACAAACAAACACATGAACTCGCTCAACTTTTGTTGATGTTTTCAAAATACATGTATTTCAGGAAATTAGTAAGTGGATCTGGCGGGCGTTGGAAGTTTCATGCTGCGTTGTGAATAAAGATGTCATCCATGGTTTTGAGGTTTGGGTTGGGTGTCTTAATCCTGGACGAGACACGTCTTCCAAACCTTGGTTTTATTTAATATCTTTTGATGAGTCCTTAGTGAACTCGTAAACAATTCGTATGGTTGTAAACTTAAATTTGAAGTCTATGTTCCAAACAATGTTGTCATGTTTTTAAACTTAACTTATGGATGAACATCTATGGTTTTATCATATAGTTGTTGTTATGATTGAATGCAATGGTATTAAGAAAGTCACACCATAATCACGCTTCCGAAAAAGCCAGGGTGTGACACATCTAGCAAAAAACGATATGCTCGTCGTGATCGTGAGAGTGGCCCTGAAACCCTCATGGCGGATTATTTTGTCGACGACCTGAAACACGACGATGATATTTTTCGTTATAGGTTCTGTATGTCAAAACGTTTGTTTTTAAAAATTGTGAGCGACGTGAAAGCGAATCACCCGTGGTTTGAAGAGGGTGTGGATGCGAGAATGAAGAAGGGTTTTACACCGTTGCAAAAAGTTACATCGGCTATTAAACAACTTACAACCGGTAACCCTCCGGACGAGAACGACGAGTATTTACATATGGCGGAAAGGACTTCCCGCGATTGTCTAGGATATTTATGCGAAACGGTATGTAAAATATACGCTCCTGAGTTCTTACGTAGGCCAACAAGTCACGGCATTGCGCTTTTGTACTAAGCTCATGAGGAGAAACATCACCTTCCTTGTATGGTCGGTAGCCTTAATTGCACCCATTTCGTTTGGAGAATGTGTCCCATAGAGTTTCGTGCCAATATATGAGAGGAGATCACCAATACCCGACAGTTATGCTCGAAGCGGTGGCCTCTAAAAATTTGTGGGTTTGGCATGCTTTTTGCGGTCCTCCAGGTGCACAAAACGACATCAATGTGCTTCAGCAATCTCCATTATTTCTTACTGAACGAAATGGAACTGCGCCAAAATGTCCATTTTACGTTAACAACCACTTATACAAACGTGGTTACTATCTCGTGGATGGAATCTACCCTACATGGTCTGTGTTTGTCAAATCGTTTCCATATCCTCACATATTAGACGGAAAGAAGTTCAAGAAGCAACACGAGGCGACAAGAAAAGACGTGGAACAGACTTTTGGTGTTTTTAAGTAAAAATGGGGTATAATAATCGGCCAATGCGTGCTAGGAGTGTGACAAAAATTAGGTATGTGGTGTATACATGTATTATTTTACATAGCATGATTTTAAAAGACGACATAAATGCGATAGCGGTACACATTCGGGATCATTTAGTCCTGCCCGCTCTTGATGACAGTATGTTAAACGGGCTTATGGATGAAGATACGCATTGGAGACTAAAACATGATCTCGTTGAGGATCTCGGAAGACTAGATTTACCCCACCTATTGATGGAATCCGACGAAGAGTAGTAATTTTATTTAGTTTAAATAAATGTACTTTTAGTTATTTTTAATTTAATGTAATGTTTTTTTTTTTACTTTATTGTACTTTTATTTTGTTAAAAATATGTTTAAGAGTTAAATGTCATTCTAGTCCAATGGGTTAACTTCATCCATTTTTTTATTAACAAGGACAATTCGGTCATTTTATATGTAATTCTGTGAACTACAAGAGCAATTCAGCCATATAAAATGACCGAATAGCCTTTCTCGTTAACAGAATTAATGGATGAAGTTAATCCAGTGAACTAAAATGGCAATGGTGAAACCTTTTTGGACGCACAGACGAAAAATGAAACATTTGAACTAAACTGGCAAAATGGCTCAAACCACATGGACTAAAATGACATTTAACTCTATGTTTAATTTGTTAGAATATGTTTTATTTATTAATGCTAATTTATAAAAAAGAAAAAAAATAGTTTACCTCTACTCAAGAGAGTGACCACTCTATATGTTTTTGGGCAATTGGAGACTTAGAGAGAAGAGTTGACATGACAACTGTGACCATGTTGTAATGTCTTTTTGTTGTTCCCTTTCAGCCTCTGGCTGGCGCTATACTTATATATAGTTTGTTGCCATTCAATAAAAAAAAAGAAAAAGATAACTGGGTGGGTGAAAAGTTTACGTCTTCCCAACCACCCCTTTCACGAAAGTGTTTTTGGAGCTACATGTGAAAAGATTACCTGCTTAAATGGAGTGAAAATTGAACTTTAAAAAAACTTGAAAAGCATCATATGACACGTTCATGTAAGAGCTAGCAATACATGTCCTCTCATAAGTTTTTTTTTTTTAAATCGTTTTTTAACTTTTCAACCATTTATCCGGTAATTTGACTAAGAATTATCACTATAGAAAGTATCAAAGTTGATCATATATTTTACTCATTTTAAAAAACTTAAATTTTATAATACTTATTTGATTCTGTAAAACTTGTTTTAGTGATCATTTTTAACTTTGCATTTAATCTTTTAAGAACCTTGATCTATTTTATTGGACTTGATTTAGTTTACAAGGAGTGTCTATTTTATATTTGATTTAGTTTATAAGGAGTGTCTTTCGCAAAGTTTAACCATATATTCATCAACACCTCATAATCTCATATACCGGATATAGTCATTTTTTATTATTTCATAAACCTTTTCGGGTACACAAGTGTTAAGTTATTACATTAACTATTTTTAACCTTACCCCATGCATGAAACCATAAACTTTCGCAGCCTTGTTTTCTCCCTTTGTTTTCTCAACTCATGAAAGTTTTGTCGAACCGTGGCTTGGGATAGTTCTAGTAATGTTGAGATTTTAGTGACATCTTACTTGTAATTAAGGTTGTTCATGTGAACCATAGGTTGCGACGCAAACATATTTTTCATAGAGAGGTTTGTTTGGTGACTGTGTGCGATATTTAGAAGTTGGTCACATAGGCGACGCAAAATGTTGTAACAAAGGAGTCATTATAATGCGATTAGAAAATACAAAACACCACTAGCCCACTTTGTCATATGGTATATAAAGAAGACTTTGAAGCATGTAGAGTTTCAAATATTTATCGCTCTTTGCAAGGGTATGTGGTAGAGGCTTTGTGCCTCTTGGGGAGAGACAAAGGTTCAATTCCTGGCATTGGGTAAAGTTGGTGTAAGTTAGAAGTAGTGATTATGTAATATTTCCCGTTAAAAAAAAAACAATGTTTCAAATTATATTTAATGCATGACGTAGTGGTTTTTGTTCATGGTCCCGATCAATTTTTGGCTCAACTAGCATTTATCTGGATAGTATGGTGGGTTTTTTCCATACCATTGATTGGTCCGGATTATAGCGTAACATTATTTTTAAACATGATGAAAATATGATTTTATTAGGTCTAAAATATCTTATGTAACAATTTGAAATTTATACGCTTATAAAAAAGCATAACTTAAATCAATCATGTAATCTATATGCATACCGTAGAAGTGACATGGAGTAAATAAATAACATGTTATAAGAAGTAACTATTATCATAGACTCTCACTTTTCTTATATCCTTACATTTTATTCTCATATCTTTTTTCACTTTATCTCTCTATATATTTACTAGGTTAGAACCCCGTGTATTACACGGGTTGAGTAAATTTAATTTTATATATTAAATAATAAAAAAAATTATATGTTTGTGAACCTCGTATATTGTACGGATTAAATAAATGTAATTTTATATATCAAATAATAAAAAAAGTTATATCTTTAAAAACCATGTGTATTACACAGATTAAATAAATGTAATTTTGTATACTAAATACTAAAAACGTCGTATCTTTAAAAAACCCTTGTATAATCGGGTTGAATAAATCTACCAAATAATAAAAAAATACATCCTTAAAAACCTCGTATATTACACTTGTTGAATAGATTTAAAAAAAGAGTTATATCTTTAAAAACCATGTGTATTACACAGATTAAATAAATGTAATTTTGCATATTAAATACTAAAAACGTCGTCTCTTTAAAAAACTCGTGTATAGTCGGGTTGAAAAATCTACCAAATAATAAAAAAAATTATATCCTTTCAAAACCCCGTATATTACACGTGTTGAATAAATCTAATTTTACATAGCAAATAATAAAAAGTTATATCTTTAAAAAACTTCGTATATTACACGGGTTATATAAATGTAACTTTGTATAGTAAATAATAATAAAAATTTATATTTTTAAAAAACCCCGTGTTTTACACAAGTTGAATAAATAAAATTTTGTATACCAAATAATAAAAAAAAAGTTATATTTGTAATAAATTAGGATAACATTTAATATTAATTTATTATTTATATATTTAATATAAGATAAGTAGGAAAGAGAGGTATTTATTTTAAAAATGTATTAAATTAACAATTTAGATTTGAGGATAATATTTTATTAAAGTATGATATAATTTAATTTAATTTATTATTTATTTAGTTAATATAAGATAAGTATAGATTTGAGGATACCTTCAATGAATGACACGTGTCCAAAAGTTGGTTTCTTTTATTTTAGTAGATAGATTTATGTATAGAGACAATGGCGAAGTTTGAGATTTCTGAGGGTTGAAAACGTATATACCAAAAAATTTCTATAGAACCAAGGGGTCGAAAACGTATATACTCAAAAATTTCTATACGAAAACCACATATATTACACTATTGAGCAAAAAGTTCGGGAGGTTAGGCGTCCCCCAGCCTCTTCTAACTTGCGTCAATGTATAAAGAGATAGAGAATAGGGACGTATAAATATGAACTCCCATGTTATATTAACGCTCCATTATAAAATATTAAAAAGAGTGTAAAAATTTGAGTACACTTAATCAACTTAATCATGCTTAGCTTTATTTTTGGAAAATGTTATTAAGTTAATTCTCTAAACAGTAAAATGCTAAAATGGTACCTGAGTTTAATCACTTTTATTACTTCAGTCTAAAAATAAAACTTTTTTATATATGGGTTCTTGAGGTTTTATTTTAGTTGATATTTCCATCCAAATCACTAACTCAGTTAAAATGTATTGTTAGGTCATGGACGATTTTGACAATTCCCAAACCACAGTTATGATTTTAGCAATTTATCCATTATTCTTTTATTATTTTTTTGTTTTTTGTTTTTTTATCTTTAGATAAAAAACAAAAAAATAATAATTATAAATATAATATACATACATACATACGATTTGTATATACACACTTATTTTTTTAATTTTCTTTTTTTTACTATTAAAATAAAAAAAACAATAAATTAACCATAATATATATACATATACACACACATTTATTATTTTATATATATACATAAAATGGAGAAGCTTTATTGGGGCAGGGGTAGCCCTACCCCCACCGATTTTTCACTAGTAGTGATAGTTTTACTGAAAATTTTTGATTTTTTTGTAGTGTAAAATATTGGATTTTTTAAGAGTTCAACCCCCACCGATTTGGATTTTGAGAGTTCGGTCACTGAGTTTCATGGCTCCGCCATTGTATACACACACCATTCACACTTTTTCTCTTTTATCATTCTCTCTTCTTCACCCCCACATCCAAGACCACCATCACCACTGCCACTGTCACAACCACCTCCTCTATCTCGGTACTTGTACCTAATCTCCCCTCGTCGACCCGTCGTACCAAACATCAGTACCATATGTCTCTCTAGTCGTACAAAACATCATTAATTTATTATTATTTTTTATTTAAAGGTAAAAAAGAAAAAAAATAAGTGTGTAAATATATAAATGTGTATGTATATATATATATATATATATATTTTTATTTTTAATTATTTTATTTTTTTATTTAAAGATAAAAATATAATTTATAAAATTAGAAAACAAAAGAATAAATGGGAAAGAGCCAAAATCGTCCATAAGGTTTGAGAATTGCTAAAATCGTCCATTTGAGTTAACGATACATTTTAACTGAGTTTGACATTTGGGTGAAAATGAAAAAAAAAAACTCTTCGAGACTCAGGTATAAAAACTTCATTTTAAATGAATTCTTATATGATAATAGAAGAACTGATATGATAATAGAGGAACTGAATGAACAGTTCTTCTTATATATTATTATTATTATTATTATTAATGAATACTACTTTTAATATTATAATGAGTTAAATGCTTGGTTGGTCCCTGTGGTTTTCAAAAATTACAGACTTGGTCCCAGTGATTTACTAATTACACGCGTGGTCCCAAAATTTATCAAAAATGCACTCGGTTGGTCCCTAGCCCTAACATCAGTTAAATTTCTCAGTTAAGTCCATGTTAAATGACCAAATTACCCTTGCTTATTAACTCTCTTTATAATTTTTGTTTAGTTTTATTTCCATCATCATCTTCATCAATGGACCAAGTCATCTTCATCACCATCATCTTCATCACAAACCCACACCCCATCCTAACATAAAACCCCTTATAACCTCGGCCCCTCATTTCCTTAAACATAAAATCCTAAAAAAGCAGGCGTCAAACACCCCTCTTTTGCCCTCTGATCTCGATCAAGTCCTCCGGCGATCGGAGCCGTTTTGCGGCGACTCCACCGGCCATTTCATGCTCCTTCGACAACCAATCACACACGCACATTCCCTCCTCCCTCTGTTACACACACTCCTCTTCATCTCTCAAATGCATCCGGCAACGAGGGAGCTCCGGTCGTCGTGGTTTGAATCTAGGTTTTCACTTGCAGGTTTGGGGAAAATGAAACCCTAAATTCCTTAAACATAAAACCCTAAATTGCACCAAAAGCAGCCGTCAAACACCCCTCTTTTGCCCTCTGATTCTCGATCAAGTCCTCCGGCGATCGGTCACTTGCAGGTTTGAATCTCGGTTTTCACTTGCAGGTTCGAATCTCGGTTTTCACTTGCATGTTTGGGGAAGATGATGTGGCCAAAGGGATTATTTAATTATAATGACCATTTTGCAAGGGTTAATAAAGACAGTTAATAAGCAAGGGTGTTTTGGTCATTTAACATGGACTTAACTGAGAAATTTAACTGATGTTAGGGCTGGGGACCAACCGAGTGCATTTTTGACAAGTTTTGGGACCACGCGTGTAATTAGTAAACCACTGGGACCAAGTCTGCAATTTTTGAAAACCACAGGGACCAACCAAGCATTTAACTCTATTATAATAGAATACATACACGATTCTGTTCAGTATCGGTACAAGAAGGTAAAAACCAGTATCAGCTAGCCTGGTATAGAAAACGTCAAAAGTCGGTACCGAATTGATATTAAAAATCTTTTAGTTCGGGAATTTCGGTACTGCTACCCGGTACCATTTGCTCATCCTTGATCACGGGTGCCGTAGATTTTCTTCAACTTTTAATGATTTCTTTTTTTTTTAGTTTCAAGGGTAGGGATGAGCTCGGTGCTAACCGATACCAAATCGATACTGGTACCGAAAATACCGGTTACGGTACCGGTATATGAAGATAAAAATCCGTACCAGGAACACCAAAAGTCGGTACCGAATTGGTACTTAACATCTTTCGGTTCGGAAAATTCGGTACCGGTACCCAGTACCATTTGCTTATTTTTGACCACATATTTCATAGGAACAACATCATTACCATACAACTTATATATTGATTTTCTTTTGGTTATCTTTTAGTGTTTTTTCTATATTTTCTTTTTATCTTGTCAATGGTTACGTGCGCAACGCGCTCATAGTGATTTCAAAACACATGTAAACACAGACTAAATAATAAAAGAAGTTTGCCGCAACACGGCAACCGTGATAAACCTAGTTAACAATAACAATATAGGAAATATAAACCAAACACAAAAGTAAAACGATTATTTCTATTTATTAAAATATAATTAGAGACAAGTCGATACGAGGTTGTATTTTTTTTACATGTAAAATAAGATTTTTTTTTGAAAAACTAATTAAACTGGTTAATATTTAATAGTCACTTATGACACTTATAATCTTCTAAATGCTTGATTAAAACAAATAATTCATTATTATAATATTAAACATGCTTAATAATTCATGCAATAATCATATATAGAAATAATAATATTTATTCACTATATATGTGTTTAACATTGGACTAAATAATTTAGCACTGGGTAAAAATTCAGTTTAGGAAATTTGTATCTGATATCAAACTATATACATGTAATGCACTAATGTTTAGGTTGGGTTAATTCGTAGATTTTTAAAATTTATTTTATAAAGATAATGATTTTTTTAAGCTAAACCTTATCAAAACATTATTTGAAATTATTTATTAGAATTAAGATAAGAATTAATGACATATAATAAAATATAATTGAAAATTTTAAGATTGAAGAGAAAATGACACGCGACATTAATAGGAGTCGTTTATTAGAATTTAGATTTGTCACTTTTTTAATATGTCTGATAAATTAATCAATAAGACAGCATGTTTAATAATTGATCTGGTTATAAAAACATCGTGTAATGCAAAAAAAGAAAAAAAAATCTGAAAAATATATTAACTTTACATGTATTGCATCCAAAGTAAATAAGTAAATGCAGGTTATAAAGTAATATAAAACTATATTTCAAATATTCTTGATGCAAAAACTGAATTTTAATTAATGTTGAACAACGATATCACTTACAATAGGTTTTTCTTCCTTTGCAGTTGTTTTTTAATATATTGATATGCTACACATGCTTACAGTTATAGTGTCTATTCAATAGTTTAAAAAATTCAATGAAACATTAATAAAACTACCAAACTTCATAATCAATTATGGACCACAACCATACAATATGTCATTTTCACACAAAGATGACTTAAATTAAAATACTAGAGTTGTATTGAGCCATAAATTACCAAACTTCCTTCTGACCCATAAGCCCAAGAACCTCTTCCCAAAGCCCAACATTACCCACATCTGTCAGCCTAAGTACATTTGGACTACAAGCAGCAACAGCCCAATACCCAGCCCTTATCTCACCTCTCAACTGTTCTTTCTCCCATCCACAATACCCATCAAAGAATCTAAACTCACCCACACCAACCACATTCCTCTTGACCATTTCAGCAGCACACCCTACACTCTCTTTGGTCCCATAATACAACCCTTTCATTACTTCATCAAACACACCACTATTACCAACTCTTTCATCCCCTCTCACCAAAAAAAGCCCTGCTTCAAGAGGCCCGCCAAAGAACAACGTTTGGTCAGAAAATACTCCCGACACGTCTAGCACATTTGATCTCATCTCCTTGATTGACATAAGCGAAGGGCGGTTGAGTATGACGCCCATTGGGCCCACATTGTCTGTTGATAATAAAAGGACCACTGTCCTTTCAAAGATGTGGACCCCGTCCATTTTCTCGGTTGCAATGAGTAAACAACCTTTTTCGGGCTCATGTATGGCATGAGCCCATTTGTCACCTATTGAAATGGATGGTGGTTGGTCCGCCATGGTATTTGGGTTGTCCGGTGGTGAAGATTCTTCTGAGCTAAATGCTTGTTCTCCGGCTACTAGCCTTGCTCTGAATGATCGCCAATCGGTATCAAGAAACATATTTTCCTCGTCTCCCGATGAGGGTGATGGTGAATTTGACTGAGATTGACAATCTACAATATACAAATTATTACCACACTTGAAAAAAACCATGGAAATAGAAAGATAAGGTAAACACACTAATAGCAAGGCATTTATGATTCTTCTATTTTACATACGGGTGTGATCTAATGGCACGACGCAAAAACATGACATGAACCTAAATCTCCTGGGTCAATTATGGATGGAACCTGCCAACACATTTAGCTAAACGGGTTGGGTTCAAGTTGACTTGGCAGGTTCGTGGGTTGACCTGTTTATTTCTTTTAAATGTGAAATGTCCCAACTTAAAATGGTCGAGTATTCTAAGTTAAGCTTTAAAAACTACAAGGGAAATTAACACCAACTTTTATGATATAACCGTAACTATTTGAATATATATTTGGATTTTTTGATGTAACTTTAGAGTATAAATACACAAAAGTTAAAGAAAATATTCCAGTTAAACAAAACAGGTTGTATTCGTGTCAACCTGCGAATATCCATTTTGTGTTTGGTTCATGTGACTAACACAATTTTCGGGTGTGTATCTAGCTCGACCTGCCAACCACAGACACAACTTGTTTAGCACCACTGATTTTAGGAGCACAAAAACTTACATGTCGTAACAGAGTGAGTGCGAGTTTTCTTAATCCATGAGTTGGAAGACGATCTCTTGGATTGCACAAAGATTCTTGATTCGACTAAAGGGGTGACAACTTTGAATGATTTAGTGAAGGAATTTGAAGAAAGAAAGCAAGCCTCCATTTTTCTTAATTCTTGAAACAAGAATATGGTGATTAATGCAAGATTGAGCTATACCCTTGTTTGATCTTGGTTCTATATAATGATAAACATGATGAATCTGCACCACAAAGCTCATTTAGCCCAATCTTATAAAAGTAGGATCCCAGATCATCAGTATGGGCAAGTGGATAAACCTTTATAAAAGTCAGAAGATATAGCCAACAGGAGGGTTACATGTGGCCATGAAGTAGTTTGGCAAATATCTCAGCACTTTATGGAGCATGTGTCATTTTCCTAGCCATTTAGTTCTGTTGTGATCTGTAAGCGGGTCAGGTCAACCATTCCATTAATTATACTGCCTTCTTGATGAATTCTTTTTACCAAATAGATCCATATGAAAGACTGCACATGCTATATCAGATCACGCTTAAACCAGATTGATGTTGGTAGTGAGTATAGTGTACAATTCCAACCTTGGCGTCATTGGCGAAGCTTCCCCCCCCCCCCCCCCCCCCCCCAAATTTTCCTAAACCGGGGGGCGGAAACGTATATACCTAAAAAATTTCTATACGAAAGTACTATTAATAACACTACGCATCGAAAAGTTCGGGGGGTCGGGCGCCCCCTCGGGCTATGCCTAAGCTGCGCCACTGCTTGGCGTCATCCCACCTCTCACAGTCATTTTATCAAACACCTTGTATGCTTAGCTATTTAGCTAATAACAACCCCGTTTCAAAATTTTCTCTACAATAAATTGTGATCTTATTTCTAATTGTTTGTCAATAAACAATATTTAGTTTGTGTGCTTAGCTATTTAGCTATATTTAGTTTATGTATCCACTACCCTCATTGTAATAATTTTTTTATACCATAAAATTGCAAATATAGCTGGGTTAGGATTAGGAGTTAAACGAGTTGGCATTCATAAACTAAACAATATTTTGATTGGGTGTGAATTATGGATTGCGGTAACCTTAGTGGTTCAAGTTATTATACTTTACTGGTGCCACTGGTCAAGAATAATCAACATACTATCGGTTATATTCATACCCTCATGGTTCAAGTTAGGGATGAGCAAATGGTAGCAAATACCGTCCTGATCCCAAAAATACCGTACCGATTTTTTTCGGTACCGGAATCGGTATCCACTTTTTGGCATTTTCGGTATCGGGATTTTTGGGATCGGGACGGCCCGGACGGGTTCGGTACGGTACTGGTAAAATACCGAATTTTACCTTCAAAATACCGATACCGTACCATACCGACATATTTCGGTATCGGTATCCAGTTTTCATGATATTCAGGATCAGGACAGGATCGGTATTTGCTCATCCCTAGTTCACATATTCCTCATCGGCACTATTACTGACATGACACCCTGTTAAACTGCACGTCAACCTTTGGCCCAAATGACTCATCACAACACTGGCATGGTCTACAACCGATTAATGGGTTTATTTATTTTTTTTTGAACGGCGATTGACTCCAACAGTCGAGAGGATCACACCCACATTGCATGGGTCCCTAGTCCCCCTCGGGCGAGGCATCCGAGGTTGACCATAGGCGCTCCACGAGAAAATTTCCAGCCGACAGCCACTTGACTGCCGTTGCAGCCTCCGCACTCAAGAGCCGGAGTAACCGCACTGTAATAGAAAACTCGTGTGCGGCTCAAGACTCGAACCCGGGCTATTACGCACACAAGGCTCTTATCCATCATTGCCATGACCCCTCAACCAAGGTTGGGGTCATTTACCCCCAAATGCAACAGGTGGGGATCGAACCCGGGTCTCCAAGGAAACCCAAAGTTCTTTCCACCACTCCACTACAAGTGGGGGATAAATTAATGGGTTTATTGATGACCCGGTTCCTATTCATTTTGGGTTATGTAGTTGCCCCACGTGAAAAAGTGTAACTTTATTTTGAGTTAAATGCTTGGTTGGTCCCTGTGGTTTGCAAAAATTGCAGACTTGGTCCCAAAACTTCACTAATTACACGCGTGGTCCCTGAACTTGTCAAAAGTGCACTCGGTTGGTCCCTAGCCCTAACATCAGTTAAATTTCTCAGTTAACTATGTGTGAAATGACTATATTACCCCTGAAAGCCTAGTCATCTTCTTCAACCTCTTACCCCTGAAAGCCCTAATCATCTCCTTCAACCCTGAAACATCTGCATCATCTTCATCACCATCATCATCTTCATCACCGTCATCTTCAGCATCCATCCACCGATACACACCCACAATTACACATAACAACAACAACCCATACATACATACATACACCATATGTATACACACACCTGTGTCAGAGAAAACGAACGAAGAACAACAATAGATCCAGTGGGTAAGCACAATTCTCTCTGTATCCAATCTCCATAATCCCTACGAACATTTCCCCAATTTCACTAAGACCCACTTCAATCCCTACAAACATTTTCCCCAATTTCACAGAACATCATCAGCAGCTGCAAACCATCTATACCGGTGAAATTCGTCGGAGAATAAACCACCACCGTCATCATTCATCTTCACCATTCACGTCACCATCACCGGACAAACGAGAGGGGAAGGGGCGCCGTTTAAATCCACCACACGGCGGCGCTGCCGTCGTCGATCTGCTCCATCTGTCTTTCTCTTTCTCTCACTTCAGTCTCTCTCTCTCTCTGTCCCTGTCCCTCTCCGTCTCTCTGATCCGTCGCCGCCGTACGCCACCACCAAATGGTGGTGGCCGGCCGTTAAAAATCGAGGGAGAATAGGGTTGGTGTGGTGAATTTAAGATGAACGGGGTGGGGGTGTCTCACCGGAGAAACCCGTCGACCGATCAGCTGGAAATACGGCCGGAGCCGGAGAAGCTTGTCGGAGGGTGCTTGTCGGAGTTAAAGGGGTGTGCGACGGCTCGCCGGAATACGGCCAGTGCCGGAGAAGCTCATCAGAGAGAGTGGGGTGTCTGGTTTGTGTGTGTGCGGCTGGTCTGTTGCCTGCCTTAGGGTTATAAATTTATAGTAGGTGATGAAGATGATGATAGTTGATGAAGATGCAGTGGGTTTGTTAATAAGCAAGGGTATTTTGGTCATTTAACATGGACTTAACTGAGAAATTTAACTGATGTTAGGGCTAGGGACCAACCGAGTGCACTTTTGACAAGTTCAGGGACCACGCGTGTAATTAGTAAAGTTTTGGGACCAAGTCTGCAATTTTTGCAAACCACAGGGACCAACCAAGCATTTAACTCCTTTATTTTCTATTGTCTATTCTTATCAACTTTGCTTTTTTATTTGTTTTCTTTCTATTGTCAACTAGTTGATTTTCTGTCTGCGTGTTGCGGCGGGATCCAATGTCTGTAAAACGTGTGTCAGCAGTAGATACCGAATATCAAAACATAAATAAAAATGACGTGGTTAGGATAGTCACTTCGTCCTAAAAATCGATTTTAAATAACCTAATATATAATAATAGACCCACACGTCCTACACGTTGGAAATTAGGTTGTTTTCAGTTTAGTTATTACGGTGCTAACACGTTAAAATATGGATGAGCTCGGTACCGGTAACGGCACCGAAAGTACCGATCCGGAAAATCATCGAAATTAGGTACCGGCACCGAAAATGCTCGGTACAATACGGTATGGTATTTGAAAGTAAAAATCAATAAATACAGGTATGGTGCTAGACTGGTGTCGAACCGGAAGTAACGATTCTGAAAACGCCAAAAGGTGGGTACCAAATTGGTACCGAAAATGATTTGGTATAGTAAATTTGGTACCGATACGATACCAGTTTGATTACAGGATTTGATACGATTTGCTCATCAATAATCTAAATATCCAAGTTAATTTTACATGCTACAATTCATTCATTACAGAAAAAAGACAAAAAAGAAAGCAAAATAAGTTGTTGTGTATATAAAACCTCATTCAAACGAAATACAGTTTACTTACTGTGTGTATGAAAAATAATCTAAATGGTGCAATTACTTGCATTGCTACGTTGCTACATGATTTGATGAGCTCGGTACCAATCGGTACCGAAAATACCATTACAGAAATCCCCAAAAGTGTGTACCGGTACCGAATATACCTGGTACGGTACGGTTCGATACCGGTTGGTACTAGTATAGCACCGGTATTTGAGGGTAAAAATCAGTGAATACCGGTACCGAACCGGTACCGAAAATACATCCGATTTCGTAAAAGCAGGTACCAGTACCTGATACCATTTGTTCATCCCTCAGTAATATTAGTGTTCATTCAATTCTAAATTTAACATATAGGTAATTCTTATCAACTTTGCTTTTTTATTTGTTTTCTAAGATGTGCTTAACGTATCATATCCTCCTTTTTTTATTGTTTTTCCTTTGTTGAAATCTCCCATTCAACCTCACAACATTATTATTATTATTATTATTATTATTATTATTATTATTATTATTATTATTATTATTATTATTATTATTACTATTGATATTATTATTATTATTATTATTATTATTATTATTATTATTATTATTATTATTATTATTATTATTATTATTATACAAATGCTCCTAAAAATAAGAAGTGTAAGAAGGAACCTAGAGTGATAAGTGTCCATAATTTTGTCCATAAGAGAAAAAGAACATGCACATGCAAAAACCCAAAAACTTAAACCCCCCACCCAACCACCACTCAAAAACCTAAACCCCCCCCAAGCTAAATGCTAAAAACTAAACCTAAAAAAACCTAGAAAAATCTAAAAAGCACAATTTTTTTAATATTGTTTATAAAAAACGCTACTTTATCGTCACTATATTTTTATTTTTTTAGTGACGATAAAGTAGCGATTATTTTAATAGAATATCGAGCCAGGTGGACGCGTGGCGCATGGTGTGTTGGTAATTTTTCAAAGTTGAGCTAAGTGGACGCGTGGCGCATGGCGTGTTGGCGACTTTTCAAAGTTGAGCCAACTGGTACGCGTGGCGCATGGCGTATTGGTAACTTTTCAAAGTTGAGCCAACTAGGTGCATGGCGCATGGCGTGATGGTACTTCCTTCTGAAAGAAGTTTCCTTTCTTGGGATGAAGACAACTGATGTGACTGTCTGATGTCCCTATCTTGTCGGAGGTGAACATGCGCCTTTTCAGTGGTGTCAGTTACTTTCCGCCATGGTGTCAGGCATGTGCCACCCACGCTCCCGAAAAAGGAGGTGACGGTTTCTCTCTCTGCTGACATGTCTTTCTCCTGTTGGCTGACGTTCTGAATTCCTGACGGCCCACTACCCATCGCATTAAATGCGATGGGTATAAATTCATGGCGGTTCTCTCCTTTCCCTTCACTTTTCAAAATTTAAACACCAGTTTCCTCTCATACTTCTCTACTTCTCTCCTTCTTCTAAGTTCATTCATATTTCCTCTCTTCATCTTCTTGCAATATGTCTTCGGGAGCCAATCCTTTGGCTAGGAAGAGGAAATATAAGGGTAGGAATCCTCCAGGTCCAGATCGAGCGACGATAAATTGGAAAGAAGAAGAGTTCCAAAATTTGGTTAGGGATATGGGTATTCATCCTGAGTGGGGTGCTCAGTTTCCGACCCCAAACTCTACTGCCTTGGATGCACCCCAGGTTATATTGTGTTGTATGTGGCCTTCTTCCGGGAGGGTAACTTCCGCCTCCCTATAACGAAGTTTGCTGCCGATGTTTTGACGAATTATGGGCTTCATATTTCTCAAATCAACGCGTTGGGACTTCCTCGTGTTACCCATTTTGAGTTTATCTGCAGGGCCAACCGTGTTGAGCCGACCTTTGAGATGTTCAATGTTTTTTATAGCGTAACCTACACTGGTGGTTTTTACTCCTTTAACTCTCGGACCGGTGGTGTTATCCCTTGTAGTTCCAACCCCCCGAAAAGTCTACATGATTGGAAACAGAAATTCTTTTACATTCGCCGTGGTGTTATTCATGTGGACATGCACTATCGAGCAGAGGGTGAAGGGATCCCTAAGGTAGATGTGACTGTGGATTTTGCTCAGCAAGAGTGGTACAAGAAGTTGACGCACAAAGCCACTTCTATTTCTCAACTTGAGGAGAGAGCGTTGGTTGGTGCTGGTATGAGCATGATGTGGGTCCCGAAGAACCCTAGGGGTGTCCCTGTTTATGGTTATCAAGGCAAAGGTATTGGTGTTGTTCATTTTTGTTTGCGTTCATCTTTGATTCCATTATGATCTTTCTTCCGTTCCTGCGTTTTACAGTTGGATATAGTTTGTTAAACGTTCTCGATCCGAAGGCTGGTGGTGCCATGATTGAAGCGGTGTTTACTGAGGACAAGCCGGTGTGGTTAGACCAGATCCGACACCGTTTTTTGCACCCTACTAGCGAGAGTTTTGCCGCTTATGCGAATACTATTTTAGGTGAAGATGATGAGGATGATTTTGATGATACTGCTGACCCCACTCGAGAGGAGGTTATTGTCCTTTCGAGTGAGGGTTCTGACAGATCTCGTGAAGGCCTAACCCTTCATTCCCCGCGTGCAGGTCCGACGCAAGGGGCTGTTAATGAACCGGTTAATGAGCCTATTGGTGATGATCCTCCGGTTGAAACTGCTGAGCAGTTAGAGACCAGGAAGAAGAAGAAGGTGGATAAGTCTGAGGAGAAAGGGAAGAGGGCTGAGGAGAATGTTACTGGAACTCCTCGTAAGCGCCCTTCTACTCTTCCTTTCCTGGATTATGTTGTCGTTTCTGATACGTTATCTGGTTTAGGCGCAGGGAGCAAACGTACTGAACGTGACCCTGAGGATGATGAGACTTTGACCGAGATTATGAAGAAGAGAAAAACTCTTGAAGACAAAAAGAGAGAGCTTGACGAACAAGCTGCTGCTGCCCTTGCTGCCAAGAAATCTAAACTTCAGAAGGAAACTCCTCCTACACCCTCGGAGTCTGAGATTGACATGAATGTTTTTAGCGCGAAGCGTGGTAATCTGTTGGAGAAGATATACGTTGCTTTTGCTCCTCAAGGTAAAGACTTTGCACTTGTAAGTCTTTTTATTTGGCTTTCGGTTTTGTTTTTGACTATCATGGTTGTCCGGTGACAGGTGTGAAGTCAGGGAAAGCTACCCGCAAGATTGACATTTCAAAGATTACTCCTCCTACCTCTCCGCCTTCTAGGACTTTTGGTCTGTGCCCCCTGAAGATCTGGCTGAGAAGGAGCAACAAGTTCATGTTGAAGTTGAACAAGTCGGAGAAGGTGGTGGTGATGGTGCGGGTGGTGATGGTGCAGGTGGTGATGGTCGAGGCAAGGGTGTTGACACCGAAGCGGAGTCTAGTGAAGCTACACATCGTCAAACCATCTATACCAGACGCCCACCGGCCTCTGGTGGTGGTGCTACTTCGGGAGTACCCCAGAGTCATGAGTTTGAAAATATCCAAGTTGGGTCCTGGGATACTCATAACCCAGCATGTGATGATCTGCCGCATGCTCCTCGGTGGAGTTTAACTCAGGGCTCTCGGATGAATAATCATGATAACTGCCGAGAGTTCTTCTCCTTGTCTCTCCCCCCCTGCTGAGAGGTTATTTCAGAAAAGGCGCAACCGATTTGATCTATTGGATGATCATGTTCATGCTGGGGTCAACTTTTTGCTACCTCCCAGGAGATTGTTTGAGAATGGAAGCTGATGGGGGAGGAGACTCTTAAATTTGAAAATGATAAAAAAACATTTGCTGAGGAGAGGGAGAAGTTCAATGCTGAGAGGAAGCGTTTGTTGTGGAGGGTGTCTGATGCAGAACAAAAACTTGCCCAGGAGAAACAGGTTAACTCCAATAAACAGAAGGAGTGGGAGGTCGCTTGTGAGCAGACCAATAAGGAGTTGCAGGCGCAACGTGATGCGATTGTGAGGTTGTCAGGAGAGAAGAAGAAAATTAGTGACGAGGCTGAGCAGGATCGTGTTGCATACCCGAAAAGGGAACATGAATACATACAACGCATTGCTAAATTGGAGAAATTTGCTGAGAAAAAAGTTGCTGAGGCCAAAGCCTCCGAAATTTTGGTTGAAGAAACCACTGCTGACTGCAAGTGGTTACTTTCCCGTGTGGTGCCTCTGGTAATTGTCAATATTTGTTTGTTTTTGTTATTCATTGCCATTTCTCTCATGGGTGTATTATCTTTGCAGATCGCCGAACGTATCGCTGGTTCTGAAGAATTGGTCTAGTACGTATATGAGCTTGGTGAAGCTGCAAGCCTGCAAGTGATCTTGGTCGCAAGGAAGGGTATGCTGAAGGAAGGGCTGCTGCTGAGTCAAAAGATCCGTTGAAAATTTTTGAATTATACAAGACTGACTGCGTTTCCCGGTATGCTGAAAAGCGGCAGGAGTTTGAATCTTTGGAGTTTGGTGTTGTCAAAGCTGCTAAGAAATTATCCCGGAAACCTGACGGTGTTGCCCTGTTGAAGAAAGCCCTTGATGATGAAGATCATGAAACTGGGGGCGCTAGCACCAGTCATCGGGAATGAAGGATTCCGGCTTGCACGCCTTGTATGGGTTTCGATAGCCTTGTAACCAACTGACAATTTCGTGAACAATTTCATGCTTTGTGAACAATTTGCCTATAGCTGTCATATCTGCTATTATTTTGTTACATTTGACATATTTTATCTTAATATTTGGCTTTGCTTCCTGTTAATTTTGTTATCGTTACAATATGTGCATGTATAATTACTTTGATTAGGTATAACGAATGAATGATGGCGCTGACAGGTTATGTTGTGTTTAGTTACAACATTTGTTCTATCGTTTAAGCGCACAGGTTGGTTCGTGTATACGAAGTGATCGATTTACAGGTTATTGTGTTGACTCGGCTGTGTTCAGCTTTGGGGGTCTTACAATGTTTGTTTACCATGTTTTCGATGCTTTCGTGTTAACGTGGGCATGGAGTTTTTATTTGCCATTTTCTAGGCTTTGGTTGTGTTTTTGACCCGGCTGTGCACTTGGTTGTGACAAGCCTTGGAGGTTTACAACGTTTCCTAATTTTGAGCCATTGGTGTTTTCGTGTATGCCCAAAGTAATATATGCAGTTGTGACAAAAATTCGCATGAGATAAGATAGCCGAACACTTCTTGTATTAGTGTTAAATGTGTTGGCGCGCAGCCATTACAAGTACGATAAATATTGACTGTCTACATGTAGCATCTTCTTAACTGCTGAGCATTCCAGGTTCTTGGGACCTCTTTGTTGTCTAGGGTGCGTAGCTTATACGCCCCTTTTCCAAGGACTTCGTCTACAACATAAGGCCCTTCCCACTTGGGAGCTAATTTTCTGGGTTTTTCGGCGTTGGACGCCTCATTGTCCCTTAGGACGTAATCTCCGGGATTGAACGTGCAAATTCGGACCTTGAGTTGTAATACTTTTCCAGCTTGATTTTGTATTTCGCTTCACTAATTGCCGCCATCTCTCTTCTTTCTTCTAGGAGGTCAAGGTCGAACCTCCTTTCTTCTTCATTGTTGATCATGTTCATGGAGAGCATTCTTGGCGACGGCAGTCTAATCTCTGCTGGTATCACGACCTCGGACCCATAGACTAAACTGAACGGTGTCTCTCCGTTGCTTGTTTTTGGCATCGTCCTATGGGCCCATAGTATGCTGGGTAGCTCGTCAACCCAGCCTCTTCTTTGTGTTCCCAACCGTACCTTGATACCATCTACAATGCTCTTGTTGAAGGCTTCAACCTGATCATTCCCCTGCGAGTGCGCAACCGAGGAGAAGGTATGCCTATGTGTAGCTCTTTGAACCAGCGTTGAAGATCTTCTGCAGCAAAATTTGTTCCGTTATCGGTGATGATTCTCAGAGGCAGCCCGAATATGCAGATTATCTGTTCCCAAATGAAACGTCGCACTACGGTAGATGTGGTTGATGCCAGCGCCTTCGCTTCCACCCATTTTGTGAAGTAGTCTACCACGACGATGATAAATTTCACTGCTTTCGGGGCTTCAGGAAAGGGACCAACCATATATATTCCCCATTGTTGAAACGGCCACGCTGTTGTAACGGGGACTAGTTCATTTTTGGGGCGCATCGTTTTCGGAGCATGTCTCTGGCACCCGCTGCATTTCCTCAAAACCTTCACTGTGTCTAGATGCATTCCAGGCCAGTAGTACCCAGCGTTTATCACTTTCGCTACCACCATTCTCGGACCGACATGAATGCCACAGATTCCCTCATGTACTTCCCAGATCAGGTAGTTTGCATCTTCTGGGTCGACACATCTCAATAACGGCCCGAGGTATGATTTTCGGTACAGAATTCCATCAACCATCTGGTAGTGCTCGGACTTGTACTGAAGCTTCCTTGCTTCGGCTTTGTTTTCCGGTAATATTCCAGACTGGAGATACATGATTATGGGAGTCATCCAAGATGTTGTTCCCAGCTGAATAACGCTCACTTGCCTTAGTGGTAACGATGGATTGCTTAGAACTTCGATGCGCACATCCTTTGCTAAGTGCTGGAAACTGGTGGATGCGAGCTTACTTAGTGCATCTGCTGGTTTATTCTCGCTTCGATTGATATGGTGCACCTTGTAAGAGTTGAAGTTCTGCAGCAATGCTTTCGCTTGGTCTAGGTATAACGCCATTACGTCTCCTTTGGCATCGTACTGGCCGTTAATTTGCCCGGCTACTAACATGGAGTCCACATGCGCCTCAATGTGTTTGACTCCCATCTTGATTGCCAACCTCAGACCGGCAAGAAAAGCTTCGTATTCGGCTTCATTGTTCGTGCTCTTGAAGTCTAACCGGATGGCGTACGTGAATTCATGTTTTTCTGGACTTACCAGCCTAAGTCCTGCGCCTGCGCCATCCTCGTTGGACGCACCATCCGTGTACAGTAGCCATGGTTCTTCTGAGTGTTGCCTTTCAGCTCTTTCTATTGCCTTGCATTCCCTGTCTTTGTCATCAGGCACCTCTGTCATGAAATCGGCCAACACCTGGCCCTTTATTGCTGGCCTTGGTCTGAAGACCACGTTGTGGCCCCCTAGTTCTATAGCCCACTTCGCTAATCTTCCAGATATCTCAGGCCTTGTAAGGATGTTGCCGATGTTGTAATTTGTTAACACATGAATGACGTGGTTGGCGAAATACCTGCACAGCCACCTTGATGCATGAATCAGTGCCAGCACCAGTTTTTCCATTATAGCATACCTTGTTTCCGGATCGTTCAGAGTGCGAGACACATAATAAACTGGTGTTTGAATGCCTTGGCAGTCTACGAGCAGAACTGCTCCAACTGCTTTATCAGATGCGGACAGATACATTACTAGGGGTTCCCCTTTCACTGGCGTCGTCAGTGTTGGTAGTCTTATGAGGCAATCCTTCATTTCTCGGAACGCCTGTTCGGCTTCCGGAGTCCACTGGAACTGACTTTTCTTCATGCAATTGCGGAGTGTCTTGATAAATGGGAAAGATTTAGCTGCATGATTGGCTAGGAAACGATTGAGTGCTGCTAACCGTCCGGCCAACTTCTGCATTTCCTTGATCGTCGATGGTGAAGGCATCCTCTCGATCGCTTGCACCTTTTCAGGATTGACTTTAAACCCATCCTTTGTGACGATGAAACCCAGGAACTTTCCTTCTTCCATGCCAAAGGAACATTTCGCTGGATTCAGCTTGATACTCACTTCGCGCAGTGTGTCAAACGTTTTTTGGATGTTTTCCAGCACCATACTTTCCTCCTTGCTCATGATGACTAGGTCATCCATATACACTTCGATGTATTTGCCGATAGCATCGCTAAACGTTTCATTCATTAGTCTCTGATAAGTTGCACCTGCATTCTTTAGACCGAAAGGCATTTTGGTGTAGCAGTACAACCCTGTCGGTGTGCGGAATGCGGTTTTGTCCTCGTCTTGGATGGCCATCTGCACCTGGTGATATCCCTTATAACAGTCAAGGAAACATTTCCATCTGAAGGTTGCCAGCGAGTCGATCTTCTCATCAATATCTGGTAAGGCATAACAGTCGCACGGGCATGCCTTGTTTAGATCTTTGTAATCCACACACATTCTCCAACTGCCATTTCCTTTTTGGACCATTACTGGGCTCGCCACCCAAGTTTGGTATCAGACTTCTCTGATGATGCCAACATTTAACAGCTCCGTGACTTGTTCTTGCATAGCGTCATGCTTTACGTCTCCTAGATGACGCTTGGCGTGTACCACAGGTTTAGCATTCTCTGAGACGTTCAATCTGTGTTCTGCTATGTGCCGTGGAACACCTACCATGTCAGTTGGTGTCTAGGAGAACACGTCCATGTTTTCGAATAACAACTTTTTTATCGCCGCGCGCGTGAGGTCAGACATTGCGGGGCCCAAGGTGACCGTTTGTTCTGGGTATTTGCTGTTTAGCACCCATTTTTCAGCTTCCGCGCGTGATGTGGATTTGCTTGCTTTTGCTGGCCTGATTTCATCTGTTTCCAAGACTTCTTTGCTTGCATAGATTAATGCTACCCCTGTCTCTGTTGGGAACCCAACAGCTGAATGCGGTCCAGAGCAAATCATACTAAAATCTCCTTGGGATTCTCTTCCCAACAGGATATCATGTCTTGAGTGTGCGGGTAGTACCATGAATGTGACTTCCTCCGTTCTTGAATTTCTTCCGTCCGAGAGCAGCACCGGGAACGATATCTGGCCGAGAGGAAAAACGGCTTCGTTGTAGAAACCAGTTAATGGGTAGTCGACTGGTTCTAAGCGCGCTTTGTCCTCTTGGTCAAATTGATTGAACCATTGTTCGTAGATTATATCTGCGGTGCTCCCTGGGTCAATGAAAATGTTGTCGGTTTGGTAATGGCCGATTACGCTAGATATGACTATGGGCCGTCTTTCTCTTGGACCTCCTCTCACTATGGGGAAAACAACTTGTCTCTCGCGCCAAGAGTCGTCTTGTGTGCGCATGTTATAGTTCTTTCGTGATATTCGTGGACCTCGTTGAACCATGTGAGTTTCTAATTTTTGAAGTTTCTTGTTGTCTGGCCCTTCTTCTCTTCTTTGAATTTGACGGTTATCGCGTTTCCCGCCTTTCATCAGGTGAGTGAGCCTTCCATCTCTCAGGGCTCTTTCTATCTCTTGCTTTAGACTGAAACAGTCATCGGTCAGGTGACCGGTGTCTTTGTGGAATTCACAGAAAAGATTTGGGTCTTGCCCCTTTTGTTTCGCATCTGTAGAGGTGGTTTGAACTGGTGGTTCTCGGTTGACAAGACCTCGGAAGGGGTCTTTGTTAGAGGCGTCCACTGTTTTTTTCTATTTTCTCTTTTGACCTCTTTGCGATAGGCGATCTGGTTGATTGTGTTGCGCGCATCTTCTCTTACTGGGCTTCTTTCTCTATAACCGGATGTTTTCCATGATTGGTCTTTGCCTTTCTTATTGCACCGATCGTTATGGTTGTAACTGTATTGACGGTTTTCATCACCGGTCAATTGTTTGTCTGTGCGCGCAATTGTTTTTGCTGTTTCGATGAAGGTTTCCCAGTCTTTGGGGCCTCTATCTCTTCCCTTCAGCCGTTTGATCAGGTCGTCACATTTTACTGCTCTCATAAAGTGCGCGCGCATCATCTTCTCGCCTACATCTCCGATTTCCAGACATTCTTTGTTATACCTGGTGATGAAATCTTCCACGCTTTCGTGGTCTTTCCTCCATATATTCAAACAATCGGCTGGATCTCTAGTGTGCCTGCGTTGTTGAGAGAAGTGTGCGAGGAACTTGTCCCGAAAATCGATCAACGACTTGATTCTTCCTGCTGGCAGGCTGTCAAACCAGACGCGCGCTGCGCCGACAAAGGTTTGTGCAAAAAGATGACACCAAGTTGGTAAGTTCCAACCACCTGTTACTCCCGCGCCATTGAAAACTTGGAGGTGGTCGTCGGGATCCGTTAAGCCGTTGTATTTTCTTACATTGTGTGGCAATTTTGTCTTGTCGATATCGGCTTTCGCAATCTCTCTGATGAACTTTGAGTTTTCAGCCATGCCATCTGGGCGATAGCTCAATGAGTAATCATGTTCTACTTTTGGATTGTACCCCGCGCGCTTGTGGGGTTTGTACGCCTCATGCTCAGGTGGTAGCCTACTGAATACCGTGCTCTCTTTCTTGCATGTTGGGTCGTCTTCTTCATCATAGCTATCCCATTCGTCGTTTATATTGCGCAGGCCTAAACGACTTTGTACTGGCTTTCTTTGTTGATGGGAGTATTACACATAATTGCTTTCTATCTCGCCATAAGTGTCACGCGTATCGTGCGCGCTTGGCCTTCTGATGTTTGGCACGTGGCCTTTTTCAGGGTTTAAGTTCCACGCATTGGCCTGATGAGGCATGCGAGCGCTCAGAGACCTTTGCGGTGGGGTAACAAAAGCGGATTGGTTAGCTTGTGCTTGGAGCACGGCTTGTTGTGCGCTAAGTTGTGTATAGACAAGATTTAGAGATGCCATTTGTTCGCCATACCAGGAAGCCAGAGTTTTTCCTTTGGGTAGCCCTAAAAGTGCAGAAAAGTTCAATTGTGTTTGGTCCGATGGGGCTTGGGGGCTAGCTCCATGGTTTGGTGTTTGAACTGTTGGAGGTGTTTGGTGAACTACCCCAGATGGAGGTTGGAAAGTGGCTCCATTTGTGGTTTGGTTGCCCTGGGTGGGGGTTGGAAAGTGGCTCCGTTTGTGGTTTGGCTAACCATTCTGGATGCACTTCTAAAGATATCAGGAAAATCGTTGTTCACTCGCCCTTCTTGGATGGCCTCGTTCCCCTGGACTCTTTGGACGCGCACGGCGTCCATGATGAGTTCAAAGGAAGAGACTTCTCCGTCCATTTGAGGAGAAGGGGTTGGTTCAGTCATTTTAGGGAGTTTTTTCGAAGAAAAAAGGAGATGAAGATGGTTTGCAAAAATTGCGGATGGCGCCAATGATGAAACATTGGTTAAACCTTATGATTAACTAGCTGGGTTGTCTCTTCCGTGGGTTCAATCTCCTTCTTTACTCGCCAAATGACTGGTGGTCCTGCAAAACAGCAACACCGTTAGCTCGTTAAGAGGGGAATATGGGGGTTTCCCTCTTAACCAGGCTCTGGCGTGAGAATAAGTATTGTTCCGAGGAAGAAAACAGTGTGTGTTGAGTGTGAGAGATTGGAGAGTCGAATAGCCTTAACCTGAATGATGAAGGGTCCTATTTATAACCGGAGGGTGAAAGAGGGGGGAGCAACCTTGCCAGCTGCTATAGGGCGCCAGCTGTCCGACCAAGGGGAATATCCTCTTGGTCCCCTCTGCTGTGGTCAGGGTGGTGGTACACGTGGCGCGCCCATGCTGGAAACATCGTACTGCTGCTGTCGATCTGCTCCTGGATTTGCTGCAGGGCTACATGGCGTTCATTTACTGGTGACACGTGTCGTCCTTTCTGCCGGAAGGAGCATCTTTGGTGCCACCATGACGTCTTCCAGAAGCTTCTGGATTTATTTGCTGATGTGGTCGCCATGTAGACGGAAAAGTGGTGTGGTCCTTGCCATGTAGATGTGGAATTGGGACCATACCTCTTCAAATCTTTCTGTCAATTGAAGTGGTGACCTTTTCCATCCTTTTCTTGTAGATCAGAGAATGCGAGTGAGATCTATACTCTCGATGCTATAAGAAGTTCTTTGATTTGTCAAGAAGATACCATTATATATAGTCTTCTGGAACGAGCTCAGTATTGTTACAACAATGACACATATAACCCCAATGCTTTCTCCATGGATGGCTTCCAAGGTTCTTTGGTTGAGTTCATGGTCAAAGAGACCGAGACGATCAATGCTAAGGTAATTCAAACCACACTTTAATAGTCATTATAAAAAAATAATGTCAGCGAAATCATAACAATCATTCTGTTAAACAGGTAGGACGATACAAGAGCCCTGACGAGCATCCGTTTTTCCCAAACGAATTACCTGAGCCTATCTTGCCACATTTGCAGTACCCGCAAGTAATGAGGGTTACCCAATTGGTTTTATATTAGTTTCCAAATCAATATACAAATCAGTTTCTTTTTTTCTTGATATGCATATCTGTCAGAAATCTTCTCTGATAACATTTGTTTATATCACATAATGTTTATTGGAAACGGTGGTCTCAAAAGTCAAAACTAAATTATGTCAAGTATGTGTGTTTGTGGCAGCTTCCATGTGTGAGTTGACGCCATCTTAAATAAGAATCCTACATACATGTTGTTTGAATTGGTGGTCTCAAAATTATAATCACCTACATACATACCAAATGTTGTTGAGATGAAGTTAATATTATGATAATGAAGTCCCAAATGTTGATCATGTAGATACATGTATAAAAGTAAATATTGCCAACTTGACGAACATATGATCACAACATTTACAAAAGTGACGGCTTTACTATTTAGTTTACGAAGATGATCAAAGACTTACTAAATAAAACGCGAAATGAATAACAAACAATTTTTTTTATAGCTTTTAAAGATAAAATCTATTTCTATTATATATAATAAACATAAAGATTTGGGCTGATGTGGCATCTTCTTAGAGCCTCCTAGATTCATTTTTGGCGGGAAAATGAACTTGGTTTTTTTGTTACTCGCGGATCCTGTTTTTAACCCGTTTTATAACCCGGGTATATAAGTCACCTAAAAACCTAAATTCATGTCCCCTCATTCTTTTCCTTCACTCTGCTTCACACCGAAACCCTAGCCTCCATCTTCCTTTAGCTTGAAGCTTCTACCCATCAATCTAAATGATTTAGCATCATCGTCCTCCCGATTTCTTCTCTCAATGATTCAAGAGGTTCTACAATCAATAGTATTGTAGGATTGATAAAACGAAAATCATCGATGTCCTGTGTCTACATCTGCGAGGCGATGATGGCTAGGGTTCCCATGGTGATTTCGGTAAGAAGGATCTTCATGTATGATTTTTGAATCAGCAATTATTAATCATCTGTGTGATTGTACTGGCTAACTTAAGTTTCAAATTAGTACTCATAGTATTTACTATCAGTGTTTTTTGATTGAATTGGATATGTTTATCTCTGAACTAGGTTATCACCCGGGATTGCTTCCCGGGCTCGAGAAAGTTATTTATATTAATTATTAATGATCGATATATTAACAAAATAACACAAACATATTGACATATTATATAAATCACTTTCAAAATGTTGCTTGGTTTTAAAAGGCATGAGGCGCTACCGTGCGTTTTGATTCCAAAAGCCAATGCGTATTAACTAAAAAAAACATCAACACCATGAGTATTATATTACAAAATGCAAGATATCCTCAATTTACTGGTTACTACCCGATTCTTTACAACCTTGCCCAAATAGTTCCAGTTTCATATTTTACCCAACCCCATCTAACGGTTATATTTTTCTAAGATTTATTATTTCGGTTTCTCATAATATTCTATAGGCCAGAAAGATATGCACTACTTACCTTCAATGTGTATATATGCTCGACCAATGGACGTTTACCACACAGGTTGAACATAATATATATAATTCATTATTGTGTTGATAAATTTCTTATAAACAAAGTTACATATTTAATCAAATAACAAAAATTGAATTACAAACAAAATTTACAAATAAAAAACAATAAAATCCACAAATCTACAGTGAACTCCCTCTTGCAAAGCTTAGCAGGAATGGTAGTACTTATGATTACTCGGATGTGATGGTTGCGGACCTTGTGGTGAGAAGCCATCACACTGTACACCTATTCAATAGAACCATTTAAGGTCATTTAAATATTCTTCTTGTACATGTTATAATACACAGTGATATCAGCCAAATGCCCGTTAGTTCTATATATTAATTATTAACCAAATGCACGTTAGTTCTATATATTAATTATTAATGACTAATCTATAATTAAAATCATATAAAGAAATTGACATATTAACGTGTGAGATATAAAGAAACTTATAAAGCATCTGGATTCTATTAATACTTAGCTAATGCGTCACTTTTTACTTGGCATTAGCTAATGCGTCAGTATCTTTAGCAACATTTCATGCTTATTGAAATCCCCTAAAACATGTCTAGACCCATTATCCCATCCTTCTATTTTGCCACCTCATTAATAAGTTAACCACTAAGCTGGAGGAGTAATTCACCTGTAGTTTGGCCATAAACCCTTCATTCTCTTCTTCTAACTCCCTAATCAAAGCTTTCACACAAATAAGTTCTCTATCATATGTAAAAGAACGATTTAAAATATTAAACATAAAAAACAATACTATCTATATTTTTATATTTTATTTTTAAGAATATCATAGTAGTATTTTTATTCATACCCATGCCAGCAATTTCCTAATCTTAAATTCTTGAGCAGCTTATTTCCTCGTTTTTCGATACCAGTATGATACCGGTATTTACGGGTAAAACACCGGCACCGGCATCGAACCGGTACCATATATACCAATGGTTCATACATTAAATGATATTTGATGCTGTTGCTTTGTTATGGTGCGGATGAAATAGATGACATACCTCCTTCATACTCAAATTCAGTTGCAAACATTTAAAATAGAATTTGAAGTACTTTGAACTCGTTCAGCTCATTTCAACAAATCCCCTTTTCAAATATTATTATTTGACCAGCTTGAGACAAAAAATTGGCTTTGAACCACCTTAACCAATTTCACCAGCCTACTTGTTTCCCTTTTCACAAACATTTTTATATGACCAATTTGACATTAAACACTCCAGGTATTCAATTTATCAAGATGCATATAATTGTGAATAAAATCATTACTAAAAGCTATAACTAAAAAATAATCAAACATAATAAACCAATTCACACTGCTCATTGATATATGCCTTGTGGTTTCGAGACTGTAGAAGCACAAAACATGATGTGCCACGGCTATTTCAACTTTTATGTAAATTAGGAGAAACAATAATATTGTAAGTATAATTAAAAGTAACTCAATTCATTATTTATAAATAATGTTATGAATGATTTCGATGATTTACGGTTTCTTGCTCCTGCCTCAACACTAACTGAACTACACGAATGAGGGGGCCCCTGAACGGGCAGAAATTAAAAGATTACCAGGAACCTGTGTCATAGATAAGATGTTTAAATTGGTATTCATAGTGTACCCAAATGTATAAAACCTCCCAAACTCTTTTTACCAAATATAAATAGTAAAATACCATTTTTGTCCTAGAGGTTTGCCCAGTTTTGCGGCTTTCATCCAAAGGTTTGTTTTTTCGCATCTGAATCCAAAAGGTTTGGAATCTTGCCATTTTCATCCGGCTTGTTAACTCTTATCCATTTTTCGTCTTTTTTGTTAACTTAAAGAGCAATTCGTTTTTTTTCACTTTTTGTACAAGCATTTAGCATAATATACAAGTATTCAAAAAAGACGAAATACCCTTAACTTAACAAAAAGGACAAAAATAACCCTGCCTTAACGGCGAAAAATGGATGGAGTTAATGAGCCGAATGAAAATGGCAAGATTCCAAGCCTTTTGGATCCAGATGCGAAAAAACAAACCTATGGATGAAAGTCGCAAAACTGGCCAAATCTCAGGGACGAAAATGGCACTTTACTCAAATATGAATTAAGATTCTGATAATATATTTATTGCCGTTTTGCCACCTCTAGTGTAGGTTTACCTTTTTGACTCTTACGAACCCTTCAATTCTACATCCTGCTTCACGTGGGGCGGGTCTTTTTGCTTTCTCTGTAGTTGTGCTAGATTTATCCTCCAATGCCAAATTTGGTGACTCCAATGCGATTGGTGCAACTAATTCCTCCATTGTCTGTAGGGGTACCAAATCTTAAATTAGCATATGCTTGTTTGTTTTTGCATAAAAAATTGTGAAAATAAAAAAATGTTATTCTTACCTTCACCAAGGTATCAGTGTCTCTGTCCCCATAATAGGATTCATGTTCATGGTGCCCATGCTCATCCCTGATTCATAAAAACAATAAGTAACTGAGTATAATATATACGGGAGGGATCAAGAGAAAACTCCTTTTATCGCAAGAACTCGAAAACTCCCGAAAAAACATAAAAAACACACCAACCCCCCCCCCCCCCCCAAAAAAAAAACTAACCTATTTTTTCCATTTGTGTTAAATATTAGTATTTGCTATTCTGGTTTATAATTTTAGGCTGTATTTACAAAAGAATATTTGAATTGAGAAATTTTAAACTTTAAAACACAATTTCATTGTATGAAGAATAAAATTGTACTTTCTTTAACAATACCTCAAAATAGATTTAGGAATTAAACAGATAAAACTTCACAATTACATTACATGTAAAAATAATTTAGCTCCATAGCCATAGTATTTAAAAACTATCAAACTAACATGTGTGTAGGACTATATAACCATCAAAGGAGATGAATTATGCTGAAATTGGCAAGTATATAAAAAGAATACACACGTTATTTACCTAACATCAATGCCCGTATGGAATATGCGAATAGATGGATAACCTTGTATGTGGCGACTGAAATCCAATAGAAAAAAATTAATAAATAACAATTTATATAAGTACAAAAATATAGAGCAATGAACCAACAACTGGAACCACAACTAACGTGCAGAAAACAGAATAACACGATAACCAATGGTGTCCGAAAACATAATATAAATCCTATCTGAACAATCAGTTGAAGCTGTATCAGTCCTATCAGATATATAATTATTCATTACCTAACCATGAGCTGCACCACAATTATCACATAACATCTTAAATTCTATGAGTACTAATTTGAAACTTAATTTAGCGTTAAAACCTGTAATGAATACAATACTTGTTGCGATAGTTTACATTAACAGGTCAAACTGAAAATCTGTATTCAATTTCAACTAACAACTGCCAAAGCCTTCAAAGGTCCCCATGAATCCTTCATTCCGAGGCCGCTCAAAAAGAAATATTTAGCACAGCAAAACGGGCAGGTAGGGTCGGGTAGCAAGACGAATTGGGTTTTTGTCAAAATGGGTCGTTATATTCTAAATTTGTGCAGGGTCCTTCATTTAAAGGTTGTTAACTTAGAAATGAATTTGAGATGAAGTATACTAAATCATCAGTTAGCAGAATAAACATGTTGTGTCTATCTTGCACTTTGAGCACCCCACCCGACAAGAATTGCCGGACATGCCAAGCCTCGAATCTATTAACATATAACAAACACATTTTACTAATTAGACGAATAAAGAACTCAAATCAGGTAATAGAATAAGGTAGCCCGTATGGACAACACAAATGGTGTTATAAAGAAAGTTTTGAAAGTTTCAGGATTAAACAATTCTATCAATATAATCTTCTTGTTCTTCGTGGAAAGGTATGTGTCGGTTTTTAGATGGATCTCACGTTAAGGTAATGGCGCAGACTAAGTTATATGCAACCTCCATAGAAATAAGTAATAAGTTTATGCAAAAAGCTCAAAAGAGTAATTAGTCTGAAATTAACCAAGATTAAAAGAGTAATTGTTATGCAAAAAGTTTGTAGAATCCAAAAAACCTGAACATGTGTTTGATGCTGATAAAATATGTGCATTCTTAGCTCCAGAAAAAGCTGCTTTTATATTTAAGTATGGAACATTATTAATGAAAAATTACAAAAAAAATGATAGCTTAATTCAATTTTAAAGACAAATTTGATAGTCAAACAACACTGGCCAACTTAAAAATTGACATGGTGTTATTTGTGCTACAAAGATCAAGATCCTTTATATTGCTTGTACTACTTTTAAACAAAAAACAATACTCGTGTTTTTAATTAAGTCTAATTATTATCAATATCAATAACCTGGGTTAAAGGCATCAATTACACGACAATGAAAAGAGAGATGTTATTACCAGTGAGTGCCCATTCTCCCCAGAACCTTGTAAAGAGAAGCATCATTATACCACATGTCATTCCAACAAAAAGCACTATCTGATGTTGTACCTCAGTTTTATCTGTTTGAATAAGAAAGCTCCTTCAAAAGTTTCAAGAACACCCAAAATATCATTATTCAAGCTCTACATTACATAAATTTCATATAACAAAAAAAACATTACTCTATACAGAAACCATTTAATGAATTAGAGAATTGAACATACGGGACTGTATGAACATACACGTCTCTTCTAGTTCTGGATTATTCCTTATGTAAAAGGGCGATGTAGTGGATCGTCGCAAAAAAATAAATTAGAGTTTCTCAAATGAATCGAAGAAGATAGGAGGTTAGGGTTTACAAATGAATGTCTTCCTCAAATATATGTGAGATACTTGCTTATGAATCCCCTAAATATATCCAAATAGCTTATAAATCCCTATAAGATATCCAAATAGCTTATGAATCACTAAAACATCCATGGTTAAAGAACAACAACCAATACACTAAAGATAGACGATAGCAAACATCAATTGTTGGTGCACTTGTGTCTGTACTTTGTCTGTATTTCGTCTTGATACAAAACGATGTCTTTGATGTAAGATTGATGTAAGTTTGACCAAGTCAACCATCCTCCGGTTTGACTTGGCCAAACAGTTAGACAATGGTTGAAAGATGTTTGGGTCGAAGGATGTGTCATCGAAGGATAGTTTAGATCCTTCGATGAGCTCGAAAGATAAGCATTCGATAGATGGACCACGAAGGATATCATCCTTCGAGGTACATGTTGATCCTTCGAGCTGTTTCAGATCGATAGATGATCTTTCGATCAGTCTATCTGATCCTTCGACCAGACATGGTGTGTTCGGGTATATATACCCATGTTATATGTTCACTTCATGTGAGATAGACAGAGAGACATATAGAAAGACAGACACAGAGAGAGAGAGAGAACACACACACTGAGAGAGTTTGCAAAACTGATTTGTAAACATTGCATTGTAACCGAACCTTTCATACGCTTTAATACAAGTGGTGTTAATCGTTGAAGATTGTGTGTTGTGTTTGTGCTTGTTCTATCTCGGTTTGCATGCTAGCTTGGTTTCCGCACTTGCTAGTGTGTTAGACATAACAAGGAATAGGTTAAACCTCAACCTCCGAGGGACCTACAAGTGGTATCAGAGCCGTGGCTCTTTTCCTTGTTAAAAACCGAGTTTTTACAAGACTTTGGAGTGTTTTGGACAAAACTCACTTGGTTTTTGCAGCCGTTTTTACTGTTTTTCCCGCTTATCTTTATGTTAAAACGTGTTCTAAACTAACCGGGTGTGTTGCATGACGGGTTGGGTAACTTAAAAACTTGTTTTTGAGGTGTTTGGTAATTTCCGGCCAAAATTCCGGCTTCTACGGTGACCGGTTTCTGGGTAAAGTTTGTCATTTTTGGGTTATATTTTATTTGTTCAAATCTGTTTTTGCAGAAAATGATGGTCTGAACCATACTTTCTGCCGAAAGATTTACCAACCCATCACCTTTTTCACCAACCTGTCACTCTTTGTCAACTGTGTCAGTTCAGTTTGAAAGATATCCTTCGAAGTCGAAAGATCATCTTTCGATCAGTGGAGGTTCGATAGATCATCATCCTTCGAACCAAGGAATCATTTCGAAGCATACATCTTTCGATCTACAGTTCTTTTTCGAAAGACAAGGATCCTTCGATTGGAGAGTCTTTCGATTGGAGAGTCTTTCGAAATCATTGCTCGAAACTCAACAGTGATCTTTCGAACACTGTTGATCCTTCGAACAAGTGTTGATCTTTCGATCCCAGTTTGTTTAAGTCTAACAAGTTTGTGTTTCAGGTCTTTCGATCTCAGATCCTTCGACTGGTGTAACAATTTTTCCTTGATAAAAAAAATGAATCCAAGATGGAATACTCCGGTAAATACAGACATGTATTTTGGTACTCCGTCTCCCGCACCGGTATCTTCTAATGCAACTTCTACCGGTCAATGGGCATTCGTATCAAATCAAACTCCAAGTATTCAAAGCATTCTCTTAAGCGAGAGCGAAACCGGAAGTTTGAATCGGCCTCCAAAGTTGATGCACTTATATGAATATCCAGGATGGATTGATAGATTTCATACATACGTTCTTGGTCAAAATACAGAATTGTGGTTGCGGTTCATTACAGATTTCGATCAAACAATAGAGGTTGCCGCATCATCTGCTGCTACGTTTGCGGATCTTACGGATGATCAGAAGAAGGTCTATGATTTGGAAAAGAAAGCATATGCCATTCTTACGCATGCGTTAAGTAAAGATATCTATCATCAATTTGTCAGTTACAAGACGACAAAGAGATTGTGGGACGCGTTGAAGACAAGGGGCGTAGGAAATGAAGCGACACGTCAATTGAGAAAAGACCTGCTAAAGAAAGAGTTTGATGGTTTTACTTGTATGGAGAATGAGTCGTTAGGTGATTTGACAAGTCGATTTAATCATTTGCTGACTGAATTGGCAAATTTTGGGGTTGTTACAACTTCTGCAGAGATTGTAAAGAGGTTTGCAGATGCGTTGCCACCTCAATGGAATACGTTCTTGGAAATCATGAAGTACAATGGTACTTTAGCTACAACGAGCTTCAACGACTTTGTTCAACTCCTGGAAAACAAGAATCAGGAAGAAACTCTCAAGGCAAAAAGAGTTCCCGTGCCACAGAATCCTGAAATGTATTATGGAACTTCTAGCACTTCTACAAAGCCTTCTTCACACGCTCCAATTCAAACAGCGTTTGTGTCTAGCACTGACATGTATGGCAATGCTATCCAAATTCCTGTCAAGCCTCCTGCAACAGACATGTATGGAAATCCGCTTGATCCAGTTCCCCAACCAGCACCACAACAGCAAAGCCAACGACCTATCAGAGCAACTGATATGTTCGGAAATCCATTACCTGTTCGATCTACTGGTCCAACAGACATGTATGGGAATCCACTTCATCCTCAATCTACCGTACCAACAGATATGTATGGGAATCCACTTCCTCCTCAACAGCAAGCTTGTTATGGAAGCACATCATCTGCTGGTCAACAATCAAAGCCAAATACAGTACGGCTCGACACCTCAAGCTTCTCTAAAGTCAGTGTGGAAGTAGCAAAGGAACACATGGAGCTACTAAACACTTTGGTGAGCGCATACTGTGGATTAGTGGAAGGTCAGATTGGTAACATTAATCTGACACAAGAAGACTATCAGCAGATCGATAAAGAGGAGATGGAGATGATGGACATCAAGTGGGCCTTTGCCAGTGCTGTTAGGCGAGCAAAGGATTTCATGGAAAGAACAGGCAGAACCAGCTTGGAGAGCAAGAAAGACACCAAGTATGGGTTTGATAAGCAGGCTGTTAAGTGTTTCAATTGTGGTGAACGTGGTCATTTCAAGCGTGAATGTACGAGGCCATCTCAACATGGGAACCAAAATCCTTTCAGAGGTCAAGGCAACAGGGCAAATCAGAACCAAGTAAGGAACAACGAGCGTACATTGGTGCCTGTCAACAACCAGAGTCAAGCAGGACCATCTAATGCCAACCAGGCACTTGTGGTTCAAGTAGATGAAGGCTGTGATTGGTCAATCCAGTTGGGAAATGATGCTCCAGATGGAACGACGTGTTTTGCTGAAGTCGTTAAGGATTTAAATCACGCCAGTGGTGGAGAATCTTCCACCAATGGTGATGAATCTCCTGAGGATGAAGACAGTTCTGGTTATAGTGGAAGCTCAGATGAAGAATCCTCCACTTCAGGCAATGATCAGGTGGATGAGACATCGAGTGCGTCAGTCGATGCGGACATTGATGAGATTTTGGAAGAAGCTGCAGCAGGAATTCAAAGAAGATCTATTTTGGTGGATCAAGCTGCCTATTCTTCGTCTTCTCTCCATTCAGCCTTTATGGCTAATGTCGACAGTTCATCAAGTCAGGTATGTGTCGATGAACCCACTGCTGCTATCTGTGATAATTGTGATGGATTGCATGTTAGATGTGCTGATTTGGATGCAAACATGTCTGAGTTGCAAGGCAAACATGATGCTTTACAAGCTAGTTTGTTTGACTTGCAAGACAAACATGTTTTGTTGAATGATAAGTGGTGTGAATTGCAAAGCAAACACGAGGCTTTGCAAGAGAAATATGATGTGACATTCATTCACAACCAGAAATTGACCGTTGATCTTTCCAAGTGCACAGAAGCCAACATGTTTTATGAAAACCATGAAAAGGAATTTAAGTCAATGATTGAAACGTTAAAGAAAGATAAAACAGAGCTGACAAAAATGGTTTCTAGAAAACAAACTGACATTAACCTGTATATAACTCGTCTTGAGGTAATGCAAAAGGAAATGGCTTGTGTTAAAACAGAAAGTGAGGCGATCCGACTCAAGTTAGACAGTTATTTGAGCTCTAGCTATGTGTTGGATCACATCATTGATGTTCAGAAAGAGAAACGGGATGTCACATGCATAGGTTACAAGAAATGTCCACCACCCGTGAGAAACAATTTTGATGCTCTGCCTGATGAGGAGTATAGAACTCATTTTGAACCATCTGTTCCTTTGGACGTTGAGGAATTTGCAGCAGGGCTTGGATACAAGAAAGAAGTATCATCAGATTCGGATGTGTCAGCAGATACTTTTGTAACTGCTGAACAGAATCAGGATCCTCCAGTTGTGATTGAGGATGCTGATTCTTCTGATGATGAATCCGATGATACTGATTCAGCAAAGTCTGATGCGGTGATAAACGAAGAGGACATACCTCTTGAGAATCATATTCTGTGTGATCCTCCTGCAAAACCCGCTAAGACTGTTGCAATCGAGTCCTCGTCTGAAAAAGAGTCGGAGAGTGTGGATTTGCTGTACACTCTTGTTGGTGATGATAAAATTTATTCTGACAAAGATTTTCCTATTAAGAATGTTAATCAATCATTAATCAGTAAAGTCTTTGAAAATTCAACAAGTAAGTTTTTGGGTAAGAAAGGATCACACGTTGTGGTAACACAGTGCCCTCCTATCCCTAAGGCTGAAGTTAGAAAACAATTTGGCAATCAGAAATTACCAACAGTGCAAAAACAGCAAAATCATACCAAACCAAAAGGTAAAACACCGACTCAAAGTCAAAAGAAGCCGAATAAGAAGAAGAACAAGAATGTGAACTTTGTGAAATCTAAGGGAACGGACAAAATTGCAACGTTTGAAAATCAATCTAACTTAGATTTTGTCAAGAAAGCAACAGTGATGAAAAGGAATGAACCAAGTAGTTCAAAACCTAGTACCTCGGGATCACAAAGTTCATCATCGGCAAGACGATCACATGATACTTCGGGGTTTGTTGAACGAAGATCATGTTTTGAATGTGGTACAATTGGGCACATTGTCAGAAATTGCCCGTAGCTTCATAAATTAAAAGCCAAAGAAGATGATCCCCGTGAACGCAATCACCAAAAGCGATCTGTTTCTGTAAAACAAGATCCCCGACTTGTAAGAGAAAGGGAAAAGAAACAGAAACGCCAACAAGTCAAAGTGGTTGAAAAGGCACTTAAAAATGAAGTGGTTCAAAAACAATCGGTTCCAGTTAAACCAGAAAGTTCAAAATTTTCAAAAACTTCAAACAATCACGAAGTTAAATTTGCAAACAATCAAACTGGTAAATTTCAACAGACATGGAAACCTAAAATAACCACAAATTCAGGGGGACCATCACAATTTTCGAATCATCAAAGAATAGAGGTTATTGTTGTTGATGAAAATGGAAGACCCAAGACCACAATGGCTTGGGTCCCCATCTCCAACTAATTATGTGAGTTCATGTGCAGGGTGTTCCAGGAGGAACTATCAGTAGTCATTGGATTGTTGATAGTGGGGCATCCAGGCACATGACAGGCGACATGAAGCTTCTCTACGACGTCAAATCTATTAGAGGAGGTTATGTTGCTTTTGCTGGAGATAAATGCGGATATATTACGGGTGAATGAATGATTTCCAACGGGGTTGTTAGTTTTGATAAGATCAACTTTGTACAACAACTTGATCACAATCTTCTTAGTGTTTCTCAAATTTGTGATAAGCAGTTCTCAGTACACTTTGATGCAAATGGATGTTATGTGCTGAAACCCGGCTTCAAAATTCCAAAAGAATGGATTCTCTTGTCGGCTCCAAGGATAAATGATTTGTATTTCCTTGATATGAGCCAAGCTATCACAACGTCTGCACAAGCAACTTGTTTCGTTTCCAAAGCCACAGAAAAAGACACAATCTCTTGGCACAGACGAATGGGTCACATTCACTTACGCAAAATGAATCATTTGGTATCAAATGAATTAGTGAATGGTGTTCCTCTTAAAAACTTCCATCTTCAAGACGTCTATGTCTCGTGCCAGAAAGGAAAACAAACGAAGAAGCGACACCCTACAAAGAAAATCAACACGGTGGCTGTTCCTCTTGAACGTTTGCACATGGATTTGTTCGGTCCTGTCAAGCACAAAAGTATTAGGAATGATCAATACTGCCTCGTGATAACTGATGATTATTCAAGATTTTCTTGGGTGGCGTTCATGGCACACAAGAATGAAACCTTCGGTATTATTAAAAACTTGATCATTCAGATTGAGAATCTCTATAATTTGAAGGTTAGGCGGATACGTAGCGACAATGGTACTGAATTCAAAAATAATGCCATGGCGGAGTTCTGCACTTCAAAAGGTATTCTTCACGAATTTAGTGCAGCTTATACTCCTCAGCAGAATGGCGTCGCTGAACGTAAGAACCGCACATTGATCGAGACTGCTAGGACAATGTTAGTAGAGTCACAATTGCCGATTCCATTTTGGACTGAAGCTGTGGCCTCTGCATGTTATACGTTGAACCGAGTCCTCACAGTCAAAAGGCACAACAAGACCTGCTTGAGCTTATTAACAAACGGAAACCAGATTTGTCATATCTTGAACCGTTTGGAGCTCCGTGCACAATAATCGATCCTCATGGAAAGTTTGGGGCAAGAGCAATTGATGGATACTTTCTTGGGTATTCCACCCCGAACTTAAGAGTCTGGAATCTAGAGACTAAAAGGGTCGAGGAATGGTCTGAAGTCAGAGTACAAAGGCACACTTTACCAGTCAAATGTCCTGGTCAGCCTTGGATGTTTGAGTACGATGACTTTTTCAATTCGATCAATGTTGAAGCAGTTGAAGAAAATGCTGCAGCAAGGATGTTTTTCGAGAGTGATAATGCAACAGATTCACCGTTGGTTCGTCCAATTCTTGTCAATCAAGAACCATCTTCAGTGAACAATAATGCTCTCGACAATGAGGATTTTCATGATGCTACCGAATTGAACGAATCTTCAGAGGATGATGAATTTCTAGATGCAGATCAAGAAGCTCCAACAACAGCAGTACATGGTACTTCAGAGGGTACACCTCCAGTGGATGTCCCTAGAACAGCTGAAGCCACTGCATCATCCTCTTCGTCAATTCCGGGACTTGAATTGATTGTTGATCTCAATCTCAACAATCTGGGTACAAATATTCCAGTTCAAGATAATCCAGAAACAAGGATTCACAATACCCATCCTCAACAAAACATCATCGGAAATGTACAAAGTGGCGTTCAAACAAGAAACATGTTGCGAAACAACAACAATGCAGGCTTGTATGCAGATATCCGAGAATCTGGTCAACAAAACGATTGGTCTTTCGCGTGTTATGTCTCACAGGAAGAGCCAAGAACTTGGAAAGAAGCTTTGAAAGATAACTCATGGGTTGAAGCAATGGAGGAAGAACTGCAACAATTCCAGAAGCTTGGTGTCTGGAAACTCGTAGAGAAACCTGCTGGTTACAAGAAGATTGGTACCCGTTGGGTGTTTAAATGCAAAAAGGATGACCGTGGAGTCGTTATTCGAAACAAAGCAAGGCTAGTCGTTCAAGGTTTTCGTCAGATTGAAGGCATCGACTACAACGAAGTGTATGCACCTGTTGCACGTCTAGAAGCAATTCGGATTTTTCTGGCCTATGCCTCATTCAAAGGTTTCAAGGTATACCAGATGGACGTGAAAAGTGCATTCTTACATGGTGTGGTAGAAGAAGAGGTGTACGTCGAACAGCCTCCAGGTTTTGAAGATCCTATCCATCCCGATCGGGTTTGGTTGCTCAACAAAGCTCTCTATGGTCTACATCAAGCACCGCGAGCTTGGTACGCAACCTTATCTAATTATTTGCTGGAGAATGGATTTCGCAGAGGCCTTATCGACTGTACTCTCTTCATCAAAGAACAAGATGGAGATCTTCTACTGGTACAGGTATACGTTGATGATATTATTTTTGGTTCTACTAATGATGTTTTGTGTAGGGATTTCGAGCGTGTAATGCAGGATAAATTCGAGATGAGTGCTATGGGGGAAATGACTTTCTTTTTGGGCCTACAAGTACAACAAACCGAGTCTGGGATATTCATCCATCAGACTAAATATGTTGGTGACATCTTGAGCCGGTTCCAGATGTCTGATGCAACGCCCATCGGTACCCCATTGCCACAAAATCACGGAATTACTCCAGACTTGAAGGGTGAAGCTGTTAGTCCCTCATACTACCGCGCGATGATCGGATCTCTTATGTACCTCACAGCATCAAGACCAGATATAATGTACCCAACGTGCCTGCTTGCCAGATATCAAGTCAACCCGAAGGCCTCACATCTTGCAGCTGTAAAAAGGATTTTCCGTTATTTGAAGGGTTACCCTGACACCGGTCTATGGTACCCTAGGGATAATAACTTTGACTTGATCGCATTCAGTGATTCTGATTTTGGCGGATGCAAAATCGACGGCAAATCCACAACGGCTGGATGTCAGTTTTTGGGAAATCGCCTAGTCACATGGCAGTGCAAGAAGCAGACGTGCGTCGCTACATCAACATGCGAAGCTGAATACATTGCTGCCTCAAGTTGTTGCTCCCAAGTCCTATGGATCCAACAACAAATGCGTGACTACGGTTTCGAATTCCTAACTACTCCTATTTACATTGATAATTCTGCTGCCTTACAGATCACTAAAAATCCTGTGCAGCATTCAAAGACTAAGCACATCGAAATTAAGTATCACTTCATACGTGATTGCTTTGAAAAAAGGCTAATCGATGTTGCTTACGTCCACACCGATGACCAACGTGCCGACCTTTTTACCAAAGCTTTTGACAAATCAAGATTTGACTATTTATTATTGGTAAACGGCATTAAGGTCAAGCAAGAGTAAAACCAACATCGGAAAATCGTTTTTGTAAATACCTTTGTGTTTTAAATTTATCTTAGTTTGTTGATTTTAGGGGGAGTAAATCCAAAATTTGAAAATCCAAAAACATCGAAAAATTTCAAAAACACAAAAACAATAGAAAAACAAAAATGAGTTTCCTGGCGAGCAAAAGAGAAAATGATAGTACATCAGTGGTCTGTCTAAACCTCTTTAAACCTTAAATGAAAAATGATAAGCAGCTCTATATAAGATGTATCGGTAGGCTCACAATCATTTTAAAGTGTGCAGGGTGATATAAACTTAAATCGACTGAAGACCAGGTAGGAACCATTCATTGGCATATGGTCTTAGTACCGAAATTTCGTTTGAGAGATTGCCGAGGTTCTGAGATATTCGGTCTTTATGCTGCTTATCATCTGGGTATCATGGTTGTATCTTTTACCGAAAAATAACGGGGACGCAAGTCTAGATCTTCCATGATACTATACATACGTGTACATACTGCATACGACCTCAATAAGTGATCAACAATCACATGTCCATACAAATAAGTGATAATATATCACATTTATCCGGGAGTCAAGTTCGTCTCTCTGCTGTACGAAAGTACTGACCTGTTCACGGACTTGCTCTTGTGCCCTTCATGCATTGAAAATCAAGTTCCTCATTAATAAGTGATTCTATCACAAAGGGCTTGTTTTCAAACCAAAATAAGTGAGAATCTCACATAATATACGGTCAAACAGATGATAATCGGTATACTCACCGGTAAGATGAACCCTCGTGCATACCTTGATACGGGAATGTGTCGTGATGTGGATGAACACCGGTCGGTAAGTATAAATCATACCTTAACGTATCCCCTCGCCATGATTACATCTGATAAGTTGAGCTTATGTGGACAACAATACCGATAATTGTTATAGGATGCTTATCTTAATGTTAACTAATTGAACAACAAGAGCGTTTTGGCATGACCGTACACTGATATGATTCTCTTACCCTCGAAACTCGCAAAAAGAATGTCTGTAAATATTTATTTAATGCTTTCATTTTTCGCATCTTTGTATATATTTATTTACTGCTTTCAGTCTTTACTTTTGAAAATATTCAAAAATACCAAAAAGATTTTAGGTGTGTTTTAATATAAACTTTATAAAAGCCAAAAAGATTTTATTTCTATCTTATTTTCGATCGTACGATGTTGGATCTCGAGTCTTCGTTACCTGAAACCTGATTGAAAACCGAAACGACTATATCTTCATAAACGGTCGAAATTTGCAAGTGTTGAAAGTTAAAATTTGAAATTGATAAAATTTGTTAAAACTTTCAAACTGTCGGACGGTGTTTGTTTAAACTATGGTCACATGTGTGTCGTTTGCTTATGATATTCCAGGCAGTTGTTCTCATTACGCGTTTAGATTTCTTGCATGTGCAGATTCTAAAGGCAAGGAGAACATGGTCGATGACGAGCTTCGGAATGAAGACACGACGTGAAGGCACTCAAATGATGAAGATGATCGAGTTGCCGCTGACCATCATCAACACCACAAGGATCTCAATTCATAAAGATCAAGACTTTCACGAGCATAACTCAAGGGGGAGCTTATGTTAAGGGGGAGTTTGTCAACACACTTCCTACATGAAACGGGGAGTTTGTTGATACACTTTCTGCTTTCAAGACGTGAAGACTTTATAGATCCTCCGACATTGAAGACTTGAAAGGACGTCAAAGACTTGAAGACACGAGGGACCTACAAGAATTAAGATCGAGATCGAGACAAAGCTACAGCCAAGGGGGAGTTTGTTGGTGCACTTGTGTCTGTACTTTGTCTGTATTTCGTCTTGATACAAAACGATGTCTTTGATGTAAGATTGATGTAAGTTTGACCAAGTCAACCATCCTCCGGTTTGACTTGGCCAAACAGTTAGACAATGGTTGAAAGATGTTTGGGTCGAAGGATGTGTCATCGAAGGATAGTTTAGATCCTTCGATGAGCTCGAAAGATAAGCATTCGATAGATGGACCACGAAGGATATCATCCTTCGAGGTACATGTTGATCCTTCGAGCTGTTTCAGATCGATAGATGATCTTTCGATCAGTCTATCTGATCCTTCGACCAGACATGGTGTGTTCGGGTATATATACCCATGTTATGTGTTCACTTCATGTGAGATAGACAGAGAGACATATAGAGAGAGACAGAAGAGAGACATTTAGAGAGAACACACACACTGAGAGAGTTTGCAAAACTGATTTGTAAACATTGCATTGTAACCGAACCTTTCATACGCATTAATACAAGTGGTGTTAATCGTTGAAGTTTGTGTGTTGTGTTTGTGCTTGTGCTATCTCGGTTTGAATGCTAGCTTGGATTCCGCACTTGCTAGTGTGTTAGATATAACAAGGAATAGGTTAAACCTCAACCTCCGAGGGACCTACATCAATAATCAAAACACGAAGATATACATACAACTGTTAGCATACTATATCAAATGAACAAAAACCCTAAATCAGTAATCAAATCAACATGGACACAAATTGAAGAGATTCAGCAGCAGAAAGTGTTACGGAACCCCTATTTTTAGCAAAATTAATCTCTGAAATCATGAATTTGTCCGAATTTTTTTGAAGAAACTAAAGTTGCTTGACGAAACCCTAACAGATCGAAAACCGAAAGTGATGAAATGAAACCGTAACAGGTCATAACAAAAGTTCGATAAATCAAACTTACTTGAACCCGATCATATTCCGTAATCAAATGCTCCAATGTTTCAATCATACACAATTACAGGGAGATCCAGAGAGCGAGGAAGGAATATTGAAGACACAGCTTTAGAGGAGATTAAGGGTTTGAAAGAAGAAGAACCAAAAAATCTAGATAACCTAACCTTTGAATGGAGCATATTATTCTAAGAAAGAAGCGTGAATGAGAAGCTGTGAATTTTAGGGTTTGCGATAGATCTGTATCAAGTTTTCGATGAAAATTAGGGTTTGAGAGAAGAGCCGCAACTTTACCTTGAAGAAAATGAAGATGTGCAAGAACACACAAAGATGATGAAGGGAATATTGGAAGATAAAGAATCGCCTTGAGAGATGAGAGGAATTGTGAGGAAGAATAATTTAGGGTTCTTCATATCGTGGGAAAAAGAGAGAGACATAAGATGGTAATGATGAACTAAACAGAAAGGGTCCTCAAATAGATACATATATATGGTCCGAATACATTGGGTCGGGTTTCTCAAAACGGGATCCGCGTGGAAGGAAATAACCCAACTCATTTTCCCGCCAAAACGCATTCTGAGAAGCCCTAAGAACGTGCCACATCAGCCCAAATCTTCATGTTTATTATATATAATAGATTCATCCATTTCTCCATGTATCTTGCTATTTTCTCCATGTGTTTGGATTTATCATTCAGATTTGTGTGTTATATAGATGTCACAAGATTTCAGTTATGATTTTATTGTTTATTCTTCTTTTTCATGTGTTGTATACAGCAAGTTACCATTCTAAGAGATTGGTGAACAAATGTGCTTTGTGGTACTGAAGGTGCTCTACTAGACCTAGAATAACTATTTGGGCTAGCACTGAGATTAATAGAGGTGCATAAGAATTAAGAACATATAGCTTGGTTTGATTGTTTTTTGTATAGTTCATCTTGACAGGGCATGCTTGGGTGTTTGGCAAACAACTTTTATGAGCTTCGGAGTCTAGAGTGTCTTTATATAAAAAAAGTTGACGAAATTTACAATACAAAAAAAAAAAAAACAAATATGTAATTTCTAAAATCTTCCCCTTAAAGTCCTTCGTGTGGGGCAAATACGGGAGGTGTCATCCAGGTTAGCCCACCATCATTCTTTATCCGAAAATGCATGCTCCTCAACAAGTTTTTGGATCTCGGGTTGATGATGCTCTTTTTTCAGGTTTGGCCTGTTTATAAGTTGTGTCTGGCTTGTGGCTAAGAAATCATGGGCTGGCCTATAGCAAATTCCTACTGCCTTTTGCCAGTTTTGGTCAATTCAGGTTGATTTTTGCGTGATTTTTACAGTTTTGGCGCTTGAACAGAGCCTATCGCTTACCTGCGCCTGGACTCGAAATGATTTGCCAAACGTTAATTTTTACGTTTGGTATTGTGCCGGTTAGAGTATGCAATTTGTCTATAAAACTAGAACGTGAATATATCCGACTTTCACCATTAAGTGTTCTATTTTATATTTCTTGGTAGCACAGCACAATTTAGCAAAAATGCACAAAAAATAAGATATTTTGCCTTTACATCTGTTGTGGTCAAAGATTATGTTTCATAAACCAAATTGTCTTGTGCTATTACTGTAGGTTGGGCTTAAACGATATTGAAACTTATATGCTAATGATGATGAAGAATGCTCCCACGTTGTCTCCTCCCCCAATCTCGGCTTCCGTTTATATCTAAATGGATTCATAGACTAATGATTCTCTTCTCACCAAAGTATGAGCGAACTTTGGTACATACATCGAATCGGACACCTAGGTGAACCTGCTTTAAAAGGACATTCATGCCTCTGGTGGATTCACCATGGTATTAGGAGATTCTCCTCCACATTCAAGTTCACTTCCTCTCTTTGTTACTCTTCGTACGCATATGTAGTGTGTCGTGTCTTCTCGCTATTTCGTTCTTCGTTCAAATTTGTTTTTGGTGTTCCTTTATTTAGTACACCAAATTGATTTAACCGTGGTGTTGAAAAGCCTCTATCCATGATCAAAAGAAGGCAGTCACTAGACCGGCGCCTCTCTAGCTATTTCTACTTATCGAATTTGTGTTGACGATATCGGAGCCAAATCCGGTACGATATTTTTTTTTTATAGAAAATGCTTTAATTTCTACCCTTTGATCAATGAAATTGTTTTTTTTTTTATAGAAAATGCTTTAATGTCTGGTATGGACTATATTGAAGTTTCTCAAATTGGTTCATGTTCCAGTTCTAGAGGATGGGTAATTAGTCTTTCTTTTAGCCTTATATTTTTTCTATAATTGTTTTTTTTTAATTTTTAATATATTTGCTTCTTATAAACCTCTACTACAAATCACACGGTTTGAAAACTACCACTGAATTACAGACCTTCAGCAAAAGCTAGATGTGAAACATCCCAGGTTTGTTTTTTCTTATGGTTTGGATTCTCTTTTTTTGTGTATACCATGTCAAAATCATTTAAGATAGTTGTATTTCTGTGTAGTGAATTTTGACATAATGTGATTAAGTAGAAAAGTTAGTGATAATATATATGTTTTTCTTATTTGTGTTAGTGGGTATTTTTAGTTATGAAAGTCAACTCTTATTCAGGTATTAAGGTTGGTCAAACACCCATTACACTTATACTTATATATCTGAACGGTGATGTGAAGGCAGTTAAATTTTTGGTTTCACAACCTAATCTTGACCCAGAACTACACGAGGCACGCCTTTTTTCCTCTGAATCTCTGATTCGTCCCTCTCGCATCGGGCGTGCCTTTTTAAACCAATGGAGATTTCTTTTATAATTATATCATGTGAGTAATACTTTGTTTCTCATGTGTTCAGTGAAGCTATATGTGTATTTAGAGCTCAGATTTCACATGTCTACTTTTAAGATGCATTTGCAAGATGCGACGTATTAGAATTGAACTAAACGGTGCAAAGCTAAATAAAGTTATAAAGATTATTTTGCTCCAACTGCGTTTTGGTCAACTAACAAAGTTAATCTTGGAATAGTAAGTTATGGATTATCTGTTGGTTTATGGGTCTTTAGATGGTTACATTCTCATTGAGATCTTAAGTATACATTATCTTGAATATATTTTTCTAAGTTTTTTACTTGTATATATTTATAACTATTATTAATAAGTTAGTTATTTTTTATAATAGTGTTGCAGGTTACCTGAAAAATTTCCGAAGGAAATCGAGTTTTCATTGTAGATTATATGTTGCAACAAGTAAGTTTGTTTTTTTGTATGTTTCCATTCATATGGTGAAGCCTGCCTTTCCGTTTTGTTAGAGATAGACCAGGAGATATTGTGGAGCATAAAAACAAAAGGTGTTCTATTTTCTCTATTTGTTACCCCCTTTACTCTTTATGACAGTTTACAATACCATTATTACAATAGTGCTCTCTATCAATGATAGAGATGAGTATATGTGTCTTGAAAACTATTTAAGGTTTTGATTTCTATGGTACAGAATATATTTAAAATTAAAGTTGGATATTATAATGATTACCGATGATTTTCAGCCAAGTGAAACAAGCTATGCCACTCTTAATGATGGTCGGAAACTATGTTTAGAGTGTCTTGACTCGTCAGTTATGGATACAAGCTAGTGTCAACCATTATATTATGACATTCAAGCATTTTCTGAAAGTTTGAATATGAGAGTGGAACAGAAAATTCCTTTACTTTTGGTTGAGAAGCAAGCACTTAATGAGGCTATGGATGGAGAGAGGAATGTAAGGAGTTGTCATCGTTATGTGAATATTACATTTTTCATTACTTAAGTGGATCGATTTGTTGTGTGTTTGATCTCAAAAGAGTTAACTAAAAATCTTTAGCTAACAGGGGAACATGCCACATAACATTAGCCTATAATCTATCTTTAATGCATGTAATCTCCTAAAATGTTTTATTAAAAGATATGGGGAATATTATGGAAATAATATTGTTCTGGTAACCGTAATTAGTGCATTAATTATTTATGTTTTAAAAAATGAACCAAATGTGTTTGGTGCTCAACTCGACCTGTTACCCAACCTACCCATGCATTTTTTTTGTCAGGGTCATTACCACATGCCTAAGACACGTGGACTTTGCCTTTCTGAGGAACAAACTATCAGTATAGTACGTATGCCAAGCTGATTATTTATTTTTATATACACACAAACATACACACACACTATATTAGTTGAATAATATTTTTTATTTTGCTAAAATCATGTGTTGATAGGTTTTGAGAAGACCAAGAATTGGGATGACAAAAACGGTTAGGTAAACCACTTATTTTTAGTATTTTTTTTTAATCATAGGTGTTTGCTGAAAAATGAGCCGAAATGGTTGGGTTGAATAACGGGTCGAAATATGTTAGGCCATGTCATCTTGAGCCTCAGACGCAAACCACTTGTACTATTTTAGGTTGTTTGGATTAGTTGAATAACGGGTCAAACACTTACATGTTTATTGATTTTCTAAATGCTTAATGGATCAACTATGCTTATAACAAAACGATTTCGGAGGTTGTATGCCTATATACGTTGAAAATAGTTTTTTATTAACTTTCAACCTACCCGTTTAAACTATTTTCCTTTCTTAAATCTTAGGTTTTGATATTTATTATTGTTTGAGATAAAACACAACCTGAATTGACCCATTCATAACTAGATATATTTTCATTATTAGGTGTGCTTGACAAGCGACAGAAATAAGATGTTTGATGACGAGCGTATGAATTCATTAGAAGAAGCTAAGAAGCTGGCCATATCCGGCGGATTGGACAGAGTTGTTCTCGAAGCAAATGGTATATTCAGAAACCCTACATCAGTAAGAGAGATTAAAGAATCAAATCTTTCCCTCCTTACTTATGGCAAATTAAAGTAAGCTTTCAATTTACTTCCTTTTATTATATCGAATAAAAACCATTAAACACTGATTAAACGGGTCACCACGTTTATACTTTTAACAGCAGTGTCCCCGAAGCGATACACGCTCAATATCTTATGGGCATAATCGTCGATTTAGTACAAGAAATCACAAGTGCAGTTGCGTGTTTCAAAAACGAAGATGAAGGAGCGGAGGTGAAAGAGAACACAAACAATATTGAACCGTCTTTTTTGCTGAATTTGGTATCACAAGTGATGCAGCATTGAAGTTCGGTACGTTCGAGTTGGGTCGCGTCGGGTCATTTGTTTATTAAATGTATCCCGTGTGGGAATTGAGTTTGGTTAGGATGATAAGTAGTGGAGTTCTGTTTTTCTTTAATTTCTTGATCACTCAAATGAAGCTGGTTAAATTGAATGACACTATTTACTTAAGTTGTTATTGTTAACATCTATGAAGACATTTTTTAATTTATTATTGTATTAACAATTAATCAATGTTGTGTAAAGGTTTAATGAAATAATATGTTACATTTTAACAAAAAAAAAACATGTTTATTAACTAATAAAAAAAACATGTCTTTGGTAGCTTATAATGTAAACTGTTGCTTTTTGATTTCATATATCATGTCACTTATTTTTTTAATCATTTTATTTAAGTATGTATTGCTTATAAATAATAAGTGACATGTATAACTTTCTCCAGCCCGGGAAGCATTTCCCGGGTGATAACCTAGTACAACCTATATACAAAAAAATATTTGATGTACATACATTTTTAAAAATGGTATTTGTTTGACTTATTAAAATGGTAACCTATTTATGTTTGTATCTAATCAAACTATTTTTTAAATCGTTTCAAAATGAATTTTTTAAATTCCAATTCCATTACATTCAACAAAACCAATACTTGTGTTTGGAGGTCTTTGGTTCAAATCCCACAAACGATAGAATTAAAGAAATTCGTCATTCAAAAATATGGAATATATATGAACAGACGTTAACACAAAATGACATAATAAATGCTCGTTTTTATCTTCTTTAAGTGAACAATATAGGTCTTAGCCAATAGTTAGCCTTAACTGCAATCAACAACCTAAGCGAAACCGCTATGTAAATTAAGTCTAAATTGAATGGATGGATTGAAGGATCAAATCTAGATCTTCTACTCATTTTATTCTACTTTTATTTCAACCAAAATTCTTAAAAAAATCATGTCAAGAAATCTCAAGTCGAAGCAAGTGAAAAGGCTTCCAAAACCTTTGATTTTATCTTGTTTTGCAATCGAGATATTGTACATATAGATAGATAGATAAATAAAGTTGCAAAAGTACGAAAAACTAAGACCCGATATATGAATTGTGGATTCTTTGGATAATGTGTAAAATACGAGGAGATCATAGTGGTTTGATCTTTGTCATATATATATATACTAGGTTATGGCCCCGTGTGTTACACGGGTTGATTAATGAAAAAGATATAATTTATTATTTGTAAATACTTATTATTTTTAATCCACTCTTGATAGTTTTGATTGAACATACATGACAAATTCATAAGTTGTCATTAATAACGTTGAATTTCATGGGACAAACATCTAATAACGTTGAATTTCATGGGATAAAACTCCTAAAATTAGACTGAGGGGAGTGGGGCGTCTCCTCATCCCAAGCCGCCCGGAACACCGCCCCCCATAGGCAACACCATGGCGTCTCCCACCATGGCGTCTTCAACCGAACGCCCCAAAATTCCTTTTCCCCATAAATCTATCCGTTGCCAACGGTAACTTTTTGATTTTTTTTTTTTAATAAAACTATAACCCCCAACCCTTATAAATAATACCATATACCAAACACAAATACCACAATCTTCTCTCAACTCATCAAACTTTATACCATTCTCTATATTTTTTACTCTTTTTTATAAAAAAATGTATCCCCACAACATCCCTCCTTTCAACCAAAATCCACGAACCCCATTCCCAAATACACAATCTTCCAATCCATAACCCGATATGGCGGACCCAAACGTTTTAAATAACCCCGCTTTTTACACCTATTTCAATAATATGCACGTTCCTAGCCCTACACCGCAAGTATACTACAACAATATGACGGTACCACAGAATATGGGGTTCGCCACTTGGAACACACAACTACCCGGTGGCTTTCAAAACGTTGGAGGATCGAGCCAACAAAATGGTATAAATTTTTTTTTTTTTTTTTTTGTAAAGAATATGTTTTTTTTTAACTTTGTTTGTATTCCATCTAGCGGTTGATTTAGATGACGAAGAAGTTCCGGAGACCCAGTTCCTTGTCGGTCAAAATGCTGTTGAACATGAAAAAAAGAAACGTTCACACAAGAGGAAAACACCGGGTGAAGAACGCTTGAAAACCAAACCGATACCATGGACTTCCAACGAGGAAATGAGTTTGTCCAAGGCTTGGCTAGAAATAACCGAAGACCCGAGATGTAGTAAGTTGTCTTGTAACTTATTGGTCTCGTATAGATAACTATTGTTTCGTTTTTTATAGGTAACTATTGTTTCTTTTTTTATAGGTAACTATCAAAAGGAAAAAACATATTGGTCTCGTATTTACAAAGTTTTCCTCAAGTTGGAAGATCAAGAAGAGGGATACCGTGATGCCGATGGTATCGGCTCGAAGTGGCGTAAAATGCGTCCTTTGATTCAAAGTTTCAACCAAATATACACTCGCCTAAATAACTCGACTGTGCGCCAAAGTGGTTCCGACGATGCGATGCTCCAAGCAAACACCCAAAATGAATTCCGAGCCGAACACCGGAAGGCGTTTCCTTATCTTGCTATTTGGCAAGTTTTAAGAAAGAGTTCGAAATTTCACATATTCATCGCCTTCGATCCATTTAAAACTCGTGGCCAACCGTCGGCTAAGCGGTCAAAAACCTCATCCTCAACCGACCATCAAAGTCAAGGGTCGGACGCTCGGTCCCAAATAAATCTCAACGACATTGAGGAAGATTTGGAAGAGCCACATGAAGAGGCCGATGCGTTTGAACCACCACAACGGCCGGTTGGCCGAGATAGGGCCAAAAAAGCCGCTCAACCGTCTTCTAGCGGTGTACGAATCGACTACACCGAAACATTCGAAAAAGTCACCAATAAGTTAGACGGCTTGTTGCAAACGAGCCAACAACGGATCAACTTAAAAAAAGAACACGGTGACCGAAAGCTAAAGCTGAAAGAAAGTCGTCAAAAAGCACTTGATTTGCAGATATTGACATCCGACACGACAAACCTTTCTGGAGCCGAGCTCGCTTTAGCCGAACAAATGAAGCAAGAAATTCGAGAAAAATATAACCTTTGTTGATTGTATTTTTTTTTTTGTTGATGTATTTTTTTTCGGTTGATGTATTTTTTATTTTGTTGAAGTAATTTTTTTTGTTGAAGTATTAGTTTTTATTTACTTTGATCAATATTTTTATAAAAAAATAGGAGTTTTTTTATATCTTTTACATAAAAAAGACAAAATAAATCAATGCTACGTGTCGCAAGACGCCCTAGCCAGCCAAGTTGCTCCACTCCCCTTTTTTTGCCCAAAATCCTCTAATCTGACGTGGCGTCACGTGCCGCAAGACGCCCTCTCAAAAGGATGCCCCACCCCCTTTAGTCTTATAAAATAAAAAACAAAGTCATCAAAATTCACACCAACAAAACTTGGGAAAAGTTGAATTAAAGAAAGGAATATTGGATTTTAATAATCCCAACTATTCGTCGTTGACCGCTAACAGTTCCAATTTCAAAAATAACCACTGGTTGTCCCAACTATTAACATATTGGCTTCCAACGGACCCTGACTAACAGAACCCTAATGTTGTTAGTCTCAGATCGCCGGAAAAACGTTTTTAGTCGGAAAAGGGTTCCTAAAGGTCTGATCGAAGGTTACAAAAATGTTTGGGACGAAAATGTTGAGTTTTCCGGCCAAAAACTTGAGTTTTCCAGACAAAAAGAAGTTTTCCGGCAATGAAAGAATTTACAACGATCTTAATAATTGGCTCTTTTAGTAGAAAAAGGTTCCTAAAATATGTAATTTCATAAACTAAATAATAAAGAAAAAAATTTTAAAAAAAAACTTGTGTATTGCACAGGTTGAATAAATTTAATTTTATATACCAAATAATAAATGAGAAACAAAACAGTAAAAGATAAAAAGATAAAATTATTACTTGTATTTTCATTTATATTTTTACATTAAAAATCTAAAACATTAGTAGATACCATGAGTTACCTATGCTTATTTTATTATAATTCAATTTTATTAATCCCTATTATAAAGTAAAAACATGATAAATATAAATGAAAAAAAATAGTAAAAGATAAAATTCATAGATTAAAATATTATATTCTTTATTTGAATCTTATTAACAAATATTATCTATATCTATTTGTTTAGGGTAAAAGATAAAAAGATAAAATTTATGGATTAAAATAATATATTTTTTATTTAAATTTTACTAATAAATATGATCTATATCTATTTATTTAGGCGGGGGAAAAATCGTTGAGATCAACTCATAGAGCGCCATGTGTCCCCCATATAATTTACTTTATTATATGTATAGATAGGGGTAAGATCAAATAAAAAGTTTATTTTGCCTAAGTATGATAAGAAGGAATCTTAACTATTCATTTTTCAAATCAATGGTTAAGATGAAAGTGTAGGAGAAATGAGAAGTGTAAGGGTATATTGGGAAAATCATATTTATGAACTTTCTCCCTCCACATGTAAGGCACATGCATATTCCACCCCCATTTTTTAAACTTTCATATCTTTATTGTACGACATTATTTTTTCGTAAAAAATTCACCGTAAAATCGAGCGTTTTTTTTATCTTTAATTTGAGTACCATATTGCTATATAAAATATGAAGACTAAAAAAACCCACTAAAATGTGTTGTATTTCTATGTTGTATAAGAATTTTTTGTGCTACATTTTTTTGTACTATATTTTTTTGTACTAGATTTTTTGTGCTATATTTTTTTGTACTACATTTTTGTGTTATATTTTTTGTACTAGATTTTTTTGTGCTATATTTTTTTGTACTACATTTTTGTTCTATATTTTTTTTGTTGTATTTTTAAAAAACAAAAAGGGTGCCACATATCATTTTCACTCCTATTTATAATGATCAAAATGCCCTTCATTCATACTTATTAGGAGTGTCACATGTTATCATCACAATCCTTCTTAATCTGCTTAGGCAAAATCCACTTTTTAGTGGATCATTCCCATATATATATATAGGAAAGCAGTGAGATTAATCGTGTTGTTTCTTTACATGTTCGGAGAAAGGTGTTTTAAGTTGGTTTTGTTGTTTTGGGTTTTGTATGTAGCAGTTTAGATCTAGATTGTTCTGTAATTAGAATTTGTTAAATTGTTTTGTTGGATGAATTGATAAACAATAAAAGCAGGAAAGAAAAAAGATTTGACTTTTTTTTATTGGATGTTATAATGTTTAATGTGGTATTGTGTCTATCTCAATTGATGTTAGTACCTTAAAACTGGTACAGATGCTTTATCTGAATAAATTTCTCGAGCCCGGGAAGCAATCCCGGGTGATAACCTGGTATATATATATATAAGAGGATCTCAAAGGTTTATAAGATGATAAGTTGGTGTGAACCATGTGAACTCATCATGGCCCATCATGTTGCCTTGGTGAACTAAGACGCCAAATATAACGTGACCAATGCTAAGGCGTCAAAACACAGTCTTAAAACACCAAAATTACATATGAAAACAATTAGAAGTTGTTGGAAATTTTGTGAAAATAACATTTTTCACAAATATAGGAAAATGATTTTTTCCTATTTTGGACTAGAAATAAATATAATAAAATGAGCGGGTTTTATATATTTATTTGTGGATTTGTTTTCTATGTCGGAAGGGCTTCGCAACGAACTAAACCACGTCCAAAACGGAGCTAAGATGAATGAGATATTGATGCTCAAAGTTTGGTGTTTGAAACTTAAATGCTGGAAAAAGTGGGAAAGTGGCACCTTGTCCCACATCGGATGAGAGATGAAACTTAAAGGGGTATTTAAGTGGGAACTCTCCATCCTTATTGTTTCATGGAAGCACTCACTAGTGTACTCACGAAGGGTGCGGAGCACCGCGCAATGAGGCGCAATGTGGCGCTTTGATGGCGCACTTCAATGAGGCGCAATGAGGCGCAATGTGGCGCTTTGATGTGCGAGTGCGAGTTAGGGTGCTCCGCACCCTTCGCGAGTACACTAGTGAGTGCTTCCATGAAACAATAAGGATGGAGAGTTCCCACTTAAATACCCCTTTAAGTTTCATCTCTCATCCGATGTGGGACAAGGTGCCACTTTCCCACTTTTTCCAGCATGTGGCGCTTTGATGGCGCACTTTGCACTTCGCACACTCGCATCACCGCGAGCCGCTTGAGAGTCGCCTTTGTATTTTTGACCACGTGCGCGTGGTGGATCACAGAGGCTGCAAAGACAAAGTGGTGTGAAGGTTCGAGGCGCGTGACGTGGCAGTCCGCGCGCGAGTACACATGGCTTGGAGGCACACGGTTGCGCGCATGGGGCATGGGCCTGATGTGACGTACGCGGCGCACCAAAGTGAGCCAAAACGGCGCGACTGTGTGGCGTGCTCGTAGAGGCTCACAGGTGACGTGGCACACGCGCGCGTGGACCTGAGTGAGTATGGCGCACGCGCGCATGGCAGTGAGCCAAACGGACGCACCGCGCATGGAACGTGCAGAGCTGGGCGCGCGCGCACCGGTGTGACTTGCGCGCAGAAGCTTCCAGCAGCAGTTAATGCTGTGCAGGTACATTTCAGCATTCGAAACTGACAAAGTTAATGCGTTTGACTGAGAATTAAGTGACGAATTAAAGTGCATTAAAGACGTCTAATGCAGTTTAATTCTCCCATTTAATTTATTTTTCAGTTTCGAGTTCAACCTGGTGTATAAATAGGAGGCTCCTTTCACCAGATGAAACACACCGAAAATTACCAGCTATCTCTTTTCTCCACTGCAGAATTCTTTATTTTCTTTCAAGCTTCAAGGTATACCTTCGGGTTGGAGTCAAGACCGGCAGTTGTATCCTGGAAACAAACGTGTTCTCCTGGGAGACACGAAATTTGTTTTAAGGGACCCGTGTCTAACACGATCCTCAGCCAAGAAAAGTTTCGTCTGTTCGTGTTTTCTGATCTTGTTTTTCCTTTTCAGTTGTATTGTATTGTATTTACTTTGTTTCTGATTAATTCTTGTAATTCATGTTAATAAAGGAATTTTTTTATTTAATTTACACGAACGGATTCCTACAGAAGTATCATCAACATAATCAAACATCATGTACCATATAATAACTAACACTTAGCGGTCTATGTTATGAAAAACCTACATAACTACAATGTTAGTTATCGTATATCATTGTGAAAATTGAAAAGGTAAGAAAAAACATATAAGAATTGATTCAAATTAAGGAGTGTTGATATGTTTAAAATATTTAATTTAGTTAGAAACTTAACTTTCAAACATCATAAGAGATATTATGAGGTCGATCGAAAAGATGTGATTGTTGAGCTCAAGAGTACAATCACGAAGAACAGAATTGACAGTGACGGTTCTTCCGGTAGCGACTTCCACATCGAATGTCGAGGAAAGTTGGGAACGTTTACGACTAAGGAGTTTCTCAAATTCGAGTGACACAAAGCAATTATCGGCTCCGGTATCAAACAAACATGAAACATAAATACCATTAACAAGGAACGTACCATTGACCACGTTGTTGTCGGCCTGGGCTTGTCGCACGTTGAGGTTGAAAGTTCTGGCGCGTGCGGCCTGCTGCTGTTGTTGCTGCTGTTGCAGCTGCTGTTGCTGAGGCTCTTGTTTCACAGCCCTGTTCGGGCACATGTTGGCGAAATGGTTCGGGTCGCCACATGAGAAGCAGGCTTTGGCTTTGACTGCGGGTGCCGGAGGAGCTTGTTGACCCTGTGGGGCAGTGAGTAGAGCTTGGTTGGCAGGAGCTTGACGAATACGGCAGTTGGCAGTAAAGTGGCCGTATACATTGCAATGAGCACAGAAGCGGCATTGGATAGCAGTCGGGTGGTGGTAGGTGCAAGTAGGACAGAGCGGGTGTGGTCCAGTGTATGCACGCTTAGCAGGCGGTGCATTGGCCACAGGCGCCGCTACTTGACGCTGTTAGGCAGGTACAGCTTGAATCGGTGCAGCAGTGATCGCACAATTCTTGTTGATGGAGCTGTTCTTTCTCTTGTTCTTCCTCTTGTTGCTTGATGAGGTGAGTTCAGCAGTTGGTGGGGCAGTGGTAGCTTGATGCAGATGCTTCGAAGTCTTATCCCAGACACCAGCCTTAACCCGTTTGTCATTGATCTCAGCGGCTAGCAGATAGGTTCTCTCGATCGTCGTAGTCTTAGCCGCTTGCACAAAATCAGCAACGCAGTCGGGCAAAGCTCGGATGTATTTCTTGATCGTCATGTCGGGAGTCTTGACTTGATCGGGACAGATAATGCTGAGCTGTTTGAAACGAGCAGTGAGACCAGCATTGTCCCCGTCCTTCTGTTGTATGTGCCAAAATTCATCTTCCAGCTTTTGACGTTCGTGAGGATGGCAGAATTCCTCTAGCATAACTTCCTTGAGCTCGTCCCACGATAGACCGTAGGCTGCATCGTTCCCTCGCTTGTTCCTCTCGGCCGTCCACCAGTCTAGTGCTCAGGACTGGAAAACGCCGGTAGCATTCAGAGTTCGAAGGTCATCAGGGCAACCACTCTGTCGTAGAGTAACCTCAATGGAATCAAACCAGTGAAATAGTGCAGTAGGACCTCCTTCGCCAGTGAATTCCTTTGGTCCACACGACTTGAATTGCTTGAAACTGAAAGGCCTTGTGGCAGCTTTAGGAGCGTCGGTTCTCGATTCCTCGGATGATTTGCTGACATTCTCATAAACATCACTCACAGCTTTTGCCACACTCTTGGCGATGATGGAAGCAAGGCGTTTGTCCCTCTTTTCCTGACGAGAGAGTGCATGACGGGATCCAGACGTTTACTACCACTACTAAAGCTTTTGCCACACTCTTGGCGATGATGGAAGCAACAGACATCGTCACAAGACTCATCACATTGTATTCGAGTCTCACCTCACACGTTTACTACCACTACTAAAGCTCAGTAACACGTACCGTGTAACACATAGACTCATAACTACGCAAGTCACAGAACCACTTAATCACGTAATCATATAAACACTTAGGGCACAAATCACATAGTTCACGTAAAGCACATAATCACACAATTTCCTAACATATAGAGCAAGAAACAGGGAAGTACATACGCATCTAATCACTAGAGGCATATAGGGGCCTATAAGGACACGTAGGGCGTTCTAACTGCCTCAAAGATACTAGAGAGAGAAAGTGCAAAAAGTGGTTCAGGGAGCGTGTATTTGTCAAACTGATCAATAAGAATCACGGTAAATTGTACGTCTGGCGTGTTTGGTCACGCATGTTCATGGATTTCGCACGTCGAACGTGTTGTTACGTAATCGTTCGGAGTCAAAATAAGCACAAAATCACAAGATGCAGTGCGAGTCGCGTGTGTCGATCGAAGTAAAAACAGAATCGAGTAATTCCCAAAGTTTAAACACGTAAACAGGAAAGCACCTAAATAAGCACATAAATTGGCGAAACACCAGAGTCAGCAGTTGCGGACTCAAAATCGAAACACATGAAATTTGAGAAATAGATTGTCTGCGGCTAGTAGACTTCGACTACCCAAGGTGGTTCAACTATTTTCAAGGACTTGTCATCCTTGTCTGACCCACAGAACTGTGCTTTTGCCTCGATTCTTGGGCATTTAGCACCTTTTCCGTTAGTCATATCAAGATTTTTGGTCATTGGAGTCCATCGAGGCCTTGGTGAGAGTTTTGTAAAATGTGCAGAACAAGTTGTCAAGGTTAGGGTTTCACCCCTGGCTTAACAACTTCGTTCTTGTTTCGGTAAAATTGAGGAGATTATTCATCAAAATATGGACTTCACTCCTGATTTGGCATAATTCTCCTCGTTTGTAGTTAAAATGCGAGCCGAGTAAGCAACTTTAGTCGAGAGTTTGCGGTTTTCACACCTATTCTCGACCCTATTGCCCACTCTTAGTTAAAAATTCGAGTGCAGTGAGAGTGTAGAATAAGTGAGAATAACGAGAAGTAAGCTCGTACTTAACCCCTACTAGTTATACACAAGTCGTTCTGCTGGTTCTTAACTATAGTCTAGGAATCTAAGACTTCGACCCGGACTAGGTCGAGTCTTGCCTAATTCCCTATAGTTATGGCCCTGATACCAATCTGTCACACCCCAACCGATGGCGGAATCATCGGGGCATGGCACTGAGCGAAACAGATTATCCAGAAGTTTCCATAACAATTATCATTTGTCACACCCCGACTTCCACGTGTCACCGGTGGGCCCGGTGGGGGAGTATCGTGACGTGGTTGGCAACATAATAGTCAAACAACACAAATAATCAATATGCACAGCGGAAGCAAATTTAAAAGTATGATACAACCGAATTTAATATTGTAATATCAAATGTCACAATATTCGGAAGTTTATCCACAGATGGATCGAAAATAAAATTGTATTAATGGTTCAACAGACTTCAGGCATCTTAAGCTTGTGAGACTTCTAGTGATGCTAAGGAGAAATCCCAGCCAATTACGCTTAGTACCTGCATTTAATCTTTTTGGGAAAATACGTCAGTTTACACTGGTAAATACATTCAACTGAATCATTTTGGAAAATGATTGAAAATTGGTTTGGATGCACATGGCATAAACATTTTATTTAACTTGGGAGAATTATTTAATATTATAATCTTGTGAACGAATTACATGTTCCTTGTGCGTTCAGTAGCCCGGATCTTGTCCGGGTTAAAGATCAATAGACACGCCACAATATACTTTTGTGCACTGACGGGTGTACGCCTACACCCCGCGCTTAAGTCGTGGCCATTTCGTAAAATGATGCCAAGGATATCCGGGACATGGTCATTAACCCACCAAAGGCTTTAAGTAACAAGACTGTTTAAACGAGCCGATCAAATTTATTCAATTACCCACTCAACGGTGGAGGATTTGATGCCCGATCAAGCGGTATGCTATATACCGTAACCCATGCCCGTATAGGGAAAATAAGTTAAAAGTATTTACCTGAGCAATGTATAAATCACAATAAGCAAACGCACGTAGCTTTTACTGGTTCTCCTAATCTGGAACGAAGGTTTATAATAACCTATTAGAATCCTAACGGGTCTTTAGTTAAGCTTAAGCTTAGACCGATTAGTTTCAAAGATACGGTTCGTACGCACGATTAAGAGAAGACCGAATAGAATGTGATTTAGACTCTACAAGTTCAGAGACTTGTTTAATATGGGTCCTTCATGCACATTCTGGATTTTGAGATAAAACCGATAAGGTTTGACCCGTTTCGGCTAGTTTATGTAAACTTGTTACATTAACCGAACCGTACGCGTAATAAGCGTAACGGGTATCCGTAAGAGCCATATACAGCTTTCCTAAGTTAATATGCTTCAACTATGTTGTGACATCAGTAAGATGTCTTTTATTATGCCTGAAACGAATTTAAACACAAACTATGCCCCGTAGGGGTAGTTTGGTCATTTTAAAGGTTTTAAAAGAGTTTAAGAAGTATCCTGAGTTACAGGTCTGATGTAATCATCAAAAATACTTAGTTTACTGATTTATAATAGTAAGGTATTGTAGGTATGTGAAATTTATCAATTATAACCAAACTATGCCCGTAGGGGTATTTTAGTAATTTCACATAAGCCGAAAAGCTCAAAACTAAAGTCTGAGTTTAACAAACTTTGCTTACTGTTAGAATATTATAATTTGCCTCAAATATCAGTAGGTATCAACCCTTGTATGTTTAATATGGTTATAGCACATACTATGCGTTAAAAACGCTTAAAAGGCGATTAGAAGCCATTTCCGGGTTTGATACATAAAGCTGATATTTTTATTATTCCAGAAGGCTTAAAATAATTTATTTATCATATGTGATCAGTAGCGAAAGGTTTGGAGTCGTTTAGATATGTAAAACTTATTTTATGGCCCGTAAGGGCAAAACCGACAATTACCGAATTAAGCCTATAACTATGAGTTATGCTCAGCCTAAAATTAATTAAAAATATTTAAAAATCCTAAAATAATATATTACATCAGTGGGTAAAGATTTTGGTATTAAAAAGTAGGCTTAACTAGGCTATACGCTAATTACGCCGTTTTATTAACATAAAGCTTTCATTTTACGCTAACGAGCATAACTCTTAATCTACACCTCAAACTGATGTCAAATTTTGTATGCAAGTTTAAATATCAGTAATTAATGTTTCTACTCTTTTACATTTTCAAAAATCACGTTTTAAGGTGATAAGGGCATAATGGTCAACATATGAGCAATTAACGGAATCATGCATATTAATTGGATAACTAATGAACCAAGGTGTATAGTCACAGAGGGTTGTACTAACATGTAACCTAGTCCAATTAAAGCTCTGAGGCATTTCTAAAACATGCCTAAACGGGTCAGAACTGAAAGTCAAAGTGAAAGTCAAACTATGTGACTTTCGGTTCCGAACCGGGTCTTTTCAGGAAATTGTCGGGTTGAACATGTTTAGACATGTTCTTACACTAATTACCAAGTTATAACAATGATTAAACAGGTTGTATATGATCTACATTGCTAATTATGCATAAATTGTAATTTAAACATTCTGTTGACTTTTTCTTAGCAAGTTTGACCCGACTTTTGACCTGGTAAGAGTGGTAATCAGGGGGGACCCTTTTAAGGGTTTATTACCCACATAATTACCAACTTATAACTACTTTTGATTCGACTAATCACTGGACCATTAGTGATTAATCTTAAAGTCAACCGTTAATTACGACGGTTTGACTTTTAAGCTATAACTAAGCTAAAACTTAATTTAGAAAGGATTAGCAAACTTACAAGAGTCCTATGCACGAATTATGATCACTTGAGGCTGCTTGGGAGCTCCAGAATTGATCAGGAATGCAAATGAAGGTGTGAGGAATGAGTTGAAGTCTTGTGGCCTTTTATAGTGGATTAATCACCACAAAACATTGATAAACAAGTCTATCAACTGACCACAACATTCCACCAAGTGTCCCTAGTGTCCAGGACTGTTTAGGGGTCGCCCACAATGCAAAGATATCACTTAAAGATCGAATACCCGCGAATACAGGAGCCTGTCCACGTTTTCTGTATCTGGCGTCCTGACGCGGCCCGCCTAAGATGTCTTTAAGGTCTACGCGGGCCGCGTAGACCCTCTGACCAGACTAAAACGTTTTTGAGTTGTTGCATCACATCTCTTGGCCTTTCGAAAGGTCAAGCAAGATTCTATTTGCACTTTGAACCCTCTATATTGACACATAAGGGCCGCTAGACATATACCCACTTTGCCAAATCCCTGGACACCTCCGGTTAACCCGAAAAGTCATAACTTTCAACGTTAACGCTTTAACCCCTCACACACGAATTTGATCATAACTTTCTCATACGATAACGAACTTTATGAAATTTATATCGCGCATTCTAGTGAGCATAATTAACAGTTACAAAGCTTCGGGTTTGTCAAAAGGTCACTCAGAGGTATATCTTTAAACATGTTGACACATTTAACCCCTGTAGTTTGTAATCTCTCACTTTTAGCTTCGCATGATCCATGATTTATTCGTTTGATGTTATAAACATCATGTAGGGTTATTATGAAGTATATTTATTCACTATTGACATTTAGAACCCGTATAATCACATACTTTCCATGTTTGTCAACTTTAGTCCTTTTATAACATTCTTTCACACGTTTAAACATATGACACGTGTCTACACATTATAGGACGTGAATTTTCGAGTTGTTACATCCTCACCCCCTTAAAATAAATCTCGACCCGAGATTTACTGAAATAAATAAGGGTACTTTTCTTTCATCGTGGATTCAACTTCCCACGTGTATTCGGGACCTCTACGGGCATCCCATTTGACCTTTACAATAGGTACATGCTTCCTTCGAAGCTTCTTAACCTGTCGATCTTCAATCGACAAAGGTTTTTCCACAAATTTTAAGCTCTCATTTATATGCACATCTGTATGCGGTATTACCAGTGATTCGTCAGCGAAACACTTTTTCAGATTGCAGATGTGGAACACGTTGTGAATTCCACTGAGCTCTTCTGGTAAGTTTAACTTATAGACAACTGACCTGATATGTTCGATAACCTCGAAAGGTCCTATGTATCTCGGGCTTAGCTTGCCTTTCTTACCAAACCGCATCACTCCCTTCCAGGGTGACACTTTAAGTAGGACTTTGTCACCCACTTCGAAGTGAAAATCTTTACGCTTTGGATCAGCGTAACTCTTCTGCCTATCCCGGGCAGCTTTGAGACGGTCACGAATCTGGACAATTTTGTCCGTTGTTTCGAATACTATCTCTGGTCCTGATAATTGGACATCTCCAAATTCCGCCCAACAAACTGGCGTTCTACACTTTCTACCATATAATGCCTCAAAAGGCGCAGCCTTGATGCTGGTGTGGTAGCTATTGTTGTAGGAGAATTCGATTAATGGTAGGTGTTTATCCCAACTACCACCCAAGTCAATCACACATGCACGAAGCATGTCTTCCAACGTTTGAATAGTACGCTCACTCTGGCCGTCTGTCTGAGGATGGTAAGCTGTACTGAAATTCAAACGCGTGCCCAAAGATTGTTGGAAACTCTTCCAAAAATGTGACGTGTATCTAGTATTTCTGTCAGAGATAATAGACACCGGTATGCCATGTAAGGCTACAATCTTATCCACGTATAACTGGGCTAACATGTCGGATCTATAAGTCTCCTTGATGGGTAAGAAATGTGCTGACTTAGTCAGTCTATCAACTATAACCCATATTGTATCATTTCCTTTCCTGGTCTTAGGTAACTTGGTGATAAAATCCATAGTTACCATTTCCCACTTCCACGTAGGAAGTTCAGGCTGTTGTAGCAAACCTGACGGCTTTTGGTGCTCGGCTTTGACTTGTGCACATGTCAAGCATTTTGCTACATAAGCGGCTACAGACTTTTTCAAGCCTATCCACCAATAATTTGCCCTTAGATCCTGGTACATCTTATCAGCTCCAGGATGAACGGAGTATTTGGAACTATGGGCTTCCTGGAGGATGTCATCTCGAAGTCCTCCATAAATTGGAACCCATATTCGTCCATTTAATCTTAGAATTCCGTCCTTGCTAAGAGTTAACTGCTCCTCAGTTACTCCTAACTTTTCATTAGGATAGTTAGCTTCCAACACAGCTTCCTTCTGTGCAGCTAACAACCTTTCAATCAAATTATTCTTTATCTCCATGCGCTTGGCATTGATTCAGATGGGTTTCACCCTCTCCTTTCGACTCAAGGCATCGGCGACTACATTCGCCTTGCCGGGATGGTATCTGATTTCACAATCATAATCATTTAAAGTTTCCATCCAACGGCGTTGCCTCATGTTTAATTCCTTCTGATTAAACAGATGTTGAAGGCTCTTGTGATCAGAATAGATCACACACTTGATCCCATATAGGTAATGCCTCCACAGTTTTAGTGCGAATACAACGGCACCCAACTCCAAGTCGTGGGTGGTGTAATTCTTTTCATGCACTTTTAACTGTCTTGAAGCATAGGCAATAACCTTGCCTTTCTGCATAAGCACACACCCCATGCCAGTGTGCGATGCATCGCAGTAAACCACAAACTCTTTTATTCCATCTGGCAATGTCAGAACTGGGGCGTTGCTCAACTTTTGCTTCAGAATGTCAAAGAACTCTTCCTGCTTAGGGCCCCAAATGAACTTTACTTTCTTCTTAGTCAAGGAAGTTAGGGGTGCAGCAATCCTTGAAAAATTTTCAATGAAACGCCTGTAATATCCTGCCAATCCCAGGAAGCTACGAATCTCTGTAGGCGTCTTTGGCTCTTGCCAGTTCATAACTTCTTCAACCTTGGCGGGGTCCACTTGGATACCACGCTCACTCACCACATGTCCAAGAAATTGGACTTCTCGTAGCCAAAATTCACACTTAGAGAATTTGGCATAGAGCTTCTCCTGATGTAGAAGTTTGAGAATACAACGAAGGTGTTTCTCATGGTCAGCTTGATTCTTAGAATAAATGAGAATGTCATCGATGAAAACGATGACGAATTTATCTAAGTACGGCTTGCAAACGCGATTCATGAGATCCATGAACGCGGTCGGTGCATTAGTGAGCCCAAAAGGCATCACTAGGAACTCGTAATGACCATAACGAGTCCTAAATGCTGTTTTGTGCACGTCTTCATCTCTGACCTTCAGTTGATGGTAGCCTGACCTCAAATCAATCTTTGAGAAATAACTTGCCCCTTGTAATTGATCGAACAAATCGTCGATCCTTGGTAATGGGTATCTATTCTTGATCGTGACCTTATTAAGTTCACGATAATCGATGCACATACGCATCGATCCGTCCTTCTTCTTGACAAACAGGACTGGCGCCCCCCATGGAGACGAACTAGGTTTAATGAAACCTTTAGCTAGCAGTTCATCTAGCTGTGTCCTCAATTCTTTCATCTCCATTGGAGCCAACCTATATGGTGCTCTGGCAACTGGTGCTGCTCCGGGGATGATATCAATCCTGAATTCCACTTGCCTATCTGGTGGCATACCGGGTAGTTCTTCCGGAAAAACTTCTGGGAATTCAGAGATGACAGGGATGTCTTCTATCTTCGGTTTAGGCTCATCAATAATCACTTGTGCCATGTAGATGACACAACCCTTCTTTAAACATTTTGAAGCCTTGAGCATAGTCACTTGCTCAGGCAGCCCATACTGGGTATCTCCCCGAATGGTAAGTGATTCACCAGACGGAGTCTTTAGTACCACTTGTTTCTTGTTGCAGACGATTTGGGCCTGGTTGTGAGATAACCAGTCCATACCCAATACTATGTCAAAACCGGCTAATTTAAATGGAAGTAGAGATAGAGGAAAAAATGGTTCTTAATGGATATAACACATCCATCTAACACAGTTGAGACGGTTTCTAGGGTGCCATCCGCTAATTCCACCTCATAATTCACATTTAAGGTTTTGACAGGTAATTTCAGCAATTTGCAAAATTTATGATCTACAAACGACTTATCAGCGCCTGAATCAAATAGTACTCTTGCAAAAACATCATTTACAAGGAAAGTACCTGTAATAACGTTGTCGTCTAGAATCGCTTCCTTTGCGTCCATTCTGAAGACTCTAGCATTAGTCTTCTTGGCCTCTTCAGGCTTCTTGGCATATTTCGGGCAGTTGGTCTTAATGTGCCCCTTTTCATTGCAACGGTAGCACGTTGCATCTTTCATCCTTTTGCAATCCAAGGTTTTGTGATCCGTGGACTTGCATATACCACAAGCATAGGTTTTTGACTGAGTCTGTGAGTTCGACTCAAGTCTGTACTTTCCATAGTGCTGTTTCTTGCAAATTTTGCATTTGGGCTTCTCACCAGAATGATGCCCATCTTTCCTTGACTCCGATCCTTTCTTGTTGTCACCGTTCCCACGGTGCTTCTTGTTCGATCTCCGTGAACTATCATCTTCACGTTTTCTCTTCTCAACCTCTTTGTTTCTCAACGATCTTTGTCGGACCGCATCCAGAGTAAGTGACAAAGATATGTCGGCTACAGACCTGAAGGTAGCTGGCCGAGAAGCTTTTACACTTGCCTTGATTTCCGGGGCTAAACCGCCGATAAAACGAGCTATTCTTTTTGGTTCCGGGGTTACCAGATAAGGAACCAACTGGGACATCGTGTTGAAGCTCGTTAGGTAAGCTTGACAGTCAAGGTTTGTCATCACCAATGATAGAAAATCAGACTCTATCTTCTCCACCTCATGCTGAGGGCAGTAATTTTCCCTGATAAGGGCAACAAATTGATCCCATGACATATTGTACAATGGGATTTTCCCGGTGGCTTGAACGAGAGATCTCCACCATGCTAAAGCTTCACCCTTAAAGGACTGCGACACAAACTTAACCACATCCTTTTCAGCGCATCCGCTGATATCTACCACCGTGTCCATCTCGTCTAGCCACGTCATGCAGTCGATGGCTCCCTTTTCCCCAGTAAAATCCCTGGGCTTACAAGAACCGAAGTACTTATAGGAGCAACCCTTGTTACGGGGTTCTTGATTCAGTACTATTTGTTGAGATGGAACACTTTGATGGTTGGTGGACTGCCGATCATCATCATCTTTCTTGGGTCCATCCTTTATGGGAGGAGGCTTGCTATGAGCCTCAGAATGTGTCTTGGGCTTTGAATGCGGTGCAGATTGGGTCCTACTTCGAGTCCCACTATAATCTTCGTACTGCCGCTCCAAGGCCCTTGTAACTGCGCCATCTACTAGCGCCTTCAATTCAGCACCCGTCAACGTAATTCGGGCGTTATCATTTTCCTCCACTGGATGGCTATTAATCTCGTCTGAGTTAGCCATTTAAATTGAACTGTTGCAAAAAACAAGGACAATAGTTTATTTGGGAGTTTATCATGGAATTGTCTTTTATGGCAATTCATTAACCATGGTAACAAAGACCATATTTGGTTAATTTATAATTTATATTTATTTAGGATTTCTATTATAATTCATCCTAATTATAAAACAATAACAGTTTTATTTGTGGCACATAAGGCCTAGTCGCAAGGACATTTATAAATTTTAAGCTATGATTTCAGAGAATCAATGCTTTTAAGGTTTGAATATAGTTTATTACCTTTTTCGGACAGGGAGTCATTGCTACCACTGTCTTTTGGCTCATATGGAAATGAGCAGGGCCCGTAGGCGCTATATTACCACGTATGGTAAAAATATGATCATCTTAATTGATGATCTTAACCCATGATTCAGAGATCATTAAATTAGGTTAGGAATCTTCTAAGGAATCCTTTCATATATATAAAAATGACGTGTGATTTTAACGAATCACGTCTGCCAGGAATGTTAACATGTTTTCAGATGTTAACTTGGATTTGAATCTTTTGGACAGGTCTTACCATCTTGGCCTGGTCTTATGATGACCCGAAGGCTAGGTTTCACACTTTAAGATTCTTAATTAATAATTACATAGGCAGATTATTTCAAAAGGAATGATTTTTAATTTATGTATTTCATATAAAATTTATTTATGCACCTAATGGCAACATGAAATTTATAAAACAAACATCCCATTAATCTATTTAAAAATATTACACGCTGCCCTAAACGGGTCTTTTAGTCAAACAAATTACCCTCGCAGGGGTCAAACAACATACTAGTCCACGTAGGGACTTTAAACAAACATACTAGTCCACGCAGGGACTTTAAACAAATATCATACCCTCGCAGGGGTTAACAGAAGATAGACCCACGTAGGGGTCAAAACAAACACACATACATACCCACGCAGGGGCTTAAACAAATACAGCAAATACAGGCCCACGCAGGGGCTCAACTGATACAAGGAAAACAATAGTGGAAGGATTCAATGATCCTTCTTGCTCTTTCCTTTGATCAAGTTTGTTAATCCTTGGAAGAAAGTCTGTCTCTCCCTGCGGTCCCTGTGAACTTCCCGTTCAACTTGATTCAACCTCTGAAGGAGTTCTTCATGCTCAGGTGGGGAGAACCTAGGCGGCTGCGATTGAGTCTGAATAATAGGCCTAGGAGGTATCTGGTACCCATGTGTTGGGTACCCTACTCCCTATGGATCTCCATAGGGTCCTTGGGTGTTGTAGTTAGCCGCTACCATGTAAGGGTCGGCCTCCGCGTAACCATAGTTGTGGTGAGTCGGCGGTTCAAACGGGTTATACGCCATGGAACCCGTATATGACGGAATTGGGTTGTCAAAACCCATTGGCGGTGGTTGTGGTACAGCTGGGTTGGAGGGTCCACCCATTTGTGGGTCCTCCTGATGTGGCGGATACTGGCTGCCACTGGATTGACGTGGGGAACTGAAATGGAAATCCCTTGCTCGTGTCAACATGCGCGCACCGGTTCTCCTTCGCCTTGGCAGTTGCGGAGGTGCCGGCTGCACTGGCGGTGGTGGAGGCGGTGGCGTGACTGCCACGAATCTGGAATCCACAGAGGGATCCTGTTGTTGTTGCGGCTGCTGCTGCTGAGGCGACGAATGGTGAGGAGGTGTATAGTACCACTCGTGCCTGTTGAACATGGCTTGAAAACTGTCTGGACCACCGTAGGGTGATCCGTGGAAAGAAGATCCGTCGGATATCTCGATGGGATGATTTGGCGTACCACTAGCAGGTTCGACGGGATCAGTGTCCTCGTCCATGTCCTCCGCGTGATCTCCGGAGTAGTGATCTTCTGGCCCTAGTGGGTTAAAACCCACGGGTTCTTGGATGTAATTGGCCGGGTTAAACTGGCCCCTGAAAACAGGTGTGGGGTCCCCGAAAGAATGATGCGATAAGGATCGTTGTAAGGGTATATACGAAGGCTGAGGGTTGTTGGGCTCGTACTCCGGTTATGGCCCGTAAGGGTTTTGGACCGGAGGTGTAGAGCTGTGTGATATCGATCGTCTGGCTGGTTCAAACAAGTTTCTCCTATTCTGCCGAGGGTCGTCACTCTCGGTAGTAGATGGAGCTCGCACATTTGAAGGTCCAGCTTCATTATCATTGGGGGCGGTGATTGTCCCCTTGCCTCTTCCTCTTCTCCTGAAGAATCTTGGCGGCATTTTGTAAATCCTATCAATATAGCATGAGATAACAAAACAAAAATATATGCAAAATATAGGACAACACAAACAAGGTGGAATTTGTCCTATGTTATATGTCTAGACTCGAAAGTTTGGAAATGTGCAATTGTGTCCTTGAGATTAAACACAAAAGGCTAGTGTTTAATTCACTCAAAGTTGGCTCTGATACCAACCTGTCACACCCCGACTTCCACGTGTCACCGGTGGGCCCGGTGGGGGAGTATCGTGACGTGGTTGGCAACATAATAGTCAAACAACACAAATAATCAATATGCACAGCGGAAGCAAATTTAAAAGTATGATACAACCGAATTTAATATTGTAATATCAAATGTCACAATATTCGGAAGTTTATCCACAGATGGATCGAAAATAAAATTGTATTAATGGTTCAACAGACTTCAGGTATCTTAAGCTTGCGAGACTTCTAGTGATGCTAAGGAGAAATCCCAGCCAATTACGCTTAGTACCTGCATTTAATCATTTTGGGAAAATACGTCAGTTTACACTGGTAAATACATTCAACTGACTCATTTTGGAAAATGATTGAAAATTGGTTTGGATGCACATGGCATAAACATTTTATTTAACTTGGGAGAATTATTTAATATTATAATCTTGTGAACGAATTACATGTTCCTTGTGCGTTCAGTAGCCCGGATCTTGTCCGGGTTAAAGATCAATAGACACACCACAATATACTTTTGTGCACTGACGGGTGTACGCCTACACCCCGCGCTTAAGTTATGGCCATTTCGTAAAATGATGCCAAGGATATCCGGGACATGGTCATTAACCCCCCAAAGGCTTTAAGTAACAAGACTGTTTAAACGAGCCGATCAAATTTATTCAATTACCCACTCAACGGTGGAGGATTTGATGCCCGATCATGCGGTATGCTATATACCGTAACCCAAGCCCGTATAGGGAAAATAAGTTAAAAGTATTTACCTGAGCAATGTATAAATCACAATAAGCAAACGCACGTAGCTTTTACTGGTTCTCCTAATCTGGAACGAAGGTTTATAATAACCTATTAGAATCCTAACGAGTCTTTAGTTAAGCTAAAGCTTAGACCGGTTAGTTTCAAAGATACGGTTCGTACGCACGATTAAGCGAAGACCGGATAGAATGTGATTTAGACCCGACAAGTTCAGAGACTTGTTTAATATGGGTCCTTCATGCACATTCTGGATTTTGAGATAAAACCGATAAGGTTTGACCCATTTCGGCTAGTTTATGTAAACTTGTTACATTAACCGAACCGTACGCGTATTAAGCATAACGGGTATCCGCAAGAGCCATATACAGGTTTCCTAAGTTAATATGCTTCAAATATGTTGTGACATCAGTAAGATGTCTTTTATTATGCCCGAAACGAATTTAAACACAAACTATGCCCCGTAGGGGTAGTTTGGTCATTTTAAAGGTTTTAAAAGAGTTTAAGTAGTATCCTGAGTTACAGGTCTGATGTAATCATCAAAAATACTTAGTTTACTAATTTATAACAGTAAGGTATTGTAGGTATGTGAAATTTATCAATTATAACCAAACTATGCCCCGTAGGGGTATTTTGGTAATTTCACATAAGCCGAAAAGCTCAAAACTAAAGTCTGAGTTTAACAACCTTTGCTTACTGTTAGAATATTATAATTTGCCTCAAATATCAGTAGGTATTAACCCTTGTATGTTTAATATGGTTATAGCACATACTATGCGTTAAAAACGCTTAAAAGGCGATTAGAAGCCATTTCCGGGTTTGATACATAAAGCTGATATTTTTATTATTCCAGAAGGCTTAAAATAATTTATTTATCATATGTGATCAGTAGCGAAAGGTTTGGAGTCGTTTAGATATGTAAAACTCATTTTATGGCCCGTAAGGGCAAAACCGACAATTACCGGATTAAGCCTATGACTATGAGTTATGCTTAGCCTAAAATTAATTAAAAATCTTTAAAAATCCTAAAATAATATATTACATCAGTGGGTAAAGATTTTGGTATTAAAAAGTAGGCTTAACTAGGCTATACGCTAATTACGCCGTTTTATTAACATAAAGCTTTCATTTTACGCTAACGAGCATAACTATTAATCTACACCTCAAACTGATGTCAAATTTTGTATGCAAGTTTAAATATCAGTAATTAAGGTTTCTACTATTTTACATTTTCAAAAATCACGTTTTAAGGTGATAAGGGCATAATGGTCAACATATGAGCAATTAACGGAATCATACATATTAATTGGATAACTAATGAACCAAGGTGTATAGTCACAGAGGGTTGTACTAACATGTAACCTAGTCCAATTAAAGCTCTGAGGCATTTCTAAAACATGCCTAAATGGGTCAGAACTGAAAGTCAAAGTGAAAGTCAAACTATGTGACTTTCGGTTCCGAACCGGGTCTTTTCAGGAAATTGTCGGGTTGAACATGTTTACACATGTTCTTACACTAATTACCAAGTTATAACAATGATCAAACAGGTTGTATATGATCTACATTGCTAATTATGCATAAATTGTAATTTAAACATTCTGTTGACTTTTTCTTAGCAAGTTTGACCCGACTTTTAACCTTGTTAGAGTAGTAATAAGGGGGGACCCTTTTAAGGGTTTATTACCCACATAATTACCAACTTATAACTACTTTTGATTTGACTAATCACTGGACCATTAGTGATTAATCTTAAAGTCAACCGTTAATTACGACGGTTTGACTTTTAAGCTATAACTAAGCTAAAACTTAATTTAGAAAGGATTAGCAAACTTACAAGAGTCCTATGCACGAATTATGATCACTTGAGGCTGCTTGGGAGCTCCAGAATTGATCAGGAATGCAAATGAAGGTGTGAGGAATGAGTTGAAGTCTTGTGGCCTTTTATAGTGGATTAATCACCACAAAACATTGACAAACAAGTCTATCAACTGACCACAACATTCCACCAAGTGTCCCTAGTGTCTAGGACTGTTTAGGGGTCGCCCACAATGCAAAGATATCGCTTAAAGATCGAATACCCGCGAATACAGGAGCCTGTCCACGTTTTCTGTATCTGGCGTCCTGACGCGGCCCGCCTAAGATGTCTTTAAGGTCTACGCGGGCAAATCATTATTACAGATAAAGTCTAGGCAAATCATTCTGTTCCGACAACTCAGATTTATAAATAGCTAAATTGTTTATTGGTTTCTAGGACTCCTTCCCTAGCCTCAATTTCATCACCAGCAAGCTAAGCATAGAAACAACCTAAGCACCTGTCACATACGTTAAATAAAGTCAATACATATAATGTAAAGGTGAGCATACAAGTTTGATAATAGCATATAGAGTTCGAATTCGTTTACGCATAACCAGCACGTACACATAGTGAAATGAAGCACGTTAGTTATCGACATAGACCCATCGTTACCAATGACTGCGGGTTGACTGCCCGAGGCAGTTCGCAATACATGATTACCACTGTAACCCATGCAAGTAAAAGATCCTTAACAACCCCCGTGTGAACGGGTGCTGAGTCCAAACTATAGTACTATCGTTGCTAAGGCAGGTAGACAGCATTCCATGTGTAAACATAACAAACAAGCATTCATAAGCCACGTATAACATGCATTAACGGTTAGCGTTCAAATAGTTTGAGTAGTGTGATAATTTGTAGTTTGAATATTCGTAACGTATGTAATACCCCAAAAGTGCTAAAAGCAAAAAGGGATCGAGTATACTCACAACGATTACGGATTGAAGCTTAGCGAGTGCGGTTAGCCTGAATAGATTTAGTAGCATAACGATAAGTGATTCGTAAAATGTCACGAAGTATGAAAGGGTCGAACAGGGGTTCGTTCGGATGGTAATTCGATCGAACAGTAATTCGTGCGAGTAACAATCCGTTCGGGTGGTCATTCGATCGGATGGTAATTCGATCGAGGGACGATTCAAGTGGATTGTTTCCTCCTATGAGAAGGATGTGTTTGTGTATGATGGTTTGACTTTTGAAGTTTTCGTTGTGGCATTTTGAAACAACAAAGTATCTCTATCTTTCATGTCGGTCGATCGGATGACTAGCCGTGCTGATGGCAATTCGTTCGAATGGTCATCCGGTCGGACGTCGACTTCATGATGAGGTTACTTACTGAAAACAAGTTTGCTACATAAGTGTCATTCGAGCGAATGGTAATTCGATCAGATGAAAAACCGTGCCATTGAACTTGTTGAAAATTGTTAAGTCTTTTAAAGTCTTAGTATCTCATGATCCGAAGAGTAATCCTTTCAAAGGGTTGTTCGATCGGATTGCAATTCGTTTCAATACCCAAACTTTAATTAAAATTGTTAAAAGGTGGGACCCAAGTGCAATTCGTTCGGGTGGCAATTCGTTCGGATAGCCCATCCGTTCGAATGGTAATTCGAGCGGCTGACAACCCGCCCTGATTGTCCTATTCATTCTACACTTGGTTATCTTGAAGGTTTGTCGTTATGTCGAGTCACCTTGACAACGCGTGAGCCAACAGAACCCTTCGCTCGATCCAGTTGACCAACCTGACCAGGAATCACCCTAGTCCTGCCGGTTACCGGCTCGAGACGGTTGTTCTTGACTAACCCAAAGTCGGTAGTCTCGTGAGTAGAATCCAGATCTGAGCCGGCACAACACTAAAGGCGAGTAGGAGACTAGATCAGAACCTGATTCTACCGGTTTCGAGTGTTTTAAGTGTAAAAAGAGTCGAAAGAAAGTTAAAACCATCTTTCAATCCTTTTTCACCAAACTTGTGTCGAGATCTTTACAAGATCTTTGTGGAAATCGGTCAGATCTAAGTTGTTCTTAGTGGGTTGAGGTCAAAGCATAGAGTTCTTGAAGAACACATGATGACGTCACCCTAGAACACCCGAAATCTAGTGATTTCATGGAAAAAAATTAAGATTTAAAAGATAGAAAGGTGTAGGAGTGCGTGCAGATCAAGAAAGTACAAGATTTAGGACGAGATCTTACCGGAATCGAGAGAAATCTGAGAAAAGGTTGAGTTGAGCGTGCTGGTCGAACAGTGATTTCCAAAAGTGGAAAAGATGACAATGACAGGGGTATTTATAGGATGCTAAAAGAGGAAAGGACCGTTCGGTCGAATGGCACATGGCCTGGGTGACCGTTCGGTCGAATGGCAATTCGAGCGAGTGGCATATGTCATCCGCTACCAGGTGGCTATCCGGTCGAATGGCTATTCGATCGGATGGCACTTGGTTAGCATGTTTGACGCGGTGATTTTTGCTGATTCGATTTCGATTGCGATCGATGCGATACGATAGATTTTCCTAGTCAAATTACTTTTAGTCCCAACTACTTGTACCTTGCGTAATCTATTTTCCACTATCTATCCTAGTTCGATCGTGATTCGAGTTCGAGTTCGATTGCATTCAAGTTAGATTTCGAGTTTCGATTGAGTTCGCTTGCTTATCGCATTGTTACTTCCTATAGTTCACAGTCGTAGGTCGATTGAAATATGATTAATACTCATCGATTATTGCAATGAACGACACTTACTCCACATAATACAAATAAAATAAAGACATTTCTACAAGTCAGGTTGCGCGAAATCGGTCGTTGACTTTGACCTTGACTTTGACTTTCACTTATGAAAACACGGGGTGTTACAGGTGGCAACAGAATATGTTCTTCTATTTGACCACCATGAACCTTGCGAGGTTCTTAACGGAGACCGCTCCCCAACCGGCGGAAGGGGAGACCGATGCTCAGGCTCTGAGCGCGGTAGAGGCGTGGAAGCACTCGGACTTTATATGTCGAGGCTACGTACGCAACGGTCTCTCGGATGCGCTGTATAATGTGTACTATAATATCAAGACTTCCAAAGAATTATGGGAGTCTTTAGAGAAGAAGTACAAAACGGAGGATGCGGGAACAAAGAAATTTGTTGTCGCCCGTTTCTTGGACTTTAAAATGGTTGATAACAAGTCTGTTATGAACCAAGTCCAAGAGTTGCAAATTATACTAAATGACATCCATGCTGAGGGAATGGTACTTAGCGAAACTTTTCAAGTGGCAGCCATGATCGAAAAATTACCTCCTGCTTGGTTGGATTTTAAGAATTATCTTAAACACAAGCAAAAGGAAATGTCGGTCGAGGACCTTGTTCTTCGTCTTCGTATAGAAGAAGAAAACAGGGTGGCCCAAAAAGGCCCCATTTTGCAAGCTTCGGCTAAAGCAAACATGGTGGAAGTTGGGGAGTCCTCAAAGTGCAAGAAAGGCAAGGGTAAAAAGGACAACAAAGGGAAAGCAAAGGTTAACAACCTTGGACCAAAAAAAGGGGGCTGTGAAAAAGAAGCCTGCGCCTTTCCAAGGTACTTGTTACAATTGTAACGAGACGGGGCACCGTGCTAACCAATGCAATAAACCTAAGCGTGAGCATGCGCATATGGTTGATGAGGATGGTATGCCTCTGATTGCAATGATAACCGAGGAAGCGGCTATGATTGAAGAAGTCAACGCAATGGGTGAAAACCCAAAAGGATGGTTCGTTGACACGGGTGCAACCCGCCATGTTTGTGGAGACAAGGCTCTTTTCTCTGCATTCAAGGAAGCATCGGGTGAAGAAAAGCTTTATATGGGGAATAAAGCTACTGCAAGCATCAAGGGGGAAGGCACAGTCATTTTGAAGATGACTTCGGGCAAGGAGCTTACCTAGACCAATGTGCTTTATGTCCCAGAGATACGGAAGAATCTCGTGTCGGGATGGATGCTCAACAAGTTTGGATTTCGTCTAGTGTTTGAATCGGACAATTTTGTCTTGTCTAGACGTGGAATGTGTGTTGGAAAGGGTTATGCCCTTAATGGTATGTTTAAAATGAATGTAATGGTTGTAAACCAAAACAAAAGTTTGAATGAAATTTCTTCTTCTACTTACATGATTGAGTCTTCTAATGTTTGGCATGGTAGACTAGGACATGTAAATTTTAATTCATTACGACGTTTAATTAAATTAAACTTGATACCAACATTCCATATTGAGTCCAATCACAAATGCGAGACATGTGTTGAATCCAAACTTACGAGATCATCGTTTAAATCGGTTGAACGAATAACCGAACCCCTTGATTTAATTCATACCGATGTGTGTGATTTAAAAGCGGTTGCCTCACGTGGAGGAAATAAGTACTTCATCACGTTTATTGATGATTGTACGAAATATTGCTACGTGTATTTACTTAAGAGTAAAGACGAGCAATAGAGAAGTTTATCTTGAAAAAAAAACGAAGTTGAGAATCAACTTAAAAAGAAGATAAAAGCTTTGAGAAGCGATCGAGGAGGTGAATATGTTGCACCTTTTGCGGATTTATGCGCAAAGAGTGGCATTGTACATGAGTGTACACCTCCTTATTCTCCACAATCAAATGGCGTTGCGGAACGAAAGAACCGCACATTGAAAGAAATGATGAACGCCATGTTGATAAGCTCGGGAGTGAACCGAGAAATGTGGGGGGATGCCATTCTCTCAGCAAACTATCTTTTGAACAAGATACCTTTGAAAAATAGGGACGAAACTCCATATGAGTTATGGAGAAAAAGGAAGGCTTCGTACAAATACTTGAAAGTGTGGGGGTGCCTAGCTAAGGTGATTGTACCACCTCCAAAGGCTCTTAGGATAGGACCCAAAACGGTTGATTGCATTTTCATTGGATATGCACATCAAAGTACTGCACATCGTTTTCTTGTACATGAGTCCAAGAATCCCGATGTACATAAACACACTATCATGGAGGCAAATCCTAACGTCGTCTCATATTTTGAGAATGTGTTTCCTATGTTAGGAAAAACACATGCGCCTTCATCAAGAGCGGTTGATGAGGCAGGTCCAAGTTTGTCTACATGGTTAGATGAAGCAGGACCAAGTTCATCTACGAGGATAGATGAAAGACATGAACGACCTGAGGTCGAGGAAGGTGAGCTTAGACGAAGTAAACGACAAAGGGTTGAAAAATCCTTTGGTCTAGAACTTCATGAGCTATATGGTTGAGGGTGAGCCCAATACCTACCGCGAAACGGTTACCTCCGCGGAAGGAACTCAATGGCAAGAAGCAATTAAGAATGAAATTGATTCTATATTGCAAAATCATACTTGGGAGTTAGTAGATCTTCCACCTGGTTGTAAACCACTTGGATATCGTTGGATATTCAAAAGGAAGATGAAAGCCGACGGAAGTATTGATAAATACAAGGCAAGGTTAGTGATCAAGGGATTTAGACAAAAGGAGGGTCTAGACTACTTTGATACTTACTCGCCTGTAACGCGAATAACCTCTATACGATTGGTTCTTGCAATTGCGCCTCTAAGAAATTTGGAAGTTCACCAAATGGATGTAAAGACCGCATTTCTAAATGGCGATTTAGAAGAAGAAATTTACATGGAACAACCTGAGGGTTTTTCCGCCCCTGGAAACAAGGGCAAAGTATGTAAATTGGTCAAGTCTTTGTATGGCTTGAAGCAAGCTCCAAAACAATGGCACCAAAAGTTTGATCATGTCATGATTGACAATGGTTTCAAAATAAATGAGTGCGACAAGTGTGTTTATTTTAAAGACACACCAAAAGGTTATGTGATACTATGTCTTTATGTAGATGATATGTTTATCATTGGGAGTGATGATAAGATGATCAACTCAACGAAAGACATGTTGAAAGCGAGGTTTGACATGAAAGACATGGGTCTCGCGGATGTGATTCTTGGAGTAAAAATCACTAGAACCCAAAATGGTCTTGTGTTGAGTCAATCTCACTACGTGGACAAGATCCTTGGGAAATTCAATTCGGACGATACGAGTATAGCTCGATCTCCAATTGATGTTGGGATTGAACCCTACCAGAGGAACAGATAATGTAAAGCCAAAACCTGATCACAACAGTGGATTCACAATAAGCAGACGTTTACACTAAGCTCTCCCCTTGACAGTGGTTACCTATCTGCTGATACACTCTAAGTACTGCTCTGAAGAACAACTGATGAACCAAACACTGATGAAACAACTAAAGACTGCTAAAAGGAAAACACTGAGCTCTATCTACTGATGTCTCTTAAGTACTGCTGAAGACCCAAGCACTGCTCATTCAAAGACTGATCACCTTTTGAAGAAAGCACTGATGTTCAAGTAATCAGTGCTTAGGCTACAACAGTGGAACGTGAACAGTGTTAAACTTGTTTTGTATTTTATTATCAATCAGTTGTTAGACATCAGTAGTTTGTATAGACCAGTGTTTATAGGTTGTTAGGCTGTTAGATGTCACTATCATGGTGACGTCAGCTGAGGTACATCAGTAGTTTGGTTTGCCTATAAATATGACAGTACTCTGTACTGTTATATTTGATCGTTTTGAGTGAGTCTTTCTCCTCAATTCAATCCTTTCATCTTGTGCAACCAATCCTGAAGTATCAGGCTGAGGGGGAGTTTAGTCTGTAAGCTTGCATTGTAACCTTTTGCTTTTGATGTAATCTTTCGACTCTATGAAAAGCAATTGTTTATCAAACTATATTCTCCTTTGATTGTGTTTACAAAGTTTGTTATTCATTTCCGCTGCACTTAAAACTACTCATATCTATTTGATTTGTTCAAATCTCACAAACATGCACAATCAGTAGATCCTCGGACCCTAACAATTGGTATCAGAGCTTGGACAGTCAAATTCGATCTAACAATCAATTTGACATAACAGTTCGGCTCAAAATTCATTGATACTAAGGTTGGTTGTATTCAGTTGAAAAACAGAGTAACGAGTAAATCATGATCAAAATGGTTATTCAAAAACTCTGTACATCAACCAAGATGTCATATGACACACAAATTTCACACAACAAGTGAATTCATGCACAAGACACTCATGGTTTCTAGATCTGAAAACAATATCTGTTAAACTATGAGATTATTTCTTATTTTCTAGATTGATTTCAATTGTTGATGTATAAATTGTGATGTCAACCTTTTGAATGCTAGAGTATGAACCTCAGATTAACAAAACCTATGTTCATAAAAACATTGGTGTTTTGCTAACATAAAAAGAGGGAAAGTAAAACTTTAGTCATTCAGATCTTATGTGTTGAAAACAGGTTGAGTTCCTCAAAAGGACAAAATCAACTATGTTTAAATACATTAAGAAAATCAGGAGTAAAAAATGTCCAGATCATAGGTAATGAGAAGGTTGGCATAAGCATGTGCCAAAATGACCAAATCTCTCAAAACATTACTGCAAAATGATCTTGGAATAAGTATTCCTTCAATAAATACCCCTCAGTAAGTATCTCAATACTTATGATTGGGAAGGGTAAAAAGGGAAGAAGAAAATTAACAAAAACTCAGAAGTGTGTTTATCTCAAAACTTTTGAAGTCAGAAGAAAAGAGTATAAACGTAAAACACTTAAGAGTCAAAGCTTGGGGTAATAATGGTCATTAAGCAACTGTTTGTGCTCATTGGTTCAGGAAAGTTCAGGTGAAAATAGTATTCTCAGTGATTGAGCTTACAGGAGGACTAGACAATTCTTCAAAACTCATGTGTCCATGTGTCCTCATGTTTGTAATCAACTGACAAGAAAATGGTACCAAACAGTGGTCAAAATGCTTTCAAAATTTCCTGCCACTGCTGTCAAACCACTGACCATTTTCATAAACTTGAGTATGATATGATTACGTATTTTATTGAAGTTTTACCAAATCCTTTTTGATGCTGATTCTCAGAAAATCCTTTAATCTTTTTTTTTATATAAAGGATTTTCTCTAATAACCAGAATATATTATTCATTTTTTTAAAGTATAATATATTTTGAACTTTTGCTTGTTTTTTCTAGCAATAGTTTGTGTTTTCTGTCAGGATATAGTACCTTATTTTTGTTGGTATTATTATTCTCATAAATGGGTCAAAAAGGAAATGGTACATTTGTCAAGATCATACTCAGGTTTGTTCTAAACATAAATCAAAGGTTGATTGTCAAACTATACTTAAATTACTGGGGCACTCATGTCTTAATTGGATATTAAACGAAAATGAGGTGCCTTAGTAAAAAGTTCACATCATCTGGGGTACTAAACCACTGTTCTTCAAAATTGACATGTGGCAAAACCTTGAATGAAAATTCTCAAAACAGTTGCTGAAATACTTGTCCTTCAAATCTGTACTATTTACCCTAACCACTGTTTTGTTCCAACGTCTGATCTCTAAATACTGTCCACTGCTGAAAGTTAGCCACTGATCCTTCATTATCTTGACAAGTACTGATATTCACAATCAGTGTCCTATCCACTGATATGCTATCCACTGATAGTAAAAATCATCCACTGTCCACAATTTTTACCGTTGTAACCACTGATGCTTGATACGTCAGTGGCCCTTAAAATAACTGTTCTCTATCCTTCATCCATTTCATCAGTGTTTGACATGTGGTCAGTTTTTAGCCCTCAGATCATAATAACCGCTGCCACATCAGCGATCACTTTTTCCCTAAAATAAAACCCTGATCAATACCCCCAAACAGGGTTTTACACTGTCGAATTGAATTCCAAAATTCTCTTCTCAAAGCAGTTTCCAACCCTTCTTCTCAAAATCTTCAAAATCATTCTTCGTTCTTCTCCGCAAAAATGACAAAATCAAAGTCAAAATCAAAATCAAAACCAAAATCACCACCACCTTCAAAAGAGGTCGCTCAAACGGCCGAAGAATCCAACGAGATACCATACAAATCTCCTCATAATTATCTGGGTTTACTCACAAAACCTACTGATAACCACACCTTCGACACCATCATTGATACATTATCTGCATCAAAGTACAAAACTTTGTTAACGGCAGATGCTCCCATTTATCTACAAACCCAGAACGAGTTTTGGAAAAAGGCAACGCTTGAAAAACAAGACGACAAAGTCATAGCCATAAACTCCTTGATACAGGGTAAAGTGATTCAAATCACTCCGCGAACAATTTCAGAAGTCTTCAAACTCGATGATCAGAATGGTAAAACTTCTTTTGACAAAAACGAGTTAAAAGCTGATTTTCTGAAAAGGGGTTATGCAGAACAATCAAAGGTAGATACCCTACAAAAGGGTTATTTCCCTTCTGCACCCAGATTTTTGTTTCACACACTTTTGAGTTGTGTTTCTAATAAAACAACATCGTTTAACGAAATACCATTGAAGATTCAATGCCTGGGCTATGCTATTTTAAACAATAAAGATTACAACTACTCCCAGGAGATCTTCAATGACATGGTAAAGAATGTTGTTAGCAAATCATTTCTTATTTTTCCAAGATTTCTGAGCTATTACTTTAAACAAAAATTTGAAAAAGAGGATGAAAATTTGCCCAAACAAGGTGTCCATTTTCAAATAAAAGGTTTAACAAGTGAAACATTTTCAAGAATGATGGCACCAATAAAATTCAAAGCAAAGGTGCCTGAGTAGACTTTAGAAACTGCCACTGATCCTCAGGCAACTTCTGCTGAGCCCACTGCTCCAGGTGATCAGAGCAGCACAACCACTGCTTTGAAACCCACACCTGATATCACCAAAAAGCCCACTAAACCTAAGAAAAAGGCAACTCTGGAAGATGAGATCCCAGAGCAACTTCCTGTGACAACACAAAAGTCACCACAAACCACTGCTGCTACTTCCTCACAGCAGTTGGAAGAAAGATCTCAACCTATGCCTAAAACTCCTCCTACATCCTCACAAAAGGATCAGGTTGTAATCACAGGGACACCAAATTATGAAGCTCTAGATCCACTTGGCTCTATCTTCCACAGTCCTGATCCCAAGGACATGTCTCTTTCAACTCCCATACCCTCACCAATCATACTACCACAATCAATAATACCCCTGTTGCATGTAGTTGATATTGCACAGACACAAACCAGTTCCTCTCTATCACCTATCACTGAGAGTATAACCCCACAAGTGACTGGGTCTGTTGCTTATACCTCTGCTATCCCAGCAACAGTTGAGGAGGTTACACTGCAGGAGTTACAAGTAACTCTTGTCAGTAGTTCAAGTGGAGCAGCAACTACAACTGATGGATCAACAGATCTTCAGTTGGACAATTGTTTCATAAGTAAGACTCCCTTGAAGGCAATTTCTTCCATAGCACCATCGATAACCACTAGTGAGCCTATTTTGACCACTAGTAACTGTTTTGGTCAAAAATTACCGAAGTAATTAAGTTATCAAATTAGTTAAGTGAGGTAGTGTGCTAGAAGTAAGTGTCAAAAAATGTGTTGATTAAATTACTTGCAAAAACAGTTTAAAGATACGGCTCGGGATATTGAACTGTATCGACGATCAAACAATGAGCAATTAATGAGCAAAAAGTAAAGGAAGTGACACGAGATGTACGAGGAAAGCCCTTGATCAATCTAGATCGCCGGCATAAAACCTCGGGAGCTGACAATCGCAGCTGCCTAGTTCTTCAATTGCTTCAAAAATCAGGATACAGTGCAGGATGTGGTACGGATCGACTAAGTGTTACAACGAAAATGAAATACAAGTGTGGTGTTTGCAACTAGCTAGAATGTGATTGTGTTCGAGAGTGTAAGTGTGAAATGATGTGTTCTAAGTTGATCCGACCTCATCTATTTATAGTAAAGATAACATAACTAACTACCCTAAACTCGCGGGATTCACCGAATATTCCTTCTTGGAACGTTGCAGACCTGGTCTTTCGGGCTCAACGTCTCTTTCTCAACAAATTCGTCCGAGTCTTGAGGAGAAGAAGTCCTTGTGACCGTTAGCAAGCCTCTGCCCTTAATCTGCACGTGGTTAATTCAATAAGCTTCAGGATATCGCCCAAGATGTCAGCAATATCCTCTTCCAGCATCCTGATTACAAATAACCAAACAAAGGCAGGATATTGGTTAGGATACATATGTTAAGAAAATGACCCCTAACAATTGTCCCCAAATATATCAGTTGGGATACCAATCCAACGGATATATTTCAAAACTTTACTTCATAATTTAAGGCAATTAATATGAGTAGACTCTTGAAATGACAGCAGTGCTATTTCCAAGACATTATTTACTTTTTACCCCCTTATACTCATCCTATATTAACCAAGGGACTCCTTGTCTCGGTCATCCTTATCTTCAAGCAAGCATCAGGTAACTTCTCTTCTAATTTTCTCTCTTTAATTTTTCATGATTTGCTCAATTGCACCACGAACGAAATCCCGCTCAGTCCGGTCTGCCTCAACCCTGATAAGTCAAAACCTTATCACTGATCCAGCGAAGGAGATTTGCTGTTTCAATAATGCTGACATTGCTGCTCTCCAAGACTCCGGTGCCTTTCCCGCCGGGACGGTCTTTCGCCCGTTTGACAAGGAAGTCCGATCGGATGCATCATCCGACGAGTGGGTTTGTTTTTTCGCTTATCCTTTCTCCCTTGGACTCCGGTATCCATTTCCACCCTTTATCTCCAGTTTTTTCGAACTCACCGGCCTTAGTTATGCCCAAGTTATGCCAATGGTCTGGCGAATCTTGATAGTGTTGGATCAAATCAAATCTCGTCATTACCCTAACCTTCTTGTTGAGGACCTTCCCGTAGCATACCGATTAAGATCCCACGGCAACCACCGTTATCTTCTATTCTCCATCAAGAGCCCTTTGGTCCTTAAAGCCACCAAGAATGAGGATCGGTGGCGACGAAAATTCTTTTTCGTCAAAAGAGACTCCATTGATAAGGGTTTCGATCTACCGATTAAATGGTTAACCAAGGGTAGGATTTAGGGTTTTAGGAATATCCCCAATCATATTTTCAAACTGTATCCCGGACTTATATTCTGACATTTTTATGCAGCGAATTTCAGAGATTTAGTGCCTCCTAGCGCGGAATCCGAATCCAAGATCAAGGAAATCTACCGTCTTCCTGCCAGCGAAAGAAGTTTTTCCCTGTCTCTCACAGATCCTCACCAAAAATCAAACTCAGAAATGTCTGGTAAGCGTATTTTCATATGTTAATTATATTCAAAAATATGATGAGTTTTAGGAGTATCTTCCCTTATGTAGTACCAGTCGTCAACCTTGATGCTTTCGAACTCGATGAATTGGATTGCTATTCCAGCCTTGAACCCGCCAAACAAGAATCCAAGCCTAAGTCGTCTGCTGCACCAAAGCCTACCTCCTTGAAAACTGTTTCTGTTCCCAAAGGCCCTCCGGCATCCAGGACCAGGGCATCCAGCTCTCGAAAGAGAAAGGAGACTGACTCCCCGGCTGTTTCTGAAACACTCTCTCTTGAGAATCACGGGTTCAATGATGCCATCTCATTTCTCAAACAGGTAGAATTTTCTTTCCAATATCCTGTATAAATATGTTAATCTTTATCCTGCTTATATTAATACCTGTGCCTTCATCTATAGGGTCTGGATCGCCTCATGCATTTATACGAAGATGCTAGCGGTCTTAACAAGATGTTGCAGATTCAGCTGGAGAAAGCTCAAGCCACCATAGCTGATCAAGGGACCATCGCAGCTGCCAAATCCCAGCACTATGAGGACAAATACAAGGCGATGACTCAGGAACATCAGGCCGCCCTTCACAAAGCTAATGAGGATGCTCAAGCCAAGCTGGATGCCGCTCTTCTCCAATATCAGCAAAACATGAGCTCATACCGGGATAGCCTAAAAACTTCGGTGGTCATCTCTCTTCTCCAAACCAGGATAAGGATGGCTCATGAGGCCATGGATCTGGGTTTTGAATGCCCTTCCTGGAATGTAAAGGCTTGGGAGGAGAAACTACAGGGCCTTGGAGGTCATCCCGTTGCTCATCCTGCAAAAAGTACTGGTGAAGAGCCTTCTAAGACGGCAGAGGAGGTGGCCAATGCTGATGACGATGCTGAGAAGAATCCTGAGGGTGATGCTGGGGCAGATGCTGGCAAGGAGCTTGTTGTTCAAGAAGGTGCTGCCCCTTAGGTAGCAGAGTGGGCGATGATGGATATACGTGCCAAGGCCGGAGCCCACTTTTTAATGTCATGGTTGTGGTTGCATAAACAATTTACTTTTCCTGTCCTTGAACAATTTACTTTTCCTGCACTAGAACAATATGATGACCAAAGGTGGATGGGTCCTTGGTTTTAGGATGAAACCCTTGGTCATCAATTAGTATAATTTGTTTTGAACATGGTAACGGTTGTAGGTGAACGGGTCCTGTTTTGAGACAGATCCTGCAACCGTTATAAAATTATGGTAACAACTAATTGTGCTTTTGGCGGATGGGCCTTACCAAAAGCACAACTTTTGACTTGTTAATAATATAACTATCTTTTGACTTATTTTTCTGTTACTTTGCATTGTTTAGTGTAAGTTTTAGCTTTGTAAAAATTTCATACTGTTATTTCACAAAATATCCTGATTAGTATGCTCAGCAACATACTGCAAAAGCCTTTTATTAAATAGATCTTCCAGACATTCCTTTATCTTTAAAAAGTTTTTTAGAAAGTAAAAAATAGCTTATCTCTTCAAAACCAAGTTTTGATGATGATCAAAATTCCAAACCAATACTAGTTTCAAACATCCTGATCAAATATCCTTAAAAGGACTTTGAGGATATGTGTCAAGATATTTAACATGATGCTATTAAAAATTTAAATGAGACTTGCAAAGGAAAGACCATACCAGACATAGGATATAAACCTATTACCAAACTTCAATCCCTTTGCAACTCTTCCAATGAAGATGTCCCCAGTGTAAGGTACTTAGTGCATTAGTTGCAAACTTCATCCTTTTAGCTTTACACCACCGCCTTGGTGGGAATGTCCCCTGTATATAATGTCTTCAAGTATCTTAGAAATCTACTTAATGTCAGTTTCCATGGCATAAGCAATTTTTCTCGTTCCGAGGGTATAACCCAAGGATGTACTGGAGATAAATCCTTTGTATCCTGGGGAAAATCCCAATTTTTCATGCGCTACAGGCGGGAGTGTATAAACTCCAAGACTTAGAAAGGTGAAAACCTTTAAACCTTAGAGAGTATGAAAATACCCTTTCGTGAGAGAGGGTGATCAATCCTCATATACCGTTAGGATTCAGGATATAGCCAATGGTAACGAAATTGTCAGCCACTTTTACATGGACTGGTCCCGCCACCTTGAACTATCCCTGAATAACTTGCGCTCCAGGCGGGGTGTTTAAACCCAATTCGGAAGAAAGGTGAATACCTTTAAACCTGTGAAGGGATCAGTATCCCTTAAACGTGAGAGAGGGGGCCAATCCTCTAATCTTCTGAGTTATCCCGAGTGCATATCCTGGAGCTATATCCTGAAACATATCTTGCAAAACAAATGTAAACTAAGGTGGGTGTTAGCTTGGCTAACACCCCTCCGATGCTTAAGTCAGTATCAGGTTATAAAGAACAAATTACACATTTAAAAGAAGCAAGAATTCATACCATCTCGAGTTAGAAATTAAATTCTAGACTCACTTAAAATAGAGCTTAAGGTGTATAGCATTCCAAGATCTCGGTAGCATATCTCCCTCCATATTCTTGAGTCTATACGCTCCTTTCCCTGCTTCTGATTCAACTTCATACGGTCCTTCCCATTTTGGAGCTAACTTGCCATCGGCAGGATTAGTAGTATTTTGGAAGGCCTTTCTTAATACCCAATCTCCAACCTTAAATCTTCTGGTTCTAATATTCTTGTTATATGCCCTGGATATTCTCTGTTGATATGCTGCCATCCTTAGCCTTGCCGCATCTCTCTTTTCATCTATAGTGTCTAAATCCTGACTCAAGGCTTCAGGATTCTTCTCAGGATCACTTAAGATAGATCTTGCAGTGGGTATTGTCATCTCCGTTGGAATCACTGCTTCTGCTCCAAACACCAACGAAAATGGGGTTTGACCTGTTGCATTCTTTATCGTTGTCCTGTCAGCCCATAAAACAAAGGGTAATTCTTCTGCCCATCTTCCTTTTTTGGCTCCAAGCCTTTTCTTTAAGTTGTTGACAATTATCTTGATAGAGGATTCTGCTTGTCCATTTGCTTGAGGATGTACCGGAGTTGATGTAATCATTTTGATTCCCCAACTCTTGCAAAAGTCAGTAGTCCTCTTACTTATGAACTGAGAGCCATTGTCACAGATTATCTCAGCTGGTACTCCGAATCTGGTCAGGATATTTCTCTTGATGAAGGATACTACTTCTTGGTCTCTTACTTGAACAAATGCTTCAGCTTCAACCCACTTAGAGAAGTAATCCGTCATTGCTAGCATAAAGACTTTTCCTCCCGGAGCTTTCGGTAACTTTCCTACTATATCCATCCCCCACTTCATGAATGGCCAAGGGGAAACTACAGGATATAGTGGTTCAGCTGGTTGATGTAGTATGTTACTATGCCTTTGACATGCATCACATCTTCGAGCATATTCTGCAGCATCCTTTCTCATTGTTGGCCAAAAGTATCCTGTCCTCAATACTTTCGAGAATAATGATCTGCCCCCAGTGTGATTACCACAGTCTCCTTCATGTATATCCTGAAGTACTTCTTTGGCTTCATGATCCTCCAAGCACCTTAAATATGGTCCTGCAAGAGATTTCTTGTACAAAATATTATCTATAATAGTGAATCGTGATACCTTCATCCTAAATGCCTTAGGATTTTCATTTTCAGGAATGTGTCCTTCTTTGAGATATTTCATGATTGGAGCCGTCCAGGTTCTAGGATCCTCTTCAGGATATTCCGCCCCAGGATCCTGAATACCAGCTACTTCTTTATCCCGAGGATTCGTTGCAGGATATAAGACATGTACTATTGGTATTTGTGTCCCTTCAGGTATCCTGACCGACGATCCCAGATTTGCTAAGGCGTCTGCTTCAGCATTATCTTCCCTTGGTACCTGTTCAAGTGTAAAAACATCGAAATATCCTGCTAATTTTTTGAGAATATCAAGATATTCAGTCAATTTCTCACCCTTAGCTGCATAGGATCCATTAAAATGGTTAGTAATTAACAAAGAGTCAACATATGCTTGTAAATTCTTTATACTCATACTCTTAGCCAATTCTAATCCTGCAATTAAAGCTTCATATTCTGCCTCATTATTGGTAGCAGGAAATTCACACCTAATAGCCTGGGGTAATATGTCCCCCTGTGGCGATTTTAGTAGTATTCCCAATCCTACTCCTCTTATATTAGATGCACCATCAGTATATAATGTCCAGGATCCTGAGGATTCTCCTAGCTGTTGAACTTCTAGATCTACCTCATCCTGAATGTCACTACTAAAGTCAGCCACAAAGTCAGCTAAAGCCTGAGACTTTATGGCATTCCTAGGTTCATATACTAAATCATAAGCACTCAATTTTACTGACCACTTAGCCATCCTGCCTGACATCTCTGGTTTCCTAAGCACATTCTTAATAGGATAGTTTGTTTTAACATGTATCCTATGTGTCTCGAAATAATGCCTAAGTTTCGTTGATGCCATAATTAATGCTAGTATTAATTTTTCTAAATGAGAATACCTAGTTTCAGCATCTAACAAACTTTTACTAACATAATAAACAGGATACTGCTGACCTTCATGGTCTTTTATAAGAACGGCACTTACAGCATTCCCTGATACAGCAAGGTACAGGGATAGTGGTTCACCATTTTCTGGCTTCATCAATAGAGGTGCGGTTGAGAGATACCGTTTCAAATCCTGTAGGGCTGCTTCATGTTTTTCCCCCCATTCGAATCTTTTGTTCTTCTTTAGGATATCATAGAAGTCTTTGCATTTCTCCGAGGATCTTGAGATAAATCTGTTTAGAGCTGCTACCCGGCCTGTTAATCTTTGTACATCCTTCATATTCGAGGGTGATTTTATATCCAGGATTGCTTTAATCTGCTCTGGGTTTGCCTCTATCCCCCTTTTCGTCACCATATACCCAAGAAACTTTCCTGCCCCCACTCCGAAATGGCACTTAGCAGGATTCAGCTTCATATTATACTGATCCAGGATATCAAATGCTCCTTTAATATCCTGGAGGTGATCCTGAGCTTTCTTTGACTTTACTACCATATCGTCAATGTATACTTCCATGGTGTCCCCCAGTTTGTCTTTGAACATCATGTTTACCAATCTTTGGTATGTTGCACCTGCATTTTTCAGACCAAAAGGCATAGCTGTATAACAATAAATACCTGTTGGTGTCATGAAGGCAGTATCCTCCTGGTCAGAAGGCTCCATTTGTATCTGTTGAAATCCTGAGGATGCGTCCATGAAAGTTAGCATTTCATGCCCAGCAGTGGCATCTACCATTGCATCGATATGGGGAAGAGGAAATGGGTCTTTAGGACAAGCTTTGTTCAAGTCTGTGTAGTCTACACAAACTCTCCATTTCCCGTTTTTCTTCTGTACCAAGACCACGTTTGCTAGCCACCTTGGGAATTTGACTTCTCTAATCATTTTGGACTTCAACAATCTTTCAACTTCTTCTTGAATAATTGTATTGCGTTCAGGAGCAAACTTCCTTCTTTTTTGTTGCACTGGCTTGAATGATTTATCAATTCCAAGCTTGTGAGTGATAATATCTTTGGATATGCCTGTCATATCCTCATGCTTCCATGCAAACGTAGACATCCTGCATTTCAAAAAGTTAATTAATTGTTCCTTAATATCCTGAGGGATACTGGTCCCTACGAGCACTGAAATATCGGGGTTATCCTGGTCCAGGATAACTTTCTTCACATCCTGCTCCGGGTCCTCCATGATATCCTGGGCCCGCTTCTTTAATTGCTATGCTGCACTAGTTTTGGCTGAGGATTTCATCGAGGATGAGTAGCATTCTTTCGCCTCCTGCTGATCGCTATCAACTTTAACGACTCCCCAAGGGGTAGGTATCTTGATGCATTGGTGATATGTTGATGGCACGGCCTTCATATCGTGAATCCATGGTCTTCCCAGGATAATGTTATAGCAGGATAGAGAGTCCATCACACAGAAACGTTGTATCGAATTGACTCCTTCAACGTATACTGGCAACTTTATCTCTCCCACTGTGTTTCTTGCCTCTCCACTGAATCCAACAAGCACGGTGGACTTTGAAGTGATATCCATTGGAGATACATTCATTCTTTTAAGTGTCTCTAGCAGAGCATCATGGTGAGGATCCTGGACAGTATCCCTGTCATCAGCATCAAATGTGATCACTTTGTCAGTTGTGAGTGTAGTCATCCTGACAGGTTTGTCTCCCCTTTCGGCTTTGGCTTCCTTTGCATGTCTCTTTGCTGCCGAATACGAAGTTCCACAAATGTCGGATCCCCCCGAAATAAAGTTGATTATCTTGGCATCCGCGGGAGGTGATGCTGCTCGTTCAGGATCCTTCTCAGTATCCTGACCCTTATTCTTCTTTTTTCCTAAGAGATCTTTCAGATATCCCTTGCTTAGAAGATAGCTTATTTCTTTCCTTAAAGCAATGCAATCCTCAGTCATATGTCCGAAATCTTCGTGGAAAGCGCACCATTTCGACTTATCTTTCCAGTCAGCCTTTTGTTGATTCTTTCGGGGCCATCTAGCCTTGTCTCCTAGACCCTGCATAGCATACATCAATTCAGGAATATTAACAGAAAAGCAATATTCAGACAATTCAGGATACTCTTCAGGATCCTCATCTTCGACAGCATTCACTCTCTTGTTTTCATTTCTACCATATGGCTTAGGCCGATATGACTTAAATGAGGATTCTGACTTCCTATTAGTCGATTCATAAGTGTTGGACGAGTTCATCCTTTCTTGCATCTTCTTGTCATCTTCCAGACGGATATATCTCAAGGCCCTGTTACGAGCTTCATCGAGATTCCTGCAGGGATTCATTACAAGATCCTGATAAAACTGAGAATCCTTTTGTAATCCCATCTTAAAAGCTTGCACAGCTGTTGCAACATCAAGATGTGGGATATCCAAGGATTCTCGACTAAATTTGTTCACATAATCCCTCAAGGATTCTTGAGGCCCTTGAGTTATCCTGTAAAGATCACTGGTTAGTTTCTCAAAGCTCCGACTACAAGAAAATTGACTGTTAAATAAATTAACCAAATGAGCAAATGAAGTGATTGAGTGAGGAGGAACGTTCAACAGCCATTTCAAGGCTGATCCCGTTAGAGTAGAACCAAATCCCTTGCACAAGCACGCTTCCTTGAGCTCCGGAGGAATAGGGTTAATCTCCATTCTTTCCCTATACTGAGCAATATGCTCCTCAGGATCCGTAGTCCCATCATAAAGCTTCATATTGGGAGTTTGGAATCTCTTTGGGATCTCAGCATCACATATAGGGTATGCAAAACGAGATATCTTGTGGCTGTCTTGAGACACTTCCGGGATCGGCTGGACCACCCCAGGTACACTAGATATCATGTCCTTCAACTTCTGAAGTTCCCTGGTAAGTGCTGATGTTACACCTGTGTCCTGCAAAGATCCACCACTGTTAGTAGCATCAGTATTATTATTATTCGACACGTTACCCGTTGGAGGATTTTGCCCATATCCTGAAGCATATCCTGAGCTCCTCATGGTTGACATCCTGACCGAGGAGGGTATTTCAGGAGTATGATTCTGAGGAAGATTGGGCACAATATTCCCCCTGTTATCCTCAGCATACACAGCTGAACTGAAGTTCAACGCTCTGGGATGTAATGGAGTGACAATATCCTCAGCAGATCTGCTCGAGCCAGACTTCAGGAGTTGTATTTCCCTTAAAAGCATTTGGTTTGTTTCCTGTTGCTGCCTCATTTGTTCCTGCACACTTCCAAATAAAGTGAAAATTTCATCATTAGAAGCTAAAACGGGAGCAAATCCCTGGACACTCCGAGTAGGGATAACATCTTGAGATTGTGTAGAGGCTGGCATCCTTGGAGGAGGTGGTGGAAGCACCGAACCGGTAGTAGCAGAAGTCATAGCAGACATAGTAGAGGAACTCATGTTTGATCGTGAGGCCATTGTGGACAATGTAGCAAAAAGTTTTGAAAATAAAAAACCGATTAGCGATTTAACAAAAATTTTTAGTAAAGAGAGCACCACTTGCCCCACGGTGGGCGCCAAATTGTTTTGGTCAAAAATTACCGAAGTAATTAAGTGATCAAATTAGTTAAGTGAGGTAGTGTGCTAGAAGTAAGTGTCAAAAAATGTGTTGATTAAATTACTTGCAAAAACAGTTTAAAGATACGGCTCGGGATATTGAACTGTATCGACGATCAAACAATGAGCAATTAATGAGCAAAAATTAAAGGAAGTGACACGAGATGTACGAGGAAAGCCCTTGATCAATCTAGATCGCCGGCATAAAACCTCGGGAGCTGACAATCGCAGCTGCCTAGTTCTTCAATTGCTTCAAAAATCAGGATACAGTGCAGGATGTGGTACGGATCGACTAAGTGTTACAACGAAAATGAAATACAAGTGTGGTGTTTGCAACTAGCTAGAATGTGATTGTGTTCGAGAGTGTAAGTGTGAAATGATGTGTTCTAAGTTGATCCGACCTCATCTATTTATAGTAAAGATAACATAACTAACTACCCTAAACTCGCGGGATTCACCGAATATTCCTTCTTGGAACGTTGCAGACCTGGTCTTTCGGGCTCAACGTCTCTTTCTCAACAAATTCGTCCGAGTCTTGAGGAGAAGAAGTCCTTGTGACCGTTAGCAAGCCTCTGCCCTTAATCTGCACGTGGTTAATTCAATAAGCTTCAGGATATCGCCCAAGATGTCAGCAATATCCTCTTCCAGCATCCTGATTACAAATAACCAAACAAAGGCAGGATATTGGTCAGGATACATATGTTAAGAAAATGACCCCTAACAGTAACATCAAAGGATTATCAAGTGCTGAAGAAAGAAGTCCCCAGTACCAAGAACAAGGGGCATCAATGGGTGATTTTTGGGACTCTGTTCCTAAGTCACACATTGATATAACCACTGCTGGTGGGGATTCAGATGATCCTACTAAAGTAGGTGATGATTCAAAATATCAGGAATTGACGGACAGAGTTGAAAAACTTGAAGATTCAGTTGCTGAAATAAAGAATATGGTGCAAGAGATTTTAAAAGCTCAAAAAGCACAAGCCACTGCTGTTCCTGCTCAAGCACCTGCACAACATGCATTTGCTGCAAATGAGCTTTGGAATATTTTTCAACCCATGCTTGAAAAACAACAACATATGGCTGATCAAAAGCATGTTATTCAAGTACAAATGCTGACCAACATGGTGGAATCAAGGTTTAAAGACACTCAAGCAGATATCAAGGCTATAAAGGCTAGCATACAAAAGACTGCCCATGGTGGAAAAGTTCCCTCTTCCATCCTCTTCATGGATACACCCCTTGCAGATAATGCCAAAAAGGGGGAGGAAATCAAATTGAAGAAGAAAGGAATAGAAGATGGGCTGTATATTGAACCGGAGCAAGAAAAACAGCCATCCAAACCACCTCAAACCACAAAATCAAAAACTCTCATTCAAACAGCTGATACAACAGTGGTTACAAAAACTGCTGTCAGTAGCCAAACAGCTGCCATTTCATCAACACACACACCTTCAACACACACCATCACAACCACTGTTTCACCACCATCATCATCTACAATCATATCACCACCACTGCCTCCTGCCATAAAGCAGAAGACAGCAGTTGTTACAACATCTGCTGTAATGACAACAGTGATTGAAACACCAGTTGTTTCAACCACTATCAGTCAATCACAACCACTGCCACTCATATTCAAACCACTGATCCATCAATGACATCATCAGCCTCTCCTACAATAAAAAGGAGAAGGATTCTCATATCTGATGATTCACCACCACCATCACCACCATAAAAAATTACCTCACCACTTCCATCCCCTGCTCAAAAGCAGAAGACGTCTGCTGACATATCAACAGTTGTAATGACAACAGATGTTGAGACAACTGTTGTTTCAACAACTGTTAGTCAGTCATCCACCACTGTTTCCACCAGTCTCACATCAAAATCAACAAAACTCTACACCAGAAAAAGAAAACTTACTCAGCCAGATGAGGACCAATATGATCCCACTGCTGCAAGATATCCTTTAGAACTGGAAGCAATAAAAAATGAGATGAGGCAGTTCTACAATGATGATGATCCTTCAAACAGAAGATTCTCTTCATTAGTTGGCTTCATGGTTCCAGAAGACATGGAGGAATATCTTGACCTTAAAGTAAGACAGGCTAAGATAAGAGCCAAGGTGGAATGTAAAGGTCAAAGTGATGAAGCCATTGCTGAAAGATTGGAACTTCTGCTCAAAAAGGTCGATCTAATAAAAGATTTTGCACATGAGCTGAGCAAAGAAAAGGCAGAACAACGAAAAGAGATGAGAAGAAAACTTCTTGCATACATAATGCAAGAAAAATTTTATCCTGCTGAAGAAAACCAATTTGAAGAATGGCCAATTGTGCTTTTAAAGCATGAAGCTGATAGGATTGATAGACTCAAGAATGATCCTAAAAAGAAGAAGAATGCTCCAAATTGGAGTAAATACAAAAAGTTCATCAATGACCAAACAGCTGAGTACAAGAAAAAGAAACAGGAGCTGGTAGATGCAAAGGTGGACACTGCAATTGCCATATCAAAATGGTCAAAACAGCAGACTGATGAAGCCTATGAAAGGCTGAAGAAAATGAAGATAACTGTATCAGGCACTTCAAAGAAGCGTGAACAAATGATGAAGCTTGAACAGCAGATTGAAAACCTCAAAACACTGTTCCGATCTACTCTTATGACAAACCAAGAAAAAGGAGAACAGCTGACAAGTGAAGAGGTAAAGGAAAAGGAAGTTGAGTACTTCAAAGAAACCATCATGAAAATGGGTCTAAAAGAAGCAAATTCAGAAAAACTTCAAAACCTTTTTAAGAAGGTGTTAACTAAGCCTGCATCACCAAATACTTCAGAAATTTTAGACATTGAGCCAGATCAACAAAAGAGACAAGAGCAGATAGAAAAAGAGACTGCAGAAGACATAGCTGCAGCAAACAATGTTATTGAAATGGCCTTCAAAAGAATGTCTGAAAGTCTGCAAGTTTTCTCAAGGCCAATATCTCAAAGCTCATCTCCAAATAAATCTCTCCCAAGAAACCCATTGGGTTTAAAAGTACTAAAGTGGATGTCTGATCAAAAGACCCACGTATTGACCCTGGTCAGATCCAATGGCGAAGTGAAGTACATATCAAGGAAAGAAGCACTAGGCCTTAGTGTTGAAGATTTGCAGGATCTCCTTGAACTTACACTGTGTCGGGATGAAGATAACACAAGTTCCAAAGAATTTGAAGAAGAATTCAAAAGAAAAGCAAGGGAACTTCTGATGAGTAATAAAGATCCAGAATAATGACAGGTTTTGGCATTATCTGTTCCAGGGGGAGATTGTTGGGATTGAACCCTACCAGAGGAACAGATAATGTAAAGACAAAACCTGATCACAACAGTGGATTCACAATAAGCAGACGTTTACACTAAGCTCTCCCCTTGACAGTGGTTACCTATCTGCTGATACACTCTAAGTACTGCTCTGAAGAACAACTGATGAACCAAACAGTGATGAAACAACTAAAGACTGCTAAAAGGCAAACACTGAGCTCTATCTACCGCTGTCTCTTAAGTACTGCTGAAGACCCAAGCACTGCTCATTCAAAGACTGATCACCTTTTGAAGAAAGCACTGATGTTCAAGTAATCAGTGCTTAGGCTACAACAGTGGAACGTGAACAGTGTTAAACTTGTTTTGTATTTTATTATCAATCAGTTGTTAGACATCAGTAGTTTGTATAGACCAGTGTTTATAGGTTGTTAGGCTGTTAGATGTCACTATCATGGTGACGTCAGCTGAGGTACATCAGTAGTTTGGTTTGCCTATAAATATGACAGTACTCTGTACTGTTATATTTGATCGTTTTGAGTGAGTCTTTCTCCTCAATTCAATCCTTTCATCTTGTGCAACCAATCCTGAAGTATCAGGCTGAGGGGGAGTTTAGTCTGTAAGCTTGCATTGTAACCTTTTGCTTTTGATGTAATCTTTCGACTCTATGAAAAGCAATTGTTTATCAAACTATATTCTCCTTTGATTGTGTTTACAAAGTTTGTTATTCATTTCCGCTGCACTTAAAACTACTCATATCTATTTGATTTGTTCAAATCTCACAAACAAGCACAATCAGTAGATCCTCAGACCCTAACAATTGATAATACCCAACGCCTAAGGAAGAATAAAGGCGAGAGTGTTTCTCAGTTAGAGTACTCAAGGATCATTGGTAGTCTCATGTATCTAATGACATGTACTAGACCCGACTTAGCATATGCTGTGAGCAGGCTGAGTAGATACACTAGTAATCCGAGCGAGGATCATTGGAAAGCTATCACGAGGGTGCTTAGATACACAAGAGACTATGGATTGCATTATACCCGGGATCCAGCAGTGATCGAAGGATACACTGACGCGAATTGGATATCGGATATAAAGGATCATAGATCCATAAGTGGTTACGTGTTTACACTTGCTGGCACAGCTATAGCTTGGAAGTCTTCCAAGCAAATGGTTATAGCGAGATCCACGATGGAATCCGAATTCGTCGCTTTAGATAAAAGCGGGGAAGAGGCGGAGTGGCTACGTCAATTTGTGGAAGATATTCCAAGGTGGCCAAAGCCGTTGACGGCGATCTGCATACATTGTGACAATCAGTCTGCTCTTGCTAGAGCACAAAACATGATGTACAATGGCAGATCAAGGCACATTCGATGTAGACACAACACGGTACGACAACTTATCTCAACGGGTGTTATCTCAGTTGACTATGTGAGGTCAAATGATAACATTGCGGACTCGTTAACAAAAGGCTTAAGCACAGATAAGGTGTATAGGTTGTCAAGAGGAATGGGACTAAAGCCCATAGATGAAGGGAATATGAGGGAAACCTAACCTAGTTAACTGGAGATCCCAAGATCTAGGTTCAATAGGCAAACTTAATCATAAACCCAAAGGGAGTCACTGTGGGGGGTGCCCCAAAATCAATAAAGGGAGTTGTATACTTCCTAGTCCATTCCAATCAGTGACATGAAGGAAAGGTTAAGCATGTTGAGGTTAAGGATTTTGAGGAAATCCGAATTAACCATGATGCTTTTAATGATTCAGAGGAATCACCTATGTTAGAGAGAAGTGGGGTCGCTTCGAATGGATTTGTGGGGAGGCGCAAATCCTAGAGCTCTCGCAGAACCAGGAACGTGTTCCATGACCATGAACGGACACAACCATGAGGTCTTAACTCGACTAGGGAGAGTATTGTGTGAATGTATATTGTCGCCTACATAAATGGGGGATTGTTCAAGGACATCGCGTCTACAAGACCCTAGGAGGCTAAGTATGCTTCACAAAAGAAGGTTCAAAGGTTACACCTACCTATCTTGCAATACTCAACTGTTGAACGTGTATCGTTGAAACTTGATAGATCGATTTCTATTCATGTGGGGGATTGTTGGAAATTTTGTGAAAATAGCATTTTTCACAAATATAGGAAAATGATTTTTTCCTATTTTGGACTAGAAATAAATATAATAAAATGAGCGGGTTTTATATATTTATTTGTGGATTTGTGTTCTATGTCGGAAGGGCTTCTCAACGAACTAAACCACGTCCAAAACGGAGCTAAGATGAATGAGATATCGATGCTCAAAGTTTGGTGTTTGAAACTTAAATGCTGGAAAAAGTGGGAAAGTGGCACCTTGTCCCACATCGGATGAGAGATGAAACTTAAAGGGGTATTTAAGTGGGAACTCTCCATCCTTATTGTTTCATGGAAGCACTCACTAGTGTACTCGCGAAGGGTGCGGAGCACCCTAACTCGCACACGCGCGCGCGCGTGGCGTGGGCGATGAGGCGCAATGTGGCGCTTTGATGGCGCACTTTGCACTTGAGAGCCGCCTTTGTATTTTTGACCACGTGCGCGTGGTGGATCACGGAGGCTGCAAGGACCAAGTGGTGTGAAGGTTCGAGGCGCGTGACGTGGCAGTCCGCGCGCGAGTACACATGGCTTGGAGGCGCACGGTTGTGCGCATGGTGCATGGGCCTGATGTGACGTACGCGGCGCACCAAAGTGAGCCAAAACGGCGCGACTGTGTGGCGTGCTCGTAGAGGCTCACAGGTGACGTGGCACACGCGCGCAGGCGCGCATGGACCTGAGTGAGTATGGCGCACGCGCGCATGGCAGTGAGCCAAACGGACGCACCGCGCATGGAACGTGCAGACCTGGGCGCGCGCGCACCAGTGTGACTTGCGTGCACGCGCGCGCAGAAGCTTCCAGCAGCAGTTAATGCTGTGCAGTTACATTTCAGCATTCGAAACTGACAAAGTTAATGCGTTTGACTGAGAATTAAGTGACGAATTAAAGTGCATTAAAGACGTCTAATGCAGTTTAATTCTCCCGTTTAATTTATTTTTCAGTTTCGAGTTCAACCTGGTGTATAAATAGGAGGCTCCTTTCACCAGATGAAACACACCGAAAATTACCAGCTCTCTCTTTTCTCCACTGCAGAATTCTTTATTTTCTTTCAAGCTTCAAGGTATACCTTCGGGTTGGAGTCAAGACCGGCAGTTGTATCCTGGAAACAAACGTGTTCTCCTGGGAGACACGAAATTTGTTTTAAGGGACCCGTGTCTAACACGATCCTCAGCCAAGAAAAGTTTCGTCTGTTCGTGTTTTCTGATCTTGTTTTTCCTTTTCAGTTGTATTGTATTGTATTTACTTTGTTTCTGATTAATTCTTGTAATTCATGTTAATAAAGGAATTTTTTTATTTAATTTACACGAACGGATTCCTACAGAAGTATCATCAACATAATCAAACATCATGTACCATATAATAACTAACACTTAGCGGTCTATGTTATGAAAAACCTACATAACTACAATGTTAGTTATCGTATATCATTGTGAAAATTGAAAAGGTAAGAAAAAACATATAAGAATTGATTCAAATTAAGGAGTGTTGATATGTTTAAAATATTTAATTTAGTTAGAAACTTAACTTTCAAACATCATAAGAGATATTATTTTCAGTAAAAAAAATTTAACGATAAACATCTTTCAAAGTGAATTGATATATGTGTCACAAGAGTTGCTTGATGCATCTAAATCACTCGTGTGAAGCCATTATACTGTGTGCTTTATAAATTATACACTAAGATATACAAGTTAACTTTTGTGGTTACAAGTCCTTTTCCTTTTTCAGAATACAATCATTAAACATATTTTAGAATATAAGTCACTAGGTTATAACCCCGTGTATTACACGGGTTGAATAAATAAATTTTATATATTAAATAATAAAACAATATATCTTTAAAAACCTTCTTTATTGCACGAGTTGAATAAATATAATTTTATATATTAAATAATAAAAAGTTATATCTATAAGAACAATAATGTACAGGTTGAATAAATCTAATTTTATATACCAAATAAAAAGTTATATCTTTAAAACCACGTGTATTACACGAGTTGAATAAATGTAATATTGTTTACCAAATAATAAAATAATACATCTTTAAAAAACCTCATTTATTACACGGGTTGAATAAGTGTACTTTTATATACTAAATAATAGAAAAATTACATCTTTAAAAATATGCGTATTACACGGTTTGAATAAATGTAATTTTCTGTACTAAATAATAAAAAATATATATATCCTTAAAAAAACTCGTGTATTGTACGAATCGAATAAATCTAATTTTATACATCAATTAATAAAATTACTATTTTGGCCCCTGTGGTTATATTACTTTTACCCTTTTAGCCCAAGAAATATTTTTTTAACATCTAAGCTCTAACGTCTTTTTTTTAACCTTTTTGACCCCTAACGTCTTTTTTTAAACCCTTTTGGCCCCTAACATTTAATGGATGGGGTTAGTGTTAGGGGCCAAAAGGGTTGGAAAAGAAGACGTTGGAGGCTTAGATGTTATTTTTTTTTTTTTGGCTAAAATGGTAAAAGTGATAACCACATGGGCCAAAATCGTAATTTTTTCTAAATAATATTATAAATGAGAAGAAGATTAAACTAAATAATAATTATCCATAAGATATTAAACTAAATAATATTTAATAGAAGAGTTATATATAATTAATTAGAAAAATTAAATTAAAATAATAATTATCTATAAGAGATGCCCTAATATATTGACAAGTGTCCCTAAAGTGTTTTCTTTTATTATAAAGTACTAGTTTAAGAACCGCGAGGTTCGCGGGTGGACTAAAACACAAATGAGTAACTTTAATTTATTGAACTAATCGTTTGAATTAAATGACCGTTCAAGTAATAATAAATTAATAAAATACAATGAGACAAATAATTTAATATCTCGTGATACATGATGATGCAAATTTGTTTAATACTGTGTTTATGGAAGATAATGGATAGCGAATTATAAGTCAACGTACTGTTTCTTTATGTAGAAGTTTAGGTTAATATTTAAGTGTGTGTATGAGTATACATGTTTTGTATTACGTTAACAAAAATCATTAAAAAACAACAAAAAATAAACATTAAATGACTTCAAAAAAATGTTATGGATCATTTTAGAGAACAGTTACATGGAATGAATGATCGAACGATGAATGAGTACATGGAGATCACAAGTCACGAAATACTTCTTTGTAAACTACATTTGTCGTTTTATTAGTAGGTTTGCCCTCATTGTCCAAAATCAGAAGTTTAACTCCTTGTCTGGTTTTAACTCTCGATAAAGCAACATACAGCTGACTGTGGGTGAAAACTGGCTGTTTCAGATACAGACCAACTCTAGAAAGTGATTGTCCCTGACTCTTGTTAATAGTCATTGCGAAACAAACAGCCAACGGAAATTGTCTCCTTTGAAACTCAAAAGGAATTTTTTTATCAGAAGGTATCAAACTAATCCTTGGTATATAAGTGCGAGTGCCTTAAAATGAAAGGTTAAACACGCTTGAAAACAAATTTAAAAAAAAATACTCCTATCAGCTTTAAAAAAAGTGTGTAACTTCGTTTTATATAAATATATGGAGAGAAAAGTACAATTCATGTATATACCAACATAACTATTTTTTCCCAACATTCAATTTGACAGAAAACCAACTTTAATTTTAACATCCACTATGGTTGTTTCAGTCAAAAGTGACGCCAAACATAATCTGAGCACCAATACAGAATTCCATATCTTCCCATAAGTACTCACAGCATGCCTCCTTATTACATGCGGATTGATAAACAGGAGAAACTGAAGTGGTAAATATCTTCCCATAAGTACTCACAGCATGCCTCCTTATTCCATATCTGAGCACCAGCACGAACATCAAAAGCAATATAAAACCCAGCACCTGGTATATCCAGCTTTGCCTAAGGATGTGCAGACAGCTCAAGAGTACCTCACCCTTGAAAGACTTGCTGTATCGACACAGAACTATGGTTTTATGCTTTTGGAGGGTATAATGGTCATGTAGAAAGACGTGCTTCCATACATGATGTATCCAGCTCTCGGCAGCCTTTGACATCGAACCGATTAGCAGTGCCTCCGGGTCAAATGAACTTTGGGTTGTGCTTTTACCTCAAACGGGTCAAATATACTTTCTATGTTAGAAATTATTACCTTTCTGTATCAAACTATCAAACAAATATAATTTGTGGATAAAATCTTTAACATAAATAGGCTAATAATAACCACAAAAAGTAAACTAAATGTATTTGAAACATAATCAGGTTACCATCATGTGCATATGGCCAAGCGAGAGGCAAATTGCCTAAACTAACAGAATGTGTTCGCGATTCATTAATTCCCATGGAATATTCTTGAAATTATAAACATGATGTAAGTGTTGTTGAATACGCTTTATCACTTCTGAAACTATCTCGACATCTAGTGAAAGCTTCGTTTCAGAAATGTTTGGTTCAGATTATGCCACTCGCCAGTTTCAATCCATAAAAAACTACCCATTTGAAACCACCCAGATACTTACAAAATAAAGTACACATTCTAGTTTTTGTGATCATATTTAAGACCCTAACTACTTCAAATATGAAAAACGGATTTATACAGAAACTGTTTTGGGTCAGCCCATTCAACCCATACAAAAACTATTATATTTAACCACCAAAATACTTACAAACTGTTTTGGGTCAGCCCATTCAACCCATTTCAACCCATATAAAAACTACTTTATCGCCACCCTCATAAATTTAAATTATTTTCAGGTTAGTTCATGTATGCCAATATAGTTATTAAAGAGAGCGCCCAGGCGCGCCTAGGCGCAAATAAGGCCCCTGGCCCAACAAAACGCCATGAGTGCGCCTCGCGCCTTTAATAACTATGACTATAAAGTTAAATGGCTAAAAGTGAAAAAAGAACTGACAGTAATCACTGGCTACTTGCTAGCTTCAAACGATTTCACGACGGTTGATCTTGTTAGTGAGGACCGTGGTGATATACGACCTTTAAAAACAATTAACATAAATCAGTATGTTGTGCCAAATAAGAACAATAAATGACCTTAAAAACAATTAAAAACATCAAATATATTACAATGTAAAAGACACCAAAAATCAGTTGTTACACCCATGTTAGGTAGCAAATACTTGAAAGGTGACTCTCTGGTTCAGTGTGACTCAGTTGACTGGACTTTGACCCATCTCAAAGCAGCCCCTCTCTGTCCATCGAAAACCCTAACACGAACCATTTTCTAGTGGTCGTAACCTTGCCTGAACACGTCTAAACCGTCATCGGCTTGCTAGTGGTGGTCTGTTCTGCCATTGCCGGAATCTGATCGAAACCTTAGAATGGGTTACAAAGAATTCACCCATTCCATTGCCCTGCAAATTAATAGCATTCATCGAATCAACTTTCAACCATGCATGACATACTTTTGACCCATTCACTTCTTAGTGAAACCATTCAGGTTATTGTTATCCAAAGAGGTTGAAAGAAATTAGTAAAAAACCAACCACGGGTCACAGGTTGCCTACAGGACTGGACTGTACAGGCCATGTGGATCATAGTAATTCTCTAAGTTGAACCACCTTAACTGAACCATCACCGCCACATGAAAAAAAAAACAATTTGAAACAACCTAAATATCTATCACAGTGTTTCAATCTTTAATTTAAAATTCAAGTGTAAACCTCATGTTATTATCTACTAAACAAAAAATTAAACTAAAAGGGTAAAAATGGTATACCCTAACCACTCTAAATCCTCCTGAGCGGTTGAATGAAGGTTGTCTATCATGTATTTTTGGCCAATGATACCAATTTTGCCCTTTTATCATCCCAAAGCTTTACATCCCCATCTTTACTTCCAGTTAAGAAAAGATGGTATTTGGAATACCCAAAGTTCTGGTAAGACTCCCTACAAATGCTTCGGTAAGTTATTAACCTACTCAAAACACATTTCTGTTTTGGTCAAAAATTACCGAAGTAATTAAGTGATCAAATTAGTTAAGTGAGGTAGTGTGCTAGAAGTAAATGTCAAAAAATGTGTTAATTAAATTACTTGCAAAAACAGTTTAAAGATACGGCTCGGGATATTGAACTGTATCGACGATCAAACAATGAGCAATTAATGAGCAAAAAGTAAAGGAAGTGACACGAGATGTACGAGGAAAGCCCTTGATCAATCTAGATCGCCGGCATAAAACCTCGGGAGCTGACAATCGCAGCTGCCTAGTTCTTCAATTGCTTCAAAAATCAGGATACAGTGCAGGATGTGGTACGGATCGACTAAGTGTTACAACGAAAATGAAATACAAGTGTGGTGTTTGCAACTAGCTAGAATGTGATTGTGTTCGAGAGTGTAAGTGTGAAATGATGTGTTCTAAGTTGATCCGACCTCATCTATTTATAGTAAAGATAACATAACTAACTACCCTAAACTCGCGGGATTCACCGAATATTCCTTCTTGGAACGTTGCAGACCTGGTCTTTCGGGCTCAACGTCTCTTTCTCAACAAATTCGTCCGAGTCTTCAGGAGAAGAAGTCCTTGTGACCGTTAGCAAGCCTCTGCCCTTAATCTGCACGTGGTTAATTCAATAAGCTTCAGGATATCGCCCAAGATGTCAGCAATATCCTCTTCCAGCATCCTGATTACAAATAACCAAACAAAGGCAGGATATTGGTCAGGATACATATGTTAAGAAAATGACCCATAACAATTGTCCCCAAATATATCAGTTGGGATACCAATCCAACGGATATATTTCAAAAACCTTATCCCACAACTCAAGGCATTTAAAATGAAGCGACGGTCAAGATCACATCATAACTTCCAACGCGTTTTTTACTCCATGGAGATCCACAATGCCCCTATATCTTCTCTTTTCTTGTTTGAAAAGCAGATATCATCAACAGTCCCTTCAGGTAATTCTCCATTTTCGACTTTCTTCCTGTCAATTTACTTTATCTTTCTAGCAATGGCCGCCGAGACCTTCACCCAGCAGAATCTTCTCAAAAATCCCGAAAAGGAGATCTGCGCCTTTGACAACGCAGATATTGCAGCTTTAAGAGCCTCCGGCGCTTTCCCTGATAGCACAGTCTTCAGGCCATTTGATCGGTCAATCCGATCGGATGTTAGTTCTACCGAATGGATCTGTTTTCCAGCATATCCTTTTTCACTAGGCCTTCGATACCCCTTCCCAGAATTCATGATGCAATTCTTTCGTATTACTGGCATCTCTTTTGCTCAAACCATGCCCATGGTTTGGAGAGTATTAATTGTACTCAACCAAATCAAAAACCTCCACTGTTCTGACCTCTGCATCGAGGATCTACCTATTGCTTATCGCCTCCGATCCCATGGCTCTAGCCGGTTTTTGCTTTTTTCAACCTCCAGCAAACCCCTGATCCTTAAAGCCACCAAAAATGAAGACGGATGGCAACGCAAATTCTTCTTTGTCAAACGAGATTCCATTGCTGAGGGTGCTAACCTTCCGGTGGAGTGGTTAACCACCGGTAGGATCATAAATATTCTCATAGACGATTTGATTGTTATCCTCTATTAATATTCTTCTTTTTGATCTTTATGCAGTGAACTTCAAGGAAGTTGCTCCTCCTACCGCTGAGTCAGAAGAGAGAATCAACACCGTCTACCGGTTACCTGCAACAGACAGGACTTTTACCACACACGTTCCGAGTTCAAGTCAGTACTCGTCATCCGAGATGTCTGGTAAGAATTCCTTTCAGAATAATTAGTCAAAACAATATAATGATAAAGAGTTAAACTTTTCCCTTTACGCAGCACCAGCTAAGATCCCTGAAGTCTTTGATCTTGACGAACTGGATAGCTATTCTGACCAGATCCAGGTCAAGAAAGAATCCGGCTCCAAGACCACCGCTACATCCAAACCCAGCAGCTCCAGAGCCATAATCATTCCTAAACCTTCACCGGCTACCAAGCCCCGGAGTTCAAGTTCCCGCAAAAGGAAAGAACCCGATTCCCCTGTTATTTCTGACACCTTTCCTTATGAAAAGCACGGATTCATTGAAGCCAGTGGTTTTATGACTTCTTTTCTCAACCAGGTTAGTATTTTTATATCATATCCTGCAATTTAAACTATTTTCAAAGACTTAACAATATTGATCCCTGTCCTTTTACCTTTGTAGGGTCTTGAGCGTTTGGTTCACTTATATCAAGAATCCTGCAAGCTCAACAAAACACTTGAATCTAAGCTAAAGGAAGCAGAAATCACAATCTCTGACCAAGGCATGATTGCGGCCGCCAAGTCTCGTCATTACGAGGAGAAATACAAAGCTATGACCCAAGAACACCAAGTTGCTCTCAACAAAGCTACTCTTCAAGCCCAGGCCGATCTGGAAGCTGCCCATGTGCAGTACGAACGGGATATGGTCAGTTACCGAGAAAGTCTCAAAAGTTCCGTCGTCATTTCCCTTCTCCAGGCTAGGTTGAAGATGGCTCATGAAGCCAAAACATTAGGCTTCGAATGCCCTTCTTGGGACGTTGGTGCTTGGGAGACCAAGCTGAAAAATCTTGGCGGTACCTCTTCCAAATCTGCCGATGAACCTTCTAAAACAGTTGAAAAGGCAGTCGATGCTGACAAGGATGCTGAGGCGGATCCCAAGATGGATGTTGCTGAAACCGCTATGGGCCAAGAAGGCACTACCCCCTAGAGCTTGTTTTCTTTAAATCTTTCGAACAATTTTATGTTTTTATGAACAATTTTCATTTCTGTCTCTAAACAATTTGATAGCCGAAGGTGGATGGGTCCTGGGTTTCAGGATGAAACCTTCGGTTATCAACCAGTATTGATTGCTCTAAGAATAATTTCATCTTTTGACTTATTTTTTGTTACTTTACATTGTTTGGTGTGACTCTTAGCTTTGTAAAGATTTTGTACTGTTATTTCACAAAATATCCTGATTAGTATGCTCAGGAACATACTGCAAAAGCCTTTTATTAAATAGATCTTCCAGACATTCCTTTATCTTTAAAAAGTTTTTTAGAAAGTAAAAAATAGCTTATCTCTTCAAAACCAAGTTTTGATGATGATCAAAATTCCAAACCAATACTAGTTTCAAACATCCTGATCAAATATCCTTAAAAGAACTTTGAGGATATGTGTCAAGATACTTAACATGATGTTATTAAAAATTTAAATGAGGCTTGCAAAGGAAAGATCATACCAGACATAGGATATAAACCTATTACCAAACTTCAATCCCTTTGCAACTCTTCCAATGAAGATGTCCCCAGTGCAAGGTACTTAGTGCATTAGTTGCAAACTTCATCCTTTTAGCTTTACACCACCGCCTTGGTGGGAATGTCCCCTGTATATAATGTCTTCAAGTATCTTAGAAATCTACTTAATGTCAGTTTCCATGGCATAAGCAATTTTTCTCGTTCCGAGGGTATAACCCAAGGATGTACTGGAGATAAATCCTTTGTATCCTGGGGAAAATCCCAATTTTTCATGCGCTACAGGCGGGAGTGTATAAACTCCAAGACTTAGAAAGGTGAAAACCTTTAAACCTTAGAGAGTATGAAAATACCCTTTCGTGAGAGAGGGTGATCAATCCTCATATACCGTTAGGATTCAGGATATAGCCAATGGTAACGAAATTGTCAGCCACTTTTACATGGACTGGTCCCGCCACCTTGAACTATCCCTGAATAACTTGTGCTCCAGGCGGGGTGTTTAAACCCAATTCGGAAGAAAGGTGAATACCTTTAAACCTGTGAAGGGATCAGTATCCCTTAAACGTGAGAGAGGGGGCCAATCCTCTAATCTTCTGAGTTATCCCGAGTGCATATCCTGGAGCTATATCCTGAAACATATCTTGCAAAACAAATGTAAACTAAGGTGGGTGTTAGCTTGGCTAACACCCCTCCGATGCTTAAGTCAGTATCAGGTTATAAAGAACAAATTACACCAAACACATTTAAAAGAAGCAAGAATTCATACCATCTCGAGTTAGAAATTAAATTCTAGACTCACTTAAAATAGAGCTTAAGGTGTATAGCATTCCAAGATCTCGGTAGCATATCTCCCTCCATATTCTTGAGTCTATACGCTCCTTTCCCTGCTTCTGATTCAACTTCATACGGTCCTTCCCATTTTGGAGCTAACTTGCCATCGGCAGGATTAGTAGTATTTTGGAAGGCCTTTCTTAATACCCAATCTCCAACCTTAAATCTTCTGGTTCTAATATTCTTGTTATATGCCCTGGATATTCTCTGTTGATATGCTGTCATCCTTAGCCTTGCCGCATCTCTCTTTTCATCTATAGTGTCTAAATCCTGACTCAAGGCTTCAGGATTCTTCTCAGGATCACTTAAGATAGATCTTGCAGTGGGTATTGTCATCTCCGTTGGAATCACTGCTTCTGCTCCAAACACCAACGAAAATGGGGTTTGACCTGTTGCATTCTTTATCGTTGTCCTGTCAGCCCATAAAACAAAGGGTAATTCTTCTGCCCATCTTCCTTTTTTGGCTCCAAGCCTTTTCTTTAAGTTGTTGACAATTATCTTGTTAGAGGATTCTGCTTGTCCATTTGCTTGAGGATGTACCGGAGTTGATGTGATCATTTTGATTCCCCAACTCTTGCAAAAGTCAGTAGTCCTCTTACTTATGAACTGAGAGCCATTGTCACAGATTATCTCAGCTGGTACTCCGAATCTGGTCAGGATATTTCTCTTGATGAAGGATACTACTTCTTGGTCTCTTACTTGAACAAATGCTTCAGCTTCAACCCACTTAGAGAAGTAATCCGTCATTGCTAGCATAAAGACTTTTCCTCCCGGAGCTTTCGGTAACTTTCCTACTATATCCATCCCCCACTTCATGAATGGCCAAGGGGAAACTACAGGATATAGTGGTTCAGCTGGTTGATGTAGTATGTTACTATGCCTTTGACATGCATCACATCTTCGAGCATATTCTGCAGCATCCTTTCTCATTGTTGGCCAAAAGTATCCTGTCCTCAATACTTTCGAGAATAATGATCTGCCCCCAGTGTGATTACCACAGTCTCCTTCATGTATATCCTGAAGTACTTCTTTGGCTTCATGATCCTCCAAGCACCTTAAATATGGTCCTGCAAGAGATTTCTTGTATAAAATATTATCTATAATAGTGAATCGTGATACCTTCATCCTAAATGCCTTAGGATTTTCATTTTCAGGAATGTGTCCTTCTTTGAGATATTTCATGATTGGAGCCGTCCAGGTTCTAGGATCCTCTTCAGGATATTCCGCCCCAGGATCCTGAATACCAGCTACTTCTTTATCCCGAGGATTCGTTGCAGGATATAAGACATGTACTATTGGTATTTGTGTCCCTTCAGGTATCCTGACCGACGATCCCAGATTTGCTAAGGCGTCTGCTTCAGCATTATCTTCCCTTGGTACCTGTTCAAGTGTAAAAACATCGAAATATCCTGCTAATTTTTTGAGAATATCAAGATATTCAGTCAATTTCTCACCCTTAACTGCATAGGATCCATTAAAATGGTTAGTAATTAACAAAGAGTCAACATATGCTTGTAAATTCTTTATACTCATACTCTTAGCCAATTCTAATCCTGCAATTAAAGCTTCATATTCTGCCTCATTATTGGTAGCAGGAAATTCAAACCTAATAACCTGGGGTAATATGTCCCCCTGTGGCGATTTTAGTAGTATTCCCAATCCTACTCCCCTTATATTAGATGCACCATCAGTATATAATGTCCAGGATCCTGAGGATTCTCCTAACTGTTGAACCTCTAGGTCTACCTCATCCTGAATGTCACTACTAAAATCAGCCACAAAGTCAGCTAAAGCCTGAGACTTTATGGCATTCCTAGGTTCATATACTAAATCATAAGCACTCAATTTTACTGACCACTTAGCCATCCTTCCTGACATCTCTGGTTTCCTAAGCACATTCTTAATAGGATAGTTTGTTTTAACATGTATCCTATGTGTCTCGAAATAATGTCTAAGTTTCGTTGATGCCATAATTAACGCTAGTATCAATTTTTCTAAATGAGAATACCTAGTTTCAGCATCTAACAAACTTTTACTAACATAATAAACAGGATACTGCTGACCTTCATGGTCTTTTATAAGAACGGCACTTACAGCATTCCCTGATACAGCAAGGTACAGGGATAGTGGTTCACCATTTTCCGGCTTCATCAATAGAGGTGCGGTTGAGAGATACCGTTTCAAATCCTGTAGGGCTGCTTCGTGTTTTTCCCCCCATTCGAATCTTTTGTTCTTCTTTAGGATATCATAGAAGTCTTTGCATTTCTCCGAGGATCTTGAGATAAATCTGTTTAGAGCTGCTACCCGGCCTGTTAATCTTTGTACATCCTTCATATTCGAGGGTGATTTTATATCCAGGATAGCTTTAATCTGCTCTGGGCTTGCCTCTATCCCCCTTTTCGTCACCATATACCCAAGAAACTTTCCTGCCCCCACTCCGAAATGGCACTTAGTAGGATTCAGCTTCATATTATACTGATCCAGGATATCAAATGCTCCTTTAATATCCTGGAGGTGATCCTGAGCTTTCTTTGACTTTACTACCATATCGTCAATGTATACTTCCATGGTGTCCCCCAGTTTGTCTTTGAACATCATGTTTACCAATCTTTGGTATGTTGCACCTGCATTTTTCAGACCAAAAGGCATAGCTGTATAACAATAAATACCTGTTGGTGTCATGAAGGCAGTATCCTCCTGGTCAGAAGGCTCCATTTGTATCTGTTGAAATCCTGAGGATGCGTCCATGAAAGTTAGCATTTCATGCCCAGCAGTGGCATCTACCATTGCATCGATATGGGGAAGAGGAAATGGGTCTTTAGGACAAGCTTTGTTCAAGTCTGTGTAGTCTACACAAACTCTCCATTTCCCGTTTTTCTTCTGTACCACGACCACGTTTGCTAGCCACCTCGGGAATTTGACTTCTCTAATCATTTTGGACTTCAACAATCTTTCAACTTCTTCTTGAATAATTGTATTGCGTTCAGGAGCAAACTTCCTTCTTTTTTGTTGCACTGGCTTGAATGATTTATCAATTCCAAGCTTGTGAGTGATAATATCTTTGGATATGCCTGTCATATCCTCATGCTTCCATGCAAACGTAGACATCCTGCATTTCAAAAAGTTAATTAATTGTTCCTCAATATCCTGAGGGATACTGGTCCCTACGAGCACCGAAATATCGGGGTTATCCTGGTCCAGGATAACTGTCTTCACATCCTGCTCCGGATCCTCCACGATATCCTGGGCCCGCGTCTTTAATTGCTATGTTGCACTAGTTTTGGCTGAGGATTTCATCGAGGATGAGTAGCATTCTTTCGCCTCCTGCTGATCGCTATCAACTTTAATGACTCCCCAAGGGGTAGGTATCTTGATGCGTTGGTGATATGTTGATGGCACGGCCTTCATATCGTGAATCCATGGTCTTCCCAGGATAATGTTATAGCAGGATAGAGAGTCCATCACACAGAAACGTTGTATCGAATTGACTCCTTCAACGTATACTGGCAACTTTATCTCTCCCACTGTGTTTCTTGCCTCTCCACTGAATCCAACAAGCACGGTGGACTTTGAAGTGATATCCATTGGAGATACATTCATTCTTTTAAGTGTCTCTAGCTGGATTATGTTGACGGAGCTGCCATTATCAACCAATATCCTGCGTACAAAATGGTTAGCCACATATAACGTTATTACCAGAGCATCATGGTGAGGATCCTGGACAGTATCCCTGTCATCAGCATCAAATGTGATCACTTTGTCAGTTGTGAGTGTAGTCATCCTGACAGGTTTGTCTCCCCTTTTCGGCTTTGGCTTCCTTTGCATGTCTCTTTGCTGCCGAATACGAAGTTCCACAAATGTCGGATCCCCCCGAAATGAAGTTGATTATCTTGGCATCCGCGGGAGGTGATGCTGCTCGTTCAGGATCCTTCTCAGTATCCTGACCCTTATTCTTCTTCTTTCCTAAGAGATCTTTCAGATATCCCTTGCTCAGAAGGTAGCTTATTTCTTTCCTTAAAGCAATGCAATCCTCAGTCATATGTCCGAAATCTTCGTGGAAAGCACACCACTTCGACTTATCTTTCCAGTCAGCCTTTTGTTGATTCTTTCGGGGCCATCTAGCCTTGTCTCCTAGACCCTGCATAGCATACATCAATTCAGGAATATTAACAGAAAAGCAATATTCAGACAATTCAGGATACTCTTCAGGATCCTCATCTTCGACAGCATTCACTCTCTTGTTTTCATTTCTACCATATGGCTTAGGCCGATATGACTTAAATGAGGATTCTGACTTCCTATTAGTCGATTCATAAGTGTTGGACGAGTTCATCCTTTCTTGCATCTTCTTGTCATCTTCCAGACGGATATATCTCAAGGCCCTGTTACGAGCTTCATCGAGATTCCTGCAGGGATTCATTACAAGATCCTGATAAAACTGAGAATCCTTTTGTAATCCCATCTTAAAAGCTTGCACAGCTGTTGCAACATCAAGATGTGGGATATCCAAGGATTCTCGACTAAATTTGTTCACATAATCCCTCAAAGATTCTTGAGGCCCTTGAGTTATCCTGTAAAGATCACTGGTTAGTTTCTCAAAACTCCGACTGCAAGAAAATTGACTGTTAAATAAATTAACCAAATGAGCAAATGAAGTAATTGAGTGAGGAGGAACGTTCAACAGCCATTTCAAGGCTGATCCCGTTAGAGTAGAACCAAATCCCTTGCACAAGCACGCTTCCATGAGCTCCGGAGGGATAGGGTTAATCTCCATTCTTTCCCTATACTGAGCAATATGCTCCTCAGGGTCCGTAGTCCCATCATAAAGCTTCATATTGGGAGTTTGGAATCTCTTTGGGATCTCAGCATCACATATAGGGTATGCAAAACGAGATATCTTGTGGCTGTCTTGAGACACTTCCGGGATCGGCTGGACCACCCCAGGTACACTAGATATCATGTCCTTCAACTTCTGAAGTTCCCTGGTAAGTGCTGATGTTACACCTGTGTCCTGCAAAGATCCACCACTGTTAGTAGCATGAGTATTATTATTATTCGACACGTTACCCGTTGGAGGATTTTGCCCATATCCTGAAGCATATCCTGAGCTCCTCATGGTTGACATCCTGACCGAGGAGGGTATTTCAGGAGTATGATTCTGAGGAAGATTGGGCACAATATTCCCCCTGTTATCCTCAGTATACACAGCTGAACTGAAGTTCAACGCTCTGGGATGTAATGGAGTGACAATATCCTCAGCGGATCTGCTCGAGCCAGACTTCAGGAGTTGTATTTCCCTTAAAAGCATTTGGTTTGTTTCCTGTTGCTGCCTCATTTGTTCCTGCACACTTCCAAATAAAGTTAAAATTTCATCATTAGAAGCTAAAACGGGAGCAGATCCCTGGACACTCCGAGTAGGGATAACATCTTGAGATTGTGTAGAGGCTGGCATCCTTGGAGGAGGTGGTGGAAGCACCGAACCGGTAGTAGCAGAAGTCATAGCAGACATAGTAGAGGAACTCATGTTTGATCGTGAGGCCATTGTGGACAATGTAGCAAAAAGTTTTGAAAATAAAAAACCGATTAGCGATTTAACAAAAATTTTTAGTAAAGAGAGCACCACTTGCCCCACGGTGGGCGCCAAATTGTTTTGGTCAAAAATTACCGAAGTAATTAAGTGATCAAATTAGTTAAGTGAGGTAGTGTGCTAGAAGTAAATGTCAAAAAATGTGTTAATTAAATTACTTGCAAAAACAGTTTAAAGATACGGCTCGGGATATTGAACTGTATCGACGATCAAACAATGAGCAATTAATGAGCAAAAAGTAAAGGAAGTGACACGAGATGTACGAGGAAAGCCCTTGATCAATCTAGATCGCCGGCATAAAACCTCGGGAGCTGACAATCGCAGCTGCCTAGTTCTTCAATTGCTTCAAAAATCAGGATACAGTGCAGGATGTGGTACGGATCGACTAAGTGTTACAACGAAAATGAAATACAAGTGTGGTGTTTGCAACTAGCTAGAATGTGATTGTGTTCGAGAGTGTAAGTGTGAAATGATGTGTTCTAAGTTGATCCGACCTCATCTATTTATAGTAAAGATAACATAACTAACTACCCTAAACTCGCGGGATTCACCGAATATTCCTTCTTGGAACGTTGCAGACCTGGTCTTTCGGGCTCAACGTCTCTTTCTCAACAAATTCGTCCGAGTCTTCAGGAGAAGAAGTCCTTGTGACCGTTAGCAAGCCTCTGCCCTTAATCTGCACGTGGTTAATTCAATAAGCTTCAGGATATCGCCCAAGATGTCAGCAATATCCTCTTCCAGCATCCTGATTACAAATAACCAAACAAAGGCAGGATATTGGTCAGGATACATATGTTAAGAAAATGACCCCTAACAATTTCTGTTAGAAAACTAACAATGTTTATAATTATCGTATTCACCTTCACGTGGGTAATGTCATTTACCGTGTTGTTCACAATAGAATTTGGGCTAATGTTGTGAGCATCTCGGTCGGGTTTTGGGGCAGCTTACCCGCTGGTTACACCATCATCGTCTTCATCACAAAGCTGCAACAGCCTACTTATGTCCAGGGAAAAAGACCCTAAGCTTCCACCCTGCATCAAATCGCCAAATTTAAATAAAATAAAATAAAAAAGAAATACATACATAAATTTAACCGGTAAAATTTTCAAAATAGCGCGAATCATACCTGATGCAAATTCTATGCACAGACACTATTCCTTTTAAAATCAAATTTTAAAAGTATTGACCGCTTTGTAGTTGAGGTAGTTGGTATAGCATCCCTTATTATCATATCCAATGATCCTATTTGGGTTCAAACACAATTGAATTTCAAGAATTTACATTGTAAGCAATTTTCAACTGATGAAAAAACATCTGATGATGTCACTGATGACAACAAACATAAGCTACAAAATCTCAATAAATACAACAAAAAATTAAACTAAGTTAAAATCCAATAAACAAAACAAATTATTATCAGATCATGTACAAAAAGTTATCATTTCAATCTCACTATCAACAACAACGAAGCCACCAACTAACAAAATCGACACAATCAACAATTACCCATCAAAGATCAAGATTCAATAATTCAAGATTCACAACTCATGCTACAAAAAAAAAAAAAAAAAAAAAAAAACTGATCAAAAAACATTATAAATGAAATAAATTTACAATTTTGAACAAATGATCTTTCATAAAGAAGAATAATTTATGAATAATAATAATAATACCTACATACATACCAGAGATCAACATGATTAAAAGAAAGAAATCATAATATAACCTAATATCAAACGATTCACAAATCAAAAGATGAAAAAAATCAAGATAACAATCAACAATAAATATTGAAAAAATCTATGTTGGATCTACAAAGATCACATAAGAACACCTTATCATAATAATATCTTAATATCGCAATCATAAATCATACCTTGATGTAGTCGTAAACAGATCGATTGTTATGAAACCCTAAAAAAACGAATGAATATGAAAATCGGATCTTGCAGGAAAACATAGATCTACATATTGGAATTATAAAATCACGATGTTTATCATTATAGAGGTTACAATAGTGAATCAGATGAAGTACGTACCCATGGAGAACAGTTGAAGCTCCGATTTGATGATCGATTTGTTGAAAGAGGAAACAGAGTGCGATCTGGGTCAAGAATGTTCAGTTTCTTGATCTGATTGATACAAAAAGAAGATGAATACCTTGATTCCATGGACTGCGGCTAGGTTTTCTCCAAACAGAATGCGAATGAGGGATTATCCGATGAAGAGGAACAATGGAAACAAAAAAACCCTAATCCACAAAGAGTATGAGAGAACAGTAAATAAAGATCCAAAAGGCCAGTAAATATCGACCATTTCCCTCTCTCCAAATGCCTGAATAAAGATCCATCATTCCATCAGATTGAATCAGTAACCTCGAAGAACTGGTGTAGAATCCTCTAGGGTTTACAGAGGATTATGAAAGGGGAAGACAAAAGAAAATCGATGATAATGAAAAGGGATGAACGAAGGAAAAGGAGAATTGGATGGATCTTCAAGATCTGAAAGCATGTTGAAGATGATAAAGATACCTAGATGAGAGTTTTTGTGTTTGATAGAATTAGGGTTTTTGAATGACACGGATGAGAAGCCGTCTTTGAGAAGCCGCTTATTGAGAAAATAAAATGCCGCTCAAAATCAATAGAGGAGGAATATCGCATTGCCACGTGGCAGAGATTGGCTTAAGTTACTGCCAAGTGGCACCAAAGTGTTTTGTTTTAATATAGATAATAGATAGATTAGTAAATAGATATAGTTAAATTCCCGCACATATCACATGGGTTGTTATAACGATATTAGGCTTAAGGATCAAGTTATATTCTATCAATTTTATTTTGGAATATTAGATTTTAATAATCCCAACTATTCGTTGTTGGCCGCTAGGAGTCCCAACTTTTAAAAATAACCACTGCAGTCCCAACTATTAACATATTGCCCTCTAATGGACACTGTCTAACAAAACCCTAACGCCGCTAGTCTCCGGTCGCTGAAAAAACGTTTTTGGCCGGAAAACTCAACATTTTCGTCCGAAACCTGTTTGTAATCTTATTACGGACATTTAGGAACTTTTTTCTAGTAAAAGCCCCAATTATTAAAATCGCCAGAAAACTCATTTTTAGCTGGAAAACTTCTTTTTTTTGCTGGAAAACTCAACTTTTTGGTCGGAAAACTCAACATTCTCGTCCCAAATCTCTTTGTAACCTTAGATTGGACCTTTAGAACCTTTTTCTGGACAAAAACGGTTTTTCGGCGACCGGAGACTAACAGCGTTAGGGTTCTGTTAGTCAGGGTCCATTAGTGCCCAATATGCCAATAGTTGGGACTGCCAGTGATTATTTTTAAAGTTGGGACTGTTAGCGACCAACAACGAATAGTTGCGATTATTAAAATCTAATATTCCTTTTATTTTAATAATAAAAGAGAAGCTTGTAATAGTAACATTTTCATTTATATTATCCTTAACCTCTACCGAATTACTAGATTAAAATTCATTTGGTTTTTAAGTGGGTTTTTAATCTAAGGAGAACTAATGAGAATTAATGAAACTAAAACAAATACTAAGACAACTACCGAATGGAGATTTAACCAAGGAGAATGAATAACCACCCAAGTAATGAATCCCTAATGACATGTAATGACTTCTAATTTGGACGATTGACTAAGTTCTGACTTTAGATCCTACTACTCTCACGTTAAAGAGAATAAATCCTATAATAATTAAACAACTAGGAATGTGACCCTCATCCACAAAAGCCTAAAAATCGATCTATGAACTGCAATCAAAACGTGTGAATCAGGGCCGTCTCCGAAAATCACAAAAAAAAAAAATTGGCCCTGTTCGAGATAAAAATTTTGGGCCCTATTCGCAAATCTTCATATAACATAAACTCATCAATCATTCAATCAGATATATATAAATACTAAAAATTCATAATACTACGATAATTGTTATGAAATAGATAAAACAAATTAACAAAAATAGTGTAGCAAAAATGATCAAAGTATCGAACTTACTTGCTAAGCAAACAGTGTGGTTCTCCTAGCGTTTTTTGAAGCAAAGCTCTCGATCAACTCCTTGTAATCCATAGTATCTAATATTTCACTTTCAATAGATATTGTCGCCAACCCGTTTAGCCTTTCTTGTGACATTGTAGAACGTAAATAGGTCTTCAACAACTTCAACTTTGAGAAACTTCTTTCTGCCGATGCCACGGTTACCGGAATTGTCAACAACACTTTATATGCATTTATAGCATAAGGATAAGTAGTACTGCGTTGGAATATATAGTCTAAAACATCAAAAGGGTTGTCAATGTGTCTCGGTAAAAATGTAGTAATCAACTTCAACTCCGTACACATATTAACTGTTAACATGCCTCCGATTGAAAACATATGAAATCAAAAACGAAATCAGTGACTGATATTAAGTTATTAACATACCTCTGATATCAAAAAATATTGCAATTGAAATCACAGCCGATCAGCGATTCAACGTCTTGCGTCTTTTTGTTTCTCAGTTTCCCTCGTCCCCTCATATCAGATCACATATATTGACCTTATTGTTTGTAATTGGTTATTGGGCCTATTTCAAAATTGAATTCACTGCAACCGTATGGGCTTTAGTGCTTTACATGTGAAACTGATCTAGTAATTGGGCCTATTTCAACATATACAGGAATTTTAGTTTTTTTTTTGGGCCCCATGCTGGTTTGGGCCCTGTGCACAGGCCCATCCTGCACATGGGCTTAGCTGGCCCTGGTGTGAATGAAGGGTTAAGATAGAATCAGGTTTCCTTAGAAATCACGAATCCTACAACTATCCGAATTGGAAGAGTGACACTCTAACCACCTTCTAATTGTGAAGCTAGTTCTAGGATGATTAACTGAAAACCTCAGAATCACTATACACGAACAAACAGAAGAACCCCATGTTAACGAGTGATCAAAACTATCAAACAACGCATATATTAACCTAGCGACCCCAAACCATCTTTTGAATCATCAAGATTGGATGCACACTTTAGTTTAACTGATTTTAATTGATTAATTAACTTATATTATTTCTAATGATAAGCTCTAGACCGAAACCTATCGGTTAACGACCTATAAACGACTTTAACGTATCTAGGGTGAATCTCTACTTTCCAAACACACCAAAATCAACAGATAATCAATAATCATAGCCAAACACAAACATACATAATCATAATCAGCAACAAACAAGAACTATTTTAACTTCAGAACTCAAACTTGATCAATAGTCAAATTAAAAAGTAAAAACATCGTCAATAGTTTATCAAAACCTAGGTGGCTTTAAAAGTTTAGCTTAGCCTATAAACATGATTGAAAGATAAAAATAGTGAATAAAAGTAAAAAAAAAAAACATCATTTCATTCAAAGTTAAACAAGAAAGAATCGAAGACAAAGCTTCAACCTTTATGCTAGATCTTCGATTCAATCACCTTCTCCAACTGCAAATCGCCTAAAAATCGCCCAAGAGTCGTCTAGAAGTGCAAAAGTAAGAACCAAGGTTGAAAAACAACCTTAAACAATTGAATTCATGGTTTTGCCAACTTATATGATGTTCGCGCGTCGCGAGGGAGTGGTATAGATGCCTCGCGACAAACCAATGGGCAACAAAGCGACAAAATTGTCACAGTGGCAAAAACATAATTAATCTGAACGTATTTTAGCTTCGCCCGTCGCCACGGCCAATGCTTCTCTCATTCACGACGCGCCAACATCGTCCATTGCTAGATTTTTTTAATTTGGAATTCCTTTTCTTCTGTGTTTGTTCCCAGGTGCTCGTTTCTTCATGGTTTTTCCTCCTTTTATGCATCGGGGCCTGCAATAACTAAATGCTAAACCTAAACTCTAAAAGCTAACAACTAACCTTTAAAAATTAAACTTTAAACCCTATAAACTAAACCTCATAAAAATTCAACGCAAATATCAATCGTCCGATAGAGTTTTCTCATGATCATATCCCTATATATTTCCAAGGATTAGTAACATATAGAAACATTTAAAAATTGTATCTGAAAGTAACCTTAAAGTACACACACACACACACACACACACATATATATATATATATATAGGGAGAAGATCATGCGAGAACCACCTCTTATTGCGAGAACCGCGAGAACCAATGTGAACACATGGCAAAATTGTAATTAAGTGGCATATAATAAAAAAACACGCGCTCATGTTCTGTATTTCCAGCCCCTGTTCACCATCGTCTCTTACAATCTAGGGTTTCATTCAAGAGATTGTATACATTGACGACGGCGACTTATCTTTCCAATTTCACGACGGAGATTGTATACATTGATGATCGTCTCTTACAATCTAGGGTTTCATTCGAGAGATCGTCTCTTACACGCGCTCCTGTTCTGTATTTCCAGCCCCTGTTCACGTTCGTACTGCAATAATATCGATTACAATACGAATTTTGGAGCAAAGATTTCAATTATACGACGAATTTTGGAATATCAGATGGTGAAATCGATATGACGAACAGGTTATGGTGTGTTGTTATCGATATGACGAAGACAAACTACAGATGTAATCGGGACGAAGACGGGACGAAGACGAACTACTGAGAACTGTTGATGCCTGTGAACTGATAATTGTTGATGCAATTCGAGTGTCAGACATGAATTTTATATAAATACACCATCCTGCACATGTGCAATGGGTGACGAATATATGAATGTTAAACAAAAAGGTTAGAAGCTATTGATTATTTAGTATTATTTTTATTATTTTTTTAGTAATTAAATCTGACTTTATGCACAAGTGAATCATTGTATTAATTTTTTTGTTAATAATGTAATTGGGATGAAGACGAACTACTGAGAACTGGTGATGCCTGAGAATTGAGAATTGTTGATGCAATTCGAGTGTCGGACGTGATTTTTTGTATAAATACACCATTTTGCACATGTGCAGCACTTTACCATTACCCTATAAATACACCATCCTGCACGTGTGCAACACTTTACCATTACCCTATACTTATACAAAGTGTTGTGTATTGAATATTCATACGGATCTATTCAGGTTCATTCGCATTTACAATCTGATTGGTTATATGCGAATCTGCAAGTTACATATTCACACTAATCCAGGTTTTCATTCACAGATCTACATTTTGTTTGTTGCATTGAATCAGTTTGTGACAGATCTAAATCAGTTCATAAGTGATTGTGTTACTGTGCTGTCTGTTTGCACAATCACTTACCAAGTTCAAGTACATTGTTACATAAGCATGAACCCAAATCTGTTAGAATCAGTTCATTTGCATTTTAGTTCATTCGCAGAAACAAAACTTTCATCTGCTGGAATCAATTCAGTCAATTCGATGGAATCAGTTTATTCGCAAAACTGGTTTATTCGCTGATCAAGTACATCCGCCGCATAGATTACACCATCCGCAGTATATCTGTCCAGTCGCTGAACCTTCCATCTGTAGAAGTTAAATCAATCTGCAGATTTTAACTACATCTGCAGAATTAACGGATCAAATTTAACGGGTCTGGATTAAATTGTTTATCCGCTGTATTAACGTTCATTCGCAGTATTGTTTGTCTGCTTATTAGGAATAAGTACATCCGCAGATTAGACTTCATCGCACAGATTTAAGTTCATTCGCTAGATTTAAGTTCATTCGCTCGAAGTTAGGATTTTGTTTAAGCTGATTCATTCACTGAAAAACAAGTATATTCGCTGTTGATTCATTCACTGAAAATCTGTCCATTCACAAAACTGTCCATTCGCTCAAACCTGATGTCCATCCGCTGAAATATTATGCATCCGCTGAAAATTTGCTCATGCACATGTGCAGCACTTTACCATTACCCTATAACTACACCATATTGCACATGTGCATCACTTTACCATTACCCTATAAATACACCATCCTGCACATGTGCAACACTTTACCATTACCATATATCCATCCCCAATAATCTACATCCTGCACATGGCAGCACGTTACCATTACCCTATAATCAACAACAATAATTTGTTCACAATATCAGTACATAATCATGCACATGTGCATCACGTTACCATTACCCTATAATCATCACCAATAATATATTTATCATTTATACAACATTATTACACATAACATTTACCTTATTAAATATCACTTTTTTACCATTTTATTATTCACTTTTTAACATACTTTTTATATTCAGGAACATTCATAGGAACATTCATACACAATGAAGCTGCTACCATTGCTACTAGAATTCCGGACCCCCCTAGCGATGAAATAGATTCTTGTTCTGATGATGATAATGATACTGATGAAGATACTTACGACGACTATGAAGACCCTACATACATAAATGTACATGAACAACCCCTTATACGTTCATCCAGACGTCATAATGCAACCAACAATCCTAAATTTGATTAAGTTCGTCGTCAAATATCGATCATTTTGTTTTATCGTTTGTTTTACATTTAGTCTGAACTGTTTACATTCAAGTTGAAACACTCATCTACGTTGAACTTGTTTACATTTATTTTGAAACGGTTATGTTCAATTTGATTATGTTGAATTATTGTTTACATTTAATTTAACCTGTTTACATTCAATTTGACCTACATGTTTACGTTGAACTACTCGATTAAACATCATTTAAACTATGTATTCTGATATTATGATTACAAATTTCCGATGTTTATGATTGCATGGATGATGCTTTTTATCACTCAGTTGTTAAACAAAATCATATGTGCCTTAATTCCTGAACACCTAACATGTATTATTATTCTAAATAATGCAAATGTGCATATGACATACCACTTTAACATAACCTATACCAGTTCATTTCCATATACATTACCATTTGTGGATATATTACTACCATGTATACCAATTTCAAATTATGCACATGTGCATACAAAAACCTCTCTACCATACCAAATGTATAAACATATTACACATATGTATACATTTTCAAATTATGCACATGTGCATTCAATAACCTTCATACAATACCAAACAACCTATTACATCATCATCTACATTACCATCCATGGATATACTACCAACATGTATAGCAATTTCAAATTATGCACATGTGCATACAAAAACCTTCATAACATACCAAACATGTAAATAAATTACCAATATGTATACATTTTCAAATTATGCACATGTGCATTCAATAACCCTCATACGATACCAAACAACATAGTACAACATCAACTGACCAATATAACTAAACCATCAACCAACATCTAAAATTAACCAAATTTATGCATATGTGCATACATCATCTTTCAAAACACAAACTTGTTTGTATCACAATACCACTCAATATCACCGTTAATACCAACAAAACAAAAAATAAGAAATATTGTTTCCACTAACCACCTACCTACAACACTCCTACTAATTACTTAAATACTCTTTATTTATCTTCTTCCCATTTGTTCAACCTCCTCCAGCACTCCTTCTACTTTGTTGATTCTTCCTCTAACCTTTTCCTAGATTCTTCATCCATCAACCTGTGTATGGTATCCTTTGCCAAATTCATAACACCTGTGTCAAAAAAACATAAACACACTTTATATAATTTTCATACATAATTTTACACATGTGTATATTCAACTTTGTATTAACACAACTTTACAACACATACCACTTTGTATTAACACAACTTTACAACACATACCATCAATGTTGCTGCCCACCATATCGTAATTACTCTAATGCCTCATCTTTAATGTTGATTTTTCAACCTTCTTTTTCTTGTCCACACGCATTTCACTATCATCTTGGCCCAATGTTTCATTTTCTTCCGCTTACTTGTCCTCCCTTGTATGTATTTTCCTATATCTACATCTGCATATTTACTTGTCCTCCTTTGTATGTCTTTTCCTATATCTACATTTGCATATGGTATAATATATGTGTTTAAATGAATGGCAACATCATTTAACATTTAACATAAAAACTAAAAATAATGCACATGTGCATCTCTACCCAATTGCATCGTTAAATATTAAGCAACCTATTTTAACTTTTTGTTTCAATATTGCGTCTGCCATCGTCCTCCGTAGCATATCACATTCTTTTCGATCCTTACTCTCTTTATTTTATACATGTGCATCTCACTATATATCACACCAAAATACAACTAAATACCTTATTCAATGTCATCTGCATCAACATTAACTAACTTATTCACATGTTATTGCACACTATGCACATGTGCATATTGACTTATTATTACAATCTATGCACATGTGCATAACTACATATTACACAAAAATTACCTTAATATCAAATTATGTTAAACCTATGATGTCAAAATATGCACATGTGCATAACTATATATCACATAATATATGTGTTTAAATGAATGGCAACATCATTTAACATTTAACATAAAAACTAAAAATAATGCACATGTGCATCTCTACCCAATTGCATCGTTAAATATTAAGCAACCTATTTTTACTTTTTGTTTCAATATTACGTCCGTCATCGTCCTCCGTAGCATATCACATTCTTTTCGATCCTTACTCTCTTTATTTTATACATGTGCATCTCATCAAATCAAAATACAACTAAATAACTTATTCAATGTCATCTGCATCAACATTAACTAACTTATTCACATGTTATTGCACACTATGCACATGTGCATATTGACTTATTATTACAATCTATGCACATGTGCATAACTACATATTACACAAAAATTACCTTAATATCCAATTCTGTTAAACCTATGATGTCAAAATATGCACATGTGCATAACTATATATCACACAATACAAAACGAAGTTTGAATCGACAAATTATATATCATATAAAAGTACAAATGACAAATTATATATCATATAACAGTATAAACGGATTATATAAACTTGCAAACGGTTTCTCGATTTATATGACAATATCTATATTACAAAACCGTCAACAATTCCGTTGGTGGCGGCGATTGATTCCCGGCGATACCGTCGTAGTGACGCACTCATTGAATCATCTATTCTTATAATCACTGGACGAATTTTGGGAACTAACCTCGATTATATGACGAAATATGAAACATCTGCTGGTAAAATCTCAAATCTCAGATAAAATCTCAGTCCAGATGCTTCAATATGGTGAACTGATGATGGTGAAGTGATGAAGATGCTTCAATATGGTGAACTGATGATTGTGAAGTGATGATGTATTCGAGACAATGATGAAATCGACTGTAATCGACAAGTTCTTGATAGATTCAGGTTGAGAAATGTTCAGATACTTGGATGTAATCAGAGTTTGTAGATTGGACATGAAAGTTTGTATTAAATGTAGTTTAATTATTGTTTGAAGTCCGATAGTAAAAGGGCAGCAGGTAAGCGGGTTTTTTAAAATTGTTTGGTATTTACAAAATTGCCCCCTGTTCACATTGGTTCTCGCGGTTCTCGCAATAAGGGTGGTTCTCGCATGAACTCCTCCCTATATATATAGGGTAGGGATCCTAAGAGAAGTCCACCCTATTTGAGAAACTTGAGAACAAATCTCAGCCACACATTTTAATCAAACTTGTTTAAATTAAAAAAAAGGTGGAGGGGCAATATGGTCAATAAACAATTCTAATTTCATCTAACGTACATCACTTTGTTTTCAAAATTCCCCCAAAAACCTTTCACTCTCCCCTCGTTCTCTCTCTGCGATAACAGCGAAATCTAGGGTTTCTTCGGCGATAAGCATACTTACATTCAATCACTCGGTTCCGCTCCTCCATTTCGAAGGCGATAAGCATACGTAACATTCGAAGGTTTGATTATGTGTTTTTGTTTCTTATTTTATAAAAAAAAAGCTGAAAAAATCCGAAAATTCTAGCTATTGTGCGATATGAAACGTTCTTCTTAGTTGTAAACTTAAATTTGATGAAGTTATCTGAATGTATTGTCCGAAATCAAAAGTGTTGAGTTAGGGTTTGATAAATCGATTTTTCGATTTCATTTTCAACTAGAGAAGGCGAGGTGTTATTTAAGGTTTTAGATAGATAGACAGATAAAATAATACGATCGGCACATATTTTATCTAATGTTTACTTATTTTCGAGTCAATATATGTGCTATTTCGGTCTAATACTGATTTATGTTTGATTTTGTAATGTAATGGTCTACAGGGCACTCTGTTATGTCTATGTATGTACATAACTGTATAACTGTTGTGTTTTGGAATGTTGTTCACATATGCATACTATACTTGTTCTATTGATTTTGTTAACAAATGCGTTATAATTGTGGTTAAACATAGAAATATACTCTGTTCTAAGTATGTATACATATCCGTTTAAGTGTTGAGATTTGAAATGGTGTACAGATACGTATACCTGTTAATATATGTGTTTTTTAATGGTATACACATACGTATACCTATGCTGTTTGTAATTGTTAGAAAATATGTTCTAGTTAAACATAGAAATGTACTCTGTTCTGATGTATCTGTATAATTGATGTGTTTTGTAATGGTGTACACATATGTAAACCTGTTATTATACGTGGTTTGTAATGGTATACGCATATAAATATACTCTGTTTTGTAGTATGTATATATATACGTATAACTGTTGTGTTTTGAAAGGGTGTACACATACGTATATCTGTTATTATATGTGTTTTTAATATTATTGTTATTAATATACTCTGGTGTACATTGCAGCTGAGATGGAAGAAATATTAAATGCTTTGAAGGAGACGAGCAATAAATATGGAGGTAAAATTTATTGCTAATTACATTATGTATGTACATATTGTTCTGATTAACATATTTTGTTCTACAATGCAGTTGAATTGGAAGATAAAAGTCCTCAAAAAGGTGTTAGAGATGCAAAATTGGAAGAAGGTACCGTTTAATAGTACATTTATCATTGTAATATAGATAAATGTATATAATACACATACGTGCAGTTGCTAAAATGTTTGTTTTTATTACAGCAAACAAAGAGAAAAAAAGAAAAGAATTTATAAAGGATTTGGCGCAAAAACTATTAAATATCGATGTGGAGAAAAAAAGGAACAAAAAAAAAAACAAATTGCAGCGAATAAAAAAAACAATAAAAAGGTTAAAGAAAGCAAGGTTAAGGAAACAAAAGCATCAACAAAAAAATCTGAAGGTACTAGATATATTTGTTTGCTGTTTTTAATTGTTTTAATTGTATTCATATCCCTATAACTGTTGTGCTTTTAATGGTGAATACATATGTATACATGTTTTATACATAGTTGGTAATGGTATACACATATGTATACCTATGCTGTTTGAAATTGTTATAAAGTTTGTAGTTAAGCTTATAAATATAGTTTGTTTTGTAGTATGTATACATATCCGTATAAATGTTGTGTTTTGAAATGATATACACATACGTATACCTGTTATTATACGTCTTTTGTAGTGATATACACATACGTATACCTGTTATTATGGTTTTCCATTGTCTTTGAATGCACGTGGATCATAACATTGAAGGCAAGCGATAATTACTTTACGGTTTGATCCAATCATAATGCTCATATAGGTTACGTTAAGTTCAATCGGATACGTCGAAACACGCCTTTTCATAAGGATAATTACTTTACGGTTTGCAATGTACCCACGCCGCAACCCTATGACTAGTTATTTTGAAATGATATACACATACGTATAAATGTTGTGTTTTGAAATGATATACACATACGTATACGTGTTTTAATATTATTTTGTGGTGTACATTGCAGCTGAATTGAAAGATGGAAGTCCTCGAAAGCGTGTTTCTGATGCAAAATCGAAAAAAGGTATCGTTACTAACATTTAGGTTTCTAACTTACATATTTTCAGTTGCTATTTTTATTGGGATTTATCATATGTACATGTCATTTATACATATTAGTACCACTCTAGTATAATGTTAGAATTGGAATTATGTAGGAGCTAAAAATGAAAAGGAGATAAAGAATATTAAAGAAAAGAACATTGCAGCTGAATTGAAAGATGGAAGTCCTCAAAAAGGTGTTTCTGATGCAAAATTGAAAAAAGGTATCATTTAATAGTACATTTAGCTTTCTAACTTGCATATATTCGTTTGCTGTTTTTATTGGGATTTATCATATGTACATCTCATTTATACATATTAGTACAACTCTAGTATAATGTTAGAATTGGAATTATGTAGGAGCTAAAAATCAAAAGGAGATAAAGAATGTTAAAGAAAAGAACATTGGAAGGAAAAGAAAAGCTAAAGATACTGAAGACAACAAGGACAACCCCAAAAGAGGTAAAGTTATATAAATGTATAAAATATATCTTCAAATTTAAATCAAATTTTGTCAAAACTGTTTCGGTTTAGTTCTTTACCAACTTATACCAACCCATTTACATACATACACATACGTATATGTGCATACATACACATACGTATATGCATATATACATACCTATGTTGTCAAAAAAATATAAACAATAATGTTAGAATTGTAATTATATAGGATCTGGGTATCTGTTATGAAATCAAAACGTAAGTGGGAAGAAAAGAAAGGCAAAAGATATTGAAGAGGAGAAGGAGAAAGAAGACAACACTAAGAGAGGTAAAATCTTTAAATTCAATCAGTTTTTATCATCTTTCATTGTTTATTAGTTACTGGTTCAGGATAACCACTGTTAGTGAGTAGGTCAAAACAAGTCAAAGTAGGTCAAAAGAAGTGTTATGAGAAGTTTGTTATTGAATTCATTGACGGTTTAATGATTTTTAGTCGCTGGGGCAAAAACGGGCCGATTAAGATAGGTCAAAAATCTGCATGAATGAAATAATTCACTTTAAGGAAGCCGCTCTCAGTTTTTTTTATATATAATTTAAATATACATATGTGTATATGATTATATACACATGTGTATATTCTGATATTGTTGTATATATACATATGTGTATTTTCTGATTATATACATATGTGTATATTCTGATATTGTTGTATATATACATATGTGTATTTTCTGATATTGTTAATTTTGTAGGATCAACCACAAAAAATGAACGTGCCAAAGTTTCCAAAGACAGCAAAGTTGCTAGGAAAAAGAATAAAAATTCAAAAAAGAAAGAAAGAAAAGCACCTTTTTGGTTTGGAATTCGAACAAGGACGTCGCCGCACAGATTATTTGAAGTAATTAAAAAGCTCACAAAAAGACAGAAAAACATAGTCAGAAAAATGGGATTTGGAAAGCTGTTAACAATGGGAATTGAAAAGATAACAGCAAAACTGGCACATTACATTGTTCTTAATTTCAATCCAGAAACAATGGAGATAGAGCTGGGAGATAAAAAAATTATGGTAGACAAAGAAGCAATAAGTCAATTGCTTGGCTTTCCTTGTGGAAGTCTAATAATAAGTGAAAATGAACGGTTGCAGGAACGTGAACATATAGTGAATGTGTGGAAGAGTAGATATCCAACATTTTTAGTAAGCACGTTTCAGATTGGTGCGAAAATCATTGAAAATGATTATAACGAAGAAATACTATTCAAAATTGATTTCTTGATGCTTGTTATTACCACCTTGATTGAGTCTAATCAAAATGGTACATGCAAGTACCAACTATTAGATTTGTTAAGAATGGAAAATAACTTTGGTGATTATGATTGGTGCGCGTATACAATGGATGCTTTACGTGGATGTAAAAAGAATTGGAAGCCTTATAATGTAAACTCACAGTTCGCAGGCCCTCTTACGTTTCTTGTGGTACGTGATCTGAACTTTTTATTTATGTGTATAATTGTTTTGTTCATCTTAGCTTGTAAAACATTTCTACAGTATACATATATGTATAATATTCATCTTGGATTGTAAACAGCTCCACAGTATACATATGTGTATAACAGTTTTGTTCATCGAGGCTTTGTCTACATTATACGTATATGTATAACTATGTTGTTCATCTTAGCTTGTACATTATACATATATGTATAACTGTTTCGTTCATCTTAGCTTGTAGACATGTCTACATTATACATATATGTATAATTGTTTCGTTCATCTTAGCTTGTAGACATGTCTACATTATACATATCTGTATAATTATATAGTAACTTGTAAAACATGTCTATACATATATGAGTAGTCGGTTGAAAATATACATGTATATATGTTTGTGTACAATTTCTTCATTATAGCTTGTATTATGAGATGTTTTTGATATCTATTTGTTTTGTTCATTATAGCTTTTGTATCTCGATTCCCTTACTTGTGAAGGGATGGATAATGAAAGAGTTATACCACCAATTGCTTATTGGGACAAAGACAGAATGGAAAGAAGACAAAATCAAGAAATTAAGAATGGTGGGTTCGGATTAGGTCAAATCAGAGATAGATTTGAAGATAACAGCACTTATGATATTGAAAGTGAAGAAGAGAATGAGGTTAAAGAAAGTGATGAAAAAAGTTTGGAGGTAATATACAAAGTTTAAATTCAAAAAAATATTAAAAATCTTCTCATATATAATATTTAAAGATGTTATTATTTCACTTTTCAGAAATATTTAGCAAGCTTAAGTGAGCTGTGTAAGGAGAATGCTGAACAAAAGTTAAAGATTGAAGAAAAAATCAAGGATTTCAAACGAAAATTTCCCAATAGCAATGAGGTGGTTCACGTGATTGAAGAATACCAAGAAATTTACAGCGAATTTCTTGAGTTTAAAGATGAAGATGAAGATGGAGAATCTAATGATGAAGAATCTGATGATGAAGGATCTCAAAACGATGAAGGTAAAGATGAAGAAGACAAGCGTGACACAAATAAAGACGAGGGGAATGATGATGGAGATTCTAATGATGAAGAATCGGATGATCAAGGATCTGAATTTCATACAAAAAAAGATGATGATGGTAAAGTTAAAGATTCAGAAGACAAAGGTAATTCAAGTATACATATGTGTATATATTTTTTATTATTTACATATGTGTAAAGTGAGAAAAAGTAATATTTTTTTAGCAGGTGACATGAAAGAGAATGATGAAGATAAAAATTCAGATTCTGATATCAATGCTAGTGCAGGTAAAATACATATATGTATATGTTAATTATATGTAGTTGAATTCCTTATCATACATATCTGTATATAAAAGAATAATTTCTTATTTTTGTTTGTAACAAGTTGAAGCAATTGATAAGATCGTTGATGAGTACAACCGAAATACAAAAGCTGATCCGTTGTCTGAATCGCCTGACCCTGAATGGACATCTGATGCTATTGAATTATGTGATCGTGTTGCTAAAGAAGAGGTGTGTGCCAATCCAAATGAGAAGAAAACAACCTATTTGGTAGACATACCAACTTTTAAATTAATTTCCCAAGAATCACCAACAACTCCAAAACATGAAGTTGAGCAAAAAACTAATGAAGAAGAAAGTGATTTGAACACAAATCAAGAAGTTGAACAAAACATGGGAAAAAAAAGAAACTGATGAAGTAGAGATGCCAAAGAGGGAGCCCAAACTTTCTAAATTTGGCAAATCCCCATTTTTAGAAAGAGCTGTGAATATGGACAATGCTCTTACAAGTGAAGAAAAGAAGATTTGGGAATTTATATTGGAATATGCATATGTGGATGAGTAAGTTTTAGTACACTCTAATATGTCTCTTGACATACATCTTGTCCTTTTAAACTAACACAACAATTTTATACATGCAGGAATGAAATTAACCCAAATATCACAAGTAAAAATCTGTTTGATAAAGATGAAAAGTATGTTATAAATGCTGAAAATTTATTTCAAAAATATATATATATATATATATATATATATATATATATATATGAAACTTTGATTGTATATTAATCATTTGAATTGAATAGGAATTTGACCAAGGAAGAAAGGGAGGAACTAGAAAAAGCTCTTAAGTTGGAGCGTGAAAAACTGGAAGTTGCAAAAACTTTTGGGTATGTGCACTCACAACTAATCTAGTATTTTTACATGTATATGTGTACGGTACGGTTATACACATATGTATACGGTTATACATATGTGTATACGGCACTGGTATTGTTTAATATTTTTTTCTTGGCGTTCATGTATGAACACAGTTGAAAAAAGAGTTTTATTCAAAAACACTATAGTGACGAATTGAACCTATGCTTACATCTGAACCGGTTATACACATATGTATAACAATTTATGTATACGGTTATACACATATGTATAACATATATATTTTTACATATGCGTATACATAGGTTAAAACTCGTAGCAGTATTGTTGAAAAAAGAGTTTTATTCAAAATAGTATAATGACGAATCAAACCTATGCTTACATCGGTACCGGGGTAGTTATTATCAGAATCGGAACAGGTCTTTGTTTTTATGGTTTTTATTCGACATTGGTACCATATTGTCACTAGTGAATATGATTATACAGATATATTACATATGTGTATAATCAGAAAGAAAACCTTGAAATATATGTATCATGCTTGGGTTTTAATTTGTTATATACGTATTTGTTGACTCAAAAATTGTCTATATCTTACAGGAACCATGCATATAAAAACAGTAATGGCATGGCGTGCATGTATTTTGAACTCCTTGATCTGTTACCAAACTCATACATAAGTACATCAATCGTTAATTGTTGGGCATCAATGCTGAACTATGAAGAATCAAAAAGAAATGACCCAACAATTTGTAGACTGTTTGGCCATACCGATTTATTTGTAAGCAATTGCACAAATTTCTTAATTTTATTTACTTAGTTATTGCATATTATTAAACATGATTTTTTTTTGTTTTTGTTTATGTGTTACAGCCTGATCATATGTTGCGCGGCCAGAAGTATAATTATCCAAAAACTTTGGAACATTTCAAAGAAAAACTATATGATGTAGTGGGAAAGAAAAAAGAGAAAATGAATCTGGCAGAATATACAATTGTCATCTTCCCAATTTTCGAGAATAAACACTTTTACCTTATTTGCTATGACCTAAAGAATTTGGATTGTTCAGTAATCGACAACATGTGGGTTGACCAAACCGTTGCTGAGGAGGCGACACAATTGAAAGTCGTAAGTTTTATTCAATACATTAGAACTTTTCTGAATATATGTATATCTAAATATACACATATGTATAGTTTATGATTGCTTATATACATATATGTGTATTGTCAGATCTTGAATTATACACATGTGTATATTGCTAAAAGCTTCTAAATTAGCCTAGCGCTTCTCACACGATCCTAACCGTATGTATATTATTCTTTACAATATATTATTTATTTATTTAATTACTGATTATGTGTTATACTATGCAGAAAATTATTTTTGACAAATACTTGGAAGAAGTGAATCATCCAAAGCGTATACAAATTCAACAAGTTTTCCCAAGACGTTTGAATCTTAGTTGGGCAGTTAGAGGAAACAAAGTCGATTGTGGGGTTTACGCAATAAGACATATGGAAACCTACATGGGAGTCACATCTGATAAATGGCACTGTGGGTTCCCAAACGAGCCAAGAAAAATCAAAGGTAAACTAAATTTGTTAAGAAAGAAGTACGCAGCTGCACTTCTCCTGTCGAAAACAAACATCAATCGTGACAAAATATTGGAGGCAGCAAATGAGTTGAAGAAAAAAAAGAAGAAGCTTAATGAAGAAGACAAGATGGAGAGAAAAAAGAAGGAAGAAATGCAGCAAAGAACAAGTAAGATAAGAGAGACACCAAGAAAGAAAAAACAAGAAATTAAGAGAAGGATGTCGGCAAGAAAAAGGATACACATGTCGACAGTTAAGAAGGCGTTGCAAAAAACTAAGAAGAAACAGTAGAAATGGTTGATATTGATACTTTGTTGGTTAAATATTAGTATTTTGAAGTTTGATGAATGTTACTGTTTTTATTTTGATGCTAGGTTGACATTTGTTCTTTCAAACAGTTATGTGTTGACGTTGGTTCTTTCAAACAGTTTGTTGAATGTTACTGTTTTTATTTTGATGTTGAGTCGACATGTTACAAACTGTTATTATATACATATATGTACAAACAGTTGGGTCGTTTCAAACAAGTTGTTTCTTTTTGTTTCTTCATAGTTATGCTGAGTATAATAACTGTTTCTTCTATTCATATATGTATGTACAAAATGATTATACGCATACGTATATGTATAAATTAATTAATATACATAGACTTCAAAGTTGTAAATTTTTCCCTTTTTGATTTTGGATAGTATTGTGATGAAGTCGAACCTAGGGAATTGTTCATTTTCATGTTAGGATAGTGTGTAGAACTTTTGGACTTCAATTTGATTTATTATGAATTTTTGAGATTTATAAAATATAAAATAAAGATTGATTTTGAGATTTATAAAATGTTTAAAAATGTATATACGTATATGTATATATTTGTTTTGTTCATCTTAGCTTGTAAACAGGTCTCCAGTACATATGTGTATAATGATTTTTTTCATCTTAGCTTGTAAACATGTCTACTACTCTATACATATATGAATACCTGTTTTGTTCATCTTAGATTGTTAACAGGTCTACAGTATACATATGTGTATAATGATTTTGTTCATGTTAGCTGGTAAAATATGTCTACATTATACATATATGTATAACGGTTTTGTTCATAAAAATAATACTTTCATTCAAACAAAGAACATAAACTATTAACAAAAAACCTCAACAAATGTAATCTTTTATCACATATGTTTAAAATGAAAGAAATCCACCTATTCTTCAAAAATCCTCATCCTATTCTTGCTCACTTGTTTCAACATCCGTTTCTTCATCGCTTGATTCAAAATCCATTTCTTCCTCATCTTCAATTTCTTCAATTTCATCCTCATCTGATGTTTTCTTTTTCTTTTTGACAGGTTTGCCTGTCTTTATTGGACAATTCCTAGAATCATGATCATCTACTAATTCATTACAAAAATTACATTTTCTCTTCTTGATCTTCTTGACAAATTTTGATTTACCTTTATTCTTCTGTTTGCCCTTCTCACGTGAACCAACTAGACGTTTATGTTTTCCACAACCATTGTTCCGAATTCCTTTCGGGGCTATAACAGTTACTTCTGAGGGTTCTGAATGAGATATCAACTCCTCAATTATAACACCATTTTTATTATATGAAGGCTCAGATGGAAATTCTTCAAAAATCTTATCCTTTATTAATTGAACTTGTCGATCAAGTTCTTCAAGTTTTTCATCATTACATCTCACCCGATCAGTGCACATCTGAATGTTATCAATAATGCGACGCCTTAACATCATCCTTTTACTTTCGTTAACAAAATATATGTTATGAAAAATGAACACACAAAAAAAATCAAAGAATAATACATAGAAAAGGATTATACATATGTGCATATAATAGCAGTTTGAACATATAGCAGTTGAGTTTTACTTTTATTCTTATATACATATATGTATGTACAACATGATTCTATATGTATATTGTTATTTAATACACTGATGTAGAATACCTGTTAGCCAAGCTGTGAATGCTACTTGGAAGAGCATCTTTACGCCAGTGAGGATGCACATACTTCAAAGGAATCTTCTCGATGTTATGAGTTCTAAACACACAAAAAACATGTCGACAAAGATACCCGACACGTGTAAATCCCATACACACGCATGTTACACTATGATCAGACAAATCAATTGTAACCTACAAAAACCATTAAAATGATTCTTAGTATCCACTATAAAATGATATACACATATGTATATAAACTTAAAAACAAACCTTGAATTCATTTATAATCTCAGATGTGTGACTTTGATGAGCAACAACATATGTATGTAAACCATCTGTTTTCCTCCGTTCAACAATGTAGGATAACCTAAAACCTTTATCTATCTCCTTTTGGACTTCAAAGAATATAGTTCTAGTATAGATCTCATTTGCATGTCGCTCAATAGCTAGCGGGGTTTTGAATCTCGGTGTAGTTTCTTCCGTTGAGTAATCAAGAACACGCTGATCATGACGTTGGCCTTCCAAAGTTGTCTCGAAACATAACATAAATTGCACCAAAGTATTGCGCGCACTACTATTGGATTTAAAGCGATGATTTGCACTTTCACATCTAGATGTTGTTTTCATTAAACAACACATAGGGATATCTCTAAAATAAGCGGGAATCCACTCAACCCGCATAGCATACATATCAGATAGCCAAGGATGATCTTGTAATCCATACTCATCCATTAACCGATTCCACCTCCTTTCAAATGTAGAAGGTTCAATATAGACATTCCAAACCAGTTTGTGAAATGCTTTGCGAAACTTCTTATTTTTCCCCACATCTCCATCAATCTGAAAAATAAATTTATAAACATTAAGATATTCAGTAACTACACATACTTAGCAAAACTATACATATATACACATATGTATACAAGAGAGAGACATGTATACACATTAAGATATTATTAATATACACATATGTATAATTTGAAGTTTACTTTATACACATGTGTATAACTAACACACAGTTTCCCTAAGATTTTCATAAGATTTATTGAAAAGTTTAAGGAAATGTGTAGTTCTGAATTATTCTCAATGTATCTCAGTATATGTGGAATACACATTTCTATATACACATGCATAATCGGTGTATAAGATATTGACAAATACCTTCAAAGGTAGCTTCTCTATAATATGCCACATGCATAATCGGTGTATCGATTTGTTAAGGACAATATGAATTGCCTGCTTCATAGCCGGGTCTTGGTCCGTTAAAATTAAAACAGGTTGCTTGCCATGAACAGCAACAAACATCCGAAGAAGCCATGTATATGATTCAATCGTTTCGTTATGCAACAAAGCAGCCCCAAAGACCGTGCATTTCTTGTGATGGTCAACACCCGTGAATGGAACAAAAATCATGTTGTACCTAGGAAAAACGAATATCTCAAAATTAAAAAAATATAATCATTGATTACATTATACATATATGTATAAACGTCTGTAAAAAAATGAATAACTTACATATTTGTTTTATATGTTGCATCAAAAGCCACAACATCTCCAAAAGCCTCATAATTCCTTTTAGAAACATTATCAACCCAGAATAAAGATATAAGCTCTGTTTCAATAGTTTCATATTTAAAGGTGTAATCCATTAAATTCTTCGACCGCTCATTGAATTTCTCAACAACCATTTGAGCATCTCTATCACCAATGAAATCTCTGATGTCTCTAGCAAAATTCTTGTAATCCGTAAGTGTACCTTGAAGATTATGATGCCCACCCTTTAACGCTACGTGAAGTTTGTATGCTTTAGTTGACCCGATACTAGCCAAATGACAATTGGAGATAAATTCTTTTGTTGCAACGTCCAATTTCCTTCTTTTTTTGCTCAAATCTAAATTGTGTTCAGAAATAGGCCCGTGATTGTGTACATCAACAAACTCATAAACTTCATAATCTGTGGAATTTTTGACAAGCTTAACTTTTATTAAAGCTTTGCAATCCGTAACTTTGAAATTTGTGCGCCTTGATAAAGAGTTTGAAGAACCTGAATCCTCTTGATCCTTCGGTTTGTTTGCTTTAGAACACAAAATATATTTGATTGTAATTACACCTTGTTTGTTTGTTGATGTAGTACCTAAACGAGTACTGAAACCAGCATGCTCAGCATAGTTTTCATACATAATCATAGCTTCTTGTAAAGAACGAAACCTAGCTCCTGTATAAGGCATAACTTCAGCAGGAACAACTGGGATCCAATACCTTGAACCACTTGGTAATTCATAGACATGGCTTGAGATAGAATCTGCATGAAAAAAAAATTAATTACAAAAACAATAGCTATTTATATGATAAAAAGAAAACATTTAGATACTTATGTACACATATATACACATGTGTATAGTAAGTAAAAAACAGAACCTGTACAGTTAGTGTACATGTATACACAAAAGTATATAAAAAAAAGACATTAAGAAACTATTCATTCAGTAAACATCTAATTACTATACACATATGTATAGATAATATACAAACTAATTTGTTAAACATAGATGTGTATATTAAGTTACACATCTATATATATATATACACATATGTATATCAAACAATTAAATAGAAAATATGTTCTAGTTCATTAGTTGTAAAAGGTAGAACAAATAACATACACATGTGTATAGTATGTGAAATATATTACATACAATAGGCACTCAGTTAGTATATAGAAACAAAATATACACATATGTATAGCGTATTACAAACAGAACATATTTAGTTAGTATACATCTATGCATACATCTTAATGAAACAAATAGCAAAACATCTAATGTATCGCAAACAGAAGATACTGAATCTCAAAACAATAAGTCAATATCACAAATCATAATGAAATTTGAAATTACCTTGCTGTTCGAAACCGTTAACACAAAAAGGCTGATCGTGATCAAAGTTAACGGAAGGCATAGAGATCTGAACACTGTTTACTTCATCCATAGAATGCGATAATGATCCAACTTCGTCGTTACTTGCAGAATCCATGAAGACAAAAAGCTATGTTGATCTTAAATAAAGAGCAAAAGATATGTTGATCGAAGATTTTCAGAAAATTATCGAATCGGTACCAGATCTGGATCATATTAAAGAATCAAATCACAAACCAGAACGAACGTATTGAAGATCTTTGATTTCTCGAATCGGTAGAGATTTCTCGTTGTTCTCAGATCTGAATGTAAATAGGATCTGAATATAAATAAAAGCTTTATATATGATGTGTTTTATAACTTTTCAGAAATACCGAAAATGCCCCTCCGCGTTTTTTATCTCTTTTCTCAGATGTGTGGCTGAGATTTGTTCTCAAGTTTCTCAATTAACCTACTACTTCTCACATGATCCTTATTCTATATATATATATATATAGCGTTAGAATAAAATAAAAAAAAACTTTTTAACATGGAAATGAAACAAATAACCAGAATAATTATGTTTTAAGTATAATAATTATAGTTATTACCTTACTTTATCTAATAATAAAACTTTAGTTGCTTGTAACATTCACTTGTGAACTCGTATTTGTACCAGGTCCCACATGTATACAAAACACACAAACCAAAAGAAAGAATATGTAATCTGCACTTTTTTTGGAAAAACAAATAGTAAAAATGTTTCTCATTAGTTTCAGACGTAAATAATTGTATTTCTATATGAGCTATTAAGTTACCACCTGTAAATATTCATGGGTTCAAATATTTAATTTATGTAAAAAAAATATTATGGGCCTACTAGGGGAGTAGGGACTTCCTTTTTCTACCACATGAATCAAATATATCCTTTTATGTAAAATAATAATATATCATTACCATAAACTTTATTTTGGTATATTTGTGAAATACATGAACAAGAATCCATACACTTTTTGAAAAAAAATGTTGATACTCTATGATGTTTGTATATTGGTTTTGGATTGGGTTAAACAGTTGATTATGGTTTTATGAGTTAACTATGGTTTTATGAAACAACAAATCAAATTAACCGGTCTTAATTTTAGTGGTTGACCGTTTAATGTTTTGGTTTTGTTAGTTTAAACGGATGTTTTTCTTCAAAATCGTTAGTTGGTAATAGTATTTTTAGAATGATAAAGATGACTTGTATATGCATTCCAAAAATGAAGAAAAAGAGTAAAAGAATTGTTAAGTGGTTTACGGTTAGTTTTGTTTACGTGGCTAGTTCTAAGGCTCACTTCATACCAAATTGTTAAACCGTCAAACTGTGATATGACGAAAATGTGGGGGGTTTTGAAGAAAGTTTGAAAATATGATGTGATGTCAGATTGACACATTATACAGGTTTGTGGATGCTTGAAGACTTCACTAAACATTTATTTGGTAAAAAGAAAGTTTAAGTTCACAAAACCCTTTTGTTCATATGAATTATAAGACATTATGAATTTATGGAAGTGTTTTATTCGTTTAAGGTTATCAACAAAATAATAATTTTATGTCATATGAGGTCGTATGACACACATAACATACGAGTTGCATCAATCGAGGGAGCCATCTCATACGAGCCGTATGAAACTTCTGAGATTTTTTTTTAATTTTATCATATTTAGAAGGTTTCGGATAACAATATCAAGCTAAGGAATCAAAGACTATATGAAGCCTCAATGTGACCATTATATGAAATCATGTAAGCTAAGTTTTCTTAATAAATTCACATTACTACTATTTTTGGAACTAAAATACAAGCAAATCACTATTTGATTAAGTTCAAATATTTATAAGTGTATTTCGGGAGATACATTATTTCCTGTTGATAAGTGAATACGTTTTGTTTCATATAAATTTTTATGTTTTCTTGTATATATCAAACCTACCCTATATTGTAAATAAAATCTTCGTTTACATTGCTAAATTTGGTATTAGTTGGTCACGGTAAGTCCATTTGGGCAGGGCGTGACATGTGAAAACCAAAAGTTTTGAACTCAAAACGGCTAAACTGGCTAACTTGCTTCAATTTAGTCTATTTGATAATTCAACTGTTTTTAAATACCTCAAGGAATGATTGTTATAGCAAAAGTATGAACCGTACGCGAGGCGTTATTAATATGCGAAATTTCCTTTGTAACATGCGATTTCCATTTTTCCTCCGTATTTTTTAGTTCATGCGATTATATATTTGTTGTACATGCGAATTCCTCTAATTTTTGCACATGCGAATTTACTTTTTGAAAGCTAGTACATGAGATTTCTCTTATTTACAATACATGCGATTTTGTCTTTGAAAAACATAACCTGCGATCTACAGTCGCGTACGGTTCGTACGTTAAGGCCTCTTGTAATATATATAATAAAATAAAACTATTCGAGATGATCGAGCCAAGCAAACCTTTGCTCGTGCTTGGCTCGTTTACAAACCGAACCAAGCCGATCGGCTCGTTTACAATCGAGCGAAAAATAGAGGGAGCATTTTCCGAGCAAGTGACGAGCGAGCGGTGAGCGACGAGAACTTTGCCCCGCCCTATTCTCTATCCAGTTATCACAACGCTTTAACACACAAAACTTAAAACCTCTATACTCATTAACAACGCTTAACACACAAAACTTAAAACCCTTTATATTCATTAACCACTTATCATCTCTGTACGTCCACCTCACTCACTCACTCACATTCAAAATTTTATAAGTACATACAACACGCCATCTTCAATTCAAACCCCCCCTCCTCCCCCACTAATCAAAACCATCCTCTGAAAACCCTACATCAAAACCCTCTTTCTTGATCTTACACGAACATATTTCACACACAGACCAACTTTCTACGTAAAAGTTTTCAAATTTCTTGTCCGAAAACGGTCATCTTGTCCGAAACCCTCTCTCGGTTCCGCTAGAACATTTTAACCAAGACATAAATATGGGTAAGTTTTTAATGATAACATGCAAAAAGTTTTCATTTGTTTTATTATTATTGAATAAATGATATATTTATTAGTTTCTTGATCAAAGATTACAGTTTCATTGATAAGATATTTCCACAAAACACTAAAGTTTTCTTGAAAAGATTATAGTCACAAGAATTTTGTATAATGATATATATTTATTCAATTTTTGATGATATTTGATGAAATATTTTTCATGAAAAGGTTAAAATAATGATTAATGATTATTTATTTATTTTATAAAGTTTTCATGAAAAGGATTAATGCAAAAGTTTATTTATTTATCTATCTATTTTTTTATTTTATTATTAATTAATGATAAGGATTAATGATTAGTGATAATGATGTTTTAGTTTGTTTTGATAACATGCGAACCCTCCTCCCCACCCCCCTGTCTCGCCTGTAGAATCAGGAGAAAGGGATGTAAACGGCCATGCATCCTCGAAAATTTGTTTGTGAGCAACAACCAGTTTGAAATTTTTAGAAGAAATTGTGTTCATTACATGAACGTGCTCCGATCTTTTGATGATTTCGACTCCCGGAGAGCATTCGTTGAACAAGTCATTGATGATACTGCAGCAGCAGAAACATCTTCGTCCGTTATGCTCCCAAGGGCACTTTCAAGTGTTAACGAAGTACGAGCTGTTGTGGCCAGTTTGAGACAGCATATCCGCCAATTCAATAAGGAAGCCGGCGTGGATTCGAATTTCGGGAACATAGTCGAAGAGCTTCAGAATATCATAAACTCAGTTGGAGTGATTGCAGCAGAACTGTAACACCTCGTAAAATCACGACCAATAATAATAAAGACACGTGTCATGGACTTTAAACGTGTAATATTTTGATTAAGAGGGACTAAAGATGTCAAACAATGTAAATATGTGAATAAAGGGATCCAAAGTGTCATTATGCCATTCTTGTGTCTCTGAATGACCTCACACGACGTTCGTATTCTTTAAAGAATAATTTATCGATCTTAGAAAGTCGTTTGTGCTTAAAATAAGGATCTTGTGAACCATAGGGGTTAAAAGTGTCAACATGTTGAAAGTAACCTCTGAGTGACCTTTTAACGATCCCAAAAACATTGTGATAATTTATTTTGATCCCATGGATAACGAATATTAAATTCGTGGAGTTTCGACGCACATAAGTACTTAAAGTATTAATTCCAAGAAATAAGAGTTAAAAGCGTCAACGTTGCAATTTAAAATCATTCGGGTGACCTCGTAACTAACCAGGAGCTTAACGGAGTTTGGTTATGACTTAGAGTCCTTAAAAGTCAAGTTTGGGGTTAGAAGTGCGATAAATGAAAGTTAAAGCATGTTTTAAAGGACCAGGGACCAAAGTTGTAATAATTGAAAGATGGGTGACCGGATGTGGCCTTGGCAAAGAAACCATTGTTTTTCGCAAAAGCGGAAAACAAGTTATGTTAAACTAACAACATTGACCAGAATATCCTAAGAACGGCGTTTTTTGATCCAAAAAAAATCATAATTTCAGCAAAATACGCGAATGAAAGTAGGAAAAACGATTCACTATGAACAAGTGAAGCTATGTATGATGAAGCTTTCTGCATTCAAATCTCCATATATCATCCAACACCTCTCATGTTTACAAATTATGGCTGTAATTTTGGTACTTTGACCACCAAAATAAAAGTCAACTCACAGTGAAAAAATCACACATAATAACCATGTACAGTTCCTTACCCTTTGTGTACGGTAAGTGAACCACTCTTTGGACCGATCGAACATCATACACAAACTAAAAACTATAATATTAAAATCAGCAAGCAGACACAAAGAGTCATAACAACAAGCATTGAACAAATCGAAACCACTACAAATTAAAAAAATAACCTAAATCAATAAATTCTACACTCAATTAAATCACAAAACAGTAAAATCACAACAAATTCTATAAAAATAAAGAAGAATACCTTCGCGTCCTCTACCAAATCGTGAAAATCTTCAGCTCAACGAACCCGATTTCGTCAAATTATCCAAAATTGAAACATAATCAATTAATCAAACAACCGTGTTAACGATAAAAGGAAGAACATAATCTAGTTTTTAATATGAACAGGTACGAGAAAAGGAGAGAGATCCCTCTCTCTCTCTCTCTCTCTCAAAATCTGTGTGAGTTTCTCTCTCTAGAGATGAAAATGAAAATGATGAAGAAGGGAAGGTGGCGTTGAGTGATATTACTCTATATAACATTTAGTGGGTGTTTGGGATTCCTTCTCAAAAGAACTTTTGGAGCAAATTTTGACTTATTAACTTATTAAAAGTTAGAAGGAATCACAAACACCATTTTGAGAAGGAGTTATCAGCTAAAGGAATTCCAAACACCTTTGAAAAGGACTTTTATGTCTTCTTTTGCCTTCAAGAAGGAGAAATGGATAAGTAAGAAATTCTTACTTATTGCTTTTGATAAGGACTTTTGAGAAGGAGAAATCCCTTAGAGTATGTTCTTACGAACAGTTCTCAAAATACCCCTCTTTTTCAAATTAATTACAAAATTGCCTGACAATTAACAAGGCATTGTGTAAGAAATGTGGGGCCCAGCACAACAAATTGTACTTTTGTTATTTTTAGATATTGACCACCAAAATTTGTTTAACGGTAAGTTTTGATCCCAAAATTTTTTGTCTTTTACTTAAAGTTTTCTTTCATATCCCTTTAAGTTTCAAAGTTGTCACTTTTGTCGTCATTTTCTAAAAACCTTATATTAGTCTCCATTTGCTTACTACTTTACACGGTTTTATGTCCTCCATCGGGTTTGTCTAAAAACCTTATATTAGCCGTTTTGGGTCTTTAGGTTAAGCTTTCTCGGTAAAAAATTGGGTTTCTCTATGTTTTACGCTTGCTCGCGTTATAAGTTCGTGTTTGTCTTTGCTTACGTTTTACGTCACATGGCACTATAAATTCACATTTTTGTTTTATGATTTTTTCCGTTTTTGGTCGTCGTTTGCTTACAATTTAGCACGATTTTAGGACCATCGCAGCCGCAACACGGGTGGGTTAACCACTAGTTAAATAATGGGAAGTAAATTGTTGTGATTCGATGATTCGCTGATTTTTCCATTTGGCAAATCTAATCTAGAAAAAGAATTTTGGAAATTGGTTATGGGGTTTTGGGAAGGCAGGCAAATATAGGTAGAAAGAGAAAGATAACCACCGTATTATATTATAATCATATACAAAGGGAAAAATAATAAAAAGAGTTAACTTTCGTTTTTACTCTCTGTGGTTTGGTCATTTTAACAGTTTTGCCCCAATAGTTTTAAAATGGTCATTTTCCTTTCTGATCTTTCTAACTTATCATCAATTTGCTCCATGTCTCTCTTAACTCCAACCAAAAAAGCTATTAACTAGAAGGGTATTTTGGTAATTTTATACATAAAAGCAAGGGCATGTAAGTCTTTTTACCTAAATAAACCTTTAACTGAGTTAGAGCCGTGGAGCAAACTGGCGACAAACTGGAAAGATCAGGGAGGAAAATGGCCATTTTAAAACTATTGGGGCAAAACCGATAAATGATCAAACCACAGGGAGCAAAACAAAAGTTTAAATAAAAATGGTAAGAAGAATTTAGTTCATTAATCTTAAATTTGGAGGGTTGAGATTAGGGTCGTTCAAATCGCTCGCCGCTCGACGCTCGTTCGGAAATTGCTCAGAAAATGCTCGTTCGATTTGACGCTCGGTTGTAAACGAGCCGCTCTGCTCGGTTTGGTTTGTAAACGAGCCAAGCATGAGCAAAGGTCCGCTCGGCTCGGTTCGACTCGAATTATTATTTTAACTAGTATATATTTACATATACATATACACAAATATAAATTATACATATATACACACACATACACCTATATATATGCACACACTTACACATACATATATACTTAAATATAAATTAAATTTATAGTTTTATATGTACCAATCTGTTAGATTTTGGTCAACTATATACAAATTTACAATCATATCTATACGTACTAGCCCAACCACGCCAATAAAAAATTAAAATCAAAATTAAAAGTTAAACCCTAAACCGATAAACGACAATCTGTTCATCGCCTCAATGTTTCATGTCGTTTCCCTAAGTCGATCGTCTCCTGCTCTCAACGTAATTGTTCGTGCAATATGATCATCGCCTCGCCAGCCACAACATTGTTATTTATAAGAAAAATATTATGACATGAAATGTGCATGTTTTTAAAGACATAAAACTTGAGACCCAACATTGTCACTATCTCTCTCAGCAAATTTAAATTGGGCGACACGGTTGTCCAAATCGCTCGAACTTCGCTCGACGCTCGCTCGGAATTTTTACTGCTCGAAAAATGCTCGCTTGATTTGATGCTCGGTTTTAAATGAGCTGCTCCGCTCGGTTCGGTTTGAAAACGAGCCAAGCACGAGCAAAGGTCCGCTCGGTTCGGCTCGGCTCGTGAACAGCCCTAGTTGAGATTAGTTTTAAAGAAAATAAAATAGTGGAAGGCCATAAAGAATTAAAGATAATTCAACATTTATTAACTTTCTCTCTCCACGTTCAAGGCATACACCAATTTCTCCCATCAGTTTAAAACGTCCATAACTTTTTCATACGATATTTTTTTGGAAAAAAATTCACCATAATAACGAGTGTTTTTTAATCTTTAATATGAATATAATATTGCTAGATCAAAAAAAAATTCATTTTTACTGGGCTTTCTTTGCATTGTTTTAAAGATTCTGGCCATTGTTTCTTTCAAATGGATTTTGGTTATTACGGTTTTATTAAGGTTTCTAGACATTGTGTTATTATTAAAACTTATAACACAACGTTAATTTGGGTTATGCCCATTGCGTTTTTATCAGAATCAATAACACAATGTATGACACAATGAAGATGATGTTATATTTGAGTTTTCTATACATTGTGTTATTGGTTCTGATTATTGTGTTTTTCAACTAGGTGGGTTTTCTATACATTGTGTTATAGGTTCTAGTCATAATGTTTAGTCTGCTATCCATTGTATTTAATTTGTTGTCCATTGTGTTTTTTGTTTTGTTGTCTATCGTGTTTTATTCTGTTGTTCATTATGTTTTCGTGTGTTGTTCACTGTGTTTTTAGTCTGTTGTCCATTTTGTTTTTAGTCTGCTGTCATTTGTGTCATTGTGTCTTGTATCTGCCGTCATAAATTGTGTCTTTTATCTGCTGTCATCAATTGTGTTTTTAATCTACTTTTCATTGCGTTTTTAGTTTGATACTCATTATGTTTTTGTGACAACTGTGTTCTGTAATCATCATATAATGTAAAACAATGTCTGTTATCAATAAAACAATGTGCTTTGGTGTTATTATATGTGCAATTGTGTTTGATGATTTTACAATTTGATTCGATTACGATTTCAAGCTTTAAATCACTTTCTGGAAGGTTATACGCAAACTGGTGCATAAACGCAATCAGTTTAACGCGACGTACACTCCGGAACTGTGACGTAAGCCAAACATACCCTAAATATCCTTTACATAACTTAGAAATAAGTTTCGAAGGATTCGGTATGGCAAAAACATGTTTATTTGAACTAAAAGAACTATTTACGCAAAACTGCGAAACGAACATTGGTGACCGCCCGGATAATATTAAAATCCCAAAATACTCTGTTATGATTAAAAATTTATTTTTAATCAGGTCCGTGTTGAAAAATAAATTAAAACGCCTAAAAACGTTATTTTTCAAGTTTAAGCGCGTACCGCGTGTTTCTGCGCGACACAGTGCTTCTACAGCAAAACGCAGACAACGCAGCCAGTCTCGGCAACTGAAATTTATTTCAGTAATATTTTGGCAAGTTTATTTTTATAGAATAATAAAAATAATTTAGAACGCCATAAAACGGGATTTAAACGCTAGATAAAATACCCGGTACCCAGTTAAACACCTACTTCTATCTTATTTACCATCAAAAATTACACTCTACCCCCTCCCCCCATACATATACACGGTTACAATATATGGGTGACCCCACCATATATTCTCAAGATCTTGCTAAATCCTTCATGATATTTCTTAGATTTATTTTGATTTCCTTTAGATTTTCCATATCTCTTTATATATATCTTCATATCTTCTTAGATCTTTCATAAGATCACAATCCAAGATCACACTCCACTCCTTCTCTCCTCCCTCTCATGACCGTCCCATCTCTCTCTCTCCTCCATCTTCATCTTCTTCAAACCTTCAAGCTTTGTTCTTCAAAGTTCAACACCATTTCTAGTAAACTTCAAGTTAGTGTGAAGATCTAAAGGTGTTCCCAAGGTGTTGTCAAGTGATTACAAGCTTCCTATCATCAAAATCTCATCCTACAACCTACTTGAATCTTGAAGGTATAACACTTATTTTTTTTAAATCAAACTTTAGATTCTTGGTTGTTCTTGATGATTTGAAGTTTCTCTTGAATCTTGGAATTTTTCACTAAACTTGAAATCTAAAAGAAATGGGTCTTGAAACAAATGAAAAATGGTGGTGATATATATGTGTGTATGAGTTTTGATCTTTATTTTTGATAAGTACTTGTTTATGTTGTTGCTTGTTCTTGAATAATAGTTAAAATGCAAGTGGTTGACGATCAATGTATGATTTGATAAATGTTAAAGTACATCAGCAAATAACATGAATAAACCACATATTTTATGCATCTAAACTCACAAGAAATGTTGGTGATATGATAGTATGCTTTAGACGCTTGTACATGTGAATATATGTTGATTTAAAGCTCAAGAAGTGATAAAAAAATGGTTGTATGACAAAACTGATTTTGAACAGATTATAAGCACTTAAAACGACCTTATTTGATGTATTATAATGGCATGAGAATTTGACATAGGTTTGATAGCTTTGCGTGTTGTACATATAGCTTAAAAAGTGGTAAAATATGTGAAATTTGCATGATTTATGTGCTTTACTTAAGACCTGCACTATCATGAGTATAACCATTATTTTTTTCAGTAAATAACATGGGTTATGTCAAAATTTCAAGTCGTTTCAATTTGGGATGGTTCGGGTAACGTTTGATGCAAAACTATGCGGTAAAACGGTCAAAAATCGCCTTTTCGGAGGATTTTTATTAAACTGTTTTAGATCAGTAACCAAAGTGATATTTTTTATATAAAAAAAAGTATTTTAACTTATATTAAGTTTACTGGTGTTTGGTTAGTCATACGTGACTTCCGACGCCCAAAAATGTAACCGAATCGCTAAAATAAGTGTTTTTCAACATACACTAGAATGGGTTGTTCATGGGAAAATTTTATGTGTTACAATGTGCTATGTGTTTTACAATATGTGTATGATCATGTGTTAGTGTTGACAAGATTATGTGTGTTACGCTTGAGTATATATATACAAACACACCAAAATAATCGAAAATAATAACTTTTCGAGAAAACTCAAAGTTATGTGAAAATTCTAAGTATCGGAGAAACTTCGGTATTTTTGTGGGTTTTTTATTATTAAATCATTCTTATTTAATTTAGGACGAATAAATTGAGGGATCGTGTTAACATATAAAAACGCACCCAAAGGTAAGTACATAGATCCCCTCTTTTTACTATTTTCGATTGTTTTGGGGTGATTCATATGTATCAAAACGATTTCGATATTCTAACGATGGTTTCAAAATGATTGAGATGGTTTATATAAAACTAATAACGATTTCGATAATGTCAACGAACTTGTTGGTGGTAGTTACATAACGAATGACATTCATTAGCATTGATCAAGCCGACCAGTATTAGGTTATGGTGTAACACCCTAGTTATTGATATGTAAATACCAACAATTAGATGTGTAGTTAAGACTACACATGCTATAAAAATACGGGTTTATTAAAACTTTTACAAATCATAGGTTCTTCTACAAAACGTGATCAAAATTCGTTGTTTAAAATCTACAACGTTGCAATGTGCGGAAGCGTGTATCTTTATCGTGTTCGGTTCTTCGCTGAGCTTGATCGTCTTCCGGCATCCCAGAAAGTACCTACATTTCATAAACATGAAATGCTTTAGTCATACGGTATTAAAACGCATCTAAATGAGTCCGGAAAACAAAACTGATCAAAAATACATTTTTGTACAGGGTCCACCGTAAATTACGGTGGACACCGTAATTTACGGTAGTCCTTGTTTTGGTTTGTTTCCACCGTAAATCAGGAGTGTTTCACCGTAAATCATTTCAGGTCCACCGTAAATTACGGTGGCACCGTAATTTACGGTGGCACCAGCATCCCACCTTTCCATTTTGTCGTAATTTGACACGAAATCTTTCGTATCTTTCAAACCGCTTATCCGTTTGACCTATCGTTTCTTCCTGCATGTTTGTAATTTGATTCTCCATCATATGGAGTTAAATCCGACATCCGGCTTGATAAAATTCAAGACTTTTAAGTCTTCGGCTTATTACCCTTTATGCCAAATTTTGACCCGTTCGCTATTTTATCAAACAAACACGTTTACTTGATCTAGAAACTCAAGAGAATCATAATTTCAATATTTCCTATCAACTAAATCATAAATCATGGGCTTCTTACTTAATTAGAACCCGTTTATGTTCAAGTGCTTATTTTGACCCATTAAGGTATTTAAGTACTTTAAGCTTAAAATCGCTTTCGTTCATTTCAAGCGTTAATTACAACATTCTAATCAAGAAATCTTCCACCACAACTATAATTGTGGTGGACTTAATGAGGTGATCTATATAATCCGAGTTTTTCTCATCTGAATGCTAAATTTACGACAAAGACTCATATAGAGTCATTTGACCAAAGATTTACATCTTTCGCTCCTTACACTTATTCCAATTATTATTTGATCATAAAACATCGTTTCAAAACTACCTTTAAAGGTTGTTTATTCGAATTAGCCAACAAGGGCGTTTTAGTCAATTTTAGCCATTCTTTTACGACGAAGGACTATTAGTGCTTGTTTGAACCCCAAGGTCCGACCTTTTAACCATATTCTTGTTTAGAAACCAATATGTTTATAAACACCACAATCATAACTCGATTTATTCGCTTTACCCAAAAGATAACCGAATATCTTATTTTAACCTTGTCTAACTGTTATAAAACTCCAAATTCTACATGATGAGTTGTATTACTATACATACCTGGCTCGGATCAATATATTGACCCGTTTCAATACTTTTTCCTTAGTGGCTACTAAGTGATAGCGATGTAAGCATCCATGTGCTATTTATTTCCTAAATTCATGCAACTTGACAACCCATTAGTCGATATTGTCAAAGGGTGATAATTTCACCTTTTGACCCGTTTGGTCTATATGACCAATTACCATTATCAAATTGTCAAAATTACCATTTTGCCCTTAATGGTTATTATGATTTAACTTATATGATAACCATTAAAAGTACATGCTTCATTCGTCATAATATGATCAAATTACCGGTTTAACTCATTTTTTTAGCCATCACCATGTTTTCTTGTCATATTTGATTATCTTGTTCCGTACGACCACACGTCGGAACATCATATCTCAATTAAGTATTTTTTTTTCTTTTCGTAACTAATACGACGAAAGAATATTATAAATATAAGACTAGTGTAAGATATACTTACCTTGCACCCGGATTATGCTTTTTCTTCGTTCTTGATTTATTTGACCCGCTTTCTTCCCAAGCTTTCACCTAGCTCGTCAAGCGTCAAACTATCATCATAATTCGCGAGATGGTTAGATTAGTCATAATTATTCACGACTATTCTATCTCACTTAGTTCATACGTCGAAACTACTATTCGACTTCATGAATAGTTAACTTAGATTATTAAAGTTAACCACCTTAAATCACAAGGTTCTCAACATTAAGTCTAAATCAACATTGTATTTAGAACCCTTCTCACTTCCTATTACGCGTAATCACCATAACATTCAAATGCGCGTTTTCGCTCTAATTTCAACACTTTAGTCTTCACTTAGGCATTTTAACAAACACCTAATGTGCATACATTTTACACATTTACAACTAGTTCATAACTAGTTATTTTTACCAAGATTAACATCAAAATTCACCACTATCACTTATGATCAAATACTCAAACTTGCAAATTGTTTAAGTATTTCTCGATTACTATCATGCATGATGATCCTAATCACAATCATATCATCAAATTCATCATAAGATTAAAACCCACTTAACCTAGTGTGGTAAATCATTCAATCATTCAATCCATAGCATGTTATGTATGATTTTCACTTAGGGTTTTGTTCCTAAGCAAATATACATCACTAATCTAGCCATAGCTTCTCTAATCCATGCCTAATTCGCGATTAGGATGATTATCCAATTTTTACAACTTCAAGATTGTTAGAATTTCGACATACCTTACGATCCCCTTGACTTGGTGACCGTTTCTATGTGTTCAAATCCGAATTTGACCCTTGTTTGATCCTCCAATTTGAGGGTTTTGTTGAAGTTTAGGGTTGAGCTCCATGGGAGCTTGCTCCTGCTCGATCTCAGACACACACCGTGTGTGTGTTTGTGTGTTTTGTTTAGTTAAATAACTTTTCTAGTTATCCCGCTTTAACCCCTCGTGTTTGGTTCGTTATTAAGTAGGCCACAACCTACTTATTTTTAACAATATTCCCACTTATTAACTAGGTTTAATATTCCTAGTTAACTTAGCGGGTTCGGGAATATTTGTGACTAAGTTTATTTTAGGTCCCGTTAGCACGGGCCGTTTATCCATTTTATTTCCTTAAAGCTTTTATTCACTTTTATTTATTATTAGGATTAATTATTTAAATCCTAATATTCCACCGGGTAAATTTTACCACTTACGGTACTTTTACCCGTCTTTTAGTGTTAACGGGGTTTAATTACTAAACCCGTTTTCGGGGTGTTACAAGTCTACCCCCCTTAAAGAGGTTTCGTCCTCGAAACCTTTTCTTACATAATTTATTGAGTTTAAACTCAATGTATTTGATCCGAGATATCATTTAAACATTACTTATACTTTTAACCAATTATTAGTATTACCAGATAAGCATGGTAACATCTTTTTGGTCACTAATTGTCTACGTATCTCATATGACTTAGTGCAACTTAAAATAACGTAATCTCGTTATTTCCACTAGTTTAGTTACTTAGCGATATCCATCGCTTTCATATATTATCGGATTCCTCATGAATCTGAAATTTTGACTCGTTTAAAGGCCTTTAGTGAAATCCTTTCACTTTTAGCAGCAAATTTCTTTTGTCTTCAATTTTATTTATTCGGTTCAGTCATACCGAACATACCGCTTACAAACAAACCAATTTTATTTAAATGACCTTGACCGGTCTCACTACTTAGACTTATTAGTCCAGTTACTTTTTACCGCTTGCTTGGTCATAATGTGATTCTACTTCACATTACCTTTCTTGACCGTGGTCATGTCACATCATGTTTTAATTTATATCAACCTTTTCATTTTCGAAAATATCACTTTTCGAATATTTCGTCTTGCGCCTATCAGTGTCAAAACTTGTATTTTTCATGCTTACTATTTAAATTCCTATCAGAATTTATGTTTGTAAAAACATTATTTCTTACTAAAACCGAAGCTTTAGTTTTAGGATCTTTTCTTTAACTTGTGTCAATCATCCATACCGGGATATTGACAGTCCGTAATTTAATCCTTTACAGTCTTGGTTTTATGCGGGGATTCTTAACTGATTTCCTCGCTTTATCCCATCTAACCCGTAGATTTTATCACTTAGCCTTAAGGGCTATATTTTTTTTTATTAGGCATTCACCTCTTTAGGGCGAAGTCCTTATAACTTCGTTCTAATCATGACATGTGGGTCGTTTTAGTCCGTAGATCTCTCATTTGTTTATAACCCTAAAGGTTATGTTGATCCCTTAGATCACTCTTTTTACTCGTGTCTTATTAAAATATATATTTGGTGTCAAAGCACTCTTTTTACGTTTGAAATTCATTTGTCTCAAGCTTACCGTTATCCGGCTTGCGCTTACTTATGCCTTCAAGCATCATACTTTATTCAACCCGTTCAATCTCAAAATAGTTGAATATAGTTATCAAAATTTCTGTTTACGAAATTTTATGGTCTTTTAGTCATAACTCATAATCCGAGTCTTTTGACTTTAAATTCGTGTTCTCGTTTCTCGGTTTACGCATGTGTTTAATTCTTACCCATCAACCGGGTGTTTTACCGAAGTCGTTATTATTGCAATCCTCCCGGTATGCATTAAGACCCCGCTTCATTTTTATATTCTGACTTTGTCTTTAAGTTTGTCGTTTTACAAAAATGACCCGTTAAGGGACATATTTGCATTTTCCGGGTTCGAGTGTAAGTACACTCCCTCCCATTGCTTGTCTGAATCATTTTTCATGTTTGCGTTTTCTGGGTTCGAATGTAAGTACACTACCTCCCATTGCTTGTCTAAATCATTTTTCATGTTTGCGTTTTCTAGGTTCGAGTGTAAGTACACTACCTCCCATTGCTTGTCTAAATCATTTTTTCATGTTTGCGTTTTCTAGGTTCGAGTGTAAGTACACTCCCTCCCAATACTTGTCTAAATCATTTTACATGCTTGCGTTTTATGGGTTCGTGTGTAAGTACACTCCCTCCCAATACTTGTCTAAATCATTTTACATGCTTCTTTGTCCCTTCACTCGGGCTCATTATCCTAATGTAATACGCTTCCGTCACTCGGTTGTGCGTTTACATTATTATCGAATATTTTGCTTATCTGATTCATTTGGGTACCTTTTAATTAGTCCCATTCACCCCGCCCTTACTACATCGGATGTAAACGTGTCCGCCATAAGAAGTTCATGGTATCATATGCCACTACTTACTTGGCCAGAGTAAGCGATTATCACATGACACGCATGACCTTTTTATAGTTTTCACATCACGCCCTATGTAGTAGTGCCTCTACTTGTTTCTCTTGGAAACAATATCCGAATATATTTTCTATTCGGGTTTTTCCAAGTTTTTAATCTACATATGCAACTTTCAATTTCTTCATATTTGTTGCATATTACTATTTGTGCGATTATTTAAAATATGCACCTGGTAATGTTTGCCCCAACGGGCTTTCCTTGCCTTTACTTTTATTCACGATTGTTACGCAATTTGGTCCTTGGTGAGCATGCTCCTCTCGTCATATTTCGGACCGTTCTATCATTATATCCACAATTCGTTTGACTCTCGTCGTCTTCAAACGCGAGTGTCCTTCAAATAAAACATTCACAAGGTTAGTAACATCAACTTCAATAATCGCCCGTATTATAATACAAGGCTTTTTCTACTATACACGTCAACGCGCGTATTTTCGTCAACTATTTCAATCATTTTAATTGGGATAACGGGTATCACACAATAGCCCTATGTGTTGTTTACAACGCTTTAGCATACTTGTACTTACCGGATTTGCGATCAAGCTTCGAACCGAACACTATTCTTTGTCAAGAGCATAAGGTTTAAGTCCAAGCATGGTTCCTCCCCACCATACTCGAATCTCTTAAACCAACGCTCTGATACCAACTTATAACACCCTAGTTATTGATATGTAAATACCAACAATTAGATGTGTAGTTAAGACTACACATGCTATAAAAATACGGGTTTATTAAAACTTTTACAAATCATAGGTTCTTCTACAAAACGTGATCAAAATTCGTTGTTTAAAATCTACAACGTTGCAATGTGCGGAAGCGTGTATCTTTATCGTGTTCGGTTCTTCGCTGAGCTTGATCGTCTTCCGGCATCCCAGAAAGTACCTACATTTCATAAACATGAAATGCTTTAGTCATACGGTATTAAAACGCATCTAAATGAGTCCGGAAAACAAAACTGATCAAAAATACATTTTTGTACAGGGTCCACCGTAAATTACGGTGGACACCGTAATTTACGGTAGTCCTTGTTTTGGTTTGTTTCCACCGTAAATCAGGAGTGTTTCACCGTAAATCATTTCAGGTCCACCGTAAATTACGGTGGCACCGTAATTTACGGTGGCACCTGCATCCCACCTTTCCATTTTGCCGTAATTTGACACGAAATCTTTCGTATCTTTCAAACCGCTTATCCGTTTGACCTACCGTTTCTTCCTGCATGTTTGTAATTTGATTCTCCATCATATGGAGTTAAATCCGACATCCGGCTTGATAAAATTCAAGACTTTTAAGTCTTCGGCTTATTACCCTTTATGCCAAATTTTGACCCGTTCGCTATTTTATCAAACAAACACGTTTACTTGATCTAGAAACTCAAGAGAATCATAATTTCAATATTTCCTATCAACTAAATCATAAATCATGGGCTTCTTACTTAATTAGAACCCGTTTATGTTCAAGTGCTTATTTTGACCCATTAAGGTATTTAAGCACTTTAAGCTTAAAATCGTTTTCGTTCATTTCAAGCGTTAATTACAACATTCTAATCAAGAAATCTTCCACCACAACTATAATTGTGGTGGACTTAATGAGGTGATCTATATAATCCGAGTTTTTCTCATCTGAATGCTAAATTTACGACAAAGACTCATATAGAGTCATTTGACCAAAGATTTACATCTTTCGCTCCTTACACTTATTCCAATTATTATTTGATCATAAAACATCGTTTCAAAACTACCTTTAAAGGTTGTTTATTCGAATTAGCCAACAAGGGCGTTTTAGTCAATTTTAGCCATTCTTTTACGACGAAGGACTATTAGTGCTTGTTTGAACCCCAAGGTCCGACCTTTTAACCATATTCTTGTTTAGAAACCAATATGTTTATAAACACCACAATCATAACTCGATTTATTCGCTTTACCCAAAAGATAACCGAATATCTTATTTTAACCTTGTCTAACTGTTATAAAACTCCAAATTCTACATGATGAGTTGTATTACTATACATACCTGGCTCGGATCAATATATTGACCCGTTTCAATACTTTTTCCTTAGTGGCTACTAAGTGATAGCGATGTAAGCATCCATGTGCTATTTATTTCCTAAATTCATGCAACTTGACAACCCATTAGTCGATATTGTCAAAGGGTGATAATTTCACCTTTTGACCCGTTTGGTCTATATGACCAATTACCATTATCAAATTGTCAAAATTACCATTTTGCCCTTAATGGTTATTATGATTTAACTTATATGATAACCATTAAAAGTACATGCTTCATTCGTCATAATATGATCAAATTACCGGTTTAACTCATTTTTTTAGCCATCACCATGTTTTCTTGTCATATTTGATTATCTTGTTCCGTACGACCACACGTCGGAACATCATATCTCAATTAAGTATTTTTTTTTCTTTTCGTAACTAATACGACGAAAGAATATTATAAATATAAGACTAGTGTAAGATATACTTACCTTGCACCCGGATTATGCTTTTTCTTCGTTCTTGATTTGTTTGACCCGCTTTCTTCCCAAGCTTTCACCTAGCTCGTCAAGCGTCAAACTATCATCATAATTCGCGAGATGGTTAGATTAGTCATAATTATTCACGACTATTCTATCTCACTTAGTTCATACGTCGAAACTACTATTCGACTTCATGAATAGTTAACTTAGATTATTAAAGTTAACCACCTTAAATCACAAGGTTCTCAACATTAAGTCTAAATCAACATTGTATTTAGAACCCTTCTCACTTCCTATTACGCGTAATCACCATAACATTCAAATGCGCGTTTTCGCTCTAATTTCAACACTTTAGTCTTCACTTAGGCATTTTAACAAACACCTAATGTGCATACATTTTACACATTTACAACTAGTTCATAACTAGTTATTTTTACCAAGATTAACATCAAAATTCACCACTATCACTTATGATCAAATACTCAAACTTGCAAATTGTTTAAGTATTTCTCGATTACTATCATGCATGATGATCCTAATCACAATCATATCATCAAATTCATCATAAGATTAAAACCCACTTAACCTAGTGTGGTAAATCATTCAATCATTCAATCCATAGCATGTTATGTATGATTTTCACTTAGGGTTTTGTTCCTAAGCAAATATACATCACTAATCTAGCCATAGCTTCTCTAATCCATGCCTAATTCGCGATTAGGATGATTATCCAATTTTTACAACTTCAAGATTGTTAGAATTTCGACATACCTTACGATCCCCTTGACTTGGTGACCGTTTCTATGTGTTCAAATCCGAATTTGACCCTTGTTTGATCCTCCAATTTGAGGGTTTTGTTGAAGTTTAGGGTTGAGCTCCATGGGAGCTTGCTCCTGCTCGATCTCAGACACACACCGTGTGTGTGTTTGTGTGTTTTGTTTAGTTAAATAACTTTTCTAGTTATCCCGCTTTAACCCCTCGTGTTTGGTTCGTTATTAAGTAGGCCACAACCTACTTATTTTTAACAATATTCCCACTTATTAACTAGGTTTAATATTCCTAGTTAACTTAGCGGGTTCGGGAATATTTGTGACTAAGTTTATTTTAGGTCCCGTTAGCACGGGCCGTTTATCCATTTTATTTCCTTAAAGCTTTTATTCACTTTTATTTATTATTAGGATTAATTATTTAAATCCTAATATTCCACCGGGTAAATTTTACCACTTACGGTACTTTTACCCGTCTTTTAGTGTTAACGGGGTTTAATTACTAAACCCGTTTTCGGGGTGTTACAAGTCTACCCCCCTTAAAGAGGTTTCGTCCTCGAAACCTTTTCTTACATAATTTATTGAGTTTAAACTCAATGTATTTGATCCGAGATATCATTTAAACATTACTTATACTTTTAACCAATTATTAGTATTACCAGATAAGCATGGTAACATCTTTTTGGTCACTAATTGTCTACGTATCTCATATGACTTAGTGCAACTTAAAATAACGTAATCTCGTTATTTCCACTAGTTTAGTTACTTAGCGATATCCATCGCTTTCATATATTATCGGATTCCTCATGAATCTGAAATTTTGACTCGTTTAAAGGCCTTTAGTGAAATCCTTTCACTTTTAGCAGCAAATTTCTTTTGTCTTCAATTTTATTTATTCGGTTCAGTCATACCGAACATACCGCTTACAAACAAACCAATTTTATTTAAATGACCTTGACCGGTCTCACTACTTAGACTTATTAGTCCAGTTACTTTTTACCGCTTGCTTGGTCATAATGTGATTCTACTTCACATTACCTTTCTTGACCGTGGTCATGTCACATCATGTTTTAATTTATATCAACCTTTTCATTTTCGAAAATATCACTTTTCGAATATTTCGTCTTGCGCCTATCAGTGTCAAAACTTGTATTTTTCATGCTTACTATTTAAATTCCTATCAGAATTTATGTTTGTAAAAACATTATTTCTTACTAAAACCGAAGCTTTAGTTTTAGGATCTTTTCTTTAACTTGTGTCAATCATCCATACCGGGATATTGACAGTCCGTAATTTAATCCTTTACAGTCTTGGTTTTATGCGGGGATTCTTAACTGATTTCCTCGCTTTATCCCATCTAACCCGTAGATTTTATCACTTAGCCTTAAGGGCTATATTTTTTTTTATTAGGCATTCACCTCTTTAGGGCGAAGTCCTTATAACTTCGTTCTAATCATGACATGTGGGTCGTTTTAGTCCGTAGATCTCTCATTTGTTTATAACCCTAAAGGTTATGTTGATCCCTTAGATCACTCTTTTTACTCGTGTCTTATTAAAATATATATTTGGTGTCAAAGCACTCTTTTTACGTTTGAAATTCATTTGTCTCAAGCTTACCGTTATCCGGCTTGCGCTTACTTATGCCTTCAAGCATCATACTTTATTCAACCCGTTCAATCTCAAAATAGTTGAATATAGTTATCAAAATTTCTGTTTACGAAATTTTATGGTCTTTTAGTCATAACTCATAATCCGAGTCTTTTGACTTTAAATTCGTGTTCTCGTTTCTCGGTTTACGCATGTGTTTAATTCTTACCCATCAACCGGGTGTTTTACCGAAGTCGTTATTATTGCAATCCTCCCGGTATGCATTAAGACCCCGCTTCATTTTTATATTCTGACTTTGTCTTTAAGTTTGTCGTTTTACAAAAATGACCCGTTAAGGGACATATTTGCATTTTCCGGGTTCGAGTGTAAGTACACTCCCTCCCATTGCTTGTCTGAATCATTTTTCATGTTTGCGTTTTCTGGGTTCGAATGTAAGTACACTACCTCCCATTGCTTGTCTAAATCATTTTTCATGTTTGCGTTTTCTAGGTTCGAGTGTAAGTACACTACCTCCCATTGCTTGTCTAAATCATTTTTTCATGTTTGCGTTTTCTAGGTTCGAGTGTAAGTACACTCCCTCCCAATACTTGTCTAAATCATTTTACATGCTTGCGTTTTATGGGTTCGTGTGTAAGTACACTCCCTCCCAATACTTGTCTAAATCATTTTACATGCTTCTTTGTCCCTTCACTCGGGCTCATTATCCTAATGTAATACGCTTCCGTCACTCGGTTGTGCGTTTACATTATTATCGAATATTTTGCTTATCTGATTCATTTGGGTACCTTTTAATTAGTCCCATTCACCCCGCCCTTACTACATCGGATGTAAACGTGTCCGCCATAAGAAGTTCATGGTATCATATGCCACTACTTACTTGGCCAGAGTAAGCGATTATCACATGACACGCATGACCTTTTTATAGTTTTCACATCACGCCCTATGTAGTAGTGCCTCTACTTGTTTCTCTTGGAAACAATATCCGAATATATTTTCTATTCGGGTTTTTCCAAGTTTTTAATCTACATATGCAACTTTCAATTTCTTCATATTTGTTGCATATTACTATTTGTGCGATTATTTAAAATATGCACCTGGTAATGTTTGCCCCAACGGGCTTTCCTTGCCTTTACTTTTATTCACGATTGTTACGCAATTTGGTCCTTGGTGAGCATGCTCCTCTCGTCATATTTCGGACCGTTCTATCATTATATCCACAATTCGTTTGACTCTCGTCGTCTTCAAACGCGAGTGTCCTTCAAATAAAACATTCACAAGGTTAGTAACATCAACTTCAATAATCGCCCGTATTATAATACAAGGCTTTTTCTACTATACACGTCAACGCGCGTATTTTCGTCAACTATTTCAATCATTTTAATTGGGATAACGGGTATCACACAATAGCCCTATGTGTTGTTTACAACGCTTTAGCATACTTGTACTTACCGGATTTGCGATCAAGCTTCGAACCGAACACTATTCTTTGTCAAGAGCATAAGGTTTAAGTCCAAGCATGGTTCCTCCCCACCATACTCGAATCTCTTAAACCAACGCTCTGATACCAACTTATAACACCCTAGTTATTGATATGTAAATACCAACAATTAGATGTGTAGTTAAGACTACACATGCTATAAAAATACGGGTTTATTAAAACTTTTACAAATCATAGGTTCTTCTACAAAACGTGATCAAAATTCGTTGTTTAAAATCTACAACGTTGCAATGTGCGGAAGCGTGTATCTTTATCGTGTTCGGTTCTTCGCTGAGCTTGATCGTCTTCCGGCATCCCAGAAAGTACCTACATTTCATAAACATGAAATGCTTTAGTCATACGGTATTAAAACGCATCTAAATGAGTCCGGAAAACAAAACTGATCAAAAATACATTTTTGTACAGGGTCCACCGTAAATTACGGTGGACACCGTAATTTACGGTAGTCCTTGTTTTGGTTTGTTTCCACCGTAAATCAGGAGTGTTTCACCGTAAATCATTTCAGGTCCACCGTAAATTACGGTGGCACCGTAATTTACGGTGGCACCTGCATCCCACCTTTCCATTTTGCCGTAATTTGACACGAAATCTTTCGTATCTTTCAAACCGCTTATCCGTTTGACCTACCGTTTCTTCCTGCATGTTTGTAATTTGATTCTCCATCATATGGAGTTAAATCCGACATCCGGCTTGATAAAATTCAAGACTTTTAAGTCTTCGGCTTATTACCCTTTATGCCAAATTTTGACCCGTTCGCTATTTTATCAAACAAACACGTTTACTTGATCTAGAAACTCAAGAGAATCATAATTTCAATATTTCCTATCAACTAAATCATAAATCATGGGCTTCTTACTTAATTAGAACCCGTTTATGTTCAAGTGCTTATTTTGACCCATTAAGGTATTTAAGCACTTTAAGCTTAAAATCGTTTTCGTTCATTTCAAGCGTTAATTACAACATTCTAATCAAGAAATCTTCCACCACAACTATAATTGTGGTGGACTTAATGAGGTGATCTATATAATCCGAGTTTTTCTCATCTGAATGCTAAATTTACGACAAAGACTCATATAGAGTCATTTGACCAAAGATTTACATCTTTCGCTCCTTACACTTATTCCAATTATTATTTGATCATAAAACATCGTTTCAAAACTACCTTTAAAGGTTGTTTATTCGAATTAGCCAACAAGGGCGTTTTAGTCAATTTTAGCCATTCTTTTACGACGAAGGACTATTAGTGCTTGTTTGAACCCCAAGGTCCGACCTTTTAACCATATTCTTGTTTAGAAACCAATATGTTTATAAACACCACAATCATAACTCGATTTATTCGCTTTACCCAAAAGATAACCGAATATCTTATTTTAACCTTGTCTAACTGTTATAAAACTCCAAATTCTACATGATGAGTTGTATTACTATACATACCTGGCTCGGATCAATATATTGACCCGTTTCAATACTTTTTCCTTAGTGGCTACTAAGTGATAGCGATGTAAGCATCCATGTGCTATTTATTTCCTAAATTCATGCAACTTGACAACCCATTAGTCGATATTGTCAAAGGGTGATAATTTCACCTTTTGACCCGTTTGGTCTATATGACCAATTACCATTATCAAATTGTCAAAATTACCATTTTGCCCTTAATGGTTATTATGATTTAACTTATATGATAACCATTAAAAGTACATGCTTCATTCGTCATAATATGATCAAATTACCGGTTTAACTCATTTTTTTAGCCATCACCATGTTTTCTTGTCATATTTGATTATCTTGTTCCGTACGACCACACGTCGGAACATCATATCTCAATTAAGTATTTTTTTTTCTTTTCGTAACTAATACGACGAAAGAATATTATAAATATAAGACTAGTGTAAGATATACTTACCTTGCACCCGGATTATGCTTTTTCTTCGTTCTTGATTTGTTTGACCCGCTTTCTTCCCAAGCTTTCACCTAGCTCGTCAAGCGTCAAACTATCATCATAATTCGCGAGATGGTTAGATTAGTCATAATTATTCACGACTATTCTATCTCACTTAGTTCATACGTCGAAACTACTATTCGACTTCATGAATAGTTAACTTAGATTATTAAAGTTAACCACCTTAAATCACAAGGTTCTCAACATTAAGTCTAAATCAACATTGTATTTAGAACCCTTCTCACTTCCTATTACGCGTAATCACCATAACATTCAAATGCGCGTTTTCGCTCTAATTTCAACACTTTAGTCTTCACTTAGGCATTTTAACAAACACCTAATGTGCATACATTTTACACATTTACAACTAGTTCATAACTAGTTATTTTTACCAAGATTAACATCAAAATTCACCACTATCACTTATGATCAAATACTCAAACTTGCAAATTGTTTAAGTATTTCTCGATTACTATCATGCATGATGATCCTAATCACAATCATATCATCAAATTCATCATAAGATTAAAACCCACTTAACCTAGTGTGGTAAATCATTCAATCATTCAATCCATAGCATGTTATGTATGATTTTCACTTAGGGTTTTGTTCCTAAGCAAATATACATCACTAATCTAGCCATAGCTTCTCTAATCCATGCCTAATTCGCGATTAGGATGATTATCCAATTTTTACAACTTCAAGATTGTTAGAATTTCGACATACCTTACGATCCCCTTGACTTGGTGACCGTTTCTATGTGTTCAAATCCGAATTTGACCCTTGTTTGATCCTCCAATTTGAGGGTTTTGTTGAAGTTTAGGGTTGAGCTCCATGGGAGCTTGCTCCTGCTCGATCTCAGACACACACCGTGTGTGTGTTTGTGTGTTTTGTTTAGTTAAATAACTTTTCTAGTTATCCCGCTTTAACCCCTCGTGTTTGGTTCGTTATTAAGTAGGCCACAACCTACTTATTTTTAACAATATTCCCACTTATTAACTAGGTTTAATATTCCTAGTTAACTTAGCGGGTTCGGGAATATTTGTGACTAAGTTTATTTTAGGTCCCGTTAGCACGGGCCGTTTATCCATTTTATTTCCTTAAAGCTTTTATTCACTTTTATTTATTATTAGGATTAATTATTTAAATCCTAATATTCCACCGGGTAAATTTTACCACTTACGGTACTTTTACCCGTCTTTTAGTGTTAACGGGGTTTAATTACTAAACCCGTTTTCGGGGTGTTACATATGGTACCATAGGATCTGACAAATCTCGTTATTAGACCGCACCCATGGTTATGTGTGGGTTAGGTGGATAACGACTGAATCTGATGATTGTTAACTTACCCTTTGGTGGTTTGTTAATACGAGAACAACTTGAACGATGAACGAGTCACAAAGGTTTGAATGTTATTAGCGAGACGACCAAAAGTAGTTTTCACAATTAAAACAAGAACGATTGGAACGAGAATGATATTAAACGATTGAACGATTATGAACGATTTAAAAAAATGAACGATATTCTATAACGAGAACGAGTTATACGATGTCATACAACGATGTTTATGAAACTATATAAACCATACGAGTTTTAATTACGAGAACGATTTATGATTTGGTTTACATAAACAAATGTTTTGGGTTAAGATCCATGGCATTCAAGGTTTATAAATTATGACCAATCAGTTTTGACTTGGTTATTCATTTTACAATACAAACATTTTACAAAACAAGGTTTTCTACTATCGAACAACGAAGTTGTACGAGTTATTTCAACATGTAAACGAGGCATGAATCTGACACTCACACAAAAACTATGTGCTCGCCAGCATTTCTTTGCTGACTTTGTTTTTACATATGTTTCAGGTGATGTTGCTTAAAGTTGATTGCGAATAGGATGCATGCTCACTTAAGACTGGACGAGGCCTTAGTGATTTAATAACGATGATAGACTATGTTTGACTTGCTTGTTTAACTTTAAGACAATGTTTAATATTTAATTAAACGAGACTCTTTGTATCCATGGTTTGAAACAATAATTCTGTTACAACACTCCCCGACGTTTCCGCCACGATTTGTTGTTTTACGTGGTCGGGGTGTGACAGAAGAGTTGGTATCAGAGCCAATGGTTATAGGGAATTAGGTTATTAGTAATGTTTTGACCTAGACTATAACTTTCTAGGACCCCAACGCAAGTTGATTTGCGTTTAGATTTAAAAAAAAAAATCCGAATCTGCTTCGAAAATTAATCATCCGTTCTAGGATGATTGATTACTAGGTTTTGAACCCTCTGTTGTAAGGTTTTGAACCCTTCCAGTTTGACTCATTTTTGGCTTAGTGCCTTCTGAGTTTTCAAAATCTCATCAAAGTTTGGGTCTATATAATGTGAACACGTGCAAACTGGAAGAGTGAATGCCTGTACCCTGAGTTTTCTGTCTAAGGCTAGAGTGTTCGTACAAATCCACATAATCGGACCAGTCACTCTTACATGGGAACTCTTGGGGTGAGTGTTCACTTATAGTCGAGCATGTCTTCGCGATACATTATTTTGATTCATTACTTTGATTAGTCACTGCGTGTCGTTTGTTTGTTCGAGGTAACGAACAAATGATCGCCTTCCTTATGTTTCGTCGATATTTTCAAAATCTCTTTTGTTTTTCCTAATTATCAACCTCACCCGTTTCTCATATTTCCTTGTTAGACAATGCCTCCTCGACGTGATGCGCAATCTTTTACTGCTGAAGAAATCACAGCCCTTGTCTCTCAGCAAATGGCTGTTGTGCTTCTAGGCGTTGTGACCCAAATCCACGAGCTATACAACAACAATAATAACAATGCATAATGTAATTTCAAGAGTTTCAATTCTCCTAAGCCGCTAAAGTTTTCTGGGTCACAAGGAGCAACTGCACTCCTTCAATGGTTCGAGAGTATCGAGAACACATTCAGACATGTGCAACGTCCGAATGGGCGTAAGGTTGAATTTGCATCAAGTGTGTTTGAGAAGCGTGCTCTTACGTGGTGGAACGAAGTGATGTGCGACAGGGGTGCCGAAGTGGCATTGGCACAAACATGGGAAGAGATTCGAGCTCTCATGATTAGAGAGTTCTGTCCCCGTCACGAAATTCGAGCTTTGGAACGAGAGTTTGACGATCTAAAACAAGATGGGGGAGAACACCGTGCGTACACGGATCGATTTGAGGAGCTCAGTCTTTTGTGTCCTACTATGGTTTCCCCGTTGGAGAAAGCGATAGAGAGGTATATCGATGGTTTACCCGATTCCATACAAGATATTGTGACTGGCGTCAATCCTACTACTGTTCGTCAAGCAACCGAGTTGTCTGCTACCCTGACTGAGTCTCAAGTCAGGAAGGGTAAACTCACCCGCAAGGGTGATAAAAAGAAGGCGACTGATTCTGGGAAGGACAAGAAAAAGGGTAAGGGTAAGGAAGGTGAGACGTCGAAGAAATCGAGGAAGCGAAAGGGTGCTCAGAACTTTGCAGTAACTGCACAAACTGCTCAAAAACCTCAGAACCCACCAGCTCAACCTCCTGCGAAGAAAGCATATGCTGGTACCGCACCTCATTGTGCTCGCTGCAACGGTCATCATGTTTCACAACAAGCTTGCAGGCTATGCACAACGTGTGGTAAACTTGGGCATCTGGCCAACGTCTGTCGTTTGGGTCAGAATCAGATTGTTCAGAATCAAGCTCTAGTTCAGGGGAATGCTGCTAGATTCCCACCGGGTTCATGTTTCAATTGTGGAGAGCTTGGTTACTTCAGCAACAACTGTCCGAGGTTGGCTAATGCAAATGCAAATCCGAACGTGAATGTCAATGTCAATGCGAATGATGCGCAATTAGCAACCTCACCCGTTTCTCATATTTCCTTGTTAGACAATGCCTCCTCAACGTGATGCGCAATCTTTTACTGCTGAAGAAATCACAACCCTTGTCTCTCAGCAAATGGCTGTTGTACTTCCTGGCGTTGTGACCCAAATCCACGAGCTATACAACAACAATAATAACAATGCATAATGTAATTTCAAGAGTTTCAATTCTCCTAAGCCGCTAAAGTTTTCTGGGTCACAAGGAGCAACTGCACTCCTTCAATGGTTCGAGAGTATCGAGAACACATTCAGACATGTGCAATGTCCGAATGGGCGTAAGGTTGAATTTGCATCAAGTGTGTTTGAGAAGCGTGCTCTTACGTGGTGGAACAGAGTGATGTGCGACAGGGGTGCCGAAGTGGCATTGGCACAAACATGGGAAGAGATTCGAGCTCTCATGATGAGAGAGTTCTGTCCCCGTCACAAAATTCGAGCTTTGGAACGAGAGTTTGACGATCTAAAACAAGATGGGGGAGAACACCGTGCATACACAGATCGATTTGAGGAGCTCAGTCTTTTGTGTCCTACTATGGTTACCCCGTTGGAGAAAGCGATAGAGAGGTATATCGATGGTTTACCCGATTCCATACAAGATATTGTGACTGGCGTCAATCCTACTACTGTTCGTCAAGCAACCGAGTTGTCTGCTACCCTGACTGAGTCTCAAGTCAGGAAGGGTAAACTCACCCGCAAGGGTGATAAAAAGAAGGCGACTGATTCTGGGAAGGACAAGAAAAAGGGTAAGGGTAAGGAAGGTGAGACGTCGAAGAAATCGAGGAAGCAAAAGGGTGCTCAGAACTTTGCAGTAACTGCACAAACAAAAACCTCAGAACCCACCAGCTCAACCTCCTGCGAAGAAAGCGTATGCTGGTACCGCACCTCATTGTGCTCGCTGCAACGGTCATCATTGTCACACCCCAACCGATGGCGGAATCATCGGGGCGCGGCACTGAGCGAAACAGATTGTCCAGAAGTTTCCATAACAACTATCATTACCATTCAATTTAAGTTAACATGTCCCATACCATGTCTCAAATAGTAAAACAAGCTATTACAGACAAAAACTAAACAAATATTATGTTCCGACAACTCAGATTTAAACATAACAATTTTATTCGTTGGTTTCTAGGACTCCAGTTCCTAGCTTCGATTTCATCACAGCCCGAGAAGCATATAAACAACCTAGGCACCTGTCACATACGTTAAAATAAAGTCAATACATAAAATGTAAAGGTGAGCATGCAAGTTTGATAATAGCATATAGAGTTCGAATTCGTTTACGCATAACCAGCACGTACACATAGTGAAATGAAGCACGTTAGTTATCGACATAGATCCATCGATACCAATGACTGCGGGTTGACTGCCCGAGGCAGTTCGCAATACACGATTACCACTGTAATCCATGCAAGTAAAAGATCCTTAACAACCCCCGTGTGAACGGGTGCTGAGTCCAAACTATAGTACTATCGTTGCTAAGGCAGGTAGACAGCATTCCATGTGTAAACATAACAAACAAGCATTCATAAGCCACGTATAACATGCATTAACGGTTCAGCGTTAAAATAGATTGAGCAGTGTGATAGTTGTAGTTTGAATAGTTGTAACGTATGTAACACCCAAAAGTGCTAAAGCAAAAGGGGTTCGAGTATACTCACCGCGATATGGATTGAAGGGAGTGCTTTACAGCGAGTACGGTTAGCCTGAATAGATTTGATAACGTAACGATAAGTGACGCGTAAAACAGTACAGGTGAGGGTGGATAGTATGACTGATCGTGCGGATCAGTTATCAGTGAGTAGAAGTCATCCGTGCGCATGACCTATCCGTGCGGATGGTATTCCATCCGGATAGGTTATCCGTGCGTGTGACCGTCCGTGCGGGTGGCAACTCGTGCGGACTAGTTGTATGTGCGGACGACCTATCCGTACGGTTAGATTGTTTGTGTGGATAAATGTTCAAGTGGATTGTTTCTTCCTAATATGTGTTTGTGTATGATGGCTTGTGCTTTGGAGTTTTCATTGTAGCATTTAGAAAACACCAAAGTGTTTCTACCTTTCAAGCCGGCCGCGCGGACGGCGGTCCGTGCGTGTGGTAGTCCGTGCGGGCAGCCTGTGCGCGCGGGCAGAGGCAATCTGTCCGGATAGCCTTGTCCGTGCGTACGGCTTGGCCGTGCGGATGAAGTTTGTTTGATTTTCATTTTAAGGCCTTAGTATCTCATGATCCGAAGAGTAATCCATTCAGAGATCGTCCGTCCGGATTGCTCGTTCGTCGATACTCAAACCTTGTTTTGAAAGTGGGTCCCAAGAGTAGTCCGTGCGGGTGACAATCCGTGCGTATGACCGGTACGTGCGTACGGCTCGTCCGTACGGACTGCTGGTCCGTGCGGACAGCTTGTCCGTGCGGACAACTGGTCTGGTTGTTCCGTTCGTCTATACTTGGTTTCTGTTGTCGTTTATCGAGACGTTCTGATCTCGTGACAACCACTGGGAGTTGTGTTCTCACCCGCGTGACTGGACCGGTCAGGAATCACCCTAACTCGGCCTGTCGGCGACTCAGAACGGTTATCCCGGTTAACCCCGATATCAGTTGTCTAAGGGTAGGATTCCAGAACTGGAACTAGGGCATCACCATTGACGAGCAGAGCACTAGGACTGATCAGATTCGTACCGGTTTTAAGAGTAAAAGAAGGAGAGAACTTAGGTTTATTTCTTTCAACTCTTTTATCCTTAGAAAAGTTTAGATCTAGGTGAAATTATTGTAAAAACTTGTAGAAATCGTTTAGATCTGGGATGTTCTTGGTGGAATGAAGCCAAGCATGAAGTTCTTATGAACTTCATGATGACGTCACCCGTGAATACCTCAAATCCGGATGATTTCATGGTTAAAATCGTAGATTCGAAAGGTAGAAGTGTGTAGAATTGTGTAGTGATTAAAGATGTACAAGAATTAGTGCAAGACCATACCTGGATTGAGAGAAATCTGAGAAAAAGGTGAAGAATGCGTGTGGTTCGGACGTCACTTGCCAAAAGTGGAAAAAGGTGGAGAGTGACCCGTGTATTTATAGGATGCCAAAAAGGGAAAGGGTGAGCCGTGCACATGGCACGCACCCGGGTAGGCTATCCGCGCGGACTGGCAATCCGTGCGGATTGGCCATCCGTGCGGATTGGCCATCCGTGCTGATGCCACCTCCTTGGGCGAGTTCGGTGCGATGTTGATTCGGTTCTGATTTGCGAGCGATTCGATAGGGTTTCCTAATTTAAATTACTTTCATTCCCAACTACTTCTTATATGGTTCGACTCGGGATTCGGGTTCGGGTTCGTCTACATTCGAGTTAGACTTTGAGCTCGATTGAGTTCGCTTGATTATCACAACATAAAATAACATAAAATAAACATGCACAGGTAACACGTAAGGCACACACACACGTATAACGGTAAGTAAAATACACAGCTCGAGTTACGATTTGATGTCGATTTGATTAGTGTAGCTTGATTAACTTTATCGCATTGTTACTTCCTATCGTTCACAGTCGTAGATCGATTGAGATATGGGTTGATGCTTGCAATGTATGACATTTACTCCACATAATCTAAATATCATACAAACAATTCTACGAGTCACGTCGCGCGAAATCGGTCGTTGACTTTGACCTTGACTTTGACTTTCACTCGTGGAAACACGGGGTGTTACAGCCTCCCCTTGTTTAGGAAATTTCGTCCCGAAATTAAGCCGGAAGCTGTAACTAATTCGTGACCCACGTGTGAGAGTCCTTCGTTTGAATCATTGAAAATCGTCAAAATAACCAGGATTTTACGGTTAAAATCGGCTGATTTTTTTTTGGACATGATATGCGAAAACATTTAATCTAAAAGTCTATAAAGTTTTAGATTTCAATTCAAAGCCGTTGAAAAGAAATCCTTTGTCAATTTTTTTTAAAAATTTTTCATTTTCAAAACCTTTTTCTTTTTCTTTCAGAACCTTGATTATTGTAGGTTCCGGTTTGAATTCGTTTCGATTGCGATCTAACTTGTACGACGTGCGGAATCCGTGCACGATCGTGATCGAACACACAAAAACGTACAATTTAACCGTGATTCTATTGATTATGATATCGTGTACCAAACCGAGAATCACGTTTTGCCATTTTCTCTTTACTTTCTCTCTCTAGTTTATCTCTCTAATTAAACAACTGCGGGTACTTGGCCTTCATGTCGCTTTCGAGTTCCCAAGTGAACTCCGCGCCTCGTTTGCCTTCCCATCGGACTTTCACGATAGGAATGCGTGAGCGCCTGAGTTCTTTGGTCTGACGATCCATGATTTTGACAGGCTTTTCCACGAAGTGTAATGTTTCGTTCACTTGTAGATCGTCTAGAGGAACATGTAAGTCGTGGTCGGCGATGCACTTTCGGAGGTTTGACACGTGGAAAGTCGGATGGACATTGCTAAGTTCCTCCGGTAATTCGAGTCTGCAGGCGACTTTTCCGATCCTTTCCAGAATCTTAAAAGGTCCCACATATCGAGGCGCGAGTTTCCTCTTTTTGCCGAATCGGACTACACCCTTCCAAGGTGATACCTTTAGGAGTACGTAGTCACCAACGCCATACTCACGGTGCTTGCGCTTTTTATCGGCGAGAACTTTCTGTCTATCCCGAGCTTTCGCTAGATTGTCTCGAATTTGGAAAATTTTGTCTGTCGTTTCTTGTAGCAGCTCCGGACCGGTTAGTTGCGAGTGACCGATCTCGTGCCACACAATAGGCGATCGACATCTTCTTCCGTATAAGGCCTCGAAAGGTGCCATCTGGATGCTAGCCTGGTAGCTATTGTTGTACGAGAATTCGACTAACGGAAGGTGTCTATCCCAATTACCACCGAAGTCTAGAACACACGAACGGAGCATGTCTTCAAGCGTACGAATCGTTCTTTCAGTCTGACCATCAGTTTGTGGGTGGAACGCAGTACTTAGATTAAGCGTTGTACCGAGTGCCGTTTGAAACGTTTCCCACAACCGTGAAGTGAATCGAGCATCACGATCAGAGATGATGTCACGAGGCGTCCCATGTCGACAAATGATCTCGTCGGTGTAGATTCGGGCTAATCGTTCTACCTTGTAGTCTTCTCGTATTGGCAGAAAGTGCGCTGATTTAGTCAAACGGTCAATAACAACCCAAATGCTGTCGTGGCCTGAGGACGTGGTCGGAAGCTTGGTTACGAAATCCATAGCTATGCTCTCCCACTTCCACATGGGAATTGGAGGTTGTTCGAGCAAGCCAGAGGGTCTTTGATGTTCAGCCTTGATCCTAGCACAGGTTAGGCATTTTCCGACGTAAAGAGCGATATCCCGTTTCATACCCGGCCACCAGTACCTATATCGAAGGTCATGGTACATCTTGTCGGCACCAGGATGAATAGAGTATCGGGATTTGTGGGCTTCATCCATGACAATCTGTCGCAGGTTGGTTCGCTTGGGAATCCAGATTTTGTCTAAGAAGTGGAATATCCCGTTTGATTTGCTCACAAGCTGGGCTCCATCGTGGTAGATTCTTTCTTTCTTCAAGGTGCGTTCGATGAAACATGCATGTTGGGCGTCGCGAATAAGGGCTTCGAGATTGTGCTAGGCTTGAACATTACGAGTGCTAAGCAGATAACTCTGTCTGCTAAGTGCATCGGCAACAACATTTGCTTTGCCTGGGTGATAACGGATCTCGCAGTCGTAGTCGTTGAGAAGTTCTACCCATCGGTGTTGACGCATATTCAGTTCCCTCTGATTAAAGATGTGCTGTAGGCTCTTATGATCGGTGAAGATCGTACACTTGGTACCATACAGGTAGTGTCGCCAAATCTTTAATGCAAAAACAACTGCGCCTAGCTCGATATCGTGGGTTGTATAGTTCTTCTCGTGGATTTTGAGCTGACGAGATGCGTAGGCTATAACCTTGTCTCGTTGCATTAAGACACAACCGAGACCAAGGTTGGAAGCATCACAGTAGACAATAAAATTATCGTTTCCGTCGGGTAGTGTGAGAACAGGAGCATTGCAGAGCATGTATTTGAGGGTTCGAAAGGTAGACTCTTGTTTGGTTCCCCAGACAAACGGCTGGTCCTTATGAGTGAGAGAAGTGAGTGGTACTGCAATCTTCGAGAATCCTTCGATAAATCGTCGATAATAGCCCGCTAGTCCGAGAAAGGAGCGGACTTCAGTCGGGTTCTTAGGAGTAACCCAGCTCTTAACAGCTTCAATCTTCGCAGGATCGACATGAATACCCTGACTATTTACGATGTGATCCAGAAACTGAACCTCCCCCAACCAAAACTCACACTTGGAGAATTTGGCGTAGAGTTGGTTCCCCTGGAGTAACTCGAGAACCAAACGTAGATGTTGCGCGTGTTCGGCTCTCGTTTTGGAATAGATCAAGACATCGTCGATGAACACGATGACGAAGTGGTCAAGATACGGTTTACACACTCGATTCATCAGATCCATGAAAACTGTTGGTGCATTGGTTAGGCCAAAAGGCATGACAACGAATTCGTAGTGGCCGTATCGAGTGCGAAACACGGTTTTGGGTATATCTTCCTCTTGTATACGCAGTTGATGGTATCCGGAACGTAGATCGATTTTCGAGAAACACGTAGCGCCTTGCAGCTGATCAAACAAATCGTCGATTCGAGGCAGGGGATAGCGGTTTTTGATAGTCAACTTATTCAATTCCCGGTAATCGATGCACATCCGGAACGACCCGTCCTTCTTTTTAACGAAAAGAACCGGTGCGCCCCAAGGAGAAGTGCTCGGGCGAATAAAGTCTTTTTCAAGCAATTCCTGGAGTTGGGTTGAGAGTTCACGCATTTCGGACGGCGCGAGTCGATAAGGGGCTCTGGCGATAGGATTAGCTCCAGGAATGAGATCAATGCGGAAATCGATATCACGCTTCGGAGGTAGTCCGGGAAGATCCTCAGGAAAGACTTGAGGAAATTCTCGAACAACTGGAACGTCCTTTACTTTCTTCTTCTCTTTCTTTTCCTTCTCCGCTGCTACGACATGAGCCAAGAAAGCCCTGTATTCCTTACGGAGATACTTGCTAGCTTGTAGGCATGACATAAGCTTGAGACCCTTCGAAGTAGTATCACCATAAACGCACAATGAATCACCGTTGGCGAGCGAAAAACGAATCATTTTATCGAAGCACACAACTTCGGCATGGTTTTCGCGAAGAAAGTCCATGCCTATTATGACATCGAAGCTTCCTAGTTGCATTGGAATGAGATCGATTGAGAAGATGTGATTGTTGAGTTCGAGAGTGCAATCACGAATAACAGAGTTTACAGTGACGGTTCTTCCGGTAGCGACTTCAACTTCGAATGCAGAGGAGAGTCGAGAACGTTTACGACTAAGGAGTTTCTCAAATTCGAGTGACACAAAGCAATTATCGGCTCCAGTATCAAACAAACATGAAGCATAAATACCATTCACAAGGAACGTACCATTCACCACGTTGTTGTCGGCCTGGGCTTGACGCACGTTAAGGTTGAAAGTTCTGGCTCGTGCGGCATGTTGCTGCTGCTGTTGTTGCTGCTGTGGTTGCTGCTGTGGCTGCTGTTGTGGCTGCTGGGGTTCTTCTTTCACCACCCTGTTTGGCCACATGTTGGCGAAATGGTTCGGGTCGCCAGATGTGAAGCATACTCTGGCTTTGACTGCGGGTGCCAGAGGAGCTTGTTGACCCTGTGGGGCAGCGAGTAGAGCTTGATTGGCAGGAGCTTGACGAATACGGCAGTTGGCAGTAAAGTGGCCGTACACGTTGCAATGAGCACAGAAGCGGCATTGAATAGCAGTCGGGTGATGATAGGTGCAAGTAGGGCAGAGTGGGTGTGGTCCAGTATATGCACGCTTTGCAGGCGGTGCATTGGCCATAGGCACCACTACTTGACGCTGTTGAGCAGGTACAGCTTGGATTGGTGCAACAGAAATCGCACAGTTCTTATTGGTGGAGTTGTTCTTTCTCTTGTTCTTTCTCTTGTTACTTGATGACTTGGGTTCAGCAGTTGGTGTAGCAGTAGTGGCTTGATGTAGATGCTTGGAGGTCTTATCCCACATCCCAGCCTTGACCCTTTTGTCATTGATCTCAGCGGCCAGCAGATAGGTTTCTTCGATCGTGGTAGTCTTAGCCGCTTGCACGAAATCAGCAACGCAGTCGGGCAGGGCTCGGATTTATTTCTTGATGGTCATCTCAGGGGTCTTGACCTGGTCAGGACAGATAATGCTGAGCTGTTTGAAGCGAGCTGTGAGGCCAGTATTGTCTCCATCCTTCTGATGTATGTGCCAAAATTCATCTTCAAGCTTTTGACGCTCGTGAGGAGGGCAGAATTCCTCCAACATGACCTCCTTGAGCTCATCCCATGACAAACCGTAAGCTGCGTCATTCCCTCTCTTGTTCCTCTCGGCCGTCCACCAGTCCAAGGCACGGGACTGAAAGACGACGGTAGCGTTCAGAGTTCGAAGGTCATCAGGGCAACCACTTTGTCGCAGAGTAACCTCGATAGAGTCAAACCAGTGGAATAGAGCAGTAGGACCTCCTTCGCCTGTGAATTCTTTCGGCCCACATGACTTGAATTGTTTGAAACTGAAAGGTCTCGCGGCAGCTTTGGGACCCTCAGTCCTCGATTCCTCGGATGATTTGCTGGCATTCTCGCAGACATCACTTACAGCCTTTGCTACCGCTTTCGCGACGATGGAAGCAAGGCGTCTGTCCCTCTTTTCCTGGCGAGAGAGTGGATGACGGGATCCAGACGACATTGTCTGCAATAGACATCGCCATGGAACTCAACACATGTATTCGAATCTCCCTCACACGTCTATTACTACTAAAGCTCAGTAACACGTACCATGTAACGCATATAGTCACAAAATCACAGAATTGCACAAAATCACATAATCACATAGAGCACATAAGCACAATATTCCTAATCACATAAGCATAACAGCAAGAAACACGTATACTTAGTTACTAAAAGCACCTACGAGCATACGAACTATTCTGACTGCCTCTATTGTTGATTCGCTAGCGATGAGTTGTGCGGGTTTTGTATTTTAGTAGGAGCAATAGTGTCGAGTTGAAACCAATAGTACCTCAAAACGTTAACAAATAACAGAAAATGCATAAAATTTTCATAAAGATCGATAAATCGAAGGTAGATTGTCTGCGGCTAATAGACTTCGACTAACCAAAGTAGCTCGACTATTCGCAAGGATCCTGCACAATGACCTCCAGGACTATGCCTTTGCCTTGATTCTCGGGCGTTGGCGCAATTCCCTTTGGTTAGGTTGTGTCTTTAGACCGTTGGAGTCCATCGAACTTTGGTGGAGTTCTTGTATAAAAGCGGGACGAATCGTCAAGGTTAGGGATTCACCCCTATCTTGCAACTTCCGTCCTCGTTTTTGATAAAAATTGAGGAGATTATTCATCAAAATAGGGATTTCACTCCTGATTTGGTATAATTCTCCTCGTTTGTAGCTGAAACGCAAGCTGATTAGGCAACCTTAGTCGAGAGTTTGCTGTTTTCACACCTATTCTCGGCCTTATTGCCTGTTCACAACTTAAAAATTCGAGTGCAACGATAGAAAAGAGTGAGGGATAGTGGCGAGTTTACGCATACGCGTGAGTTGGTCAGTTGGTTCTTAACTATAGTCTAGGTCTCTAAGACTTCGACCAGGACTAGGTCAAGTCTTGCCTAATTCCCTATAGGTATGGCTCTGATACCAATCTGTCACACCCCAACCGATGGCGGAATCATCGGGGCGCGGCACTGAGCGAAACAGATTGTCCAGAAGTTTCCATAACAACTATCATTACCATTCAATTTAAGTTAACATGTCCCATACCATGTCTCAAATAGTAAAACAAGCTATTACAGACAAAAACTAAACAAATATTCTGTTCCGACAACTCAGATTTAAACATAACAATTTTATTCGTTGGTTTCTAGGACTCCAGTTCCTAGCTTCGATTTCATCACAGCCCGAGAAGCATATAAACAACCTAGGCACCTGTCACATACGTTAAAATAAAGTCAATACATAAAATGTAAAGGTGAGCATGCAAGTTTGATAATAGCATATAGAGTTCGAATTCGTTTACGCATAACCAGCACGTACACATAGTGAAATGAAGCACGTTAGTTATCGACATAGATCCATCGATACCAATGACTGCGGGTTGACTGCCCGAGGCAGTTCGCAATACACGATTACCACTGTAATCCATGCAAGTAAAAGATCCTTAACAACCCCCGTATGAACGGGTGCTGAGTCCAAACTATAGTACTATCGTTGCTAAGGCAGGTAGACAGCATTCCATGTGTAAACATAACAAACAAGCATTCATAAGCCACGTATAACATGCATTAACGGTTCAGCGTTAAAATAGATTGAGTAGTGTGATAGTTGTAGTTTGAATAGTTGTAACGTATGTAACACCCAAAAGTGCTAAAGCAAAAGGGGTTCGAGTATACTCACCGCGATATGGATTGAAGGGAGCGCTTTACAGCGAGTACGGTTAGCCTGAATAGATTTGATAACGTAACGATAAGTGACGCGTAAAACAGTACAGGTGAGGGTGGATAGTATGACTGATCGTGCGGATCAGTTATCCGTGAGTAGAAGTCATCCGTGCGCATGACCTATCCGTGCGGATGGTAATGCGTGCGGATGGTATTCCATCCGGATAGGTTATCCGTGCGTGTGACCGTCCGTACGGGTGGCAACTCGTGCGGACTAGTTGTATGTGCGGACGTCCTATCCGTACGGTTAGATTGTTTGTGTGGATAAATGTTCAAGTGGTTTGTTTCTTCCTAATATGTGTTTGTGTATGATGGCTTGTGCTTTGGAGTTTTCGTTGTAGCATTTAGAAAACACCAAAGTGTTTCTACCTTTCAAGCCGGCCGCGCGGACGGCGGTCCGTGCGTGTGGTAGTCCGTGCGGGCAGCCTGTGCGCGCGGGCAGAGGCAATCTGTCCGGATAGCCTTGTCCATGCGTACGGCTTGGCCGTGCGGATGAAGTTTGTTTGATTTTCATTTTAAGGCCTTAGTATCTCATGATCCGAAGAGTAATCCATTCAGAGATCGTCCGTCCGGATTGCTCGTTCGTCGATACTCAAACCTTGTTTTGAAAGTGGGTCCTAAGAGTAGTCCGTGCGGGTGACAATCCGTGCGTATGACCGGTACGTGCGTACGGCTCGTCCATGCGGACTGCTGGTCCGTGCGGACAGCTTGTCCGTGCAGACAACTGGTCTGGTTGTTCCGTTCGTCTACACTTGGTTTCTGTTGTCGTTTATCGAGACGTTCTGATCTCGTGGCAACCACTGGGAGTTGTGTTCTCACCCGCGTGACTGGACCGGTCAGGAATCACCCTAACTCGGCCTGTCGGCGACTCAGAACGGTTATCCCGGTTAACCCCGATATCAGTTGTCTAAGGGTAGGATTCCAGATCTGGAACTAGGGCATCACCATTGACGAGCAGAGCACTAGGACTGATCGAATTCGTACCGGTTTTAGGAGTAAAAGAAGGAGAGAACTTAGGTTTATTTCTTTCAACTCTTTTATCCTTAGAAATGTTTAGATCTAGGTGAAATTATTGTAAAAACTTGTAGAAATCGTTTAGATCTGGGATGTTCTTGGTGGAATGAAGCCAAGCATGAAGTTCTTATGAACTTCATGATGACGTCACCCGTGAATACCTCAAATCCGGATGATTTCATGGTTAAAATCGTAGATTCGAAAGGTAGAAGTGTGTAGAATTGTGTAGTGATTAAAGATGTACAAGAATTAGTGCAAGACCTTACCTGGATTGAGAGAAATCTGAGAAAAAGGTGAAGAATGCGTGTGGTTCGGACGTCACTTGCCAAAAGTGGAAAAAGGTGGAGAGTGACCCGTGTATTTATAGGATGCCAAAAAGGGAAAGGGTGAGCCGTGCACATGGCACGCACCCGGGTAGGCTATCCGCGCGGACTGGTCATCCGTGCGGACTGGCAATCCGTGCGGACTGGCAATCCGTGCGGATTGGCCATCCGTGCGGATTGGCCATCCGTGCGGATTGGCCATCCGTGCGGATGCCACCTCCTTGGGCGAGTTCGGTGCGATGTTGATTCGGTTCTGATTTGCGAGCGATTCGATAGGGTTTCCTAATTTAAATTACTTTCATTCCCAACTACTTCTTATATGGTTCGACTCGGGATTCGGGTTCGGGTTCGGGTTCGTCTACATTCGAGTTAGACTTTGAGCTCGATTGAGTTCGCTTGATTATCACAACATAAAATAACATAAAATAAACATGCACAGGTAACACGTAAGGCACACACACACGTATAACGGTAAGTAAAATACACAGCTCGAGTTACGATTTGATGTCGATTTGATTAGTGTAGCTTGATTAACTTTATCGCATTGTTACTTCCTATCGTTCACAGTCATAGATCAATTGAGATATGGGTTGATGCTTGCAATGTACGACATTTACTCCACATAATCTAAATATCATACAAACAATTCTACGAGTCACGTCGCGCGAAATCGGTCGTTGACTTTGACCTTGACTTTGACTTTCACTCGTGGAAACACGGGGTGTTACAATCATGTTTCACAACAAGCTTACAGGCTATGCACAACGTGTGGTAAGCTTGGACATCTGGCCAACGTCTGTCGTTTGAATCAGATTGTTCAGAATCAAGCTCTAGTTCAGGGGAATGCTGCTAGATTCCCACCGGGTTCATGTTTCAATTGTGGAGAGCTTGGTTACTTCTGTAACAACTGTCCGAGGTTGGCTAATGCTAATGCAAATGCAAATCCGAACGTGAATGTCAATGTCAATGCGAATGCGAATCCCACTCGTGGACGAGTATTCAATCTAATTGCAAACGAGGCTCGAGCTGACAACCTCGTCGTCAATGGTACGTTTCTTGTTAACAATCGACCCGCATCTATTCTTTTTGATTCTGGTGCCGATAGAAGTTTTGTTTCATTGTCTTTTGAACCTTTGCTTGCGATACCTAGAACTAAACTAAGGAAACCCTTATCTGTCGAAGTTGCTACTGGTAGACCTCTTGTTCTTGATTCAGTTATTCGTGATTGTCAGTTAAACCTTGATAACCATCTTTTTCCCATTGACCTCACGCCGATGCAACTTGGGAGTTTCGATATTATCGTGGGGATGGATTGGTTAACCAAACATCATGCTGAGGTGGTTTGTTTCGATAAGATTGTTCGTATTCCTCTTCCGTCTGGCGATGTTCTGGAAGTTCGTGGCGAGAAACCATCTGGTGGATTGAACCTTATGTCGTGTACAAAGGCCCAAAGTTATTTGCGAAAAGGATATGTTGCTTTCCTGGCACATGTCACCGAGGAGAAAGGCAAGAGCAAGAGTATTCAGGATATTCCGATTATTCGGGATTATCCAGAGGTGTTTCCCGATGAACTGCCTGGTTTGCCTCCAGCTCGTCAAGTCGAGTTTCATATTGACCTTGTACCCAATGCCAACCCGATTGCGAAAGCACCTTATCGTCTTGCACCGTCGGAAATGCAAGAGTTATCGAAACAGCTTCAAGAGTTGTCTGATAGAGGATTCATCCGTCCAAGCTTTTCGCCTTGGGGAGCTCCTGTCCTCTTTGTGAAAAAGAAAGATGGATCTTTTCGAATGTGTATCGATTATCGTGAGCTTAATAAGCTTACCATCAAGAATCGATACCCCCTACCTAGAATTGATGATCTCTTCGACCAGCTGCAAGGTGCTTCATGCTTTTCCAAGATCGATCTGCGTTCTGGGTATCATCAACTTCGCGTGTTCTAAGAAGATATCCCCAAAACTGCTTTCTGTACAAGATATGGGCACTACGAGTTCACTGTCATGCCTTTTGGTTTGACAAATGCCCCAGCTATCTTCATGGACTTAATGAATAGGGTTTGTAAACCTTATTTAGATAAGTTCATCATTGTGTTCATCGACGATATTCTCATTTATTCGAAGTCTCGAGCCGATCATGAGCAACACCTTCGTTTGACATTGGAACTCCTAAAGAAGGAACAACTTTTTGCTAAATTCTCCAAGTGTGAATTCTGGCTTAAAGAAGTTTAGTTCTTGGGTCATATTGTCAATGAGCAGGGTATCCATGTGGATCCTTGCAAAATAGCTGCTATTAAGGATTGGAATACACCGACGACACCTACCGAGATTCGATCGTTTCTTGGTCTTGCTGGTTATTATCGTCGATTCATTTCTAATTTCTCAAAGATCGCGGTTCCACTCACTGCTTTGACTCAGAAAAATAAGCCTTTTGAGTGGGGACCTAAGCAAGAAGAAGCATTCCAGACGCTAAAACGGAAGCTCTGTGATGCTCCTGTTTTATCTCTACCTGAGGGAAACGATGATTTTGTTGTCTATTGTGACGCGTCGAATCTAGGACTTGGTTGCGTTCTTATGCAACTAGGTAAAGTCATAGCTTATGCGTCTAGACAGCTGAAAGTTCACGAGAAGAACTATACGACTCATGATCTTGAGTTAGGAGCTGTGGTTTTTGCGCTTAAAATCTGGAGACACTACCTCTATGGAACGAAGTGTGTGGTTTTCACAGACCACAAAAGTCTCCAGCATATTCTTAATCAAAAGGAGCTGAACATGAGGCAACGACGTTGGGTTGAACTCTTAAACGATTATGATTGCGAGATCCGCTACCATCCTGGTAAGCCGAATGTCGTGGCCGATGCGCTTAGTCGAAAGGAACGAGTCAAGCTTCATTCTGTTCGAACTCTAGCTGATATTCAATCCCGTTTCCTTCAAACTCAACGATCTTGTGTGATCAAAGGCTTATTGAAATATGAGCTACCGCTTCAACTTGAGCTTAAGCTCGAAAGGAAAGACGATGGTTTGCTTTATTTCAAGGATCATTTGTGGATTCCGAAACAAGACGACCTTCGCACCTTGGTAATGGACGAATCTCACAAGTCTCGATATTCTATCCATCCTGGTGCTGATAAAATGTACAAGGATCTTCGCACTCAGTTCTGGTGGCCTGGTATGAAGAAGGATGTTGCCTTGTATGTATCGAAATGCCTAACTTGTCACAAAGTCAAGGCTGAACATCAACGACCTTCTGGTTTGCTTGTACAACCAGAGATACCGGTTTGGAAGTGGGAGAAAATTGCCATGGATCTCATTACTAAGTTACCGCGTACGTCTAAAGGTCACGATGCTATTTGGGTTGTAGTTGATCGTTTGACAAAATCTGCTCACTTCCTACCAATCCGTGAGGATTTCTCTGCTGAGAAGCTTGCCAAGATCTATATAGACGAGATTATATCACGACATGGTGTTCCTCTAGATATCATTTCCGATCGTGATACTCGATTTTCATCCCATTTTTGGAAGACCATGCAATCTGCTTTGGGAACCCAACTAAATTTAAGCACTGCTTATCATCCCCAAACAGATGGTCAATCTGAGAGGACGATTCAAACTTTGGAGGATATGCTTAGAGCATGCGTGATAGACTTTGGTGGTAATTGGGATTCTCATCTTCCACTGATCGAGTTCTCTTACAACAACAGTTATCATGCTAGTATTAATATGGCACCATTCGAAGCTCTCTACGGTCGAAAATGTCATTCACCTGTATGTTGGAATGAGATCGGTGAAGCTTAGCTTACTGGACCTGAGCTCATTCTAGAAACAACAGACAAAATCAAGAAAATTCGCGATAATCTTGTGACAGCTAGAAGCCGTCAAAAGAGTTATGCGGATTTGCGACGCAAGCCCTTAGAATTTCAAGTCGGAGACCGTGTCCTACTCAAGGTGTCACCTTGGAAGGGAGTGGTAAGATTTGGAAAGAAAGGAAAACTTGCACCACGATATGTTGGACCATTTAAGATTGTTGAAAGAATTGAAAAGGTTTCCTATCGACTAGAGCTACCTCCAGAGCTTGGAAATGTTCATCCGACTTTGAAGAACAAACGGATTCATTTGGTCAAAGTTCGCTGGGAATCCAAACGTGGCACCGAGTTTACTTGGGAACGTGAGGACCAGATGAAGACGAAATATCCGCAATTGTTTTCACAAGTATCCTCTAAATAAAATTTCGGGACGAAATTTCTTAAAGTAGGGGAGACTGTGACAACTGTGTTCTGTAATCATCATATAATGTAAAACAATGTCTGTTATCAATAAAAAAATGTGCTTTGGTGTTATTATATGTGCAATTGTGTTTGATGATTTTACAATTTGATTCGATTACGATTTCAAGCTTTAAATCACTTTCTGGAAAGTTATACGCAAACTTGTGCATAAACGCAAACAGTTTAACGCGACGTACACTCCGGAACTATGACGTAAGCCAAACATACCCTAAATATCCTTTACATAACTTAGAAATAAGTTTCGAAGGATTCGGTATGGCAAAAACATGTTTATTTGAACTAAAAGAACTATTTACAACAAAACTGCGAAACGAACATTGGTGACCGCCCGGATAATATTTAAATCCCAAAAATACTCTATTATGATTAAAAATTTATTTTTAATCAGGTCCGTGTTGAAAAATAAATTAAAACGTCTAAAAACGTTATTTTTCAAGTTTAAGCGCGTACCGCGTGTTTCTGCGCGACACAGTGCTTCTACAGCAAAACGCAGACAACGCAGCCAGTCTCGGCAATTGAAATTTATTTCAGTAATATTTTGGCAAGTTTATTTTTATAGAATAATAAAAATAATTTAGAACGCCATAAAACGGGATTTAAACGCTAGATAAAATACCCGGTACCCAGTTAAACACCTACTTCTATCTTATTTACCATCAAAAATTACACTCTACCCCCTCCCCCCATACATATACATGGTTACAATATATGGGTGACCCCACCATATATTCTCAAGATCTTGCTAAATCCTTCATGATATTTCTTAGATTTATTTTGATTTCCTTTAGATTTTCCATATCTCTTTATATATATCTTCATATCTTCTTAGATCTTTCATAAGATCACAATCCAAGATCACACTCCACTCCTTCTCTCCTCCCTCTCATGACCGTCCCATCTCTCTCTCTCCTCCATCTTCATCTTCTTCAAACCTTCAAGCTTTGTTCTTCAAAGTTCAACACCATTTCTAGTAAACTTCAAGTTAGTGTGAAGATCTAAAGGTGTTCCCAAGGTGTTGTCAAGTGATTACAAGCTTCCTATCATCAAAATCTCATCCTACAACCTACTTGAATCTTGAAGGTATAACACTTATTTTTTTTAAATCATACTTTAGATTCTTGGTTGTTCTTGATGATTTGAAGTTTCTCTTGAATCTTGGAATTTTTCACTAAACTTGAAATCTAAAAGAAATGGGTCTTGAAACAAATGAAAAATGGTGGTGATATATATGTATGTATAACCGTACATATATATATATATATATATATATACATGTGTGTATTATAATGGCATGAGACTTTGACATAGGTTTGATAGCTTTGCGTGTTGTACATATAGCTTAAAAAGTGGTAAAATATGTGAAATTTGCATGATTTATGTGCTTTACTTAAGACCTGCACTATCATGAGTATAACCATTATTTTGTTCAGTAAATAACATGGGTTATGTCAAAATTTCAAATCGTTTCGATTTGGGATGGTTCGGGTAACGTTTGATGCAAAACTATGCGGTAAAACGGTCAAAAATCGCCTTTTCGAAGGATTTTTATTAAACTATATTAGATCAGTAACCAAACTGATATTTTTGATATAAAAACAAGTATTTTAACTTATATTAAGTTTACTGGTGTTTGGTTAGTCATACGTGACTTCCGACGCCCAAAAATGTAATTGAATCGCTAAAATAAGTGTTTTTCAACATACACTAGAATGGGTTGTTCATGGGAAAATTTTATGTGTTACAATGTGATATGTGTTTTACAATATGTGTATGATCATGTGTTAGTGTTGACAAGATTATGTGTGTTACGCTTGAGTATATATATACACACACACCCAAATAATCAAAAATAATAACTTTTCGAGAAAACTCAAAGTTATGTGAAAATTCTAAGTATCGGAGAAACTTTGGTATTTTTGTGGGTTTTTGATTATTAAATCATTCTTATTTAATTTAGGACGAATAAATTGAAGGATCGTGTTAACATATAAAAACGCACCCAAAGGTGAGTACATAGATCCCCTCTTTTTACTGTTTTCGATTGTTTTGGGGTGATTCATATGTATCAAAACGATTTCGATATTCTAACGATGGTTTCAAAACGATTGGGATGGTTTATACAAAACTAATAACGATTTCGATAATGTGAACGAACTTGTTGGTGGTAGTTACATAACGAATGACATTCATTAGCATTGATCAAGCCGACCAGTATTAGGTTATGGTACCATAGGATCTGACAAATCCCGTTATTAGACCGCACCCATGGTTGGATAACGACTGAATCTGATGATTGTTAACTTACCTTTTGGTGGTTTGTTAATACGAGAACGAGTTGAACGATGAACGAGTCACAAAGGTTTGAATGTTATTAGCGAGACGACCAAAAGTAGTTTTCACAATTAAAACAAGAACGATTGGAACGAGAATGATATTAAACGATTGAACGATTATGAACGATTTAAACAAATGAACGATATTCTATAACGAGAACGAGTTATACGATGTCATACAACGATGTTTACGAAACTATATAAACCATACGAGTTTTAATTACGAGAACGATTTATGATTTGGTTTACATAAACAAATGTTTTGGGTTAAGATTCATGGCATTCGAGGTTTATAAATTATGACCAATCAGTTTTGACTTGGTTATTCATTTTACAATACAAACATTTTACAAAACAAGGTTTTCTACTATCGAACAACGAAGTTGTACGAGTTATTTCAACATGTAAACGAGCCATGAATCTGACACTCACACAAAAACTATGTGCTCGCCAGCATTTCTTTGCTGACTTTGTTTTTACATATGTTTCAGGTGATGTTGCTTAAAGTTGATTGCGAATAGGATGCATGCTTACTTAGGACTGGACGAGGCCTTAGTGATTTAATAACGATGATAGACTATGTTTGACTTGCTTGTTTAACTTTAAGACAATGTTTAATATTTAATAAAACGAGACTCTTTGTATCCATGGTTTGAAACAATACTTCTGTTACAACACTCCCCAACGTTTCCGCCACGATTTATTGTTTTACGTGGTCGGGGTATGACAGTTTTGCGTTATGCCCATTGTTTTTTACATTGTGTCTTTTATCTGTTGTCATCGATTGTGTTTTTGGTCTACTTTCCATTGTGTTTTTAGTTTGATACTCATTGTGCTTTACGTTATATCTACTGTGTGATATGCAACTGGGTTTTTGTTTTTTGTTTTTGTTTTTGAAAAGTATAACAATAGGGTACTCATATTAAAGATAAAAAAATGTTCGATTTTATTGTATATTTTTATAAAAACAAATGACGTATAAAAAGTTACGGACAATTTAAAAAAGGGGGGATAGCATGTGACTTCCATTTGCACGTTTCTAGGCATGTGACTTGCATGTGCATGTTCTTTTTTATCTTGGACAAAATTACCCTTTCCACTTAATTCTTCCTTGGACACTTGTCACTCTATAGTGGCTCTTTACCCTTCTTATTTTTAAACCACTTTGTATTGTAACTCAACCCTAAAAATCATATACATGGTTAAATTCATTTTATTTTAATTACGAATACATAGGGGTGTAGCTCGGGGATGGCTTGCGGTGACCGCTCTCCGTGTGGTAACACTGCCGCCATCCCCAAATCTCGATCCGTAAACGAAGCAAGCCGGAGAGTAGTCACCGAAGGGTTTGAGCCCTTTTTTCGATCGTTGGCCAATCTTCAAACGACTATAATGCTGTTGTTTTTTTTAAATAATAATTACCATTTATTATTTAAACCAAACCATTCACAAACCATTTCTCACAAACCAAAACCATTCTCAACCAAACAATACAAACAAAACGATTTCTCTTCTCGTTTTATACCACAATTTTTTCGAAATGGCGAATCAAATACTGTTGTTTATTCCACCTGACATTAGCAACGATGATTTCTCCTCAAGCGGTAGTAGCTTATTTTTTTTTTCAACAATCTCATCCAACAAGCCGAACTAGAAGACACAGGCACATCTAGTAAAAAAAGATATGTCCGTCGTGATCGGGAGAAAGGCCACGAAATCCTTATAGCAATTTATTTTGTCGAGGAGCCGAAATACAATGATGATTTTTTTCGTCATAGGTTTCGTATGTTAAAAATGTTGTTTTAAAAAAATTGTGAGCGACGTGGAAGCGAATAATCTGTGGTTTCAAAGGGGCATAGACATAAGAATGAAGAAGAGTTTTACACCATTGCAAAAAGTTACATCGGCTATTAAACAACTTGCAACCGGTAATACTCTAGATAAAAACGATGAATATATATATGTATATATATATGTATATATATGTGTTCGAAAGGACTTCTCGTGAATGTCTACAATTTTTCTGCGAAACAATATGTGGTATATATGCTCCCAAGTTCTTATGTAGCCAACAAGCCACAACGTTGCGCTTTTGTACCAAGCTCGTGAAGAGAAACATCACATTCTTGGGATGTCGGGTAGCCTTGATTGTACACATTTTGTTTGGAGAATGTGTCCCACAGAGTTGCAGGACCATTATATGAGAGGCGATCACAAATACTCGACAGTTATGCTCGAAGCGGTGGCATCTCAAGATTTGTGGCTTTGGCATGCTTTTTGTGTTCCACCAAGATCACAAAACGACATCAATGTGCTCCAACAATCTCCATTATTTCTTACTAAACGAAATTAAACTACGCCAAAATGTCCATTTTACGTGAACAATTACTTATACAAACATGGATATTATCTTATCGATGGAATCTACCCTACTGGGTCGGTGTTTGTGAAATCATTTCCATATCCTTACATTTTGAACGAAAAGAAGTTCAAGAAACAACATGAGGCACCAAGAAAAGACGTGGAACAAGTTTTTGGTGTTTTAAAGTCAAAATGGGGTATACTCAATCGACCAATGCGTGCTAAGGCTGTGAAAAGAATTAGGTATGTCGTATATATGTGCATTATTTTACAAAACATAATTTTAAAAGATGACGAAAACGCGATAACACCTGTACACATTCGGGATCCTCCAGTCAAGGTCGTGATGATATTGTTTTTAACGAGCTGATGGAGAAAGATACGCATTGGAGACTAAAACATGATCTTGTGGAACATCTTGGACGACTAGATTTACCAGGCGACCGACGACAACTAATAGCTTTAGTTTTATTTTTTTTTAATCTTAATTATATAATTTTTAATTTCAAGAAAATATAAACATATTTTTGGTAGTTTAATATGCAATTTTTAATGTAAATAAACGTAATATTTAATTATTATTAATTTTTAGAAATTAAAAAAAATTGACTACTCCTCTCGAGAGGAGCACCCCTTACGTTTGAGGCAAAATGCGAAGCAAAAATGGGTGCTGACATGACACAGTATGATTGACTGGGGTGGAGATGCGACTACTCCCCTCGAGGGAAGCACCCCTTACACCCTAAGAAATTTATATAACTTCTAGTCGGCTCTATTTTTTTTTCTTGCAAAATCATAAATATTCCACTAATATAGAAACTGGCCGAGTTACATCAAAATCGCAGGTAAACGAGCAACAAGCTGCGCCGCTACCCCTTTCTGAATAGCAAACCCTATCCTATTAAAGACAAACCCCTGCCCCCTGTTGATGAGCAACTACTATGGACAACCTTTTGGACCCTAGTCAACAAACGGATAGCTTCTGAAGCTAGGGAGCCAAATGTGTCGAAGGTGAAGGGGACAAAGGCATGTTGGTTATCAGCACAAGCTTTAGCGTGTTTACCCACCTTTTTTGATTCCGCTTTCCTTATTGTCACACCCCAACCGATGGCGGAATCATCGGGGCGCGACACTAGGCGAATTAGATTGTTTCACGAGAAATTCCATAACAACTAATAATGACAATATTTAAATAGTCCGATTTCCCATACAATCAACCAATAATTCATAATCAATTATTACAGAACATAGCATCTCATAAAACATATCAAATTCGATCTTCCCTAGATTTTCAATTACATGCGTTTCTAAAGAAATCCTAAGCTTGATTCGAGATATCCTGCATTTATCCTGCAACATACGTTAAAATAATGTCAATACAAAAATGTATTGGCGAGCATATAGGTTTTGATATAATAGCATAGTAGATGAAAAATAAGTCGCGAAATACCCTATACATAACATGATACAAATAACATATACAAACCAGGCAAATTTCTCATGTTAATTCCTACACAGGCTGGCTCGGACTTCCTAGCTAGACCCCGTCAGATGTTAGCCAACTATAGTACTATGCTAGCTAAGGAGGACATTAACGAAAATAAGTCCTAGCATATATGTTCCTAAGCATAACGTATAGTCATGTACAGTAGAGATTCGCGTGTGATAAACAGTTTAATTTGTGTTGTGCGTTTTTTATAAGAACGTATGTTACACCCAAAAAGTGCGTTTAAAGCAAAAATGGGTCAAGTATACTCACTGTGGGTGCGTTACTGCAACAACAGCAGATTCTTGAGGAGCGGGAGAAGAGTGTCGGGTCAGCCTGCGAGTGAAATCAGATCCGAATCAGTCGTCCAGAGCTTGAACGGTCGAAAACTGAAGGAGCAGTAGACAAGTTTTGGCGAACTTGACTGTCACTTACTGAAGGTGCATCAAGTTCAGCCGAACTTGTACGTTTCTGCACAAGTTCGAGCGAACTTGACTGAATGTGGAGGGTTTTGGGCAAGTTCGGCCGAACTTGGTCACCAGAAGTGACAAGTTCGAGCGAACTTGACCAATTTGGTCAAATTTGTTGAGTTTCAGACAAGTTCGGCCGAACTTAGTCACCAATGGTGACAAGTTCGAGCGAACTTGATCTATTCCGAGCGAACTTGATGTGTTTTGGTCCAAAATTGAGCGTTTCCGAGCGATTTGCTGAGTAAATCAAGTGTCCATCCCTCCAACCTTAAGCTACTGAGCAAAACATAGGCTGGAGAGGTATTTTGGAGCGAGTTTAGCCGTTTAACGGAAGCTTGGACTAATCCCGGCGAACTTAATGTTCTTCAGAGTTAGTCCAGCTTGTGTAAAGCGACAATACTGTCCATTGTGCTTCCGGATCTGAGATATGGCTTGACAATGCCCCGTTCCACTTCAAAGTGAATGAAACATACATCAATGAGTCCGTATTGTGTCAAAATCGAGGTTTTAAACATGTTTTCTTAGATCTAACACTTAGTGAGCCGAAATCATCAAGATTCCTAGCCTGGAGAGCCAAGGCTTCGTCCAGAGAGCCCATTTGAGTGTAGATCCAAAAGGAAAATAGAAGTTTTATAGAAAAAGATGAAGTTTTAGTAAAAGAAGAAGTTTGTGAAAGAAATCAAAGGTAACACCTTGTGCAAAATCGTTGTAAACCTTTTGGGAACAATTAAAATGAGTTAAATCTTACTTAGACATGAGAGAGTTGAGGGAACCGAGTATTTATAGGCGGAGCTGGTAATGAGAGCTGGGAGGTCAAGTTCGGGCGAACGTGTATGTAAACCTACAAGTTCGGGCGAACTTGTTGGTTATTCATGTAACACCCCGTGTTTCGAAAGTCAAGGTCAAAGTCAAGTTTGACTGTTTTGGCTTCTTTGACTTATAGAGAATCTATCTATTTTTCTTGCGTTAGTTGTATTATGTGGAGTAATTATTAATGATTGAGCTTTAATCGCTATTTATCGCATGTTTATCGCTTATCGCAATGGCACTCGCAACTCGAACTTACGCGTTTTGGTTATTGTTTTATATGTGTGTGTGCCCTTTTATGTGTTACCTGTACATGGTTATTTATGTTTATGTGGTGATCAATCGAAACGCAATCGAAACACTATCGCAATCGAATCGCAAACGCTAAACGCATGAAAAGTAGGATGATTGTATGTTAGATATAGTAGTTGGGATTAAAAGTAATTTGACTAGAAACTCTATCGCATCGCAACGCTCGCAATCATAATCGGAACGGCAAAACTCGTCGCACCGAACACCCGAACCAAGTGACTGATCGACCAAGTGACCAGCCGATCGACCAGCCGTTCGATCGAGCTGCCGCTCGATCGGCCAGCCCTTTCCCCTTTGGGAAACCCTATAAATACCTCCTGTCCACATCAAACTTACCACTTTTGGCATCTCTCGTCCGACCAGCTCTCCTTGCTCATCTTTTCTTCGATTTCTCACGATTCCGGTAAGATTTCAACCTATTCTTTGTACTTTCTTGATCTACACGCACTCCTACACCTTTCTATCTTTTAAATCTTAACTTTTAACTGAGAAATCACCAGATTTGAGGTGTTCTAGGATGATGTTATCATGATGTTCTTGAGAAGTCATGTTTGACTTCAATCCACCAAGAACAACTTAGATCCGAACAATTTCCACACCAATAAACAAAGATCTTTCATAGATCTAAACATATTCAAGGGAAAGAGGATCGAAAGATGGTTTTCCAACTTTCTTTCAACTCTTTTACACTCAATGCTCTAAAAAACCGATAGAATCGGAGCTTGTGCTAACTTTCTACTCATTCTTGTGGTTGTGTTGGTTCAAGATCTGGATTCTATCCACGAGACTACCGATTTCGGGTTAAATGTGGAACACCGTCTCGAACAGTTAACTGGTCGGATTTGGGTAATTCATGTCCGATCAGGAGTACCAAGTATTGACGAGGTACCCTGGCCCCCACACTCAACTTTTATTTTCAACTTTGAGGGGTGAACATTGAACGAAGTGCTGCCCGATCGGATTACCATCCGATCGGACTACCACTTAACCATGTAATGATCAGACTTCAATACTTAAACAATTTTCAACATGTTCAATGCACCCGAGTTGTCACCCGATCGAACTACCATCCAATCGAGTGACAAACTGCTGAGAACTTGTTCCCACTAAAGTGTCCAACCGATCGGGTTGCTGATCGATCGAACGGTCGTTCGATCGATCGACCCGAAAGGTAGAGATACTCCTAAGTTTTCAAAATGCTACAACGAAAACTTCAAAAGTCAAATCATCATACACAAACACATCCTTTCCCAAAGGAAGAAACAATCCACTTGAAAGGTCACCCGATCGGATGACTATTCGAGCGGATTGTCACCCAAGCGACCGGTTTACCGGTCGGACTGCCATCCGATTGGACTGCTGTTCGACCCACTGTCTCTCGTTTCATTTTACGTGTCACTTATCGTTATGCTATCAATCTGTTCAGGCTAATTTCCGCTCTAAGCGCTCCCTTCAATCCACCAATCGCTGTGAGTATACTCGAACCCTTTTTGCTTTACGTACTTTTAGGTGTTACATACGTTACTTATTCTGTAGGATCGGTTTCGGATCCGAACGAGTCGGTTAGAAGAGTTTTTCAGCAAAACAAGAGGCGGAAACAAGTGTTTCGATGTAATTCAGCGTGTATTCACCTTTAACTGTTGTTTATATTGATATTCAAACCATTACAGACCTTACAACACTTCGGAAGCACTTCGTGGCTCACCGGAAGACAATCACCTAGAACTAACTATTGAGATCCGCTCATACCGACTATATATAGGAGATCTGGTTCGCTCCAACATACATGTCACATAAGCGATCCTGACTAAATGACAAATAAGCGAACCTCACTAGACCATATAAGCGATCCAGACTCAAAGACATATAAGCGGACCTAATCCTAATTACACATGAGCGAACCTGATCAAGTAACATATTTCCTGATTTTATATTCTCATGCACATGCAACATTTTTGTCATCTTGTAAGATGATGTCATTGATGACTTCATCATTATGATGTCATCATCCAAGATGATGACATCACTCTCTTTCAGATCCGCAACGAGACTGAGACTCGATGTAAGACGAAGACGACAGATGAATGCACCAACAGACTCCCCCTCAGATGTTGACGAGTCTTAAGTGTCGAGTCTTTGCATCTTCAGTCTTTATCAGTCTTCGATCTTTCTCTGAAGTATTTGTCATTGCAAGAATCCTCATTCTCTATCTTTAACATCAACAAACTCCTCTCTCTCAAATGTTGAATATCATGGTGCCTTCAGACTCCCCCTCTCAATCTGCTGGGATCATAGTCTGGAATTCTCTTTCCACAGGTTCTTAGATCGTAACCTGGCACTTCATCTAACTCAGGTTTCGGAACCTGGCCAACCTGCAAAAACTCTACCCAAAAATAAATTTTCTGATAACAATTTGTGGATAAGATTTTCAAATCTAATTTACCACTTGCAGGAATAACATTTATATTGCAAAACTTTTCTCATTTCATTTTAACAATCTTCAAACACTTTCATCCAAACCATTTGTTCATCATGTTTAGCACTCGGAATTTTGAAAATTAGCTTTCCAAAATCAGTCGTCGAAAATCTTTTTGAATTTTCCAAACTTTTATGCTAAAACACACAAAAATCTTTTTGGATTTTCTGAAAGAAAATAACTGCAGAAATGAAATATTTACAAACAATATTTTTGTGAGTTCGTGCAAGAGGATCATATCAGTTTTTGAGACAAATCACCAACACCGTTAAGCTTCATTTCATTTTAAGTTCTAAACAATTCACCTAGATTGTCAGTATATTGATCCACTTAAATTTTCATACAAAGTTCAATTGATCCGAGATACGAGGTTAATGTTTTAAGCTCTTGAACTTATTCGTGTGTCTCACTACTTGAATATACTCCCGTATCCAGATCCCAATATTCAGTTTTACAGGTGAGTATACCACAGATGATATCTGTCAGGGGAATAAATTATAGTACGAGGGCCGTGAGAGCTCAGGTCGATCTTTCGATACGCAGAGAGATGACGGCTTCGACTTTTGGTGTGTCCCCTTTAGAGGATCTTTTGCATTACAACAGCAGCGACTATCAATTTTATTGTTTCATCAGCTTGCTGAGGGCGATACTATGTTTCAAGCATTTGCAGAAAGCATTATCCGGGGACTAGGTCAGAAATTTCTTTCAGCAGAAGTCCCGGGATAATACCCCAGATATCACTGAGCATAAAGACCTAGTATCTCAGAATAAGGGACCTTTCAAACAAGATTTCAGGGGTTACCAATATATCCAAGTTTGTGTTAACCCACAGAACAAGCAAGTTTGAAATTTAGGTTTATATTTCGTCACAATTTACTAAGTGTGTAAAAACCTACTGACACATCATCAGTGAGACCGTTTATCACTTTTTTATCTTACCAAATCTTTAGCATGTTGTGATTGTCCACTGATGTACTATCATTTCCTCTTTTATGCAACAAAAACTCATTTTTCCATTTTATCATGTTTTTGGCTTTTTCAAATTTTCAAATGTTTTTGGATTTTCTGAAATTTCTTACTCCCCCTAAAATGCAAACACATTTTAGGAAATTTGAAAACAAACTATACAAGAACATGACAACAGATATCGAATTGCCTCAATTCGCCATCCATTTGGCATAAACAATCAGAACTCCCCCTCACAACAAACTATTTTCTCATTATGATCTCAAAACACTTAAGTTTGTTTTAATCAAAATGATTTTTCCGGAAAATTAGTTTTGTTGATTGATTTTAACCATTTGTAGGTTAGGGAATAAACTCATCATTTTGTTTCTCAACCATTTGTAGAAAATCAGATACAACTTAATGTCCCTGATTTACCACTTTTAAGATCAATCTGATTCAAATTCTAAACCACTTGTAAAAATCACAAGCATACAACTTAAACCTGCTTTTCAACCAATTTACCATCTTTTGGTTGAATTCTCAAGGTGCCGATTCCTACTCCTCGCTTACAAACCTGGGAGTTCCGGCAAGTCCTGCTTTTCAAAAACACATTAAACATGATAAAGAATGATGAATGATGCCGATTCATGATCCACGATTACCAACTTGGGATCTCCGGCAAGTCAGATTTTTATTCTTTGAAAAATATATCCACCCAAGCCTGACCTTCCTTGGGTGTAACAACCTCTTCATCAACTTTTCTTTCAACTAACCTGTGACCTCCTCTTTTGGCAGCGTAAAAAGCTTTAACACTTTTGGCCTTACCATTGATCATTTTGCCAAAAATGTGTTTCACAGTTCCGTTAAAAGCCTTATCAACATCAATTTTTTTCTTGTCAGAATAAAATTGATTTGAAATTTCAACTTTTCCAACTTTCTTCATAAAATTTTCAGCACACAACGTTGGAAAATTTTCATCGTTCATAGTTGGAACTGATTTCTCAACACGTGGCTCCTCTGATTTTGTGGAATCAGATTCATCACCAGAACTGTTACTTGAACCCTTAACAACCCATTTTTGATTTTGCAAATTTTCTTTTCTCTTAATCACATTCTTTGAACATTCTCCTTTCTCAAAAGTTGAATTTTCAAAGCCTGTAAACTTTCGGGTTGAAAGTTCTGTTTTCTCGATCACTTTTTCTTTTAGTTTACCAGAGACTTCCTGTTTTGGTTTGAATGTCTTCGGACAATCCCTAGCAACATGACCAACAGTTTTACATTGAAAACATGTTCTCTTTTCAATCTTCTTTGGAACAACATTCTTCTTCAGTTCTTCTTGCTTCTTGGCAAGGAATTCTTGATTTGTCTGCTTCCAAAATGAACTCTTTTGTTCTTTCTCAGCACTTGTTCCTGAAACAAAAACAATTTTTGATTTATAAATTTTCTCATTTTTATAGTTTTTCGGTGGTATAAAACCTAGACCATTCTTTTTGAAATTACGGTTTTGGTTTGGTTTCTTTTGAAAACCAGAACCAGAACTGTAACCCTTTTTCTTGTTTAATCTTTGTTGAACTCTTGAGGTGTAAGGTTTAGGTTTTTCAGAAATATTTACATCTTTTATTTCAGAAATATTAATTTCTGTCAGTTTGAAAACCTTTTTAATCATTTCAATTTTAACACCTCTTATTGGAAAAATCTCATCAGAATATAATTTGTCAGAATCTTTCAAAATATATGCCACTTTGAATGATTCATCATTCAAATTAGATTTTGATATCAAAAACTCTTTATCGTAAACCCGTTTGTCCTTTTTGACTGTTGACTTTGACGCATCGGACTCAGACTTTGACTTGGATTTGGACTCCGGTTTTGACTCCTCACAATCATCTTTATCTAACACCTGATCGACCACACTTTTTATTAACTTTGACTCATGATCAGTGTCGGACGACGTGTATGTGACATCAATATTTTCTGGCAAGTTATCCGACGGCCCAGACTCCCATTGTAAGTTTATTGCCTTTTCGACTCTTTCGGAATTTGGATTTCGAGGTAAAAATCCATTTTCGACTGGGGGCGGACATCTAGTGTAGACCACACTTGGTTTCTTACCAGAAATCTTCACTTCATCTTTTGTCACAGATTTCTTTTCTTCAGACATCTTCACATCTTCAAACGTCTTCAATTCTTCCACAATCGGATAAATCCTGTCAACAACAAAAGTAGAACATGAGTAACTTTCTAATAACTTGTTGACTCTTTCAGTTTCTATCTTTTGTGTTGCCAACTTCAACTCCAGATCAGCACATTTCTTTATGTGAAAGTTGACATCATCAAGTTGTCTCAAGTACACTTTCTTCAACGTATTCATTGCCACAACTTGTTCACCGTTTGAATCAGTATACTTGTTAATTTCTCTGTTCATTGTATCATAGGATTCTTTCAATCTGTTTATGTTGTGCAGCAACTCATTGTTTTGCTTGATTAAAGAATCACAATTCATGCACTTTTCAGGAACTTTAACAGGTTCTGCATCAACTTTGACTTCAAATTCAGGAACCTCTTTGACTATTCGATTTGATTGTAAAAATTCAGCTCTTCTCTTTTTCTCAGCTTTAGCCTCAGCTTTTAATCTCTCTTCCTCTTCTTCCTCTTCTTCAAGCTTTCTCCGTCTTGCTTCAGCAGCTTCCATTACTTTTCTGCATCTTTCGGCACATTTTAAATCATAAGCATTTGCAATGAAAGCGTTAACATTTGAAGTGTTTTTGGACATCTCTTTGGCCATAAATTCTTGATCTGGGAAAAAATTGTCCCAATTGAAACCTTCAGCCAGTTTTTCATCATCTTGTTCTGCCAAACACACTTTGTTGTTTGTTGGAATGTAATTATCCCAACTGAATCTACCATCCTTTCCTAGACAAGCTTTCTTTGAATCTTTAATCTCCATCATTCCATGTGCAGTTTGTGCTTGATGCAGTGCTGGTGGTGTGATTTGATGATAAATCGCCTTTTTGTGATAATCGTTGTTTCCAAAAGGATTCTGGGCTCCGGTAGCTTCACGATTTTTGCATTCCCTCTTGAAATGCCCCTTTTCCCTGCAACGGAAACATGTAACTTTAGATTTATCAAAGCCTAAAGTTGAAACATGAGCATTAAGAAAATCATCTCGGCCTGTAATTTGTTTAAATTTTTCGGCTCTTCTCAACACACTGGCCATGCACCATTTAATATCCATCAATTCCATTTCCTCAGCATCGATTTGATCGTAATCCTCTTTCGTGAGCATTGGATTACCGATCTTTCCGGCCACAAAACTACTATAAGACTCTAACACCATTCCCAACAAAGACATTTGATTTTTGGCAACTTCTTCAGAATAATCTTGATCACTTTCAAGATTTAACACAATATTGCATTGAAGTTTTCTTCCTTTCTTTGTTGCAGAAATGTTTGGATCGAATGATGAAAATCTTGTGCTGCTTGATCCTTGGGATGATTTCTTTTCAGAAGAATCTTTCACACTGTAAGCAGTTTCTATTTTCGGAGAAAAATTTGACTTTTCGTTGACACCACCTTTGTAATACAAGCTGATATCTTGTTCTCCATCGTAATTCTTCATCCTGGCAATCTTTCTCTGCTCCATCTCTTGAGCTTCCAAATGTTTAATGAAGTCTCCCAGTGTCATGTTTTTATAATCTTTTCTGTTTGATCTCAGCATCATCAGAAACGTTCCCCAAGTTTCATGAGGTAGTGCATCTGCAAGTTTTTCAATCAATTCATCAGTATCTTTCTTAATTCCAAGTTTTTTCATATTTCTCACCAAGTTACAATATCTATCAATTATTTGCTTGGTATTTTCAGATCTCAAACCACGAAACAAATCGAATTCTTTCTTCATGAGAGACATTTTGTTTTTGAGCATATCATCACTTCCAACAAATTTTGCTTCCAATTCTGTCCAGATTGAGTAAGCAGTTCCATCATGTTGAAGCAGTATCAAGATATCTTCTTTTATCGCTTGCTGAAGCAGACTCACCATCAATTTCTCATCACGATATTTCTTTTTATCTTCCGTACTCATTTCTCGAATTGTTTGCTGCACACCATTTGTTGTGGGTTTAACATAAGGTTCCTCAGTGTGTTCCCACGCATCCAAATGATATGCCTCAACCCAATTTCCAAACCTTTCGGACCATCCATTGTAATCATCAATATCCATGAGTTTTGGTGGTTTCTGAGACGTCCCTGTTTCATTTTCATGCACAGCACTCTGAGTAATTGTAATAGGACTAGCAAAAGCATTGTAGAACTCGTTCTCCATGTTTCGAATTTTCAAATGAGCTGTATCTCCTTGTAAAATACCTGACAATTACCTGACAAAAACAAACAAACTACAATTAGTTTAAATGTTTGTCAATTAATTGAATAAGACTGGTACTCGAACTGGTGAATTTTCTGTGCGGACTGAACGTTGACCAACTGTGCGGACTGCTATGACCCAAATCGTTTTTCAAACAACTTGACCCTATGAAACTTTTGAACTTCAGACTTGTATAAACTGATAGAAACCACTACTCAAACCACGCAACTTGAGTACACATTGTGCGAAGTGAACATATTTGATGCGAACGGATTTTAGTGTCAAACCACACAACCTGACAATTCTGACAAACCTTAACCAAACAATATTAATTGTCAAACCAATAAGATTGGGTCGAAAACTGTTAACAAACAAATGACTATTTGGGCCGTAATATCAATCTTGGGCCGTAATGACTTAAACCAGAATTGTGAATGGGCGGTTAATGAAAATGATATTTGGGCTAAGGATCTTGTTTGGTGCACTTAACATTCACTGAACTTAAACCACATAAAGCGACAACAATGTAAATCAATTTTTTTTTTATTTTCAGACAACAATTTATACCAAAATCATTCTATTAGACCTCAAAATGTTCACATTCAAACATCACATAAACCGAGTACATTGAATCAGATAACATGCAGCCGACAAACAATTCAATTTTTAATACATATCATATGCAAACTGACAATCAACACATGATTACATGAATCAAAATTTCAACGCATGAGTTACAAACATTAGTCGACAATTTCAGTGAAAATTACTTTAATCGAGACTCATCACATGGGTTGGAATACTATATCAGATTCACTTGCAAAACATTACACATATTTACCAACTATCACATGCAAATCGACTTACACTTTTATATCATCTTTTAAATGCAAATCAACACAAACATGTGATATCTTATCCAACCATCCGACAACTTTAAATTCAACGTTATACAATTTTCAATGAACAATCACGTGAACTACTAAACCATTTTGGGACTGAATTCCTAATTGTCACTATGAGCGGTCCTCAAATGTCACTAAGAGCGGACCTCGAATGTCACAAAAACAGACCTCAAATGTCACAAAGAGCGGATCTCAAATGTCACTAAGAGCGGACCAGATGAGCGAATCAGATAAACTGACCAGATGAGCGAACCACAAAAGCGAACCAGCTGATGACACTAAAAGCGGATCTCAAATTTGTTCAAATGAGCGGACCAAAAGTTGTTCAAATGAGCGGACCAGATGATGATGTCATCTTTTCACGAGTTCGTAAAAGCGATACCTCAAAAATTTGATGTTTTAGGTCGATTCAAGCTATGAAACTTTCAAGGATTGTTCTATAACAAAAACCGAGCACAATGAAGTGTTTTTTGTTCAAAAACGTCCACTAAAACGTTGTAGATCTGAGTTCAAACGAACTGACCGATTTTTATTTTTTAGAAATTGATCAAGATTTACTTTGTTTTAAGATCTGAAACTTTCACAGATTGATTAAACTACTGTTCCGAACGTTATATTTCAAAATCATTCCATTTCATCCAGAAAATCTTGTTTAAATTTTGAAAAAATCGTGAAGAATGGAGTAGAAACAGAAATTATCCGTGAAAAACAAGCTGAATCGGTAGAACTCTTCCTCCTGAGCTCTGATACCAATTGTAGGATCGGTTTCGGATCCGAACGAGTCGGTTAGAAGAGTTTTTCACCAAAACAAGAGGCGGAAACAAGTGTTTCGATGTAATTCAGCGTGTATTCACCTTTAACTGTTGTTTATATTGATATTCAAACTATTCAGACCTTACAACACTTCGGCAGCACTTCGTGGCTCACCGGAAGACAATCACCTAGAACTAACTATTGAGATCCGCTCATACCGACTATATATAGGAGATCTGGTTCGCTCCAACATACATGTAACATAAGCGATCCTGACTAAATGACAAATAAGCGAACCTCACTAGACCATATAAGCGATCCAGACTCAAAGACATATAAGTGGACCTAATCCTAATTACACATGAGCGAACCTGATCAAGTAACATATTTCCTGATTTTATATTCTCATGCACATGCAACACTTTTGTCATCTTGTAAGATGATGTCATTGATGACTTCATCATTATGATGTCATCATCCAAGATGATGACATCACTCTCTTTCAGATCCGCAACGAGACTGAGACTCGATGTAAGATGAAGACGACAGATGAATGCACCAACATATTCCAAATCACATCAAACACACTACTCAATACTTTAGTGCTAACCGTTATCGCATGTATTACGTGACTAAATGAATGCTTGTTTGTTATGTTTACACATGGAATGCTGTCTACCTGCCATAGTGCCGGTAGTACTATTAGTTTGGACTCAGCACCTGTTCACTCAGTGGTTGCTAAGGAGAATTAGTTACATGGCTCACAGTGGTGAGTATATATCGTGAACTGCCTTGGGCAGTCAACCCGCAGTCATTGGTATCGATAGTTTCATGTCGATAACTAACATGCCTCATTTCACTCTGTGTACGTGTTGGTTATGCGTAAATGATTTCGAACTCTATTACGCTATTATTAAACTTGTATGCTCACCTTTACACTATGTGTATTGACTTTTACTTTAATGTATCTAACAGGTGCATAGGATGTTTACATGCTTTGTGTGCTGGTGATGAAATTGAGGCTAGGGACAGAGTCCTAGAAACCAATAAACAAACTATTTATTTGTAAATCTGAGTTGTCGGGACAGAACTACTTGACTAGATTTTGTCTGTAATAATTATATTATCTTTTATGACATGGTATGGGACATTTTGCTTTAAATATTTGGTAATTATAGTTGTTATGGAAACTTCTGGACAATCTGTTTCGCTCAGTGCCACGCCCCGATGTTTCCGCCATCGGTTGGGGTGTGACAATTTAGGAATTCAGCTGGCCAAAATCAAGTTCGGCCGAACCTGCATAGCAAGTTCGAGCGAACTTGTTGAATAAAGGGGGGTCTCCTCTTGGCCAGGCAAGTTCGGGCGAACTTGTACTAAACAAGTTCAGCCGAACTTGGTCCTTGGGCCAAGTTTGGTTTCCCGTTTCGTGTTTTAGTCTATTGTTTGGCGTTCGGTTCGTATAAGTTACTTATATTAATCGTTTTTAAGTATATATATATATATATATATATATATATATATTTGTATATGTATCTATGTACATATTTAAATCCCATAAGTAACTGTGTTCTAGGTTGACGATTCGTTTGAGCGTTTTAGCGTTTTAGATTCATTTCACACAGAAATGAATAAGTGAAGTAGTATGCGTATCAGTTCCCAAGCCAGACGAGAGTTGCGCTGTTTAGGCAAGCAGATTAGTCTTGGAAACATCACGCAGTAGTTTAGTTGCTTAGCAATTCGTGAGGTAAGCATTGTGCGGTGCGATGTAGTGTGAAAATACGCGATGCAATGCGATGTAATGCAAAAATATGCAATATAGCGCGAAAGTATGTGATTGTAGAGTAATAAGCGATATAGTTTACATTATGATCCGAATCTCTGGTGCTAGGCGTAACGAGGGTAACAACGCGAAAATGCGGGTTGTTACAGTCTCCCCTGCTTTAGGAAATTTCGTCCCGAAATTTATTCGAAAGGGAGACCTGGAGAATTTACATGAAGTGAATAGCGATAAGCATCAAGATAAACTGTGAATGAACGAGCGGTCGAACGAAGTTTGACGAGGGAGAGCGATTCGGTGATATGAGGAACCGATTGAGCAGAAGCGAATTGATTGACTAGGGGATAGCGATTCACGAGTTGATGATCCGAAATGTTTTTAAGTCTTCAAAAAGCTTTGCTAAGTTCTTTCAAAAAGGTTTTAAGGAAAACATAATTTTTGAAAATTCTTTCTCACGACGCGGTGTTGAGTTGAGTCGGGTTCAACTAGCGTTGTAAGAAGAGTTTTATTTGTCCAAAGGTTTTAATAAAATAAAAAATGTTTAGAAAATTTTCCATTTATTTTAAAATCACATGATAAAAATAATAAGTTTTACTGTTTTAAAAAGTTTAATTAGCGTCGAGCCCCACATGGCATCTTCCACGAAAGTTTGTTGATATAGCTAAAACACTTATATATAGGAAGTGCCAGCGACGTATCCACCATGTTTTGGCCATATCGCCTCCGTCCCGTGGAGCGATGTCATATGCGTCACTGTAAAATAAATAATTTTCGGTATCCTTGGTCCATGAGGTGTAAGGTTGGACCAAGTGGTTACTAGTTGGATGGTGTCGAACCCCACATGGCACGTTTTCACGAAAGTTTGTTGATATGACTAAAAGACTTATATATAGGAAGTACCAGCGGTGTATCCACCATGTTTTAGTCATGTCTCCTTTGTCCCGTGAATCGGTGTCATGTGTGCCGACGATAACGGATAGAGTTCGGCGGCCTCGGTCCAAGCGAAGAAAGAGTTGGACCAAGTTTGAAAGATTAACATCTAGACTGGGCGGAGAGTGCTTGTTGCGAGTCTTGGTAGCGTTAAGAGAGCGCACTAATGGTCGAGCGGTTGACACATCGGGGTTTGAGGATGATAGATGCGATAAGCGTTAAAGCGATAGCGTTTAAAACGTCGAGAGGGGAAAAGCGATAAGCGATACCATAGCGTTAAGCATTAAATGTGCGATAAGGATGCGATGAGCGATGCGTTGCGCGATAGCGTTAGGCGATAGCGTTAGGCGATAGCGTTAGGCGATAGCGTTAGGCGATAGCGTTAGGCGATAGCGGTAGGCGATAGCGGTAGGCGATAGCGGTAGGCGATAGCGGTAGGCGATAGCGGTAGGCGATAGCGGTAGGCGATAGCGGTAAGCGATGCGGTAAGCGATAGCGACAAGCGATTGCGACAAGCGATAGCGATGAGATGTTACGCCTTGTGGAGGAGTTTTGCGTGTGAAAATAACCACCATAGTGTATAGGTCTAATAACGTTCAACTACACATGGCATTTCTCCACGAGAGTTTGTTAGCATGGCAAAACACTTATATATAGGAAGTACCAGCGGCGTATCCACCATGCTTTAGCCACACCTTCTCCGTCCCGTGAATAGATGTCACGCTATGTCGACATGGTTAAGACGCTTATATATAGGAAGTACCAGCGGCGTATCCACCACGCTTAACCATGCTTTTAACGTTATGGCACCATTAGAATTCACTACGATCTCCCAGCACCTACCAAGAGTAATCCCGTGTGCACCCGTGATTAATTTGGTCTTTTCAGATTTATCGTAACTTGTTCTAAGGGTGAGTAGGGGGGTAAAAACATATCATATCGTGATATAGTATATAGTGCTAGTAAGTAGTGGGTGCGCTTAGACTAAGTGCAAGGAATCGAGAGGAGAGAGAGAGACGTCATCGTGCAATTAGACGACATCAATCGATGGGTTAATTTAATAAACACAAAAATAAACGTTAAGTATCGTACCATTGATAACGTCGTCCTGCATCTAGGCAGCTTCGATAGCGAGAACTCCTGATTGATCAGTGGCTGCTGCTGGAGCTGCGGCTGTTGGTGCTACTGGTGCGGCGGCTGCTGAAGATGCGGCTTGAGTCGGTGACTCTGGAGATGCCGACTCATCTTGCTGCCGTGGTCCTGTGCGACAATTGGGGGTGAAGTGACCGAAGCAGTTACAGTTGTCGCAGTAGCGGCAGCTGCCTTCGGCTCGGTGGTGGTATGTGTACTTCAGACATTGGGGATAAGGCCCTGAGTAGTTACGCCTTGGGTAGAATGGAACTGCTCGGAGGGGTTCAGGGTTTAACGGAGTAGTTGCTGAGTAGTTGAAGGTCGAGATCTTTCTCTTGCGGCTAGGCTCAGCAGGGGCTTGCGGTGGTGCGTCGTCGTCTTCGTCGTCGGATAGCTCGATAGTAACTTGGTTCAGCTTGTTGGTGGGATTCTTGGAAAAGAATCCAGCTGAGACTCGTTTGTCGTTGATCTCGTTTGTCGACAAAATCACCCACACACTCAGGCAAAGCACGAAGGTACTTCTTGATAGCCTTTTTAGGAGTGTCCACTTGACTTGGGCAGATAATGCTAGCCTGTTTGAACCTTGCTGTGAGGCCAGCGTTGTAGCCTCCGACTTGCTTGATATCCCAAAACTCGTTTTCTAGTTTCTGGAGTTCGTGGGGAGGACAATACTCTTCCTTCATGAGCTCCTTCAGCTCATCCCATGACAGTGCATATGCTGCACCGATTCCACATCTGGTACGTTCGGTTGTCCACCAGTCGAAAGCTCTTGATTGAAAGACTCCTGTAGCACATGTGGTACGGAAAACTTCGGGGCACCCACTCTGACGAAAGGTAACCTCGATGGCATCGAACCACTGGAGTAGCTGAGATTCACCTTCCTCGCCTGTGAAGACCATTGGTTTACAAGCCTTGAACTGCTTGTAGGAGAAAGTAGACCTTGATGCATCGGACTTAGAGTCAACCGATGTCTGAGAGTTGCTAAGAGCATGAACTTGAGAGACGATTTGAGGAATGACTTTGGTCATTTCCTTGGCCACGAGCGAAGCAATCCTCTTATCAGCATTTCTTTGGTTTTGACGGCGCGAGTTGGAAGCGTTTGAAGACATCTACATAAAGAGATTTGGAATGAGATTCGATCATAATGATTTTGAGATAGCGATGCGATTAAATGCGTTTAAAAACTTGTTGCTGTTGATATATTAATACGTATTCACATAGGAGCCAGATAGGAAAACACATATCTCCTAATTTCTCACGTATTCACATAAGCACATGTAATCACATACTACATATATATATATATATAGATATTTATATATACATAATAAATATATATGTAGCGTGAGGACGCGTTCGAGAGAGTATAGCGCGAGGACGCATTTGTTACGATTTAGTTTTGTTGCGAGTATTCGTTCTTGTTTTTGGATTGCGATGGCTGTGCGAGTTGTGCGCATATTCATAGAGCGAAAAGCGATAAAATGAGAAATCGATAAAGCGTAAAATCTTCAATTGAAAACACATAAGCATAATAAAATTCGATGATGCGTAAAATCGACAATTGCAGGCTTAAAATTATTAGAGTGTCCTGGGTTTTGAGACAGCGACTACCCAAAGCGATTCGACTATTCCTTTGAGTTTGGGCATGCGCTTTGGCCTAATAGGTGAATGCTCTCACCGCCTTGTGGCTAACAGCATTACCCTTCTAGTTACTACGCATCCCGAATCATCGAAATTATCGAGACTTTGGTGAGATTGAAAATCGAGGAGTGGAACTAGTCATCAAGATGCGGGTTTCACCCCTGACTTAACAACTTTGTCCCTGATTGTGGTTTCCCTCCTGGACCCATCAGGAGGTTTCCACCGGATAGAATGGAAAATTTCCGTTAAGATGTGGATATCACTCCTAACTTAACGGAGAATTTCGTGCTAAATGGAATAACGCGGAATGAGTGATTCGTCGAGAGTTCGCGGTTTTCACACCTAATCTCGCCAAATCGACTCGTTTGTGATGTATGAGTGTTTTTCAGCGTGTATTGTGGTTACTTTAGGAAAAGCGTACGTAAAAAGTTCAACTTAGAGGGATATGGTCAAGTTCGAGCGAACTTGTTCATATTCAAGTGAACTTGTATTATTTTTTAGGGAACCGACCAACTCCGGGCAAACTTGGTCAAGTTCGAGTGAACTTGGTCAAGTTCGAGCGAACTTGGCCAATTTCGAGCGAACTTGGCCAATTTCGAGCGAACTTGCCCACTTCGGACGAACTTGATCAGTTTCAAGAGGAGACTGACAACTTCGGGCGAACTTGAGTCAAGTTCGGGAGAACTTGGCAAGTTCGGGCGAACTTGCCCCAACTTTGGGCGAACTTGTCTGTTCGTATGCGTTTCGGGCGTTTAATTGAATAAGCAAGGAAGAAGCACATAGTTTCCTACTATAGACTAGGCGATCTACCTAATTCCCTATAGTTATGGCTCTGATACCAATCTGTCACACCCCTACCGATGGCGGAATCATCGGGGTGCGGCACTAGGCGAATCAGATTGTTTCACGAGAAATTCCATTACAACTAATAATGACAATATTTAAATAGTCCGATTTCCCATACAATCAACCAATAATTCATAATCAATTATTACAGAACATAGCATCTCATAAAACATATCAAATTCGATCTTCCCTAGATTTTCTATTACATGCGTTTCTAAAGAAATCCTAAGCTTGATTCGAGATATCCTGCATTTATCCTGCAACATACGTTAAAATAATGTCAATACAAAAATGTATTGGTGAGCATACAGGTTTTGATATAATAGCATAGTAAATGAAAAATAAGTCGCGAAATACCCTATACATAACATGATACAAATAACATATACAAACTAGGCAAATTTCTCATGTTAATTCCTACAGAGGCTGGCTTGGACTTCCTAGCTAGACCCCGTCAGATGTTAGCCAACTATAGTACTATACTAGCTAAGGAGGACATTAAAGAAAATAAGTCCTAGCATATATGTTCCTAAGCATCATGTATAGTCAAGTACAGCAGAGATTCGCGTGTGATAAACAGTTTAATTTGTGTTGTGCGTTTTTTATAAGAACGTATGTTACACCCAAAAAGTGTGTTTAAAGCGAAATGGGTCAAGTATACTCAATGTGGGTGCGTTACTGCAACAACAGCAGATTCTTGAGGAGCGGGAGAAGAGTGTCGGGTCAGCCTGCGAGTGAAATCAGATGCGAATCAGTCGTCCGGAGCTTGAACGGTCGAAAAGTGAAGGAGCAGTAGACAAGTTCGGTCGAACTTGTACATAAATGTTCAAGTTCGGGCGAACTTGACTGTCACTTACTGATGGTGCATCAAGTTCGGCCGAACTTGTACGTTTCTGCACAAATTCGAGCGAACTTGACTGAATGTGGAGGGTTTTGGGCAAGTTCGGCCGAACTTGGTCACCAGAAGTGACAAGTTCGAGGGAACTTAGTCACCAATGGTGACAAGTTCGAGCGAACTTGATCTATTCCAAGCGAACTTGATGTCTTTTGGTCCAAAATTGAGCGTTTCCGAGCGATTTGCTGAGTAAATCAAGTGTCCATTCCTCCAACCTTAAGCTACTGAGCAAAACATAGGCTGGAGAGGTCTTTTGGAGCGAGTTTAGCCGTTTAACAGAAGCTTGGACTAATCCGGGCGAACTTAATGTTCATCCGAGTTAGTCTGGCTTGTGTAAAGCGACAATACTGTCCATTGTGCTTCCGGATCTGAGATATGGCTTGACAATGCCCCGTTCCACTTCAAAGTGAACGAAACATACATCAATGAGTCCGTATTGTGTCAAAATCGAGGTTTTAAACATGTTTTCTTAGATCTAACACTTAGTGAGCCGAAATCATCAAGATTCCTAGCCTGGAGAGCCAAGGCTTCGTCCAGAGAGCCCATTTGAGTGTAGATCCGAAAGAAAAATAGAAGTTTTATAGAAAAATATGAAGTTTTCGTAAAAGAAGAAGTTTGTGAAAGAAATCGATTGTAACACCTTGTGCAAAATCATTGTAAACCTTTTGGTAACGATTAAAATGAGTTAAATCTTACTTAGACACGAGAGAGTTGAGAGAACCGAGGTTTCGGGCGAACTTGCAGCAAGCCCGAATGAGAAATGGAGCTAGGTATTTATAGGCGGAGCTGGTAATGAGAGCTGGGAGGTCAAGTTCGGGCGAACTTGTTGGTTATTTAGGAATTCAGTTGGCCAAAATCAAGTTCGGTCGAACTTGCATAGCAAGTTCGAGCGAACTTGTTGAATAAAGGGGGTCTCCTCTTGGCCAGGCAAGTTCGGGCGAACTTGGTCCTTGGGCCAAGTTTGGTTTCGCGTTTTAGTTGATTGTTTGGCGTTCGGTTCGTATAAGTTAGTTATATTAATCGGTTTTAAGTGTGTGTGTGTATATATATATATATATATTTGTATATGTATCTATGTACATATTTAAATCCCATAAGTAACTGCGTTCCAGGTTCACGATTCGTTTGAGCGTTTGAGCATTTTAGCGTTTTAGATTCATTTCACACAGAAATGAATAAGTGAAGTAGTATGCGTATCAGTTCCCAAGCCAGACGAGAGTCGCGCTGTTTAGGCGAGCAGGTTAGTCTTGGAAACATCACGCAGTACTTTAGTTGCTTAGCGATTCGCGAGGTAAGCATTGTGCGGTGCGATGTAGTGTGAAAATACGCGATACAATGCGATGTAATGCGAAAATATGTGATATAGCGCGAAAGTATGCGATTGTAGCGTAATAAGCAATATAGTTTACATTATTATCCGAATCTCTGGTGCTAGCCGTAACGAGGGTAACAACGCGAAAATGCGGGTTGTTACACTTATAGCTTGTCCGGCTACAAACCCACCTTCCCTTAAACCAGCTAAGGGGGAGACTCCTGTGAGATCCACACAAGCGTGTTTCCCTCCCGCCCAACCAAAGACGAGCAGATCCGCTGGTCTCAATGTAGATCTCCCTTCCATAGGATCTGTAAGGAAATTCACAGGGGCCTCCTTTTTGGCAGAAATCCCTGCTCTCCTCAAGATGTCCCCCAAAACATCCCTCACCCAGTTATGCCGATATTTGAAACCAGGGAGCTCCTTACAATGAACAACATGCTCCCCGTATTTATCCATGCAGGCTTTATGACAGATTGGGCAGGTTTCGTTTTCTGGATACATAGGGATCATCAGCCGGTATTTGAGGATAGCCCTATACTCAATAGCCGACATGCATTGCCCCAGCCCCTCAATCGGGATAACAGTCAAAAAGTCTTGCGCATGGGGACCTTTCAAGAACTCATTCACGGCCTTCTGGCGGGGAGACAAATCAAAGGCTTCTCCCAGACTCCGAGCTATTTTGTCAAATAAGGCATTCGCCAGAGTTTTTTGTGGCTTTGAGGGGGCGGTGTCCATATTAGAGAAACCGCCAATATCAAAGTCTGGAAGAGAGACACTTAAGTACTAAAGGGCCTGTTGGTAGTCTACGTTAAGCTCAGCAACCCCACTGTTCCGAAGGATATGGTCTTGCAATACACACGACTGAGCTCTAGACGCCACAAAAGCATAAAGTCCAACATCCCGGGCTGAGAGGAGGCCCAAACCACCCAGACGCATCGGCAAAGATGCCAAACGCCACTGGAGGTCACCGAAGTAGGACCCCCGCAAACAACAATGGCCTAGATAGCCTCTTGGAGGCCATCGTCAAAACAGGATACCGCATGTGCCATCAAGTGGGGTTGGCCGGTCCGCAACCCAAACAGTAACTTAGCTACCCCCATGCATGACCTTAAAAGAAGAAGCTCGCACTGGGGGTCCTGGAGGCAGGGCAAGAGTTTCATAAGGTCGACCGCTGTCGATGCCCGCCGCCCTGCTAATTCCCCAATAAAAATAGAATCTCGGCTACCCCCCCCCCCCCCCCAAGGAGCTTAACCCCCCTATCAGGTCTACCTATCCCTCTCGGGAAAAAGCCGTCCTGAACCTTGAGACCATCGCACGATGGCCAGTAAACTTCCGTTTTCTTAATATTGGGATGGAGCCCTAGGGATGGTCCCTCCGTGTTGATGATGTCCAAGGCTTTAGCAACTTTCGCTGCATTACCTATAATCGTGCCATCATCCAGATACCAAGCATGAAAGGGGAGGTTACAGTGCTCCTGGACACGGAGGATAAGGGGGTGTAAGGCTAGGGCAAAGAGAAGGGGCCCCAAGGGATCTCCTTGTTGCACTCCAGTGGTGGCCCTAATACACTCGCTGCCAACATACAACCTAGCGGGTTGGGCGTACAGGAACTGGACCCACCGATAGATAGATGGGCAACGTTGGTGGACCTGTTGGAGGAACGCTGAGCGGTCAACCATGTTGAAAGCATTGGTGAAGTCTACCGTAAGCAAGGCCATTGACCCATCTTCATGAAAAGAGTTCAGGAACCTGTTCACACTATGAAGCACCGCCTCCGCCCCATTTGGTGTACCAACCCCGAATTGAAAATCCCCCAAATATTGGGCCATGTCCTTCGCAACCTTCTTCATAGCCACCTTAGAGACCAACCTACGCCAGATGCCCCCCACGGCAATGGGCCTGATACCATTATTAGGTTTCAATAAGGGGGTGAGGGGGGCTGAGGCCACAAACTCGGCCAACACCTTAGGGCAAAGCCCCTCAAGCCATAGGTTGACGACTCCAGTAATAGATGTGAGCAGACCCGTGGAACTTACCGAACCCTCACAACCAATAGCGTCCAACAAGTGTTGGGCTCGCATCCCATCTCTGCCACAAGATGTCCCTTTAGGGAAGGATTGGATACATTTAAGCACGCAATCCCCTGCAGCAATAATAGTGGGTTGGACAATAGGGTTGGAAGACAGTGATAGGGGTGGCACCACAGGGTGTTTATCAATAAGAGCTTTCATGGTCGATTCTCCAAAGGGGACAACCCCACTGGAACATAAAACTTTGACCGCCGCCGTAAAATGCCCATCCCTGACCTTCCGCAAGCATTGCTTGATATTGGGGTCCTTTTTATTGTCTTCGCCCCTTCCGGAATCCCTCCTAGGAACCCCAACGTCCCCCCACTATTCAAGAGAGGAGACCAAATCTGCGAAACCAGACCTATCTTTCCACAATGCAAGCTCCTGCAAGATGCTGTTGCACTGCAGGGATTTTCTATTTCCTGATCTCCGCTCTTGCCTGGAAGAAGGCCTGACGACCCTCAGGGTACAACACGGCAACAAAAGCAACTGAACCTAGTTGTCAACCGAGCCTGGAGACGCCACCACTTTACGTAGGGCACCCGTTAAAACCTGAGCGAACGCCAGTCGACAACTGGGGGGAATGCATTTAACGTTTTGAATACGGAGGGAAAAAACACACTCGAGAAGGGCAACATCGGTTACCACCCCTTCCGGGGAGAGTGTAAAAGTGTCGGCTACCACTTGACATGGCTTCCTAATCCCAACAATGAAATCGTCCACATCCCCCGAGATTGGAGCGAAAGACATCATCTCATCACCATGCTTGCACCCCTACTAAGGGCATGCATAACCAAATTCAAATTAGTTAGATACATTTTCTATCTAAATAAAATAGTACATAATTATTAGGCTTCTCAAATTCAAATTCAAAGTGATAAACATACGTATATGAAGAAACAAAGCCTGAATGTCGAGTTAGGGTTCAATGCTTCTACAGGGGAAAACATACGTATGTGAAGAAACATTTTGTTTATTATATGTGTGTACAGTGTATATATAAAATTATATATAGACATAGATTTTTTAAATAAATTCTAATATAATAATTTATAGAATTAACATATTGTAGTGATGCGTAAGCGATTCTTATTTTTTTAGTTTAAAAACTTTTTATTACCTTTGATGAACCCTTATTATATCTTTAAAATAAGTTATCCATAGACGCATGACAGTACACAAATATTCTGACATCATATATATTTTTAGTCCAAATTACAAACTTTTTAAAATGATTTGTCATTTATTAAATTAAATATATGCGAGCGTAGCTAATAAGTTCATCCTTTCTCATAACAGCGAAATTATTATATTTAGTTTTTCTATATTATGAACTTTCAATCATTAAGAGTTAAAATATTAATTTCTACAATAAAATCAACAGAAATAATTGCTATATCTTTTTATTTATCGAAGATGCAACTGTTTGAACATTTTATGTCGCTAAATATAATGTCAATAACTTTAACTAAATAACATTGTCGACAGACTATCTATAGCTAAATGTGTTGCAAATATGCTAATAATAGTATATATAAGGTTTTCAATATTTGTTGGGTAAGAACTTTGCTCAGGAAATTCTTTAGTGATCTATCGTAATAATGTAATATTTGAAGATAACATTCACTATATAAGGATTGTAAAGTTGTCAGATAATATTGGGGTAGGCTAATATCTGTCAAAATTCTTCTCTAGGCTAATATCGGGGTAGGCTTATATCACAAAATGTTTGTTGGAAACGGTGGTCTCAAAACTAAATTATGTCAAGTATGATCTTGGATCCTCAATTGTGTGTTTGTGGCAGCTTCCATGTGTGAGTTGACGCCATGTTAAATAAGAATCCTACATATGCGTTGTTTGAATTGGTGGTCTAGAAAGTATAATCGCCTACATACATACCAAATGTTGTTGAGACGAAGTTATTATACAAGCTATCATAATGTGTTAATGAAGTCCCAAATGTTGGTCATGTAGATTTCATGTATAGAAGTGAATATTGCCAACTTGATGAACATATGATCACAACATTTACAAAAGTGACGGCTTTACTATTTTGTTTACGAAGATTATCAAAGACAACTTACTAAATTAGTGTATATATATTATATATACTAGGTTAAGCACCCGTGTAATACACAACTTAACAATAAAACATCTTCTAAACGCTAAATGAATAACAAACATCTTTTATAGTTTTGAAAGATAAAATACAACGTATATACGGAAAATTATTTTATGTATATACATTTTAAAAAATGGTATTGGTTTGACATATTAAAATGGTAGCTTATTTATGTTTGTATCTAGTCAAACTTTTTTTAAATTGTTTCAAAATGAATCATTTAAATTCCAATTTCATCACATTCAGCGAAACGGACATTTATATTTGGAGGTCTTGGGTTCAAATCCCCCAAACGATGGAATTAAAGAAATTCGTCATTTAAAAATATGGAATATATATGAACAATCGTCAACACCAAATTAAATGACATAATAAATGCTCGTTTATATCCTCTTTAAGTAAACAATATAGGTCTTAGCCATAGTTAGCCTTAATGGCAATAAACATCCTAAGCGAAAGCACTACGTAAAATTAACTCTAAATTGAATGGATGGATTGAAGGATCGTATCTTGATCTTTTACTCATTTTATTCTACTTTTATTTCAACCAAAATTCTTAAAAAATCATGTCAAGAAATCTCAAAAAGGCCTCCAAAAACCTTAGATTTTATCTTGTTTTGCAGTCGAGATACTGTACATGTAGATAGATAGATAAGTTGCAAAAGTACGAAAAACTAAGACCTTATATATGAATGGTGGATTCTTTGTCTAACGTGTAAAATGTGAGGAGATCATAGTGGTTTGATGTTTGTCATGTATATATATATATAAGAGGATCTCAACGGTTTATAAGATGATAAGTTGGTGTGAACCATGTGAACTCATCATCGCCCATCATGTTGTCTTCGTGAACTAAGACGTCAAATATGACGTGACCAATGCTAAGGCGTCAAAACACAGTCTTAAAACACCAAAACGACGGATGAAAACAATTAGAAGTATCATCAGCATAATCAAACATCACGTACCATATAATAACTAACACTTAGCGGTCTATGTCACGAAAAACATACATAACTACAATGTTAGTTATCGTATGCCATTGTGAAAATTGAAAAGATAAGAAAATTAAGGAGTGTTGTGTTATATTTAAAATATTTAATTTAATTTGTAACTTATCTTTCAAAACATCACAAGAGATATTATTTTCAGAAAAAATAATGTTAACGGTAAAATCTTTCAAAGTGAATTGATATATGTGTCACAATAGTTGCTGGATGCACCAAAATCACTACTGTGAAGCCATTATACTATGTGCTTTATAAATTGTACACTAAGATATACAAATTAACTTTTGTGGTTACAAGTCCTTTTGTCTAGAGTTCAGCGTGTGGTCCACAGCAACTTTTCGACCCCTCAGGGGCGAGGCTTTGTTTTTAGTAGATTAGGGTTTTCTATTCAGAAGGGGATGGCGGCGCAGTTTGTTGCTCGTCTACCTGCTATCCTTATGTAATTTGCCCTAATGATTGGAATGAAAATGATATCTCATTTCCAAAAATATATATATATATAACAATTGCAGGTTTGATGAATAGTAACTTGTTTTTTACTTCTTCTTTTTTGTCTTTTCTTGTAACACCCAAAAACAGGTTTGGTAATTTAGGCCCGGTTAATAAAAAGGAACTGGTAAAATTACCGTTAGTCTCATAATAATCAAAACGAAACTTGAGGGACCAAAACCGTTAAAAGGGAAACATGAGTTTTAATAAATAAAATTAAAACACAACACACACACATAGTGTGTGTGTGTGTCACACCCCAACTGATGGCGGAAACATCGGTGCATGGCACTGAGCGAAACAGATTGTCCAGAAGTTTCCATAACAATTATCATTACCATTCAATTTAAAATAACATGTCCCATAACATGTCTCAAACAGTAAACAAATTATTACAGATAAAATCTAGGCAAATAATTTTGTTCCGACAAATCAGATTTAAATAGAGCAATTGTTTATCTGCTTCTAGAGACCCTTGATTCAATCACTACAGACAACTATTTGTTGGGCTCTAAAGCTTTATTCTTGCTTCAATTTCCTACCAGATGTGCATCCTAAGCACCTGTCACATACGTTAAAATAAAGTCAATACATAAAATGTAAAGGTGAGCATACAAGTTTGATAATAGCATTATAGAGTTCCAATTCGTTTACGCATAACCAGCACGTACACATAGTGAAATGAAGCACGTTAGTTATCGACATAGATCCATCGATACCAATGACTGCGGGTTGACTGCCCGAGGCAGTTCGCAATACATGATTGCCACCGTAATCCATGCAAGTAATTGTCCTTAACAACCCCCGTGTGAACGGGTGCTGAGTCCAAACTATAGTACTATCATTGCTAAGGCAGGTAGACAGCATTCCATGTGTAAACATAACAAACAAGCATTCATAAGCCACGTATAACATGCATTAACGGTTAGCGTTCAAATAGTATTGAGTAGTGTGTTTGATGTAATTTTAATAGTTGTAACGTATGTAACACCCAAAAGTGCATAAATCAAAAAGGGATCGAGTATACTCACAGCGGTTGATGGATTGAAGGGAGCGCTTAGCGAGTAAGGTTAGCCTGAATAGTTTGATAGCATAACGATAAGTGACACGTAAAACGATACAAAGTGTGAATGGGTCGGACCATCCGACCGGACAGCAATCCGTGCGGATAACAGTTCGTTCGGATGGTCATCCGATCGGACGGTAGTCCGGTCGGATGACTATTCGAGTGGATTGTTTCTTCCTATAAGAAAGATGTGTTTGTGTATGATGGCTTGACTTTTGAAGTTTTTGTTGTAGCATTTTGAAAACATTGAAGTATTTCTATCCTTCAAGTCGGTCGATCGGACGACCAGTCGTGCGGATGACAATCCGTTCGGATGGTCATCCGATCGGACAGTAGTCTGGTAGGACGGCAACTCTAGTGACGAGGTTACTTAGTGAGAACCAGTTCACAGCAGAGGAGTCACTCGGTCGGATGTCCATTCGACCGGGTGGCAACCCTGTCAATGAACATGTTGAAAATTGTTTAAGTCCTTAAAGTCCTAGTATCTCATGATCCGAAGAGTAATCCGGTCGGATGGTAGTCCGATCGGATGGCAATTCGTTTGATACTCAAACTTCAGATAGAGTTGATGAGGTGTGGGACCCAAAGGTGTTATCCGTTCAGACAGCAATCCGTTCGGATGGCTTATCCGCTCGGACAGTAGTCCGGTCGGACAGCATTCCGTCCCAATTGTTTCGTTCGTCCTACACTTGGTCGTTTTGATTGTTTTTCGTGTTATCGAGACGTGTTGACAACGTGTTAACCAACAGAACCCCATCTTGACCCAAGCTACCCGGTCGACAGGAATCACCCTAGTTCGGCCAGTTAACCGACTCAAGACGGTTGTTCTTGTTTAACCCGAAATCGGTGGTCTCGTGAGTAGAATCCAGATCTCGAGCTAGCACAACACTAAGGATGAGTGGAGTACTAGATCTAGATCCGTTTCTATCGGTTTCAAGCGTATTGAGTGCAAAAGAGTTGAAAGAAAGTTAGAAACCATCTTTCAATCCTTTTTCACTGTGTTTATGTTTAGATCCAGTATAGATCTTTGTTCATTTGTGTGGAAATCGGTTAGATCCGAGTTGTTCTCGGTGGATTGAAGCCAAAACATGAAGTTCTTCAAGAACTCATGATGACATCATCCTAGAACACCTCAAATCTAGGGATTTTACGGTTAAAAGTTAAGATTCAAAAGATAGAAAGGTGTAGGAGTGCGTATAGGTCAAGAAAGTACAAGATTTAGGTCGAGATCTTACCGGGATTGAGAGAAATCGGAGAAAAGGTGAGGAACACGAGCTGGTCGGACAGAGGTTTCCAAAAGTAGAAAGGTTTGAGAGTGACATGGGTATTTATAGGATTCCAAAAGGGGAAAGTGGTGTTCGGTCGGATGGCACACCGCCCGGATGACTATCCGGTCAGATGACATCTCGGTCGGATGGCACCTGACTCATGGCCAAGTGGCTATCCGCTCGGATGGCACTTGGTTCGAGTATTTGACGCGACGATTTTTGACGTTTTGATTTTGATTGCGAGTGATTCGATACGATAGGGTTTCCTAGTCAAATTACTTTCAGTCCCAATCAATCATATCGAGCACTGTCTCTTCTTCACTAATTATCATAGTTCGATTTCGATTGAGTTCGATTTCGTTTTGATTGATTACCACACATAACATAAATGAACATGCACAAGTAACACATAAGGCACACACATCCACGTATAATAATAACTAAAATGCGTAGTTCGAGTTGCGTTTCGATTCGATGTCGATTCGATTAGCATAGTTTGATTATCGTTTAGTTAACTTTATCGCATTGTTACTTCCTATCGTTCACAGTCGTAGGTCGATTGAATAGCGAAAAACATACGTCGATTATTGTAATTATTAACACTTACTCCACATAATACAACTAAAATAAACATACAAAAGAAATCTACTACATGTCAAGTCGCGCGAAATCGGTCGTTGACTTTGACCTTGACTTTGACTTCTCGAAAACACGGGGTGTTACAGCCTCCCCTTGTTTAGGGAATTTCATCCCGAAATTAAGCTGGAAGTTGTACAACACCGTGAATTACTTTGGAGAACTTCTTCTTTCTAGACTTTCTCCTTAAATAACTGCGGGTACTTCGCCTTCATGTCGCTTTCGAGTTCCCAAGTGAACTCTGCGCCTCGTTTGCCTTCCCATCGGACTTTCATAATAGGAATGCGAGAGCGTCTGAGTTGCTTGGTTTGGCGGTCCATGATTTCGACAGGCTTTTCCACGAAGTGTAATGTTTCGTTCACTTGCAGGTCATCGAGAGGAACATTTAAGTCGTGGTCAGCTAGGCACTTTCGGAGGTTTGACACGTGGAAAGTTGGGTGGACGTTACTAAGTTCCTCCGGTAGTTCGAGTCTCTAGGCGACTTTTCAGATCCTTTCCAGAATCTTAAAAGGTCCAACATATCGAGGCGCGAGCTTCCCTTTCTTGCCGAATCGGACCATACCCTTCCAAGGTGATACCCTTAGGAGTACGTAGTCACCAATGTCAAATTCAAGGGGCTTGCGTCGTCTATCGGCATAACTTTTCTGTCGATTCCGAGCTTTTACCAGGTTGTCTCGAATTTGGAAAATCTTGTCTGTCGTTTCTTGTAATAGCTCAGGACCGGTTAATTGCGAATGACCGATCTCGTGCCACACAATAGGTGATCGAAATCTTCTTCCATATAAAGCCTCGAATGGTGCCATTTGAATGCTAGAATGATAACTGTTGTTATACGACAATTCGACTAATGGCAGGTATTTATCCCAATTACCACCGAAGTCTATAACACGCGAACGGAGCATGTCTTTAAGAGTACGAATCGTTCTTTCAGTCTGACCGTCGGTTTGAGGGTGGAAAGCGGTACTTAGATTTAGCGATGTACCGAGTGCCATTTGAAATGTTTCCCACAGTCGCGAGGTAAACCGAGCATCACGATCAGAGATGATGTCGCGAGGCGTCCCATGATTACAAATGATCTCGTCGGTGTAGATTCGGACTAATCGTTCTATCTTGTAGTCTTCCCGTATCAGTAAAAAGTGAGCTGATTTAGTCAAACGGTCGACCACAACCCAAATGCTGTCGTGACCTGATGACGTGTGTGGTAGCTTTGTTATAAAGTACATAGCTTTACTCTCCCACTTCCACATGGGGATCGGTGGTTGTTCGAGTAAGCCAGAGGGTCTTTGATGTTCAGCCTTGACTCTTGCACAGGTCAGGCATTTTCCAACATAGAGAGCAATATCCCTTTTCATGCCCGGCCACCAGTACTTACAGTGAAGATCCTGGTACATTTTGTCGGCACCGGGATGAATAGAATACCGGGATTTGTGGGCTTCGTGCATCAAGATTTATCGTAAATTGGTCCGTTTGGGAATCCAAATTCGGTCCGGAAAGTGGAATATCCCATTCGACTTGCTCACAAGCTGGGCTCCATCGTGGTAGATTCTTTCATTCTTCAGTGTGCGTTCATTAAAACACGCATGCTGAGCTTCGCGAATGAGGGTTTCGAGATCGTATTGGGTTTGAGCATTACGAGTGCTAAGCAGATAGCTCTGTCTGCTGAGTTCGTCGGCAACAACATTTGCCTTGCTTGGAGGATAATGAATATCACAGTCATAATCGTTGAGAAGTTCTACCCATCGGCGTTGACGCATATTAAGTTCCTTCTGATTAAAGATATGTTGTAGGCTCCTATGATCGGTGAAGATCGCACACTTGGTACCGTACAGATAGTGTCGCCAAATCTTTAACGCAAAAACAACTACGCCTAGCTCGAGGTCATGGGTTGTATAGTTCTTCTCGTGTATTTTGAGCTGACGAGATGCGTAAGCTATAACCTTGTCTCGCTGCATAAGGACACAACCAAGACCAAGATTGGAAGCATCACAATAGACAATGAAATCATTGTTTTTGTCGGGCAATGCTTGAGGGTTTGGAAGGCAGACTCTTGTTCGTTTCCCCAAACAAAAGGCTTGTCTTTATGCGTGAGAGCGGTAAGCGGCACAACCATCTTTGAGAATCCTTCGATAAATCGTCGATAATAGCCCGCTAGTCCGAGAAAAGAACGGACTTCAGATGGGTTCTTAGGTGTAATCCAACTCTTGACAGCTTCAATCTTCGCAGGATCGACGTGAATACCTTAATTATTCACGATATGACCCAGAAACTGAACCTCCTCCAACCAGAATTCACACTTGGAGAACTTGGCATAGAGTTGGTTCCCCTGGAGTAGCTTGAGAACCAAACGTAGATGTTGCGCGTGTTTGGATTTCGATTTGGAATAGATCAAGCCATCGTCGATGAATACGATGACGAAATGGTCGAGATATGGTTTACACACGCGATTCATCAGATCCATGAAAACCGCGGGTGCGTTGGTTAAACCAAAAGGCATAACAACGAATTCGTAGTGGCCGTATCGAGTGCGAAACGCGGTTTTGGGTATATCCTCCTCTTGAATACGTAGCTGGTGATATCCTGAACGTAGATCGATCTTCGAGAAACATGTAGCACCTTGTAGCTGATCAAACAAATCATCGATGCGGGGTAGGGGATAGCGATTCTTGATAGTTAGCTTATTTAATTCCCGATAGTCGATGCACATCCTGAACGACCCATCCTTCTTTTTTACGAAAAGGACTGGCGCGCCCCAAGGAGAGGTGCTCGGGCGAATGAAGCCTTTCTCAAGTAATTCCTGGAGTTGGTTTGAAAGTTCGTGTATTTTGGATGGTGCGAGTCGGTAGGGAGCTTTGGCAATAGGGTTGGCTCCAGGAATGAGGTCGATACGAAAGTCGATATCACAACTTGGTGGTAGTCCGGGAAGATCCTCTGGAAAAACATTAGGAAATTCTCGAACCACATGAACGTCTTTCACTTCATTCTTCTCTTTATTTTCCTTCTCCGCTACTACAATGTTAGCCAAGAAAACCCTGTATTCCTTGCGGAGATACTTGCTAGCTTGAACACATGACATGAGCTTGAGACCTTTCGAAGTAGTATCACCGTAAACACACAATAAATCACCATTCGCGAGCGAGAATCGAATCATCTTGTCGAAGCACACAACTTTAGCATGGTTTTCACGAAGAAAGTCCATGCCTACTATGATGTCAAAACTTCCGAGTTGCATCGGAATGAGGTCGATTGGAAAGATGTGATTGTTGAGCTCAAGAGTACAATCACGAAGAACAGAATTGACGGCGACAGTTCTTCCGGTAGCGACTTCAACATCGAAAGTCGAGGAGAGTTGGGAGCGTTTACGACTAAGGAGCTTCTCGAATTCGAACGACATAAAGCAATTATCGACTCCAGTATCAAATAAACACGAAGCATAAATACCATTCACAAGGAACGTACCATTAACTACGTTGTTGTCGGCTTGGGCTTGGCACACGTTGATGTTGAAAGTTCGTGCGCGTGCTGCTTGGTGCTGTTGCTGCTGGTGTTGCTGGTGTTCCTGCTGTTGCTGTTGCTGAGGCTCTTGTTTCACAACCCTGTTTGGGCACATGTTGGCGAAATGGTTAGGATTGCCACATGCGAAGCAGGATCTGGCATTGACCGCGGGTACCGGAGGAGCTTGTTGACCCTGAGGGGCGGTGAGCAGAGCTTGATGAGCAGGAGTTTATCGAGCACGGGAGTTGGTAGTAAAATGGCCGTACAATAAGCACAGAAACGGCAAGTAATGGCAGTCGGGTGGTGGTAGGTACAAGTAGGGCAGAGCGGGTGTGGCCCAGTGTATGCACGCTTTGCAGGCGGTGCATTTGCCACAGGCGCCGCTACTTGACGCTGTTGGGCTGGTACAGCTTGAATCGGTGCAGCAGTGATCGCACTGTTCTTGTTGTTGGAGCTGTTCTTTCTCTTGTTCTTCCTCTTGTTGCTTGATGAGGTGGTGGTTTCAGCAGTAGGTGTGGCGGTAGTAGCTTGATGCAGGTGCTTTGAAGTTTTATCCCAGACACCGGCCTTGACCCGCTTGTCGTTGATTTCAGCAGCCAGTAGATAAGTTTCTTCGATCGTCGTAGTCTTAGCCGCTTGAACGAAATCAGCCACACAGTCAGGCAGGGCTCGGATATACTTCTTGATTGCCATGTCTGGAGTCTTGACCTGATCGGGACAAATGATGCTGAGCTGTTTGAAGCGAGCAGTGAGCGCAGCATTTTCACCATCCTTTTGCTGTATGTGCCAAAATTCATCCTCTAGCTTCTGACGTTCATGAGGAGGGCAGAATTCTTCCAGCATGACTTCCTTGAGCTCGTCCCACAATAGACCGTAGGCTGCATTGTTCCCTCGCTTGTTCCTCTCGGTCGTCCACCAGTCTAGTGCACGGGACTGGAAAACTCCGGTAGCATTCAGAGTTCGGAGGTCATCGGGGCAACCACTCTGTCGTAGAGTGACCTCAATGGAATCAAACCATTGGAATAGTGGAGTAGGACCTCCCTCGCCAGTGAATTCTTTTGGCCCACACGACTTGAATTGCTAGAAATTGAAGGCCTTGGCGGTAGCTTTAGGAGCTTCGGTCCTTGATTCCTTAGATGATTTGCTGGCATTCTCGTAAACATCACTCACGGCTTTGCTACACTTTTAGCGATGATGGCAGCAAGGCGTTTGTCTTTCTTTTCTTAACGAGAAAGTAAGGGATGACGGGATCCAGATGACATTGTCTGCAACAGACATCGTCACAGGACTCAACACATTGTATTCGAATCTCACCCCACATGTCTACTACTTACTAAAGCTCAGGGACACAGTCAGGTAACTACGCATACACATAACCACATATTTGCATAAACACAGAAGCACATAATTACATAATGCACAGGATCACATAGGCACATAAGCACATAAGCACATAGGCACATAAACACATAACTCGCTTAAGCACATATTTTACGTGTATCCACCTTCTTATGGTTATACGTGTTCCTTTATCATTTAAGAGGTAGTCAGAATACAGAAACCTATCATTCAAAGTCTGCGAGTGTTCGAATATAGCGATCGCATTTCGGTATATCGAGTCGGGTAGTATAAGCGTATAACGTATCATAAAGTCGTCCATAGCTCAGCGATTTGTTAACGTTGTGTAGTATGTTGTGTGATCAGCAGAAGCAAAAGGCGTTAGATCGAATCCAATAGTACCTCAAAACGCTAACAAATAAACATAAACCACATAAATCACATAAAATCGACGAATCATCTGAGTCAGCAATTGCGGCTCAGAATCAAAAACATAAAATTCGAGGTATAGATTGTCTGCGGCAAGTAGACTTCGACTACCCAAAGTGGTTCAACTATTCACAAGGACGCACAACAAGTCCTTATTGACCTAATAGACTGTGCTCTATCACCGTCATGCGGTGAATGACACTCGTCCTTTCAGTTGTTTAAGCACTCGAGTCCTTGGAATCCATCAAAACTTTGGTGAGAGCTTTGTAAAACCAAGTAATAGTCGGAAAAAGTCGTCAAGGTTAGGGTTTCACCCCTAGCTTAACAACTTTGCTCCTGTTTTATTAAATTAGAGGAGATTATTCATCAAAATGTGGATTTCACTTCTGATTTGGCATAATTCTCCTTGTTTGTAGATAAAATGCGGGTTGTTCGAGCAACTTTAGTCGAGAGTTTGCGGTTTTCACACCTATTCTCGACTTTATTGCCCATTCATAATTGAAAATTCGAGTGCAGTGATAGTGTAGCATAAGCGAGAGTAGCGAGAAATAGCGGTAAGCTCATACATGATCCCTACTGGATGTACTCAAGTTGGTCTGTTGGTTCCTAACTATAGACTAGGTATCTAAGACATCGACCCGGACTAGGTCGTGTCTTGCCTAATTCACTATAGTTATGGCTCTGATACCAATCTGTCACACCCCAACCAATGGCGGAAACATCGGGGCATGGCACTGAGCGAAACAGATTGTCCAGAAGTTTCCATAACAATTATCATTACCATTCAATTTAAAATAACATGTCACATACCATGTCTCAAACAGTAAACAAATTATTATAGATAAAATCTAGGCAAATAATTCTGTTCCGACAACTCAGATTTAAATAGAGCAATTGTTTATCTGCTTCTAGAGACCCTTGATTCAATTACTACAGACAACTATTTGTTGGGCTCTAAAGCTTTATTCTAGCTTCAATTTCCTACCAGATGTGCATCCTAAGCACCTGTCATATACGTTAAAATAAAGTCAATACATAAAATGTAAAGGTGAGCATACAAGTTTGATAATAGCATTATAGAGTTCGATTTTGTTTACGCATAACCAGCACGTACACATAGTGAAATGAAGCACGTTAGTTATCGACATAGATCCATCGATACCAATGACTGGGGGTTGACTGCCCGAGGCAGTTCGCAATACATGATTACCACCGTAATCCATGCAAGTAATTGTCCTTAACAACCCCTGTGTGAACGGGTGCTGAGTCCAAACTATAGTACTATCGTTGCTAAGGCAGGTAACAACATTCCATGTGTAAACATAACAAACAAGCATTCATAAGCCACGTATAACATGCATTAACGGTTAGCGTTCAAATAGTATTGAGTAGTGTGTTTGATGTGATTTTAATAGTTGTAACGTATGTAACACCCAAAAGTGCATAAAGCAAAAAGGGATCGAGTATACTCACAGCGGTTGATGGATTGAAGGGAGCGCTTAGCGAGTAAGGTTAGCCTGAATAGTTTGATAGCATAACGATAAGTGACGCGTAAAACGATACAAAGTGTGAATGGGTCAGACAGCAATTCGGTCGGATGGTAATCCGACCGGACAGCAATCCGTGCGGATAACAATTCGTTCGGATGGTCATCCGGTCGGATGACTATTCGAGTGGATTGTTTCTTCCTATAAGAAAGATGTGTTTGTGTATGATGGTTTGACTTTTGAAGTTTTTGTTGTAGCATTTTGAAAACATTGAAGTATCTCTACCCTTCAAGTCGGTCGGTCGATCGGACGGCCAGTCGTGCGGATGACAATCCGTTCGGATGGTCATCCGGTCGGACGGCGACTCTAGTGACGAGGTTACTTAGTGAGAACCAATTCACAGCAGAGGAGTCACGCGGTCGGATGTCCATTCGACCGGGTGGCAACCCTGTCAATGAACATGTTGAAAATTGTTTATGTCCTTAAAGTCCTAGTATCTCATGATCCGAAGAGTAATCCGGTCGGATAGTAGTCCGATCGGATGGCAATTCGTTCGATACTCAAACTTCAGATAGAGTTGATGAGGTGTGGGACCCAAAGGTGTTATCCATTTGGACAGCAATCCGTTCGGATGGCTTATCTGCTCGGACAGTAGTCCGGTCGGACAGCATTCCGTCCCGATTGTTCCGTTCGTCCTACACTTGGTCGTTTTGATTGTTTGTCGTTTTATCGAGACGTGTTGACAACGTGTTAACCAACAGAACCCCATCTTGACCCAAGCTACCCGGTCGACAGGAATCACCCTAGTTCGGCCAGTTAACCGACTCAAGATGGTTGTTCGTGTTTAACCCGAAATCGGTGGTCTCGTTAGTAGAATCTGTTGATGCAGATTTTGTGTCCGATGCTTGTCGAATAGATTAGTTATTATTTTACGCTGAATTTGTAATAGTTAGTGAAACGGTCTATCGAACGTGTATAGACCCGCTTGTTTGAAGTGGTCAAACGAGAGGGTTATTCGGTTGACCGTGTGTGTTTGCAAGACAAGGGGTGTGACTATAAATAGAAATCCCTTGCCATTTGCAACACGTGGAGTTTTTAGGAGGTTTGAGACCTCACCGGGAGAGATCACCACTTGGTCTCTCCCCGGATGTATACTTCTTTGGTATTAGTTCGGTTATCATGTAATCGGGTCGATTTGTAATGTTTTACTACCGGATTAATACAGAGTTGTTTGTTTATCATCTCTAATCTCTCCCGTCTTGAACCGATCTCACAAGAATCACGGTTTCGGTCACGAAACTCGGTCCTACAATTGGTATCAGAGCCATGGTGCCCGATTTAGTAAACCTAACCGTTTACTAAGTCACATGTGCTCTAGATCTGTGATTTTAGTGATTTTTGTTCAAGAAGAAAAGTTGGGTGACAATGAGAAAAACTCAGATCTGGACCCGAATATTCAGATCCGTGCTGAAACAAGTGTTCGGTTTTATGTTTTTCACCTATATAATCAAGTTATTATCATCAAAAATCAAAAATACAATGTTTTCGTCAAATCTGCAAAATTGAACAGAAGCTGTGTTCTTGATGTTCTTGGCGGCTGCTTGAAGATCCGAAGGATATCACCGAAGGATATCTTTCGACCACCGAAGGATATCACCGAAGGATAACTGGGGTTTCTTTACCGAAGGATATCACCGAAGGAGGGGTTTCAAAGATCTGCATAAGAACAACTTCGAAAGATGATCCTCGAAGGATATCTTTCCATCTTTCGACCTGATATCTTTCGACCTGCTGTTTGTTCATCGAAGGATATCTTTCCATCTTTCGACCAATTCATCTTTCGAGCATCAATCATCCAACATATGTTTCGAAAGATGATTCTGAAACAGGGGTTACGATTGTTCTGATGTTTGTTAATCGAGGAGAAGAAGAAGTATGTTATTGTCGGCTGAGTGTTTCTGCAATAAAGTTTCCGGTAACAGAAGACAGCAGCTGGCTGTGATGTTCTTGGGCTGCCTGTTCTGCAACCACATAGCAACAGCAGCCTCTTCGCAAAGATTTGGGGCTTTCATTAGAGATCTGAGGTTGAAGGTTTAATGTAAGGTTGTTTGGTATCGCACAGAGAGATGGTGTAGCAACTGATGTTCAATTTTTGGGGTTTTGATTGTATCGCAGAAAAGGGGTGAAGAGAGTATTGGCTGGTGATGTGTGTATCGAAGAAGAAGAGTTGAAAGTCTGATGTTGGCTGATGTTAATGTCTGCGTACAAGGTGGATGTCGACACCTTATTTGTTTGGCAGATAGGGTTTCTGTTGGGCCCACCTTGAGTGAGTTTAATGGATGAAGATGGGCCTGGTATAAATGCTGGAAGATGATGATGTTTTAGTGGCTGGTGTTTTCCTTTATGGGATTTTGGGCCCATTTTTGCAAGATAAGAGTGTGCATTAGTTTGGAATGATTGGAACGATCAAAAAGCCCACAAATGTTGGATCTAAGTAATTGATTGGCTAAATTAATGTTGGGGCTTTGTTTTTATAACTTTCATTGATTGGGCCAACATCATGGTGTACAAGAATCTGTTGAGTACGAGTTCGGGTGTTCGCAAAGATTATTAGAACCGGGCTTCCAAATTTCAACATCAAATTCTTACGAATTTGGGAGCGCGCGGGATGATGCGGAATGATGAAAACAGATGATGATATTTAAAAAAAAAATGTGGGGTAGTCACGGTTACCGATGCAAATGTCAAAAATGGTGACGCGACTACAATGGGCCAAAAACAAAACGGTATGTTCACTTCCGCACGTCAATGTTTATGATTGTTATCGGTTATTCGAAAATGTTCGAAAGCATTTTGTTTATTGTCATATTCTCGCATTTGAAGACGAACGTATGAACCTAGAATGTCAATACCGGTCCTAACGAGTTCACAAAGTCTTTGGAGGGATACAAGTCGGATCCTACGGGGTACTAGGCGAAATTTCCTTATCAACTAGAATATGCAACGAAGAAATCTTTTTGTTTATTGTCATATTCTCGCATTTGGTAACGAATGAATGAACCTAGAATGTCAATACCGGTCCTAACGAGTTCACAAAGTCTTTGGAGGGATACAAGTCGGATCCAACGGGGTACTAGGGGACGTTCTTATTCAACTAGCATATGCAAAGAAGAAATTCGTTTTCGTGATTTTTCGAAAAACCAAGAACATTCAACGAAGATTGACGACAGTTCCGCTCAGTGGAGGGAATTGGTGAACATTTGACGACAGTTTCTTTGAAGTGGAGAGAATCTGTTAAGGTTTAGAAATCTTACCAAAGAAATAGGGGGAATAAAAATTTCGTATGTTGAATTTCTTCGGTAAATTTCTAAACGCAATCACAGGTGGTAGAGTTTGTGATTTTCTGGTGATACTAACGGTTCGGCGTGGAATGTTTTGCACAGACACATATTTGAGGATTTTAATTAATTCTCCAGCCAGCGTGAAGGGTTTTGCACGGAAAAATACAGGTTTCTAAAGTCTACAGTAGTTACAAAAGCGTTGTTCACTGAAGACCTGGGGAATCTTAATGAAAGCTGATAGTTCAAGGCTGAAGACCTGCAGGATTCGGTTTTGGGTTTGATGTTTCTTTGGGATTTTACAGGGATCTGGGAGTAACTCAATTCGTTGAGTTTGCAAACGATGTACTTGGTCTAGCTGACTTCCTGAGTACTGATGCTGAAGATCCGTAGTGCATTACATGGTCAACTTCACAAAGGCGAGACAATGAGATCTGGATGTAGTTCAACTAAGCATGCTGGTTGAGCTTGCAAGGGATACACTTGGTCTAGCTGACTTTCCTGAGTGTTGATGCTGAAGATTAAAGTGCATTACTTGGTCGATTCCACAAAGACGGTTTACAGAAGACAGTTCACCAGAAATCTCTATCGATGTAGTATGCTTGTATGAAATAGAGTTCTTATGACAAGATCAAGACTTGATGCAGTTCTTAAAGATTGGAACCCTTATCAAATGCCGGTTGGAGTATTGGAAGATCAGCGGAAGATCGGTCAATTGAGGAAATTGCACAACACCCAACACGGATACGCGTACTTTAAGGGGGAAATATTTTACAAGGAGCGTCAAGATACTACTTACCTGGATCATCGGTCAAGGGGGAATTTGTTAACACAGAGAAGATGAATACTTGACTGAAGATCGATTGCAGTTGCATTTTCAGCATTCGACAGCAACGGACAAGGGGGAATTTGTTGATGCAGATTTTGTGTCCGATGCTTGTCGAATAGATTAGTTATTATTTTACGCTGAATTTGTAATAGTTAGTGAAACGGTCTATCGAACGTGTATAGACCCGCTTGTTTGAAGTGGTCAAACGAGAGGGTTATTCGGTTGACCGTGTGTGTTTGCAAGACAAGGGGTGTGACTATAAATAGAAAACCCTTGCCATTTGCAACACGTGGAGTTTTTAGGAGGTTTGAGACCTCACCGGGAGAGATCACCACTTGGTCTCTCCCCGGATGTATACTTCTTTGGTATTAGTTCGGTTATCATGTAATCGGGTCGATTTGTAATGTTTTACTACCGGATTAATACAGAGTTGTTTGTTTATCATCTCTAATCTCTCCCGTCTTGAACCGATCTCACAAGAATCACGGTTTCGGTCACGAAACTCGGTCCTACAGAATCCAGATCTCGAGCTAGCACAACACTAAGGATGAGTGGAGTACTAGATCTAGATCAGTTCCTATCGGTTTCAAGCGTATTGAGTGCAAAAGAGTTAAAAGAAAGTTAGAAACCATCTTTCAATCCTTTTTCACTGTGTTTATGTTTAGATCCAGTATAGATCTTTTTTCATTTGTGTGGAAATCGGTTAGATCCGAGTTGTTCTCGGTGGATTGAAGCCAAAACATGAAGTTCTTCAAGAACTCATGATGACATCGTCCTAGAACACCTCAAATCTAGCGATTTTACGGTTAAAAGTTAATATTCAAAAGATAGAAATGTGTAGGAGTGCGTGTAGGTCAAGAAAGTACAAGATTTAGGTCGAGATCTTACCGGGATTGAGAGAAATCGGAGAAAAGGTGAGGAACACGAGCTGGTCGGACAGAGGTTTCCAAAAGTAGAAAGGTTTGAGAGTGACATGGGTATTTATAGGATTCCAAAAGGGGAAAGTGTTGTTCGGTCGGATGGCACACCGCCCGGATGACTATCCGGTCAGATGACATCTCGGTCGGATGGCACCTGACTCATGGCCAAGTGGCTATCCGGTCGGATGGCACTTGGTTCGAGTATTTGACGCGACGATTTTTTACGTTTCGATTTCGATTGCGAGCGATTCGATACGATAGGGTTTCCTAGTCAAATTACTTTCAGTCCCAATCACTCATATCGAGCACTGTCTCTTCTTCACTAATTATCATAGTTCGATTTCGAATGAGTTCGATTTCATTTTGATTGATTACCACACATAACATAAATGAGCATGCACAAGTAACACATAAGGCACACACATCCACATATAATAATAACTAAAATGCGTAGTTCGAGTTGCATTTTGATTCGATGTCGATTCGATTAGCATAGTTTGATTATTGTTTAGTTAACTTTATCGCATTGTTACTTCCTATCGTTCACAGTCGTAGGTCGATTGAATAGCGAAAAACATACGTCGATTATTGTAATTATTGACACTTACTCCACATAATACAACTAAAATAAACATACAAAAGAAATCTACTACAAGTCAAGTCGCGCGAAATCGGTCGTTGACTTTGACCTTGACTTTGACTTTGACTTCTCGAAAACACGGGGTGTTACAGCGTGTCGATGTCCAGGAAGAAGAAAAGGGTTCAAACCCTAATTCATGAAGAATCTTCAAATTGAAGGGTGAATTGAAGCTCAAATTCATGAATGAACATGAATTAATGATCACCTACACAAGGGGATCATGAGGTATGTCTTAAAACTTAGATTGGTGATCTTGTATGAAGTGGGTTATGTTCTAATCCATGAATTGGAATGAAATTGAGTATGAATATATGTTAGAATCACCATATAGAACATGAATTATGCATGGTTTGGATTAGTTTGACGTTTTGGGTTGAAACCCGTTTGTAATAAGTGAAGATGATGATAGGGATGATCATCCATGTCCAATTCTTGTTCAATATTGATGAATTATGTTGTGTATGATGAAACATTGTTAGATGAATTGAAAGAAATGTGTTGTTAATATGTTTGATGTTTATGTGTGCATGATACTTGTTGATTAGTAAGAAGATTTGAGGAATTATGTATGAACTTGGGAGATTATGCATAAACTAGTTGTGCATGGTGCCTAGAAAGTAGTACGCACACCAAGTGTTTGATGAAATGTCTAAATGACAACAATATGTGAAGATTATGTAGGGATGATGTTGAGTATGCTTTATGCTTGTTTGAACGGACTAATGAAAGTCATATGTGAGATGTGAATTTGATATGACCGTTCATATGTATAATCATATATGCTAATAAGAATGTGAATGTAATGACATGAAAGTATAGGAATCATGTCAAGATGGATGGGAGCGTGGAAGGCTAACGGGCCATGAAGACTCAAGTAAGCGAATGCAAATACAGACACGTAAGGTAAGTGTTCCGGACTTACCCTTTAGTTTGGTAATGTGTTTTATTCGTATGGAATTTATTTGAATGTTGCATAAGAAAATATGAAATTATGGTTTACTAAGTCAGTTTTAATGGAAATGAGTCGAAAGTGGATAAGAAAGAGTTCTTATTAAGTTTGGGTAAGAAGGAAGCTTACATGATGGTATTATGCATAACAATGAGATAAGTAATTATACATATAGGTATGGATTTGATTGTAAGTATGTGTACGAATAGAAAGATATGTATGAAGGAATTGGTATTTAGCGATATGCACGAACGAATGAGACTTGTTTATGTGTATATGTGGACCTACATATATGAAATGAGTCTAATGATGCTAATCATTTTCTATTGAGAATGGAATGGAAGTGCAGGTATAATAATAATGGAAGTTGAAGATTAGTTGTTGAAGTTCAATGAGATAGTTAGAAAGGATGGGCGAATGGATTTGCATAAGCGAGACCAAGAGATGTTGATGCCTTATTATGCATGTGTTAAGATTATGTATGAAGTCACAAGTTGCTGATAATGTGATTGTATGTGGTGACTGCAGGTTGTACAGGTTTATGGATTTCTCATCATGGAGTGTAAGCGGTTGAAGATCGAGTCAAGACATGGATTGTACGTGGGTGTGCGTGGTCACGTAATATGACATAACTATGTCAGGTTTTAGTTAAATTATAGAAGGGATTAAAGTATTTAAGGTGAATGAATGAAATTAATGAAAGAAATTTTAAATATGTAATTTCCGCTGCGATAAATTTGGTTAAAACGTGTTAGGGCGTTACATTTCTTTTCTTTTGTCTTTATTATTCTTTTTATACTTTTATCTTTTAACTTTTAGTGTTAACAATTACAACCTCTTAACTTTTCAAAAAAATTTGCAATCAAGTTTTACATGCTTATTTTTATATACGTATTTATATAAATTCAAATTAATTTTAGTTTAGATGTAAATTTTTCTTGGTGATAAGTTGGGTCAAATATAATATACTTCTTATGCTTATTATTATGTACGTTTTCAATTGTTTACGTTTTAATGTAAATTTTATTTTATTTTTTCTATAGATGAGTGGGGTAAAATATAATACGTTTTCATGCTTATTTTTATGTAAATGTTCAAATGGTCTACGCTTTGACGTAAATTTTGTTCGGAAAAACGTCGAGTCAAATATAATACGTTTTCATTAAACGCTATAAATTCGAGTCACTTTACATTTCAATACCGCTGCAACGCGCCGTAACTATTTTCTTACATGCTTAGTTTTATGCACGCGTCAGTATAAATTCAACAGGTTTATGATTCGACGTAAATTTTCTTTGAAAATATGTGTCAAATATAATTCGTTTTGCTGCTTATTTTTATGTACGTTTTCAGCTGCTGGTCTACGTTTTAACGTAAATTACAATTAGGAAGTTATGTGGATAGTGCTTTTATCCTATTGGTTTTTTTTGTTTCTTTCTTGATTTTTTTTTCTGGACTTTATTATTTTTATTTTTTAGTTTTCTTTATGTTTAGTGTTTAGTTTTAGGTTCCTTTTCATTAAAGTTATATTTAAGATAACATTTACGTTTCCATTTACAGTTAATTTAAAATTATTCCGTCCCGCTGTCCAATTTAAATTTATTTTATGATTTTCGTTCGATGTAAAACATGTATCGATATTCTTTTGAGCATAATTCTTTCGGTTGGTATACTGAACCAAAATAGATATCGACCGAAACCCCGCAGCGTAGCGCGGGTAATCGTACTAGTTAAACATATTTATAAGTCATGATAAAAGATCAAGTACAAATACCGTTATCATACAAAACGTACGAATAGGGTGAAAATGTAAAAAAACGCGGTGGCATTTTCGTAATTATTTACTCGTAGAGTAATTATCAAAATTACTCTACAAATGATCATGTAGGGTAATTTTGATCTTGTAGAGTAATTTTGTAAAATGTTCTTGTAGGGTAATTTTGATCTTGTAGAGTATCATAATTACTTTACAAATGATCTTGTATGGTAATTTTGATCTTGTAAGGTAATTTTGTAGAGTATCATAATTACTCTACAAATGATTTTGTAGAGTGATTTTGAATTGTATGTTGTTTGATAAACTTACAAAGTAATTTTAATATAGAGTAATTTTGATACACTTGTAGAGTAATTTTGATAATTACCATATGAGCAAATAATTACGAAAATGCCACCGTGTTTTTTTTTTTTTTTTGCTTTTTCATGCCTTTCATACGTTTTGTACGATAAAGCACTTTGTACTTGAATTTAAGTTATTTAACCCTATAAGTCATGAGTAAACACATATAGTTAAATTTCGGTACAATATCACATGGGTTGTTATAACCATATTAGGCTTAAGGATCAAGTTCTATTCTATTAATTAATTAATAACAAAAGAGAAGCTTCAAAATACTAAATACTTAAATAGTCACATTTTCATTATTTATAAGATGTGATCAAGGGAAATTTTTTAAGTGTTGTGAGAACTTAAAGAACTCATCTTTTCGTGTAAGTTTTGCCCCTATTTTTTCACACCTTTAGATTAAAATGTTACAAAGACGATTATAAAAAAAAATCCAAAATGGTGTTTTCAGCCCCTTTCAACTGTTGTAAAAAGCTCGATTTTGCATACTTCTTTGGCAACTTATATTGAAAAAAAAAAAGAAAAAAAAAAGATTAAGCCTACAAATCAAGTGTAGTAGTAGACGGACCAACCACCAAGATCATACTGTATCCTTAACTTTGGTTTAAGACATTAAAATTTGTTGGCCGCATATACTTTTAACCGACATATATCAGGAGGTCTCGTACTTTCATCATATCATATAAGGGGCAAACAACTCCCATGCCCTAAAGAGCGCGTAACCTTCAATCCATATTCAAAGGTGACTTAATTCGATAACTATAATATACCTTCGATAATATGATGAAAAACACCATGATAAATATTTGATTAAAGGTGTGCATATTAATTTGATGATCACTATAGTCTCTTTGTCTATGTTATATATTTTATTGATAAGAGAAAACCATACATTACAAGAGACAAGAAAGTATTTGTACTTAAAAAGTTAAAAGTCAGCAGTGTGACTAAGTTTTCAATTACCATATGTGTCAATGCATTATTGATTGTGGGTTCGGTTTAAAAAAAAAAAAAGCCTAATTTTACATTAAAGGGGGGGTATGTGTATAGCATTGATTAAGTTTACTTTGGTAGAAATATTGTATGACAATATAATGTGATATGTTTTTACAAAAATCAATTATCAACATGGCTATTCTCATGATTTTATAGCAATAAATTGTGATATGTTTTCTTGTTATAAAATATTAATCACGAAGAAGTTGTGAGTTGAAGACAATATGGGAACAAGTTTAAAGTACATATCACATTTATAAGGGTCTCTCTAATTTGGTAGAAATCACCAATAAAAATCACACAATGTTGGTTAAGTTGATCACTCATACATAACCATTCAAGTGTTAAAATGAATAATTCTTAAAGGCCATTCAACACTCCTCTTACAAACCCACAATCTTTCTTTTAGATGGAGAGTGTTTCTGGAGCTACATGTGAAAAGAGTACTTGCTTAAATGAAGTGAAAATTGAACTTTAGAAAAACTTCAAAAGCATCATATGACACGTTCATGTAAGACCTAGCAATACATGTCCTTTCATAAGTTTTTTTTTTAATTAGTTTTTTAACTTTTCAGCCATTTATCCGGTATGACACTTTCATGTACATGTCCATTCATAAGTTTTTTTTAACTTTTCAACCATTTATCCGGTAATTTGACTAAGAATTATCGTTATAGAAAGTATCAAAGTTGATCAAGCATTTTAAACATTATAGCGATGTTACAAAGTGAAAACTTGTGTCAAATCCAAATGGTGAAGTCTTTCTTGTATTAAAGTGTTCTTGTTAAAAACATGCTTGAAGACTTTTTATAGTAGATTATTCCAACAACTTTGGTTTCATACTTCTATTTTACAGAAGATTTTATCCTTTATATTTTTTTAATAACTTCTATAAACAATATCAACATATATTTTACTCATTTTAATAAATTTAAATTTTATAATACTTGTTTGATTCTATAAAACTTGTCATATGGCATATAAAGAAGACTTTGTAGCATGTAGAGTTTCAAATATGTATACCTGTTTGCAAGGTATAGATGTTTCAAATTATATTTAATGCACTTTGTATTTCTTTGATAAGCATTATTCTTGATTTTATTCGGTCTAAAATATCTTATGTAACATTTTGAAATTTAAATGCTTATAAAAAAATAACTTAAAACAATATTAAATACTGTAAAAATTGGAGTACACTTAATCAGCTTCACTCATGCTTTGCTTCTTCTTTTTTTTCCCGACAAAGTTATTAAGTTAATTCACTAAAGAGTAAAATGCACGGATAGTCCCTGTGGTTTGGTGAAATTTCATCTTTAGTCCCCAACTTTTCAAAATTACACTCTTAGTCCATGTGGTTTGACATGTTGTTACTCGGATAGTCCCCAAAGCGGATGAAGGTTACTCGGATAGTCCCTGTGGTTTGCAAGTTATTACCCGGATAGTCCCTGTGGTTTGACAAGTTGTTACTCAGATAGTCCTTGTCATTTCACACCCACTTAACCATAAAAACTAACCTTCATCGCTTTGGGGACTATCCGTGTAACAACATGTCAAACCACAGGGACTAAGAGTGTAATTTTGAAAAGTTGGGGACTAAAGGTGAAATTTCACCAAACCACAGGGACTATCCGTGCATTTTACTCTTCACTAAATGAATTAACAATATAGGAAATATAAACCAAACACAAAAGTAAAACGATTATTTCTATTTTGTTTATAATTAAAAAACAAGTCAATACGAGGTTGTATTTTTTTACAACATCTTTAAACATGTAAAATAAGAAAATTATTTTTATGAAAAACTAATTAAACGGGTTAATAGTCTCTTATGATACTTATGATCTTCTAAATGCTTTATTAAAACAAATAATTCATTATTTGAACATTAAAGATGCTTAAGATGGTTATTTATATCATTGAAAAAAAGAAAAATTAACGCCAGTATAGGCTATAGTTTCACAAAAGAGTGTATTATGAGTTTTTCATGGTAATTTAAATCTTAATGTTAAGACTATTGATGTGTCTGAAAGACAACATGTTATTATAGTGTTAAAACCCGTATTATGATAGTTGTTTGTTGTAGTAATTGCTTGGAATGGATTTAATATTTGTTTCTGAGTGTTTTACAGGTTCCTAAGTGAAATGATAGATTTATTGGTCAGAATTGGAGATTACTGAAGCTGCGTAGAAGGCTGGCCCAATCTACTTTTTTACGGGCCGTGAACACGGGAGTGAGCTACGAGTCATGGACCCCAAGCTAGTGCACCAACCTACAGATTGGTAACCCTAGAATTAGAACGCAACACGTGGCGAGTTTATGGGTCATAACCTACCCAATCAACATGGGACGTAATTAGAGAATGGGATGTCGTGGAAACCCTAAGAAGTGACAAACTCGAAAGAGAAGAGCAAAAAAGGGGTTGTTGAGGAACAAGGGTTCAAGATTTGACCATCCGAGAGAAGATTTAAGGAAGAATAACGTGTTGGAGGTCGAGAGATTCCTTATTGAGTTAGACCCTTTGTATTATCATTTCTTGTTGATTTCAATCATGTATTCAGTGAATTCATTAACCTTGTTGAGCTAGACGGTTATGGTAGGATGGATCTTGTTACTTTGCATTGAATTGGTTGATTTTGTTTAGTATGGTTTGCTTATGAACTTATAATAGTGTAATTTGTATGTTGAGTATTGATGTTCAGATGAGTTTGTGTGGATGATTAAGATCTTTTTATGAGGTTATGCATGTTAGATCTGCTTTGTTTATCTTTGGATTGTATATCGCTCGTTAGTCTAGGGTTGGATGCTTAGTAAGCAAAGGACAAACTTGTTTGGGTGTTAGTAATTCATATGCGTCAACTACGGGAAGAATCCGATTAAAAAGGTTTAGAAACTAGATAAGGGTTTTCTTTAAATTGAGTAGCCTAGATCGTAATTCACTCGGTTCGTTAATCTATGGTTGCTAGAACTATATAAGAGACTCTTAGATCATAAGGGATTAGTAAATGACTTAGTTACCTAGATCCGGAAAGTTGGGTGTGTCTATAGCTTGGTTATTTGGGGACATGGGGCTAACCTGAGAGGGCTCTAGCTTTTCAACACTACACCCTCGTTATTAGTGTCAACTGGGGAAAGCTTTTCATAAGAACCATAATCAATTGTTTTCAAAAGTAATAAGATGATTCTGAACCTAACTGGTTATTTTCTCATCACTGTTTTCGAAACTTAATTAAATAGGTCTTTTAGTGTTTTCAGATCATTAAAAGTTACATAGGTTAGATATTATGAAAAAGAGAGGTTAATAGATCTTAGTGTCCACGGATTGATACTTGGGTACTTACCTAGGTTATACTATATACCGATAGGTACGCTTGCCTAGAACGTGCGTAGTTAGTATTAGTGTTTTCTATCCTTAAAACTCGACTGTGTTCTGTGTCAATTTTTATTGTTACTACACATCAAATTTGTTTTGTGGGTTAACTAGCATGGCAATTAACGTGCCACGTTAGTTGTTAACTAAGGGAACACCGTGTCGGGGGGTTAATGGGGCTAGTTAATGGATCTGTTAATAATGTGTTAACTAGGGATGAACATGATACCCGTTCGGTACCGAAAAATGGGGATAATTGGTACTGGTATCGGCATATACCAGTGTTTTACTTGTAAATACCAGTACTGAAAAACAGAGAAAATGGGTACCGGTACCGTATATACCCGGTCCCAAATACTCATCCCTAGTGTTAACAGATGAATGAACACTAGTGGTGGGGCCTATGGATGTTCCAACTATTCACATGCCATCTTTTTTTTGTTATTGGTACTGGGTGTTTTGTTAATCCACAACACATTATTAACGGGTATTTACTTAGTGATCAAGTTGTTATGTGGTTGTGACGTAGTTAGTGGTCAAATTCTTATGTGCTTATGACGCAACGGTAATGTGGCAATGAGTTTAGTTAACCCACAACATATAATGTAAACTTATTACTATAGTAATGTTACAATTGTTATAAACTAGTTGCAAATGCCCACGCTTCGCAGCGGGGTTGAAACGTAGATGACGTGAGGTGCTAAAATTAGCATTAGCATTAACCTCGCAAAAATAATACACCATTAAGAGAAGATATAAAGATAAAGATCATATATTATATAACAGATAGTTATTAATTAACTAATAGAACACATCGTAGCACATATTTATATAAATAAACATCAATTATAACTTTTTTTATACAATCTAAAACTTTTACTTTTTTAAAAACTAAAACCTTATAACGAATCTCATAACTCACAATAAATATCTTGCATTAGATAAAACTGAATAACCTTAGAATGTTAACTTTTTTTAGTAATTTTTAAATTCAAAATTTTGTAATAAATAATATTGTTATCAATTTATCATTGCATCTATAAACCTATTAGTTAGATTTATTTTCAAATTGTATCCATATTTGAAATTCTTAATACTTAATAAAAAGAGTAAATTACGTTTTTGGCCCCTGTGGTTATGTCAGTTTTACTATATTGGCCCAAAATAAGAATTTTTAACAGGTTTGCCTTCATGGTCCTTATAACTAACTGTTTTGGCCCCTAAATCTAACCAACCCCTAACTCTGGTTAACTTCTTGGTCACATGGGTTGCACAAGATGGGTAATATGGTAATTTCACCTCCCCCTTTTAATGACTTAGTAAAAAAATCCCAGATCTTCAACCAAAAAAATCCCAGATCTTCAACCAAACATCATCATCTTCAACCAAACATCATCATCTTCATCTCTATGGCAGCCGCAGGTGGCGGCGCACAGTGGTGCACAGCGGTGGCCCCACATAAACTCAGGGAATGATGATGATGGTTATGTATTTGAAGATCTCGATTTGATGATGATATGTTCTTGAAGATCTGGGTTTGAAAGTGGTTTGAAGATGTTCTTGAAGATCTGGGTAACAAGATCATCATCTTCAACCATCATCATCATCCCCACATAAACAACATCCAAACACCCCGTAAATTCCTAACACAAAATTGTTAAAAAAACATAACAAAATACAAACCTGAAGATGAAAATCCACATAACAAAATACAAATCTTACAAAACCCACATTTCAGTTTCCAGATCTTCATGAACAAGAACAAATCAAAAACAACCAAAACCCAAATTCAATAACATCTTTTCTTCACAAATCAATTTCCAGATCTTTGCGACCGTCTTTTCTTCATGATTTCACCCTCTCTTTCTGCTGCAACTACCACAAATCCCCCAAATCGGTATAAATAACCCAGATTTACTTCTACCAAATCTTCAAACGAAAAAAGAATCACACACAACCAACACCTAGGTCTGACATCGCTCGTCGGAGGACCCTCAACCCACCGTCGTCACTTCCATTGCCGCCGCCGTGAGCGGCGGCGCCTAATCATCTCGTCGTCCTCTCTCTCTCTTCGATCTTTGTCGCCGGAAAACGGGGGTACGGGGGAGGTGTGGGTGTTGTCGGCTGCTAGCCTTCATCGAGAAGGAAGAGGGTGAGCAGGAGAGTGTGTCATGTGTAGGTACAGTGGTGGTGGTGGTGATGATACGGTGGAGGAGGTGGTGGTAGGTATGGTGGTGGAGGTGATGATACGGTGATGGTGGTGATGATACGGTGGTGGGGGTGTGTTTTGCGGTGGGGTGGTGGTGTGGTGTGGTGGTGGTGGTAGTAGAGAGAAAGATGAGAGAGAGTATATGTGTTCTGAGAGAGAGAACAGGGATGAATTTTTGTTAAATCAGTTTATTTATTTAGAGTAAATTACATTTTGGTCCCTGTGGTTATATCAATTTTAAAGAGGGGGAGGGGAAATTACTAATATGCCCATCATGTGCCAATTAATTAACCAGAGTTAGGGGTTGGTTAGATTTAGGGGACAAAACAGTTAGTTATAAGGACCATGGGGGCAAAAATGTTAAAAAATCTTATTTTGGGCCAATATAGTAAAACTGATATAACCACAGGGGCCAAAAACGTAATTTACTCTAATAAAAATAAAATTGTTTTTTATGTGGTTGAAATACAAATAACTATAAAATACACATAACCGTAGTAAACTGAAGCTATAAAATATACATAACCGTAGTAAACTGAAAAAAAATCAGGTAAACAAAAAAAGAAAAAGAAAAAAAAAGAAAACCACTTGAAAGTGGACAAGTGGTCAAATTAAAGGGATGTATTGTAATTAAGTTTGAAATTCTTTAAAAAAATAAAATTGGTTTTTGTAATTAAGTTTATTCTTAATAAAAATAAAATTGGTTTTTTTATGTAGTTGGATTGTTGGAATACATATAACTATAAAATATACATAAACATACAAAAGGTAAACTAAAAAAAGTCAGGCAAATAAAAGTTAAAAAAGAAAACCACTTGAAAGTGGACAAGTGGTCAAATTAAAAGGATGCACTGTTAATCAAGTTTGCAATTGTTATAGATATATATAATATAATACTTTTGGAAAAGTAAGGGGCTGTTTGTTTGCATCTTAACAGCCTCTTAATACCCCCATGTCTGACCGGGTCAGATTTCAGAGTGTTTGTTTCATACCTCTTAAAACTTACCCAGTCTCTTATTATCCTCTGACCCAGTCATACATTACCATGAGTCTGACTGAGATCTGAATGGAATTTTGACAAGCTTGCCCTCATCCACACTGCCCCTTCATCTCCACACCTACCGAATCAACATAACCGCCACCACTGTCAGCCGGCCTGAACCCGTCGCCGCCGGAGTCTTCACCGTCATCAACGTCAACGGCCACCGTCTCCGTCAAATCCGGTTCACCGGTGACCAGATCCATAAACATGGTGAGTTTGGGAGCTCCGATTCCGGCATGATGAGTTTGGGAGCTCCGATTCCGGCGTCATGAGTTTGGGAACTCCGATTACGGCATGATGAGTTTGGGAGTTTGGGTGCAGCGGTGGTGGGTGTTGTGGAGGTGCAACGGTGGTGGTGACGGTGTAGTGGTGGTGGTGACGGTGGAGGTGCAGTGGGACGGTGGTGTTGATGGTGAAGGGATAGAGATGGTTTGGAGGTGATGAATGACTGGAAATGATCTATATGATCTAGAGAACATGTATATATATATAATAATAAAATGGTTTTTTTAATTAAAAGGGGTAAAAATGTCATTTTACACGGTCATTCAGATGTGCAACCAAACAGCACTTTACTGGTTCAGCACTTACTGGTTCAGAGCCTCTTACCCATTCAGACCTCTTATTCATTCAGCACTTATTGATTCAGATGTTGCCAAACAGCCCCTAAGTTGTATTGTTTTTAGAATTCGATCAGCCTTGGTATCGTCTATACAATGTAACACCCCAAAAATATAGATTATATATATATAGTAAAACTCTGTAAAAGTCAAGATAAATAACTAGGATAAATAACCTAGTTAGTCATGAGTTCTTGACTTTAATAAGAAATATAGTTAAGAAAGACCATTTATAAAAACTTGAACAAGTGAAGGGGCTAATGTTGACAAAAGTTAGAATGGGTTTTATTTATCAAAAACAAAACACCAAAACACACACTAAAGTGTGTGTTCTGGTCGTGTAAATCACAAATCACAGGAGCCAAAAGAGCTCTCAAAAACCCAAACCATAGCTTACAAAATTGATCAATCAAGAAGGCAAATCAAGTTCAAAACAAAAACCAAGCTCAATCTAGTGATCACTCAAGTGAGCGGATCACAAGGTATGTCGAATTTAGTGTTTTGGTTTCGTTTTGATTACTTGATGAACACATGAAACAGAAATCTGAACTTGAATGTTTGATCTTTGAATGAAGTTATGATAAATTCATGATTAGGAACAAGCCCTGGTCAATAATTTGATGCATTAGTGTCAATAGATATGAGATTCATAATCATCCATTTATGTGTTAAATGGTTTTTGTAGAAAGATGATGAACACTAGAATTATGAATATCAATTTAGTGTTATTTGAGCTCTATGAAATAAGTCTATGTGTTGATGTGTAAACTAGACAATTTAATTTGTGAAAAATGTTCGAATTGGCTAAATAATTAGTCATGAAACTTGATTATTGATTTTGTAAAAATTATGCCCTTTAGGTGTTTGTTGAAATGCCTAAAAGAAAACTAGATGTTGAAATTTAAGATGATCTTGTCATATGATAACTTATGTAAAAGATGGCATGATATGTGGTTGAGCTAAATGAACGAATGTGTTGATGTAGGCGTAAACGAAAGCTCAAACGCTAGGAAATCGGAAGGCTCACAAGATCGAGGTATGTCGTCTTATGCAAACAAGCTTTATTATGTAAACTGTCGTTTCTTAAATTAGACTTATAGTTATGGTAGTTCGAAGTCGTTACATAGTGGATAGTATAACCCGTCAAGAACGGATTATATGATAAGAAAGTTAAGAAGGAAATTGAATTATGAACGGTTTGTTTTGAGTGAACCGGATAATGGAAAGTTATGTGATTACTCGATTCGTTATAAACGGGTTGAGGTGAATACGAGTGCAAAGGTAAAATGAATATATTCGTTCGTTGTAAACGGACTGAATGGAAGTTTATGTATGAACGTGATATCCCGTTTCGACGGGATAATGAATGGTATGATTTATCTCGATAAAGAGATAGTATGTTTCACCCGTTACAACGGGTAAGTAACGAATGGTATGTTTTATCTCAATTATGAGATAAGTATGTTTTGACCCGTTTCGACGGGTTGTGAATGTAAGAATGATATGAAGGCATGGAATGGATGAAATTGGTATTCTAGAATAAAAGTAACATAGGCGAAGGAATTAACTTTTAAAGTTGTTGTTTGATGTAGGTAAATCCTCCACTTAGAGACTCCGCGACTTGGAACGAACACACATGGATCACACCCACTTGCGCTTCCGAAGATGCCCATTTTGTATAGTCCTAGTTTTTGGTCGTTAATGTGTTTTGGACGGAAACCTAGTATGTTTATAAGTAATTTAGGAACCTTACATATTTACTATGGTAGTTCGGGTTAACACTTTTGATTAACTCTAGATGTTGTGTTCACTCGAACTATACATATTTTGAAAAAGGGTACATCCGCTAGAAATTGAAAGTCTTGAAATGAAAATCATCGTTATAAGCGTCTTTAATGTTTCTTTTGATTTTATCAAATTATGGGCGTTACATACAACCAGGTTGACTTTCTTAGAGCAATTTAAGAATATATCTTCTAAATCTCGTTTAATACTTCATCTCTCATTTTTCTATTTATTTCATACTTCATATTTTATTAATTATTTCACTTTTTTAAAATGTCTGATAAATTAATGGGGAAATGCCATAGAAATGTAACAAAGTTTGGGGCTTGATCTAATTAAGTCATCCTAATTTTTATTGTCTCTTTAAAATAATTAAACTTTGATTTGGTGTTCTAATATTGTGTAATTACCAGGTCACCAGGTAAACAACTTTTTTCTATTATTATTTTATTTTGTTAAATGCGTATGTGGATATTATGTGGATTTTTTAGGGCACTACTATACACACCCCCCTATTACTAACTACACCCCCCCTCCTCTCACATAACTTACAGGTGGGGCCTGCGTGGGACCGACAGTTTCCTCTCACAAGGGGGGGGGGGGGGGTGTGGTTAGTAATAGGGGGGGTGTGTATAGAATGGGCCTTTTATTAAATCAAATCATAATTAAAACATCCCAGCCACCATTTACGTGGATTTTATCAAATCATAAATCATATTATCTTTCAATTTTTCATATCTGCCAAACAACCCAACCCAAACCCTAGACGGCAACGAGCAAACCTTGGCTGGCGACGACCCAAACCATGAGCGGACCCACCAATGACCCAAACCTTGGACAACCTTCGAACACGCTAGGCGATGATGACCAGCCACACTATATCTTCAAACGACGATTATCAAATTCAATAATTTCTAATTACGTCCTAATAATCATGGTGTATGAGAATATCAATCGCAGTTAGGATGTTTTGATGTTGGATTAACAATTCCGGAACTTCAAGGCAATCCCGAGTATAGCGCTAAAGAGAAAGCTCGTCTGGTCGCTAACAAGGTACAGCAAGGTACACTCAATACCGGTGTTCTGTAATCTCCATTGTTATCTTTCATGACCTTAAGTTTTTCTAATTTGGAAATGCATTTATGTTGTAGGTGAAAAGGACAATGTTGGTTGAGGCTTCTGTATCTCTTGAACGTGATGTTCTATGGCTTCTTGTCAATTTATCTAATCATAAAATCATTGATTTCTTAGTAAACTATTCATAATTTTATTTGAAATTTTGAATCCAGTTTATAAAGATAGAATGTGAATTTTAATTATATTTTTAGATTAAAACAGCCACGTTATTGTTTATATAATCCACATAAACATTGGCAAAAAGTTACATGACACGTCATCAAGTGGTAAACTGGTGACCTGGTAATTACGCAAGATTAAAACAATAAGTGAAACTTCAGTGACTTTAAAGTGACAAAAAAAGTTTGAGTGACTTTAATGAAACACTTGGGAAACTTTATTATTATTCTACAAAGTTATCCCTAAATTAATCAATAAGACAGCATGTTTAATAATTGGTCTGGTTATAAAAACATCATGTAATGCGAAAAAAACACATCTTAAAACTTTATTAACTTTTCAAGTATTGCATCTAAAGTAAATAAGTACATTAACTTTTCAAGTATTGCATCTAAAGTAAATAAGTACATACAGATTATAGAGTAATATAGAACTATATTTCAAATATTCTTGATGCAAAAAAAAAAAAAAAAAAAAAACTGAGTTAATTAAATTTGAACAATGATATCACTTGCAATATTTTTTTCTTCCATTACAGTTCTTTTTTAATATATTGATATGCTACACATGCCTACAGTTTTTTTTTTTTTTTTTTTTTTTTTTTTTTTTTTTTTTTTTTTTTTTTTTTTGAACATGCCTACAGTTATAGTGTCTATTCAATAGTTTAAAAAATTCAATGAATCATTAATAAAACTACCAAACAACTTCATAATCAATTATGGACCACAACTATATAATATGTCATTTCACACAAATATGACAAAATACTATTGAGCCATAAATTACCAAACTTCCTTCTGACCCATAAGCCCAAGAACCTCTTCCCAAAGCCCAACATTACCCACATCTGTCAGCCCAAGTACATTTGGGCTACAAGCAGCAACAGCCCAATACCCAGCCCTTATCTCACCTCTCAACTGTTCTTTCTCCCATCCACAATACCCATCAAAGAATCTAAACTCACCCACACTAACCACATTCCTCTTAACCATTTCAGCAGCACACCCTACACTCTCTTTGGTCCCATAATACAACCCTTTCATTACTTCATCAAACACACCACTATTACCAACTCTTTCATCCCCTCTCACCAAAAAAAGCCCTTCTTCAAGAGGCCCGCCAAAGAACAACGTTTGGTCAGAAAATACTCCCGACACGTCTAGCACATTTGATCTCATCTCCTTGATTGACATAAGCGAAGGGCGGTTGAGTATGACGCCCATTGGGCCCACATTGTTTGTTGATAATAAAAGGACCACTGTCCTTTCAAAGATGTGGACCCCGTCCATTTTCTCGGTTGCAATGAGTAAACAACCCTTTTCGGGCTCATGTATGGCATGAGCCCATTTGTCATCTTTTGAAATGGATGATGGTTGGTCCGCCATGGTATTGGGGTTGTCCGGTGGTGAAGATTCTTCTGAGCTAAATGCTTGTTCTCCGGCTACTAGCCTTGCTCTGAATGATCGCCAATCGGTATCAAGAAACATATTTTCCTCGTTTCCCGATGAGGGTGATGGTGAATTTGACTGAGATTGACAATCTACAATATACAAACTATTACCACACTTGAAAAAACCATGGAAATAGAAAGATAAGGTAAACAAACTAAGAGCAAGGTATTTATGATTCTTCAATTTTACATACGGGTGTGATCTAATGGCACGACGCAAAAACATGACATGAACCTAAAAATCACGGGTCTCAGTTAAGTCTATACAGGTCCCAATCAGTTTTGGTGGAACCTGCCAACACGTTTAGCTAAACGGGTTGGGTTCAGGTTGACGTGGCGGGTTTGCGGGTTGACTTGTTTATTTTTTTTAAATGTGTTTTTGTGTCCCAACTTAAAATGGTCAAGTATTCTAGGTTAAGCTTTAAAAACTAAAAGGGAAATTAGCACCAACTTTCATGATATAAACGTAACTGTTTGAATATATATTAGGAATTTTTAATGCAACTTTAGAGTATAAGTAAACAAAAGTAAAAAAAAATATTCGAGTTAAACATGTCGTATTCGTGTCAATCTGCGAATATTCATTTTGTGTTTGGTTCATGTGCCTAACACAATTTTCGGGTGTGTATCTAGTTCGACCTGCCAACCCACCGACACAACTTGTTTAGCACCACTGATCTTAGGAGCACAAATACTTACATGTCGTCGAGGAGTGAGTACGAGTTTTCCTAATCCAAGACGATCTCTTGGATTGCACAAAGCTTCTTGATTGGACTAAAGGGGTGACAACTTTGAATGATTTAGTGAAGGAATATGAAGAAAGAAAGCATGCCTCCATTTTTCTTAATTCTTCAAACAAGAGTATGTACCCAAGTTTAATTTTGGTCCTATATAATGATAAACATGATGAATCTGCACCACAAAGCTCATTTAGCCAAAAAGTAGGATCCCAGATCATCATCGGTATGGGCAAGTGGATAAACCTTTAAACATCAGAAGAAGATATAGCCAGTAGGTGGGTTACATGTGGGACTGAAGTAGGTTGGCAGATCCTTTAGCACTTTATGGAGGATGTGTCATTTTCCTAGCCATTTACTTCTGTTGTGATTTGTGAAATATTTTTATCAAACACCTTGTGTGCTTAGATAATAGCGGGCTCTCCTTTCATAATTTTCTATACAATAAAACTAGATTATAGACCTGTGTATTACACAGGTTTGAGTATAAAAGTTTGAGTATAAAAATTATATAACTTAATAATACACGTGTCATATTTACTTTTTTTAATCAAATATCGCAAATATATTTAACCATACCATATTTACTATGATAACCATTTCATTTCCTTAATTATGTGATTTTATTGGCCTTTCTAAATTATTTTGCATGTTTCTAATTTTTTTAGCTCACGAAATATTCTTATAAATATATCTAATCATTTTTAATAAGTCGTCCATGATATAACAGTATATTCTCATTTTACTCTCCATTCTATTATGGAATTGTTAAGCCAATGTAGATACACGTTTACTTTATTCTAGTACTACTTTTTTCTTTTGCATAGATTGGCTTTGTTATGACTTGATTTGATTTGATTCTGGTTATATTTTCATTATATATAACTTTTATATATTATTGTAACTTTTATAAGTATATTTTATTTTTTCTCAAATATAAAAACCATAACATCAAAGTGGTTAATTATTAAATTGCATTGACCATTTATTAATATTTAGATGAAGTCGCGACCAGAAATAAAGTTCCATGATTTGCTACCTCCATTACCCCTCAAGTTGCATGGTTGAAAATAATTTAGTTATGTAAATTTGTGCATATATTATTAAATTATATAATTTTAATCCTCAAACCCGTGTAATACACACGTTTATAACCTGTGTAATTAACAGTAAAATTTTTAATAAAACTTATATCGAACATAGATTAAAATAATTACGTTGCAACACTTTACTTAGAATTTTATAAAAGTTGTTCTAAAAAGGAAAAATAAATAAATTAATGTGATCTTAGAAATTTTAAATAAAAAAATTAAAAACAAATAAATTATTAATAATAATAATAATAAATCACACAAATAAATTTTCTAATCTAAATTTACATATGTACATTGTTTTGATGTCCCCGTTTAAATTATTAAATTGATATAATATCGTAATATATAATATATATTTATTTGAATTCTTTTATTAATAGTTAGATATTATACTATATTATATTATTTGATACATTTACATTGTAGATAATTATTAATTAAATTTGGATTTATACGTTTATCTCTAACTATATTAATTAATATTATACTAGTCTAAGAACCCGCGAGTTTCGCGGGTGGCTTAACACCAACTAAACACATAAAAAATTCTAAACGTTGAAGCGTTAACCTATGATTTGGTAAACCTAATATTTTGAGACCGTTGAGCACATCCCAATAGTATATCCGCTCATCTCTTTTACATATTAACTTTTTGTCAACTAAACCTTCATGATCTTTTCATGCCTTTTGGCCAATATGACAACGGTGATAACGAAACTATCACCCACGACTTTTTATGATATGTCATTTTGGATTAGGTTTTTAATTCAATTTTTATTCACAAACGTTGTGCATATGGAGGTATGTAAGGGGCTATTTGATCTATATAAATCAAAAGTGTATAAAAAATACAAAGTGTCATATTAACGAATGAAATGGGTTGTGCTTTATATCAAACGGGGCACACATAAAATGTTAGATGACTTGAAAGCGGCTCTCTATTATTGGAGCATACTTCATTACTACCACATCAACACGGAAACCAATGCAAACTGCAAAAAAAAAAAAAAAAAAAAAAAAAAAACAAACCTTATTTTAGGTAAACCTTATTAGGAAGGACTTCAGTGATTGAAGGACAATAAACTGGGTTGATGGTTTTGTCTGTATCTTTAACCTCCAAGTATGTGTATAATATGGTGGGTAGTACTGGCCTATAAATTAGTTACTATACATCGGTGATCTCCAACAAATCTAGCAGAGTTAACAGTAGCATACTTTATTCAAGCTGTAAACCAATCAAACCAAAAGACCATTATTGTGCTTGAATCTTAACTCCACCCTTGAATTATAAGTAACTACCAAATTGCCATTGACACCGAGAATCTTGATACTTGGTACCCCATATTGGTCTTTTTTCCATCTTGTGGTTCTATCTATCCCATCTATTATAATCCCCAATCAGTTGTGCTTCCCTGTTCATTTATAAAGCAAACCAACAAATCAGAATCCTAAAAAAATATTTGCAGCTACAAGGTTGTATAAGAACATTTAACTTTATAGTAATTAATGAGAATCAAATAATCCATATACATACATACCAACTCAAGAAAGCAAATGTAAGATACCTACATAGATTAACATAATAACCAAATTACATATATGTGAACCAAATATGTTTTTAAAAAAGTCTCAGTTTGACTTCTAAAAGTCAAAAGTTGACTAATAAGCTTCAAATACAATAATAATACAAACCTTTAAATATGACGATATATGATATTGTGTATATGGAAAGAACTTTTCATGACTCTCACCCGTTTGACCAGTTTGACGCATATAAATCGTTCCATTTTTAGATATATTATTTGACCCATTTGAGATAAATCACAACTCATTTCAACCCATTTCTAATCCAACTGAAAGAGTACCAAACTGAATAGAGCAGTCGTGCCTGGTGCATATAAGAAAAGAAAACCGAAGTAAAAAGAACAAATCTTGACCACATTTGACTTTTGAGCGTTAACTAAATAAGTTACTTTTAGAGGGGTGTTTGGGATTGCTTATTGAACTGATTAAAATAACTTATTACCATACACCAAACACCATCAAAGCAGCTTATTACCATGCAAAACATATTCAAATAACAACTTAGAATATGAAAGAAAAAAAACACACACATTTATTAAACTTGCCTCGTTTCACTGAATTTACCTGCATGGCATATCCACTCGAAAAGCTCTACTCCAGCAGCATACTCCATGACTTTTGCTAAATGAGTTGATGTTAGTAACACCTAAAAAATAGTCCCAAAAAACATAAAATAGTTTTTTTTTCTTTATATAAGATTAAACTCGAAACTTTTATTGGTTTCTCATCAAAGTCTTAGGAATTCATTGGATAATATGACAATTTGGCTTCTTTAGTGTCACTTGAACTTTTATATGTCAAATTTCTAATTCTTTATGTAGAGAATTTTGACACATATATTAAATAATACATAAGTGTTACTTTTGTGACCAAGGGTACGGTAATATAAGTTGCAAAATTATCTCAATCCTAAATTTATAATAAGTTTAGTTTGACTATCTATAGCATCTTGTAGAAACTTGACTTTTGGGACTATTGGATTAATAGCAATATAAAAAACTTATGAGAATTTTAATTTGAAAATTGGTTGGGTTGAATCTTCAAAGTAAAAGTTAGACTTTTTAGGATTTAGGAATCATTAATGTCAATGTAATCAGTATATCCATTTAGCAAAATACAACAAACACACACTCAAGAAATGAGACATGAAATGGCTATTCACCAAAAGATTGTCACAAAGAAAAGCTATGGGCTCCTAGAAGATCATTTTAGTCCACTAATCAATTGTTTTTCCAGCCCCAGCCAAAAGATTGTCACAAAAAAACACAACTATGTATGCAAAATCAGTACCAAATATACCTTAGCGAGTGTAACTTCGAATCATCCTCTCTTTCTGCAGTCTCCGACAGCTCCGTCAGTTAAGTTGCAATCGTCGATCGGTCGATGACAGGTGGCGATAAACATAACGGAAAACAATGATTCCGGTGAAAAATTAAAGGCGGAACACTGTGTGATAAACCGTGTTCGTTGTTTTCCATATTCTCGACATCGTTAAAGCATAGACTGCATGAATCAATCTTCTCCAAGCCGCTGAAAAATCCAAGTCGTTTATACTCATTTTTTTCACAAATTGTATCACTGTTTTGGCCCAAGGGTATATTCAACAAACTTTTTTATGTGTTACCATACTCCTTCCGCAAACCTGCTGGTAATTAATAGATAACCCGCCGTTGCAAAAGATGCATTCTACATTTTGCATATGGATTCCTCTGTTCGACAACATCGCCACTATTGGAATCCTTCCCTCCACTGCTAAACTATAAAGTAAATCAGTTAAAGGCATTAGAACATGCTAATACGAATCGCAACACGAAAATAAATTACCAAAACAATGCCAAAATCAAACACACGTCTATATATACTATTATTCAAAGATTTAATGAAACAATGGTTACCAACCGTATGAAAGAGATAACTACTTTATTGATTGTCTGTAGTATATATTCAAATCCCCCTAAATCCCCCTGGACTCCATTTTGGAATTTAAGAACATGGGAATAAAACTGAAAAGCGACTGTCCATCCTTTTCCAGATTCATGTACATATTCCATCCATCTATTGGTGATATACCCACAAAATGACTACTGAAAAACAAAACATAAAAAATAATATATCATAACACAAAAAAAAGACACTCCTTCAATCCAGGCACCCCCTCACCAGAGCTAGCCGGAAACCTCGCTGGAGACTGAAACTGTCAATCGGAACCTAAAATACAGTTAGGGTTTTAAATCTCTAGAATAATAATGATTATCGAACATAAACATAAACCAAATCGTTTTAATTTCATAACATCTAAGCAAATAAACACTTGATTTAACATGAATATGGATTCAGGGCACAAAATTACCGACTTCAAGAAGCAATATATGAAAGAAATCTGCAGATTAATTGTTTGAGATAAGCATCGCCATCGGCAATCAGCAATGAAAATATAGTTAGATCTAGGGTTTTTTTTACTTGAAGAATCATGTAGAAAGAAAAGGTTTTTATGTTTGGAAACAATATTTTGGAGAAAAGGGTATGAGAGGGAAACGTATTACCGAAGAGGTAAAGGAGAAATTTGTCTTCAGTGTTTGTTTTGCCGCTCAAACCAAGAATTAAGGGAGTGTATCATTGCCACGTGGATCATAATAGGCTAAGAGAAGGCCAAGTGGCCTAAGATGGTTTTGCTTTATTATAAGGTATAGATTATTATTAAAGTGAGGAGACACGAGAGAGTGACACGTGTACAAAAAGATTTTCATTTATTAGTATAGAAAGATTTATATTAGACTTTAGATTTACAATCATATTTAAATCTTTTTAATTTTAAATTTTAAATTTATCTATAAATTATTAATGCCCTCATTGAATGACATGTGTCTCAAATCAGGTTTCTTTTATTATATAGTATAGATTGTCATCTTATTTCTAGTGTTTGTCAATATTTCAAACTAACATAATTAATGTATTCACTATCCTCATTGTAATAATTTTCGGTACCATACAACCGCACATGATATAACCCGGTTAGAATCCGGTGTTAGAATGAGTTGGAATCATATGCGGCTTGTTTGCCGCTAGGCAATACCGCCGCCACCCATGCGGCTTGCCTTGAGGCTTGGGATTTGCGGTAAACATTTGCCGCTGAAGAATTGAACATTTTGCCGTGATGTTGGAGAGTTTATGGTGTCAATCAGTGGGTGGAATAAAAGGGTGAGATCCATGATTCTAGGGTACTTGTGGGCAGGTGCCACTAGTGTTTTCGTGGTTCTAGACTTCTAGGGTACTTGGGTATAAAATGACATGACATTGTATCATTGGCTGGCCCTAGAGTAGTACCCTAGGGCACCCCTTCTACCCTAAATTTTACAATGTTTTTACTCGGTGTAAATTGTTAACTGCAGTAACCTTAGTTGGTTATACTCTCGGTTATATTTATATTGTCATGGCTCACATGCTCCTCAGGGGTGAGTAGAAAACTGAAATAACTGAACTGTAATCGAAATAAATCAAAACAAAAACCGATGGTTCGATTTTCGGATTTTGAATAACCAAAAATTTCGGTTCGTTTTCGGATAACCATTTTCAATAACCCCCCCCCCCCCCCCCAAAAAAAAAAAAAAATAATAATAGTAGGCCTAATTCATATATTTTTATGTTTAATTTTATGTTGTTTAAGTGTTTTGTAACACCCCAAAATATGCAAATTATTTATGTTACCTAAAAAGTCTAGTCTTGTTATATTTAACCTAGTTAAGTATTTATGTTAGTAACTTGATTAGAAGGAAGGTTATATGACAAATAAACAATCCAAGTAATTAGAGGGACCAAACTTGTTAAAAAGGATGGAAGTTTTAATTAAAACAAATAAAAGGAAAAAGGAAAAACACAAACACACATTCTGGTGTGTTCGTATGGATCGACCAGGAGCAGGAGACCAAGAAGAAACCCTAGTTTTCAGAAAATCACAAGATTAGGAAGGAATTAAGGGCCTAAACTGATGCATGAACTCAAATCTTTAACCATCTAAGCTTGTTCAACACAAGGTATGTCGAAAATTCTGATTTGGTGTGTTGTAGAAAGTGGGTTTTAACCCAATCATGAATCTATGTGGAAATCTTGTGTAATTGTGAGTTAGGAATTCACAATAGAATGAGAAGTTTGCTTAATTTCGATTGTTTAGGCAATTTAGGGTTTATACCCATTGTTGTAGGAATATGATGAACATGATGATTTAAATGATATGCTCATAGTTATGAATTGATACATAATCAGTGTGTGATAGAGAAATTAGTTAAGTTAATGTAGGGTGAAAGAAAGATATGAATATGATTGCTTCTTGTTAGACTAGAAAAGGGACAAGTAGAACTATGCTATGAACACTTGTATCTTGTGCATTGTTGATATTGTGCACACCAAGTGTTTGATGAAATGTCTAAAAGACAATAATGAGTGAAATTGTATGCAAGTAATAGGTAAACAGATATAGTTCATGTGAAGATTATGTAGGGGGCGATGTTGAGTATGCTTTATGCTTGTTTGAATAGATTAATGAAGGTCATATGTGAGATGTGAATTTAATAGGGTTGTTCATATGTATAAGCATGTATGCTAATAAGAATATGAATGTAATGACATGAATGTATAGGAATCATGTCAAGATGGTTGAGGGCGTGGAAGGCTAACGGGCTAAGAAGACTCAAGTAAGCGGACGCAAACACAGGCACGCAAGGTAAGTGAACTCCGAACTTACCCTTTATTTTTGGTAATGTATTTAACGGTAATTTATTTAATGTAATGTAAGAAGATATGAATCGATGTTGTTACTAAGGTATGTTTTAGTGGAATGAGTCGGAATTGGTTAAGAGAGAAATTCAATTAAGTAAAGGTAAGAAAGGGAAGCTAATGATACTAACCGTGTTTCTATTGAGAACTAATGTGAAGTATAGGCATCTTAACAATGGAAGTGATGGTTGACTCCGCTATCCGATGCAAGTGATCAAATGGATGGATGAAAGGGCTAGTACAAGAGAAAGCATGATATGTTAACGTCTAATTATGAAATGTTTAGATTTTATATATTATGTCACCGGTTACTAATGATGTGATTGAATGTGGTGACTGCAGGTTGAACAGCTTTATGATGTTTCATAAAGAAGTGTACGCGGTTGAAGATCGAGTCAACGCATGGATTGTACGTGGGTGTGAATGTGGTCACTTAATTTTATATAAGTATGTTAGCTTTTAATTAATTTATAAAAAGGGATTAATGTATTTAAGTGAAAGAATGTGTATAATGAAAGAAAATTTTTAAAGTTTGTATTTCCGCTGCAATTCTCGATTATAACGTGTTAGGGCGTTACATGTTTAACCTATGCTAGTAGAAATTATTAATTTTATTTTTGAATGTTGAGTATTTATAATAAAAATATTAACATGTTTATTTATCCTTAAAATGATTTATCTATTGCCTATAAGAAATAACAAAAAATTTATATAAAAGTTAAATGATCTTCAAAGTATTATAAAAGCAAATATCTTAATAAAATCTTTGAAGAAAAATAAAAATAGATTAGAATGTTAAATTTATATGAACAATATTAATTAAAAAGGCTAAATGTATAACTTAAATTAAAACATCTAAGAAAGATTATTAAGTTTTGAATATGACTTTTTATTTTTAAACATCTAATGATTTGACTTTCTAAACAACATGCTTTATTTTCAAATCACGTTTGTTTTACATTATCAATTGCTCGGTTTCGCCGCAACGTGTGACGTCTAAAAAAACTAGTTACTAACTATACCTCATTATTATGAGAGGAAAAGTACCAGTCTTATACGGGGCTCGTCCGTAAGTTTGTGAGAAGAGAGGGTGTATTGAGTAATTAGGGAGGTGTATTTAGTAGTCTTTTCCCTTTGTTGAACTCTCTTCCAACTTCACATTATTAAAGCATGTTTGGCTAAGCTTTTTAAAACAAGTTATTGACTTATTGATTTTTTGAAAAAGTCAGTATGGAGTGACTTATTGATTTATTGGTTTTTTCCTCTCACATGCATATACCCTCATTACCAAACATCATTTTATAACTTATAACTTTTTTAAAAAACCAATAAATTGTTTCAAAAAGTTTAGCAAAAAATCCCCTTAATACTAACAAAGTCTTTTATGCTAAAAAAACAAAGAAAACCTTTGATAATTTAAATGACCATTTGTTTTGTCTGGTTTCATTAGTAGGCTACCTACTTCTGAGAAGAATCCCCTCATCACCAATTACTCCTAAATCTTGCAGGCTAATCGCTCCAATGTGGAACAATTCATTTGGGTACTAATTTATCAACTGCTGCTTCTTCAATTTCATTGCAATATTATTGTTTTTTTTTTTTTTTAAATTTCAGTCGGTGCTATTTGTTTACTTTCTCTGCCTTTTTTATGAACTCGTTACTCTGTAGCAGTAGTAGTATTGGTGAAATTATGATATATTAGATACAAGTATGCTTTCTTGATTTAACTTTGGGGTTTCAAATTTGCATTTTTCATCGTCAAATTTGACATAGATTTTTTAGGGTTTTATCACTCACAAGATGTTTGATGTTTGTTTGACTTTATTTTCCTTGAAATGTAACAGCCTGTATTTATTAATCACGAACCCTCACCCATCATCTAGGAGTAGTAACACATTTACTACACGCCTTGATACCGCAAGACCCTAAGCCTCTTCGGGTTGGTCAACGAAAAGTCAAAACAACGTTGACTTTCAAACCGGTTGGGGTTTTGTCGATTTGTTGACTGGTTTTGACTAGGTTTTTACCGGTTCGGTTCGGGTTTAACTTGTTTAAAAGGAGATGATTATGGGTCGTACCGGTTTTTATGTATGCTGGTTTCAGTTTCGATTCGGGTCCGGTTCTGGTTTTGGTTCAAAAACGGCTTTTTTTGCATCTCTAGATACCACTAGGCTACACACCTTTGGTCTGTATTTATTATATAAATGGGTTGAATTCTTGTCTCATATCTCACTGTGTAATGCTAACCTTTGATTTTCTACTTCATGTGACCTCCAAAAACAATACATTTCAATGGTTTGTGACATGATTACATAATAACAACTCATCGAAAACAAATTTTGGCCCAACCTTACCATGCATCTTTCTGTCAGTTGATGTTTTCCATCTTTTTCGTTTTAGATCAGAGAACACAAGTGAGATCTATACTCTCGACGCTATAAGAAGTTCTTTGATTTGTCAAGAAGATACAATTATATATAATCTTCTGGAAAGAGCTCAGTATTGTTTCAACAATGACACATATGACCCCAATGCTTTCTCCATGGACGGCTTCCAGGGTACTTTGGTCGAGTTCATGGTCAAAGAAACCGAAAAAATCCATGCTAAGGTCATTCAAACCTCACTTTAATGGTCATTAACTCATTATATAAAAAAATAATGTCAGCACAAATATAACAACCATTTTGTTAAACAGCTAGGACGATACAAGAGCCCCGACGAGCATCCGTTTTTCCCAAACGAATTACCGGAACCTATGTTGCCAAATTTGCAGTACTCGCAAGTAATGAGGGTTACCCAATTGGTTTTATATTAGTTTCCAAGCCAATCTTTTAGCTACAATACAAATCAGTTTTTTTTTTTTTCTTGATATGCATATAGGTGTTGCATCCTTGTGCTGATGACATCAATATTAACCGCAAGATATGGGATATATACTTCAAAGATCTTCTCCCTCGGCTAGTCAAAGAAGGAAACGATGGTAATTGTGGATCAGCAGCAACGTGTGACTACGCATGCTTGCAGGTACGCGTTTCTACTTATGCATTAGTCTTGTAAGAGCAATCTTTTATGTTTATATGCTATTTGCAGGCCCTTTCTAAAAGAATTCACTATGGTAAGTTTGTTGCTGAATCCAAATTCCGGGCTTCACCAGCTGATTATGAAGCTGCCATCAAAACACAGGTAAGAATTTCTATGTTTTAATTATAGAATAATGAGAACCCCGTCGGGTATTGTTAATAAACAATATATAGGAAATATGATAAAGCTTGGTACAAATGAAACCTAATAAATTCGCATATCACAACAAACTCTTAAGTAATATATTCTATTCATTTGTAAATACAAGCTTAAAAGGTTTCCAAAGTCCCTACTGTTGCAGTTTCTTGAGGGTTATAATGGTAATTACACATGCAGGATCGGAAAAAACTGATGGACCTGTTGACCTACCCGGCTGTGGAAGAGATGGTAAAGAAGAGAGTGGAAAAAAAAACCAAGACTTTCGGACAGGTAGTGATTGTGGGGTCTGGGGAAGACGCTACTGAGCCGGTTTATAAAATAAAGCCAAGTTTGGTTGTTGATCTTTATGAGGCGTGGATCATGCCATTGACGAAAGAGGTGGAGGTTGAGTACTTGTTGAGAAGGCTTGATTGAATACAACGACATCTATCCATGGTGCTATCAATCCATATGGCGGACACCTGACCGACTAGCTTGCAAGTATTTCTAGGCGTTACATTTTCGTGTAAAAATGCAATGTATTTTATAACCTGTGTTTTCAGCTAAAAAGTCTAATCAGATTCAATCAAGGAGAAAACAAAGATTCTTTCTAAGGAAATAAATAGGTTGTTATAATAAACAAATGTAAGGATAAAAAAGTTGACGTAGTAGTAATTGTATTATTGATCTATTATTAATTTAATGTAATAATAATAACTATAAATGATAATGATCTGGATAATGAATGATCTGGCAAATCATGTCATCACATGTGTATAAGATTTAAACAATTATAGGCTTTGTTTTATAATAATCAATCAATGAAACCCATATTTTGTTGTATCACTTAAAAAAATGCAGCCACGCAAGCTTAATTTGGAAGCCATCTCAACCGCCACGCTTTCAATAATCAATATCAAATCTGTCGATTATTTTCATGTAATTTTATTTAATAACTGATTATTATCTTGAAATCATGGTAAGAGAGACGATTATGTCTTGACATATTTTGAGACCACAAAGCAAGTTAGCTATTATCATGTGGTCGGTCACAAATGGGCAAAATAAACATCATAGTTGTGGTGAGGTTTTACAATATGATATTAGAGCAACTTTTGTTTCGTTCAACATATCAGAGCAAATCTCATTGAGGATGATGAGTTCAAAATAAGCCGTAAGATATTAGGTAAATGTCATATTGGTAGTGGACATGAAGGATGTAGGTTTAGGTCATGCGTAATAGTTTGTGAGCGTGAGAGAGACCCGTGCCAAATCATCTCACATTCACGGAAACACTATGTATGTTATGTGAGAGGGGTGTGAGACTCCTGCTGTGAGTGGACTCACGATCGTGAAGGAGTTCTTGTAATCAATTACAAATGGGGCAAGCCAATTAGAGCACTTTTTTTAATATCAAATTATGTTTCTAAGTATATAAGTGGGTATTTGGGATTCCTTTTGAAAATGACTTTTGGAGCTAAGAAAGACTTTTGAGAAGGAAAGGAATCCCAAACACCATCTGAGAAGTACTTTTGAAGTCAAAAGGATTCACAAACATCATGAAAGAGACTTTTGGAGCTAATTATGCCTTCAAAAAGGAGATAAAAGAAGTCAAGATTTCTTACTTATTGCTTTTGAAAAGAAGTTGAAAAAGAATCCCAAACACCCCCTAAGTAAGTATTTAAAAATAATTAACGAGGTGAATTAAAAATCAATTATAAAGCTGGCCATTGAGAGGAGAAACACTCCTACGGTCTTGACGCCTACCTACGTGGTTGTTCTTTTTATACATGGCCTCACCACAATACTCAACATAACACATTTTAACCACATAAGCGTACTGGATTCCATGGTCGGCTGGTAGGAGGGGCAGGGTGGGTGACCGCTTAGGGCTCTCTTTCCATGAGGGCCCGGTATTTAAAAAGAAATAAAATTTTAAATATTTTTTTATTTTTTATTTCTTTTTTCCTTTTTTATACACTTTTAAAAAAATGTTTATTTTAGGGACTAAATTTCTTTACTCGTTTTGGACATTTGGATTCAATCATGGGCCATGCTGGATTCAATTAGAACTCGTAAGTAATCGTGTTCGGTGAGACTTTAGAGTATACGTATTTTTTTTTACTCTTTTTGGTATTGCTCTCCATAATAAAAAATATATAAAAATGGAAAACGCGTACCGACTAAAATTATATAATAATTTAATCGTGCGACGCTCCGTTCCAGTTTATAAGACAAAGCCCACACCGCTTCTCAACATTTCTAGAAAAACCTCGTAACTTAAAACACCCTGACCCGACAGATTCCACAATGGGGCGGAGCAACGGCGGCAGCAGGTGGGCCATGGCGGTGGCTTTGGCATTCTGCGCCACATTAGTCATTATGCTACCGGAAGTTTCCGCCAAAAGGTTCATCGTCGGAGGAAATATGGGCTGGACTTCCAATGTTAACTACACTCTTTGGGCCGGAAACCAAACATTCTACTTCGGTGACTGGCTTTGTAAGTATTCTTCTCAGATCTACTGTTTTCCTTATCTAGTTCTTGTGTTTATGGATCTTGGGTATGTCTCTGTTTCACTGGTTTTGACTGTATTTGATCTTTGGGTAGAGATGTTTTTTTTTTTTAATATTTGTTTATGCTAATTTAAGTATTTTTGTTTATTTTTTTAATTTGTTAATGTTTTGTTCTATTTATGAATCGATAAATTGATTTGATTCCCAATGAGTTCATAATCTGTTTTTATATTACAAAGGGTATAAAAAATGGTTGTGAGTGGAGGAGAGAGAAAATGTTACTGTTCATCTGTATATTTGGGGACACTGTTCACCTAGTATAATTTTTTTAATATATATTGAAAGTGGTTGTGAGTGAAGGAGAGAGAAAAATGTGATGATAATATTATTTAATTTAAAAGGAGAGAGAAAAAGTATTTGTTTTTAGTGGAAATATATTGATATAGGAGTTGTTTTTTAGTGGAATGTATGTATAATTTGATGGTTTGGATGCGAATGCTCTTGAGCATTCACATTCTAACCATCAAATTATGTGAGGAGGGGTTTTTATATTATAAAGGGTATAAAAAGTGGTTGTGAGTAGAGGAGAGAGAAAATGTTACTGTTCATCTGTATATTTGGGGGGACACTGTTCACCCGTTATAATTTTTTAATATATTTTGAAAGTGGTTGTGAGTGGAAGTGAGAGAAAAATGTAATGATAATATTATTTAATTGAAAGGAGAGAGAAAAGGTATTTGTTTTTAGTGGAAATATATTTATATAGGAGTTGTTTTTTAGTGGAATGTATGTATAATTTGATGGTTTGGATGTGAATGCTCTATTGCTTTTTCATTGTGCATTTGTACAGCTAAGCAATGAGTAGTTTCTTTGTTAGTCAGCTGACCTAATATTTTCCAAACTGAAATCAATTGGAAATGATGTTATTGATGGTAAAAATGTATCCGGAGATGAGTGTACCCGATGCGGTGAATTTCACCGGTAGCCCATTTGATTTGGAGGATTTGTTGGCCGTTCGAAAAAATAGTTTATATAATCCTGTTCTCAGATTAATTTAATCAGATCTAAAATTCCCATTGCATTTACCATATATGAATATGAGCCAAAAACTTGTCAAGGTTACCATATTTTTCGGTCTTAATATTAATTTTTTTTCTTGCAGTTTTCGTGTATGACAGAAACCAGAATGATGTAATTGAAGTGAACCAGACCAACTATGAAACCTGCAATGCCGAGCATCCAATTCACAATTACACAACAGGAGCCGGAAGAGACATAGTGGAACTCAATGTCACCCATGACCGCTACTTCATTAGTAGCAAAGGGGCGTGCTACGGTGGCATGAAACTGCTCGTACATCTCAGTCCTTTACCACCACCACCAAAAGCCGCGCCTGCAAAGAGTCACTCTTCAAGATTCACTGTCCTTAGAAGCCAGCTTGTGATCCCTGCTGTCGTCGCTGTTGCCGCGATATGGGACTCGCTGCTTCTTCGTGTTTGATGCAAAGTTCATTTTGATGGCAGATAGGTGTGGTACATTGGGTGCTTGTTGTATTGGGTTTTTTGATCATTTTTCATTGGGTGTTGAATTTGTTTTTTGTTCTACATCATAGTTTGACCAAATTTATTTATGGGTATGATTGTGTTGGGTAGACGATGTAATTGAACATTGATTTTATATATTCGATTATTAATTAATTTATTCAATCTATTGCGTGACTGGCGGATTAAGCCATGATTTATCATCCTTTGCATATGGTAGTGGTTGTGGGTCTTGTCATCATACACATGTGGCCTCTTTGACCCTGGCTGGAGATTAGGAGTGATTGGATTTAAGTGTAGCAGAATCAAAAGAATAAAATAAGGCTTCATCTAAATGAACTCTCGTCTTTCTTTACTAGCTGTACCCCTCTGTGAGAAACGCGTCTTTCTTTTCATGAGGTTGAGTGTTTAAACCCGGTTGTAAACAAAAATGTATAGAAGTAGATTTACTTGGGTAAAAAACTATCTATGGTTGCACTATCGTTACCTCAAGACAAACCTGCCAGCAAGAAACTAGCAGCAGGTTGCCAGCAAAACAAAACCTAAATTATGCAACAGAGGACTTCCGAATGTCCCAATCTCCCTATTATAATAAATCACACTTAGAAAATCCCATGTGTCACTCCCACAACCCCCCTCCCTTACCTCTTTCCTACTTGTCACACCCTCCTTCATTTTGTGAGTTTTTAACCAAACTAGTGTTGGTGGAAAAAATATTTACCAAAATAGTGTTCCTTAAAAACTATTTACCAAAATAGTGTTTTTTATTTAATTTTATTTGCATTCTCTTCTTAAACCAACAAATTAGCCTTCTTTTGTATTATCCTTATTCAATCAACTCAATGTCAATATATTTATTCTTATATTATTGTTTTTAATCAATCGATTCAGTATTGTTTTTCTTTGACAAAACAAGATATCTTTTTTCTCTTCACCTTTAACAAATCCTTGAGAACTAATCCAAAAATGTTTGCTAATGTGTAACCGTACACTGATGTTTAGCCAACAAACAATACTTACCACAAAGGGTTTGGGTTTTTAAAAGTATCACAACAAACGATATTATATATTCATGTTTACACATAGTTCTTTTTTTGAAAATTTGATATGGTTCGATTGATTTTGCTCACTGTTATGAAAAAATTATTATAAGTAACAAATAGGACCAACATGCATATTTAATTTTCCTGTTTACGATCTGTAAAAAAAAGTATGAATATATTTTAATAATTAAATTCATATGCCTAGAATTAAATGAAATTGAAATGGGAGAAAAAATAAATAGAATGGGAGAAATAAAATGTCAATGGGAGAAATAAAATATCTGATGACCGGTTAAATTGAAATTTGTACATAATCATTCGTTTCATATTGATTTGCTTAATGGAATGAACATAGACGAATGCAAATGAACGTAAGTGAATACACAAAATACGTGTTCATGTTCGTTCATTTAATCAATGAATAAAATGTGTTCATGGTTTATTAAATGAATGGAATGTGAACGAAATTTCTTCAAACGGTTTATGGATTGTTCGTTTCACGTATAGAGCTACTCTTGATTGAGAAAATAACAAAAGAAAAGAATTATTGGTAAAAAAAATTGTAAATCAAAGAAACAAAAAAACCGTATTTATTGAGAAAAAAAATATAAAAGAAAATATATATTTAAAAGGAGAATCAATTACTTGACAAGATATATGTAAATAGATTTTTAATTATTTAGGTTAAAAACAAAATGCAAATGCAAATACAAAATTAAATGAAAAACACTATTTTGGTAAATAGTTTTCAAGGAACACCATTTTGGTAAATATTTTATCCACCAACACTAGTTTGGAAAAAAACTCTTCATTTTGTCCACGTGTCTTTTTCTCCTTCTTCCGGTTTTTTGTTTTTTTTTTAATACTTGCTAAAAGTCAAAGCCCATTAATGTTTGGCAGAGAAATCGTTCTCCCTCTTCTCTCTTCTGCAGGTCAAAGCAAACATCCAAATTCCTAATTCTTTCCCTTTCCTCGCCGTCTTCTTCTTCTCTCCTTCTTTCCTTCTCTGCATTCTACAGATGAATACCCTTTCGAGTTTGGATTCAGAATTTTGACAATCGAACCTACTGTCTACCTGTTGTTCAACGAAGACAGTTTTTTCAGTCCCATCTTCGCATAAAAGTCCAAGTTTATTGAAGAAACACAGATCCTACGGCTGTGTTTGAATTTCTAAGTTAATCGGACGGTATAGATCATCATTCACACGGATTGATGTTTGAAATTGTGTTCCTCTTCTTTGCCCTCATCCTCCGATGAAGTCTTTAAAGCCAAACCAATTCTCCTTCCCTCTCGGTTGTGCATCTGCGTTGTTCTTCTGGTATTATTTTTTTATTTTGTTAATTTTGTTTACTTTTTAATTTATCAAAGGTTTGTGAACTGAAATTTTGTGGTTTCTGAACTTAATTTTTATACAGGGTGTTAGTGATTGAAGAAAGGTTTTGCGGTTGTTTCAAGAGATCAGGTAAGTCAAATTCCCCTTTGAACTTAACTTTCGTCTTATGTTAATGTTTAGTGAACCGATTTTGCTATTAGTCCGTTTTGTTAAATTTTTTTTACTATTACATGTGTTTTAGTGACTGATTTAGATATATTATAGTTTTCCATAGTTGTAATTCAACTTTGAACTGAACTATTACATGTGTTTTATGGTCTGATTTTGATAAAATGTGTTTTAGTGACAGATTTAGATACTAATTCATGTTGTGACTGCTAAAATGTGTTTTAGGGCATGTTTTAGGCACTGTGTTTAGAGATTTTTATGATTTTTCCTGAATTATACACTACTTCTTGCTGTTTTAGGGACTTTTTTATGGACTCTTATAGATATAAATGTGTTTTAGGGACTTTTTTAGGGACTGTTTTAACTTTTTTAGCAGAATTTGTGTGAATTATACAATACCTCTTAGTGACTGTTTTTAGTGATTTATGAGGTTTTAGGGACAGTTTTCGGGGTTTTATGTTGTTTTTTTAAATTAAGTTTACTTATCTATAGGTATGTTGCCACATTTAACTTTGTTATATTAATGTTTAAAGATGTCTAAGTTGTAATATTTTGTGAATTATACACTACTTCTTGCTGTTTAAGTATCTGTTTTAGGGACACATTTTATGCTGTTTTATGGACTGTTTTAGATATAAATGTGTTATTGGGACTGTTTTAAGTTTCTGAACATATTTTGTGTGAATTATACAATACCTCTTAGGGACTGTTTTAGTGATTTTTTATGTTTTAGGGACAGATTTAGGGGTTTTATGTTGTATTTTTAAATTAAGTTTACATATCTATAGCTATGTTCCACGTTTAACTTTGTTATATTAATGTTTAAAGATGTCTAAGTTGTAATATTTTGTGTATTATACACTACTTCTTGCTGTTTAAGTATCTGTTTGAGGGACACAATTTATGCTGTTTTATGGACTGTGTTAGATATAAATGTGTTTTAGGGACTGTTTTAAGTTTTTAAACAGATTTAGGGACTGTTTTAACTTTTTTAGCAGAATTTGTGTGAATTATACAATACCTCTTAGTGACTGTTTTTAGTGATTTATGATGTTTTAGGGACAGATTTCGGGGTTTTATGTTGTTTTTTTAAATTAAGTTTACTTATCTATAGGTATGTTGCCACATTTAACTTTGTTATATTAATGTTTACAGATGCTTTATGTTTCCTGTTGCTTTATGTTTCGCTATGACAATTAATAAAAGTCAAGGCCAATCATTATCCAGAGTTGGTTTGTTTTTGAAAAATCCAGTATTTTCTCATGGTCAACTTTATGTTGCTTTATCGAGAGTCAAGAGCAGAGATGGACTGAAGTTATCAATTCTTGATAATGATGGTAACCTTACTAATACGACATCTAATGTTGTATACAAAGAAGTTTTTAGTTACTTGTAATTTGAATTTGTATATGTAATTTTTTTTGTTATCAAAATCATAGTTATATATATTATTGTTTCATAGCATAACACATGTTACTATAGTTGATTAGTGTTTCATAGTATAACACATAAACGTTTACAAACATATCTATAATAATTGAAACAAGAATAAACTTGTACCAAAATTCGTCATCTATTATACACAACACCATGACGAGACTAAAGTTTAATAAATTATCAACTGTCTATTACCATTAAGCATAACACATAACATCAAAATTAATCAAGTTATCCTACCCAAAAAGAACAACCAACCATGCAAGTACCTGTTAACCTTGATTTACATAAAAGCCCAACCCAAAATAAACCAAAACCTGTCTAATTTAGCCCCAAGTTTTTCTAGACCAACTAGGACTCTAAAGCCCAACAAAAGAATGTACCATATATTGTTTATAAAAACCACCACAACCACAAGCACACTTCCCAGTCATGCACGCAATTTCTTCTTCTTAACACAACGCTTCTCCACAACCTTTGTCAATGTCAAGACCTTGCTTGAGTTGTTGAACTCAAAAAACAGTTCTGCTCCAATTTTGATGTTCCAAGTCTTCAAGTAATTCGACCATCCAACAAATCCATACCGGAACCCTTTGCGATGTTTTTCCGATCTGGTCATGATGTTCTTGACTTCACCTGTCAGGTTTTGAACTCTGACTTCTTTGAGATGATCAGGAGATAGGTCCAACACAGATGACATTTTTGTTGGTAGTCGCTGAAAAGCACAACATATTACAGTCATCATTAAATATAGCCTTTGGATAAAAAGTTGAACAAGGAAACACTAAAAAATCTTACAATTCTGTGTTCCGCAAATCTTGTGAAGTTCAAAACCGGTGATTGTGGGTTAACTTTTTGAACTGTCTTCTTGCGCTTCGTCTGAACATAATTGAATTAATTAGAACATATTCTAGATATATATTATAGAAATTATATATTATCACGAAACAAACACGAGACTATATTATCACTAAAAACAATATTATCACGAAAGGAACATGAGACTATATTATCACGCAAAACAATACTATCACCTATATTTGTGACAACTCGAAATTTAGAACCTTTCGTGTATCTTAGTGTAACCTACTTGAAACATTATGTGACTAGTTGACGTATCGGTGTAATGATATATGTAAACATCCTATGTGATTACGTGTTACATTTATGTGTTGAAATTGTATATATGCGTGTATGTATATGAACCGAGAACCAAGGACTCGACTCGAGACCATGCGGTCTCGAGTGAACAATGAAACAGTGGGCCGGATGGGCCACGCACCCCATTTAACCCAACCGAAACCCATTAGGGTGCACCATGTGGACAAGTATATAAACCTTAATGATAGCCATGTTTGCCATTTTCCTTGGACAACATACTCACTCTCACACACACCCTCTCCTACAAACCTTAAACCCTAGAGAATCAAGCATCACCCCTCCTCCTTCATTCTCGGATCAAACCGGTGACCACTAGGACTCGCGGATCGGCTCACACACACACACACACATTCGGAAGCTTCATACTCACCTTTGAAACCCATCAACCGGTTAGTGTCTTTATGATGTTTGTTGTTGTTAAATGGTAGTATGAATGATATGATTTAACTAGTATAGTTGTATGCTTGATAATGTTTTGTGAATCGGATATGTAGGTTGTTGATAATCAGATAACATGTTTTGATTTCGGTTACATAATGAGCTCATAATATCTTATGTCTAAATATGATTCAAACCATTGATTATTGATGTATATGAAAACCGGCTTGCATATGTGTAGTACCATGTTAACCGGATTAGTGTAGACTTGATTTCGAGATGTTATGTGATGAATTGAAACCGTTAGATGAGTATGTTCAAGTGTGTTGATTTGTTGTTCATGATTATGTGTATGATTGATGCTAGAAACCGGAAATAAGATGAACAAGTTGAATAATCGACATGAACATAACTTGGATATATGAAGAACAACTTGAAGATGATATGAATATGTTATGAATATTTGAATATTGATATGTTTGATCCATTTTTAGTAAATTGCTAGACAAGAAACATGTTTAAGGATTTTGGTTGGATAGTACATTGTGTCATGAAATCAAATTTCCATTGGATAGTACACTGTGCAGAATCAGCAATGGTTGGGGGTCGAGACCCCTGGTCTCGACTCGAGGCCACCAAAATGTCAACTCGAGATCACCTCGTGACGACTCGAGACCCACGGTTGCGACATAGATTGCGACTCGAGACCACACTTGATCAACACCCAAACATCTTGACTCGAGACCAAAACAGCACAACTCGAAATCTCAGTTGCGAGTCCGGTTGCGACTCGAGACCAGAACATGCATGAACCGAGACCTTCACGTTTGCGACTCGAGAACACATGAGCACAACTCGAGACCGCACAGTCTCGAGTAGAGACCGTACAGTCTCGACTCGAGACCACACACTTGTGCACGCGGAATTGGACTTGCATGATTATGGGCTTAAGTAATTGGGCCGGACTTTTGGGCCTGATGCATAGATCTTGTACGTTCCTGATTGAACGTGAATGTTAATAGACTGCCATGAATGATTCTTGGATGCAATGTGCTAGCATACGTGTAGAACATACGTGCAATACGTGGTTTGAACCTGACTTGTATAATACAACTATGATAGGACGCGAGTGACCACAATATTGCTTGTTTGACTTTCTGTGTATCTACCGAGCAAACCAAGGTGAGTTCACACCCTTTACAAAGCATGGGATTCCCAGGGGTCGGGAATTGGGGTTAAGGAACATGGGTTCCTCGTCCTCCTTGGGTAGGACAGCAATGGTTCAGGAATGTAATTCCTCGTCCTCACGGACAGATAACTCGTACTAGACCAAAACTCTATCATGAAGTCCCTCATTTTTGTATCGACTTAATCGCCGGGCCAATGGCGAGCGGGTCATTAGTTAGATAGCGCTATTTAGGTCTGACAAACCTCACACCGTGCCGCAGAGGACGGGCGTGAACTAATGGATCTGGGGCACGTCAATGATGATAGACATTGACAGTTTCAGGGCACATAAACATGACTACAGTCAGCAGTCGATATGGTAACGAGTCTAGTGTGTACATGGGGTAGCCCCCACGGCCGAAATGCCAGATAACTAACACGGGGTAGCCCCCACGGCTGGATTGCCAGAGTAACCGGGAATAAACAAGTCATATTTTTAACTATGGGGTAACCCCCACGGCAGGATGCCAGATAAAGGAAACTGTTTTCGAAACAACATAAAACGAACACCCAACCGTGAACTCACTCAACCTGTTGTTGACTCGTTACTACATGCTTTGCAGGTCAATAGGTACTTAGCTGGAGCTTGCATGGAGGAGGGTCGTTGTGGGGCATGGACAGATGTGTGCCATGTTCAACTTGAAACATTTAAACTTGTGTTATGATTTTAAACATTATGCTTCCGCTTGCAACTTAACTATGTTTTGTTGAAACACCAATTGTATTGGTTGGATTTTATAACTACTTATATGCTTGTTCAATATGATTGGTGGCTGGATCCTGGACAGTCACGCCTCCAAGCGGTAGTGCTCCGCAGGTGGATTTTGGGGGTGTGACAATATTATTACGAAACACATAATTCCTAAGTTACCATCAAACCAAAATGAGCAAATACTATATTATCATGAAGCGAATCACACCTATATTATCACGAAACCAAATGAACAAATGACTATAAAAATCATGAAACAAATAAAGCATGTATTATCACCAAAAAGAAATGAACAAACCACTATTTTATCAATTAAGAAATAACGCCTATATTATAACCAAACAAATAGCGGCTATATTATCACCAAACAATTTAAACCCAAACCCATTTATTGCAGAAACCATATTGACCGAAAGCCACTACGTAATTAAGGTATATGAACTATGTAAACAATAAAAAATGTAAAAAAAAGTTACAATTTGGTGTTGTACCAGGTTTGTGGATTTCAAGACCGGAGAACCCGTGATTGGCGCTTCATCAACCATTTTAACCCTGCTTCGAAGATTTCGTTTTGTCTGTACCAAAAGTAACACAAATAATTAATAATTTTTATAAAAATCTGTTACTATGAAATATAAACGGCAAATGTCAAAAAAATTACAATTTGGTTTTCTACCATGTCTGTGGATTGCAAGACCGGAGAACCAGTGCTTGCCGCTGCATCAACCCTTTTAACTCTGCTTCAAAGATTTCGTTGTGTCTGTATCAAAAGTAACACAAATAAGTAATAACTTTTAAATAAAGATGTTACTATGAAATATAAAACCGTAAATGACTTGAGCGGTATTCATTTTTGGTTTTAAATACCTGAGCTTCATATACCTTGGACTTGCCTTTAACCTTCACAATAAAAACAATAAGTATGAATATGTAAAAGTTAAATAGTAATTCGAATAAATAAATAATGTTCTGGATTTTCATTCTTTCTTACCAAAACATGATTATGTAAAAGTTAAATAATAATTCAAATAAATAAATTCATAAATGTTAAACATATAAAACACTTTTGGAGGTATCTTCGTCTAATAAAGCATGAATACGTAAAAGTTAAATAATAATTCAAATAAATAAATTCAAAAATAATAAACATATAAAACACTTTCAAAATGAACAAGCTGAATACTTACATCTTTTTGATTTCCTTCCAGATCATCTTCACACACATCAGCCGGCAACTTTGGTTCAACTATCATATCATCATCCGCAGTAGACTAGAAATTTTAAAAAACCTCAGACAAAAATCAGTATAATTATAAACAGTTTTAATCAATATGTTTCGATATATACTTTTAAAACAACCCCTCAACCTTTTTTAGAAAAACTTCTGTTCCGGTGTCAGGATCGAATACGGAAACATCAAAGCTTATTGAATCCAGCCTGGTAAAAACCAAGAAATAGTCATTGTCTATAGGGACCTCTTCAACCACCTTACGCCATCCATCCTTGAAATAACCACCGTCCGAGCCTCCTTCCAGTCTTACGTTCCAAAATCTTTCTCCAAAATAAACCTTGGCCATTCCACCTTTGAAATTGTTGCCGTAAAACTCATGATAAAATTTATCTGGCATTACCTATAAAAGAAATTCAACAAATTATTGCCATAGAATTTCAATAAATTAAAAATTTGTTTAAAATGAGTACTGAACTAATATAAATTCACATACAGACATTCCAAGTTCTGTTTCAATTTGTGCTGTAATATACGAGTTCTGACATGCCAAATCTTTAAAACACAATACTTCAAACTTCAACTTCCCAACTGCCGTGATCAGTACCCCATCTTTGTATTTCATTTGATGTTGTCTAACTAACAACATCCACCCATCCGTAAATACCGGCCTATCATTTTTTTTCTAATACGCATCTTTCTCAATTTTTCACCATCCCTTATTTCAACAGCTTTATAATATGGTATGTTATCGCCCCACAGATTATAAGCAAAATCATTTGGTATCTCCTAATAAAGTAATAGCAAACATGTCAAATGATAACCTCAAATATTCATATAACAGTCCAACGAAATTAAAAGAAATTACCATTAAGATAGGCTCTTCTTTATCAATAAATGCTATGAATGAATGAGCGTTTTTTCTTGAATCCATATCTGCACAGAATGAAATAGATACTTACAATTAGGAAGGTAAATACACTAGCATATGCAGAACTTGAATATAAAATAGAACACCGAAATAATAAGGAATTATTACAAGGATTTTTATACCATTCATATAAAAACCATACGAAATCCGGTGGGTATCTAATGAATGCAATAACAGTTAAAGTGAGTGAGTACCTTGAACTATGAACATCAAAACAACATGAAAACAACTTTAAGAAGAGCCTCTTACATTAGCAAACTTTCACCAGCAACATTTTAATCCAAAAAAGTCCATCATTTTAACTCAAATGCATCATCTATGCAATGTTTTAACTACAAACAGTGTAGGATTTTTGACCGAAAACAGTGTAAAAACACTCATATACAGTTTGTGCAATCTAATTCACAATGATCACTCGTAAGAATTTTCAATTACCACACTAAAACAGAACTTAAAGGGTTGAAAGAACATATATCAAAATATCCGTTTTATGGTTTGAAGTAAAGAAAATCAATAATGTGACAACTCGGAATTTAGAACGTTTCTTTATATCTCGATGTAACATGCTTGAGCGTTATGTGACTAGTTGACATGTTGACTAATTAATAAGTGAATTTATGTGACTATGTGTTGCACTTGTATGTATGCGTGTATTTATGTAACCCGAGACACAAGGACCCGACTCGAGACCATGCGGTCTCGAGTGAATAGTAACAGTTGGGCCGGATTTGGCCATGCACCGATTTAGCCCACCCGAAAGCCCATTAGGGTGCACCACCTTAGAACTAGTATATAACCCTTGTGGTTAGCCAAACTTGCCATTTTTGGGCAACCCACACACACTCTCCTACACACACTCTCATTCTCTCTCACTAAAACCCTAGCAACACCACCCTCTTCTCTTATGTCGGATCAAGGGTAGCAAGCCAAGCTCTCGGATTTGCTTGTGTTCTTCACCCGGAGACTATCGGACAACAAACCTACTCTCCTTCACACACTCCTCATCAACCGGTTAGTGTTTTATGATGCTTGTTGTTAGATGATATTATGGGTGGCATGATTTAACTAGAATAGCTTGTACGAATGATGATGTCTTGTGAACCGAATGTGTATTATGATGTTAATCGGCTATCATGTCTTGATTACGGATTGATTGCATGATGAGTTAATGATATCTTGTGATTAAATGTGATTTAAACCATTAATTGTTGATGTTCATGAAATCGGCTTGCATATGTGTATTAGATAAGGTTCATGTTAATCGGATTGTATACTCTTGTGCTAGGAATCGAATGCTTGTTAATCGGTTGCATGTATGTGGAAATCGGATTAGTGTAGAGTCGATTATGAGGTGTTATGTGATGATTTGAAACCCTTAGATGAGTATGTTTAAGTGTTTTGATTGTTGTTCATGTTATGATTATGTTAGAGTTCATAGAGATTGATACTAAAAACCCTAAAATGATGAACAAGTTTGAATGTTAGTATGAATATTTGAATATCTTATGAACTTCTAAAAGATGCCATGTTTAATCCAATTTGTTTGGAAATTAGACAACAAAACATGTTTGTGCTCTACCATTGGATAGTACACCATATCATGAATCGAAATACTGTTAGTACACTATGCAGAATCAGCAGGTGCTGGGAATCGAGACCCCTGGTTTCGACTCGAGACCATCTAGAAGCCAGCTCGAGATCAGCGGTTGCGAGTCGAGAACCCCTAGTCTCGACTCGAGACCACACAATGCCAGCACAAGCAGCATAACTCGAGACCATGGTTGCGAGTCCGGTTGCGACTCGAGACTATCTAGTCTCGACTAGTACATGCCTGACTCGAGACCTCCACGGTTGCGACTCGAGAACTCATAGGTACAACTCGAGACCGCACAGTCTCGACTCGAGACCATAACACCCGTACACACTGTTTGGACTTGCACACTGCTATGGGCCTAAGTAGTTGGGCCGCACACTTAGACTTTGGTTGTTACGTGAATGTTACTGTGGAACTTGTTACGGATTGTTGTTGAACTGCCATGCTAGACATGTATACCATGATCGTTACTTGTGTACAATACGTGTAGAACATACGTGCACTACTTGGATATGAACCTGACTTGAATGGTATCTATGTTAGGACGTAGTTGACCACTTACAACTTGATTGACCTTTCTGTGTATCTGCCGAGCAAACCAAGGTGAGTTCACACCCTCTACAAAGCATGGGATTCCCAGGGGTTTGGGAATGGGGTTAAGGAACGTGGATTCCTCGTCCTTTCTTGGGTAGGACAGTATTGGTTCAGGAATGTAATTCCTCGTCCTCACGGACAGATAACTCGTACTAGACCAAAACTCTATCACGAAGTCCCTCCTTTTTATATCGACATAATCGCCGGGCCAATGGCGAGCGGGTCATTAGTTAGATAGCGCTATTTAGGTCTGCCAAGCCTCACACCGTGCCGCAGAGGACGGGCGTGAACTAATGGATCTGGGCACGTCAATGATGATAGACATTGACAGTTCAGGGCACATAAACATGACTACAGTCAGCAGTCGATATGGTAACGAGTCTAGTGTATACATGGGGTAGCCCCCACGACCGAAATGCCAGATAACTAACAAGGGGTAGCCCCCACGGCTGGATTGCCAGAGTAACCGGGAATAAACAAGTCACGTTTTCAACTATGGGGTAACCCCCACGGCAGGATGCCAGATAAAGGAAAACTGTTTTCAGAACAACTTAAACAAACACCCAACTGTGAACTCACTCAACTTGTTGTTGACTCGTTACTACATGCTTTGCAGGTCAATAGGTACTTAGCTGGAGCTTGCATGGAAGAGAGTCGTTGTGGGACATGGACAGTTGTATGCCGTGTTAAAATTTGAAACAATTAAACTTATGTTTTGGTTTTTAAACGTTATGCTTCCGTTTGAAACTTAAATTATGTTTTGGTTGGACGCCAATTGTATTGGTTGAACTTTTATAACTACATGTTTGCTTGTTCAATATGATTGGTGGCTGGATCCTGGTCAGTCACGCCTCCAAGCGGTGGTATTCCGCAGGTGGATTTTGGGGGTGTGACAGATTGGTATCAGAGCCATTGGTTATAGTGAACTTGGTTTTAATAAGGGAAAAAGTTTTATTAAAATCAGACTATAACCTGTACAGTGCTCTACGGTCCACAACGACGCTTCACTCCACATGCAAGGCTCAACATTCTAGGTGATATGATCTGTGTATATATTGCCTACTTGTTAGTTACATAGTACATTGCTCATGGTATGCTTGGTTAGTATAACTACTGTTGCTTGAACACGTGTGTGCTTACTCTCTTCTGTCATCGCATTTTCGCGAACCCCTCTCACTCATGTTCCTCTTGATATGAAGATCATGTCTGGACGCGTTAACATGACTCAAGCCCAGTTGACGGCTCTGATTAACGAACGAGTGGCTACGGCACTTGCAGCTGCACACGCAGGAGGTATATCCTGCAGTCCAAACTCATTCTAGGATCTTTAGATCCTACACTCGTGAACCAACCTTTGTGTTAAACTCTGTCTTTCTTTCACCCACAATAGGTCAACATGCTCAGCCACCTGTGTGCACTTTTAAAACTTTTATGGACTGCCGACCAACTACTTTTAGCGGCACTGAAGGAGCCGTAGGCCTCCTCCACTGGTTTGAGAAGCTCGAGTCAGTTTTCGAAATGTGTGAATGCCCTGAGGCGCGCAGGGTGAAGTATGCTACCGGTACTCTCGAGGGTTTAGCCCTCACATGGTGGAACGCTCAGGTCCAAATGCTGGGGTTGGTTGCTGCCAACGCCACCCCATGGGAAACTTTTAAAGAGATGATCAAGGAGGAATACTGCAGTCGTGATGACATTCATAAGCTGGAAGTCGAGTTCTTCAACCTCAAGATAACGGGGTCAGAAATTGAGGCGTATACTAAGAGATCGAATGAGCTTGCATTATTGTGTCCTACTATGGTGGACCCTCCAATTAAGCGTATTGAACTATTTCTCAAGGGCTTGGTGCCGGAAATCCAAAGTCATGTGACTTCAACAAACCTCGCCACTATCCAGCAGGTTGTTCAGTTGGCTCACCGCCTTACTGATCAGGCGGTGGAGCAGAACAGGTTACCCAGGCGCATAAGTGCTACAACTACTTCAGGTGCTCTTAATGACAACAAACGGAAGTGGGATGGAGCTTCAAGTAAGGGGTCGACTTCTGTTCAGTCTTAGTCTCAGCAGAGAAAGACTGATGACTACAAGAGCCCCAGTCAGCAATCATCTGGTGGTCAAAGTCATGGTGGGTACAAAGGGAATCACCCTAAATGCAATCGCTGCAGCCTACACCACAGCGGGCCATGCACCAGGGGTAACTGTCATCGGTGCAACAAGCCAGGTCACTCTGCAAAGGATTGCAGGAGCTTATATCCCGCCAATCAGAATCGTCAGCAAGCTCAACAGAACCAACGCCAGCATCAGCAGCAAGGTGATAACAAAGGGTGCTTTCAGTGTGGAGCTGAAGGCCATTTCAAGAGGGATTGCCCCCAACTGAACAGGAACCAGAACAATAACAACAACAATAACAACAATCAGGGGAATGGTAACAATGGGAACAACAACAACAATGGAGCCAGGGGCGGGCGTTCGTGATTGGTCAAGGTGAAGCAAGGAATGACCCCAATGTTGTGGCGGGTAAGTTCCTTCTCGACGACTTTTATGTTTCAGTATTATTTGATTCGGGTGCCGATACTAGCTACATGTCACTAGAGGTTAGTCGAATGCTTAAGCGTATTCCAACACCCTTGAACAACAAGCACACTGTAGAGCTAGCAAATGGTAAGAGTTTAGAGGCCACTCACGTAGTCAAGGATTGTAAACTTGTTCTTGCTAACCAGACCTTCTCTATCAACCTTATTCCTATTGTCTTGGGTAGTTTCGACGTTGTCATCGGGATGGATTGGTTATAACAACACCGAGCAGAGATTCTTTGCAACGAGAAGGTTGTCCGTATTCCAGGTTCCGGTAGTGAACCTCTCATGATTCGTGGCGACAAGAGGAGTGCTGTTGAGAACGTCATCTCTTTCCTTAAGGCCCAGAAGTGCTTGCGAAAGGGCCACACTGCCATTTTGGCACTCGTTACTGACACCTCGGAGAAAGAGAAGAAGATAGAAGACTTTCCAATTGTACGCGACTATCCTGAGGTATTTCATGAGGAATTACCTGGTCTCCCACCTCATCGCCAAGTCGAGTTTCAGATTGAACTAGCTCCTGGAGCTGCGCCTATAGCTCGTGCACCTTATCGTTTAGCTCCATCAGAGTTGGAAGAACTCTCTACACAACTACAAGAACTCTTGGATAAGGGTTTTATTCGTCCTAGCTCATCGCCCTGGGGAGCTCCGGTTCTGTTTGTGAAGAAGAAAGACGGTACCTTCAGAATGCGCATCGACTACCGGGAACTCAACAAGGTGACAGTGAAGAATCGTTATCCTCTACCACGTATTGACGACTTGTTCGACCAACTGCAAGGGTCGAGCTACTATTCAAAGATTGATTTGAGATCGGGTTATCACCAGCTGAGAGTCCGAGAAGAGGACGTCTCCAAAACAGCCTTTAGAACTCGATATGGCCACTATGAGTTTTTGGTCATGCCTTTTGGGCTGACGAACGCACCTGCGATCTTCATGGACTTGATGAATCGGGTTTGCAAGCCTTACCTGGACAAGTTCGTTATAGTCTTCATCGACGACATCCTGATCTATTCCAAGAGTCAGGAGGAACACGAGCAACATCTACGGCTTATTTTGGAACTCCTTCGAACGGAACAACTTTACGCAAAATTCTCGAAATGCGACTTCTGTCTTCGTGAAGTCCATTTCCTAGGCCACGTGATAAACAAGGTTGGGATTCACATTGATCCATCCAAGGTAGACTCGATCAAGAACTGGCCTGCACCTTGTACACCAATGGAAATTGGCCAATTCTTGGGGTTGGCAGGTTACTACAGGATGTTCATTAAGGATTTTTCCAAGATTGCACAGCCTCTCACCTCACTAACGCAGAAAGGCGTTGTTTATCGATGGGGAAATGCACAGGAGTTAGCATTTCAGCATTTAAAGGATAGACTTTGCAGCGCACCTATCCTTTCCTTACCAGAGGGCACAGACGATTTTGTGGTCTACTGCGACGCATCGATTCAGGGTCTTGGTTGTGTATTGATGCGACGAGATAAAGTTATAGCCTACGCCTCACGTCAACTTAAGGTTCATGAAAGGAACTACACTACGCACGACTTAGAGCTGGGAGCTGTTGTTTTTGCACTTAAGATATGGCGACATTACCTGTACGGTACCAAGTGTGCCATCTACACTGACCACAGGAGCCTCGAGCACATCTTTAAACAGAAAGAACTAAACATGCGTCAACGACGATGGGTCGAGTTATTAAAAGATTACGAATGTGCAATCAAGTACCATCCTGGCAAAGCCAATGTTGTGGCTGATGCCCTCAGTCGAAAGGACACTACGCCTAAGCGCGTACGAGCTTTGCAACTCACTATACATTCTAGTCTTCCTTGCCAAATACGAGCTGCTCAGATAGAAGCATTGAAACCAGAAAACGTCAGGGCGGAAGCCCTACGCGGCTCAAGGCAACGCTTAGAACAAAGGGAAGACGGTGCTTACTACGTAACGGGACGCATTTGGGTCCCACTCTATGGAAACTTACGAGAGCTTGTGATGGACGAAGCACACAAGTCTCGCTACTCGGTACATCCTGGTTCGGATAAGATGCACCACGATATCAAAACTACGTATTGGTGGCCTAGCATGAAGGCCCACATAGCAACCTACGTCAGCAAGTGTTTGACTTGTGCAAGAGTCAAGACCGAATACCAGAAACCCACAGGCCTACTCCAATAACCAGAGATACCTCAATGGAAATGGGAGCAAATTTCCATGTATTTCGTTACTGGCCTGCCTAGATCCCAGCGTGGTAACGACATTATTTGGGTGATCGTGGATCGACTCACAAAGTCTGCGCACTTCTTGGCTATCAAGGAGACAGATAAATTCTCCACTCTTGCAAAAGTATACCTCAAGGAAGTTGTCTCGAGGCACGGGGTGCCCACCTCTATTATCTCGGATCGAGATGCGCGTTTTACCTCAGAACTGTGGCAAGCAATGCACAAATCCTTTGGCTCACGTTTAGATATGAGCACAGCGTATCACCCTCAGACGGACGGGCAGTCCGACCGCCCTATTCAAACCTTAGAAGACATGCTTCGTGCATGTGTAATCGACTTTGGCAACAACTGGGAAAAGCATCTGCCACTGGTGGAATTCTCGTACAATAACAACTACCACACCAGCATTAAAGCTGCTCCGTTTGAGGCATTGTACGGGCGTAAATGCCGGTCACCTCTTTGTTGGGCAGAGGTGGGGGATAGTCAGTGTCACACCCCCAAAATCCACCTGCGGAGTACTACCGCTTGGAGGCGTGACTGACCAGGATCCAGCCACCAATCATATTGAACAAGCATATAGGTAGTTATAAAAATCCAACCAATACAATTGGCGTTCAAAAAAAACATAATTTAAGTTGCAAAGCGGAAGCATAATGTTCAAAACCAAAACATAAGTTTAATTGTTTCAAGGTTTAACATGGCACACAGCTGTCCATGTCCCACAACGACTCTCTTCCATGCATGCTCCAGCTAAGTACCTATTGACCTGCAAAGCATGTAGTAACGAGTCAACAACAACTTTAGTGAGTTCACGGTTGGGTGTTCGTTTTAAGTTGTTTCGAAAACAGTTTCCTTTATCTGGCATCCTGCCGTGGGGGTTACCCCATAGTTAAAAACGTGACTTGTTTATTCCCGATTACTCTGGCAATCCAGCCGTGGGGGCTACCCCGTGTTGGTTATCTGGCATTTCGGCCGTGGGGGCTACCCCATGTATACACTAGACTCGTTACCATATCGACTGCTGACTGTAGTCATGTTTAAGTGCCCTGAAACTGTCAATGTCTATCATCATTGACGTGCCCCAGATCCATTAGTTCACACCCGTCCTCTGCGGCACGGTGTGAGGTTTGTCAGACCTAAATAGCGCTATCTAACTAATGACCCGCTCGCCATTGGCCCGGCGATTAAGTCGATATAAAAAGGAGGGACTTCGTGATAGAGTTTTGGTCTAGTACGAGTTATCTGTCCGCGAGGACGAGGAATTACATTCCTGAACCATTGCTGTCCTACCCAAGGAGGACGAGGAACCCATGTTCCTTAACCCCAATTCCCGACCCCTGGGAATCCCATGCTTTGTAGAGGGTGTGAACTCACCTTGGTTTGCTCGGCAGATACACAGAAAAGTCAATCAAGCAATATTGTGGTCACTCACGTCCTATCATAGTTGTATCATACAAATCAGGTTCGTAATCAAGTAGTACACGTATGTTTCTAGCACATTGCATTCAAGTATCATTCATGGCAGTCCATCAACATTCACGTTCAATCAGTAATGTATAAGGTCTATGCATTAGGCCCACAAGTCCGGCCCAATCACCTAAGCCCGTAATCATGCAAGTTCAATTCAGCGTGCATATGAAGATGGTCTTGAGTCGAGACTGTGCGGTCTCTAGTCGAGACTGTACGGTCTCGAGTTGTAGCTTACAAGTTTCGAGTCGCAACTGATGAGGTCTCGGGTTATGCATGTGTTGGTCTCGAGTCGCAACCGGACTCGCAAGTAGGGTCTCGAGTCACGATGTTTGGGTGTTGATCACGTGGGGTCTCGAGTCGAGACTATAGGTTCTCGACTCGCAACTTGTGTCGAAACCAGGGATCTCGAGTTGACATTTGGTGGCCTCGAGTCGAGACAGAAGGTCTCGGCTGGGGACATTTGCTGAATTCGACATTGTACTTGGCCAATGAGATTTCATGGTCATGATATTATGTACTATCCAGTAATATTGCACTAACATGTTCCCTTGTCTATGGCTTACCAAAAATGGATCAAACATGGCAATTTCAAATGTTCATAACATATTCATATCATCTTCAAGTTGTTCTTCATATATTCAAGTCATGTTCATGTTAATTATTCAAACTTGTTCATCATATTTCCGGGTTTTTAGCATTAATCCAAACATAATCATGAACAACAAATCAACACACTTGCACATACTCATCTAAAGGTTTCAAATCATCACATAACATCTCAAAATCAAATCAACTCTACACTAATCCGATTCATCATGGTACTACACATATGCAAGCCGGTTTTCATGTACATCAATAATCAATGGTTTGAATCATATTTAGACACAAGATATCATGAGCTCATTATGTAACATATTCGAAATCAAAACATGTTATCCGATTATCCACATCATACAACTCTGATTCACAAAACATCATCAAGCATACAACTATATTAGTTCAATCATGTCATTCATACTATCATTTAACAACAAACATCATAAAGACACTAACCGGTTGATGGGTTTCAAGGGTGAGTATGAAGCTTCCAAACGGGTGTGTGTGTGAGTCGATCCGAGAGCTCCTAGTGTCACCGGTTTGATCCGAGAAGAAGGAGGAGAGGTGATGTTGAGACTTAGGGTTTAATGGTTTCTAGAGAGAGTATGAGAGTATGTGTGTTGTCCAAAGATGATAGTGTTGGTTAGCAACAAGGATATATACTAGCTTCAAGTGGTGCACCCTAATGGGTTTTCGAATAGGCTAAGGGGTGTGTGGCCCAATCCGGCCCAACTGTTACTGTTCACTCGAGACCGCATGGTCTCGAGTCGGGTCCTTGTTGTCTCGGTTCATATACATACACGCATACATACAATTACAACACATAAACGTAACACGTAATCACATAGGATGTTCACATATATCATTACACCAATACGTCAACTAATCACATAATGTTTCAAGTAGGTTACACTAAGATACACGAAAGGTTCTAAATTTCGAGTTGTCACAGTCAGATCACTGGACCAGAACATGTGGTGGACACAACCGAACGAATTGCTCAAATACGACAACGCATGGCGGCAGCTCGTGACCGTCAGAAAGTCTACGCCGATAAGGGCAGGAAACCACTAGAGCTCCAGGTTGGGGAGCGGGTGCTACTCAAGGTTTCACCCTGGAAGGGTGTGGTTCGTTTTGGTAAATGAGGCAAACTTAACCCACGATACGTCGGACCTTTTGAAATCATCGAGAAAATAGGCAGGGTGGCCTACAGACTGAACTTACCCGCAGAACTCAGTGCAGTTCACAATGTTTTCCACGTGTCGAATCTGAAGAAGTGTCTTTCAGATGAGACCCACATAGTTCCTCTGAAGGAACTCACTATCGACGAGCAGTTATGATTCGTCGAGGAACCAGTTGAGATCACCGGCCGGGATGTTAAGGTCCTCAAGAACACTAGAATACCTCTCGTTCGAGTTCGTTGGAACTCACGTCGCGGCCCAGAGTTCGCCTGGGAGCGCGAAGATCAGATGAAACAAAAGTATCCCCAAATGTTCGAAAACAGTACAACCACTACTGAGGCTGAAGCTACGGAATTTCGGGACGAAATTCCAGATCAATGGGGGGAGGATGTGACACCCCAGGAAAACCAGGAAAACCATACAACTTAACTAGCTTCTTCAGTGAGTACGTACCAAATTTCGGGACGAAATTTCTTTCAACTTGGGGATAATGTGACAACTCGGAATTTAGAACCTTTCTTTATATCTCGATGTAACATGCTTGAGCGTTATGTGACTAGTTGACATGTTGACTAATTAATAAATGAATTTATGTGACTATGTGTTGCACTTGTATGTATGCGTGTATTTATGTAACCCGAGACACAAGGACCCGACTCGAGACCATGCGGTCTCGAGTGAACAGTAACAGTTGGGCCGGATTGGGCCATGCACCGATTTAGCCCACCCGAAAGCCCATTAGGGTGCACCACCTTAGAACTAGTATATAACCCTTGTGGTTAGCCAAACTTGCCATTTTTGGGCAACCCACACACACTCTCATTCTCTCTCACTAAAACCCTAGCAACACCACCCTCTTCTCTTGTGTCGGATCAAGGGTAGCAAGCCAAGCTCTCAGATTTGCTTGTGTTCTACACCCGGAGACTATCGGACAACAAACCTACTCTCCTTCACACACTCCTCATCAACCGGTTAGTGTTTTATGATGCTTGTTGTTAGATGATATTATGGGTGGCATGATTTAACTAGAATAGCTTGTACGAATGATGATGTCTTGTGAACCGAATGTGTATGATGATGTTAATCGGCTATCATGTCTTGATTACGGATTGATTGCATGATGAGTTAATGATATCTTGTGATTAAATGTGATTTAAACCATTAATTGTTGATGTTCATGAGATCGGCTTGCATATGTGTATTAGATAAGGTTCATGTTAATCGGATTGTATACTCTTGTGCTAGGAATCGAATGCTTGTTAATCGGTTGCATGTATGTGGAAATCGGATTAGTGTAGAGTCGATTATGAGGTGTTATGTGATGATTTGAAACCCTTAGATGAGTATGTTTAAGTGTTTTGATTGTTGTTCATGTTATGATTATGTTAGAGTTCATAGAGATTGATACTAAAAACCCTAAAATGATGAACAAGTTTGAATGTTAGTATGAATATTTGAATATCTTATGAACTTCTAAAAGATGCCATGTTTAATCCAATTTGTTTGGAAATTAGACAACAAAACATGTTTGTGCTCTACCATTGGATAGTACACCATATCATGAAATCGAAATACTATTGGTTAGTACACTATGCAGAATCAGCAAGTGCTGGGAGTCGAGACCCCTGGTTTCGACTCGAGACCATCTAGAAGCCAGCTCGAGATCAGCGGTTGCGAGTCGAGAACCCCTAGTCTCGACTCGAGACCACACAATGCCAGCACAAGCAGCATAACTCGAGACCATGGTTGCGAGTCCGGTTGCGACTCGAGACTATCTAGTCTCGACTAGTACATGCCTGACTCGAGACCTCCACGGTTGCGACTCGAGAACTCATAGGTACAACTCGAGACCGCACAGTCTCGACTCGAGACCATAACACCCGTACACACTGTTTGGACTTGCACACTGCTGTGGGCCTAAGTAGTTGGGCCGCACACTTAGACTTTGGTTGTTACGTGAATGTTACTGTGGAACTTGTTATGGACTGTTGTTGAACTGCCATGCTAGACATGTATACCATGATCGTTACTTGTGTACAATACGTGTAGAACATACGTGCACTACTTGGATATGAACCTGACTTGAATGGTATCTATGTTAGGACGTAGTTGACCACTTACAACTTGATTGACCTTTCTGTGTATCTGCCGAGCAAACCAAGGTGAGTTCACACCCTCTACAAAGCATGGGATTCCAGGGGTTTGGGAATGGGGTTAAGGAACGTGGATTCCTCGTCCTTTCTTAGGTAGGACAGTATTGGTTCAGGAATGTAATTCCTCGTCCTCACGGACAGATAACTCGTACTAGACCAAAACTCTATCACGAAGTCCCTCCTTTTTATATCGACATAATCGTCGGGCCAATGGCGAGCGGGTCATTAGTTAGATAGCGCTATTTAGGTCTGACAAGCCTCACACCGTGCCGCAGAGGACGGGCGTGAACTAATGGATCTGGGCACGTCAATGATGATAGACATTGACAGTTCAGGGCACATAAACATGACTACAGTCAGCAGTCGATATGGTAACGAGTCTAGTGTATACATGGGGTAGCCCCCACGGCCGAAATGCCAGATAACTAACAAGGGGTAGCCCCCACGGCTGGATTGCCAGAGTAACCGGGAATAAACAAGTCACATTTTCAACTATGGGGTAACCCCCACGGCAGGATGCCAGATAAAGGAAAACTGTTTTCAGAACAACTTAAACAAACACCCAACTGTGAACTCGCTCAACTTGTTGTTGACTCGTTACTACATGCTTTGCAGGTCAATAGGTACTTAGCTGGAGCTTGCATGGAAGAGAGTCGTTGTGGGACATGGACAGTTGTATGCCGTGTTAAAATTTGAAACAATTAAACTTATGTTTTGGTTTTTAAACGTTATGCTTCCGCTTGCAACTTAAATTATGTTTTGATTGGACGCCAATTGTATTGGTTGAACTTTTATAACTACATGTTTGCTTGTTCAATATGATTGGTGGCTGGATCCTGGTCAGTCACGCCTCCAAGCGGTGGTATTCCGCAGGTGGATTTTGGGGGTGTGACAAATAACCACCTTGAAAATTCATATAACAGTTCATAGAAACATCACGATGAAAATTCAGTATAAAAACATCAGCATTATCAAGCATAGCCCTAAAAACCATCATTTTAACCAGAAATCTTATATCAAATACCAAAAAGTGTCAAATTTCTAAAAAACCAGGGCATTAATCAAGCACAAACAATCAAAATCTCCGTTTTAGGGTTTAAAATGAAAATCAACAACCACTAACAAAACATTTAGGGTTTGACCAGTATCAAGGTTTTAGGGTTTAATGAAAAACGAAACATAATGTAAACATTACTTAGATAGAAAATATGTCAAGAAAAAAAAATGAAACACAAACGATTGAACTTCTGGTCATCATTATTTTGTTTTCCGACACTTAGATTCTGATTATTTAACATTATTAAACAAATAAAACTATGAAATCTGTGAAAAAACAAGAAATCAGTTCAAAAAAAAGTTACCGAATGCAGAGATTTCTGATAACTGTTAGTTTATAACCGTCTCGTGAGTGAAATCGTGAAATCGCGTCTCTAGATGTTGAAGAAGATGCGGAATTCAGAGATTATAGGGTTTGTCTGAATGTTGAAGATACGGAACGCAAAGATTTAGTGGGGAGAGTGTTGGAGTGTTGAAGAACCCTAGGGGGAAGCGAGTAAAAGTCTCGTGTGTTTTTAAGTTTTGTGAGTGTTGGTAGTGTTGAAGTGTTTGGATCAATTTCAACCTTTGGATCATCCAAACAAATAAAACCCACCCACATATAATCTGATCCTTTTTTTTATGTCCCCCCCCCCCCCCCCCACAAAAAAAGTGTTATAATTTATAATAGAGAGATCATATAAAAAAATTTCTTTTGCAAATATAAAAAATTACTTTTTTTTACTTTTACTTTTCAAATCATATGGCTAGAGCTTCACTCAACCCTATGTTGGGAAGTTGCAGTCCCACTTCCCAAGATAGGGTTGAGTGAAGCTCTAGCTATATAATTTGAAAAGTAAAAGTAAAAAAAAAATTATGTGTGATGAGTGTGTACGATTAAAGAGAGGAAAAATACAATAAACATATTCGAACCTTATCTACGAACCATCTTTTATGAGGTATGTAACCCGTTATTTACTGTTAAATTTCGCAATGTAGGTTGTTTTGCGACATGAGTAGTTTGATTTGGGGTGTTCAACTGTTCAAGAATATTTCAGTGGTAGTGATGGAAATATCATTATTCATTAAAGTTTATTCGTAATATGATCGTACAACCGTTAAAAGTTCAACTTCCTAACACGACTCGCTTAAATGTCCTAGGTAATTGAATTTATGTTTTTTTCCTTCTTGGTAAGGTTTGCCAAACATGGGTCTTAGCATGAAGAGTTATTAGGTTATAAATCATAAAAAAAACTTTTTGACGTTTTAAAACCAAATGAATGGAAACAAGTTTGTAATATTAAACATATCTAAAATAATTCGACAAAAATGAAGTTGTACCAAAATTCGTCATCTATTATAGACATCACCAAGACAATACTAAGGTTTAATAAATCATACGATGTGTATTACTATTAAGCATCACACAAAAGATGAAAATTAGTTAAGCTATTGGACCCAAAAAGACCAAATAACCACGCATTTACATGGTAACCTACATTTACACAAGTAGGTTTATAATAACAACCCACCTAGGACTATAAAGCCCAACCAAAAAAACTACACATAGTGTTTATAATAACAACCAAATGACCACTTCCAACAGTTCATGTACGCTTCGTCCAAAGCTTTTACCACTTCCCACTTCTTACCAAAACCTCTTTAGCTTGTATCTTACCCTTGCCTTTACCCTTGACAAAAAAAGTCATAAATATTAATGTGTAAAAGTTTAATAACAAGAATAATAAATAATTTCTTAAAAATAAAGCACATGATGTACTTACCACGTCATCTTATTTGAAAACGATTTCAGTGCCAGTCTCTGCATTAAAAATAGAAACTTCAAAGGTTTTCAAATCAAGCATTGTAAAAACCAAGTATGCTTCGTTCTCCAAAGGCACCTCCTCAACCAGTTTACGCCATCCATCTTTGAAACAACAACAATGCGAACATGCTTCCAACTTGACATTCCAAAATCTTTCTCCAATATATACCCTTGTCATTTCACCCTTGTAGTTTTTACCATAAAAGTTCTTCCAAAATGTATGAGGCATAAGCTATAAAATAAATTCAAAAAATCATTATTAGAGAATTAGAAAATATTAAGCAGCTGTTAAAAACGAGAACTGAACTAATATAAAGTCACTTACAGAAATTTCTGGTACAGTTTTTTGTTGTGTTGTAAAATAAGAGTTTTGACAGACATATTCTTTGAACCATGAAACATTGAATGTGTATGGCCCGGTGGCTGTTATCAATACTCCATCATTTAATTTCAAAGCATTTTTTTCTAACCAACTTAATCCATCCGTCAGTAAATATAGGTTCTCCATTTCTGTTTCTGATCCTTACAAACCTCAAACTGTCACCATCTCTTATTTGTACTGTTTTATCATAGGGGACTTTATCTCCCCACAGATTAGTTGCAAAGTCAGATGGTATGGTCTAATAAAGCAATACAAAACATAAAGCAATAGTAAAGATGTGAGATGATAATGTCAAATAACAATATCACATTACCACCGAAAGAAGAAAAACATACAAAAAACACAATATTTTCTCCAATAAATTTTAAGAACGAAGGAGGCATCTTTGTTGAATCCATTTCTACACCCAATTTAAGTAGTTATATTTTCATAATCAAGCAGAGTGAGAATCAGTAAAAATTTGTTTAATTAGACTGGTCATGATTTGCATATATAATCAGCGGCTAGCCGGACAAGTGTAACACAATAACTTCAAATTTTGTAAAGTTATATATACATATAAACATGAGAACCAAGGCAGGAACATATGATATGAACATTTCCCCTGTTTAATAATTAAACGCAGTAATAATTCTATACATAATTTGACAAAAAATCAATGATATTATCAATAAAAAGAAGTATTTGTATTTCTGTACCAAAATATAATGAAAATAAACTATTGGCATTTCATCAAACATTTTATACACATGCCCAAACCAAGCCGAACACACTAAACATTCAATTCAGTGAACATATTCAAGTTGTACAATCTCATTCTCTATTAATAACCATTCAAGTATGCATTATAAGGTTGTTCATCGAAACATTACCATTAAAAATCAGCATAAAAACATCACCATTATCAAGCATAATCCTAAAAAATATCATTCTAACCAGAAATGTTACATCAAATACTAAACAGTGGCAAAATTCTAAAAAACCAGCGCATTAATCAAGCACAAGCATTCAAAATCTCCGTTTTAGGGTTTCAAATGAACATCAACACAAACAATTGAAGTTCCGGTCATCGTTATTTTGTTTTCCGACATATAGATTCTGATTATTTAACATTATTAAACAAATAAAAGTATGAAATCTGTGAAAAAACAAGAAATCAGTTTAAAAAAAGATTACCGAATGCAGAGATTTCTAATAATTGTTAGTTGATAACCGTTTCTTGAGTGTAATCTTTGTCGCGTATGTTGAAGAAGGTACCGAATCCAGAGATTTAGGGTTTGAGTTTGGTTGTGGTTAGTGTATTTTGGGAGAGTTGAAGAAGCGTATGGGGGAAGCCAGAAGTCTCCAGCGTGTTTTTGGGAGTGTTTTGTGGTACTTGATCATCCAAACAAATAAACCCCCCCCCCCCCCCGGATTGTTTTTTTTTTATCTTCCCCCAACAAAAATAAATTCATATAATAAATTATATAAAAAATTTTATTTTGCAAATTTAAATTTTTAAAAATCAATTCATATCCCATAAAGTTCATTGGTATATAAAAAAATGAAAATTCATTGTGTGATTTAGTTTATACCTTTTAAATGGAATTTTATTTTCAATTGTCTTTTTGAGGTTACATATATAATGTTGTTGGTTCGGTCTATCTGACGACCAAATCGTTTTCATACTATTTTGTCTTAAATATATTTTAAAAGTATATGACATATATGAATATATTTCGCTACACATATGTCTTCAAGCTATGATCAAAGTTGATTTTTGTTACTCAAGCACAAGTTACAAATTTGCCTCGACACGTCTATATAAAATCATACCAAAAAAAGGTACTTTTATAAATATAGATTTTTTTAGCACAACCCATAACCTGTGAAAGTCACGGGTATAAAACATTAAGTGTGGGAGGGTATAAATAGGAGACATTAAGAGTGACGTAGCAGTCACGTTAGCAAGGCGGCATGTTAAGAAAAACTCGTGGTAGAAAGGACGTTAAAGTGGTGTTAGTATGAAGAGGTTATCCAATTATAAGAAATTAAATATATAAAATTATTTTGTAAATATAAATTTTTATAAAACAACCCATAACCCGTGAAATCACGGGTATATAACCTAGTTTATTATGTTTAGACATTTGTTTCTGAATGGTTAGTATTATACTGAATCTGAATGGTTAAGATCTCAGTTCAGTGTGTATAAAGGATGGAAAACACCTAAATTTTCCAACAGAAAATATGGTTGTTCCATTATACCTCCGCCCCACACAACTCGAGAGCCCACCTCCATGCACCATCCCTTCGCCACCTACTCTAGGACTCTACCCTCCACACGACTCATACAGCACATAAAGAGTATAGGCCACACATAAACACCTCACTTTTATGATCTTTTTATTCAATGTTATTGATATATCATTATCACACCGGGGTTGGTTTACAATATTGATTAGATTATCTTTATTCTCATTTCACTTCTATTAGACCACCCGTAGTAGGGCGTGGTTTTTAAAAAAAAATTGAAAAAAAACGCCCGGAAACGCCCCCACCCCCATTACGGTCGGCGTTTTCCGGCGTTATTTTTGGAAAAAATTGTTGTAGGCGTTTTATTTAAAACGCTGAATTTTGTTTGTGGTCTCTGACAATCACTTTTGTCCACCAATGACTTTTGAGCTACCCACATGGTCTCTGACAACTTTTGAAAATGGTTTGGAGCAGCAGTGTGTATTTCGTTTGTTTTTTTTTTTTTTTGCATTAAAAATAATATGGACGTTATTGGAATAATGCCCCACTACACCATTTTTGCAATAATGCCCCATACTGACTGGGATGACACGTGTCGAATAATGCCCCATGGTGGGGGCATTATTTTGTTCCACCACTACACATGGTCTAATAACTTTAATAGATAACTAGTGGGATTCCCCCGCGCTACGCAGCGGGATTTCGATCGGTATCAGTTTGTTTAGTTACGATATCGGCACTCGCTATAGCAAACAAATGAGAAAACCCAAAAAATTAAGTTGTGATATACCCAAAAGATCACATATTTTACATCGATCAAAAACCATAAAAGCAAATCCAGGTTCGAATGATACCGATACGGTACTAATGTTTGGTTGATACCGGTTTCAATGTTCGGTTAGAATCGTAATGGTACCGTCACTCGTATAGCTTACAATACCAAAATATACTTCATTTCAAATACAACTCCGTTTCAACAAAATTTATATTAGAATGTTGAGATAAAGTAATTAATAAAATGTGTTTATAACTTTATTAATGCTATATTATCAAAAGTTTCGTTTATTAAATAAATATAATATTTATATTTTAAAAATAATATATAACAATTATTAGATTTACTCTTCATTAATTAAACATAGTTCACCATTTATGAGCAGTTATTAATGTGTATAAAATTAATCATAATAATATAAATTAATCAGAGTTCATGAATACTATTCATGAGCAGTTATTATTAATTAATATATAATATATATATATATAAATTTTCACACGTGACGTGACGGTTCAGTCGGTATCTATACGGTTCGTGCCGGTGTCACTGTGGTAGCATCACTCGGTTTGAAGTTATGATATGCACAAAAGAATGCATTTTACATGGAAAACCATATAAACGAATAGCGGTGCCAGTTTCGATAATAACAATACCGGTACCGATGTCCATAAAAAATAAAAAAGACCAAGACTGGTATCAATTCCGATAATAACACTATATGTACTGATGTCGGTATCGATTCGATATGATAATGTTTTGAATTAATTCTTTTTTCCTAAAAAGTCAATAGGGGAATGTTGATGAAAAAAAAACCATCACGTATTTAGTTAAAAAAAAGATAATGAACTCAAGTTATCGAATAAAAATTAAATTAAAGTAAATTTAAAAAACCTAAATGGGTAAAAGCTTGTATTATTTAACATATTAGGGGTGAACCTTAAAATTAAAAAGAATATAATACATTAAAATAAAGAGTTAATAGCCAAAATGGTCCCTGAGGTTTGCTCACTTTTGCCACTTTAGTCCAAATCCCAAATTTCTTAAATCTGGGTCCCTGAGGTTTGCATTTTTTTGCCATTTTAGTTCAAATTTCAAAAAAGTCAATTTTTTTCAATTTTTCTGCTGGAATTTGTCTTTATCCTTATTTCTCACAAGGGCAAATTTGTCATTTTATATTATATATAACAACTGAATCATCATCATCTTCTCAAAGCAGATCATCAAACAGCTAATTACAAAACCCAGATCAAACAGCTAATTACAAAACCAAGTTCAGCTAATTACAACTGAACATCAACACCTGCAACTATAACGAATCAACAACGCTAATTAACCCCGAAAATATCAAGTCAAAACCCTTGATAAAAGTAAAAACGAAAATATGAAAAAGAAGAATTAGGAGGCTCAGATTTGTTAATAATAATCAAAACAAAGAGGAACCAACCGCCATGGCTGCAAACATCGCGGCTGCTTCAACAGCCGGATATTACCCCGCCAAGATACGGTAAGTCTCAAAGCTTCACTCGATTCACTCAGACAACGAAAAAATCATCATCGCCTCTTTATGAGTTATTAACAAACAGCTAATTACAAACCCAGATCAAGAACCCAGATCATCTCTCTCAAAGTAGATCATCAAACAACTGAATCATCATCATCTTCTCAAACAACTGAACATCAACACCTGCAACTATGACCACCACCAGAACTCCGGCCACCCCCAAAATGGCAGTTCACTCACCACCACCATTAATCCACCACCACCACCATCTCTCTGTATCCCTCCTTCACCCACCACCTCCAACAACACACCACCACAACCACCTTCAAACCTGCAACAACCCTAATCACCAACCACCTGCAACAACCCTAATCACCAACCACCTGCAAACCGTCTTCGACTAACCCCAAACCTGCAACAACACGATTCAGCCACCGGAACCCTAACCCCAAACCTGCAACAACACGATTCAGCCACCGGAACCCTAACCCCAAACCTGCAACAACACGATTCAGCAACCAACAACGGAACCCTAACCCAAATCAGCAACCAACACGATTCACGGTGGTGGTGGTGGTGGTGTTCGACAGAGAGGAGAGGAGAGAGAGGAGGGAGAGATGGGTGTCGTTTTCCGATGTCGGTTCTCATCACGGTGGTGGTGGTGTTGGCGGCAGTGGGATGGTGGTGGTGGGGATGATGCGGTGGTGGTGTGGAGGTATTTCAGAGAAGAGAGAGAGAGAGTGTTGAAGAACATGATGAAGATGAACTGCATCTTTTGATGATGTGTGTATATTATTATATATATATATATATATATATATTAATTTGTGAATTAAGAAAATATTAAATGAAAAGCAAAATGACCATTTTACCCCTGTGCAAAAGGACAAAACTTGAGGTTTTTTTGAGAAATCTGACCAGATTTTATTTTTGGACTAAAATGGCAACAAAATGCAAACCTCGGGGACCCAGATGTAAGAAATTTGGGTTTTGGACTAAAGTGGCAAAAGTGAGCAAACCTCAGGGACCATTTTGGCTATTAACTCTAAAATAAAAAACGGATGGGTAAAAAACTTGCATTATTTAACATATTAGGGGTGAACCTTAAAATTAAAAAGAATATAATATATTAAAATAAAAAACCTATTTCTACTATTCATCGCAAGTTATAAATCATATGTATATATATATATATACTATAATACACAATATTTTAATGTGTTTTTATTGTTTAATTGGTAGCCTTAAGATTCTTGTCTTTTTCTTCTCTCTCTCTCATATCCTTGTCCAATAGTTGTTTATTTATAAGAGTGTGTTGAAAGGATGAATTTAATTCTTATTTGGGATTATCAAAATTGATGTAGTTTTGATTGTTTTTAGATATAAGATTAGATGCCTAACAACACCGTATATGCACACATAAAATCTAAACTTTCCGGTCGGTTTGGTTCAAAATCTACAAACACAAATTCAATTTCAAGACCTAATTTGGAACCCAGTTCAGATGCAAACCTGATAAGAAACTCGAAAACCAAATTTGAATTAAGTTCAGTGAAAAGTTTGATTTTTTTAGTATAATTCGAATGATAAACGTAGAGGATTTGTGCTCAGTAATAAGTTGCATGAATAGGCAAACAAAAACACCATAGTCGTTGCCATTAGTCTTTTGCCGAGGAATAACATGTGATTTTGATCTATTGCATAAAGTGAAATTACACTTAGGCACTTGGCTTAAATTAGATTTTTAAAATTGTGAATGTGGATACCAAAATAAGTGTATCCTACGGGCTAGATTTGCATATTTTTAAAGTAGAAGACATAATTCTTTATAAGGGAAATTGGTCTGTAATAATCAACCTAAAACTTATTGGTCATTAATAATCCCACATCAGAATATCCCCCACCCCACCAGTCTCACCTTTCACCTATTTTTCCTACAATGGTCCCCCGTTAAAAAAACTTAACGGAGTTAAGCTTTTTTCCAAATTACATACAAATTTTTAGGGCTTTTGATTAGAACGACGATACGAGTCCATTGATGTAAAACTTGCCTCGAAACGATGCTCTAAACGATGAAAACGGCGCTTCAATTCGGGTGTTTAAATAACCAAAATCACGTCACTTGGAGCACCATTTCGAAGTAAGTTTTACATCAATGGACTCGTATCATCATTCTGATCAAAAGCTCTAAAAAATCTTTTTGCAATTTGGAAAAAAGCTTAACTCCGTTAAGTTTTTTTAATGAGGGACAGTTGTAGGAAAAATAGGTGAAAGGTGGGACTAGTGGACGGAATATTATGAGGTGGGATTATTAATGGCCAATAAGTTCTAGGTGAGATTATTACAGGCCAATTCCCCTTCTTTATAATTATATTTCATAAGGGCCGTGTTTTAGTTCCATCTTGTGAAATACCATTACCCAATTATACTCTGTCACCTCATTTTAATCTATTTCAACCCAAACGAGCCCATACCATTTGCGACGGTGTTCTAGCTCTATCTTGTGACCCCATGCTTCTCAAGAAATTCGGCAACCTCTCTCCTTCCTTCCACCATCTTGGAGCTAGATCACGACATGTGAACCAACTCACGACCTCATATTGGGGCATTTGTGCGGTGTTCTAGCTCCATCTTGTAAAAAAGTAACATTCTCAAGCTGTGGCGGATCTAAGCCACTTTTGTGGGTTCCCAGGAACCCATTCATTTTGAAAAAAATGGAAAAAACTAGTGAGAACCTTGTATGATTTGGGAAAAAATAGTGAGAATTAGTGAGAATCTACCAAAAAAAAAAAACCAAATGAAAAAAGTTCTTAGACCCGCCACTGTTCTCAAAATCGATTCACTTACACCACTTGCAATTTCCATTAGTTACCATAAGTTTCAACATTTGGTTAAATTTTGATTACTCAGTTATATTTAAAGTTTGATCCAAATATACATCTTTAGATTGACCTTCTAAGTAATATCATTTTGAAAACTTTATTTTCACTTTTCTTTCAATGTCTTCACCACAACTGAAGGTTACGAAAATCATAAATATTGTCTTGATTTATATTGTATGATATATATATAAATGCTACTAGATTATAACCCCGTGTATTACACGGGGTTGAATAAATAAATTTTATACACTAATAATAAAACAATATATCTTTAAAAACCTCATTTATTGTACGGGTTGAATAAATATAATTTTATATATTAAATAATAAAAAGTTATATCTATAAGAACCATATTATACAGGTTAAATAAATGTAATTTTATATACCAAATAAAAAAGTTATATCTTTAAAACCACGTGTATTACACGGGTTGAATAAATGTAATATTGTTTACCAAATAATAAAATAATACATCTTTAAAAAACCTCATTTATAACACGGGTTAAATAAATGTAATTTTATATACCAAATAATAAAAAAATTACATCTTTAAAAATATGCACATTACACGGTTTGAATAAATGTAATTTTCTTTACTAAATAATAAAAAAATATATATCCTTAAAAAACCCCGTGTATTGTACGAAATGAATAAATCTAATTTTTTATATCAAATAATAAAAAGTTATATCTTAAAAAACCTCATGTATTACATGGGTCGAGTAAATGTAATTTTGTATAGTAAAAATAAAAATCTATATTATATAATAAAAGAAACCAATTTTGGGACACTTGTCATCATACTAGGCAATGTATCTTATGGATAATTATTATTTAGTTTAATCTCTTCTAATTAAATATAGATAACCATCCTATTAAATATTATTTAGTTTAATCTCTTATGGATAATTATTTTAATTTAATCTCTTTTAGAAAAAAAATTCATAATTAGTTTATGAACCAAACATAGTTTTTATTAAAATATCTAACGATAAATTTTAAAATTCGTTTGATAAAAAGGAATAGAATTGAAGTTGGCTTCCGTTTTTTTTCTTTTTGAAAAAATTACCTACATCTACGAAGTAAATTTAAGAAACTAGAGCATATTGATAAAAATTAATTGTCGTATATAAGACCTAAATTAATTAAAATAGATTACTATTTTATGAAGTTAATCATTTTTTTTTATGTCCGATATTTTTTCACATATGATAAGTGAGATTGCTTGATGATATAATCTATTTAAATAATTTAAACTCCAATATAAATTATATAACTAAATTACATGTTACGAACTTGTGTAAAAGCCATCACATGTTCACATATGAGTTATGTACATTTTAAAGTGTTTTAATTATTTCAAGCTTTTGTGAATGTGAAATTTGTATGTTGTCCAATAATTCATAATTAGTTTATGAACCAAACATATTTTTTATTAAAATATCTAACGATAAATTTTAAAATTCGTTTGATAAAAATGAATAGAATTGAAGTTGGCTTCCGTTTTTTTTTCTTTTTGAAAAAATTACCTACATCTACCAAGTAAATTTAAGAAACTAGAGCATATTGATAAAAATTAATTGTCATATATAAGACCTAAACTAATTAAAATAGATTACTATTTTATGAAGTTAATCATTTTTTTTATGTCCGACATTTTTTCACATATGATAAGTGAGATGGCTTGATGATATAATCTATTTAAATAATTTAAACTCCAATATAAATTATATAACTAAATTACATGTTACGAACTTGTGTAAAAGCCATCACATGTTCACATATGAGTTATGTACATTTTAAAGTGTTTTAATTATTTCAAGCTTTTGTGAATGTGAAATTTGTATGTTGTCCAATAACAAAAATAGTTGTTTTTGTTGTTTTTTAATGATATAACATTTTTATTTTTTACTATATAAAATTACATTTATGCAACTCGTGTGTAATACACGTGGTTTTTAAAATATAACTTTTTTTATTATGTAGTACATAAAATTAGATTTATTCAATCCATATAATACATAGAGTTTATAAAGATATAACTTTTTATTGATAAATAAGATTACATGTGCTCAATCCGTATAACACATGAGATTCTTAAAAATGTAACTTATTTCATTATTTAATATATAAAATTAAATTTACTCAACCTGTACAATACACGAGGTTCTTAAAAATAATTTTTTTATTATTTAATATATAAAATTACATTTATTCAACCCATATAATAAACAAGATTTTTAAATATATATTGTTTTATTATTTGGTATATAAAATTATATTTATTCAACTTGTGTAATACACGGGGTTCTAACCTAGTATTTAATATATTAATACAAACTTTGGTTTTCGTGATAAAAATAGATTATTCTGTTGTTGCAAAATATGTGAACGAAGTCTCAATAAATTTAACCCTTTATTAAAAATCCGTAAATATATAAATGATAAATAATATTAGTTAATTTTATTTTAAGTTAACATTCAAATATAACTAATTCAAATAAATAATATTATAAATGAGAAGGAGATTAAACTAAATAATAATTATCTATAAGATATTAAACTAATAATATTTAGTAGGAGAATTATCTATAATATAAGATATTAGTGTTATCTATAATTAATTAGAAGAGATTAAACTAAAATTATAATTATCTATAAGAGATGACCTAATATGATGACAGGTGTCCCTAAATTGGTTTTTTTTATTATATAGTAAAGATTAAAGCTTCGGTGTATCACCAATAAATTTAAGCGAAATAAAATCTTTTTATATAAGATACGAAATCAGATTAATATTATAGAAAGATATATAATTTTTTTCAAATAAAATATATATGTTAATAAAATTTTACATGCATAAATCAAGCCGGTCATATTGCAAAATTCCACTACACGATGGAATGGAGAGAATCATCCCATGGTCTTCATTGATCATTATCACTAGCGACGGAGGTACATTCATAATTTCCTCAATGGAAGTGGAAGACACATGAATTCTTAATAGTCTTAGCATGTCATGACTAGAGACGTCAACATACTAGTCACCAATTAAATGTTAAGAACAAATTTTAACTAAGCATGTATATCTAAGACCATGTGTAGTGGTAGTGGGTTATAATGCCCCCACCATGGGGCATTATCCGACACGTGGCGTCCTAGTCAGCAATGGGGCATTATAGCAAAAGTGGCGTAGTGGGGCATTATGCCAATAATGCCCATATTCTTTTTAATGAAAAAAAAAAGGAAAAGGGATGACAGTTGAAAAGTGAAGTGGGCATGTGGGTGTCTCAAATTCATTGGTTGAAAAATGGTGGACAAGACCATTTTGTCAGAGGCCATTCACTCCTTCAGCGTTTTAATATACACGCCCACAACCAATTTTTCCAAAAATAACGCCCCAAAACGCCGGGTGTAATGGGGTGGGGGGCGTTTTGAGGCATTTTTTTTCAATTTTTTTTAAAAAAAACGCCCCACTACGGGTGGTCTAATAAGCTATCATTAGTCACCAATTTAAATGTTATAAGACCAAATTTTACATAGCAAGGAATATGTTAACGTTACTTATTCTACCAAAGTTATGATAGACATTACAATAGAAATATAAGCATACAACCTGTTATTACTTATTAATAAACTAGATTGTAAGCCCCGTCGCGTTGCGGCTCGGGGCTTACAAATAAATGCTATTTATCTCATCACATATCACATACTAGGTTATAACCCCGTGTATTACACGGGTTGAATAAATAAATTTTATATAATAAATAATAAAACAATATATCTTTAAAAACCTCATTTATTGCACGGGTTGAATAAATATAATTTTATATATTAAATAATAAAAAGTTATATCTACAAAACCGTATTGTACGGGTTGAATAAATGAAATTTTATATACCAAATGAAAAAAGTAATATCTTTAAAAGCACGTGTATTACATGAGTTGAATAAATGTAATATTTTTTACTAAATAATAAAATAATACATCTTTAAAAAACCCCATTTATTACACGGGTTGAATAAATGTGATTTTATATACCAAAAAATAAAAAAATACATCTTTAAAAATATGCGTATTACACGGTTTGAATAAATGTAATTTTCTGTACTAAATAATAAAAAAATATATATCCTTAAAAAACTCCGGGTATTATACGAATTGAATAAATCTATTTTTATATATCAAATAATAAAAAAATTATATCTTAAAAAACCTCATACATGGGTCGAGTAAATGTAATTTTGTATAGTGAAAATAAAAATATTTAATATATTAATACAAAGTTTGGTTTTCGAGATAAAAATAGATTATTCTGTTGTTGCAAAATTTGTTAACGAAGTCTCAATAAATGCAGCCCTTTATTTAAAACTCCGTAAATATATAAATGATAAATAATATTAGTTAATTTTATTTCAAGTTTCATAAAATCTATTTGATACCAAACTAAACAAAACGTTCAAATATATATTTAAGAGCAAATTAGATAACTAAGTTTGAATTTGAAGTAAATAGATAAATATAAAAGTAATAATTAATTGAGTTATTAATGTTTTCGTCCCTGTAGTTTGTCAAAAATCACTATTTCAGCCCATTAGTTTAAAAATTGCGATTTCAGTCCATGTGATTTCACTTTCGTAACCATTTCTGTCCCTGTGGTTTCACTTTCGTAACAATTTCAATCCATTATTCTATTAAGTATAAGACTGAAATAGTTAATGAGGTGGACTGAAATAGTTACGAAAGTGAAACCATAGGGACTGAAATCTCAATTTTTAAACTAATTGACTGAAATAGTGATTTTTGACAAACCACAAGGACGAAAACAGTAATTAACTCTAATTAATTCAGATAAATAATATTATAAATGAGAAGGAGATTAAACTAAATAATAATTATCCATAAGTTATTAAACTAAATAATATTTAATAGGAGGGTTATCTATAATTAATTAGAAAAAATTAAACTAAAATAATAATTATCTATAAGAGATAGCCTAATATAATGACAAGTGTCCCCAAAGTGGTTTCTTTTATTATATAGTATAGATTTGGAAGTTGTTAGTTATATAGAAGAATTCATGTATGGCTAATCCGGATGAAAACCTCAAATTCAACCTAAAATCATTTTCTCCTAAACTACCTAATACATTGATCCTACTGACCCATTTGTTCCCCATGCTCTTGGTTTTCTCCAACTGCAACTGTGTGACCTTTTCCTTTCTACTTCCTGCAAATAAGTAAACAAAACGATCATATATATCAATTATTTTTTTAGGGGTGAGTAATATTGCATTCAAATAATGAGGCATTTAGTGAACAATATGCATTCATTCCTAGTCCGATAGATAATTATAATAGTTGCATCAATAAATAAGAACTAACCAATTATATCCAAGACATAGCCTTCAACTGGTGAATTTGGGAACATCTTCAGTGTTGACTATTTTGCCAGTACACCTAAAGATGGATTCATATTATAAACAAAATAGAACATTTAGGCAATGCCAAAATCTAATGCTAACCAATAACCCTAATCAATAATCAAAATATCACAACCGTTAAAAGAGAATCGTTTTGGCCGGTTTGGCAGACCCATCCAACCAGCCTTACACACCCGACCCCGCTGGTTCGGTTTACTTTTTCCAAAAAAACGTACTTATCATATCTACTCAACAAAATAAATAATTTATACCCATTCAAAACACATTAAATTTCATATATACCTACTTCATTAAGTAACAATTACAATATCCGTATTATATGCTTTTACCTTCGCGTCACACTTCAAACTCTTATAATCTAAATACCTAAATAAAAGAAGGGGATAAATGTCATAACCATGATAATGGGTATATATGATCTTATGCGCGCACCACACGGCTAGGCGAGGGGAAGCAAGGCACAACCAATGTAAACATTTCTTACCCGATTATAAGTGTGATTGTGTCTAGTAGAGAAAAATCCAGTCACTTTACTAAACCTTGTAGAAAGAAATGCATGTATATCTTATAATAATAATTGTAACTGTCAAAGCTTAGATGGTCTGTGAAAGACAGGAGTCACATGGGTTTGCCACATTCATGGATACTTCAAATAAAAAGATATAAATCATATATGCTACGAAACAAAAGGTTGGATCTAAACAGGTTAGGTTCGACGACGCTAACCCATTTAATATTGCTATTCTTAAAGAACAACTTAGCAATACAAAAAAATACATTTTCCTCGTAACACACACACACACACACACATATATAGTAACTAATTTATCAGATGTCAAGTTTGTTATCTAAAAGTGTTTCAAAAAGCAATGTTTATAGGTGTATCACAGATTAAATACGGAATGAAAAGAATACCTGGTGACCCGAAACAGGAACTGAGGATCAAGAGCAGTGGGATCATGGATCTCTGTAAATCTGTAGATATAAAAAAAAATTAACCTTAGAACCTAATACCCTTATATCTGCAGTTTAATTTCAAACCAAACACATACAATGATCCAATTACCTGAAAGTCCGAAACAAAACCGTGAGATGTCCCGGTGTTTGCACTGCTGGTCAAAGCTAAGGTTAGACGCAGTTGACTTTGGTGCTTTTCCTACCTTGTCCTTGACCCAGTTCTTGATAAAGCCACTGAAAAGAAAAACAAATTTGTTTGAGATTATGCTCTGATAAGCATGTGGATATCCTAGTTTCAGAAAGCAAAAATTCAGAGAGGATATGTACCGGAGATGAAGGTACCGTTGACACTTTCTGATTGTTGTAGTTCTCCTGCCACTGTCTGCAACAAAGAGCAGGATAAAAGTGGATTCAAGCATTTCGAAAGTTACCACACACATAATTTTTAAAGACGTACCATACACAAAGTCCTTCTGTTGCTAAATCGTGAAAAACAAACCTTCACCCACATGGCCGGCCCTGGGGGTGGGCGGGGAGGACCACCGGCCAGGGCCTAATATTTCGAAGGGCACATTTTTTATGAAAAAACTCGATATGTATCTGTAAAATATTTTTTTAATAGGGTATCTATTATCTATTATATATAATAAACATGATAAATAAAGGCTTAGGTGGCATTACATGAGGGCTTGGAAAATGATGTAGCATTACCTTAGAGCTCCTAAATTTTGGTTTTGGCTCCAAAACTCCCTTCTCCTTTTTTTACGATATGGATATCCGTAAACAAAAACCCGAACCTTCTTTTCGGTGAAACCCTCCATAATTTCTCCATTGTACTCTCCATAATTTCTTCAGTGAAACCCTAGCGGCCTCCCTACTTTTTCTCCGGATCTATGATTCCAGATCCATTTGTTCAAGACTTACAGACCATTTCAATCATCTACAACCACTACACAGTTATTTTCTAAAACCCTATATTTCAACTTTTTCATCAATTTCGTTAATGGATTTCTATCAATACGGTAGTTATTTACATCTAATGTGATATAGGTTTTTTGATTTCATCTGCTACGATTTAAGACTTGCGTTTTTTCTCTGAGATTGGTCAAATTTAGGTCATCTTCAAGTACATGCCTGATGAGGCTCGGTTGTTGAAGTGAACGATGAGTTGCCGGAGAATATTAGGATGAATGAAGGTATTGATAAAATCTAGGGTTTGCGATTAATTATGTTATATTTATAATCAGTTTTGTTATATAGTTGTTTAATTGATTAATGTTTGGATTTGTCTAGTTTTGGAACCTATATGTTTCCTTTAATTCAGTTATTATCAGCAATGTACATGAAGCGAGTTCAAAGAAAGGTAAAGATTAGGGTTTGTAAAATATAACATCTTTGAATGTGGTAATTGATGTGCGTGCGGTGTGATATATTTTTACGTATATTTTTAGCCCTTTTTAACACTTTAGTCAAGTTTTAAATTTATAAAACACGATATTTTACTAACACCAACACACATATGGGCAAGTGCACCCATCGTGAGCGTAGTATAGTGTTGGTAAGATACCAAGGTCGTCCAAGGACACAAGAGCTTTTAGTACCGGTTTATCCTCAACGTCTAATCAAATCAAAAGTTTAGAAAAAGGTTTTAAACTAGAAAATAAAAACTAAAAATGATAAAAATAAAAACAGATAGACATGATGAATCACTTGGATCCGACTCGCCTTTAGTATAACCTTTGATTATTTCCGCACTTTTGCACTTTTTAAGAGATTATCTTAGTTATAGTAGTAGGCCCCTCTTTTGAAGGTGACGTTACCTTCAACCCAGTAGTTTGAGTCAGCAAGGATACAATCCTAAAGGGTTGGATTATTGAAAGATAATTAATTAAGTTATTAATGCGTAATGTGGTAGGCCCCTCTTTTGAAGGTGACGTTACCCTCGGCTAAGTAGTTTGAGTCAGCAGGGATACAATCCTAAGTAGCCTGGTTAATGTTTTAATAGTAGTTTACATATGAGGGGATCAAGAAATTCTAACCCCCACCATCCAATACCAGTGGGTATTGAAGGAGGTCCTACTAAGCTTGACCCAGGTCCTTGCAGGATCTATACACTGAACAAGGCAAGAACCTTACCAAACCATTCCCTTAACCCCCGACCAGGTAGCCAACATATCTCCATATAGACCGTGGAGATATGAATGGCGTAAACCTTTTATTTTATATAGACAGTAAAATAACGCCAAGACACAACGGACAAATGATAAGTAAGTTTCACCTTCAACATAAGAAACTAGTTATTAAAGTCATTAATACAAAACCAAATAAAATGTGCGAAAAAATAAAAAAAAAAGTATTACACTAAATGCTTGTCTTCACCAAGTGATGTAAGAGACTTAGGCAAACATGGCCTTTGATTGTCAAGAACTCTTACTATCAATCTTGGATCCCGAGACTAGTACACACACTCTATGATGGATGATGGTGGTGGTGGTGGTGGTGGATGTGGGTTGTGATGGTGGTGGTGGTGGTGGTGGGTGGGTGAAGTGTGGGAGAGGTGGTTTGCCAAGGAATGCTTTTGAAGTGAACCAATCACCTCTATTTATAGCCTGCACAGAAGCCCGGACACGGCCCCGTGTCCATCCACTTTCTTTTTCTTCATTAATTGCAGTTTGTCTGCATTAGTTGACCACGCCCCCGTGTCCGTTGGGCACGGCCCCGTGTGCAGAAGCGTATCTGTACTATCAAGATTTGTTTGGATTCTGCGAATCTTAGCATTGACCACGGCCCCATGTCCGCTGGGCATGCCCCCGTGTTGGGAGATAGAAGCTTCTACAACTTTGTCTTTTCTGCAGACACTTAGGCACACCCCGTGCTTGCTGAGCACGGGGCGTGTTCAGTCTTCTGTTCTTTTGTTTTTGCTTGTGAAGATGCTGTTGAGGGGTCGGGCATGCCACGTTTATTCCTTTTCTTGTATTATTGTTAGATTTGGCTGCATTTTTGCTTCTTTTGTTCATTTAAGCTCGTTTAACCCTGAAAATACAAAAGGAAGACAAAAGCACACTTTTTCCAACATTAGTACTTAAAAAGGGTTAGTTTTATGCCTCATTTGATGTAATTTATATGTTGCATTTTACACACATCAGTAATCGTTGAAGATGATTCTTTTGCCCCATATCGGAACATGCAATTTTGAAGCAGAGCGACCCCCAGGTTTCATTTTATCCATTCGAACGATATTTTCCATTTCATTAGTTTGCGATTTCAATAATGCTATTCAATGCTAGTTTGATTATGTGCTTTGCGATTCTTGAAGATGATTCATTTGTCTCATACTGTTCTGTTGTGGTTGTGGTAATCGTTGATGATGTTGGTTGTTATGGTGGATGTGGGCGGCGATATGGCGGTCAAGTGGATAGGGTTTTGATCAACTTCCGACACGTTTCCGGTAAGCCTTTTTCTACTGCATGTTCTTCATTTGGATAAATCAATTGTACATGGTTCAACAAACCCTAATTTAATAATCCTCTTGATAATCGTTTTCACTCAATCTGTTTTTTTCCGCTGATTATTTACAAGGATTGAAGATGTTCAAGGCGATGAATGGCATAAAGATTTCAGAGACATTTTCAGATTTAGATATGTTCTTTGAATGAAGGTACTTTCAAATCCGTTGGTTTTCATTTTTAAGTTGTTATATCTGATTTCGAGTTGCAGATTTGTGATCGTTGAATTTGTGTGTATTGTTTGGTGATGATTTCATATAAAGTTCTAATTTTTACGTGAAATTGCAGCTACTGGAAGGAGGGTTTTTGTTGTTTATCTGGTGTTGGTGAAGTGTGCTTGGCTATTCACAGTAAAAGATTTTGTTAAGCAATCGTTCAATCTTTTGATTCAAGGTATTAAAGGGGGTTTTTGGAAGTTGGGATATGAGTGTTTATGAAAGATGATAACTAATTCAGAGTGTTTGGGCTTAGGGTTTTTAGTTCTTATGTTGCAGATTACCAAATGTCTTCGTGATACTGTAGTAATGTGCGCCAACCCCTAAGTAAATTTTATGTTTTATCCCTTGTTGGTATGTCTCTTTTTTATTTACTTCAAATATTTTTAAGTTTAACCTATGTTAGTTGAGTTTTATATGTATGATGCATTATCTTATTGTTTAGATTCGAAGTTTGTCTAGATTTGGGGGTTTTAGGGTTGAGGAGTACCATCCATTTTTTTAACTTATTGGTGAAACAAATTATTTTTTTTATAATATATATTAACATTCCATCATTGCAGATGTGACTGATCAAAACTTTGTTGAAGAGAAAACGTTCAGTAGAAAAAAGACAAGAGCTTCAAAAATCCTCACCCAAGCAAAACAATGATCGGGTAATTTGCAAAGCTGAATTATATAAATGGATAACACAACGAAAATAAAAAAATTATGTCAAATGTGACGAAAGACAAAAGCTACCCAAAATATATTTTATAATATGGATTAACTGCACCAAAATGTGTCTAACTTGTCACCTATTTAAATTGTATGTAATGAAATTTAAAAGTTTTTTTTGGCGTATCAAATCTTCAGATCATACCTTTTGACATATTTTGAGTACATTTTGCCTTTGCTGGCTACTTCAAGTGGTAGGTGATAAGAACTAGCCCTTTTATTTTTTACGGCATCTTAAATCGTTCTATTTAAAAGATTAGATGCTAATCATTACTATTTTGAATATTTTTATTTTGTTGCAAATATAGCAATTTAGGTGGCATTTGGTTTGCTGGGTATCATTGTGTGTATGGGTTTGATAAATGATGGAATATGGATGGGGATGATTTCTATACTCAGCTCTTTAGGTGGGTATAGAGAACACCCAACTTTATGGCTAACAACCTTAATCGGTTAATCTTTTTCAACACGTACTTCAAAATAAACTTGCTAAAACACTATCAGATCCGTAACTTAAGCCCAAACCCTCAAACCAAACAAATCCTTACTTTTTTGTGTTTCATTTTAGTAATACTCATTTATGTACCATGTTAGCTATTCATACCGAACAACTTTGACAGAGATGTTTGGAAATTGTTCGAATCATTTACCAGGCTGTTTGGGATGAAGGAAAGTTGGCAACACTGGGCATGAGCTGGTCAATGGCCAAATGCGGCTTGAAAGGTATGTCATGTTTGTTTCATTATGGGCTTATACAAGTCTGATTAATGCTTAACTTCGTTTTAGTCACCTGTTATTTCATTTCCATTTCAAAATCTAATAAGATAATGCTTGAAATGTATTTCAAACATATTAGTTGGAAGGAAGGAAAACGGGTTTGGGCCAAATTAAGTGATTTTTTTTTTACCGTAAGATAATGCAGTTTATACCGTAAGACGGTCGTATAAAATCAGACCGGACCATAAAACATTATATATATATTATAGTGAGAATTAGTGCGCATACTTTTATTAATTTGTTAGTGTCTATATTTGTAGCATCAATTGCTCCATGAATTTAAATATTTTCATAATTGAAATAAAGGATTTTTCATTGAATTGTGTATACAGTAGCTTCTGTTCATATAAATTCTTACGAGTCCATGTCCACTCATGTGCACAATGTGATTGCACTTTTTATAGGCTAGAACACAAGTAATCATTTAAATGTTTTATGCAAAATTTAGGAATAATACGGTTGCACTTAGAAGCAGTGGAATATGACTTAAGAGATACATTTATGATATAGTTTATGTTTTTATAATTTATGCATTTGATATATACAAAAAAAATCCAATAGAGCTCAAACCATGAAACCGAATCCAAACCAAACCATAGTAATGGTTCGGTTTACTTTGGTTCAGTTTTAGCTCACGGTTTGACCTTAAAACCGTCAAAACCGGGCCATGAACTCCTCTACAGGCAACATCCATGGTGACATCGCCAATGGTGGCCAGTGGCGGTGGGAGTGGTAGTGTATAGACAGATTTCAGAGCTACCAGGTTTGTACTAAACTTCGTTCAAGTTGAATGAGATTTACATAGGTTTAGACACAAATAAACTTTATATAAGTTTTAATACTGAAATTACATGCATGTACAGCCTGAAAACCATAATTTGTTGCAAAAAAAGTGTGGCATATACATGAGACACGCGCCTCAAAGGGTTTTTGTTCACCAAAAAAGTTCGGCTCGTGTGTGCTTTATGTATAAAATGCGCCTTACGCCTAGGTGCGCCTAAGATGCACTTTTTTAAACCAAGCTTATTGGGTCAAACCTGCTATGAATTGCAGGTCAAATGCTATCAAAAAGTTGGCTACTCTCACTAATACGACGATTCCCCTCCGACTCACGTCATTGTCTCAGCACCAAAGAGAATGAACTAAACTCAAAGCCGTTGCTGACTAAGGTTGCTGCCAAGCCATCTTAGGCTCCTCACCAGGGACTTATAAATACTGTTACACCACGGTGTTATTAACCGCACTAATCGGAAACCGCGTACTTAACCAGTTCAGTTGAATACTCCCCTAAGGTCAGTCTGTAGATTGCAAACCTGTGTTGGCTAAATGAAGAAAATGCAGGAGAAATTTTGCAATTTGGATAACTTTAAATTACCATGATCTTTTTATTATATTTAATATTAATAGGCTATTTGTGTTACAGGAATACGAAATTTGAATAAGGGGGGTGAGTTCAAGAAGAAAAGTAAGAACCAAGGTTTCGTTTCAAAGAATGTGTGGTACTGATGTCTTATCCTACCAACACCAACACCAACACCAAAACCGATTCCACGCTGAAATTCCTCTCCAATTTTGATAATGTACAATTACTTGTAAACTTTTGCCAAAGAAAGACCAAAGGCTATTATTTTTATTAAGAAAACAAATACCTCTGTTAAGAGAAATTTTGCTCAGCTCCGAGTCAACGGACCCGTTCGATCCATGCTTATAGTTGTGAACTGTTGGGAATACTTTTGTGGGAATTAATATTAATTTAATTAACCCACCGTTTCGGTCCATGTTTGTAATTGTGAAATGTTAGTATTGTCTGAATAGTGTCAGGGAAGTTTATTTTAGACGCATCCTACTATATAACCTCTATTTTGTTACAATTATGATCTCAGGGAGTGTGTTAAGTGGTGGAGGGAGTGTTTCATCCATACAAGCAACCCATGAGGTATGTGTCAACATGGTTAACGTCAAGAGTATGTTTGTTTATACGTCATATAATGCTTACCTTTTATAATGCTTACCTTTTTGTTATGTATGTATGCATATAAGAAAATATGTGATGTATGTGGGATTTGAAAATAATATTAGGGGTTCTGGGGTAGACAGTGGATGTATAAGGCTTACTTCTTTGTAATTTTGGTTTACATTGACCTGTAGTTTAGTGTAGAAATAAAATTAATTATTTGTATACCTTAAAATCAACCTGTAAAAGTAAGCTCTCTTATTTTTGGGTTTTTAATTTTATACTTGATTACAATATTATGGGCTTGGGTACAAAGTTTTTTATATTAAAAGAAGTTTACAACACAATATGAGCTAAAGCCAAGTCAGCGTTACTCTTGATGCAATATTTAACTCATAGGTATGGTTTGATTTTAATTTTAAATAGAAATGAATCAGTGTGTAGAAATTTTTGATTAATGTAATTTAAAATTTTCTACCCGGGTGTCTACTAGGTTGATAACCTAGTACACGTATAAACACCAACATAGGCCCACTTACAAAACCATTCTTATGGTTTAGATTAGTTATTAGCCCATTGACATTAGGTTTAGACTTTTAGTAAGCTCAATACCCAATTTCGTTAAGGCCTAAGGGCACGTTTTTTCAAACTTGAACAAAATACACGAATTCTCAAGGCCAGCCCTGTTCACCCAAAACCATTGTTTTACAAATAGGGAATATATATAATACATTAAAAACACATGGATTACTTTATTAATTAATCCATCATTGACTACAGAACTGCTTATGCTCTTAAACAACCCAAATAGAGCTTCAATTTCACTGACACTAACCAAGATACAAAATACGATTAGAGGAAGCTAACATTAGCAAATTCACTAACAATATAATAAGTAAATCATCTTACAGGCTGTTTGAGAAGCCAGAATAGTGGAGTTCTCGTGCCCAGGAACCGAACTATCTCATACACAAACTGAAGGGGTAAGGTCCCAAAAACCTTCTTTCGAGTGTTTGGAACCATACCATAACCTCGTCAATAAACCCTCTTTAGACCTTGCGCGGTCGCGCACTGGTCCTACAAAGAGAACTTAGAAGGAAAACAATGCTTAACATCTACGCGCCAAAAGGAAACTAACAAATCCTTGTACTGGCTCCATAGCAGATAGGATAAAAATCCTAGCTAATACTCACGCATGAATAAAATCCAGACTTGGATAAAAGTAACTTCTTTGTTTCTACGGAGATAACGTGAGGAAGAGTCACACAGGATTACAGCTGTATTCCTTCTAGAAGGCTCTATCATACACCACCATTCGATTATAACCGAATGGCCACGTGGCATCATCCCATACTCCCTCCGGGCCACGATGATGGCACGAAATTAAAAGGAGATCTACACTTGCCCACTTTCCACATGGCAACACCCCAACCGTTGATCAAAATCGTGATCCGTGTGCATACTCAAATCGTTAGTGATTAACGGGAGGGAAAAATAACCGCTTACAGAAAAAGCACTTTCCGTCAACTTTTCACCAACAGGTTTTCCTGCCCAAACTTCGGCTATAAGTAGAAGGATAATTCAGGTATAATTCTCAAGTTACATTCACTTCACTTTCACTTCTCCTTCTCCCCGTGGCGAGTCTAACGCCTGTTGTTTTGCAGTGATTGTTAGAAGAAGAAGATCATTCACCCACGAATCGGACGAGAAGATTTAACCCCTTTTTATGCAGATTCAAACCCCCTGGTTCAGTTGATTCCGGTCCATTAAACCAGTGTTTCTTCACAAACCCTAACTTCAAGTGACATAATAAGAAAGTCCTCTCGTCATAACTCATCAATTTGAACCTAAACTTAGGATTGAGTTTTTACAGTTAACATGAGATTGGGCATGTCACCATCTCCTACGATTACTTCGAGTCTGGAGGCTGTCGAAACTTCTACAACCTCGGAACCTTGCCGGAATACTAAAACGCCAAAATTAGTCTCATTCATTACACCAAGACCCGATCTAACCAATAAGACAACATACAATAGCATCAGAGCTTACCTGAGTTTGGCCGGAAGTTTACCAGAAGATAATTCAAAGGTGTTCGTTATTTAATTTAACCCTACATTTTTTGGATAATTTGTGAGTCTGTGACGTTGATGTTGAAGCTTTTGCAGGAGAGCTTTTTAGCGGGGGCTATTTCAGGCGTCGGATGTTGTACACTCGCCTATGGCGATGACGATGAATGGCGTGACGGAACCCTATCGAGTTGGGGAAGAAGGCAACCGCCGTGCTCCGCCATCGCCTCTCACTCTCTTCACGTGCAACGTAACCTATTTCTCTCCCTAAGCCCCTCTCTCTTCCTGCGTTAAAACAAACATGGCTAAAAGAATGGGGTGGACACCGAGGTGTACACGTGGCAAGAAAAGAAAGTATACAGCACAACTAATTTAAACATAAAACAACATTTATGCTAAACGTACAACATATATATGCACAACCATGTTACTAAATAATAGTATATAATATATAATAGTAACTACTAACTCATACCATTCGAGAACTATAGATTAGTGGAACACAAATGTGACAAATTTTCATAAACTCAAACGTCCATTTAATAGCAGAGATGTTACTGATCCAAATTGACAACCACAAAGACTTGGTTGTCCATCTTTCACTCAGGGACAGTATGTGCCATCGGTAGTAAACCACAAGGACGGAAATTGTAGTTTATGTCGGAAAGTGAATGATGTGTCGTAGTGTAGGGGCTAAATATGTAACTTGGTGTTCTATATAAACACCATTTTTTTGTAACCCTATTCTTTTGTACAATCTCAATACAATTCAACCCCAATTACTGTGTTTGTGCTATACTAGACAACATGGTATCAGAGCAGAGTTTATGATCCTTAAAAACTATGTTCATCATCTACAATTTATCCTAGCCAAACCAATCTCAAACCAGCAAAACCAAAAGCAGAAAATCGCTCAAATCTCAAACCAAAACCAGAAAATCGTTCAACAATCTCAAACAAATCAAAATTGTTCAACAAACCGTTCAACAAAACCAGAAAATCATTCAAAAACGTCAACCGCGGCCATTTTTCAAACCGTGATTTCGTTCGACAAATTGCCTCTGGCGGTAACATCTTCGTTACATCGACCGCCGGAAATCAGCTTTGATCCTTGCAGAACCGTAAAACACAGCCGGACACCACAGCCGGATACCTTCTAATCGCCGCCGGAATATCGGAACTCCACCGCCGTAGCTTTTTTTCGTTGTCTAATCCAACCAGTCCTTTTTGGAAGTTTCCTTTTTTTCAAAATAAGTTTCCTTTTCATCATTACGTTCAAAATATATTTTCCTTTTCAAAATATATTTCCTTGATAAAGCAGATTTATTGTTTCCTTGGGAGAAGTGATATTGTTTTTTTTCCTTTGATCCTTTTCAAAATATATTTCGCCATTCAAATATACTAATTCTCACCATTTGATAAATACGCTATTGGAGTGGATTTATTGTTTCCGGGTATTTTTAAATCTTGAACGTTGCCCGACGTATTTGATAAATACGCCGGTAAGATAACGTTTTTTCTCTGGCGTTGTTATTCTGGCGGATTTAAGTTGCCCAACATATTTGTTCGTGGCGTAATTGATAAATCTTGAACGCAAGTTCAAGTAACTAGCGTATTTATTAAATACGTGGGTCAGCGCTGGTTTGCTGTCTTATCCGTAGTGACAGCTTATTTACAAAAAAACAAAAACAAAAAAAAAAAAAAAACAAAACAAAAAGAAACAATAAAAAAAGTAAAAAAAATGGAAATCAATCATGGGAAAAACAGTTCGTGGATATTCGATTCTGGTGCCACTGACACCATGACATTTGAACGGTTGGACATACAGTCAATGTCTAATCCTCAAAAAACTCAAATCTATACCGCAAACAATGGAATGATGCAAGTAAAAGGAGGAGGGACTATTGAAATTTCACCAACTATGAAATTATCAAATTGTCTCTATGTTCCATCATTATCACACAAACTGCTCTCCATTAGCCATATTACCAAAGAGCCGAATTGCACGATACTAATGCACCCTACCTTTTGCCTTCTACAGGATATCAGGACGGGTGTGATTATTGGACGTGGTACTGAGCGCCAAGGATTATACTATGTAGATGAAGTGGCTCAACAGGGTACTGTGATGTTGGCACGTGGAACCGAAAACCGGGAAGCCTGGCTATGGCATAGACATTTGGGACACCCATCCGTTGGCTATTCGCACCTTTTGTTTCCAAAATTCTTCCCTTTAAATGGGAAAATAGACTGTGAAACCTGCTTTCGTGCTAAAAGCCATCGACAACCATTCAAACCTAGCAATACGAAAGTTGCTTCACCCTTTTCACTAATCCACTCTGATGTGTGGGGTTCTGCTCATGTGATGGGGGGAGGGCAGGGTCTTCGGTACTTTATACTATTCGTGGATGATTGCACTCGCATGACATGGGTATATTTTTTAATAAACAAAGCCGAAGTTTACGAGAAATTTATCACGTTTTTTGCTATGATTCAAACTCAATTCCAAACTCAAATTCAAATCCTTTGATCCGACAATGGGGGGAATTTGTCAATACATCCATGAAACAATTCTTTAAAACCAAAGGATTAATACATCAAACCTCTTGTGCTCATACCCCGAACAAAACGGTGTTTCCGAACGGAAAAAACCGCATTTTCTTAAAATGACTCAAGCTCTTTTAATTGAATCTCAGGTACCTAAATCTTTCTGGCCGGAGGCGGTTGCAACCTCTGTGTATCTCCTAAATCGGCTCCCCACAAAAGCTCTTAAATTTACGACTCCCTTAGATTGTCTATCTCAGTCTGCCAGTATTCCCCATCCTCTTGCACTGGAACCTCGAATCTTCGGGTGTACAGCATTTATTCACATACCCAAAACCAACCAAAACAAGCTTGGCCCATGTGCTGAGAAATGTGTATTTTTCGGCTATGGGATCGATCAAATAGGTTACCGGTGTTATAATCCAAAAACTCATCAAATGTTCACCACAATGAATGTTGACTTTCTTGAAACAAAATACTTTTATAACACCCAACTCAGTGGTCAGGGGGAGAATGAATGTATAGACACTCTGAGTTGGCTAACCCAATTTCCATCATCCAAAGAAGTAATAACAGAAAACAATCACAGTACTATGAGTCAGTCTTCTTCAAACACAGCCACACAATCTGCGGAGCGCAGTACCACTGAAGAAAGTCCATCCAACGTGATACCAGGGGTAAGAAATAATGAGAACTCTGAATGTACTACGTATTATAACTATGAGACAACATGGGAACACACAGAACCGATAACAACCGAGCCTACAGAACATGTTGAACCAGATGTTGAACATGTTGAACGGGTTGAACCAGTTGTTGAAGAAGTGGAACCAGTTATTGGAAATGTTGAACCAGGTACAGCAGAGAAAACCGGAAGGTATTCCCTCCCTCCAAGAGAAAATAGAGGAGTTCCTCCTAAGAGATACTCTCCAGAAAAGGTGGCTCCAAGGTCTAGGTACCCTGTGGCAAACATTGCCACTGGAAACTTGTCTAAGGAAGCTAAAGCTTTTGCCGCTGCCTTGTGCTCTGAACAAATGCCATCTACAACACAAGAAGCCTTGAAATCTGAAGAATGGAAAAAGGCCATGGAGACCGAAATGGAAGCACTCAAGAAGAATAACACGTGGGAGAAATGCACCCTTCCATCAGGAAAGAAACCGGTGGGATGTCGGTGGGTTTTTTCAGTCAAACACAGACCTGATGGCACGATTGAAAGATACAAAGCACGGCTGGTTGCAAAGGGTTATACTCAGACTTATGGAATCGACTACTCTTAAACCTTCTCCACAGTAGCCAAGATTGATACAATCAGAGTCCTTTTTTCTATAGCTGCCAATAAAGGTTGGCCTCTTCATCAATTTGATGTAAAAAATGTCTTCCTTCACGGAGAACTAAATGAGGAGGTCTATATGGACGCTCCACCAGGATTCAATGAGGATTTCAAGGCTGGAGAAACATGTCGGTTGAAGAAATCTCTGTATGGGCTTAAGCAGTCTCCTAGAGCTTGGTTTGGAAGGTTTACCCTTGCTATGAAGAAATATGGCTTCAAACAAAGCAACTCTGATCATACCCTATTTTTGAAACGTAGGGGCAGTCTTGTGACCTGCTTAATTATCTACGTTGATGACATGATACTTACGGGAAACGATGAAGAGGAAATGTCAATGTTAAGAGATAAACTTTTTTCGGAATTCGAGATGAAAGATCTGGGAAGATTGAAGTACTTTCTTGGAATTGAAGTTCTAAGATCTAAACAAGGGATTTTTATCTGTTAGAAGAAATATATCCTTGATCTGCTAGCCGAAACCGGAATGATTGAGTGCAGACCGGCGGACACCACAATGGTGGTTAATCACGGCCTACACATGGAAGAAGGAGCAGAACTAGCAGATAAGGAGAGATATCAACGAATGGTGGGAAAACTGATATACCTCTCCCACACTCGTCCAGATATAGCTTATGCTGTAGGAGTGGTGAGTCAGTTTATGCACCAGCCCCAAGCGTGCCACATGGAAGCAGTATTAAGAATCATCAGGTATCTCAAGGGAACAACAGGTCATGGTATACTGTTTAAATCAAATGGGCACTTAGAAATCCAAGCTTATACAGACGCCGACTGGGCAGGGGATAAAGGAACGAGAAGGTCAACCTCAGGATACTTCACCATGGTCGGAGGAAATCTAGTTGCCTGGAGAAGTAAAAAACAAAAGGTAGTCGCCCTATCTAGTGCTGAAGCCGAATTCCGAGGGGTTGCACTTGGCCTAGCAGAGATTCTGTGGATTCGCAAGCTCCTAACTGAGATTGGCTTTCTTCCTACTACAGCAACCAAAATCATGTGCGACAATAAAACTGCTATACAGATCTCAGAAAATCCTGTCCAACATGATCGAACAAAACATGTGGAGGTAGATCGACACTTCATCAAGGAGAAATTGGAGGAAGGTATCATAGAGCTCTCATATATACAATCAAAAGATCAACTCGCAGATATTCTCACAAAAGCTGTCAACGGGAACGTTTTTAGTAGCTGCTTGAGCAAGTTAAGTATTGGTGATCCCACTACTCAACTTGAGGGGGAGTGTCGGAAAGTGAATGATGTGTCGTAGTGTAGGGGCTAAATATGTAACTTGGTGTTCTATATAAACACCATTTCTTTGTAACCCTATTCTTTTGTACAATACAATCTCAATACAATTCAACCCCAATTATTGTGTTTGTGTAAGATTAAATATATTATGTATTAATATTTAATCTATAGCCATTATAATCATTTACATAATATGGATCAAAATATATAATAACCTATTAAATAATTAGTTGGTAATTGTTGATGGACCATATTACCCTTATTAACTAATTAGGTTTCCTCCTGGGTGCTTATATAAGGAGAATTATGTGGAGGTTAAAGGGTTACTCAGTTACACATTAGACACAACCCATTAGTCATAACATCAATAATTTCGACCTCCTCTCCTAATCGAATCCCCTATTCGATTTCTAAGTTCCCATCATCAGTCAGCACCCTAAGGAGGAACCAGATCAAGATGACAAGCATGTCGAACTCCATTACTGGATTCTCCACTGGACTTTCTGCTGTGACAGGTATGTTTTACTGTTTTCCCTCATGATTAAACAGAACTGAACCAACAGTTTGCGCTATACTAGAGGAGAGTTTACTCTATTAGTTATTATTTTTGTTTTCAAATTCATACGATTATGGATCCGATGACCCAATACCATCAGCCCATGGCAGGCCCAACGAGCAGAAGCAGAGAAAATTAAAGATGCGTGGGTGAGACGTGAGATTAAACAAAACTATATGAAGGAGTCAACGTTAAAACAAAATAGTAAACAATATACAAATTGAACATAAAAACAATTTTATTCATTTTAATCGGTTGACTTTAGTGTTATAAAATGAAGCCGAGAGCATGGCTCCAAATTTGACATCACACTCCAATCCAATGGGGCGGAGCAACGGAGGTAGTAAACGGGCCACTGCGGTGGCTTCGGCATTCTGCGCCACATTAGTCATGATGTTACCAGAAGTTTCCGCCAAGCGGTTCATTGTCGGAGGAAACATGGGCTGGACTTCCGACGTTAACTACACTCTTTGGGCCGAATACCAAACATTCTACCTCGGCGACTGGCTATGTAAGTATCTATCCAAGATGGTCGAAATTAAATTACTGAGTTTGACTAAGCTCATAATATAAACGAATCTAGTATTTATATAACTAACATAATTTTTATTTTAAATAATAAATATTTAATAACTAAAATAAAATAAATTTGCCATACATATACTCTTTGGTCTTTTGTTTGTTAAATGAAAGCCAAAAAAAAATATGAATGGTCATGTTAGTGCCTCGTATATGTTAAACAAACAGAATATGCAACACGTACTATGTAGAACTAGAAACCTTTGTTTTTGCATTGTATTAGTTTTCAAGTTAGATAACTTATTTTGGTCTTAATCATACTTGCAGTTTTCGTGTACGACAGAAACCAGGACGATGTAATTGAAGTGAATAAGACCAACTATGAAACCTGCAATGCCAAGCATCCGGTTCACAATTACACGACAGGATCCGGAAGAGACGTAGTGACACTCAATGTCACCCATGACCGCTACTTCATTAGTAGCAAAAGGTCTTGCCATGGTGGCATGAGATTGCAAGTACATCTCACTCCTATACCACAACCCGCTCCCTTACCACAACCCGTACATCTCGCTCCTTTACCACCATCAGTAGATCTCACTCCTTCACCACAACCCGCACCTTTACCACCACCAGTATATCTAGCTCCTAAACCACAACCACCACGAGCCGCCCCTTCAAAGAGTTACTCTTCAAGATTCACTGTCCTTAAAAGCCAGCTCCCGATCCCTTTTTTCGTCACGATTGCCGCCATGTGGAACTCACTACCTCTCCCGTGTCGAATGTAGAATTCATTTTGAAGGCAGATAGGTGGGTAGTGGGTTCCATTTCCAAATTTGGTACACTTTGTATTGGGTTATTTTTTATATTGTTCCATTGGGTGTTAAATTTACTTGATTTATGGGTGTGATTGTGTTGGACATATGAATGTAATTGACCATTAGTTGATATTGGATTATTAATTTGGGGTGACTCGCAAATGGCAGTTGAAAGTAAGCATTACAATCTATATACTACCCGTTAACACACGTACGTACGACTTGACTTGATACTAAACGGACTAGGGTTTGGGGTAAAGGAGTTTGGTGATAAATGGGTCAATATCCCAATGACAAGATTAAAAATGTGCTTAGACGGATTCAACCCATTTATAACTTGCATAACACGTTTGACTTACCATGCTAACCCATTTATTTAGGTGATTTGACATGGCATTGTGTGATTGGGTAAATTAGGAGTTTACCTATTTGGAATAGGTAACCACTCCCTTCACCCTAATAGGTTCAAACTACACATATGGCTCATTTATCAAGACAACGTAATTCATAAATAAATAAATAGAATTTAATTATGTCAACGTATATTATATCATGTTAATTGTGTTTCATTATTTCTTAACCGTGTTTAGTGAGTTGGTCCATAATCGTGTTAAACTTGTCATGTCATTAGTGTTACTGAATTGTTTATATTTAATTGTGTTGGCATAGGCGACGCATGGTGGTGTTGGTGGGCGCGGCTTTTTGGCTACCACATTCTAGCGATGGTGTTATGACGAAGACGTTCAGTGGTAGGGGTGGTGACAACTAACCGGCGTGGTGGTGAGTGAACAGAATTTTTGAATTGTTTTTTTTAATTGTAGGAGTTATTATAGTTCTTAATTTCATTTGTTCTATAAACTAAACATGTTAAATTTGATATTCAGTTTTTTTTAATTATTATTTTTTTAATTGTAGGAGTAAAGACTTTATTATTTAATTTTAAATTACAATTACCTATATATTAAAAAGCAAACGCAATGAACAGTGCTAACCCTATATATTAAAAAGCAAACGCAATGAACAGTGCTAACAGTAAACGACAAACTCAATGAACAGTGCTAAACAGTAAACGACAAACGCAATGAACAGTGCTAAACAGTAAGCGAGGGCAATAAAAGGGTCTCCACCCGTGTTTATCTTCTTCAATATTTAAATAGGCAGATTATTTTTTAAAAGGAATGGTTTTGATTTATTTATTTCATGTATAATATTTGTGCATATAATAGCCAAAATGAAACTTATAAACATAACATTCCATTAATTATTAATAGATTACACGTTGCCCTAAACGGGACTTTTTAATAAAGCAACATACCCACGCATGGGTCAAACAACATACTAGTCCACGTAGGGAATTTAACAAACATCATACCCTCGTAGGGGTTAACAGAAAAATAGACCCACGCAGGGGTCAAACAAACAAACATACCCACGCAGGGGTTTAAACAAGGACTTACCCACGCAGGGGCTTAACAACAAACATCATAATAGTCCACGCAGGGACTTACACAAATAACATAATAGTCCACGCAGGGACTTAAACAATGACATACCCTCGTAGGGGTTAACAGAAAGGTAGACCCACGCAGGGGTCAAAACAAACAAGCATACCCACGCAGGGGTTTATACAGCAAGACTGGCCCACGCAGGGGCTCAACAACAATTGGAAGGATTCAGTGGTCCTTCTTGCTCTTCCCTTTGATCAAGCTTGTCAATCCTTGGAAGAAGCTTTGTCTCTCCCCGCGGTCTCTGTGAAAGTCTCGCTCTACTTGGTCCAGCCTTTGCAGAATTTCTTCACGCTCTGGTGGGGAGAACCTTGGCGGCTGCGATTGCGTCCGAATAATAGGTCTATTAGGTATTTGGTACCCATGAGTCGGGTACCCTACTCCCCACGGAGCTCCATACTGTCCTTCAGGATGAAGGGCGTTATAATTGGCCGCTACCATGTATGGGTCGGCTTCAGCGTATCCATAGTTGGTGTGAGCTGGCTGCTCAAACGGGTTGTACGCCATTGAACCCGTGTATGCTGGAATCGGGTTATCAAAACCCATCGGTGGTGGTTGCTGTGCAACTGGGTGTGAAGGTCCACCCATTTGTGGGTCTTCCTGAAGTGGCGGATAATGGCTGCCACTTGACTGACGAGGAGAGCTGAAATGAAAATCTCCTCCTCGCGCGGACATCCGCGCTCCGGTTCTCCTACGCCTCGGCGGTTGTGGAGGTGCCGGCTGAACTGGTGGCGGTGGAGGCGGTGGCGTGACTGCCACAAACCGTGAATCCTCAGAGGGATCCTGCTGCTGTTGCTGCTGCTGAGGCGGTGAATGGCGAGGAGGTGTGAAGTACCACTCGTGCTGAGTAAACCTCGCCTGAAAGCTGTCTGGAGCACCGTAGGGTGATCCGTGAAAAGAAGATCCATCCGAGATCTCTATGGGATGATTCGGTGTACCACTGGCAGGTTCGACGGGATCCGTGTCCTCGTCCATATCCTCCGCGTGATCGCCAGAGAAATGATCCTCCGGCCCCAATGGGTTAAAACCCACTGGCTCTTGTATGTAGTTGGCCGGGTTAAACCGGCCCCTGAAGACAGGTATAGGGTCTCTAAAAGAATTGTGCGATAAGGATCGCTGTAGAGGTATGTAGGAAGGTTGAGGGTTGTTGGGCTCATACTCTGGCTGTGGCCCATAAGGGTTTTGAACGGGAGGTGTCGAACTGTGCGAAACTGACCGTCTAGCCGGCTCGAAAAGGTTCCTCTGGTTCTGTCGAGGATCGTCACTCTCGGTGGTAGAAGGAGCTCGCATATGCGAAGGTCCTGCCTCGTCGTCATTGGGGGCGGTGATTGGCCCCTTGCCTCGTCCTCTACGTCTAAAGAATCTTGGCGGCATCTTTAATCCTGTCAATATAGCATGAGATAACCACAAACATAAATAAAAGACACAGTTAAAAATAAACCGAAACAAATTTGGATTGTTCCTATGTTCTTTGTCTAGACTCGAAAGTTTAGATATGTGCAATTGTGTTATTGAGATTAAACACAAAAGGCTAGTGTTTAATTCACTCAATGTTGGCTCTGATACCAACCTGTCACACCCCGTTTTCTACGTGTCACCGGTGGGCCCGGTGGGGAGTATCGTGACGTGGTTGGCAACATAATAGTCAAACAACACAATATATAAATATGCACAGCGGAAGCAATTGAGAAATATAATTCAACTTTAATAGTATTGTAATATCGTGTATCACAACAGTTAAAGCTTTGTCCACAGAAGGATCAAAAATAAATAGTAGTTCAACAGACTGTAGGCATCTTAAGCTTGCGAGACTTCTATTGATGCTAAGGAGAAATCCCAGCCTATTACGCTTAGTACCTGCATTTAATCTTTTTGGGAAAATACGTCAGTTTACACTGGTAAATACAATCAACTGACTCATTTTAAAAATGATTGAAAATTGATTTGGATGCACATGGCATAAACGTTTTATAACTTGGGATAATTATTTAAATATATAATCTTGTAAATGAATTACATGTTCCTTATGCGTTCAGTAGCCCGGATCGTGTCCGGGTTAAAGATCAATAGACACACCACATTATTCTTTTGTGCACTGACGGGTGTACGCCTACACCCCGCGCTTAAGTCGTGGCCATTTCGTAAAATGATGCCAAGGATATCCGGGACATGGTCATTAACCCCCCCAAAGGCTTTAAGTAAACAAAACATATTTAAACGGGCCGATCAAATTATTCAATTAACCACCAAACGATGGAAGATTTAATGCCCGACCAAGCAGTATTTTATATACCGTAACCCAAGCCCGTATAGGGGAAAATAAGTTAAAAGTATTTACCTGAGCAAAGTAATAATCACAATAAGCAAATGCAAGTAGCTTTTACTGGTCCTCCTAATCTGGAACGAAGGTTTATAATAACCTATTAGAATCCTAACGGGTCTTTAATTAAGCTTAAGCTTAGACCGGTTAGTTTCAAAGATACGGTTCATACGCACGATTAAGCGAAGACCGGGATAGAATGTGATTTAGACCCGACATGTTCGGAGACTTGTCTTATATGGGTAATCTAAACACATTCTGGATTTTGAGATAAAACCAATAAGGTTTGACCCGTTTCGGCTAATTTATGTAAACTAGTTACATAAACCGAACCTAACGCGTAATAAGCGTAACGGGTATCCGTAAGAGCCATATACAGGTTTCCTAAGTTAATATGCTTCAAATATGTTGTGACTTTAGTAAGATGTCTTTTATTATGCCCGAAACGAATTTAAACACAAACTATGCCCCGTGGGGGTAGTTTGGTCATTTACAAGGTTATAAAAGAGTTTAAGTATTACCCTGAGTTACAGGTCTGATATAATCAGCAAAAATACTTATTTTACTAAGTTATAACAGTAGGGTAAAGTATATATGTGAAATTTATCCATTATAACCAAACTATGCACCGTAGGGGCATTTTGGTAATTTCACATAAGCCGTAAAGCTCAAAACTGAAGTCTGAGTTAAACAACTTTTGCTTACTGTTAAAATATTATAATTTACCTAAAATATCAGTAGGTATCAACCCTTGTATGTTTAAAATAGTTCTAGTACATACTATGCGTTAAAAACGCTTAAAAAGGCGATTAGAAGCCATTTCCGGGTTCTATACATAAAGATGATATTTTTATTATTCCAGAAGGCTTAAAATAATTTATTTATCATATTTAATCAGTAGCAAAAGGTTTGGAGTCGATTAGATATGTAAAACTCATTTTATAGCCCGTAAGGGCAAACCCGACAATTACCGGATTAAGCCTATGACTATAAGTTATGCTCAGCCTAAAATTAATTAAAAATCTTCAAAAATCCCAAAATAATATATTACATCAGTGGGTAATAAGTTTGATATCAAAAAGTAGGCTTAACTAGGCTATATGCTAATTATGTCGTTTAATTAACATAAAGCTTTCAATTTACGCTAATGAGCATAACTCATAATCTAGACCTCAAACTGATGTCAAACTTTGGTTACAAGTTTATATATCAGTAATTAAGGTTTCTACTCTTTTACATTTTCAAAAATCACGTTTTAAGGTGAAAAGGGCATAATGGTCAACATATGAGCAATTAACGGAATCATACATATTAATTGGATAACTAATGAACCAAGGTGTATAATCACAGAGGGTTATACTAGCATGTAACCTGGTCCTATTGAAGCTCTAAGGTATTTCTAAAACATACCAAAACGGGTCAGAACTGAAGTCAAAGCAAAAGTCAAAGCTTTGCGACTTTCGGTTCCGAACCGGGTCTAAACAGTAAATTGTCGGGTTGAACATGTTTAGACATGTTCTTACTCTAATTACCAAGTTATATTAATGATCAAACAGGTTGTATGTGGTCTACATTGCTAATTATGCATAAATTATAAATTAAGCATGCTGTTGACTTTTTAATAACAAGTTTGACCCGACATTAGACCTAGTTAGAGTGGGAATCAGGGGGAACCCTTTTTAAGGGTTTATTACCCACATAATTACCAACTTATAACTACTTTCAATTCGACTAATCACTGGACCATTAGTGATTAATCGCTAAGTCAACCGTTAATTACGACGGTTTGACTTTTAAGCTAAAACTAAGCAAAAACTTAACTAAGAAAGGTTAAGCAAACTTACCAAGGTCCTAAGCACGATTAGTGATCACTTGAGAGAAGTCTTGAGCTCCAGAAATGATCAGGAATGCAAAAGAAAGGTGTGAAGAACTTGTTGCAACTTAGTGGCTTTATATAGTGATCAAGAACCCACTAGATTGTTGACATGCAAGTCTACAACTGACCACAATTCATCCACAAGTGTCCCTAAGTGTCTAGGGGTTGTTTAGGGGTCGTCCAATATGTGGAAACTCGGATAAAAGTCGATTACAATGGCAAAGGCAGACAAGAACCCAAGAAAATCGGATCAGACGGGCCTAGGCGTAACGCGAAGGACCCCCCCTTGGGCCTCGCGTCGCGTGAAGCCTTCCTGCATCAAATCAACTTTTTAGATTTTTATGTTTTGATCCTTGGCTCTTCAAACTTTGCTTAGACTTCATTTCTTGCATTATGAACCCTCCTATTTGACGTATAAGGGCTTTAAGACGCATACCCATTTTGTTTAGTCCTCGGTTAACTTTATTGTCACCCGAAAAGTCCTAAACTTCATCGTTGACGCTTTGAACCCCTCGCATACGAATTTGATCATAACTTTCTCATACGATCACGAAACTTTATGAAATATATATCGTGCATTCTAGTGAGCATAATTAACAGTTACAAAGCTTCGGGTTTGTCAAAAGATCACTCAGAGGTATAACTTAAACATGTTGACACATTTAACCCCTGTAGTTTGTAATCTCTCACTTTCCTTCATATTTAGTTTCGTATGATCCATGATTTATTCGTTTGAAGGTATGAGCATCATGTAGGGTTAATGTACAATATATTTATTCACTGTTGACATTTAGAACTCGTATATTCACATACTTTTCATGATTGTCAACTTTAATCATTCTATAACATTCTTTCACACGTTTAATCATATGACACGTGTCAACACTTTATAGGACGTGAGTTTTCGAGGTGTTACAAAATAAATGGAAAAGTAAAAATGTATAATAACATATTAATCATGTCCTTTTCAAATATTTGTTGAAATTTTGTTTTTTACTATCTTCCACAGGTAATTTGCTGTTTTGATCTTGAAACCGAGTGTGTTTAAACTGAATCGTATCTGACCTGATTTGATCTAGAGAATTGATCTGATTTCTAAAGTATATTTTATGGTTGAGTATGCTTTAGGTGGAATTTCATCAACCATGGTATGGGACCTGAATGAAGAGCTACGCCTAAGTTCTATTCCTCTCGCATCAGATTGCAGCATTTCAGCAATGGTAGGTTAACTATATTTCTCAAAAAGTCTTGTCTTTACATATTGTTTAGTAAAAACTTTGTTAGTGTAGCCGACATTGCCGCTATGAAGCCCACATGTGTTCTACGCCACCAGCGTCACTGGTCGACCAAACTGTCGACATGGTGGTATGTGTTTAATTTTGATTTGGTTTTTAATAAGTGTGTCTGTGAACCCATTTGATTTTGTTTGGTGGTTTTTTCTTTGATTTAAGTGTTTCGCGTGGTTTTCGTTTTTAAGGCGTCAAATGTTTCAGCATAGGGCTAGGTTGAAAATACCAATTCAGGCATTCTGTTAAATGTAGTTATTTTAGACAAATTTTCATAAAATTATGACATTTTAAAAAGTTCGATGGTCTGTGTAAGTCACTCAACCCAAAAGGGATAGTTTATAGTTCAATTGAGAAGCGAAAGTGGGTAATGGGGATCATAAATGTTGGTGCAGTCATCTGTCGTCTTCGTCTTATGTCGAGTCTCGAGTTCAGTGCGAATCTAATCAAGTTTGAGAGTTTCGCTTGAAAGAATTAGGTTTCGCTTGAAGCATGTTCAAGCGAAATCATGAGTATGAGATTTCGCTTGAAGCATGTCCAAGCGAAATCTAAACTCTATATATAGTGTTGTTGACTTGTCATTTGTAACATTTTGCCAGAACTAGATACCGAGGTGCTGCCGGTTTTCCTTTCGATTGTAAACTGTATCATATCAATATATAAGGAGATTAAATTGTGAAACAAGCTGTTTTACCATCCGTTTCTCTGTTTCCGCCTTTGAAACGGACTAGAACTCTTCCAAACGACTTGTTTAGGTCGGAATCCGATCCTACAATTGGTATCAGAGCCAGTGAAGAAGAGTTCTTGTTGATTCAGCCGTAAAATCTGTTTCTACACCATTCTTTTTGAAAATTTTAAACTTTTTACGGATAAATTCGGTTCAAACTTTCACAATACATGCGAAAACATGTTTTAACAAATCCTTGAGACTTTCAGATCTAAAATCAGATTAAAACTGGATTAATTGGACCAAAATCAGATCGAATTGGCTGACATCAGCAGGTTTCGCTTCAGAATACTTATTGATTTCGCTTCAAGTTGATGATAATCTGTTGATTTCGCTTCAAGTTGATGATAATCTGTTGATTTCGCTTCAAGAATTGATGTATTTCAGTTGATCTCGCTTGAAAGTATGATATTGTGTTAGATTTCGCTTGAGAATTCAAATGTCACTAGATTTCGCTTGAATATTGTGTGATAATTGAAGATTTTGCTTGAGAGATTGACCAGATTACACTTGAATTTGTTTGATTTCGCTTCAGAGAGTTTTCTGTTTGAGTTTACCTCATCATTCATCGGCTTATATGAGAGTTTGAGATCCAATTAGATAATTGTTGCAAAAATTGTTGTCAGTTACCGAGGTCACAGGTTTGGAGTTTTTTAGTCGGTTCGCACGGTTCGATCAGTCGTTTTTGTCTGTCAAGTCGCGGTTTCAGTCAAGTTGTTTTGTGTGGTCAAGTCACGTGTTATAGTTCAGTTCGTACGGTTTGGAGTTCGAAGGTTTCAAAGGGTCAGGTCAATCGAATTCGATCCGGGTCATTCAGTCCGCACAGTTGGTCAACATTATGTCCGAACAGAAAAATCATCAGTTCGAGTACCAGTCTTATTCAATTAATTGTTAAGCGTTTAAACTGATTGTTTGTTTGTTTTTTGTAAGGGTACTTGTCGATTTTTACAAGAGATTCAAGTTGCTAAAAATGGATTTCGAGTTCTACAACGCGTTTGCTACACCCTCGACTACTCCGGCTTCAATTGCTCAAAACATGAAGGCAGAAAACGAAACTGGAACGATGCAAAAACCCCCGAAGCTTATGGGAATTGAAGATTACCACGGGTGGAAGAAACGGTTTGAGAATTGGGTTCAGGCGAATCATCTAAAAGCTTGGGAGAGCATTGAAACTGAGTATGAGAGACCAAAGAATACAACGGGAGCTGATAAAATCATATCTGAATTTACTGAACAAGAGAGGGAAAGTTATAGAGGAGAGAAAATGATGATCAATTTGCTACAACAAGCGATAACAGAAGATATATTTGTGTTGCTTCAGCATGATGAAAACGCTTATTCTATTTGGGAAGCTCTTGAAAAAATTTTTGAAGGGAGCACTGAAATGTTACAGAGTAAAGCAGCTTTGTTGAAAAAGGAGTTTGAACTGTTTACGTGCATGCCTGGTGAAACAACAAAGAGTCTTATTGAAAGATATTGTCATCTTGTACGTACCATGTCACAGTTGAAGATTAAGAAAAATGCAGCAGAATGGGTTGAAAAGCTTGCTGATGCTTTACCGCAACAAGAATGGGGTACATATATGATGATATTGAAAAATTCAGGACAGTATAAAAAGCTATCAATTGCACAGTTTATAGAGAAGTTGGAGGCACAGGATCTGGAGCAGCAGAAAATTGCTAGAATGAACAGTTCTACTCATCAACAAGATATCAAATTGTATTATAAAGGAAATATTCAAACTGCTGAAGCAAGTCCAAAGATACAAACTGCATTTAGTGCTGGAAATCAATCTACACCAAGCAGTCAAGGATCAGTCAACACTAGTGGGTTTTCAACGGTGAATCCTCCAAGTGTTCAAAGTTCATCTACTGGAAATGGTCATCTACTTCAGTGCAATGTAGCTCTACATCTTCAAAATGGTCAAAATTATTCTGAAGAAGTTGTAAAGAATCATATGGGATTATTGGTCACTGCATTAGAATCTTATGAAGGATTGATTGCCGGAAAAATTGGTAATCCGATGCTGACAAAAGAAGATTATGACCAAATTGATGCAGAGGAGTTAGAACTGATGGATATTAAATGGGCTTTAGCTAGTGTTTTGAGGAGAGCAGAAAAATTTAGATTGGTTACAGGAAGAACTGATTTCTTGGATGCAAATCTTTCTAATCTTGGATTTGATAAATCTAAAGTTGTTTGTTTTCGTTGCAGGGAGAAAGGCCACTTTAAAAGAGAGTGCAGGAATCAGGAGCCGAGAGGAGCAAAGGAGTCTGCTGGAAAAGATGATTATTATAGAAAGACCATTTATCAGCAAATCACTCATCAACCATATCAACAAAAGGAACCTCAAACGGCACATGGAAAAATGATCAAAGATGCAAACAAGAAAGCTTACTATGGCATCATGGATCAAGATGACGAGAAATTGGCTGAAGGATTTAGCTGGGACAAGTACATTCCAGCTGATTCAAATGTTGGAGCGTTTATTGCTCATATTATTCGAAAACCGGAAATGCTGAAGGAATGGATGGAAGTGTTATCTGATGAGGAGAAAAGTGAAGATGAAGGATCTGTTTCATCTGAAAACAGTTCGTCAGAGACAAGTGACAGTGAAGAAGAAATTGAACAGATTAATATTGGAAAAACTCACTTATCTTCTGATAGTTTTGAATTTTATTTTGCAGAAAAATTGAAGAAACTAAAAGAAAGGAAAGCTGCAAAAGATTTAAAAGAAGTCAAAGTGATAGAGAAGATTGTGGAAGTTGAAAAGATAGTTGAAGTCGAGAAGATCATTGAAATCACAAAACCTTGTCTTACATGTTTAGAGTCTTGTAAACAGTGTATAGAAAAAGATGAAAGGTTTAGTGAGTTAGAAAAGTTGAAAGAAAAATTGTTGTTTGATGTAAAGAATTTGAAAAAGTCGTATGATGTATTGAACAGACATGTAAATGGTCTGGAGAAGACTAACTCTGAGAGAGAAAAAGCTTTGAAGATGTTGAATGCTACCATGATGACAAAGCAAAAAGAGATCAACATGTACATAGAAGAATGTGCAAAGAGGAAAAAAGAGTTGGATAGTGAAGCAGCTGAGAATGAAAGAATCAGATGATTGCTGCAAAGTTACAAAGGTTGTGATTACATAATCGACAGAATTTATCCAACAGTTGAAGGATTTGAAGCTTTTAAAGATGAAGAAACAAAGCCAAAGAAGAAAAAGGATACTGGTAAGAAACAGAGTGTATGTTATAACAAGTGTCCGCCTCCGATTTGGGAAGGTTATTCGCCTAGAAAACCTAACGAGGAAGAACTAAAACAGGCGGTCAATATTAAACTAGAATCCGAGATAACTGATGTTTTACCGGATAATATTGATGTCACGTTCACAGCGTCCGACACAGATCATGAGTCCGAACTGATAAAAAGAGTGGTTGATCAGGTGTTGGATAAGGATGAGGAGTCAGAGTCAAAGTCCGAGTCCGAAAGTTCGTGTCAGTCAGTTGGGAGTTCGAGTTCATCCGAAAAGAGTTCAAAGTTGTCGGGAAAACGGGTTTACAGTAAAGAGTTTTTGTTGTCAAAATCTAATTTGAGTGACGAAACATTTGAAGTTGCATATACTTTGAATGATTCTGACAAATTATATTTTGATAAAGAATTTCCAATTAGAAGTGTTCGGTTTGACATGATTAAAAAGGTTTTCAAAATGACAGAAATTAATATTTCTGAAATTAAAGATTTAAATCCTACTGGAAAACTTAAAAAATACACTTCAAGAGTACAACAACGTTTGAACAAGAAAAAAGGTTACAATTCTGGTTCTGGTTTTCAAAAGAAATCAAACCACAATCGTAGCTACAAAAAGAAAGGAATTGGTTTTATTTCACCTGAAAATTATAAAAATGAGAAAATTCCTAAAACAAATACAAAATATGTTGCAGGAACTAGCCATGAAGAAGAATCAAAAAGCTCATTCTGGAAGCAATCAAACACAGAATTTCTTGCAAAGAAAGTTAAGAATGAAGCTTATCAAAGAAAGGAGACAAGAACCTGTTACAGATGCAATGAAGTTGGTCATATTGCATGGAACTGTCCCCAAGCAACAAAAACAAAACAGGGAGTCTCACAAAAACTGAAAGAAGTTATTGTTGACAAAGCTGAACCACCAACTGAAAGATTCAAAGTATTCAAAAATTCAACATATGAAGTTGGAGAGTGTTCAAAAAGGTTTTACAAGAAAAAGGGAAATCTTGACAACCAAGCTTGGGTTGTTAAGAAATCAGAGGTAAAATCTGGCGATGAATCTGATTCCACAAAGTCAGAGGAGCCACAGGTTGAGCTAAAAAGTGAAAACTCAGTTCCTCCAATGGATGATGAGAACTTTCCATCATTGAGGACTGAATATTTTAAATCAAAAGTTGGGAAAGTTGAGATCTCAAACCAATTCTATTCTGAACAGAAAGAATTTGATGTTGAGAAAGCGTTTAATGGAAACATTAAAAAGATGATTGGTAAAATGATTGATGGAAAGGTTAAAGGGGTAAAGGAATTTTATGCTACAAAGAAGGCAACTTATAGCCCAACTCCTAGTGAAGTTGAGAAGGTTACACCCAAGGCTGGTCAGGCTTGGGTGGATATTTTCTTTCATTGAAAAACCTGACTTGCCGGAGATCCCAAGTTTGTAATCGTGGATCAGGAATCGGCATCATTCATGTTTTATGAGTTTATATGAAAAGTTCTTAAAATTGTTAGCATTTTACAGGTTAAGTAGGAATTGCCGGAGCTCCCAGGTTGGTAAGAGTGGAGCAGGAATCGACATCATTCATTATATCAGATTTTGATTGTGTGTATTTACAAGTGGTTGAAAGAGGTTTTCAACGTCAAGTGGTAAATCAAGGACATTAAATTGTACTTGATTTTCTACAAATGATTGAGGAACAATATGACGAACCCCTAACTTTACAAGTGGTAAAATCAACAAAAAAAATTTTCCGGAAAAATCATTTTGATTAAAACAAACTTAAGTGTTTTGAAATCATAATGAGAAAATAGTTTTGTGTAAGGGGGAGTTCTGATTGTTTATGCCAGGTGGATGGCGAATTGAGGTGATTTGATATCAGTTGTCATTTTATTGTACAGTTTATTTTCAAATTTCCTTTCATGTGTTTGTATTTTAGGGGGAGTAGAAAATTTCAGAAAATCCAAAAACATTTGAAAATTTGAAAAAGACAAAAACATGATAAAATTCAAAAATGAGTTTCGTTGTGAACAGAGGAAATGATAGTACATCAGTGGACTGTCACAGCATGCTAAAGAAATGTAAAGTAAAAATGTGATAAACAATCTCACTGCGGATATGCCAGTAGGTTTTTGCACATTTAGTAGATTGTGACGAGATATAAACCTAAATTTCAAACTTGCTTATTTCGTGGATATATAGGTAACCCCTGAAATCTCGTTTGAAAGGTCCCTTATTCTGAGATACTAGGTCTTTATGCTCAGTGATATCTGGGGTATTATCCCGGGACTTCTGATTTTGCGGAAGCAATGGCCTAGTCCCCGGAGAATACTTTCTGCTTGCTTGAAATATAGCACCACCCTCAGCTAAAAAATGATGAAACATTGAAAAATGCTAATCATGGCTGTTGTAATACAAAAGATCCTCTAAAGGGGACACACCTAAAAGTCAACTAGGCTCTCTGCTGAACGGAAGTTCTGACCTGAGCTATCACGGTTGCATAATTTATTCCCCTGACAGATATCATCTGTGGTATACTCACCTGTAAGACTGAATATTGGGATCTGGATACGGGAGTATATTCAAGTAGTGGGACACACGAATAAGTTCAAGTGCTTAAAACATTAATATCGTATCTCGGATCAGTTGAACTTTGTGTGAGAATTTAAGTGGACAAACATACTGACAATCTAGGTAAATTGTTTAGAACTTAATATGAAATGAAGCTTAACGGTGTTAGTGATCTGTCTCAGAAACTGATATGATCCTCTTACGCAAACTCACAAAAATATTGTTTGTAAATATTTTCTTTATTGCATTTCATTTCTTTCTATTCAAAAATCCAAAAAGATTTTAGTGTGTTTTAGCATAAATTTTGAAAAAATTCAAAAAGATTTTCGACAACTGGTGTTGGAGAGCTAATTTTCAAAATTCCGAGTGCTAAACATGACGAACAGGTTTGGGAATTTGATTGAAAAGTTTTTCAGAGATGAAAATTCTTTAAATGATCATTGTTAATGTTTGATTGTATGTTGATTGGAGAAGGATCAGTGTTGGTGCATGAAATTTGATAAATTGTTAAATATTTTTTTGTGAATCTTATTTTTGGGTAGAGGATGTGCAGGATAGCAAATAGAGTGCCAGTTTCCGATACCTGAGGATTCTGAAATTCTGTAAAAGCCAGACTACGATCCCAGCATGTTTTGAGGGGGAGTCTGTTAGAGAGAGAGAGAATTGGAGATAGAATAGAGCCAGGTAGAGATCCTGAAGAAAGATCAAAGACTGATAAAGACTGAAGATTGTGAAGACTCGACACTTAAGACTCGTCAACATCTGAGGGGGAGTCTGTTGGTGCAGTCATCTGTCGTCTTCGTCTTATGTCGAGTCTCGAGTTCAGTGCGAATCTAATCAAGTTTGAGAGTTTCGCTTGAAAGAATTAGGTTTCGCTTGAAGCATGTTCAAGCGAAATCATGAGTATGAGATTTCGCTTGAAGCATGTCCAAGCGAAATCTAAACTCTATATATAGTGTTGTTGACTTGTCATTTGTAACATTTTGCCAGAACTAGATACCGAGGTGCTGCCGGTTTTCCTTTCCATTGTAAACTGTATCATATCAATATATAAGGAGATTAAATTGTGAAACAAGCTGTTTTACCATCCGTTTCTCTGTTTCCGCCTTTGAAACGGACTAGAACTCTTCCAAACGACTTGTTTAGGTCGGAATCCGATCCTACAATAAACACACGGGTTACTTAATATTTTTTTCCGGATGCGTAGTACAACATGATTTTCATGATATTTAATGTAGTGATTATTTTATATGTAAAATTTCTTCAACAATTTCCATTTTTTAAAAGTTAATAGAAACTAGCAAAGAAAAAAAAATTAATCGTCAAACTTCCGAGTTTAACCATGTCTTCACAATTTACTTGGTTCGCTTGACTAATCTGACTCAAAAGAGTTTGTTTGTTGTTCAGTCAAGATGCAAAACTTGGTAACCGAAACGTGAACACCTTCATCGCTTAATATATTTTCGTGTTCACTGTGCAACGTGATTTTGATTACATCTTAGGTAGTTTCTGGTTGAATTGTTCTTGCAGTTGTTGTTTAGTATGCTTTTATTGTTTGGCTAATTGGTTTGGGGTTGTGGGTTGTGTTTTCTTTGCATCAGTTCATCGAGAATTATGTGGCGTTTTCTATCTTTTTTTGCATGAAATATGGGTTTCATGTGTGCAGTTCAAATACACTTAAGGAAAATGTTTATCATCACTAATTACAATTTGTGTACTTTAGTGTGGCGTGTCTCATAATGGAACACCCTGGAGTCTCTGAACTTATGCCACTAATTCTGTACACGAAATGGCACCCAAGAAAAAGTGAATATCATGTAAGTGACATCACATTTAAATCTTCAATCCAAACCAATATTGAATACACTAACACATATGTAAACATCACTACCGTGACCGATAACTGAGGAAGAATCTAACCAGTGATTTTCGACCGTGCAGGCAAGCAACTCTACATTCGAAGAACTAGCCGCAAATGAAGACCCCATGAAAACCCTGTACGCAGTTATGGGCAAGGAAGCATACATGAGCATCCAGCTACAACATGACAAGAGGACGCACACATTGAAATGGGTTGTTAACAAAGTTTCATTTCCAGCCACTGAGAACGTTGAACCAAATTCCTCCAGTCTCGCTGATGCAATAAAGACGCCGCATCCAACCACGCCAGCCCAAAAAGCATACATTAGAAACGCAGCCAAGCAGCAATTGGAATTCCATGGTAAGCTGACTCAAACGATATTCAACAAATGATAATAGCAAACAAATTTTTGGCTGCAGACTCAGATCAACTGTCCAAAAGGCCTGGCAAAGGCACCCTCACGGACTAAAATCCATTTAACAACAGTCTTTCATTTAGTCCGCCTAGAACAACTACGGGTGGTATGGCAGTCAAGTGGCGTAACACATCATCCTTCTAAAACGTGTACCTAATGAGTAAATGTTAATGACACTGATATGTATGCTAGACATACCCCTTTTTTTATGGTTACTTCCGTTAAAACAACATGATAACTTAATGATCTTCGGCTACTAATTAAACGAAATCCCACACTGACAACTAACTGAAACAAACATTTAATGTCGCACTGACAACCAAATGAAACTAACATTTAATGTCGCGCGAACGCTTGAATACTCCTAGTTACGATGAATTCTATAAACTAAACATGTTAAATTTGATATTCAGATTCCATGCAATATCATCAAATTGAATTCCGAGCCTAAATTCAAGTTCTATGCTAATGCAATAAAGAAACACTTAGCCCTTTTGAGTCGAGAGTTGAGGATTAAGTAACTTTGCAGTTAAAAATAATCCAAAATATAATGCTAAATATAATATTTTTAAAATGTATAGTATAGCTTGATAAAATCATAAAATCCGTATCAATTCTTTCAAAATGCTTTTGGCTAGCTGTTTTTTTTTCTTTTAATTATGTTGTTCAAAATAAAACTTTTTCCAAAATCGACTAAGAGCCTGTTTGTTTAGCTCTTAATAAGGCTCTTAATGGTTTAGACCTTTTACCTGGTCTAGCACTTAATGGTTCAGACTGTTTGTTTCAAGAACAGATGTCTAAATGATTCAGATATTTGCCTCTGAATGGTTAAGCATTTATACTAAGTCTAAATAGTTAAGGCTTAAGACCTCTTTGTTGATCAGTTCTGTTTAAACATAAGGGAAAACATGTAAATAATACCTGTTACAGCAGACATGTCTGCAGAGAATCCAGTCAGAGATGCAGCCATTGAGTTCGACATACTTGTCAGGATGATCTGGTTCCTCCTTAGGGTGTAAGGTGATGATGGTGATGAACCGAAACAAGGGAGGAATCGGTTTGGAGAGAGAGTCGAGAATGATGTTATGGGGGTTGTCAAAATTGTCTAACTTGTGTAACCCTTTAACTCTCTAATAATCTCCTTATATATACACCCAAGAGGAAACCTAATTAGTTAATAAGGGTAATATGGTCCATCAACAATTACCAACTAATTATTAATAGGTTATTAATATATTTTGATCTATATAATATAAATGATTATAATGGCTACAAGATTAAATATTATAATATTAATAATATATTTAATCTCACATTCTCCCACTTAGCCGAGTAATCATTTATCATGAGTATTAGATGAGCCTGGCCAGGAGTTAACACTCATTTTAGCCTTAAACCAAGAACTATAGCATAGAAATACAGCCGTTGAATCATCATTCGACTCAGGACCCCCATTAGTCATACTATAGCCTCAATTTAAAACCTAATAGTTATGATCAAAATACGCATAAGCCCTTTAGCGTCGGATTTGTATTTATATTTGTCTATATGTCATTACACCGGCAGAACATATGTTAGAGACATACAAAATCAAACTGAAGAAATTTTATTAATTAAAACATAAGCTAGTACAATATGCCATTAAATAAGGTCTTTAGTAAGTCTCATATTCGATACATGTTCTTCGAAAACTTTAGGTGGGAGACCTTTAGTCATCGGATCCGCAAGCATATCTTTAGTACTAATATACTCAATACAAAGATTATTTTCCTCAACTCGTTCACGTACGAACAAATATTTTGTATCGAGATATAAACCAGCTCCAGTCGAACTGTTACTGTTCGAGAAACTAACGGCAGCTGAGTTATCACAGTAAAGCTTCAATGGTCTAGAAATGGAATTAACGATTTTGAGTCCAGTGATCAGATTTCTAAGCAACATTCCATGACAGGTTGCGTTGTAAACAACAATATATTCTGCCATCATTGTGGAAGTTGTAGTTAACTGTAGTTTATGACTCTTCCATGAGATAGGTCCGCTTGCTAACATAAAGATGTAGCCCGAAGTGGATTTCTTGTCATCTTTTCATTTGGCAAAGTCAGAATCAGAATAACCTACCACTTCTAAGTGATCACTTATTCTATAAGTCAGTTTATAGTCTTTTGTCCCTTGCAGATATCTAAGGACCTTCTTAGCTGCTTTCCAGTGATCTAGACCAGGATTAGTCTGATAACGGCCTAGCATTCCAGCAATATAAGCGATATCTGGGCGAGTATAGACTTGAGCATACATCAGGCTCCCGACTACTGACGCATAAGGTATCTGGCTCATTTTCTCCTTTTCAACCTTTGTTGTCGGATACTGGAATGAACCGAAAACATCTCCCTTAACTACTGGAGCGACTGAGGGTTTGCACTGTTGCATGTTGTAACGTGTAAGGACACGATCTATGTAAGTCTTTTGGGACAATCCTAAGATCCCTTTGTGTCTATCTCGTTGAATTTCGATGCCAATGACGTAAGAAGCATCTCCGAGATCCTTCATGTCGAAGTTATGCGAGAGTAATCGCTTCAACTCATGCAACATGTCTAAACTATTACTTGCCAATAGAATATCATCTACGTAAAGGACAAGTATAGTAAAATTACTCCCACTCATCTTGAGGTAGGTGCATTGATCCACTTGATTCTTCATACAACCTTGCCTCTTCATGACTTCATCAAACTTGAGGTACCATTGACGTGATGCTTGTTTTAACCCATAAATGGATTTCTTCAACTTACACACTAGATGCTCCTGACCTTCAAGTTTAAAGCCTTCAGGTTGTTTCATGTAAACATCTTCGTCTAAGTCTCCGTTAAGGAAAGCAGTTTTGACGTCCATCTGATGCAGCTCTAAATCAAAATGAGCTACTAGGGCCATAACGATCCTTAATGAATCTTTACGAGAGACAGGTGAAAACGTCTCTTGATAATCAATTCCCTCTTTCTGAGTGTAGCCCTTTGCAACCAATCTCGCTTTGTAGCGTTCAACGTTCCCATTCGGATCCAGTTTTGTTTTGAACACCCATTTACAACCTACAGGTTTAACACCGTTGGGTAATTCGACCAAATCCCACACGTCATTTTTCTTCATGGATTCAAGCTCATCAATCATTGTTTTGTTCCATTCAGAAGACTGATCACTGCTAATGGCTTCATTATAAGAGATAGGATCATTGAGCTTTCCAGCATCCATTTCAGTCAGGTAGGTAACATAATCATCCCAATTAGTAGGCCTTCTTTGCCTAGATGACCTCCTGAGTTGATTATCGGGTTCAACGTTGTCTTGGTTTTGAGCGTTTGATGTGCCTTCGTTATGAGGTATAATGGGTTCTGATTGTGGAGATGGAGTTTGTGCAGTGGCTTCAGGTGCAGTTGTTGCATTGGGTACAAGAGGAGTAAACGGAGTAATGGTAAGCGATGAGTCTCCCCCCCCCCCCCCCGCGCGTCTTGTACTTCTTGCAATTCTTAGTAAGGGTTGGTACTGCTCCCACTGACCTTGAAATCCCCCAGGAACGCAGCACGCTTGGTTTCAACAATACGGGTGACATGGGAAGGACAATAGAAACGATAACCCTTTGAATGATCAGGATACCCGATAAAGAAACAGGTAACTGTTTTAGGGTCAAGTTTCCTTAGGAAAGGATTATAGAGTTTTGCTTCAGCAATGCAGCCCCATACTTTCATATATTTAAGACTCGGTTTCCTTCCTGTCCAAAGTTCATAAGGAGTTTTAGGGACAGACTTCGAAGGAACTCTATTGAGTATATGAACAGCTGCTTTTAACGCTTCAGTCCAGAGGAATAATGGTAAATTAGTGTTGGCTAACATACTGCGCACCATGTTCATAAGGGTACGATTTCTTCGTTCAGCGACACCGTTCTGCTGAGGTGTACCAGGCATGGTATATTGGTTCACAATCCCCTGGCCCTTACAAAACTCATAAAACGGACTAGGAGCTTGACCCACATCAGTATGTCTTCCATAATATTCACCGCCTCTATCTGATCTCACAACTTTAATCTGACGATCTAATTGCTTTTCAACTTCAGCTTTATAATCTTTAAAAGTTGTAAGAGATTCAGACTTTTCCTTAATAAGATACAAGTACATGTAACGAGAATAATCATCAATGAAAGTGATAAATGAAGTATGTCCTGTTATGCCAGCGATTTGGTAAGGACCACTAATGTCAGTGTGAATGAGTTCTAATAAATTAGAACTCCTAGTAGCACCTTTCTTATTCGTTGATGTCATTTTGCCTTTAAGACATTTGACACATGTTCCAAAATCAGTGAAATCGAAAGGAGGTAAGACTTCATTCTTTACAAGACGATTTAATCGTTCTCTTGAGATGTGGCCAAAACGTTGATGCCACAACATGGATGAAGTCTCTAAGTCTCGTTTCTTTTCCATCTTTGTGAGTGATTCATTAATATTATATGACAACAAAGATTTGGAAAAATTATCATCTAGTTCTAATCTATAGAGACCACCATCCAGAATGCCAGTACCATAAACAACGGAATCATAGAGAATAGAGAGTTTGCGATGACCATGAGAAACGACAAAACCGTCCATGTCTAACTTTGGTCCTGATACAAGGTTCCGAGTTACCTCAGGAACATATAAGGTATCATAAAGTTTAATACATAAACCAGTTTTCAAAAATAATTGTAATGTTCCTATGGCCTTCACTTCTAATTCCTGATCATCCCCAACTTTAAGTGTTCTTTGGTTTCTTCCCAGCTTCCGGATTGAAAGGAATCCCTGAGTAGAGTTAGTTACATGAACCATAGAACCAGAATCAAACCACCAAGAATTAGCAGGAACATTTAAATTAAAGGACTCAAGTATCATGAAAAAATCGTTACCTTTCTTAGCCAGCCACTCCTTGAAGTCAGGGCATTCCTTTTGCTTATGTCTTGTTTTCTTACAGAACTTGCAATAGGGTTTGCCTAAGGAGCTCTTAGAGCTGGAAGGTGTACTTGTATTAGGATTTGGCTTTTGAACTTTAGAAGCATCCTTTCTTTGATGATTGTGCTTCCTCTTCTTAGAGTTGGAGGTTGTGAAGTTAGCAACATCAGTAGTGCGATCCATCTTCATGCGCTCTTCCTCCTGTACGCACATAGCGACCAGCTCACTCATCGTCCATTTGTCCTTCTGAGTGTTGTAATTGATCTTGAATGCTTCATAGGACGAAGGAAGCGAAGTGATGATGAAGTGAACAAGAAAATCATCACTGATTTCCATCTCTAGCCCTTTCAGCTTATTGGCCATGTCATGCATCATCATGATGTGTTCGCGAATGCCGCTCCTCCCATCATACTTAGTCGTCACCACCTTGAGGATAAGAGTGCTAGCGTGTGCTTTTGATGTTCCTTTGAATTGAGCCTCCACAGAAGCCAGGTAGGTTTTAGCATCTTCAGAATCAGGAATAGCTCCTCTAATTGCATTATGAATGGACTGCTTCATGAACATGAGAGACATGCGGTTACACCTAGTCCATTTTTCATGAACTATCTGCTCAGCAGCAGTACTTTGAGTAGTAAGGTCCGCTGGCTTATTCTCTCTTAAAGCATAATCGAAGTCTAGCAATCCTAGTGTAAGCATGAGGGCATCCTTCCATTCAGCAAAGTTATCACCAGTCAAAGGTGGAATCCCGCAATTGGGTGTTGATAGTTGAAATAAGATGAGCAAGTTATGATACTAAGAAAGAAGTCCTAATGTGATCTAAGGGCATGTTATACTAAGGCAGGCATAAATAATGACCATCAAAATAATAGACTTAGTAAAATTCTACTTAAATGAAGACAAATCAGCTTTGGCCAGAAGTGTAATCATTTAAGTATGTGTGCAAAGTAATCGTGACAAATCAGCTTTGGCCAGAAATGAGACAATCACTTTAGTTATGCACTTGTCAAGCGTGCTAAACATAAATGAATTAAATCAGCTTTGGCCAGAATTAAGACATTTCACGTTTGTAATGCATACTCAACATAGCTTTTATAATACTTGAACAATAAATAGATGTATTAAATCAGCTTTGGCCAGAATTAATACATCAGAAGCTCATTCAAGTTAAGCTATTTTGGTTTTGTAAAAAATTATCTGATTCTGATTAGTTAATTAAGTGTTAACAAAACCAAGTATTTAATAGCAAACCACCTGTTAGCGCGGATCGAACTCCGCGGTGAGTTCGCTGGGGGTGCAGGGGACAGCATGCCCCCGGACGGGGTTCAGGGCGGGGCCCCGAGCTGAAATTTAGTTCACATCAAACAGCCTAAGGTAATGAGGTTTCGAGTGAGGTCTCGAGTCAGGTCTCAAGTTTGGTCTCGACTGAGTTATGAGGTCTCGAGTCGCAACCTTTGTCTCGAGTCGCAACCTTTGTCTCGAGTCGGAACCATGGTCGCGACTACTGTATTTTATGAGATCGCGAGTCATAATGAGGTCTCGAGTCGCAACCACGGTCTCGAGTCGTGAAGATTGAAGCCCTTTGTTGAAATCTCAGTGGTCTCGAGTCGAGACTGTTGTCTCGAGTTGTAAAATTTTGAGAACCTGATGATTTCGAGTCGAGACCTTATGGTCTCGAGTCGAGACTGATGGTCTCGAGTCGTAATCTGATGGTCTCGAGCCCACTGTTAATAGCTGTTTATTGTGATAATAACTGAAAACTCGAACTTTTAGGGATTGTGGGATAATGTTTCCTGTTTTGTTGCTGATCTAAACTTATCAAAGATTTCGAAAATTATAACTGATTATCTATTAACAGTTTTCGAAGATTTTAATAGATAAAATTCAGATCAAAATCAGTAAAAACACCCACTAATCCAAATTATATTCCAAAATTTAAGGAATTTTCGAGTTTACTTAGAACAATATGATGAACCCTAGAAAAATTAAAACATAATTCTGGGATCCGTAACCTGAATTTTAATGTTTCAAACGGGTCTCGGACATAAAATTAACCCATATTAGTTTCGGGTGACATGATTAATCACCCCTTTTCTCAAAACACTGATTTCGGCTCAATGTAACCCGAAATCAGCCATGATTTTTAATGCTTTTAAAACTTTCTGTTTTCCAGATTATGATCCCAGAATGATGGATACGAAAACAGAACTGATTTATCAACATATGCTCTGATACCACATGTTGATCAGTTCTGTTTAAACATAAGGGAAAACATGTAAATAATACATGTTACAGCAGACATGCCAGCAGAGAATCCAGTCAGAGATGCAGCCATTGAGTTCGACATACTTTTCAGGATGATCTGGTTCCTCCTTAGGGTGTAAGGTGATGATGGTGATGAACCGAAACAAGGGAGGAATCGGTTTGGAGAGAGAGCCGAGAATGATGTTATGAGGGTTGTCAAAATTGTCTAACTTGTGTAACCCTTTAACTCTCTAATAATCTCCTTATATATACACCCAAGAGGAAACCTAATTAGTTAATAAGGGTAATATGGTCCATCAACAATTACCAACTAATTATTAATAGGCTATTAATATATTTTGATCTATATAATATAAATGATTATAATGGTTACAAGATTTTTTTTATACAAATGATATTTTTCATTAAAATTATATGTAAAATGCACTTTACATCAATATCGCAGGTAAGCGAGCAACAAGCTGCGCCGCTACCCCTTTCTGGATGGCAAACCCTAGCCTATTAAAAACAAACCCATGCCCCCTGTTGATGAGCCACTGCTGTGGACAACCTGTTGGACCCTAGTCAGCAAACGGATAGCTTCTGGAGCCAGGGATCCAAAGGTGTCGAAGGCGAAGGGGACAAATGCATGTTGGTTATCAGCACATGCTTTAGCGTGTTTGTCCACCTTTTTAGATTCTGCTTTCTTTATCGCTTGTCCTGCTACAAACCCATTTTCCCTTAACCCAGCTAAGGGAGAGACTCCTGTGAGATCTACACAAGCATGTTTCCCTCCCGCCCAGCCAAAGACGAGCAGGTCCGCTGGTCTCAATGTAGATCTCCCTTCCATGGGGTCTGTAAGGAAATTCACAGGGGCCTCCTTCTTGGCAGAAATCCCCGCTCTCCTCAAGATGTCCCCCAAAACATCCCTCACCCAGTCATGCCGGTATTTGAAACCAGGGAGCTCCTTGCAATGAACAGCATGCTCCCCGTATTTATCCATGCAGGCTTTACGGCAGATTGGGCAGGTTTCGTCTTCTGGATACATAGGGATCATCAGCCGGTATTTGAGGATAGCCCTGTACTCAACAGCCGACATGCATTGCCCCAGCCCCTCGATCGGGATAACAGTCAAAAAGTCTTGCGCATGGGGCCTTTCAAGCACTCAATCACCGCCTTCTGGTGGGGAGACAGATCAAGTGTTTCTCCCAGATTCCGAGCGATTTTCTCAAATAGAGCATTCGCCAAAGTTTTTTGTGGCTTTGGGGGGGGGGGGGCGGTGTCCATATTAGAGAAACCGCCAATGTCAAAGTCTGGAAGAGAGACACTTAAATACTCGAGGGCCTGTTGGTAGTCTACATCAAGCTTATCAACCCCACTGTTCCGAAGGATGTGGTCTTGCAATACACACGACTGAGCTCTAGACGCCACAAAAGCATAAACTCCAACATCCCGAGCTGAGAGGAGGCCCAAACCACCCAGGCGCATCGGCAAAGATGCCAAACGCCACTGAAGTTCACCAAAGTAGGCCCCCCCACAAACAACAATGTCTTCAATAGCCTTTCGGAGACCATCGTCAAAACAGGATACCGCATTTGCCATCAAGTGAGGTTGGCAGGTCCGCAGCCCAAACAGTAACTTAGCTACCCCCATGCATGACCTTAAAAGAAGAAGCTCGCACTGGGGTCCTGTAAGCAAGGCAAGAGTTTCATAAGGTCAACCGCTGTCGATGCCCGCCGCCCTGCTAATTCCCCAATAAAAGCAGAGTCTCGGCTAACTGCCCCCCCCCCCCCCCAAGGAGCTTAACCCCCCTCACAGGTCTACCTATCCCTCTCGGGAAAAGGCCGTCCTGCACCTTGAGACCATCACAAGATGGCCAGTACGCTTCCGTTTTCTTAATATTGAGATGGAGCCCTATGGATGGTCCCTCCGTGTTGATGATGTCCAAGGCTTTAGCAACTTCCATTGCATTACCTATGATCGTACCATCATCCAAATACCAAGCATGAAAGGGGAGGTTACAGTGCTCCTGTACACGGAGAATAAGGGGATGTAAGGCTAGGGCAAAGAGGAGGGGCCCCAAGGGATCTCCCTGTTGCACTCCAGTGGTGGCCCCGATACACTCGCTGCCAACATACAACCGAGCGAGTTGGGCGTACAGGAACTTGACCCCCCGATAGATAGATGGGCAACGTTGGTGGACCTGCTGGAGGAACGCTGAACGGTCAACCATGTTGAAAGCATTTGTGAAGTCTACCGTAAGTAAGGCCATGGACCCATCTTCATGAAAGGAGTTAAGGAACCTGTTCACACTATGAAGCACCGCCTCCGCCCCATTTGGTGTACCAACCCCAAATTGAAAATCCCCCAAATACTGGGCCATGTCCTTCCCAACCTTCTTCATAGCCACCTTAGAGACCAACCTACGCCAGATGCCACCCACTGCGATAGGCCTAATACCATTATCAGGTTTCAATAAGGGGGGTGAGGGGGGCTGAGGCCACAAACTCTGCCAACTCTTTAGGGCAAAGCCCTTCAAGCCATAGGTTGACGACTCCAGTAATAGCTGTGAGCAGACCCGAGGAACTTACCGACCCCACGCAACCAATAGCATCCAACAAGTGTTGGGCCCGCATCCCATCTCTGCCACAAGATGTCCCTCTAGGGAAGGATTGGATACATTTAAGCACGCAATCCTCTGCTGTAATAATAGTGGGTTGGACAATGGGGTTGGAAGGCAGTGATGGGGGTGGCATCACCGTGTGTTTATCAATAAGAGCTTTCATGGTTGATTCTCCAAAGGAGCAACCCCACTAGAACATAAAACTTTGACCGCCGCCGTAAAATGCCCATCCCTGACCTTCCGCAGGCATTGCTTGATATTGGGATCCTTTTTATTGTCTTCGCCCTTTTCCGGAAACCCTCCTAGGCACCTCAGAGTCCCCCTCACAGCTCAAGAGAGAAGATACCAGATCTGGAAAACCAGACCCATCTTTCCACAATGCAAGCGCCTGCAAGATGTTGCTGCACTGCAGGGATTTTCTATTTCCTGATCTCCGCTCTTGCCTGGAAGAAGGCCTGACAACCCTCAGTGTACAACCCGGCAACAAAAGCAACTGAACCCAATTTTCAACCGAGCCTGGAGACGCCGCCACTTTACGTAAGGCACCCATTAAAACCTGAGCGAACGCCATTCGACAACTTGGGGGGATGCATTTGACGGTTTGAAAACGGAGTGAAAAAACACGCTCGAGAAGGGCAACATCGGTTACCACCCCTTCCGGGGAGAGTGTTTGAGGGTCGGCAACCACTTGGCATGGCTTCCTAATCCCAACAATGAAATCGTCCACGTCTCCCGAGATTTGAGTAAAAGACACCATCTCATCACCGTGTTTGCACCCCCTACTAAGGGCATGCAAAACCATGCACTCCCCACATAACCATTTGTTTCCTGCCCTTAGGACTTCCCCCACATCCAGAAAAAGGTCCAAATCCTTAGCGATAGCCTCCTTCACATAGGTCTTCCTGTTTTCAGTCTTAAGGTGGGTGCTTTGTATGTGTTCAAGAAGGCGAAAAAACCCACTAGACCCCGGTTTACCATCCTTGCATTCATGGAAATGCTTTAGGGGGCAAGCTCTTAACCCACTATCACATGCTGGCGCCAGCCCAACAGCCTTGGCGTTTCTACCTCTACGCGCGTGGGCCATGCACAAAATCAAACGCAAACAGAAAAGTAACACAATAAACCGCTAACTCGAGGGGGGTTAGTGGTAAAAGAAAGAGAAACAGAGGGAGCAAAAGAAACGACCCTCTATACGCCGGGGGAGGGTAGCAACCCCAAATTGCCCACCCTCAAGAGCACCCCTGCACAAACGTGTCTGAACCATTAATAGTCAGTATAATAGTTTCCGGTGGTAATATATTTAATCTCACACTCTTATCTGAATTGGTCAGACATTTGCCTCTAAACGGTTAAATATTATACTGACTATTAATGGTTCAGACCTCTTATCGGTTCAGCACCTAATGGTTCAGATCTCTCACTGATTCAACACTTACCAATTCAAAAATTGCCAAACAACCCTAAGATATTGACAAACACACCGTGTTCAACTTCCTAAACTACTCAGCAGGGGCGGACATACTAAGGAGTGCGGGGTAGCCTCCGCTACCGCTAGGTCGGAAAATTTTTGACGTTTTTAGTGTAAATTTTGGAAAAATTTGACGTTTTTTCGATTTCGTTACCGCTTATTTATAAAACGTTACCGCTTAGTCGGAATCCTAGATCCGCCACTGCTACTCAATGAATCAATCTTTATTACCACCTAATAAAAGATGACAGATCATATCTATATATTTGAATGCTTGATTTTGCAGAATTGAGAAGATGATGAACCTACACGATAAAATTAATGATACCCATCATGGATGCTTGAAAACATGATACATGAGTTGTATGAACATAATTAAAAAAAAAAAACTAAACTTGTCCACTTTTAAAAATAAAAATACTTTAATCATGAACGTATAACCTTTAACCAGTAAATAACATTCCAGACAAAAATAAAACAGCACGAAAGTGTACGCTCATGAGGCACAAAAACGGTTGCACCACAGAGACCATGTGTGTAAAATCTGTTGCGCGCGTCACACGCTAACTTGCGCCACTGGTCCACTGTCACTCAAATATATTCACATTTCCCAAATTGTCCCTCAACACTGCCAACCTGCCGTACATCCTAACCGTTTTGGGGATATTTATCACTCACATCATTTGCGTGTTTTCTGTATTCCATTTGAAGCTTCAGTGACAATGAGACGATCAGGTGGCGTTGCATGGCTGAACACGGTGGTCGCCGTCATGGTCACGGCGGCGATGTTAACCGGTGTTATGTGTAGAAATCCGGTGCGTCACCTCGTCGGCGGAAAGGAGAGGTGGAAACCTAATTTTAACTACACTGATTGGTCACGTCAGCAGGTGTTCTACGTCGGCGACTGGCTTTGTAATAATCTCTTTATATCTCTGTTTTACATATACTTTGATTTGATTTGCGGTTACATTCGAACAATCATCTAGCGATGTAATCTTTGAATTACGTTTTTTGTCTTGATATTCAAGGAGTTTCAGGAGATTTGTGATACACTTTTTGAATTTGTAGTAACTTCTTCCGATTTCAGCGTAAACTTTTGAATGTTCGTTGGATAAGGAGCATTTTTTTTGTTTAATCGTTATTTAGATCGTTAATGTGTTCGCTTACTTGCATTTGCTAAGGTTTTTGGACGATAAAGTGATTCATCTCTTCCTCTAAATCATAATTTTAGTTTAAAATGATCAGATCTTCTGTTATGAAACTGTGAGATGATTTCGTGTACGACAAGCATTTGTTTAATTTTTAAATTTTTAGCAACTTCCTATTTCAGCGCAAATATTTGAATGTTCGTCGTATAAGTAGCATTTTTCCGTTTAATCATTATTTAAATTTCTAATATGTTTGTTTGCTTGCATTTTTTTAGATTTTTGGATGATAAAGTGATTCATCTCTTCATCTAAATCATAATATCAATTTAAAATGATTGGATCTAGTGTTTTGAAACTTTTGATCAGATTTCTTGTACGACAAGCATTTGTTTAATTATAAATTTGGAGCCACTTCTCCGATTCCAGCGCAAACTTTTGCATATTCTTCCGATAAGTAGCATTTTTTTTCTGTTCAATCATTATTTAGATCCATAATGTGTTCATTTACTTGCATTTGTTCAGTTTTTTGGATGATAAAGTGATTCATCTCTTCATCTAAATCATAATTTTATTTAGAATGTTCTGATCTGTTTTGAAACTTTGTGCAGATTTCGTGTACGACAAGCATTTGTTCAATGTGTTAGAGGTGAATGAAACGAGCTACAGCAACTGCACTGACTACGGATTCATCTTCAACATCACGAGAGGCGCAGGACGTGATGTGTTTGAGCTCACTCAGCCTAAACCATACTATTCCTTGCAAGTGGTGGTTACTGCTGGAATGGCATGAAAGTGGCTGTAAATGTAGTTGAATTCGTTCCTGCTCCTCAACCTTCTCCGGCAATAAGCGGTTGCTATATGATCATCGGAATCAATCCACTCATCTTATCAATCTTCATCGCGGTATGGGCCATTTTCGTTTAAGATCGGTGAAGAACAGGAACTGGACTGGTTTGATTAGCTAGTAGTTGATTATGATTAGTTATAACATTGATCTTGAAATCAATTATAGTTTGAGTTGGATTAAGAAAATCTTAGATTTTGGATTGGAAGTTTAACTGATTGTTATGAGGATCTGATTGACCCATGGATTAGTGTGCTTGATTATCTTACTTAATTAAATGCATATTATTTTTGATGTCAAGTGTTCTTTACTTCTTGTTTTCTACTATTGATATTTGAATAAATGTTTTAAGATCTAACGATTAGATAACAAATGTAGTAGCTTTGAGTGCCTTTGACTATGGGTAAAACATAGGAAAATTATATAATGGAGAGAATTGATAAAACCTATTAGATCATGTGTAATGGTAAGGGTGAATAATGCTTCACCAATTGGCATTTTCCGCCATATGTCATCCTAGTCAGCGAATGAGCATTTTGAAGAAATGGGTGTAGTGAGATAATGCTCCCACCCTTGGGCGTTGTTCGATACGTGGCACTCTCATAATTACCCAATTATAATTTTTTTAATTTTTAAAACTAATAATCCTACTATTGGCCAAACCCTTCTGCTCAATGGCGTTGTATAAAGAACGCTTCAGCCCAATTTCTCCAAAACAAGGCCCATGGGGGCGGAAGATCAGGCGTGGATTTATAAAAAAACGCCCGAAACTTGGACGGCTACGCATCGTCTTATGTTTTCATATACAGTTAAACAAAATCACACCAAACAAACAATTGGAGAGTTAATCATTTTCTTTTACTAGTTCGAAACCAACAAGCGATACATAATTTTAATACCATTTGAATTAAAAAAACTTTAGGTAGTGTTTGGTATGAAGGAATGAGAGATGGAATGGAATGGATGATTATGAGGGAATGAAGAAAAGGGTGTTTGGTTGGTCAGTGGAATGAAATCACCCATTCCAAAAGGCATTCCATTCCCTCAAAATCATTCCTTCCACCCCACATGATTTTTTTCCATTCCATCCCCTCTTGCACCATTCTTCAACAACACCAAAACCCACCACCTTCGCCACAACCCACCACCACCACCCACCACCTAAGCCATCGCCGCCACCCGCCACCACCTCAACCCGACAGCCACCGTCGCCGCCGCCACCCACTCGCCACCGTTATCAGCATAGCCACGACCAACCGCCAACGCCACTCGCTGCCGCTGCCCACCACCATCGTCGACGCCACCACCACAACCACCACCACCACCAACCGCCGCCGCCGCCACCTCTGCTGCCACCCACCACCAGCGGCCACCTTTCCGCCACCACCACTCGTCGTCACCGCGGCACCGCCACTCGTCGCCGCCACCACCACCCATCGCCGTCGTCGACACCCACCACCGCCGCCTATAACCACCCACAATCACTACCACCGACCACCACCACCACTCACTGCTGATTTTATTACTCCGTATTTCTTGACTACCGAACAATATACAATAATAATTCATTCCATCCACACATGGTAACAAAACAAGACATGGAATGGTAATGATCCATTGCATTCCCTCGTCCATTCCATTACCTCGTTCATTCCATTCTTTCGTCCATTCCATTACCTCATACCAAACAGACCCTTAGTTGCATGGGGAAGGTTCATTTGAGAAGAAATTTAACGTGAGAAGAAAAAAAAAGAAAGGGCATATTAGTAAAATGTTATTTCATTTATAACTTATATCATTAATTTTTCTCTCTTTAATTAATTAGTCAACTAATTATTAATTATCCTACATATAATCTACAAAACCTACACATATCAAAAATTTTCTACATATACCCTACACATTATAGAATTTTATCCTACACAGTCGAAATTTATCCTACACACCTCGAAATATATCCTACATAACTCGTGATTTATCCTACACATCTAGTAATTTATTCTACACTTTAAATTAAGTTGTTTTATTAATTTGAAAAAAGTATATATTTTGAAAAGAAGTTACAAATTTAATTTAGCTAGTTATTAAATAGGAAGAATCATGGTTGCAAAAGTCGCTAGGCGCTCCCTAGTCGGATTCGGGTGTACTCGGGAAGTACTCGGCTTAGGCGGAGATTACTCGGGGAGTAATTGGCCTAGGAGACCAGTACTCGTGCCTCGGCAGCCTACCTTGTAGCGAGTACTCGGGGAGTACTCGGAGCCTAGGCGGGACTTTTACAACCATGGGAAGAATACACATTAATGATTTAGTAAGTTTACCAATATACCCTTATATTAAAATTAAATACAAATAATAAATGAACTAAAATGAAGCATTCTTATTGGTTGAAACTTCTTCTTTTTTATTCTTACAAAAATATTATTCTCATTTGAACCCTCCACTTAGTTGCATATAGCTTATGATTATAAATTTGTTAGATAATAACCATATTACACTTAATGTACATAATTGCGATTTTTGGGCCGCACATTACATCATGCATATGATGCATCAAAACATACATATATTCAGATGAATATAAAAAAGAAATGATTGAAACATAGAAACTAATTCGGGTAATGAGGTTCATTTTAAGGATTGATTTTCTCACTACTGAAAATAGTTAGACAGTAATAAATATCTTTCGGTAAATAGTATTAATTTAATTTCACATGAGTCGGATGGTTAAATTAAAAAAAAAGTGATTATAAAAAGAATTTGATTTTTCTTTTTACCTTTCGTTCACATGTCAATGGCTAAGGATTACTGCTTTAACCAAGTGTATGCCACACTTCATCCAAAAAAGAGAAAAGATTAAAGATAAAATAAATGAAAAAGGAGAAAACAATCTGTTTTTCTTACCATAAATTTATACATAATTTGAACTATTAATCGTTTAGTGAGAAATATCTTAAATATACCTAGAAGATGTCTATTATTAAAAATATATATGAAGAAAATATGGCAAAAGAAAACATATTATGAAAAAGTTAAAATAGGCTAACTGGATTTTTTAGATAAGGTATATGTAAACTTTTAGTACTTAGGTCTTATGAATGTACCAGTCATCTTACTTTTCCCTTCCTATCTTTTTAAATCTATATGGAGTTAAAATAGTAATATGTGATTTTAAAGTTATACTTATATTTTTTTTATAAAAAAACAGTTCTTTACATTTTTGTATATTTATATCCATTTCTCCTTATCGTCAGTTGTTTTTCCTTGTAAATTTTTCATTCCATGTAAACAAAGGTGTTAATTTGCTATATCTAGCACTTGCATCAAACATTACTAAACACACTTGGTGAATATTACCATCTCTGTTGAGTTTGAATCTTATTATTTTTGAAAACCCAAGTGGTATAAAACTACTTACGTCATCATGACATTAAAATATCCAACCACCGAACGGGTATAAAACCAGTTCCTACTAGTAGAGGTGAATAAACCGGTTTCAAGTTCACTTTTGCTCAATTAAAGTCAAAATCTGTTTTTTACCCAAACCTTTTCCCGTTCCAAATTGGTTTTAAATGAGGGTTTTCAAATCAGCCCAAATTATCAGTTGCAGGTTACAAACCGGTTCCAGCTGGAATGGGCTTTTTGTGAACCTCTAATTCTTAGCTAGGTAATCGGGATGTCGCGTCCCAGTCAAAGATAATATTTATATACCCAATTTACCCTTAACTATGAGTTAGTGGTAGTAAGGGGTCGATCCACGACGAGTTTATGGATTGTGTATAGACTTGGTCGATTATGAAGTTTTGTCACGATTTATGAAGCTTGCTATTCTTTATTTTAATTGTTGATTTGTTTAATTGGAAAAAGGGATGTCGGATTGGACCGACACTTTGATTTGTAAAATTACTAGACTTTGTCACTTGCAATTAACAATAACTTTGATTACTTATAACTTGCTCAAAACACAATTTGGTTGTAAACGATAATTAGAACAAGGGTCACACCCGGTTCAGTAACTGAAGACCAAGGGATCCTACACGTTTTAAATTCAACTCAGTTGCATATAGTGATTAACGGATTTAGTGTCACGTGGCTTAGGTGCCAAGAGCTATCAACGTTCAAGAACAGACCGCAATGCACTTCTTGACCAAGAATATGTAAATCCTATCAATTGATAAGGCATAAGTGCATAAACTCATTTTGCAAAGTCAAATTTTATCATCACTCGGCAATTCACAAATCCAATTCAAATGCACGACAATTACCAAAAGTTTCAAATGCTTAATACAATTTGTCACGAAATCAAATAAAAAACATAAAGTTGAAACCCTAGAAAATCTTACAAAAACCTACACCGGGGTGAAACCTGAGGATATTAGCCGCTCATGGTTAAAGGAGCATGATCACCAGATGATGAAGATGAGCACCGAGCCATGACCTTGATTCCTGAAGGATTGATGAAGATGATGGTTAGGGTTTGGAAGTAAGTATGGATTGGATGGAGATTAGGGTTTAGGATGGTGCATGATTGATGATTGTTTATGGCGGTGTTGATTGATGATTTGGAATAGGTTGGATATGATTAGAGATAAAGTATGTGTTGTCAAATGACTCCAAGAAAAAGTAATCTCATTCAAAATTCGTAAACTCCATTTAAAACTTCAAAACTTGGTCAAAAACCCGATCAATTGCGGAACTCATCATTAGGAATAACGGAGTTGTCGGCGTTGCGTTGTGTAGATGGATTTTGGCTCCAACGCAATATGGCATTACCTATTGTGATTCTCAGGCAACGCGGCTTTAGGCCATCACGGCTTGTAATTCCAGCTTTTCGTTTTCTTCGTTTCGTGTACCCGATTGATCTCGAACGCTTCCTGATGCTCCGTAAAGCTTCCGATTAGTTCCTTAAACTCCGTTAGACCTGCAAAACACAATTCCAATCAAAGTAGGTTATTCGAAGCTCAAATTCATGTAAATCATAAACTTTAAATACGATTAAACACCGGTTTTCAACCATGCATCACTAGGTCGTGAGCTCATTTAATTAAAGAGACTTTTCCTGTTTTTAGGTGTAACAACCCTTGCCAAAATTGTTATTCTTATTTTAATAATGCACATTAGGAAACCCTAATTGAGACCCCCAAATGGTATGGCGTGACCCGTAAATATTAGAACAGGCAAAACTAGGATCAGGGCCCCCTAAAACTCAAGGGGGTATCCCCTAATTGATGATTATCCACATAAAATGAAAAATAAAACGAATTTTCGAGTTTTAACACCTCAGCAAGGCTACCCCGGACACCAGGCACCCCTAGCCTAGGTGGGTCGATGTCGCAACACACGCCAGGGGCTAGAGAGCCTGGCGCGACACGCGGGGGAGGTCCAATTCCAGCATAAAACCACCCAGGGGTTTGGCTATACTTTGTCATTCGTCGTGAAGGTTTCGATCTCGTGAAATTATCGTAAATGTTGAATTAAGTTACTAACCTAGTTTCGTTTGCATTGTTATTTTAACTAGGTTACCAGGCTTAATCAGTAGGCGGATTCTGTCCAGTTAAACTTGCAATGTGAGTCATTCTGTTTTTATCAAAGTTACTTTGTAAAACCCTAAATGTTTTCCAGTTATATTTTACAGGAATTAAGTCTTTGTTATCTTAAGTTATTGGCAGTAAGTGGGGTATTGTGCACATTACTGCTGATTTATCACTTTTAGGTAAACGGACCTACATAGTGATACACGTCACTTTTGGGTGAACGGACCCAAAAGTGATATGACCACAGTCACAGATCCGGTCGAGTGACAACTGGACCAGCTAATAATAAGATATGGGAAATTGTAATCGCTCTTAATACTGTAATTTATAACAGTGTGTCATTTTGTATAAATCGAATGACTCGTCAGTATTTCCCCGCTGATAAAAATCTTTTTAAACATATTTCAGGTGATTTACTGTGAACAAGGAAAAGTGTCGTGGAGCACTCCAGCTTGAATAAAATGGCTCAGTAAATAAATAAACATGTTTTTGTAATCAGGGGATTTCCCATTGAAATTCCTTTATTGTAAATCACGGGGTTTGTCCCGAAACTTGAAATAAAACAATTGGGTAATTTCAGTTTAAACTATCCTGTTAAAATTTCTGCTGCCAAATCAAAACCAATACCACGGGTTTTCTATCCCACAACTTCTGGACCAGTTAACTGGGTCGGGGGGCATGACAGAAAAGGTGGTATCAGATCCACTGATTCAAGCCAATTAAGTATTTGAAAAAATATTTAATTTTTCAAATTTCCATTTCTGTGATTCTATAAAAATTTAATTTAATAAATAAAATTTTAACTTGAATTTTTGTGTGTTTCCTTATGTGTGACTAACAGCATGAATGAACTATCGGAAGCCCTCCAAAATTTCACTATCCATACTACTGATATGGATACAACAGGAACCCAGTCCGGTTATCAGGCGGATACCGAGCAGCCACCAGTGTTCCAGGCCCAGTCACAGGAGAAACCCAAGCCTAAAAAGAAGAGAAGGCTTCTGGATTGAAAGCGAGGGCGAAAGAAGAAGCCCGCTGCGCAAAAGGTGAAAAAGACGGAGGATCCAAAAGGAAAAGGAAAGGAAGTAGGGGAGAGCTCTGGCCAGGCCCAAGAATTGCCACCTTGGGAGGAACTCGATAGAAAACTGGCAAACTGTGACCTCATCGGACCTGCTGATGAAACCCTTTTCAATTTCCCTACCCAATCAGAACTTCCTATCAATTTGGAACCTGCTATTCCAGACCTAATTGTTAACCCTCAACCTTTTACATGACAGTTGGAAGAATGGTGGACTAGTGACTGGCACTTCCAAAACTTTATGAATAACCCAAACGTGTACTTTCCCCTGTTTGATCCTGAACCTGCACCTTTTCCACCCATGAACCCGTAGAACGTTGCCGAATTGCACCGCTACGGCGAGGAACTGGTGGATGCAGGGAATCAGATTCGAGAAGTTGGGGAAAACATCACGTGGAAGTACGACGAGAGGGAGCGTCGTTTTTGAAAAGCCAGTTAACCGTAGTTAAATGTTTTGTATAATAATAATATGTGAAAAAAATAGAATAAAATAATAATAAAATATAATATATATATATAATATATAATATTGTATAATAATACTAAAATAAAACCTTTGTAAAATAGATGGTGTGTATTGATGCATAAATATTATATAAATATAAATGTCGCAAGGTCGACGATTTTGGGTATACGTGTTGACTTAATTGTGTTGTGATTGCCTTATTGTGTTTAGTGTTATCCATTTTGTGACAATAATTTGTATATATTGTTAATTATTCAGATGGAAAACGCAGTAAACCAACCGGTAAATGAAGTTAACCAATCTGAACCCAATAATGAAGACCACTTTCTCAATAGACAAGATATAGAAAATATCGTTGCTTAGGGAATAGCCAACGCTATTCCAGCAATCGTCGCTGCTGTTAAGAATCCCGTTGAACCTTCACAAGCCAACCATAGCAAACACACCCGCGACGATAATTTCAGTAACAGTGTGAATGGGGGTGGTGATAATAATAATGTGGTTCAAGCCCCATTTCTTAAGAAAATGAAAGTGGCAACGACTGGTTGCATTTACAAAGAATTTCTTGCCTGTAAGCCAGTCGAAATTGCAGGCAATGAAGGGGCGACTGCCGCACTGCGTTGGTTGGAAAAGAACGAAGCTCTAATTAAAATAAGTAAATGCGCCGAGGAAGACAGGGTTATGTATGCATCCCACCTTTTCAAGGAAGAGGCGTTAGAATGGTGGAACACGGTGCTGCAAGCAAAAGGAAGTGACTTGTCTTATGCCATGAGTTGGGAGGAATTTAAGGAATTGGTGGAAACAAAGTTTTGTCCCTCCTACGAAAAGGAACAGATAACAAACAAGTTCCTGAACCACCGGATGGTGGACGTTGACTGTCGAGTGTATACTTCGAAATTTTTCGAGTATGCTAGAATTGTACCAACTCTGGCTTCGCCAGAACCGGTGCTTATCTCTCGCTACATTTGGGGACTAATTAGCGAGATTCGCGACATAGTCCAAGTTGCGAGACCCCGCACAATTGACGATGCGGTTGAATTGGCCAACACCTTGACTGACGGACTAGTACGCACAAGAGAAGAAAATAGGAAAAAGGAATTGGCTCATAAGATTACCCAAGGTTTCCATGGGGGTAATAATAGTAGTAACTTCAAGAAAAAGGGAACCGGGCAACCCTCCACCGCTCCATTTTGCAGTACCTGTAAAAGGAAGCATTTTGGGAAATGTAAGGGGTACTGTAATTTCTGCAAAATCCCGTGACACCGAGAATAGGAATGCAGGAAGAAATCCATGATCTGCTACAATTGCGGAGAAACAGGGCACTTCAAGCCCGATTTCCCAAAATTGGTTAAGTCAGCTGACAACAAGGCCAAATCTGCCGAAGGAACTAATAAGAAGAATGCAAGAGCCTTCCAGCTGACGACGCAAGAAGCCGATCTGATTCCAGATGTGATAGCTGGTACGTTTCTTGTACATGACGTTTAAGCAAAAGTATTATTTGACTATGGTGCAAACCAAAGTTTTAAAAATACTTCATTCTGCCAGGCTCTTAAGCAACCTTTAACCAAACTTAGACAGATTTATACGGTAGAAACGACAGAAGGAAATTCTGTTAAAATAGATAAAGTTCTACAAGAAGGAAAAATAGAACTCTCAGGTCATAAATTTTCTGCAAACCTCCTACCTATGAATTTAGCAGGATTCGATGTTGTGTTAGGAATAGATTGGTTAGTAGCCAACCGTGCTCAAATCCTTTGTGATAAAAATTACATAGAAATACATACCCCGGCAGAAGAAGTAATTTTGATAACAGGAGATAAGCCGCGTAAACCAATGAAGTTCATTTCAGTAATGAAAGTTGCTAGTTATGAATGAAAACAAGGAATAGTGTATATGATTTCGGTAATCATTAACACTAAAAGCAAGGAACTTAAGGAAATTCCAGTAGTATCAGAATACCCTGATGTATTCCTAGAAGAGCTACCTGGGTTACCACCAGATAGGGAAGTGGAACTTAGAATTCATCTAATTCCTGGAACTACACCAATAGCTAATACACCTTATCGATTAGCACTCACAGAAATGTTAGAACTGAAAAAGTAATTAGATGAATTGTTAGGCAAAGGATTCATACAACCTAGTGCATCCCTTTGGGGAGCACCTGTGTTGTTCGTGAAAAAGAAGGATGGTTCGATGCGAATGTGTATCGATTATAGAGAATTGAATAAAGTTACCATTAAGAATCGATACCCATGACCTAGGATTGATGATCTTTTTTATCAACTTCAAGGAGCTAGGTATTTCTCTAAGATAGATTTGCACTCCGGATATCATCAGTTGAAGGTACAGGAAGAAGACATACCTAAAACTGCTTTCAGGACTAGGTATGGTCACTACGAGTTTACAGTCATGCCATTTGGATTAACGAATGCTCCTGCAACATTCATGGACATGATGAATAGGATCTGTAAGCCGTATTTGGTTAAATTTGTAATTGTCTTCATCGACGATATACTTATTTATTCCAAAAGTCAGGACGAACATTGTGAACACCTGCATGCACTTTTAACCCTGTTAAGAAAGGAGAAACTGTACGCCAAATTTTCAAAGTGTGAATTTTGGCTACAAGAAGTACAATTTTTTGGGACACTTGGTGAATCACGAAGGTATTCATGTGGATCCCTCCAAGATAGAAGCGATCACAAAATGGAAGATTCCGCAGTCAGCTGCAGAAGTTAGAAGTTTTCTAGGATTAGCCGAATACTATAGACGCTTCATCAAAGATTTTTCTAAGATAGCTGTACCATTAACTAAGCTAACCTGTAAAACTGTTAAGTTTGAATGGGGACCTAAGCAAGAATAGGCCTTTAAAATTTTAAAGCAAAGGTTAACAAATGCCCCAATTCTTGCCTTACCCGAAGGAACCAAAGATTTTGAAGTCTTCTGTGACGCTTCTAAACTAGGATTAGGTTGTGTGCTAATGCAACGCAAAAAGGTAATTGCATATGCTTCACGGCAATTGAAAAAGCACGAAGAGAATTATACGACTCGTGACTTAGAATTAGGAGCAATAATTTTTGCCCTTAAGATTTGGAGACATTATCTGTACGGAAGTAAGTTTACTGTCTATACGGATAATAAGAGTTTAAGGTATATATTTGAGCAAAAAGAATTAAACATGAGGCAAAGAAGATAGATGGAAATTCTAAGTGATTACGACTGTGATATCTTATATCACGAAGGAAAAGCAAATGTAGTAGCCGATGCCCTAAGTCGTAAGTACCATGAGAAGCAAAGATGAGTTCGTGCCCTTAGATTAAATCTCCAATTAGATTTAGTGGAACAACTGAAAAACGTTCAAGAAACAGCAACCAAGGATGATGCTGAAGGAATGAAAGGACGGATAAAGGAATTAGAACAAGGGTCAGATAGAATTTGGAGATTCCATAAGAAAAGAATTTGGGTACCTAGACAAGGAGATTTAAAGATAAGATTTTAGAGGAAGCCCATAAATCTAGATATACGATGCACCCTGGAAATAACAAGATGTATCAAGATTTAAGGAATAACTTCTGGTGGATAGGAATGAAAAAGGACATAGCTAGATATGTTTCTAAGTGTCTAATTTGTTCGCAAGTTAAGGCAGAACACCAAAAACCCTCAGGTTTACTTCAACAGTTAGAAATGCCCTTATGGAAATGAGAACTAATAACAAAGGATTTTGTTACTAAGCTACCCAAAACCAGAAAGGGGAATGATGCAATCTGGGTGATTGTAGATCGATTAACCAAATCAGCTCATTTCCTACCGATGAAAGAAACTTTTAGCACGGAAATATTAGCTAAGTTATATGTGGACGAGGTAGTGTCACTACATGGAGTTCCACTCTCCATTGTATCAGATAGGGATAGTCGTTTCACTTCACACTTCTGGACAAGTTTCCAAGAAGCAATGTGGACACGATTAAATTTAAGCACTACATACCATCCTCAAACAGATGGACAAAGTGAAAGGACGATCCACACCCTAGAAGACATGCTTAGAGCATGTGTCATAGACTTCGGTGGAAATTGGGATGACCACATACCCTTAATCGAATTCTCCTATAACAATAGTTATCATATGAGCATCAATGCTGCCCTGTTTGAAGCGCTGTATGGACGAAAGTGTCGAACTCCAGTATGCTGGGCAGAAATAGGAGAAACTCAATTATCAGGTCCCGAGATTGTACAGGAAACCACCGGCAAGATAACTCAAATAAAGGAAAGATTAAAAATGGCTCGAGATCGCCAGAAGAGTTATGTAGACAATCGACGCAAGCCGTTAGAATTCCAAGTTGGGGACAAGGTACTATTGAAAGTTTCCCTGTGAAAAAGGGTAGTTCGATTCGGTAAGAGGAAAGCTAAGTCCAAGGTACACAGGACCATTCACAGTTACCCAACAAATAGGACCAGTTGCCTATCAATTACAGCTACCAGAGGAACTACCTGGGGTACATGATGTATTTCATGTATCCAATCTTAAGAAGTGTTTATCTGATGAATCACTGGTTGTACCTCTTCGAGATATAGAGGTCAACGAAAAGTTGAAATTTGTTGAGAAACCTCTCCAAATAGAAGACAGAAAGGTCAAACACCTCAAACACAAGAGATTGGTGCTGGTCAAAGTAAAGTGGGATTCGAAAAGAGGACCTGAGTACACATGGGAACTGGAATCGGAAATGAAGCGAAAATACCTTTACTTGTTCCAATAAATCTCGAGGACGAGATTTTAACAAGGTGGGGAGGGTGTAACAACCCTTACCAAAATTGTTATTCTTATTTTAATAATGCACATTAGGAAACCCTAATTGAGACCCCCAAGTGGTATTGCGTGACCCGTAAATTTTAGAACATGCAAAACTAGGATCAGGGCCCCCTAAAACTCAAGGGGGTATCCCCTAATTGATGATTATCCACATAAAACGAAAAATAAAACGAATTTTCGAGTTTTAACACCTAAGCAAGGCTACCCCGGACACCAAGCACCCCTAGCCTAGGTGGGTCGCTGTCACGACACGCGCCAGGGGCTAGGGAGCCTAGCGCGGCACGCGGGGGAGGCCCAATTCCAGTATAAAACCCAGGGGTTTGGCACTTGCATGGAAAACTTGTTACAACAAAAAATTTAGTTACGTACGCTGAGTTATACTCCGTTTCCTTCAAAAACACACACCAAGTCCCGAACCTCTGCTCCGACAACAGGGTAATAACTTGATCACTGCTACGATACAATGTCCAATCGATTAAAACCGATCCGATGAATGTTTAAGTGCTGCCTGAATACGGGCCATACTTTGTCATTCGTCGTGAGGGTTTCGATCTCGTGAAATTATCGTAAATGTTGAATTAAGTTACTGACCTAGTTTCGTTTGCATTGTTATTTTAACTAGGTTACCAGGCTTAATCAGTAGGTGGACTCTGTCCAGTTAAACTTGCAATGTGAGTCATTCTGTTTTTATCAAAGTTCCTTTGTAAAACCCTAAATGTTTTCCAGTTATATTTTACAGGGATTAAGTCTTTGTTATCTTAAGTTACTGGCAGTAAGTGGGGTATTGTGCACATTACTGCTGATTTATCACTTTTAGGTAAACGGACCTAAATAGTGATACACGTCACTTTTGGGAGAACGGACCCAAAAGTGATATGACCACAGTCACAGATCCGGTCGAGTGACAACTGGACCAGCTAATAATAAGATAGGGGCAATTGTAATCGCTCTTAATAGTGTAAATTATAACAATGTGTCGTTTTGTACAAATTGAATGACTCGCCAGTATTTCCCCGCTGATAAAAATCTTTTTAAACATGTTTCAGGTGATTTACTGTGAACAAGGAAAAGTGTCGTGGAGCACTCCAGCTTGAATGAAATGGCTCCGTAAATAAATAAACATGTTTTTGTAATCAGGGGATTTCCCAGTGAAATTCCTTTATTGTAAATCACGGGGTTTGTCCCGAAACTTGAAATAAAATAATTGGGTAATTTCAGTTTAAACTATCCTGTTAAAATTTTCGTTGCCAAATCAAACACCAATACCATGGGTTTTCTGTCCCACAGCTTCCGAACCAGGTAACTCGATCGGGGGCCGTGACATTAACTCCTTTCCTTCCTTTCCTGTTTTTAACCCCTTTCCTGTTTTTAACGATCAAATTATAAGTATCTTACACAAGGCTTTACTCATTTACAATCCTATTTGTAGTCAGAATTGAGAAAATAAATTGGGAATAAGTTGTACAATAGGGTCAATTTTTCCATATGATATTAGGAAAATTGGTTTTTAATAAACCAACATTTGTCCCGTTGGTAAATAATAATCTTACCTACGTAATTGATATACAATAATCCTACCTATCAACATGTTGGTACTCAATGAACTTCCGTTAATTTTTTTAACTGAAGTTAGTTTTTAAGTTTTATTTATTACACAAACAGTCCCTGTAGTTGTAATTTACTAGTTTTAACTATTTTAAAACTAGTAAATTACAGTCCCTTGAGGTTTTTTTGTTTTATAAAATAGTTAAAACTAGTAAATTACAACTACAGGGACTTTTTGTGTAATAAATAAAACTTAAAAATTAACTTCAGTTAAAAAAAAATTAACGGAAGTTCATTGAGTACCAACATGTTGATAGGTAGGATTATTGTATACCAATTACGTAAGTAAGATTATTATTTACCAACGAGACAACGGTTGGTTTATTAAAAACTAATTTTCCTACGATATTATAAACAAATGATTGAATATGCCTTCCTCATATCATAGCCATATGGCGACCAAACTTTAACATTTTTATGTGCAATTGATATTCGCAACTGCCAGCACCTTGACCCCTCCTAGTAGGGCTGTAAACGAACCGAACGTTCAGCGAATAGTTCGTGAACCGTTCGGCGGGAAGTTCGTTTATGTTCGTTCGTTTAATAAACGAACGAACATGAACAAGAAATTTCGTTCGATTAGTTAAATGAACGAACATGAACAGAGGTCTTGTTCGTTCGATTGTGTTCGTGAACGTTCGGTAAGGTGTTCGTGAACATTCGTTGATTTGCGTTCGTTTATGTTCGTATGTTTTTGTTTTAATTGAAGATCTTTGTACTTTCTTATATTTTATTTGTACTTTTTATATTATTAAACTTTTATTTATTTTATTTCCCTAACAATTAAACTAGGAAACCCACTTTCACCTTGTTTATGCATCATTTCCCTTTCATTTCTCATTGTTTACATCCACGAAAACGACCGACCTCCGTTCCACAATAAGGGATTCAAGTTCGAGTGCTACTCTCTGGGCCATCTATCTTTATCCTTCGTCGAGTTCGCCAAATTTATTTGTGTTCGTGAACCGTTCGCGAACATGCTCATTTCCTTAATGAACGAACACGAACATAAAAGCTCGTTCGGTAAGTGTTCATGAACCGTTCGTGAACACATTTATTTCCTTAACGAACGAACACGAACAAGGCCTTGTTCGTGTTCGTTCGGTTCGTTTACAGCCCTACCTCCTAGGTAAATATTTTTATTCCTTTTTTATTGTGGGTTATTGGATTTTAATAATCCGAAATTTCACCCATTGGCCACTAATAATCCCAACTACAAAAATTCCCTGTGACAATCCCAACTTGTATGATTTTGCCCCCCAATGATTCTTTGCTAACTGGGTTATAACCCAGTTAGTTTTTTACTGACGTGGCTGATGACATGGACACAACTTTGTTATTTGTTGACTTGGCTGCTTATGTGGCACCATCACCACCTCCACCTCCACCTCCTCCTCCTCCACTGCCACCACCATCTCCTCCAGTTAGTTTTTTCGAAGGTAATGGTGGTAGATGATGGTGGTGGCTGGAGGAGATGGTGGTGGCAGTGGAGGAGGAGATGGTGGAGGTGGTGATGGTGTCATATAAGCAGCTAAGTTAACAAATAACAAAGTTGTGTCCACGTCATCAGCCACGTCAGCAAAAAAACTAATTGGGTTATAACCCAGTTAGCAAAGGATAATTGGGGGCTAAAATTTTACAAGTTGGGATTGTTGCAGGGAATTTTTAAAGTTGGGATTATTAGTGACCAACAGGTGAAACTTCGGATTATTAAAATCCAATAACCTTTTATTATTGTACAAATATGATTGAAATATAATTTTATAGGTTAATTGTAAATACTTTGATTTACATGTTTTTTTTTTGTTTATTTAAAAGGTATTTACTTTTATTTACAACAAATAATCAATATTATTAATTTTTTTTATTAAAATATCTATCACCAACATAGATAACTGTTGGTGATTTGTCGCCGAAAGATACCCTAGTAATATCTCTCAATGCTCCATATGCAAATGTGTTGTTAATAATCCCTCGTTAATCAACCGATGAAGTATTTAATTGGTTTACCATGGAATTTAACCAACATATGGTAAAGAAAATTGTAATTAAGCCTAACATGATCATAATAAGAGAACAACTTTCAGATCTGTGTGTCGTAAATTTGAAAACTGACCAAGGAGTCACTCATTGCTAGATTTTCTCTATTCTAATATAGATCATTAGCTTTAGACATTACTTTAATGGCTCTTAATTTTTCAAAATGGTATGATTTGGATTTTTACAATTATTTTTTAACATGAATCACTGAATATCAAAAGCTTATTACACGGAATCCAAATTTTTTTAGAACGAGTTGAAGCAATGGAATGCAAATCACCCAATTTTATTTGTAAAGTCTCGTTTTTCTTGGTAATCAAAGCCCGAAGATCTATGAATTAGTGATGTGCGTAAAATGCAACATATAAATTACATCAAACAAGACATAAAATCAACTCTTTTTCGGTACTAATGTTGGAAAAAGAATGTTTCTTTGTTTACTTTTAATTTACAGGATCAAAAGATCTTAAACGAACAAAAAGAACAAATTAACGACAGAAACCAACACAAATACAAAGAAGAAGAATTGACACGACTCGCCAAACCCCCATCCACATCCAAAACAACAGAAATAACAAAAGCAGAAGCTTAGGCACGGGGCCGTGCTTGCAAGGCATGGGTCGTGCCCCTGTCAAGATTTCCTGCAGAAAAAGACAAACAGAAAACAACAAGAGACACAGGGCCGTGTCACCTCAGCACGGGCCGTGGTCAACTCTCAGATTCGCAAATTTGGGTTTGTACAACAAGTACAGAAGACATGGGGCCGTGTTGTTGATACACGGGGTCGTGTGTGCAGAAGAACTAACAAAGCATTAAATGAAGACAGAGAAAATGAAGGACACGGGGTCGTGCCCACTAGGCATGGGGTCGTGTGAGTCTCCTGTTTCCAACTATAAATAGAGGTGTTTGGCTCACTTGCAAACCATTGTCAAAATTACCGATGTATCTTTTGGCGACAAATCGTCAAAATTTATCTATGTTGGTGACAATATATTTTTAATAAAAAATAAAGAGTAAATTATTTTTGAGTCCCTATGTTTTAGTGGTTTTAACCACTTAAGTCCAAAATAAAAAACGTTTAATGTTTTGAGTCCCTAACGACTCCTTTTATAACAATTTGACTCCAACTTTTAACACTTGACTTTTGATCTTTGAATCAAATGGTTAAAACCACTAAAACACAGAGACTTAAAACGTTATAAAATAACTGGTTATGGACTCAGGTCGTTAAACTTTTTGATTTTTGACTCAAATGGTTAAAACCACTAAAACACAGAAACTTAAAAAGTAATTTACTCTTTATTTTCTACAAGAAATATCTTGTCACCAACATAGATAACTTTTGACGATTTGTCGCCAAAAGATACATCGGTAATATCGCTCAATGTTCCATATGCGAATGTGTCGTCAATAATCCCTCAGTGATAAGTATTTACTTGGTGTTCACCAACGGATGGTATGTCTACTGTTAGATTACCAATTAATCTTGCAAATGATTCCAGCCCAGCTGGTTGATGCATTGGAAATGATGGGGAAGGACTCAGGTTCGACTCTTGATCCCACCCGAGTTTTCTACTACAGTGCATTTACTCAAGAGGGCCGGCTCTTGTGGAGGGTGCAACTCCTGTCATGTGGCAGGAGGCTGGAAATTTTCTCGGGGACAGCGTAACGCCCCTCTCGACCAGGAGTGGACCCGGTTAAGACAACATAGTCCTGGTAATGAGTGGTGGCGAGCCTGCGTCTTGCGGGTGTGAATTAGACGTCTGTTGTGAAGTTCACCTGTCAAAAAAAATAGATTACCAATTAATCTTAACGTTGATGAAAATTGAAAAGGCTTTGTATATATATATTTTTAACGGAACATGTTCAACGAATTAATCGGTTTAAAATCAAGTTGTTTGTTATCCTTTCTGCATCCAACCATTAGGCCGTCAATATGGTAATTTTCAACATGCACTGTATTTTTGGGGAATACGGCTTCTAAAGCTGACCCCGGGGGGGGGGGGTGATTACAGTCATAAAAAGGAGACACCAGACAAGTTCAAGATAACTTTTAGGATGGAATTCCCATTTTTCTTTTTCTGTGTTAACTTCGAAGTTCTTGAGTTAGGGGTGAGCGTATTTTGATCTGACCCGTATCAAATGGTCAATCATCGGTTCTCAATTACCACCAATTTCGGTTTTGGGTCGGTTCTTATTTACTTACCTTAGTTAATAGCTACTCCCAAATCCCAAAAGAGAATCAGCAGGTGGACAAGGTTTTTGGCTGGATGTTGTCTTTTTTGGTGAAAACAAACTACTGAAACTGAAATGGAGGATCAAGGATGCACCTATTTGACTTGAATATATATTAGGCTTTTATATCAGAATTACATAACTGTTTTTGTTCTTTTGAATGTGTATTGGTTAAAGTATTACCATAGCTTCTTTTGAATATGTATTGGTTTAAAAATGAACTCTAAAACTTCTCAGTCCAGGACCATTGATAACCGAAACCGCAATAACCAACCTGATAAGAAGTAACATTGTTTTGATTTAACAAATGGGCCCAATCCTAATAGCGCCTTACAAAAGAATACGAAAAAAAAATCCATATATATCTGATGACTGTCGTAAGGGTTATGCAAAAAAGCTAATTAAACTAAGTAGATAGCGTAAGTAGGGGCACTAAGACGAATATTCCTCTCTCATATACTCCTGTGTTTCGGTTACTTGTATATGCTACTCATAACACGATCTACACAAATATTTTCTATAGTACAACCACACTATTTGACACATATGTTTTTGAGTGAATTACAAGTTTTGTCCTATATTTTTATACCAAATTTAAAAATAAAGGACAATGCTTGAAATTTGCAATAAAGATTATTTTTTTAATATTTTTTTATCTTTATATTTCCTTTTGTTTTTATATTTTAAATATTCATTCCATCACATATATTTACGATAAACTTATTTTTATATACGTTTCTATTTAAACTAGTGATATTCCCCCGCGCTTTGCGACGGGAATTTGGTTGGTATCAGTTTGGCTCATTACGATACCGATACTCCCTATTGTAATTGAAAGAGAAAACTTTACATCGATCAGGACCAATTATAAACGAATGTCAATACAGATACTGATGTTTAGTTCCATCAGTTCAATTCGATTCGGTTCGATTCGTTATTGACACCTAACGCTTTCGATACCCATATTTATTTTATTGTGTTCTCTTTCAATAAACTGACACTATATCACTATATCACGGTATTTGTATTCATTTTTATGCTTTCCGGTTTCATTTTTTTCATTTTATCAACTCTGTCTGTGACGATAAATGAATATCGATACAACTACCGTGACTCTCAACCGATTGATAGCGTTTGAAGAACATCGGTGCTGGTACCAGTGTTCGTTTTTATCATTTTTGATCGATGTAAAACATATGTTAATTTCTATACCGAGTGTGTATATCGTATTGGTACCGTAATAAACCGAATCGATATCTATCTAATAAAAATCAATTTTAACTAATGAAACAATCAAAATATAAAAATATTTGATTACTATTCATGAGTACTTCCTTTTAATATGTATAATAATTTTATGAAAAGTTTGAGCTGGGTCAAATATACAGTTTGAGATGCTTAATTTTATATACACTTCGATATAAATTTTACAGCTATAATATACTTTTACTGTTTTTCTTCAAAATACACGACTACCATGTTTATCTGTGTTTTGTAAAATAAACTAGTTTTTGCCCCCATCCACGTTACGGGGCACTAAACCGAATATTTCTCTCATATACATCCGTGTTTCCGTTACTTTTACATACTATTCATAACACAATCTAAAAAAAATTACATCGAGTCAACCAATTAAATAAAACATTACCATACTTTTGCTAAAAAAACTAAAACGATAATAAACTATAATTTTAAACTGGGAGCAAAATTGTAATTTTGAGTCAACAATTAAAACAAAACACTACCATAGTTTTGTAAAAAAAAACACTAAAACGTTTGTCTGACTGTAATTTTACACTGGAGTAAAATCATAATTTAACAAGAAAAAAAAACAAAAACAATGACAGGACTGTAAATTTGAACTAAGGGTCAAATCGTAATTTGACTGAGAAAAAAAAACAAAATCAATGGCAAAACTGTAAATTTAAATGGGACAAAATCGTAATTTGGCTGGACTAATGGGTAGGGGTGTTCAAAAAAAATCCGTATCCAAAATTTCGGATAGTCCGATTATCCTATATCCGAAAACTAATATTTTTTAATTAATATATATGGTATATGAGCATTTTATTTAGTTTGAAATATAGTAAATAATCGGATTTGGATGTGGATTTATGAATATTTATAGTTTTCAATGTTAGAAATTTGGAAAAATGAATATAGATTTAGTTTTAGTGTACGCACGAAATTGATTTTTTTTCATTTTTTGAAAAATTCTGATATCAATATTCACTATCCGAAATTTTTGAATATCAGAAAACCGGATAATTCGATCTTGAACACCCCTACTAATGGGGAAGTGTCAGTCAACTACGTGACACTATTCTCCTCCATACCTTTTGTGTGTATGTTAAATAAATATTACTGGTCAAATAAATTCTATATGTCATACTAATTTTATCACATTTCAAATTAAATTTTGGGGTGTTTGGAATTGCTTATGAAAACTTAGAATTTTCAAAATGTTAATAAGTTACAATGGAGTAACTTTTCAAAATTTCTTATAACTTTTCCCGTCACGTACACTCACGGTACAAGCACCATTTAACTTTTGCAAAAAATCAATAAATTGCTAACATTAGCAATCCCAAACACCCCCTTTATTCTAAGCGGAATCACCGTAGGGACATAACCGCTAGCAAATTTTGCTTAGATAGTTACCATTATTATTACACTATAAAGAAGCAACTTTTTTCGTGCATTAGGAGTTGTACCCCAAGCTTGGGAAGTTTTTCAAAAAAATAAACTTGATTTTCCACTTTTAGCCCAAACATTTCATATTTTGTATTTTAACCCTTTTAATTTTTTTACTTTTAACCCAAAGGTTTCATCTTTTATAATTTAACACAACACTTTGTTATTTACAACTTTGGCCCCATACTTTTTATCATTCACAAGTTTTTCGTTTTACGTTTCGTTTTAAATTTTGGGAGTTAACATGCCGTAGCGTGCATGTGAGATTCAACGTTTTTTGCTCTATTTTTCCATATTTGACAGACCCGTCGCAACACGTCCTTTTTTTTCCCTTTTGAAAAGTAATGGGCGGGTCCTAAATCGACTAAGTTATTATTTTCTACGTTTTACATTTCTGGTTAATTTGCATTAGGAGTTGTACCCCAAGCTTGTGGAGGTTTTCAAAAAAAAAAAAAAAAAACAAAAAAAAAACTCGATTTTTTCTTTTAACCCAAACATTTCATATTTTGTATTTTAAACCCTTTTAATTTTTTTTTACTTTTAACCCAAAGTTTTCCATCTTTTATAATTTAACACAACACTTTATTATTTACAACTTTGGTCCCCCATACTTTTTATCTTTCGAATGTTTTTCGTTTTACGTTTCTAAATTTTGCAAGTTAACATGTCGTAGCGTGCATGTGAGGTTCAACGTTTTTTGCTTTATTTTTTCATATTTGACAGACCCGTCGCAACGCGTCTATTTTTTCCCTTTTGAAAAGTTCGCCGCAACGGGCGGGTCATAGATCGACTAAGTTATTATTTTCTATGTTTTACGTTTCTGGTTAATTTCTTCGCATTAACACACTGTAACGGGTGTGTGTGGTTCAACAATTCTAGTATGCTTTTCGTTCAATGTAATTTTTACCATTTTATCTATTTTATTTTTAGGATGTTAAGAGTCGATGTCGTTGTGGCATTGGTGCTACTTGACACCGTTTTACTAACGTTTTTAACCTATTAATTTTTTTACTAATATTTTGTTTCGGTTTACCCCTATTCTTCCTTTACTTAAAAACTATTTTTACGTGCATATTTTATGTACGAGTATGTATAAATATGATTTGTTCTACATTTCAACGTAAACTTTTTTTACGTTTTCGTTTAAAGAAACAATTTTTACAAGCATATTTTTATGTACGTTTTTGTATAAATTCAAGTTGTTATACATTTCAAAGTAAACTTTTTTATTCAGGTCAAATATAATATGTTTTCGTGTTTATTTTATGTATGTTTCATAAAGTTTGTTTCGAACCGAGTGGAGTCAAATTATGGTTTCATCCCCCTCTCCCCCCCCCCCCCCCCCTTTTTCAAAAGCTCTAATTAATCCCTTTCTATTACATGTGCATATTTTTCTTCATACCCGTTATATTTTCTATATATGAGTTGGGTCACATATAATACGTTATGATTGTTCGATATGAATTTGATTCTTTACGTTTGATCTAATCACAATACTTATACAGGTTACATTGAGTTCAACTGGATACGTCGAAATGTGTGTTTTCATATGGTTAATGCATCATATAACATTTCGACTAATCCATTCAATGTTTACGATGTACTCGCACCGCAACGCGGGCGGGTCTTAACCCTAGTTACCATTAAAACATTTGTAAAAAAAAATTAAAATATTTTACTAAGAGTAGTGGAAAAAACCTTTATCATTTGAGGGTGGATAAGATATTGTAGTTTGGTTGTATGGAAATGCTTTCACCTTCTTCAACCTCCTACTCAAATTCTTTCAGAATTAATAAGCTCAACTCCAATGGCGGCATTCTATCCAGTTGGAACATTTTGCATAAACCCTAATCCCCTCAATTCAATTTCCATAAACCCTAAATCACTTCGTCCACAACACAACATCCCCCTCAAAACTCCATTACTAGTCAACGCAACATCATCATCTTCCACTTCGTATAATAAACCTCAAGACACGAGCAACGAAGCCATGACGATTGAAGCCTTAAGGCGCTTCATCAGACTCAATTTGGGGAACTGGACCGGTTCTTTTCACGTGGGTTATTTCAATATTTTGTGTTATTGTTTGTGCTGCTGTTAATTCATGTTTGTTTTTTTCTTTTCTTGGACCAGCAATTTGATCCAGAGGGGAAGTTGTTGCATAAGATTGATACTAGGCTCTCTGCTGGATCTTATGGTGAAAATGATTTGATTAGTTTGCTTCAAACGTAAGCTTTAGTTAATTTCATTTATCTTTTAAGTTGTTGTAAAATCACTAGCGATTAATCGGATTGGAATTTTATATGTTTTCACACTTATATATATACACAAAAAATATTCAAATCTTATATATAATTTTTTATAACTTATTAATCGAATTGGAATTTTATATTCAAATCTTATGTAAAATCACTAGCGATTTTGACCGATTTTGACCAACTTTGACTGATTACCGATAGGGATGAGCTCCGTACCATACTGGTACCGAAAGTACCAATCCCAAAAATTGCCAAAAATGGGTACCGGTACAGAAAGTGCTCGGTATGGTACAACACGGTATACCAAGGTAAAAAGTGGGTAAAATACTGTACCAAACCGAAAATACTGATCCTGAAAACACCAAAAATGGTACTGGAATTCGATCGGTACAGTACGATTCAGTACCGGTATTTTTCAGTACCCAGTACCAAGTGCTCATCCCTAATTACCAATTTTTGGTCCGACTAGGTGGTATTTGTTCGGTGAACTAGTGATTACCGATTAATCGGCCATTAATCCCGATTTTGACAACACTGGTTATATGATTATATGTTAGTTTGTGTTTGTTACTTGTTACTCTATTATACATTTGGTGTTAAATTTAGGTTGTATATCAAACAATGTTCCTCAAGTTATTCGGCTTCTGGAGGTGATGAGGAAGACGAATGGGCAGAGTACAAGATTAAAGAAACGAATATGTTTACTGCGGATAAATACCAGCAGGTGAGCATTTGTGTGACATGTTACATAGTTAGAATTGGTGGGCAGTTTTGATTTATTTTGTGGCTAAATGTCAACTGTAATTAGCGTACAGATTGGATTCTTTCCGCAAGAGAAAGCGTTTGCGTTAAGGTATCAGACAGCTGGTATGTTAGAGACGGTGTTAAGGGAAGGAGTGTTGGGTGAAGACGACATTGGAGAGGAATCGCCAAAGTGAGTATTGATTGTATGATAATTAGGGATGACATTGGGTTGGGTGTGTTGAATGATTTGTACTGTTATTACACTTGCAGAAACCTAAAGATCCCTTCGAAATTACCTTCTATTGTATGCGAGTGTTGCCTTTATTCACTAGAGAAAGATTTGAGAGCAAGAGCATTCCATATAATGGATCCAAAAGGTTTTGTCGAAATGCTTATCCTTTTTCTTGAAGAAAAAGGTGTTGGAATTGTTACAGCTCCCTTCCTTGATGATGATTCTAAGGTATTTTTGTAGTTTTATATTTATCAAATGTCATGTAATATTATCATCTATGCGTGCATTGACATTGTTCTTTTTAGGTTGATGCAAGCCGGATCACTCCCCACCTCGGCACGTGGAAAGGTCACTCTGTAACAAAGCGTAGCGGTGTTTATGGCGCAACAGAATCTGAAGCTGACACAGTGACATCACTCGGTTTGGATGACAACGGTCAACTAATCCAGGTGCATTAGCCATTTGATCATAGATAGTTAGATAAATCAGTTTGGGTTATATCATGTGTATTTGATAAAACAGAATCAAACTTCGACATACAAGGGGAAAAAAGCAACCTCAAATGTGCGTTGGACGGGGAGCATATCAGATAACTTGGTGACCTATGATGGTGGTTACCAGATAACGTTACTACCTGGAGGTATGTACATGGGGTGCCCGTGTGATGTGGGAAAGCATGTGGCTGAAACCAAGTCTTTCCACTTGGAATTCTGTTGGCTCGAGTCACCTACAAAAAGGCAGAGACTGGTTCGCACTTATGACGTGGATGGCTTAGCCGTCTCAACAACTTACTTTCTCGAGACCAAAGTATGAGTCGTTTCATGCCTATTTATTACGCTTTTGTTGGTAGATGCTGCATCACTTTGTAGCTTTTACCTCTTCACCTTTTAGCTATTTTCATGCTCTCAGATTTTTTAAGAAAAAAAAGGGTAAATGTTGTTTGATACAAAAATCCACTTCTATATTTTATAAATAATGTTATATTCCTATTATTTATTTTTTTGCGAAATAAATATTTGTTGCCACATGACACTTATTCCCCCTTATAATTTAAAAAGAATAATACTGGAAAGTAAGCATGGAAATTGTAGAAATTAGAAGAGTTACATGCATTAATTTCTTTCAAACATGATCGAAAAGTAATTTTCACTATATTTTTGTTACCTCAAATGTATTTAATAAACTTTAGCTACTTTAGAAACAAAGTTATAGAGCTAAGTTCACAATTTTATGACATTTTGAGTAACCAAAATGTTGGAAATCCACAAACCTTCCTAAACGTCACCTCAGCATCACATCAGATTTCCAAACTTTCCTAAAAACACCTCTATTTTTTCATAATGTACAGACTTTCACAAACTCCATTAAAAATGTCATACATTATATATCATATATATATATATATATATATATATATGTGTGTGTGTGTGTGTTAGGAGGGGGGGGGGGGGTCCCAACTTCCTCGTCAGGAACAACTCTGGGATTCCGGACTTTAGTCCACGAACTACCCAACAAACTTCACCCACAATGTGTACTAGATAGAGGTGCACAAAGAATCGGTTCCATATCTGATCGGCGTGCCCAACCCGGAACTGGTTTCAGTTCCAACCCGATAGCAGGAGGAACCGGTCCCAACCCGTTTAACCATGTTGTTCCTACCCGGTTCCACTATTTTTTAACCGGACAATGATTGTCCGTATGTTTTTTGAGACTCGAGTTTGCCACGGCTTTCATGAACTTCTCACAATATTTGCATCAAGCCATCTCATTGTTGTCCGACATAAGACAGAGGTCGAAGTGCTTCCAAACCTCTGGGTTTCTTTTGGTTTCAAGAACCAAAACTGTTAAATGTCTTAATTCGTTTCATTCATATGCTTTGGGCCCTTTATTGTTATGGGCTTGTTACGTGTATATGGGCTCAGTGTACTATGGGCTATAGGCTTTATATGTGTTAATGACATTTGTTGTTAGTGTTGGGACTAAATGTGTACAGAAATATGTGAGGGACTTGTGTGGAAGTTTAGAGGGACTGCGATCATTATGCATCATTCTTGAAGGTCCTGGATGTAACTTATTTCTGATTCCCATATAAAAGAGAAGTTTAGACTGCGGGGTATGGGGCGGGGGTTTGGGCGTGGGTTGGCTGAAAACGCCCAAGCCACCACCCCGGGTGGGCATGGGTTTGGGCGTGGCCCCTTTGGCGTGGGATTCAGCCCGGGCGTGGGGCGGGCTAGTAGGTGACATGGCATGCTCTAAATGGCCAAACCAAATTCATGCCCCCCAACCCAAGCCCCCAACCCAAGCCCCATCATACCCCATGGGCGTGGGTTTTGGTGGTGGGTTTTTTCCCATTCCACGTGTCAACATATGCTCCAACCCAAGCCCCCCATACCCCGCAGTCTTACAAGAGAATTTGTTCATTCTCTCATTCTCTTTCACTTTCACTCACTTTTCACTTTGTATAGTTTGTTAGGGTTTGGTTGTTGGAGTGGTTCTGTAGTATTTGTAGATCTTACAGTTGTAAGATTTAGGATTTTCTGGGGGCAAATTCTTTGGGTTTGGTTAATAAGATTTTGTCACTGTTTTTGTCGCTATCTCTGTCGTTCATAGTTGTTAGTTGTTTGATTTATAGAATTCTACAAAAACAACACTTTCGCTGAAAAAATAAATTTTAGTGTTATTTTTCGCTGGAAATTTCGACCGCACCCCTTGGAAATTTTCACCTGCACCCCTTGAAATTTTTCAACCGTCTCACTTAGAAAAAATATTATAAAATTACAAAAAAAAAAATATAAGACTGATTATTATTTTATATATAAGTATATAACACAATTTATATAATCATTCTTTAACCACTTATTAACTTAATTACTTAACCTAATCAAAGCCCAAGCTACAATCTATTCTTATTAACACAAGCCCAAACTCAACCAAAAAAAATTTGAACTAAATAAAATAACCCAAACCCATCCACCCATTCCAAATCCCGCCCCAAAAAAACTTCCAACGACTTGATGCCACTGCTCATTGCCGGACGACTTTTTTTTGCTGGAAAAACCAAATTCCGGTGAGACCTGCCCATATTATGCTAGAATTCCGATATAGAACTATTATGGTTTCTTTATAAATTTTTTGTTTTTGTTTTATGTGATGGTTAGGAGAAAATATAGACTTATAAGGATTTGATCTTTTTATGTGTTTTTATATTTCTTCGGTTGTTCTAGACTTGTAGTTAAATGATTTTGTTGTTTTATTTATAGCTTTGTTTGCTTAAATCATTAGTTATAAGTAATCAACATTTAATACTAGGACCTGAATGTTTGAAAATAAAATTGAAAATTATAGATTATGGTTGATCATTATTGTTTATTTTTTTAAGTGTTTAGTGTTATTTTATGAACTTATGGAGCGATTAATATGTGATAGTAACCATGAGTAAGAATGTAATGAACTTACGGAGTGTTTAGTGTCTAGATGATGTTTTGGATAGATTTCAAAAAATGAAAACTTGTAGGGCACAATTTTAAATACGTTTGACGTGTTTTTGATGATTATATAAATTTTTGTTTAATGTTCTTTTGTCTTACATGACCCAACCGCTATGGACCGATTTTTTTATATAGCTAGGGGTCTAAAATTTTTAAAAATTAGTCCGCACCCCAGCAAAAAAAATTCCTGAGTCCGCCACTGGATATAAGACTGGGTATAAGAATTTTTAATGAAATGCTTTTTTTAACATAATATAATATAATACAGTTACCCTATTGCTTACAAAAAAAAAACGTCTTAGAATAACAAGGTTAAAGAGAAGGCCATTGTAGTGGTTTGTAATAGAGTGGTGCGTTTTTAAATATATGTTTTTAACAATGCATTAACACTTTTACACAAATTTTATTTTGTACAAGATTTAAGAACCATCCTCCTGCGTATAATGAAAGTCAATATCTTTCTCGAAGGATGGTGGCCTATTCTTGGTGAGTTGTATACAACCATGCATTCATTAATGGATGGCTGCTTAACGTTGATGGCTCATATGATTTGATTTTCAGTAAACATTATTATCTTATCTAATTTTGATTTTTCTCTATTACTATCACAACAATCTGCTTTTGAGAAAACCTGCAATAAGATTTATTTTCAAGGCATGTGTAAGATTATTATTATTATTATTATTATTATTATTATTATTATTATTATTATTAGACAATATACTAATCCGGGTACGATTCGGCTACAAAGTTTAAATCTTTTAAAAAGTGTACAAAGTCATAAAACACCATAATTTCAGCCCTAAAACACATCTAAAACCCACAAATAACAGAATGAAAGATTAATAAACACTATATTCAAACTCTAGCAATCCATAAAAAGGTTCAAACACACCACCGTAGATCTATGAATATAAAACACAATATGATAATCAACATAATTAGAGCCTTATCATCCAAAACATAAAACATAAAACAAAATCCACATCTATGGTGTTTTTGTAATTTTTATTAGGGATATTGGATTTTAATAATCCTAAGTTTCATCTGTTGGCCAATAATAATCTTAACTTTAAAAATTCCCTCCAATAATCCCAACTTGTAAAAGTTTGGCCGCCATTGATCCTTTTCTAGCATAGGTGCACTTAAATCAATTAAGGAGTCTCTAGGCGTAATTGAATCTATTGAGGAGACCAAATTCTTATATGTTTGAAAAGGATCAATGGCGGCCAAACTTTTACAAGTTGGGATTATTAGAGTGAATTTTTAAAGTTGGGATTATTATCGATCAACATGTAAAACTTAGGATTATTAAAATCCAATAACCCTTTTATTATATTATTTGTGGATTTTGTGTGTATTTTATGGTTGACATTAATATGTTCTAAGACTTTTTACACTTTATTTTGTAGCCAACTCTAGCCATACGTAGCCCAACACTTATTTTTTAGTACAACAATAATCATTTAATTAAATACGTTAAATAAAATATCTTATTTTTGAAGGGAGAGATCGGTGTGGGAACCTGAAAAGGACGGATAACTTTTTCTTTAAGAAAATAATATAATAGGAAGCCAAACTAATCCGTAAATAATAAAAAGGTGGTCCTTTTATAGTTTTATGGCCATCATGTCACGTTATGATTTTGTCTTTTGCATTAAACTACACATTTGATTCCAATAGAAACGTAGAAAGCACAAACATACGAATATACATAGGGAAAATCATGGGACCACTATCTTCGTATGGATTGATACATCTCTAGTCATTAGATATGTAAATCCAAGGGAGAGAAATGAAGGAGAAAGAAAAAAATAGGTTTAAAAATAAAAGGTATGAAAAACTCTAATGGCTCTAGCACCCTAAAAGTTGGTATCTCTTAACAAACAATACACAAACATATGGATATAATAAATTAAGACCATCCGTAATCGGGTTTTTAGCGTTTTTTTTCCTAAAATTAAGCCCCAAAACGCCGGTCAACCGCCACTGGGCGTTATTTAAAAAAAATTTACGTTCTTTTTTTCACGCCTTTTTCAATATGTTTTGGCCAATTAGACCGTTGCAACGGTCAGATTTAACGACTCTTTTATTTTTTTTTTCCTTTAATCAACCTTTATATATATAGGGTCAGAATTTAAAGAAAACGGTAGAAAGTGTGAGAACGGTGAGAACGCTTATTGATCGTCCGATCAAAACAATCTATGAACTAGATTGACGCTGTGACATTTTCGTAAATAACATTAATTTAATTACGTGGACGCGCTTCATTAAGGGTAAAAAGGGTAAAACACCATTTCTCACATAAAACGTCATTGAAAAATAAAACGCCAAATAAATACAAAACGTCAATTTTATCACTGCGTGCTTTTTTCTGTGTTTTTATTTAAGCTCCCTGCCTACAGAAACGCCACAAAATATAAAATGCCATAATATATAACTCCAAACCTTGCATCCGGATAAATGTTAATTACATTTTTGTTATAAAAAATAATATCCCGCCTAAACTACGCGCAAAATAAAATTCTATAAATAGAATCGTCTCACCACCTTCCGTTTGTCATACCAAAAAAACACACAAAAACACAGTAGTTCCTAAAAAAATACAACTCAATGTAAAACGCCAAAAAATACAACGATGGCAAACATCTTTTCTTTGATACTCAGTAATGTTCTGCATAAAGTTTCGCTGAATGATTTGTTACGTGAGTGTAGTAAGATTTTGCTGCATTAGATGGACTAAATTCAAAAAAGAGGGACTGATGACACCCATATATCATTCTGTCATCTTTGTTCTTGAAGAAGGTTTGGATGATAAGAAGAGACCTATACCAGTGTAAATGCTACTTTGCTCTCGATGATTATAAAGAAGACGATGGGCAGATAACATCCACCCACAAAGGGTTGATCTATATCTCCAACATCCACAAAGACACTTCAACACCTGAACAAAGAAAATAAACAACGCCAAACCCAAAACGCCATTTATTTGTCACAGTTCTTTTAGTTTCAAAAGAAAAAGAGACCGATGACACTAAAGATTTAGATCATAAATTGCTTCTATTTTGTTTTTTTTTTTTAATTTTCTTTATCTCTTGTTTGTTTTGTAATTTCAGTTAATAAACAACAAAAGCACATTAATACTATAATGAAATATATAATAAAACGTCAAAATGAGCAATTGCTTGTAAAACGCCATGATGCCATAAAAACGCCCCCCAAAAAACTACCAAACTATAATAAAATTACTTTAAACAACTACTATTATAAAAAAAACCGTGAAACAATGTGCAAATAATATAAAATAAAAAAAAGTCCAATCGTTATCTAATCGCCATTGGAAAACAAAACGCCATAATTACAGCCGTCAAGATTAGAGGTGTTACACCATAAAAACAGTTGAGTCTGAAAACAAAACACGGTAACTGCAAAAAACAGTAAAATGAAACGACGGAAAACATAATTACTAACATTTATTATATTGAAAGCAAAATACTTGGGGAATTAAATTTATTTATCTTTTTCAAAACGCCATAATTACCTGTCATGCGCAGGGAAAAAAAGTCAATATAAAATAAGACCATGAGAACACAAGCTCAAACACGCCAAAAACATTGACTAAAACGCCACATATTGTCCAAAACGCCAAAAACTTAAAAATGGCTAAGGTTATTGCATGGAGGTTTGAAAGGAAAGAGAAACGATTCATCATAAAGTTCTCTGATAGGAGAAGGGTAAAGGTAAGGACAATCAAAGCCATGTTTGGAATGAATGAAGGGGTTCAGAAGGATATCCTGGCCCTTGGGGTTCCAATGGCAAATGATTATGAAAGAACCAGAACTGTAATAAAAAGACTGATGATAAAATTTCCGGCAGAAGATGATGAAGATGATGATGATATTGACGATACTCCTATATCAAAATTAACAGTTGGGTGTTGCATGATGAAGAAGGAACGCTTGAAGTGACTTATAAAAACGGGGTGTAATATTCAAGGCCAATGGAAGAAATGTTGAAGACAGGGTTGCTATCTATCATTGAACAACTATGTGATTTAGCACCTTCAAACGATCCAAAATCCAAGGATGCAGTGATATTCAAGAATATGTTGCAGCAAAGAAGAGACGAGCTAATGGCGTTACACGCAAATATGAAATTTGATGATGATGAATCTGAAGAAAGTGATGAACAAAGCGATGGGTACATCTCTGATGTAATCCCACCTACGGAAGACTATTAGTTTATTTTGATTTCGTATTATTGTAATTTTATAAAATATTAGTCTATGGTAATCAATTATTAACAAAAAGATACAAAACGCAAAAAAATGACATGGAAAAAGCCATAACGCCAAAAAAATTAATTCAACGAGAAGAAATCTGAGAAAACAGTATAACGCCAAGTAATTAATAATTCTAGATAACGCCAAAACTATCTTGCACGCAAAAAATAAGCAGCATGTCAAACGCGAAAATCGGGAAAGGAGAAAAATACTAAAAAGACAAAAAACCCCTCGGACCCTAATCATGCCCCGCGCCACGTGTTGGGCTAGGATGCGTTCTCACCGTTCTCACACTTTTTGCCGTTTTCTCCTGAACCTGTTTCTATATATATGTGTGTAGAGAAAGTGTATTGTACAATATCCCTTAACGTACGCTACGTATGCGATGTGAAATCGCATGTGATAATTTTTTTATGAAATAGCATGTGGTTTTTTGTAACAATTTCGCATGTGATAATTTTGATGAAATCGCATGTTGGTTTTTTGTAACAATTTCGCATGTGGTAATTTTGATGAATTCGCATGTTAAAAAACCAACATACGAAATTGTTACAAAAAACCAACATGCGATTTCAATGTGGGATGAAGATCTGACGGCTGAGATGATCACGTACGTAATGTACGATAAGAGCATTTGTACGTTAACCTAACCCTATATATATATCAAACAACAAATATTTTACACCCCATTTTATATAATAAATGGATTCCCACACCTCCTCCTCGTCCATTGCAGATTATTATTACAAAATTTTTTTAGCGGATGAGGGTGATTCGAACGATGAGGAGGTCGAGCAAAAGGCGGTTATGAGTGTGTACGAACTAGCGGCTTGGTATTTGAAACATTGAAGCCGGCCTCAACGTGACATTTTACCAAGAGAATATATTGAACGATACCGACGTGCGACAAACGATCGGTTGATGAAAGGTTACTTCGATGAAGCACCTACTTACCCAAACCTTGAAGTTTTTAGGCGTCGTTTCCGGACGAGTAAACGTTTATTTTTACGCATCGCTGAAGACTTGGAAAACAAGTTTCATTTTTTTAAACAAAAACTGGATGCGATAGGGACACTTGGATTCACCGGTATTCAAAAGTGTACTTAGCTCTACGAGTCCTTGCGTACGGAAACACGACGGACATCAACGACGAATATTTAAAAATGACCGAGAAAACAACACGAGATACCTTGGAGCATTTTTGTCAAGGTACATTACTAAACTACTATAAACATTACATGCATTCATATTTTTTTAGTTAGCTTAAAGTTATATTTGTTTGTTAAAGGTAATACAAATTTGTACGGTGCACGTTATCTGTGAAAGTCCACATGGTACGACCTTTAACAAATTTACGAGGTCCGTTATAATCTCCATGGTTTACCCGCCATGATCGGGAGCTTGGATTGTCGTCATTGGCAGTGGAATAATTGCCCGGCCGCATGGCGAGGTCAACACACAAGAGGTGACCAAGACAGACCATCTGTTATTTTTCAAACGGTTGCCTCACAGGACCTTTGGGTTTGGTCAGCTTACTTTGGTGTGGCAGGGTCTTGCAATGATATAAACATTTTCGAGCAATCTCCATTGGTAGAGGACTATATTTCAGGTAGAGCTGCGAAAATATCTTTCTATGCAAACGGGAACTACTACCCGCACGGATACTATTTGTGCGACGGAATTTATCCAAAGTATTCGATTGTCATGAAGACGTTTAGGGACCCGTACGATGATAAAAGAACTTACTTTAAAAAAGTTCAAGAGTTTTCGCGGAAGAATATTTAGAGATGCTTTGGGGTTCTTCAACAACGGTGACATTATTTGAGAAATCATTGTCGTGCATGGAGCAAAAAAAATGAGAGATGTTATGTACGCTTGTAAAATCATGCATAATATGATTTTGGAAGACGAAGGAAGAGCAATATGCCAAAACTATGTACCGGAAAATGTTCAGGAATATCCCCAAGCAACAATGGAAGACAGAGTGAAGAATACACATGAAATGTGGTCTAAAGCCGCACATAATGCGTTAGCGGTTGATTTGGTTGAACACGCGTGGTCGGTTCGGTATATTCCAAACGAGGGTGAGGAAGAATCGGATGACGAGAAAGACGAAGATGACGAGAATGGGGAAAACGAAGATGAAAATTAAGACGAGCAGTATTATGTGTTTGTGTTTTATTATTTATGTAATTTTTATTTAATTAATAAAATATTATTAGTTTTAATTTGAAAAAAAATAATTATTGGGTAATGATTGCTTTGGGCATTGTGGGGCATTATATCACTACGACCATTTATGAAAAATGCCCTATAATGCCCCTTTGCTGACTGGACTGTCACGTGTCGCAAAACGCTCAAGGGTAGGGCCATTATTCATGTGTACCACTACACATGGTCTAAGGGTGGAAGAGTTGCTTTCCAAATGGAGAGTGGTAAACTTTTTCTCTAGCTAATAATTTTATGTGATGTCAGCTTCCTTTAAAACTTCCCATTTTGCACTCAAACACTAGGGGCGCTCCCGCATGAGGAGTGGTAAACAAATTAAAAAAATACAAATTAAAAAAAATACAAAATAAAAACTTAATGTGTTATTGGTTGGAAGAGAGTGGGGCCCACCATTAACCCCTCTATCTCCTCTCTCTCTTCTCTTCCCACATCGGTGACTAGTCGCCGTAATAAGAATTCACCACTCACCGAATTCATGGTAGGGGCGCCTCCCCGATCGGTAAAGAAACTCACCGAATGGTGCCCCTTCTACCCTAAGGGTCAGGATATACTAGGAAGCTTATTTGGGTAGGAAGGTTAAGAAAAAAATCTTGACCATTTATTAAGTATAATCAAGGGCTAGGATTAAATGGGTGAGATTGAACAAAAAAAAAACGAGTTATTTTAAGGGTATTCTAGTCCATCAAAGTAAATTGTTTCTGTAACACCCTAGTTATTATTTTACTAGTTTTCGTATAATTAACGAAAATAAACATGTAATTAAGATTACATATGCATTGGAAATTTCGGGTTTATTTAAAACTTTTTACAATTTAAAAAGTTAACAACATATCATGTGTACGTTCGTCGTTTAACATAACAACGATGTATAGTGCGGAAGCTTATTTCATGGTAGTGTTCGGTTCTTGCTTGTCGCTTGATCTTCATCCGGGCACTCTTGGTGATCACCTATGATCAAAAACACAACACAAGTTAGTTTTGATCAAGTCTAAACAATTACAAGCAAGTTCCATGGATTAACAAGTGAAAAAAAAAATTCTTCGGGCTGAAGGCGTCGCGTAGCGCCACAGGGGCTCGCGCTACGCGAGGCCCTTAATTTCACAGCCTCCTTTGTTTTCTGATGCTGCAGATTCCCAGCACGTCCTGATTTCACGGAAACGGCCATAACTTCTTCGTTATTGATCCGTTTTACCCGATTCTTTTTCCTACGCGTCCGTAATTTAATTCTCCATCTTATGGAGTTAAGATCCAACATCCATCATAATAAAATTTCAGACTTTTAGGTCTTCGGCTTATCGCCCTTTTACCCAATTTTGACTCGTTTATGCATTGTATCACACCAACTTGTTTATTTGATCTTTAAACTCATGAAGTTCATTATATCAATATCTTCTATCATATTACTCTCAAATCACGGGTTTCTTACATAATAAAAACCCGTTTACGCTTAAATGCTTATTTTGACCCATGAAGAGTATTTAAGCACTTTTAGGCTCAAAATCGCTTTCTTTCTATTCTAGCATTGTAACCAATATTTCTTATCTAGTATCCTTCCATCACAACTAATTGTGTGTTGGATTTAAAGTAGATATCTATGTGTTCCGAATTATACCCCTTGGAATATCATTTTACGGCAAAGACTCATATTGTGTCTTTCGGCCCAAGAATTACATCTTTCACTACTCATACTTGTTCTAAGCTTTTGTTTAATCATAAGGCTCGGATCAACAAATAGACCCGATTTATACCTCTCTTTTTTATCACATTTTCTATGGCGACGGAAGTATCCAAATCGCTAATCGCTCCTGTTAACACAAGACTTGACAACCACATCAGTCGATACAGTCAAATGGTGTTATCACGCCATTTGACCCGTTTGGCCTATATGACCAAGCATCTTCATAAGTAGAAAAACATGGTTAATAATTACCAATTTGCTCATCCGACCCATTTCGGATTTTTTTGCCATTAGACCCCTTTTTAACTACCATTTACTTTAGTCGGTACTTGACTAAATTTCCATCTCTACTTATTTTCTCGTTATTGGTGGCACTTTAAAGTGATCTTAACGAAAACTCATTAGTTATTAGTCATTACATGACTAATTTACCATTTATCCCTTTTTCCATAACTCATGATTTCTTACCAATTTCTCTCGTTCCGACTCTCATTGAATCGTGTCGGAACATTCTATACCAACCACTTAGTAGCATTTAAATACAATACTTGCAATTATGTAATTTTGTACATAATGTAAAGGGGCGTAAGCTTTACTTACATTGCATCAAAGCCACTCGTTTCTCTTCATGCTTGATTTGTTTGACCCGCTTCCTCCCGAAGCTTCACCTAGCTTGTTAAGCATCAAACTAGCATAGCAATTCGCAAGATGGTTAGTTTAGTCATTGTTAGTCACGACTATTCTACCTCGCGTTTTTCTATCATGATTATCATTCACTCTAGTTAACGGTCAGTTTGACTTTTCAAAAGTCAACTGTTCCTTTTTATGTATGAAATGCATAATTTGAGTTCCACGAACACACATAAGCATTTCTTCGACTATTATGTAGTCTTTATTTTTAGGCGACTAATTTAATCATATTTCTCAACATTTAAACATTCACTTAGGCATTTTAACAAACACTTTAAGGGCAGAATTTTACATGTTTATTTATCAAGTCTCTAGCTTATCTCTTAGCCCAAATTTCACATAAATCAACCATCTTACAAAGTGATTAACTTCTATAGTTTCTGAAATCACTTCAAAATTGTCAATTTACACTAGATCAACAATCTATTTCCTAGTGTTCATCAAATTTTCACATAACTCACTAATCACCTACAATGGTGATCATAGTTTTCACTAAAAATTCACATGATTTCAGCTTGTGCTTGTCTAGGGTTTGTCCCTAAACACTATAGTAGTTCCTAAATCATCATAACATACACATGAAACTAGAATCTCAAATTATTCCCAATTCATGAGAATTTCAAGTTGAAAGATTTCTCAAAATTTGTCACACCCCGATTTCCACGTGTCACCGGTGGGCCCGGTGGGGGAGTATCGTGACGTGGTTGGCAACGTAATAGTCAAACAACACAATAATATAATGCACAGCGGAAGCAAATTTAAAATAAGATACAACCGAATTTATTTATTGTAAACAAAGTCACAATTTATCCGGTGTTTATCCACAGTAGGATCGAATAACAAAATATTGTTTATGGTTCAACAGACTTCGGCATCTCTAAGTTTGCGAGACTTCTAATGATGCTTAGGAGAATCCCAGCCTATTTCGCCTAGTACCTGCATTTAATCTTTTTGGGAAAATACGTCAGTTTACACTGGTAAATACATTCAACCGACTCATTTTATAAAATGATTGAAAATTGGTTTGGATGCACATGGCATAAACATTTTTATTAACTTGGGAGAATTATTTAATATTATAATCTTGTGAACGATTTACATGTTACTTATGCGTTCAGTAGCCCGGAACGTATTCCGGGTTAGAGATCAATAGACACACCACTTATGTGAGTTATACACGGGAGTACGCCTACACCCCGTGCTCAGGTCGTGGCTATCTCGTAAGATAATGCCGAGGATATCCGGGACATGGTCATTAACCCCCCAAAGGCTGTAAAGTAAACACATCTGTTTAAAACGAGCCGATCAAATTATTCAATTAACCACTAAGCGTGGAAGATTTGATGCTCGATCAAGCAGTACGCTATGTACCGTAACCCAAGCCCGTATAGGGAAAATAAGTTAAAAGTATTTACCTTGATGCAAAGTATAGTCACAATAATCAAATAGCAGGTAGCTTTTACTGTTTCTCCTAATCTGGAACGAAGGTTAAATATAACCTATTAGAATCCTAGCGGGTCTTTAATTATGCCTAAGCTTAGACCGGCTAGTTTCGAAGATACGGTTCGTACGCACGATTAAGCGAAGACCGGATAGAATGTGATTCAGACCCGACAAGTTTGAAGACTTGTTTAATATGGGTCTATTATTCACATTCTGGATTTTGAGATAAAACCGATAAGGTTTGACCCGTTTCGGCTAATTTATGTAAACTTGTTACATAAACCGAGCCGAACGCGTAATATGCGTAACGGGTATCCGTAAGAGCCATATACAGGTTTCCTAAGTTAATATGTTTCAAATATGTTGTAACATCAGTGGGATGTCTTTCGTTATGCCCCGAACTAATTTAAACACAAACTATGCCCCGTAGGGGTAGTTTGGTCAATTTAAAGTTTGTAAAAGCGTTTATATGTTCCGCTGAGTTACAGGTCTGAGGTAAACAGCAAACATATTCATTTTGATGTGTTATAACAGTAGGCTAAGGAATATATGTGAAATTTATCATATTTAACCAAACTATGCCCCGTAGGGGTATTTTGGTAATTTCACATAAGCCGACAAGCTCAAAACTGAAGTCTGAGTTTATCAACTTTTGCTTACTGTTAAAATATGATAATTTGCTTCTTATATCAGTAGGTATCAACCCGGGTATGTCCAATATGATTTTAGAACATACTATGCGTTAAAAACGCTAATTTAGGCGATTAAAGGCCATTACCGGGTTCGATACTTAAATCAGATATTTTTATATTTCCAGAAGGCTTAAAATAATTTATTTATCATAACTAATCAGTGGCAAAAGGTTTGGGATCGTTTAGATGTGTAAAACTCATTTTATGGCCCGTAAGGGCAAAACCGACAATTACCGGATTAAGCCTACGACTACTAGTTATGCTCGACCTAAAATTTATTAAAAATCTTTAAAAATCTTAAAATAATATTTTATATCAGTGGGTAATTCGTTTGATACCAAAAAGTATGTTTAACTAGGCTATACGCTAATTACGCCATTATGTTAACATAAGGCATTAGTTTTGCGATAATGAGCATAACTCTTAATCTATAAGTCAAACTGATGTCAAATTTTTCATGCAAGTCTATATATCAGTATTTAAGGTTTCTACACTTTTACATTACCATAATTCACGTTTTAAGGTAATAAGGGCATAATGGTCAACATATGAGCGATTAACGGAAACTTGCATATTAATTGGATAATCAACGAAACAAGTACAGAGACTTATACTATCATGCAACCCTACTCTAATGAAGCACTAAGGCATTTCCGAATCAAACTAAAACGGGTCAGAAGCGAAGTCAAAGCAAAAGTCGAGGTTTTGCGCCTTTCGGTTCCGAACCGGGTTTAAACAGAAATTTGTCGAGTCGGGCAAGCGTAGACGAGTTTTTATACTTATTATCATGTTATATTAAGGTTAAAACAGGTTACACACCTTTCGGATCATTAATTGTGCATTAAATCGCATTTTGTATTTCTGTTGACTTTTTCGGTCAACGTTTGACCCGACAAACGACCTAGTTAGGTCTGGAATTGGTACTTGCCCTTATAAGGGTTTAATACCCATATAATTACCTATCTAACGGTACTTCTAATTTGACATACGACTGAGCTATCGTTACTTAATCATGAAGTCAACCGTAATTTACGATATATTGACTTTTAAGCTAATTACTAAGCTAGAATTAATTTAGAAGGGTTAAGCAACTTACTAGATGATTAATGGATGATTAGGAAGGCCTTGAATCAGATAGAAAGCTCCTCCAATGCTCAGATGGCACTTGAATGATGTGTGGAATGGTTGTGACATGAGTGGTTCTTTATATACAAGTTTCAAGCACCACAACTAAGTGACAACCAAGTCTAGGGCCATCCACAAATGATCAACACCTGGTCCTAATGTTTAGGGACGTCTACGGTCATGCACATGTGAGAAAAACCGGATTAGAGGGTCACATTCGCGCACAACAGGCAACAGCAAGTCAGCTGTCGCTGGGCACACCCTCGCGTAGCGCGAGGGTCAGTCGCGCTACGCGACACCCCTTGCTGAAACAGTTTTCGATTTTTATTGTTGTGTTTCGAAAGGCAGCCGTAATTTCTGACTTTTGGGACTTTATATCAACACTTTGGGACCCCTAAAACATGTCTTGTACAGTTCCTACCCTACCATTAACCAATGTTTCAATTGAATGTATAAACAAGACCCGAAAACATCGGTTTACCATTGCTTTTCTTCGTGGGATCAAGTCATGCATTATCAATTCCATTATTGGCAATGATTCTCTGAAGTGAGGGTATAAAGATGTGTAGTAATATTATATCGGGTCTTGGGATTTATAATTGAGGTCGTTCAGAGGTAACAATTTAACATGACGCCACTTTAAATCCTACCGAATTATCTTTATTAAATCCGGGTTTTTCAACGCGTTTTGTCTTACATGACACGTGTCATTTTTATTATTAAACCCGAAATTTTCGAGGTGTTACATCCTCACCCCCTTAAAATAAATCTCGACCCGAGATTTACTGAAACAGGTAAGGGTACTTTTCTTTCATCGTGGATTCAACCTCCCACGTGAAATCGGGACCTCTACGGGCATCCCATTTGACCTTAACAAAAGGTATATGCTTTTTCCGAAGCTTTCTTACCTGTCGATCTTCAATCGACACAGGTTTTTCCACGAATTTCAAGCTCTCGTCAATATGCACATCTGTATGTGGCATGACATGTGTTTCGTCAGCGGAACACTTCTTCAGATTGCAGATGTGGAACACGTTGTGAATTCCACTGAGCTCTTCTGGTAAGTTCAACTTATAGGCAACTGACCCGACACGTTCGATAACCTCGAAAGGTCCTATGTATCTCGGGCTTAGTTTGCCTTTCTTACCAAATCGCATCACTCCTTTCCAGGGTGACACTTTAAGTAGGACTTTTTCACCTACTTCGAAATGGAAATCCTTACGACTTGGATCCGCGTAACTCTTCTGCCTATTCCGGGCAGCTTGGAGATTGTTACGAATCTGGACAATCTTGTCCGTCGTTTCGAATACAATTTCTGGTCCTGATAATTGTACTTCTCCAACTTCCGCCCAACAAACTGGCGATCTACACTTTCTACCGTATAATGCCTCAAATGGCGCAGCCTTTATGCTGGTATGGTAGCTATTGTTGTAGGAGAATTCGATCAATGGTAGGTTCTTATCCCAGCTACCTTCCAATTCGATCGCACATGCACGTAGCATGTCCTCTAACGTTTGAATAGTACGCTCACTCTGACCGTCAGTCTGAGGATGGTAAGCCGTGCTAAAGTTCAAACGTGTGCCCAAAGATTGCTGGAAACTCTTCCAAAAATGTGACGTGTACCTAGTATCCCGGTCAGAGATAATAGCTACAGGTATGCCATGTAGGGCTACAATCTTATCAACGTATAACTGGGCTAACATGTCGGAGCTATAAGTCTCCTTGATGGGTAAGAAATGAGCTGACTTAGTCAGTCTGTCAACTATAACCCATATTGTATCATTGCCTTTCCTTGTCTTGGGTAACTTGGTAATAAAATCCATAGTTACCATTTCCCACTTCCACGTAGGAAGTTCAGGCTGTTGTAGCAAACCTGACGGTTTCTGATGCTCGGCTTTGACTTGCGCACAGGTCAAGCATTTTGCTACATGGGCGGCTACAGACTTTTTCAAGCCTATCCACCAATAATTTGCCTTTAAATCCTGGTACATCTTATCAGCTCCAGGATGAACGGAGTATTTGGAACTATGGGCTTCTTGGAGGATGACATCACGAAGTCCTCCAAATATTGGAACCCATATTCGTCCGTTTAACCGTAAAATTCCGTCCTTGCTAAGAGTTAACTGCTCCTCAGTCACTCCTAACTTTTCATTAGGATAGTTAGCTTCCAACACAGCTTCCTTCTGTGCAGCTAACACCCTTTCTATCAAACTGTTCTTTATCTCCATACGCTTGGCGTTAATGCGAATGGGTTTAACCCTTTCCTTTCTGCTCAAGGCATCAGCGACTACATTCGCTTTGCCGGGATGGTATTTGATTTCACAATCATAATCATTCAAAGTTTCCATCCAACGGCGTTGCCTCATGTTTAATTCTTTCTGGTTAAACAGATGCTGGAGGCTCTTGTGATCAGAAAAGATCACAAACTTGATTCCATAAAGATAATGCCTCCACAGTTTTAGTGCGAACACAACGGCACCCAATTCCAAGTCATGGGTGGTGTAATTCTTTTCGTGCACCTTTAACTGTCGTGATGCATAGGCAATCACCTTGCCTTTCTGCATAAGCACACACCCCATGCCAGTGTGTGATGCATCACAATAAACTACAAATTCTTCAGCGCCTTCAGGTAAGGTAAGCACAGGGGCGTTGCTCAACTTTTGTCTTAAAACATCGAAGGACTCTTGCTGCTTAGGGCCCCAAACAAACTTAACCTTTTTCTTAGTTAAGGAGGTTAGAGGTGCAGCAATCCTTGAAAAATTTTCAATGAAACGCCGATAGTATCCTGCCAAACCCAGGAAGCTACGAATTTCTGTAGGCGTTTTCGGCTCTTGCCAGTTCATCACTGCTTCAACCTTAGCGGGATCCACCTGGATACCACGCTCACTGACCACATGTCCAAGAAATTGGACTTCCCTAAGCCAAAATTCACACTTGGAGAATTTGGCATAGAGCTTCTCCTTATGCAGAAGTTTGAGAATACATCGAAGATGTTTCTCGTGGTCAGCTTTGTTCTTAGAATAAATGAGAATGTCATCGATGAAAACGATGACGAATTTATCTAAGTGCGGCTTGCAAACGCGATTCATGAGATCCATGAACGCAGCCGGTGCATTGGTGAGCCCAAAAGGCATCACTAGAAACTCGTAGTGACCGTAACGAGTCCTAAATGCAGTCTTGTGTACGTCTTCATCTTTGACCTTCAACTGGTGGTATCCCGACCTCAGATCAATCTTTGAGAAGTAACTTGCCCCTTGAAGCTGATCGAACAAATCGTCGATCCTGGGTAATGGATATCTGTTCTTGATCGTGACTTTATTAAGCTCGCGATAGTCGATGCACAGACGCATCGACCCATCCTTCTTCTTGACAAACAGGATTGGCGCTCCCCAAGGAGATGAACTAGGTCGAATGAAACCCTTAGCCAGCAATTCATCTAGCTGCGTCTGCAACTCCTTCATTTCGGTGGGTGCCAATCTGTATGGTGCTCTAGCAACTGGTGCAGCTCCGGGAATGATATCTATCCTGAATTCGACTTGTCTATCTGGTGGTAGGCCAGGTAGATCTTCAGGAAACACTTCTGGGTATTCTGAGATGACAGGGATGTCTTCTAACTTCGGTTTAGGCTCATCAATAATCACCTGTGCCATGTAGATGACACACCCCTTCTTCAAACACTTTGAAGCCTTGAGCATAGTCACGTGCTCAGGCAGTCCGTACTGGGTATCTCCCCGAATGGTAAGTGATTCACCAGACGGAGTCTTTATTACCACCTGTTTCTGGTTACAGACGATTTGGGCCTGGTTATGAGATAACCAGTCCATACCCAGAACTATGTCAAAACCAGCTAATTTAAACGGAAGTAGAGACAGAGGAAAAGAATGGTTCTTAATGGATATTACACATCCATCTAACACAGTAGAGACGGTTTCTATGGTACCATCTGCTAACTCTACCTCATAGTTCATTTTTAGGGTTTTGACAGGTAAATTCAACAATTTACAAAATTTATGATCTACGAAGGACTTATCTGCGCCTGAATCAAAAAGTACTCTTGCAAAAACATCGTTTACAAGGAAAGTACCTGTTATGACGTTATCATCCTGCACAGCCTCCTTCGCATCCATCCTGAAGACTCTGGCATTGGTCTTCTTAGCCTCCTCTGGCTTCTTGTTGTATTTAGGGCAGTTAGTCTTTATGTGCCCCTTTTCGTTGCAACGGTAACACGTTGCATCTTTCATCTTCTTGCAATCCAAGGTTTTGTGTTCCTTAGACTTGCACAAACCACAAGCAAAAGACCTTGACTCGTTATTCGAGTTTGATTCGAATCTGCACTTTCCAAAGTGCTGTTTCTTGCAAGTTTTGCATGTGGGCTTCTCCCCAGAACGATGCCCATCTTTCTTCGAATCCGATCCCTTCTTGTGATCACCGCTCCCACGGTGCTTCTTGTTCGACCTACGCGAACCGTCATCATCATGCTTCCTCTTCTCGGCCGCCTTATTCCTCTGCGATCTCTGCCGGACCGCATCCAGTGTGAGGGATAAGGAAAGGTCAGTTACAGACCTGAAGGTAACTGGCCGAGAAGCTTTGACACTGGCCTTGATCTCGGGCTCTAATCCACCAATAAAACGAGCGATCCTTTTAGGCTCCGGGGTTACTAGATAAGGTACCAACCGGGATAGTGTATTGAAGCTTGTCAGATAAGCTTGACAATCGAGGTTCTTCATAACCAGTGATAGGAAGTCATATTCTATCTTTTCCACCTCATGTTGAAGGCAGAAATTTTCTTTGATCAGTGCCATGAATTGATCCCACGTCATGCTATACAACGGGATCTTTCCTGAGGCCTCCATCAGTGATCTCCACCAAGCTAACGCCTCACCCTTGAAGGACTGTGAGACAAATTTAACCACATCACCTTCAGCGCATCCGCTGATGTCCACGACCGTGTCCATTTCATCCAGCCACGTCATGCAGTCTACGGCTCCTTTTTCTCCCGTAAAATCCCTGGGTTTACAAGATACAAAGTACTTATATGTGCAACCCTTGTTACGGTGTCCCTGATGCAGTACCAACTGCTGAGATGGATTACTTTAGTGGTTGGTGGACTGGCGATCATCATCATTTTTCTTTGGTCCATCCTTTTTGGGAGGAGGCTTGTTATGAGCCTCAGAATGGGTCCTTGGCTTTGACTGTGACACAGAGTGGGTCCTACTCCGAGTACCACTGTATTCGTCATATTGTCTATCCAAAGCTTGTGTGATAGCTCCGTCTATGATTGCTTTTAGTTCAGCACCCGTTAATGTAATCTGGGCGTTTTCATTCGGCTCCACCGGATGGCTATTGCCTTCATTGGAGTCAGCCATTTGTATTGAACTGTTGCAGAAAACAAGGTCAATATTTTATTTGGGATTTTATTATGGAATTACCCCTTAGGGTAATTCGTTAACCATGGTAAACAGAGACCATATTTGGTTAACTTATTAATCGCATTAATTTAGGATTTTAATTAAAATTTATCCTAAACATAAACAAGAACAATATATATTAGCACATATGGCTTAGTCACATGGACAAATTTTTAAATTATATGCTATGATTTCAGAGAATCAAGGCTTTAAGGTTTGAACCTAGTTCATTATCTATATTTGACAGGGAGTCTATGCTACCACTGTCTTTTGGCTCATATGGAAATGAGCAAGGCCCGTAGGCATCATATTACCAACGTATGGTACAATATGATCATCTTAATTGATGATGTAGACCCAGGATTCAGAGATCATTAAACTGGGTTTTGGAATCTTCTAAAGAATCCTTATAAAAATGTGATTTTTAACGAAATCACTTCTGCCAGGAGTGTTAACATGTTTTAAGATGTTAACAGGAATTTGAATCTTTTAAACAGGTTTTACCACCTTGGCTCGGTCTTATATTTGACACTAAGCTAGGTTTTACCTTTTTAAGATTCTTAATTTATAATTACATAGGCAGATTAATTCAAAAGGAAATGATTTTTAATTTATTTATTTCATTTATTATTTATATATGCACATAATGGCAACATGAAATTTATAAACTAACCATTCCATTAATTCATTTAGAATATTACACATTTGCCCTAAACGGGTCTTCCAATATCAAACTTACCCTCGTAGGGGTCAACAGATACTTACCCTCGTAGGGGTTAAATAACACACATGCCCACGAAGGGGCTAAATATAATACATGTCCACGCAGGGACTACTTATTCAAACCACACACACCCACTTAGGGGTTTAAAACAAATAAGCATGCCCACGCAGGGGCTTAACAACCAACTACACCCATGCAGGGGCTTATACATCAGCGATGGAAGAACTTAACGATTCTTCTTGTTCTTCCCCTTGATCAGACCCATCAGTCCTTGGAGGAATGTTTGCCTTTCCCTTCGTTCTTCATGTGCTTCCCGTTCCACCTGCTCCAACCTATGCAAAATTTCCTCCCTATTTGGAGAAAATCGTGGTGGTTGCGACTGCGTCCTTATGATGGGCCTAGGTGGTATCGAGTATCCCTGTGTTGGGTAACTCACCCCCCAAGGATCCCCATAAGGTCCTTGCGTGCCATAGTTCGCTGCTACCGAGTATGGATCAGCCTCTCCATAACCGTAGTTATGATGTGTTGGTGGCTCAAACGGGTTGTAGCCCATACCACCCGGGTATGCTGGTATCGGGTTTTCAAAACCCATTGGAGGCGGCTGCTGAAAAGCTGGCTGCGAAGGCCCACCCATTTGTGGGTCCTCATAGTGCGGTGGGTAGTGACTAGCACTAAACTGTCGCGGGGAATCGAAAGTGAAGCCCCCCGGTCGCACAGATATGCGAGCACCGGTTCTCCTACGCCTTGGCGGTTGAGGAGGTGCTGGCTGAACTGGTGGCGGTGGAGGTGGTGGCGTAACTGCCACAAAGCGATGATCCTCTGAAGAATCTTGATGATGCGGCTGTGGTTGTGGTTCCTGTTGCTGATGATACGGCTGCTGCTGGTGCTGCCCATGTGACGACGAGTGATGTGAGGGTGTATAATACCACTGGTGTGGTTCAAACAAAGCTTGAAAACTGTCCGGACCACCGTAGGGTGACCCGTGAAAGGATGATCCGTCTGATATTTCGATCGGATGATTCGGCGTACCGCTAGCTGGCATGATGGGGTCAGTATCCTCATCCATATCGTCAGCATTATCCCCCGAGAAGTGATCTTCAGGTCCTAGTGGGTTAAAACCCACGGGTTCTTGTAAGAAATCGGCCGGATTAAACTGGCCTCTATAGATAGGTGTGGGGTCCCCATAGGAATGATGGGACAAAGACCTTTGTAGTGGTACATACGAAGGTTGTGTGTTGTGAGGTTCATATGGGTTAAGTGCGGGCGGTGTCGAGCTATGCGAAACCGACCGTCTGGCCGGTTCGACCTGGTTTCGCCGGTTTCGGCGAGGGTCTTCGCTTTCAGTAGCCGTCGGAGCCCTTGTATTTGATGGTCCTGCCTCGTGATCATTGGGGGCGGCTGTCGGCCCCTTACCGCGTCCCCGTGTTCGGAAGAATCTTGGCGGCATTTTCGATATTCCTGTCGATAAAGCATGAGATAATAATACAAAGATATATGCAAAATTTAAATAAAGGACAACACAATCAATAGTGGAATTTGTCCTATGTTATAAGTCTAGACTCGAAGGTTTAGATTTGTGCATATTGTGTAACTGAGATTAAACACAAAAGACTAGTGTTTAATTCACTCAGAGTTGGCTCTGATACCAACCTGTCACACCCCGATTTCCACGTGTCACCGGTGGGCCCGGTGGGGGAGTATCGTGACGTGGTTGGCAACGTAATAGTCAAACAACACAATAATATAATGCACAGCGGAAGCAAATTTAAAATAAGATACAACCGAATTTATTTATTGTAAACAAAGTCACAATTTATCCGGTGTTTATCCACAGTAGGATCGAATAACAAAATATTGTTTATGGTTCAACAGACTTCGGCATCTCTAAGTTTGCGAGACTTCTAATGATGCTTAGGAGAATCCCAGCCTATTTCGCCTAGTACCTGCATTTAATCTTTTTGGGAAAATACGTCAGTTTACACTGGTAAATACATTCAACCGACTCATTTTATAAAATGATTGAAAATTGGTTTGGATGCACATGGCATAAACATTTTTATTAACTTGGGAGAATTATTTAATATTATAATCTTGTGAACGATTTACATGTTACTTATGCGTTCAGTAGCCCGGAACGTATTCCGGGTTAAAGATCAATAGACACACCACTTATGTGAGTTATACACGGGAGTACGCCTACACCCCGTGCTCAGGTCGTGGCTATCTCGTAAGATAATGCCGAGGATATCCGGGACATGGTCATTAACCCCCCAAAGGCTGTAAAGTAAACACATCTGTTTAAAACGAGCCGATCAAATTATTCAATTAACCACTAAGCGTGGAAGATTTGATGCTCGATCAAGCAGTACGCTATGTACCGTAACCCAAGCCCGTATAGGGAAAATAAGTTAAAAGTATTTACCTTGATGCAAAGTATAGTCACAATAATCAAATAGCAGGTAGCTTTTACTGTTTCTCCTAATCTGGAATGAAGGTTAAATATAACCTATTAGAATCCTAGCGGGTCTTTAATTATGCCTAAGCTTAGACCGGCTAGTTTCGAAGATACGGTTCGTACGCACGATTAAGCGAAGACCGGATAGAATGTGATTCAGACCCGACAAGTTTGAAGACTTGTTTAATATGGGTCTATTATTCACATTCTGGATTTTGAGATAAAACCGATAAGGTTTGACCCGTTTCGGCTAATTTATGTAAACTTGTTACATAAACCGAGCCGAACGCGTAATATGCGTAACGGGTATCCGTAAGAGCCATATACAGGTTTCCTAAGTTAATATGCTTCAAATATGTTGTAACATCAGTGGGATGTCTTTCGTTATGCCCCGAACTAATTTAAACACAAACTATGCCCCGTAGGGGTAGTTTGGTCAATTTAAAGTTTGTAAAAGCGTTTATATGTTCCGCTGAGTTACAGGTCTGAGGTAAACAGCAAACATATTCATTTTGATGTGTTATAACAGTAGGCTAAGGCATATATGTGAAATTTATCATATTTAACCAAACTATGCCCCGTAGGGGTATTTTGGTAATTTCACATAAGCCGACGAGCTCAAAACTGAAGTCTGAGTTTATCAACTTTTGCTTACTGTTAAAATATGATAATTTGCTTCTTATATCAGTAGGTATCAACCCGGGTATGTCCAATATGATTTTAGAACATACTATGCGTTAAAAACGCTAATTTAGGCGATTAAAGGCCATTACCGGGTTCGATACTTAAATCTGATATTTTTATATTTCCAGAAGGCTTAAAATAATTTATTTATCATAACTAATCAGTGGCAAAAGGTTTGGGATCGTTTAGATGTGTAAAACTCATTTTATGGCCCGTAAGGGCAAAACCGACAATTACCGGATTAAGCCTACGACTACTAGTTATGCTCGACCTAAAATTTATTAAAAATCTTTAAAAATCTTAAAATAATATTTTATATCAGTGGGTAATTCGTTTGATACCAAAAAGTATGTTTAACTAGGCTATACGCTAATTACGCCATTATGTTAACATAAGGCATTAGTTTTGCGATAATGAGCATAACTCTTAATCTATAAGTCAAACTGATGTCAAATTTTGCATGCAAGTCTATATATCAGTATTTAAGGTTTCTACACTTTTACATTACCATAATTCACGTTTTAAGGTAATAAGGGCATAATGGTCAACATATGAGCGATTAACGGAAACTTGCATATTAATTGGATAATCAACGAAACAAGTACAGAGACTTATACTATCATGCAACCCTACTCTAATGAAGCACTAAGGCATTTCCGAATCAAACTAAAACGGGTCAGAAGCGAAGTCAAAGCAAAAGTCGAGGTTTTGCGCCTTTCGGTTCCGAACCGGGTTTAAACAGAAATTTGTCGAGTCGGGCAAGCGTAGACGAGTTTTTATACTTATTATCATGTTATATTAAGGTTAAAACAGGTTACACACCTTTCGGATCATTAATTGTGCATTAAATCGCATTTTGTATTTCTGTTGACTTTTTCGGTCAACGTTTGACCCGACAAACGACCTAGTTAGGTCTGGAATTGGTACTTGCCCTTATAAGGGTTTAATACCCATATAATTACCTATCTAACGGTACTTCTAATTTGACATACGACTGAGCTATCGTTACTTAATCATGAAGTCAACCGTAATTTACGATATATTGACTTTTAAGCTAATTACTAAGCTAGAATTAATTTAGAAGGGTTAAGCAACTTACTAGATGATTAATGGATGATTAGGAAGGCCTTGAATCAGATAGAAAGCTCCTCCAATGCTCAGATGGCACTTGAATGATGTGTGGAATGGTTGTGACATGAGTGGTTCTTTATATACAAGTTTCAAGCACCACAACTAAGTGACAACCAAGTCTAGGGCCATCCACAAATGATCAACACCTGGTCCTAATGTTTAGGGACGTCTACGGTCATGCACATGTGAGAAAAACCGGATTAGAGGGTCACATTCGCGCACAACAGGCAACAGCAAGTCAGCTGTCGCTGGGCACACCCTCGCGTAGCGCGAGGGTCAGTCGCGCTACGCGACACCCCTTGCTGAAACAGTTTTCGATTTTTATTGTTGTGTTTCGAAAGGCAGCCGTAATTTCTGACTTTTGGGACTTTATATCAACACTTTGGGACCCCTAAAACATGTCTTGTACAGTTCCTACCCTACCATTAACCAATGTTTCAATTGAATGTATAAACAAGACCCGAAAACATCAGTTTACCATTGCTTTTCTTCGTGGGATCAAGTCATGCATTATCAATTCCATTATTGGCAATGATTCTCTGAAGTGAGGGTATAAAGATGTGTAGTAATATTATATCGGGTCTTGGGATTTATAATTGAGGTCGTTCAGAGGTAACAATTTAACATGACGCCACTTTAAATCCTACCGAATTATCTTTATTAAATCCGGGTTTTTCAACGCGTTTTGTCTTACATGACACGTGTCATTTTTATTATTAAACCCGAAATTTTCGAGGTGTTACAAAATTTTACATACCGAATCCACCGCTTACAAGCAAACCAAAACTTTTTTTTTTATTTGAATTACTGGCCTTAACCGGTCTTACTAACTAGACTTATTAGTCCCGTTACTTTTCATCGCTCGCTTGGTTATAACGTGATTTTACTTCATATCACATTTCCTAACCGTGATCGTGTCACATCGTGTTTAGTTTGTATCAGCCTTTCATTTTCGAAAATATCACTTTTCGAATATATCGTCTTGCGCCTAACAGTGTCAAGACTTGTATCTTTCATGCTTACTATATAAATTCCTATCGGAATTTATGTTTGTAAAAACACTATTTCTTACTAAAACCGAAGTTTTAGTTTTAGGATCTTCTCTTTAACTTTTGTCAATTATCCATACCAGGATATTGATAGTCCATAATTTATTCTTTTACAGTCTTATTTTTATGCGGGGATTCTCAACCGATTCCCTCGCTTTATCTAATTAACCCGTAGGTTTTTATCACTTAGCCTTATGGGCTATTTTGATTAGACTTTCACCTCTTTAGGGCGAAGTCCTTATAACTTCTTTCTAATCATGACCCGTGGGTCGTTTTAGTCCCGTAGATCTTTCATTTGTTTATAACCCTAAAGGATATGTTGATCCCGTAGATCACTCCTTACTCATGTCATTCTTAAAATACATGTTTGGTGTCAAGACACCCTGTTTTTGTTCGAAGAATCGTTTGGTTTCAAGCTTAGGTCCCGTTAACCTTAATTGTAGTTTCATGGCTATAATTGTTTTCTTTCGGACGATTTTCCGATTTTATGACTTCTCACGTCATTTATGCGTCAGTTCTTCTTATGCTTATTGTTATTTGATTTGCATATATTCTTATTTGGTTATATCCCATTACCGGGCTCATTATTCTCTTGCATTTAACGCTACCTTTATCTGGCTAGCGCTCACTTGTGCCATTCGGCGTTATATTGTATTCAACCTGTTTGACCTATTAATGTGAAATCCATCACTTATAAACAATCAACTTTATTCTTTATTCAACCCATTCAACTTCGAATAGTTGAACATATTTACTCACAATTTCTATATACGAGATTTTATAGTCATAACTCGTAATCCGAGTCTTTTGACTTTTAAATTCGTGTTTCCGTTTCTCGGTTTATGCATGTGTTTAAATCCTTACCCATCAACCGGGTACTTTACCAAAGTAATTATTAGTGCAAGCATTCCGGTATACATTAAGATTTCGTTTTAATTTGTTTGGTTGCCTTAGCGAAATCCATCGCTTTTATTCAACCAAACCTTTATTCTTTATTTGACCATCCTTGACAGTCTTATAATCTATGAATGATGGTTATCATCATCATCATTTCTTTACTACGACCAAAGTCAACGACTTTGATCGTTTTCTCATGTGGGCAATACCTTTGTTTCTATGACCCCGCGGGTCATTTATACTTTGGTAAACAATGCCCTTTTCGTCTACCATGGTTTTTGATCGTATTTCCCTTGTGGGCAATACCTTTGTTTCTATGACCCCGCGGGTCATTTATACTTTGGTTTTACAATGCCCCTTTTGTCTACCATGGTTGTTTCGTCCAAAATGACTTATGTCACAAATTTCCTTGGGTCTTTTATTTCTATGCGCGCCATACATCGTTTTTATGGTTCCCGCGAAAACCATTTATACGAGTATGCCCATAAGATTTCTTGACCTTAAGGATCCTTTAAATTTTTCATTCATCTTGACCTTACTACATCGGACATAATTGCGCTCATTATAAGAAGCTCATGCTATCATGTGTTCACTACTTACTTGGCCAGAGTAAGCGATCAACACATGGTACGCGTGACCTTATTATAATTACCACATCACGTCCCATGTAAGTAACTCCTCAAGTTATCTCCATATTTATGATTTCTTTTGGTAAAACTTTATTTAATTGTTAGTTAACAATTATTAGTTTTAGTCGTTTATCCTTGAACATGTAAAATGTCCCTTTTTATAAACATTTATTCACATTCGTTGATGTGATCATTACTTTTCTCAATTGGATTTATATTGAGAATACTTACTTGGATGATCACTCTCGTCCAAGTTTCTATATAAACTGAATTCTGTTATTGTCTTGTTATTCACAATTTGTGAATAATACATATTCTCTACTGAATTTCTCTTGGAAACGTCATCCTGGATAGGTAACCTATCCAGGTTTTCCAAGTTTCATATTCTATATACAACTGTCATTCACTATGTATTTGTTGCATATTACTGTTTGTACTATAAGTTTAAAATGTGCACCTGGTAATGCTTGCCCCGACGGGCATTCACTGCCATTACTTATTTGCGATCGTTACGCGATTTAGGTCCTTGATGAGTATGTTCTTCTTGTCACATCTCGGACCGTTCCATCATCATATCCGCAATTTGTTAAACTCTCGCTATCTTCAGATGCGAGTGTCCTTCAATTAAAACATTTACAACAATTAGTAATATCAACGTCAATAATCGCCCCTATTATAATACAAGGCTTTTCTACTATACGCGTCAACGCGCGCAATTTTGTGAACTATATCAATCATTTCAATTGGGGCAACGTGTATCACACGGTAGCCTTATGTGTTGTTTACAACACTTTAGCATGCTAAACCATTAACATACCTGTACTTACCGGATTTGCAATCAAGCCACGAACCGAACACTTTACCCTTTAACCTTGGGCTCTGATTACCAACTTGTAACACCCTAGTTATTATTTTACTAGTTTTCGTATAATTAACGAAAATAAACATGTAATAAGATTACATATGCATTGGAAATTTCGGGTTTATTTAAAACTTTTTACAATTTAAAAAGTTAACAACATATCATGTGTACGTTCGTCGTTTAACATAACAACGATGCATAGTGCGGAAGCTTATTTCATGGTCGTGTTCGGTTCTTGCTCGTCGCTTGATCTTCATCCGGGCACTCTTGGTGATCACCTATGATAAAAAACACAACACAAGTTAGTTTTGATCAAGTCTAAACAATTACAAGCAAGTTCCATGGATTAACAAGTGAAAAAAAATATAAAATTCTTCGGGCTGAAGGCGTCGCGTAGCGCCACAGGGGCTCGCGCTACGCGAGGCCCTTAATTTCACAGCCTCCTTTGTTTTCTGATGCTGCAGATTCCCAGCACGTCCTGATTTCACGGAAACGGCCATAACTTCTTCGTTATTGATCCGTTTTACCCGATTCTTTTTCCTACGCTTCCGTAATTTAATTCTCCATCTTATGGAGTTAAGATCCAACATCCATCATAATAAAATTTCAGACTTTTAGGTCTTCGGCTTATCGCCCTTTTACCCAATTTTGACCCGTTTATGCATTTTATCACACCAACTTGTTTATTTGATCTTTAAACTCATGAAGTTCATTATATCAATATCTTCTATCATATTACTCTCAAATCACGGGTTTCTTACATAATAAAAACCCTTTTACGCTTAAATGCTTATTTTGACCCATGAAGAGTATTTAAGCACTTTTAGGCTCAAAATCGCTTTCTTTCTATTCTAGCATTGTAACCTATATTTCTTATCTAGTATCCTTCCATCACAACTAATTGTGTGTTGGATTTAAAATAGATATCTATGTGTTCCGAATTATACCCCTTGGAATATCATTTTACGGCAAAGACTCATATGGAGTCTTTCGGCCCAAGAATTACATCTTTCACTACTCATACTCGTTCTAAGCTTTTGTTTAATCATAAGACTCGTTTCTAAACAACCTCTAAGGGTTGTTTGTTCAATTTAGCCTACAAGGGCGTTTTGCTCGATTTTGGTCCTTCTTTTACAATGAAGGACTCTCACCAAGTATTCGACCAAAATATCACTTTTAACTACAACATAAATATGCGTACCTGGCTCGGATCAACAAATAGACCCGATTTATACCTCCCTTTTTTATCACATTTTCTATGGCGACGGAAGTATCCAAATCGCTAATCGCTCCTGTTAACACAAGACTTGACAACCACATCAGTCGATACAGTCAAATGGTGTTATCACGCCATTTGACCCGTTTGGCCTATATGACCAAGCATCTTCATAAGTAGCAAAACATGGTTAATAATTACCAATTTGCTCATCCGACCCATTTCGGATTTTTTTGCCATTAGACCCCTTTTTAACTACCATTTACTTTAGTCGGTACTTTACTAAATTTCCATCTCTACTTATTTTCTCGTTATTGGTGGCACTTTAAAGTGATCTTAACGAAAACTCATTAGTTATTAGTCGTTACATGACTAATTTACCATTTATCCCTTTTTCCATAACTCATGATTTCTTACCAATTTCTCTCGTTCCGACTCTCATTAAATCGTGTCGGAACATTCTATACCAACCACTTAGTAGCATTTAAATACAATACTTGCAATTATGTAATTTTGTACATAATGTAAAGGGGCGTAAGCTTTACTTACATTGCATCAAAGCCACTCGTTTCTCTTCATGCTTGATTTGTTTGACCCGCTTCCTCCCGAAGCTTCACCTAGCTTGTTAAGCATCAAACTAGCATAGCAATTCGCAAGATGGTTAGTTTAGTCATTGTTAGTCACGACTATTCCACCTCGCGTTTTTCTATCAAGATTATTATTCACTCTAGTTAACGGTCAGTTTGACTTTTCAAAAGTCAACTATTCTTTTTTATGTATGAAATGCATAATTTGAGTTCCACGAACACACATAAGCATTTCTTCGACTATTATGTAGTCTTTATTTTTAGGAGACTAATTTAATCATATTTCTCAACATTTAAACATCCACTTAGGCATTTTAACAAACACTTTAAGGGCATAATTTTACATGTTTATTTATCAAGTCTCTAGCTTATCTCTTAGCCCAAATTTCACATAAATCAACCATCTTACAAAGTGATTAACTTCTATAGTTTCTGAAATCACTTCAAAATTGTCAATTTACACTAGATCAACAATCTATTTCCTAGTGTTCATCAAATTTTCACATAACTCACTAATCACCTACAATGGTGATCATAGTTTTCACTAAAAATTCACATGATTTCAGCTTGTGCTTGTCTAGGGTTTGTCCCTAAACACTATAGTAGTTCCTAAATCATCATAACATACACATGCAACTAGAATCTCAAATTATTCCCAATTCATGAGAATTTCAAGTTGAAAGATTTCTCAAAATTTTACATACCTTGTAATCCCCTTGTGATGAGGATCAGGAATCTATGTTTAGAATTCGATTTGAACTTGGATTGAACCTTCAATTTGCAAGATTTCTGAAGTTCTAGGGTTTTGAAGGAATGGGGGTCGCCCCCTGCTCGCTCTGATCGACCAGACCCCTAAAATGGGGTGTTTGGTTTAGTTTTTATTTGTTTAATAAAAATCAAGTTTCGATTTTAACAATATTGGCCCCTCTAATTTGGTTAGTTAATTAAGTAGGGCACAACCTACTTATTTCTAACAATATTCCCCACTTATTAACTAGGTTAATTATTCCTAGTTAGCTTACTGGGTTCGGGAAGTCATAACCCGTTTTATTCTAAGTCCCGTTAACTCAGGCTCTTATAAACTTAATTACTTAAAACTTTGATTCGTTTTTATTTAATATTAGGATTTCTTATTTAAATCCAAATATTTGCCGGGTTATTTTTACTAATAACGGTACGTTACCCGTCTTTTAGTATTAACAAAGTTTAATTACCAAGCCCGTTTTCGGGGTGTTACAGTTTCTCCCGCCTCTAATTCCCCCCACCCCTGTTTTTAAAACGTTAATAACTTTTTCATACGACATTATTTTTTTATATAAAAATTGCACCATAAAAACAAACGTTTTTTATCTTTAAAATGACTATACTATGCTACCACTTTTGAAAAAAAAATCGAACACCTAGATCGTAAAACGCAATTTAAAAACCCAGGTCATAAAACACAATTCACAATGATAAACCCAGATCGTAAAACGTAATTCACAATAATAAAACTCAGATCGTAAAACGCAATGTTAAAACTCATGTCATAAAACGCAATTCACAATGATAAAACCTCAGATCGTAAACGCAATTCGAAAACCCAGGTTGTAAAACGCAATTCACAAAGATAAAGCCGAGATCGTAAAACATAATTCGAAAACCCAGAACGTAAAACACAATTCGAAAACCTAAATCGTAAAACGCAATGATTGACGAAATTTTTCAGATTTCTTACACAAATTGAAGCCGATTTCTTAGGATTTCTTCAATGATTAACGAAATTTAAATGTTGAAACACTAACGATCGAATGAATCGATTGATCGCTTAAAAAACACAAGGAAAAAAAATGAGAAAATTATGTGAAATTAAACTAGCTTTCTTCAAAAAAGTTGAAGAACACGTTAATTTAATACATTAATCATTGATTGATGAAGAAAATCGCAATACAATGTAGTGATTATAGAGAGAGAAAGTAAAGAAAAAGTTGAAGATGATGAGTTTTTAAATATGGTGTGTTTTAAATATGGAGAGAGAAAGAATATGAGATGAAACAAATGTCTCTCCCTATATTTTTTATTATTTGTCACATGTCCTTTTATTATTGCTTTCTACTCTTTCTAACAAAACCAATCTTCCTCTTTAATCACCTCCCAATAAACTAACCTTGCTAATAAAACATAGGGCCTGTTTGGTTGGCTCTGAATGAAACCATTCAGAGGCCAACCTCTGATTCGGTCAGCACTGAAGGTGTTTGGTTCATCAAGACCTCCCTTTGAATGGTTTCCATTCAGTCTGAATGGGTCAGCTAGTTACAACATCTGAATGAAACATTGGACTTGTATGCCCTTTGCCCCCATCTCCTTCCCGAGTTCTCCACAGCCCCATCGCCTCTCCTCTCCACTCCTCCACAATCACCGGCCTCCTCCTCCACAGCCGCCATCACCGTCACTGGCTCCACCGCCGCCGTCCTCTCTCTCCTCTACGTCTGTCTTTCTCTCTCTCCGCCCCTGTGTGCGTCGCCGCACCACCACCAGACGGTGGTGGTGGTTGTTGTCGTCCCCGGTTGCACATCAGCGGAGAAGAAGAAGAAGGGGGGGTTGTCGGCTGAACAAAATCACCACCGCCACCGCCGTGAGAGGCGGTGGCTCCGCCTCTCGTCGCAGGAGATCATCGGAGAGGGGGTGTTTAAGAGGTGAGGGTTGGGTGTTTGGGTGAGGGGTTGATTTCTTTGTGTTTGATTTGAGAGGAAGGAGATGAAGGTTTTGGTGGTGGAGATGATGATGATGAATACTGATGAATGATGGATGATATTGGGTTTTATAGAAAAAAATGGTTTATTTTGTGGGGAGGGGTAAAAATGTCATTTTACACTGTTATTCAGATATTGAACCAAACAGCACTTTACTGGTTCAGCACTTACCCATTCAGACCCTCTTACCCATTCAGACCTCTTATTCATTCAGTACTTATTGGTTCAGATGTTGCCAAACAGCCCCATAATGTGCCAATTGAAAAAACAGAAGATACACGAATCTCGTATCGTGTAGCTCGTGTATTTTAGTTCGTGTTATAATGCATGTTTTATAGAAATTCTTATTTTTTTAAATGAATGGACATTTTGTTTAGCCTAACTAGGGTTATGCGCCGTCTGCGTTGCGGGGCGCCAAACCGAATATTTCCTAGTTTAATAACATGTACGTTTTTATTTTGGTTACGTATACATGCTACTTGTAACACGATCTAAAAAAAAGATGCACTGAGTCAACCAATTAAACCAAAACACTATCATAGTTATGCTTAAGAAATAACTAAAACAATGACAAGCATGTAATTTAGAGCTGGGGGCAAAACAATAATTTGTGAGGACCAATTAGCGAGTGCTAGGCTGTTCGCACGAATAAAAACTATATTGAGTGAACCAAGTAAAATAAAACACTACCATAGTTTTGCCAAAAAAGAAAAAGAAAACGATGGCAAGATTGTAATTTTTAACTGGGGTGAAGTCGTAATTTTGAACTGAGGGCAGACGATAATCTTATTTTGAATTGGGGGCAAAATCGTAATTTTTAGATTAGGGCATAATCGTAATTTTTAGCTGGAGGCAAAATCAAAATTTTATTTTAAACTGGGGGCGAAATCGTAATTTCAATATGGGGATAATATCGTAATTTGGCAGGACTATAGCGGGGGCAAAATCATATTTTTATTTTGAAATGGAGGCAAAATCGTAATTTTAACTGAGGGCAAAATAAACATTAAATTTTTAACCGGGGGAAAAATCATAATTCTAAACTTGGGATAAAGTTGTAATTTAGCAGAAGTTATAGACAACTATTATAAACTTATTAATAAAAGAAAATAGCACCGGCACTTTTAGCCAATCACAAAATAAAACTATTCAGAAAAAAAAAAATTGGCCGCCCAAACCTACCTGTAAGCATTCAGTACTATTGCCCCTCATGGGGTGTGTATATGTTGAATAATGTTTAATTCTTTTATTAGACCACTCGTAACCGGGCGTTTTTCATCAAAAAAATTGCCCAAACACGCCCGATCACGCTCCGGTGCCGCCCCCTAGGCGTTTTCCGGTGTTATTCGCGAAAAAAGGACGTTGGCGTGATTTGAAACACGCCGAAACTTAATTTGTTTGCCCAATAGGACCCTGCCATGTGTGTATACTTAGTTTTAATTAAAAAAAACAAAAGAAATTAGTTTTAGTTAGTTTTAATTAGATTTTGGCAATGGTTTTTCTTGAAGGTTTAAGTTGCAGGTTGTTGTGGGGTGATAAAGGAAGAAGAAGGTGATTTTGCATTTCAGTCCCTGTACTTTGATTGTATTAAAAAATGATTTAAACTTCAAAAGTCCCTAAAAAAGGATTTTGCATTTCAGTACCTAAAGTTTTAATTAGATTTTGGCAATTAATTTTTTTTTACTTTTTTCTGGTTTTTTTTATTTCTAGTATTGTATTTTTTTAATTTAATGAAGTATTTGAAGTTTTTAATTAAAAAAAATTGTGTAATGATTAAAAGGGGCGTTATTGGGCATTATTCCCACTACGGCACTTTTGCAACAACGCTCAATAATACCTCCATGCTGACTAGACTGCCACATGGCAGAAAACGCCCCAGGGTGGGGGCATTATTCATGTAATGACTACGCATGGTCTTATTATTTTTGTCGTCAGAAAACAAAATAGAAATAGTTAATCAAGTCAATACAATTTAAAACTTTTATTAATGATCAAGAGATATTGATTTCTTTTATTAATTATCAAGAGATGATGATTTTATATAACTAATGTTATACATTTGAACCAAATACATAAAGCAAATTAATTATGTGTAAAATTCTATTATTGAATGCTATTCCTTATATTAAAAAAAATATATGCATTTAACACATAAAAGAGTGATATATGTACTCAGGGCTGTTCAAACTGCTCGACGATTGAGAATCACTTGAAAAATGTTTGTTCGATTCATGCTCAATTTGTAAATGAGCCGATCGGCTCGGTTCGATTTCGATTTGAAAACGAGCCAAGCATGAGCAAAGGTCCGCTCGCTCGGTTTCGCTCGAATTATTTTATTAAATATATATATAAAAGAATAAGTAGCCCATAAAAATACAACGCCAAACCATACTTAGCCCATAAAAATACTTAGCCCATTCCTTACCCTAAATCTAATTCCTAGTTCCTCTTCCCCATTGTTCCAAGCCGCACACAGCGCAACTACACACTCACGCACAGACGCTCAGTTGCACACACTCACGCAGTCACGCATCGAATTTATGTTTTGAATAAAGAGTTTTGCTTCACGTACTTTCCAATCTAGTATATGATTCTGAATAATCTTGAAGGAAATTATAATTATATGGGTCGATTTTGTGTTTTGGTAACCTCTGTACAGGTTATATAGTGTGTACAGTTAAATCGTTTAATTGAACCCGAAATCATATGTATACAATGTACACATGTTATACATGTTTTAATGAAGGCTGCTATTTTGATGACTCTAGTTAAAAGGTGGTTTTTTTTACAGTTTTTGTACAGTGTACTCTGAAGTGGTGATAAAAATTTAAGAATGTTGTTTTTTTTTGTAGATATGTATTCTTATAAAACCGAGCGAAAACGATCCGCTCAATTCAAATTCAATCCGAGTACGAACATCACTTTTGTGCTCGGTTTTGCAAATTCGATCCGACCGGATCGGATCAGTTGTAATTCAATCCGAGCACGAGCAGACCCTCGCTCGGATCGGATCGGCTCATCAACATCCCTAGTCGCGGTAATAATTAAAACGACTAAAGTTAAAAAAAAAAAAAATATCCCTTAAAGATTATATTTATGAGTAAATTGTCATTTTAGTCCTTGAAGTTTGGTCCAAATTGTCATTTTAATCCAAATAGTTTTTTTTTCTTCTCTGGGTCCCTGACTTTTCTATTTTCTTGCCATTTTGATCACATTGCCTAACTCAGTCTAAAAATCTGGTTAGAGTAAACTACCAAAATAATCCATTAGGTTTGTTCACTTTTGCCACTTTAATACAAAATTCAAACATTTTGAATCTGGGTCCCTGTGAGTAAACTACCAAAATGTTGATATTTGAGTTTAGGAGTTAGGATTTAGGGTTAAGAGATCCTAGTTAGGGTTCGACGAGCCGGTTCCAACGCCACTGGAATGAGTCCAATCAGAGTTCGTTTGAGTCGATTCCCCGTTATTCCCCACCTTTTTAGTGTTCCCCAATGAACCTTATCCGATACCAATATATATCAACTTTATTTATGTTTTGATAACCTTTATTGCACGGCAAAGGATGCTGAAATAGATAATGTATTCTTAAGATAAAATAATATATAATGGAAATGGAATTGCCATACCAAGCACGAGGTGAACGACATTTTAAAAATCACTAGAAATTTGGAAGCCGCCACATGAATCCAAATTCATAATAATTCGATGGCTAAAGTTCCGTTCATTTATTTGTTACGTTGGCTCGGCGATACAGATACAGTGTCTGGACGTTTTGATTAATATTTAAATTAATTACTCACTAAAGGTCAAAAGGTTATATGAAAAATATAACTAAAAATGTTAACTTTGAGAAAAGTTTTCAAAATAGATGACACTTTATGAAAATGTGAGAACGACTGATTTGTAACAATCTAATTAGTTAAAACTAGTGGGATTCTTTATGCTTTGCGGTTTTCCAATCAGTATTTGTTTGGTTTTTTTTATAATAACGTTACAATTCCGGTACTCGTGATATTAGCAAACGAAAGAGATATGTCAAAAAGGTATTGATATGTGTTCTACATCAATCGGAAAAAAAATGAAAACCATTAGCAATTCATTGGAATCACCTCAGCTAACGGCAATCCCTATAGTTTACGGTACTAAAAAAATAGTCTATTACAATACATCAAGAAAACCATAAAAGTGTATACGGTACTACCAAGACTGATGTTGTTTAGACAGTATTGATTCGGTTCGCCATGGTAAAGAAAAAAAAGAATTAAACTTTTATCGAATCGTATATAAGAAATAAACACGTCGCATAGCAATCAAACGACAAATGCATCTTCTTCTAGTTCTACTACATCTTCAAATGTTAAAGAATTAAGAGTATATGAGCTTTTGGTGTTAAGTAGTTTTATCTTAATAACAATGTTGTCATGTTTATCAATTATGTTTATAGGATTAATTAATGTTATTTTGGTGGTTATTGGTTATACTAAATGATTAACTTTTAACATAAAACGCTTAGGCAAAATTGTTAACTAGTTTGTGATGGGATCATGGCATCATGCAACACTTTTTGTTAAAAAAAATTGATATGTACCATTTAAGAACGCGTATGTTATAGAATATAGTGCGATACAAAGAAGATAATGTATTCGATAGATATTATCACAATATAACTATTTGGAATCACAAAGCGGAAGCCAAATAGATGCAACATCAATGAAAACACATGGATGTTACTTATGCTTCCACTTTGGGTTACAACTCTTTACTTCTTTAGAGAATATCTTTACCCTTAAACATCATCATGAGTAGATTTCCTGTATATTTTAGCATTTATAATATGATCAACCCCTTCACCATGTACCATGCTATATGGGGAAATGGAGGTGTGGACCATAAAATAGTTAAAAATGATACACATAAAGACCATGAAAGGATGCATTCCATAGAGTTTGTTAAATAAGTTGCAACAATATTACATTTCCAGTGTTTTGACCTGTATTTAGGGCTGTAAACGAACTGAACGTTCAACGAACAGTTCGTGAACCGTTCGGCAGGAAGTTCGTTTATGTTCGTTCGTTTAATAAACGAACCAACATGAACAAGAAATTTCGTTCGATTAGTTAAATGAACGAACATGAACATATGTCTCGTTCGTTCAATTGTGTTCATGAACATTCGTTCATTTGTGTTCGTTTATGTTCGTATGTTTGTGTTTTAATTAAAGATTTTTGTACTTTTATATATTTTATCTATACTTTTTTATATTATTAAAGTTTTATTTATTTTATTACCCTAACAATTAAACTAGGAAACCCTATTTCACCATGTTTATGCATCATTTCCCTTTCCTTTCTCATTATTTACATTCGACATATACGATCGACCTCCGTTCCACAATAAGGGATTCAAGTTCCAGTACTACTTTCTGGGCCATCCACCTTTATCCTTCGTCGCGTTCGCCAAATTTATTTGTGTTCGTTTGTGTTCGTGAACATGCTCATTTCCTTAATGAACAAACACGAACATAAAATCTCGTTCGGTAAATGTTCACGAACCGTTCGTGAACACATTTATTTCCTTAACGAACGAACACGAACAAGGCCTTGTTCGTGTTCGTTCGGTTCGTTTACAGCCCTACCTGTATTTGTCACAAGCGACATGTGGTCAATCAGAGTTTGTGGACGTACTCCCATCTCTACAGACACTAACTGTCGTGATAGAGAGGACCAAACGGATATTCTTTGACCGTGACGTCTCATCCAATCCTTCTCCAACCTCTCAGCTATAAATCCCACACTTCTCCAAAGGTGAAAGGTATCTCGCATTCCTTGCTCTCTTTCTAACTTATATTTTCTCTCTCTAGAAAGAACGATACTTATTCTCACACTAGAGCCGGCGTAGTTACAAGAAGAACCCCTCCACCTCCCCTTCTCGTAACTAGGTCACAATGTTCTTAGCTTTGAGACTCTCATATTAGAGCTTGTGAAGATCAGATAACTCCACATCCGATTAAACATTAGGATAAGTTGATAACCTCCTCGAGTTACACTTGTGTTTCTTCATAATATAGTTTAAAAGTAGATAAAATTGTAATTCAAAAAGTACGATAGAATTGCCATTCAATAGAAAGATAGCCAATGATCTCTAGAATAAGTGGTGGAGGGCTTGTATTTCTCTTGAGAGATGCATGTTCAATTCTCACTTGGTGCAGAGTGAGGTACTGGTGGGCAATGATAGGAGACCCAGGAAAACCTGGGTTGGATCCTTGAGCCAAACGGGTTTTTACCGGTAATTTCACCGTCGTGCCTACGGGCGGGTGGGTTACCGGGTTTTCCCCGGAATTAGAGGTGGACTCGGGTTACTCTCTGCGTACTCCGTTTGTCCAGTGGATGCCTGAGAGTGCTTGTGATTGAGTTTGTTGGCCGTTTAAAAAAAATAATCGATATTCGTAAAAGTTGATAATTATATCGGCATTAATACAAGAGACTATAGCAAATTCAATGGTCAAGTTTATTTAATGTAGACAGAGAAATTCTCACTATTGATAAATATCTAAAATCCAAAAAGAAATATGTACCGGACACTACAACTTGCCAATTTCCATAGCGTACATTACTATTTCAACCTTAAGGTATTCCTTAATTGCAGATGAAGTCCTCTAAGTTGCAAACTAGTAGCCTAAAATATGTTAATGAATCACTTTCTGTAACAAACAAGTAAGAGCATCCACAACAATAATCCCTCACAAATCTCCACCTTAACGTCACCTCAGATTCCAAAGTTTCTTTAAAAACATCTACTTTTTATATCAACAAACCTCCACAAACCCATATAAAAATATTAAATTTATATATAACATATATAGAGAAAGTGTAAAATACAGTTGGCCTTAACGTACGAGCGTACGCGGTGAGTATTCCACATGTTATATTTTTCCGAGTTTGTTAAGTCGCATGTTATATTTTCCGAGTTTAGGAAATCCGTATGTTATATTTTAAGATTTTGTGAATCCGCATGTTATAGGTGTCGGGGTTTTGTGAATCTGCATGTTATAGGTTGTATGGGTTTGTGAAGCCGCATGATGAATCTTTCAGGTTTGGTAGTCTCCCGAGTTTGTACGTTAAAATCCGCATGCTATGACCTCAATTTCGCATGTTATATTTTCACAGCGTACGCATTGTACGTTAAGGCCAAATGTACGTTAACCAACCCCAACATATATAAATAATATGTTTGTGAGAATAGGGGCCCCACTTTCTCATCCGCTTTCGACATCAAGCCGTCCGGTGGTCTCCACGTTGTTCCGGATGGCGCTAAAACGAGACCCTAACTCCAATAACATGTTGTAAACCATAAGACCGTGGGGTATGGTGGGGCGGGGGGTTGGGGCATGGGTTGACACGTGGATATGGACACTCAATACACAAACCCAAGTTCACATAGGGGTATGGTGGGCGTGGCTGGGCTGGCGTGGCCAAGCCACATCATTTTTTTAATATATATATATATATATAGGGTAAGGTTCATGCGAGAACCACCCTTATTGCGAGAACCGCGGGAACCAATGTGAACACAAAATAAAATCTAAAAAAAATCAAAAAAACACTCAAAAATTTTTTTTTAATATTTTTTTTAAATCGCTATTTTTCGTTATAAAAACAAACTTTTTTTTTTCGAGTAACAGATATCCATGCACATGTGCATATGTATCGTTACTTCGACAAATTCGGTAATACGTTATCAGGAATAAACAATTGCACTTTAATTTATAATACCATCTGTAATAGACTACTTTTTACATTACCAATATTCAAAATGCACATGTGCATCATTAGGTATAACCATGATATAACGTTTTTTGGTACAAAAAGTTTGTGATTTTGAATGGAGAAGTAGGCCCATCTACATGTTTTTTGGTTAGTTATATCTAGTGGTTGATGGTTTGGGTATAGTTGTCAATTTATGATGTAATATGTTGATTGGATGGTATAAATGGTGTTTACATACATGTAATAAAGTCAAAATATTGGTAATGGTATTGTATTATGGATGGTATGAGGTAATGGTATTGTATTATGGATGGTAGGAGGTAATGGTAGTGTATTATGAATGGTATGATAGATGAAAGGGAAAGTGTATTCAAAGTAGTGTAGCAAAACACCTTATTTCATGTTGATACATACAGATGCACATGTGCATTTATAATATTGGTAATGTAAAAAGTATTGTATTACACATGGTAGTGTAAATGAAAGTGCAATTGTCTAATATTTGTAATGAATTATGGAATTTGTCAAATAAATGACAAAAATGCACATGTGCATGTTTGTGTAATATGGATGGAATGATAGATGAAAGAGAAAGTAATGTACCAACACACCTTATTTCATGTTGATACGTATAGATGCACATGTTCATTTCTTATTTTGTTAACGTAAAAAGTAGTGTATTACACGTGGTAGTGTAAATGAAAGTGCAATTGTCTAATATTTGTAATGAATTACGAAATTTGTCAAAGAAATGATACAAATGCACATGTGCGTGGAAAACTGTGACTCGCAATTTTTTTATTTTTTATTTTTGAATATTTTTATTATAAACGAAATATAGCGATTTTTTCAAAAAAAAATAGTAAAAAATTTTTTTTTGGGTGTTTTTTAGTTTTTTTAGGTATCACTGTTTGTGTTCACACTGGTTTTCGTGGTTCTCGCAATAAAGGGTGGTTCCTAACGGATCATTCTCCTATATATATATATATATATATATAGTGTGAGGTTCATTGGGGAACACTAAAAAAGTGGGGAACCGAATCAAACGAACTCTGATTTGACTCATTCCAGCGGCGTTGGAACCGTATCGTCGAACCCTAACTAGGATCTCTTAACCCTAAACCCTAAAGCATAAACCCTAAACCCTAAATATATTAGGGTTTAGCCTTAGGGTTTATGTTTAGGGTTTAGGTTTAGGGTTTAGGGCTTAACTTTAGGGTTTAGGTTTAGGTTTAGGTTTAGGGTTTAGCTTTAGGTTTAGCCTTTAGGGTTTAGCTTTTAGGGTTTATAGTTTAGATTTTACGGTTTAGCTTAAGTTTTAGCCTTATTTTTTAGCTTTAGGGTTTAGAGTTTAGGAGTTAGGAT